>OX465276.1:29201375-30602625 GCA_949987645.1 Tachina grossa | reverse complement strand
TTTGCTCTCGCTTTTGCATTCGCTAAAATCTATACGAATATTTCTAGTGAATACTAAGGCAAAAAATTTTTACTTCCTTTACTAAAATAGTTTTAAGTCTAAAATGCGAAAATTATTTTAAGCCAGCATGAAAAAAATACATATAGTTGCAAGTAAAACATTTTAATCAAAGCTCTAAAATTTTAGCGGAAAGCTTTTTTATCATAAGTATCAAAATGAAACCAAAATCTAACGGTCTTTGAAAATATTTTTCAGTTTTTGAAACAGAAAAGGTAGTGTTTGATTTGCCCGAAAATATTTTCTTCTTAAGACGAGTCTGTTCAAACTTTTGAAGAATGTTGAGCACCATTAATTACTTCGTACAAAAATTTTTTAATGCAGACACTATTAACTAGTCCTTGTTTGTTGTACGTCCTGATTCACACACGTCAGGTCTGAGTCGTCAAGTCTTGAGTTTTTAGGAGAGAGAGGAAAAGAAAATGGAAAGTGGTACAGACTTGACCGTACCAGTCAAGTTTGCTTTTTCCTTTTGTTTTGTCATTCGTAATACTCTACTACAACACAAATTGATGAGACTTGATGAAACAAACTTGACGGTGTGTATGAACGTAAATGAAGGTTCAAAAGAAAATTGAACAAAAACTGATCAGCTAAACCTGATGTGTGTGAATAAGGAGTAAGTTCAACGCGATACAAATGTCATGAAAACTTAAAATGTTGAACATATATTTCCTATGTTTTTCACTACACTTTTTTTAATATGTATTTTGACAGCATTTCACATGGAATGTTGAACAGAGTACTAGGACTTGGAGCCAAAGTACGAATGGGTTTTTTGCCTAACAGCATTTTGTAAATTTAGTTTTAATTATTATCTATACTAATTCATTAAAAATATAAATTTTTAAAGCAGAAAGATATATGAAACTAGGGGCCTTTAAATAAAATGCTATATGTAGTACATCTATGTACATAATACAACTACATGTTCTTATACAAATTTATTTTTATGCGATTTTTGAAAGTATTGTAATATTTGCATTCGCTTTCGCAAAAATTAAAATGTGTTATTTACTCTCGCATTCGCTAAACTGGTATTCGTTAGATCACTAAAATATATCTTCACATATGGTAAGGCTGGCTGGCAGCCAAATTATAAATTAACTGTTTTGGTAACTCTGCTTAATCGCAGACAGGGTGTGTCAGTAGATTGCAATAAAAAATTTTCTGAGTGTACTGGAAGCTTTTAAATACAGCTGTTGTGTTTAGCATTTGCCATTAATTAAAATAAGTTGGGTGAAGCGTGCTGGTTAGAATTTGTGTAAATATATAAATTGTGAAATAAAATAACATTAGAGAAAGTGCATAAAACTGATAGTGAGAAATAGTGAAATTATTATAATAGATTGGATTTTGAAAAATAAGAAATTTATTAATGCAAACGCGTAACATCAAAAAGCGTGCAAAAACAACATAACCATATGAATATACATACATCTACAATAGATGTAGATATAAATATTCTATACACACAAAACTATATGTACGTATGTGAGTGCCTACATACTATAGAATATAAATAGTCCAAAAAAGTGGGCACGTCATTTCAAAGAAAACACGAATATACTAAATACATACATAAGTATATAAAATTCAATGAACAAAAACAAGTAGTGGAAAATTATACTAGAAAAAAGGCAGATAATGTGCTGTGTTTAAACTTTAAAGTGCTTAAATTTATTTATTAGTCAGCAAAAAAACTTAAGAATAAATTCCTAAAGTGGACAAAAGCAACAAAAAATCTGAAGAAGGAAAACAAAGTTCTTAAAAAAGGTGAGTGTAGCATGATGTTGGTTTTTGTATTATAAAGAAATGGCGACATCGTTTTATCCATAAATATATACATACATACATATGTATGTATGCTTTTAAGGTTGCAGTGCTATTCTAGTTATGAAATCTGAAATTTTCAATGATTTTTAATTCTATATTATATGTATATTGGTTGTAAGAGCAATTATCTTTATTTCATCATAAAAAATCAATACCCACAAGCTTTAATTGCAATTGTGCATACCCTCTAGCCAGCCTAGAACCATATGTCTCTATGTCAATACTCTTTCTCCAGCGACAATTGCACTAGTTAAAATGTCGACAACTTTTCTTTTATATGCGAGTAAAGATACGTTAGAGACAACAGTTCTAGTGTATTTCTGGTGATATTGTCAATGAACGCGTCAGTAGTTTGTTTTTCTTTTTTATTATGTTGTGCAATAATATTAAATAAATATATGTAGACGAGGGTCACTAAAATCTTCGAGTAAATCTTCGGTTCAAATGTCTCCATATGGTCGTAAAAGAACTATCTTCTCAAGAGTGTTAAAGTCTACTGGTAGATTTTCAATGACAACCGTATGTTATATGTCAATAGGCAATTACATTGGCTGGGTTAGACCTAGTCAGTAGCACTATTGACAATGTCACTAGAAAATGACTATAATTTTACTATTGACAATGAGCGAGAAAATATCGATATTGTAGACTAGAGCCCCTAAAATTTGCTAGTGAATCTTTGGGGTCAATGTCTCCATGTTGACCCAAAAGAACTACTTAGTCAGTAGTGATACAGTCTAGTGGTGGATTTCCAATGACAAGCTAATGTTAAATGTCAATAGATGATTACATTGGCTGGCGTACACCTGGTCAGTAGTAATACTGACAATGTCACTAGTAAATCATTACAATTTCACTATTCGCACTTCCTGCAGGGTATGTACATAAATACAAACATACATTCATATGTACATATATAATAATTACATATATTTAACAATTTAATAAAATGCGAATTATAAATTTATATTTTAATCTAAAGGGCATAGCATGTCTACCATAAGTACATACTGCATTCAAATTATTGCCAGACCGTAAGTAAAAAGTCTGACATCAATAGCAGTTTCAACAAGGGAAATATTGCACAAATAAGATGTACATACATACATATGTATGTATGTAGTATCTAAAATTTAGATTCTAAATTAATTCAAATGCAATTTACCGACATATGGTAATATAAATTCTAAATCATCTTTTTGATTGATTATGATGTAGCTAAATATAATCCATCCACAACAGTTTTATCCGCGTGTGTCCAGAAATATCGAATTTATTAACCTAAGTCAAAAGACTACCGAGAAATAAATACATTTAAATAAATTAAAAAAAGTTGTAACTTGCATTTAAAATATTTCACAGGATATGCAAAAACCATTCCAAGTACTTGTGTACAATGGTTTTTGCATCTCCTGTAAAATATTTTAAATGCAAGTTACTACTTTTTTAATTTATTTGGTCATATGTAAAAATGTATGTACATATTTATAGGTATTTATAAAACAGAAGTTTTTATTATAATGCGAAATTAAATTAATTAATAATTATTATAATTATTTAATTAATTAATTAATAATAATTAAATAATGCATCAATTCAATACTTTTTGGCCACTACTACTTTCTGGGAGCATGTCTGCAGCTACAAAATTTATAAGCCGTTACCTACTTAAGTACTAACCTTTTTTTTTATTTTTCAAAACCTTTCTCATAATATAATACAGTACGAGCTCAATTTGCATAAAAGAAAGGAAATCGGGGGTGTTGGTTTTATAAAAAAAAAATTGCAATAACTGACCATTAAAAACTTAATACATATAAATATAATTACTTAAATTCATTTATTTTTATTATTTTTACATACAAATTCATTCATGGCTATAAGTTGTGTATTAGGGGGTGCGTCCGCCCTCAAAGTTGGCCTACGCTAATCAGTATGCTGCAATAATCAATATTTGCATAATTCGAGATCGCACAATATCTAAGCACATATAAATACATACATATGTAACTCCTTATATTGCAGTAAGGCATAGTCAAAATTAAAAAAGGTGCTTTTGCAGAAAATTACTTCAAATGACTGCGCAACGCAAAGAAGGGTATTGTGTTTATCAGTCTATGTATGTCTGTATGTGTGTTCCTTTGCGGCACTATATACACCGAACGCGTGGACCGATTTTGTTGGTTCTTACGTCAATCGATTTGTCTTAATCCCGGGAGTGCCAGTTGTCAAAATTCAATATGGCGGTCAACAAACGCCATTTTGTAAACACGAATAAAATAAAAAGTCGGAGAACTGTATCAAAACAGGTATCATTCGACAGGTATTTTAAAATCATCTTTAGGTTTCTCTAATGATTTTTCATGTCGAGTGACCATTTAGGATATTAAACGGTTCAAAATTGGTCGCAGTCGGTTTTTTTATATAAATACTAGTATTAATTTTAATACCAAGTAAAAGTTAAGTAATTTATTTGGGGTTGGTATTTGATTTGGTTATTTTTTATCTTCTAGAACAAAATATACAGTCCGCTTTTAATATTCCCCCGGAAATAATTCCCACGTAATAAATTTTTTCTAAAAATGAAATCCCAAACAGATTGTGCTAAATATTAAAATTTGTTTTCAGTTGTTTTATTGTAACTGAAAGCTTACAAATGACTTTTTAAAATAGGGGAATAATAAATAGAGAATAAGGCTGATAATAAAAGTAACTTAATAACATTTTTTTGGAAAGTGATAAACCTTCATATTCTATGTATGTATTTCAATTGATTTGGTTAGGTTAAATTGATTGCAGTTGCAACAAAATCTGTTGAATAGAAACGTTCAGCCTTCTTAAAAAGTGAATTAATTTTTGATACAGAAACGCATTTGAATGCGAATAAAATCATATTATTTTTTTAATTTATTTAATTTCACTGAATAAACAATGTTCCTTATAAGAACAGTTAAAAATTTCATATCCACTTGATAATTGATATTCAATTCGTTTTTAAAATTTGTTATTGCAAATTTATTTTTCACCTTGAAAGGCCTGACAGAACGTTCGTTCGACAACTTTTATTGAAAACGAGAAATTTGTTTTTTTGTTTTAAAAATAAGTTATCGATCGAACAGCGTTTTCTGTCGCCATCGTGGGCCAGTCTGTAGTTGCTTTAGACCCTAAAAAAATACATCTGGGTCGATATGATGAAAAAAAAAACTGTTTTTCTCCGTTAATAATATGCTGAACCGAACAGTCTTTTGTATATTCAATATGACCAATTTCCCCATTTTTAATACGCAATATGGTAATATTACTAACAAAAGTATCCAACATGTGTTTTCATATTCGATTCTAAGCAAGAGCCCCAACATGAAGCGTTCGACCAATCAGATTCGACTAGACTAAAGGCTCGTCCACAAAAACAACACAATATTTTATATGTACATACGTAGTGCCAGCAGTAATGACGCATTATACAAAAAAAAAAAACAGTTTGTAAGAGAAAATTGATTTTATGTTGGACTGGGTTAACAAGCGTTAGGAGAACGCATGTCAGTAATGCCAAGACGTTACTTACATTTCTATGTAATAAAACCAATATAACAAAAACAACAAATTATTTGTTGATATTTCTAAAAAAGCTCTTTTTGTTTAGCTTTTTTCTATTACTTTTTCTTCTATACCCTTTTTGTTTATAGTAAGGGTTTTCATGAGAATGTTCAAAAGTCTCGCAAACTGTGTAATTGTGCATTTTTACACTTTCGTAAATAAAATGTCAAAAATTGTATGGAAATTTATTTACACAAACCTGATTACTTTGCCAAACAATTTTCACTCGTAAACTTAAGCTGTGTAATTGTGCATTTATTAAACTACAACTTTTTGGTTTTTTTGCTTCCTTGAGGCATATTTAGATGCACACACACACTTTTTATTTTTATAGAAATATATAAATATGTATTTAATTTAAATACTGCTTTAAAATTTATTATTTTTATTATATTAATTTTTTTGACATTTCATTCAAATTTACTAACTGTTTGCGCAAAAGTTGAAAAGGGGCTTCATGAAACAAGTCTCGCAAATTAGCCCAATTGCACAAATGGGAATTTTAAGAGTTCTCATGAAAACCCTTAGTGTGTAAAAAGGAAACGATTGTGCATCTGCTTTTTAATAGTTTTATAACCAAACGTCCATGCGATTAATAAAAATCTCTTTTCACATTAATTAATCGCAAGGGCTTTGCAATGAGAAAAAGAAAAATAATAAAATATTATATTAAAATTAAAAGTACAATTTACGTAACTAAAGGTTGTCGGTTATTGTTGATTAACAGGTTTATAATAAATAAAAAACCCCCTCCTAGAACTTTTGCTTTTAGTCTTATTAACATTAGAAGTCTATAACCATATTCTGAGAATGTGCAAAACGTAGCGAAATAAATTTGTATGCATATATGTGCACATATGTATGTATGTATGTATGTACATTAGAGTGGATCAATTTTTTTTGTCAACAGGCATGTAGCAAAAAATGAAATCAACCCTAAGAAACTAGGGGTCTAAAATCAAAACCTATATCCCGCCTAGAGTCATCAAAAATCAAGCTCTTCGTTGTGTAATAATTCTGCCAAAAAAAAACCGACTTCAATGCAAAGATCTGATAGAACATTTTCGAAAAAAAATTTATGGGATATAAAATTAAATTTTAATGGGCGTGCCTCCGCCCAAATGTTACTTGGTTATAAATGCTTTTACCCAACGAGAAGCTTGAATTTTGATGCCTCTCGGCGGGAGCTAGGTTTTGATTTTAGACCCCTAGTTTCTTGGAATTTTATGTAGATTTCATTTTTGCTAGACGCCTGTTGCTTAATTTTCTCACACGAACAAATCGACCCACTCTAATGTACATACTATATATGTGCATATGCATACATATGTATATAAAAACGTATAATTTTTTCTTGATTCAACTCAGAGCGATTTTTTATTCTATCTGTTTAGTTGACGTTAATACTCTGTACAGTCAACAATAAATTAATTTCATCCACAAATTCTGTTGCCGTATTCACTCTAAACGAACTACTACTTTAATATGGGTAAGTTAACGAACTGTTTGGCGCGCAAACCATTGTTATTATAACACATACATACAAACATACATATGTAGGTATATTGCCATGAATTAAAATATTAGTTTGATATTATATGATGGGGGCGCGTCTAATTTGGCAGCAGTTTCTTTTTTGTTTTTAATTATTTTATAATATGCTTTGAATGTTCTTTCTGTTCAGACTATGGCGAAATAATATTAATAACACTGTGCAACAGTGAAAAATCCACACGGTATTGACAGTATAGATTCGATAGCACTTCCTATACTCAGTTTGGCGATTTTGGTGACCATTTTTTTATGGGCCTTCAAAAATTTCAAAAATTGGTGCGCCCTCAAAAAAATGGTGTCATCAGTTTTTGGTCATCAGTTATTTCAGACTTGGTGACAAACTATATGTATATGACAATTATGTAATTTTTTTCTTTTTTTTGCAAAAATAAAGGAAAAAATTTTTCTTACTTTATTCAAAATAACTTCCAGGACTCCTGATTTTTATGCCCACCTTTTTTTTAATAGAGGAAAGAATATTTTCAAAGTGGAAAGAAAAGAAAATATTCTTTCCTCTATTGAAAAAAGTGGGCATAAAAATCAGGAGTTCCTGGAAGTTATTTTGAAAAAAGTAAAAAAAATTGTTTCCTTTATTTTTCAAAAAAAAAAAATGTGAAGAAATTATTTTTTTTGGCATAAATGTTCATTAAATTTAGTTAGCGAACTCTTAGCTACATAATTGTTATATATAGTTTATCACAAAGTCTGAAATATGATGATGATGGCCAAAAACAATTTAACTTACCAAGGACTAATAACACAGTGTGACAAAAAAAAAATTGATGCGAAGTGTTACTATTTTTCTGGTAGGTATTGTCGAGTATAACAACAATCTGTAATTGAAATTTTCCAAACACCTCCAAAATCTTGAGTTATGGGTAAAAAACCGGTTTTTCGTACCCCTAAGCACTTATAAACCTCTAATTAATGCCCCTATTACGGTTTACAACTCAATTAAGTTTAGTTGAAATTGTAACAACTTAACCTTAAAACAACTAAACTGTTTTTTGACTTGTGAATTACAATTAATTTTCGTTGTATTCGAAAAATGCTCGAAAAAAAGGTTTTTATCTAGACTATGTTTTTCAAAACCATAGTAGCCATCACAAAACATTTTAAATAGTTTTAGTTTTGCCCTTGTATTTTTTTTTTTTTTTTTTTTTTTTTTTTTTTTTTTGTTAGATTTCATGTTTTATGAACGTGGCAACAATTTTGGTTGACAAATTGGATTGGTTGACGTCTGGAATAATGAAGCAAAGCTAATACAACACTCGAAATAAAAACCAAAATACAACTGAAAAAAAGCAGTTGTCTCATGGAGAAAATAGTTGTAATCCATAATAAAAATTTTAGAACTACAACTTAACTATCCATTTAGTTGTAAATCATAATAGGGGCCTAAGTTAAATATCAACCGATTGTAAACTTATAAACGTATATGGAAAGAAGAGACTAAGACATTTTGAACCATACATATATACATATATTGTTTCAGTGAATTTCAGATATGTATACGTCTGTATTTTGTCACCAACAATAATTTATTTCGGTTTTTCGACACCTTTCTACTTTGTACTCGTTCATAGGCAGTATTTTTGTACTGGAACCATACTGTTTATAACTTTACTTATAAAACATAATTGATTAAGAGTGATTAGAAGGTTTGGTTTAAAAAATTCCCTCGAAATTGATTGAGTTATTAAACATTTTATTAGAAGACTTTTTGTTAAAAAACTACCTGAAAAAATACAGACGGTAAAATTTTGTCGTAAGCGTCAATTTATGTATGTAAAATCATGATATAAATAATACTAGCTTTTACCCGCGTCTCCGTTCGCGTTCATCTGTTTACACAATACATAAAACGTGCATTAGATCATTAATAGAAGTTAAATAAAAATTTCATAGTGAGATACATACATATCGTCGACTAGCCTGGAAGTAGTGCCAAGTGTTATTTTGGTATTATGTTTAGTTTGATGCATATGATGTCAATAAAATATATGAAAATATGTAAGAGTTTTTTCGGTCTCCTGAAAACCTTTTAAAGAACATATAGGACAACGATAGCTATATACAAGCTACTTGTACATATTACATACGTTTGAGAAAAAAAAAACAAAGAAATTTTAATTTTGAGGAAACATTTTTATGAGTAAAAAAGAATTAAATGGTAATAATATAGTAATAGTTTTCAAATCTTAAATTACCTTTAATTCTTTATTTATAAATTACTTGCGAAATTGGGCAAAGTCCAAAAACCTTTCGACACAAATTAATTTTTTAAATTGTATTGTGTTTATTCTGAAATGAAATAAAGCAATTAGAACTTCCCTAAATAAAAAGAAATACATATATGTCTGTGGACTTTTGACAAAAGCACATATGTCTATTTTTTAAATTTTTTAGCAGAGCGAAAATACTCCTAAAATGCTGAACAAAGATTTTGGGGTACACAGTAAAACACAGTAAAAATTTTGTAATATAAAATTTTTTTTGTCGAATTTTGGATTTATTCAAATATTTTCTCAAATGATTTATTATAAGAAGAAAAAAATAATACATGAAATAAGTTGTTTATTCAAACGATCTTTTAGAAATAAATTCAACTCTTCTTTAAATTTTTTAGCTTCAACATTTTACAAAAGCACATATTTCAGTATGAGATGTGTTGCCGCAATGAATATCCAATGCTAATGATGCCCAAAATCAACTTACTTCGATATAAATAATACAACTTAGCTTTTGATAAAGGAACTTATTTCTAAATATTTTGTTTTGTGAAAATAATTTAAAAAAAAATGAGGAGTACTAAGATGAAATAGGACGTTTTGTCAAAAGTTCGTTAAACTTTATTTTTCGAATTCTGATTAATTTTTGATCATATTTACATTAAGTTGTTTTGTCAAAAGCAAAACAGTAAAATCTAGAGATATGTTGATTTTTCGCATATAGTATTTCTCGAACTAAGAAGCGTAGAATCGTACCGATAAGACCAAAAGATACGCCTTGAAAAAATAGTCGCATAATAAAAAAATCCAGCAAATTTTCATAACTCGAGTTAAGTTCTTTTATCAAATGTCCACAGATGTATATGTACCTAGATATGTACATACATACCAGTGATGCCAATTTTAATTTTAAAATTTAGCCATTTTTCATCCCATTTAGCCGGAAGAAAAGTGAGTTTAGCTATTAGCTTTTTTTTTGCCATTTTTATTTTAATCTAGCTATTTTTTTTAGCTATTTTTCCAAACATGAAATTTGTTTGTGATTTTTCCTTAAAAATTTTAACTCGCAACAGAGTAATATGTTATTGTTTTCGCATTAATATCTATAAATCCCGGTTCAAAATTATCATTTTTGTTGCAGCAGTCTAAAAGCGCTTATATGTAAGAGATGGCTCAATTGGTAACAATACGATTTGCTACTGAATTCTTATAATCGTTGTAATTTTGTTATAAGTTGTAGGGTCTAATTGGTGGTTTATAATATTAATCAAACAAGGGTAATTTTTGTTTTAAGCGAGTGAAAATAAAAAATAAATTAAAGTTTAAATGAAAGTTTAAAAAACAGAAAATTAATAAAAAGTATAAACGAAAATTTCGCAAGGAATGGATTAGTAACCCAAAAATATAAGGACTCAATAGCAGAATGTACAAATGAATAGAAGGCGTATTGCAAGTATTTCAAGTTTGCACTATTTATATGCGCAGTTACCTGAAGAAAAATTATTTTATTTATTAGTTGAATTTATTGTTTTTATTCACTTAAAAAAAGTTCCCGATTTAAAAATATATATATATATATAAAATACCTTCTTGTTTTTGCTAAAGTTCACGATTTTTGCATTCGATTTCACTTAGCCATTTTTTAGCTAGTTATTAGCCATTTTTTAGCCATCTTTTTGTCTATATTTAGCCATTTTTGGTAAAGGAATTCTGGCATCACTGATACATACATACATATATGTATACATATTGATACATACATATATGTATGTATGTATTTACATGTTATATTTTTAGGAAAATTATACTATGTACTACTTGTGTAATTTTACTGTCGTGTTCATAAAAAAACTTTCCAATTTACAGAAAGTTTACAAAACAAACTTTGTATGGGAATTTCATTGATTATACTGCATTTACATTG
Source organism: Tachina grossa (assembly GCA_949987645.1). Taxonomy (NCBI): domain Eukaryota; kingdom Metazoa; phylum Arthropoda; class Insecta; order Diptera; family Tachinidae; genus Tachina; species Tachina grossa. Next base: position 30,591,426 of record OX465276.1, on the reverse strand, counting down.
TCGCGAAATCTAGTAGATTTGATTTGAAATCTTTATCGAAATCTATATCGTTTACACTAAGCTTTTTTAAAATTTTTCAAGATATTTTATACAAGACAAAATCAAAAATTGTTCTATAAAATATTATTTTATTATTCGAATTTTATTCGATTAAAATTTATTCGCTTTGGCATTCGCTAATCCGACATGCGCTACATCCCTTTCGATTCGAATTAGAGATCAGACAGTTTACACGTTTTTAAGTTATTCCATTAAAATATTAATAAATACAATCTAATTACAATGAAAATATTAAAATGAGATACGTCATGACCCAGCAAAAAATAAATGAACGCGTTCAAAATGAAATAATGTTTCATGCTTCCTTGAGCATTTGTTTCTTTGAATGCATTCTGAATATCATCGCAAATCATAATTAATGCTATAGTTTTTGAACTCATTAAAAACGCATGCGATGTTACTGGGTAATATATTGAAATTAATATCAAGCGAAAAAGGCCTGCAAAAACGGAATTAAATCATCACATTGCTACATTTTCATAAAACAAGTTTTATCCACAACAAATAACAAGAGTACAGTAGCTCAGTAGTAGAGAGTGAAAACTGCTCTGTTCGAATCCTCCGACAAAAATATTTATTTATTTGTTTGTTTTGTATTTACGTAAAAAAACATCATCGAATCAAGGAACTTGCATGGGTTTAGTTTAATTCATTAATTTGAATGGATATCAAAATATTTAAATTCTCGCATAAACACATGATCTCCAATGACAAGCTAATGTAAAAATCATGCATGTTTCACATAAATCGAACCAATGCGTCATCACTTGAACCCATGATTCAATACATGATTTGTCATGTTTTTTTTTTTTTTTTGCTGGGGAAGTAAAAAGCTACTTAATTCTCCGCATATTTTATTAACAAAATACCTTAGGCGTATTTTTTAATTCTTAATGAATTATTAATTTATTCACTTATAAACTGTTTATTATAAAGTGCAATACATACATATATGTATTTATTGTCCAAGGTCGGTTTTGAACGTTTTGCAAGAAAACCGCATGTGAAATATTATCTCTTGAGCTTTAAATATTTTAAATTTAATGTTATTATTAAAAAAACAAAATAATGTTTGTGATTTTTTATCGCCTTTAAGGTGAACTTTGTACTACAAAATAAAATTTTCCTTAATATTTTGTTGATAAACTTATATTAATTCAATTAAATTTAAACAAAGTTAGTCAGTCTTAAAGGCTGGTTAATTGTATCGTGTACTCTTTTAATATTAATTTTTATGTCACTATCATTTATGTCATGCAAAAAAGTGCACTCGATTGTTTATAAAGACATAAATAAAGACATAAAAATATAATCTAATATTGGGTTGGTCTTTGTAATGAAATTACTGAGCACATGCATATATTTTTAATTTTTATCAGCTTTGAAAACTTCGCAGGTTTTCTAGCAGAGTACCATAAATCGGAAAATATAAAAATGGTTTTATAGAAGGGGAAAAAATACTAGCACTATACTCATGTAGTAACTACACTATTGTTACTTATAGATTGTGCGTATATGAGCTCAAAGAAATCGAAAGTGCTTCATTGCAAGAAGAAGCAAATGTTTTTATTTTTTTTTTTTGCAAAATAACAAAAAACGTGCCGAAAACTTGTACGTCTGTCTATCGTAGTTTCCGAGATATAAAGATAGCGATGTTACCCTTTTTTGACTCTTTTTACTCCCTTCGAATTAGACTGTCCAAGAATCATTAAGTGGATATATACATCGGAAGGGGAAACTACACAGCAAATCTTTACTCTCTAGCTATAGACGTTTGGGCTGGGCGATAATATATCAGTCAGTCAGTAACGTTACTGTTTCATACGAGGACGGATCAATAAGTCCGTGACTTTTTGAATGAAACATAGTTTTTTTTTTGCAAAACAAAAATTTATTTTTCAACATAATCTCCTTTTAACTCAATACACTGAGTCCAACGTTTCTCCAGTTTTTGTATCACTTCCAAAAAATAGGATTTCTCGAGGTCCTTAAAATAGGCATTTGTTTGGTCAATAATTTCATTGTTGGAGCTAAATCTCTTTCCACCGAGCCATTTCTTTAGGTTTGGAAATAGGAAGTAGTCACTAGGGGCTAAATCCGGAGAATATGGGGGATGGGGTACCAATTCGTAGCCCAATTCATAGAGTTTTACCATTGAGACTGCACACGTGTGCACTCGTGCATTATCTTGATGAAAAATAACTTTTTCTTGGCCATATGGGGTTGTTTTATTTTTAAATCCTCCTTAAATCGGTCTACTAAGTTGGCATAATATTCGCCGTTTATTGTTTTTCCCTTTTGAAGGTAATCGAAAAACTGTTGGCAACTAACTCACCTTGGCCTTCTTCGGAGCAGGTTTGACTGCTGCTTGGTGTCCGGAGTACAGTAATGGATCCATGTTTCATCCACAGTTACAAAACGTCGCAAAAACTCATTCGAATTGCTGTTAAACAACTCCAAACAATCCTTTAAAGCTGTCACACGTTTACGTTTATGATCAATTGAGAGCAAACGCGTCACATATCTTGCAGACAACTTTATTAAACCCAGCTGATCATTTAAAATCGTAACCACACTGCCATATGAAATGGCTATGCATCAACAATCTCACGCACTTTTACTCTTTGATCGGCCAACACCATATCGTGGATTTTTTAAACATTTTCGTGTGTACTGACCTCAATTGGCTGTCCAGAAGGTTCAGCGTCATTTGTACTTGTGCGACTACAACGAAAGTCAGTAAACCACTTTTTTACCATTGAAATCGATGGTGCAGACAACCCATAGTATTTATCGAGCTTTTCTTGGTTTTATTGACGGTTTTGTTTCGTAAAAAATAATGTGTTAATGAGCACTTCATTTCACTTTTTTTTCCATTTTCTTTTCAAAAGGCGAGGTAGCCTGTTACCAATGGCTGCCAAACACAAACTACATGACACAGCTTGTTCAAATTTAGACAGGAGTCAACTGACAGTTGCCTCTTGACAGGAGCAGTATTGCCATTTCATTCAAGAGGTGGGAAATTCAAAAAGACACTGAGTTAATGATCCACCCTCGTATATATGTAGATGAAAATGCCTTAAACTATAGTATTAGTAGTATTTTGTTTTTAAATTTTCACATTCATAAACGTCAACAATCGTGGTTTTAATTAGTTGATGTTATCCCGAGTGCACTATATTTTAGAACAGCTAAAGGCTCAGCCGAGAATAATGGAATGCATGTAAATGGAACGGTAGGAAACAGCTGTTTCCTACTCTTGCAGTTACATTCCATTACTATCGGCTAACTGAACCTTTAGTCCAACCTACATATATGCACATCACAACAGCCAATCAGATCTCAGCGCCAACAATGCTTGCTGCCAAGGCGAATTCAGTATCAGGTGACCTTATCAGCCCGGTTTTCAACAGTTTTCAAAGCTCTTTACCTCAAAAGCAAATGTCAGAGTATTTGTGCTTGGACATAGCTGTTTTCGAAGCTTGATATTCAAGTGAACTTTTCGCCTGTCTATCTATCTATCTATCTTCTATATATACAGTGACGAACTAAATTATTGGCACAGTAAACATTTTCAACTTACCTATTAATTTAAGGGCATTGATAAATTAATTTTTTATGTTTTGCCATTCTTCGACCAATGCCTGCTTTAACTCATTCTTATTCGTTATTACTCTCTTTTTCACTCTCCTATCCAACTCTTCCCATAAGTGCTCAATCGGATTGAGGTCTGGGGATTGTGGCGGATGTGGTAGAACATGCGAAACATTATATGCAAGCCACATACGCACAACATGAGCTGAATGGTTCGGGTCATTATCATGTTGAAAAGTGAACGATGATGGTAAATTCAATTTTTCAGCACTTTTTTCAGGTTTTCCTTTAGAATATCCATATATTTTACTTTATCCATAATGCCCTCAATAAATACCAACTCGCCTACCCCTGCAGCGGACATACAGCCCCACACAATCACTCCTCCACCACCATGTTTTACAGTTGCAGCCAGATTTTGTTTTTCTAACTCTGTGTTGGGCTTTCTCCACACCGTTTGGCAGCCACCAGACCGAAAAATGTTAAATTTGCTTTCATCGGAGAATAGCACTTGGTCTTACGCAAATACTCCTTGGCATATACTAAACGCTTTCTTTGGTTAACTAAAGAAATAAAAGGTTTACGTCTGCAAACGCGACAGTTGTAGTTCGCCTCATGTAGTGCTCTCCGGACCGTAATTGGATGAACATCTTTTCCAAACTCTTGATTAATCCGGAAGCTATCTGTGATGATGATATTTTTGGGTTTACTTTAACTTTTCTGATTATCTGGCTGCATTCTCGGCTGGTTAAACATTTAGGTCGACCTGAATGCTTAGTTAGCACTTTCAAATGTTGAGGATTCCTTGAAACGCTGCACGATGCTTCGAATGGTGTAGCGACTTCTGTCCATCATTTCTCCAATCTCAGCATAGGATTTGCCTTGATTGTCCTTCTGTTTGTTGCCCATTTTGAATAAAATCAATATATTTTTTTTTAATTTAAGGCACGTTGACTTTTTGACGTTTACATATGATAGCTTTGAATATTATTATTGAATATCAATAACAGCGATTGGCAAAAAAAATGACTAGATCGGTAATATTTAGAGAACAGGACTAAGTGTGTCAATAATTTTGTTCAGCAAAAGTGGATATTTTTATTGTTTTCTTATTTTTAATAAGTCGTATAATCGAATTTTTGGAAGCAAAACCCCGAATTTTAAAGAAAATTTTTCATTCTATCTAGGAAAAATATTTGTTTATTAAAAAAATCTTCGATAAGACCATTAAATCAATCGTGGAGTTTAAAGTGTTCACTGTGCCAATAATTTAGTTCTTCTCTGTATATATAAAAGAGTATGTGTACGTATGTATGGGAATCTTCAGAATATTCAGGCGGGTGACACTGTGAAGTATGATTTTTGATTTGCGGTCTGGGGGCGGGGGGGGGCGTGGCAAAATCCATTTTTCATATTGCACCACCAATGCCATGTGTATATATTAATTTTTTTTTTGCTTTTTTTATTTTATTTTATTTTATTTTTTGAAAGCTGTTGTCATGTTTTTCAAAACGAGATATCAAACTCTTAAATCGGTTATGTATTTCCGAAGATATTTACAAGAAACCTATGTTAATAATGATCCAATATCAAAATTTTAAAACTTTCGAAATGTTGCATTAAAAAATCCGAGTTTTCGATTTATTTACAAAATATTTACAGCATTCGATAACACGATGGAGGTAGCGAAGCACACCGGCTGTAGCTAGTACTTAATAATATAAAGAGGCAAAGTTTGAAAATGTGTTGTTATTTCGTTTAGGAATCCCATTTTTTTCACCACAGTTGTTTTAAAATAATAATTATTACTTTTATTTACGAACTTTAACCTATTCAAACCATAAATATAGAAACAAATGAATTTGGAAAAATAATAATTAAAATAACTAAATTAATAGTCATTGGCTTGTGGCAAAAATTAAATAAATATACTTAATAGTAACAAACCAAAAAAGTTTGTCTTATGTAGAACAAAAATAAGCAAATTAACTAACATGTGTATAATTAGCAAGGACAGGGGTTTCATGCAAATGCATGTTTTTACCCTTAACCCTGATAATGGCAAGAACGAAATATCTTTACGAAACAATGAATTTGCGTAAAAATGGCATCGATTTGTTGGTGCATATTTTTGCATATTATGCTGAAAATTCATATTTTTGCATAATTTGGTCATAAATGCATATTTTTGTCTCATATTTTTTGGTATATTTTTGTCATATTTTGTCAAAGTTCAAATTTCAAAAATATTGTTGACAAATTATTTATGATGCATTTTTGTAGAACGATATTACAAACACACACATCTGCCAAATTTAATGGAAATTGTAATTTTAATGATTTTAAGAGGAAATTATCTGCTGTTAAAGCCGAAAGTAGTGTAAGAATGCTGTGGAAACTTGATATTTTTTTTTAAAAATGACAACATATTATATAAAAAGAATTATTTAAATCTGAGTCGATTACATCGACAGACGTTAAAAGGCCTTTTTCAACGCACAAAAGCTTTCTAAGAATAAATTGATAGAACTTCACATTCCGAAATATAAATAACAAAACTTAAAAATTTTATAAACCCCCGAAGATACATATATAGAAAAGATGCGATATCTTCTAAGCGGCTGGACCGATCAACACTCTCGATCAAGTAACCTTTCAAACAAGAAAAACTAAATCAAAATCGGTCCAGCCGTTTGGCATGTACGTATACTCGTACAGACATACAGATACACAGACACACCCTACAAACTTATAACATCTCTTTTTTTTAGTAGTCGGGGGTTAAAAATAGTAGAATTCTTAAATGAAAATAAATATATAACAACAATGCTTTTCCTATTTACGTATCGCTCCTTTACTGCAATCAAAACATATCTCGTAAAATTAGTGTTTAGAGTTAATAATGCCGAAAGAAATCGTTATCATATATAATCTTGTGTACAAATTTAATGTAAAAGGCTTGTACACGCACCTCTTTATTTAGTTGTATGTAAACTGAAAATTTTTCTTTTGAATAAAAAGTTTTTAAAATATATGCATACGTTATTGTTTTTAGTGCATATTTTGCCTTTATGATGTCATATTTTAGGCGCCTAAAATAGCATTTTTAAGTGCATGAAGTCCTTGTCCCTGATAATTAGTAAAGAACAAACGACAATGGTAAGACTGTTGTAAATTTAGAGATGGTAAAGTGAGCTTTCATTACAAAACATCTTTCAGCAAATTGAAATACGATGAATCAAAACAATTCACATATTCCATTTGCAAAAAAGTTTCGTATATAAAGCAGAAATCTACATCAACTGACACCACACACAGTGGACCAAACACAGAAGAACGCTGATGATGAAGGTTTAGTGGCCTTCGAAAACGTCTAGCTGTTCCGTTCAACTATGTGTTGTTAGTCAGAATATTTACAACAGACTTTGGTGTTATTTGTTCATTAATAATTATCACATGTAATTTGGCTTAAAAAGCGATACGAACTTTATTTAGCCTATTCAAATCATAAATATAGAAACAAATGAAGTTCGAAAAATAATAATTAAAATAACTATAATAATTATTACTTTTGCTTAAAAGGTAAAATAATTAATTAAATTGCGTTTATTTTTAGTTTCGAATTATTATTAATTGATTACAACTATAAATACATACATAATTAGTAATTATTACTAATAATAATTAATAATGATTACTATAAAATAATCAAAAAGAGCAAACAACAAAAACAATTTGACTACTTTAAAAATTATTTTTAAAGCTGTTTGATTAATTTCGAAGTCTATTAGGAGCTTTTTCCATTTTCGAGGTTTTTCTACATCTATATAATTTGTTTCTGCCTTTTGGCGCTTTTTACACTTTCGCAATTTTTCCGTTCAGGTGATTTTTTTCGTCCTGGCGATAGTTTGTGTTGACACGGTCTGTGCCTCCTAACAGTTTCATTTTATTTTAGCGATTTCCCGTGTTAACGGCATTTTTTTTTTAAATTTTCTGCACTGAACGGTTTTTAATTTTTAGCAATATTTTTCTGCCTTGCAGGAATTTTTCGTGCTTTTTTTTTCATTGAGAAATTTTTCCATGTTTGTTTTTACGTTTGGCGATTTTTTCCGATTAAATTATTTTTTAATTTAACGCTTTTAAGTTTAAGAAATTTTCTGTGTTCAAAACATTTTTTCGATGTTGGTAACTTATATTTTATTTTAGAGATTTATTCCGGTTTTAACGATTTTTTTTAATTTTGGTGATTTCTTACGTATTAGAGTTATTTGATTCTGGCGATTGAAAGAATTTAGACTTGGGTCGAACTCGTTCACTAGTTAATTTTTGCCACAAACCTATGATCAAACCTATGTAATTTAAATGGGTTTGATCACTGGTTTGTGGCAAAAATGAACCTAGTGAACGAGTTCGACTCGACCCAAGTTTAAAAAAATTTAAACTTTTCGCATTTTATTCATTCAATAATTTAATAAAATGAGATTTGCCTAGGAAAAGTACCGAAAAAATACTAATTTTATACTATATTTGTTCGCATTTCTAGACTAAACCAAAACGTATTCGTCATTTTATCAAGTTGAGAAAAATACAAAATTCAATTTGTTTGCTATATTCAATATTTCAGAAGATTATGGGCAGTATGAAATGACGTCAAAAGAGTCCCACATACATGCATAGATACATACATACATACATATCTATGTACGAAGTATTTATATTCACTGAAAACTATCAAAATTTTTACTATTTTTAGACCTCAATTTATATTTAGATGTTATTCATTTCTTTTTTCGGAATAGAGTTTTCCTGAATCAAATTAAATACATCCAATGAATCAAATACATAGTATGTAGATATAAAGAAAATTCTTACAGACTTTAAATGAGACATTATTCTAGTATTTATTAGTTTCCATAAAAGAGCTGATAAGAAAGTAAAGAGTTGTTTCACTTATTTCTATGGAAAAAAAATAATCATAAATATGGCAATATGATGTTCTTATTAAATTCCTGCACAAGACCCCTTAAAAGAACTGTTAAGAAATGTGGAATTTTTCAAATTCTTTACTACAGCGAAATCTTCTAAAAGAAACGCTAAACAACACTGTTGGCAAGACAGTTGTTTCAGTTATTGTGGTAAAGGAGTAAAGAAGAAAATACTTCGTGACGGAAGAATTTTTGATGCTTGCTTCTTTCTACGCATGGGCGCGAATACAAACGTCATGCATGTACATATGTGTCTATGATCTTTTATTTTTCTGCCCACATGAAAACGCACACACATGCATTGACATTAGTTCCCTGCAGATAATGCGACTAGTCCATACATGCATGTAAGGACTAGTCCAAAGAGGAGAAGGAGTACTCCAAAACTACTCCAAATATATGCAGAAAAGGTGGTCGATTTAACATTTCGATGTCCCAGGGTTGGACCACATGGTCCAACTTTGCATTACATCAGACTAACCCTAAAACTACCCCATATGGAATAGTTATAGATTACTCGCATACAATTTGTAAGTGCCTAAGAAGAACGATCATAATCGTTTAAACACGAACACTTATAGTGCAGCATTGCATGCTTGTATGAAAACGACATGATCCATGACTGCATTACACGGGACCATGATGTAACTAGTCTGTTTCATACAGTTTGGACCACGTACTCCAATGTTATTTGCAGGGTTGTATGCGCTTAAACACATAATAGTTTACCATCGACATCTTACACATACACTCAAACGTACAATGTGCAAAATAACAAGCATACACTCATCAACACTATTTTTTTTATTATTTGTTATGAACAAAAAGTCTTCGCAACATCACTTATTAACACTCATATACACGTACACCAATACATCCATAGTGCTTCGCTTATTAAACGACATCATTTATTTTTCGTTTAGTATAATACATCCCTGCAGTCAGACTGGGGCCAAGTGTCTCTAAGTCAACACTAAAATTCTAGTAGTAGTTACATTGTCTACAATTTCTATTCTATTGGTCAGCATAAAAGAAAGAGAGCAAACAGATGTGGTGTATTTCTGGTGGATTTTGCAACAACTTGTCAATATACATAAATTTGTATGTACGTAAGGTATAGAAATGTACCAGTAAATGTCTGGTTGGTATGTCTCCATGTTCCCGTAAGAACTATGAATTCACTACCCAGTCAATTGTTTTAGTGTTACTAGTAGATTTCCAATGACAAGCACATAGAGTAGTACTGGTGACAAAGTCAAAAGCGACTCAGTACATTTTCACCATCGACATTTCCTTCAGGCGTATTTACATTTAAAGACTGTTTACGCAGGTCTCTAGTTCTTATCACAAATGTGCGATAAAGATTTACATTACATACAATACATTTATATTGTAGAATGATTGTTTGTCAGTATTATTTAATGATATTGACTTTGAAATAATACAACTATATTACATTGTGTATTAAAGTGTAACTTTGTCAGTTGGTGCTGCGTTCGTTATCTGCATCAGTATTAAGGAATTAGGAAAATTATTTAGAGAGTTCGATATTTTTCCAACTATGCACATATGTACATACAAATGCATGTATGTATGTACATATGTATGCATTTCTGTTTACAACTGCGTACATATTGCCCTGCAAATAATATTGGAGTACGTGGTCCAATCTAGATGAAACAGACTAGTTACATCATGGTCCCATGTAATGCAGTCATGGATCATGTCCTTTTCATACAAGCATTAAATGCTATACGATAAGTGTTCTTGTTTAAACGATTATGATCGTTCTTCTTAGGCACTCACAACTTGTATGCGAGTAGTCTATAACTATAACTATATATAATAGTCTATAACTATAACTATATATAATAGTCTATAACTATTCCATTTGGGGTTAGTCCGATGTAATGCAGAGTTGGACTATGTGGTCCAACCCTAGGACATCGCAATGTTAAATCGACCACCTTTTTTTTCATATATTTGGAGTAGTTTTGTGGTACTCCTACTCCTCTTTGTACTAGTCTTTACATGCATGTATGTAAAGGGTGTTTTTTATTGACGTATAGAACTTTAAGTTGGCATCACTTTTTTAACTGCCGGCCATTTTGTCAGCTGTCAAATGATTAATATTTAGTTTGGTTTGCCATTTCATCATGAACAGGTTGACAAAAGAACAACGCTTGCAAATCGTGCAAATTTATTTCGAAAATAATGGTTCAGTTCGCGAAGTTTACCGCAAGCTCCGTCCATTTTATGGTCGACATAATCGTCCATCAGAGCAATTAATTCGGTTAACCATGGATCGTTTTCGCACTACGTTTACTCTATGTGATAATACGCATCCGCAGAGACGTCGAACAGTGCGCACCGAAGAAACAATTGCCGCTGTAGAGCAAAGTGTTGAAGAGGACCCGAATGAATCGATTCGCCACCGTGCACAGCAATTGGAGCCGACTAACCGACTATTTTGTTCCCGAATTGGATGGCATGAATGTGGATGAGTTGTGGTTCCAACAAGACGGCGCTACATGCCACACAGCGCACGTCACAATCGATTTATTGAAGGAAACATTCGATGAGCGCATAATTTCGCGGAATGGACCTGTCAATTGGCCACCAAGATCGTGTGATTTGACACCATTGGATTATTTTCTTTGGGGATATGTGAAGTCGCTCGTCTACGCCAACAAACCAGAAACGTTAGGGGACTTGGAAGCCAACATTCGTGGCGTTATTGCCAACATACGGCCCCATATGCTCGAAAAAGTGGTTGAAAATTGGACCTGTAGAATTGGCTTTATTCGAGCCAGCCGCGGCGGCCACATGCCCGAAATCATATTTAAACATTAATGGCATAAAATTATCCTTCCAATAAAGCCAAACTGATGGACATTAAAACGATTTTCTTGTGTTTTATTTCAATTCGAAGTTCTATACCTCTGAAAAAACACCCTATACTTGTAGCATTATTTGCAGGGTGGCTTTTCCTTGTCAATTTAAATATAAACTTAAGCATTTATATTCGTAAACATTTGGCCAATTCACAACGTGTTCTGTTAAGTGTTATTGTCATAATCTACTAACATTTTTGGTTCGAAAGCAAAATCAATTATACATATTTATAAATTTAAAACATTATGACAAACAGGCCTGTCACAGAAACCAAATTCGATCGAAATTTATTTTAATTCCGTAATTTGGATCTTCAGAAAACAAAAACGAAGGATTTGCTCGGAGTTGCCATTTTCTGTACATGAAAGTACAAAAATCTGTTTGAAACAACTTTATTTCAACAAAGAAATATGTTTTTCAACAATTTATTTAAAAGTCTGTTGTATTATTTAATTTTTTACACATCGTTCATTTACTCAAACAACGTCATAACTCAAAAAAAACTAGTTTGCCAAAAAATGAGCTTAAAGTTTTCAATTTACACACAATGGAAAAAGAAAATTTTATTTGTTTGTCAAGAGTTGAGAAAACAAGATATTTGTATGAAAGTGGATCTGAACTTCAAATTCTGAAGCATCCCTCAATCAATCGAAATTAAAATTCGTAATCAAATCCAAATTTTGATGGATTTCTGTGACAGGCCTGAATATGACACAATTGAACACTGCGACTTGGCTAATTATTACTTTTCTCTATTTTTTTGAATTAAAATTTATTTTGGCTTCGCAAGATTTTAATTTTATACCTGCTCGACAAATAATAAGTTAGATTAATTGGGTATGTATTATACCCCTGCAAAAGACCACTTACAAGAACTTTTAAGAAATGAGGGATTTTTCAATCCCTCAATGTCTTTGTCATTTTTTCAAGATGTCAAAGACATTTGTTTCAGTTATTGCGGTATAGAAGTAAAGAAGAAAATACTTCGTGACGGAGAAATTTGTGATGCTTACTTCTTCATACGCATGGGCGCACATACAAACGCACACATGCATTGACATTAGTTGTGTGCGCTTGCTTTAAAAACCACCCTTAAACATATAATAGCTTATCATATACATCTTACACACACACACAAACCTACAATATGCAAAGTAACTGGCATACACGCATCAACACTACTTCTTTTGATTGTTTGTTATGGTAGGTACAGACTTAGCAACGTGTTTATGCAACCAGGAAGGTTGCATTGTCGGTTGCATAGTGTGTAGTCTTGTTTATAGTTGCATTCGAAGTTGCGTTCGAAGTTTCGAAAATATCAAAATGTTTTGATGTTTATGGATTGCACTGGCGGTTGCATTGTAGGTTGCATAGTCTGTATCAAAATATGCAACATGAAATATTAACGTGTTGCGTAAACACGTTGCAAAGTGTGTACCCACTATTACGAACAAGAAGTCTTCGCGACATCCCTTGTAAACACGAACACCAATGCATCAATCTTGCTTCGCTTATTATACGACAGCATTTATTATTGGTTTAGTATAATACATGCCACGATAATACATGCCACGAGAATACATTTAAAAAACAAGAAGTATTTACATTTCAAGACTGTTTACGCAGGCCTCTAGTATATATTAGCCATAAAGGGATCGTCCTAGGGCCTCTATTGGTGCTAGGAGTAGCATTTAGAAGGAAGATCCATAAAACACAAGTAGGAATATTTTTAAATTTCGTTCGATATCAAAAGCGGTTATTTGTCCCATACTTTCTCACTACCAACAAAAAATTTTCACCAGGGTTGTCATATTTTTTCCGGCCTACTTCGTCAAATTGATTTTAAAAATCGCCAAAAGTTGTCAAAATCAATTTTATTTACTCTATCTTAATATGTATTTGATAATAAATTTGATTTTATATAACACTTTTTTTAATATAAATTTTTATAAAATAATCGTATCAAAATTTAGCAAAAAATCGCCACAAATTTAAATTAAATCGGCAAAAATAATTTTTTGTAATTTTTTCTCATCCAAATACAAAACGCATTAATTACTATAATTAATATAAAAAATCATCAAATCAAATAGTTTTAGTTTCATACAGACGCGTTTTGATACGATTAATTTTCGAAATTAGTCCTTCAACAAACAAATTTGTCTGAAATGCCAAAATTTTAAAGTTCAATTTTGGCAAAAAAAAAAAAAAAATGCCATAAAAATCGTCGGCAAATTTATTTATCGCCATAAAAATAGACGCCAAACAAATTGAAATATCGCCACGTTTGGCGAGAAATCGCCATATCTGACAACCCTGATTTTCAAAATGGTCTAAAATCAATTTTTTTTGCCAAACATTTTTACACTAAAAAATTATAATTTTCATTGAAAAATTTATTGCTGTTATTATATTTGAAATGCTATTAATCTTTGTGTTTTTTTAATCATATAAAAAGAAATAATTTCAATATGAACCAAATGAGAATTTTACTGTACTTAACTTAAACTTAAACGAAAGAAGAAAGGTACGGTCACACTTGTCAAACATTTGCCCAAAAAAAGCGTTACCACTAAATGCTAATGAAAAAGCTTTCAATTCAGACAAAAGTTTGTCAAGTTAAAGAGTATCCAATAATGTTGGATTCTATAACATTGTCTACTAGTTGTGTTCGAAACTTTTTAATTTGATAAACCAGTGTCTGGATAAAAACTTTGTTCATTAGTGTTTGTTGGTTACTTTTTTTTGGGCAAATGTTTGACAAGTGTGACCGTACCTTAAGAAGCATTAATTGATAATTTAAAAGTTCTTAATATCATCTCGTATGTTAAGAACTTTTCCCTAAAAGCTTTAAGGAAAGAATTTACTGTGAATAAAAACATCTTTAATTATTAAATTTTTTTCTTCAGCAAACATTTAAGTTTTTTTTTTACTTCTTTAATTTCGTTAATTTTTAATATAAAGCAAACGAAAAAGGCAATAGTGAGAGCCACCAATATTGGATGATCTGCGTTTCACTTGGTTTGTTTTCAATTTCGTCGACTGACTGATAACAAACAAAACAGACGGTTTTCTTGTTACTCAATAATTCATGAAATAAAAACGAAGCTTTTTCTTCTGTCCACTTGTTTTACTCCAGATACTCAACGACTTTTAAACAACGCGGACGTGGTGTGTTGAATGAAGGTGTCTTATTTTTTTTTTGTAAGAAAAGAAAACGGAAAAACCAATACAACAATAAATAAACATATGTACATACATAAATTTTTTTTAATTTTTATTTAATTTGCAGCTGATCCAGTGAAATCTACAAAGTAAATAGATACATAATATAAAAAAAAACCGCAAAACCTGTCATAATTACATTTATGATTAAAAGGAAAGATATCGAATTTACAGTATTTTGAATAAGAGTCGAGAAACTCCAAACCAAATTTGAAAATAGCTGAATTTAATTAATGTATGTACTCGTACATGTGTAGTTCAAAACCTTGTACAGTGTGTTTTTATATTCGAAATTTTTTGCATTTTATTAAAGCTCTCAATGTAAATTGTCGAACGAAAGCTCTCTCGTTTTATAAAAATAAGTAGTTAATCGGTCCTGTAACTTTTAACGATTCGACAAACGTAATTTTTGTCTATACATTTTGTGGCTTCTTTATAGTACGCAGCTGATATTTTCTGTTGATTTTTGTCGTTAAAATTAACAGCACATAAATTATTGTCGCTTAAATAACGACACAGCTGACATTAACTTACAACGAATATCGTTAAAAACGTTACTGAATAGCAAATTCGATCAATTTTCGTTATAATTATTTTAACGAAGCGATTATAGTTAAAAAAAAAGTTAGTGAATCGCACTACTGTTCTGTAAATCGAATCGATTTGAAATCGTATATACATATTTTTAAAATTTTAAACACGTCTGATTTGATTTTGGAAATCGTACGATTTCAAATTGATTCGATCTACAGAATAGGCCTGAATATTACTTAAATTTTAAAGGCATTTTATTAGTTCGTTCATTTATTTTACTTTTTTTTATTCACATGTACATATGTACATAAATCTAAATATTTATGTATACATACATATGTACGTATCTGCAAAAGTGTTATTTTTTTGGTCACGTTTGTGCTGTTGCTTTTACTATAGACGCCACATTACCTTTTTTTTTTTTTTTTTTTTTTTTTTTTTTTTTTTTTTTTTTTTTGTTAAATATTTATTACTGGTTTGAACTTTGTTCAAAAAAAAATATATTTCCATATAACGTATGTAGTTGCATTTTAAATGTATGTGCATATATTTGCCGGATACTCTTTTCTGATGCAAAAATCGTAATGAAATTTAAAAACAAGAAATTTCAAGTTTTTTGAAAAGCATTTTAATTTAGGCTGCTAATTTTAACCAGAGAACGTAGTGAATTTCCGGAGGAAAAGCTAATAAAAAATGAATGAAAATCAATTCTAAATTTTAATGTAAATCTAGCCTTTTGACCTATGATTTGTTAAAGTTGAGAAAACAAAAACTTTTTTGTTTCCCCAATTTTGTGATATACGAGTATTTTTTTGGTATCAAAAATCTAAAAAAAGAATAGTTTTTATGCAAGACCCACTATGGAACAGGGTTTAAAAGTTGTTGTGGCTGGATAGAAGTTTAAAATTAAAAATTAAAAAAAAAAAAAATCGAGGACACTCTAATTTTCGAAAACAAGATTTAAAAGTTAAAAATCTGAATCTCAATTTTTTTTTGTATTTCCTTTGAAAAAAAACGAAAATTTCACAAAAATTCCAATTTTGAAAGTTATACCCACCCAAAAAAAGTTTCAGCTAATTTTTTTTCGAATTTATGTATTTCCGTTTTTCTCCACTTCCATGAGATTCGTTATAAACGAAAGAAATTTCGAAACAAAATTATCCGATATTTGTTCGCGAATCTAAAAAATTCAAATTCAAAAATTCTCTCCATAGTTTCTCGAATGTGTGACGATAGCCTAGTGGATGTGTGCTAATCTGTTTGCCCAGAGGTAACGTGTTCGAATTCGATTGACTGTAGCGTTAAAGAACTAAAAAACAAATAAAATAAAGATAAATTATCTTAAAATATTATCTTTTTTGCTGCCTTTGCGCGATATCGAAATTAGTTCGATATTGACTTACTTTTAATATTGCTACCGAACCTGCGAAATCGAATGTTTTTTGAAACAAGACTAAGCGAGAGTTAAGCTTTTTTCGATTCATTTTTTTATGCTAAATTTCGTATTTTTAGGAAGCCAAATTGCATGCTATAATTTGTAAGGAACGAACAATACGAAAGCTGATTGTAAATATTCTGACAAACACTAGCAGAACGGAACAACATGCAGTGGTCTAATCGTCGCTTTCGATAATGAGCTGATTCGATCATGTCTTTTCAATTTGAGATTATGGCATTCGCTATTGAACAATGTAATGTAATGTAATTGTTCGATATCGATCGTCATGATCTCAAACTGAAAAAAACGTCACCGAATCATTTCATTATCGAAAGCTATGATTAGACACCTGTTTTCGAAGGCTTCCATACCTCTATGATAATGTCTTGTATTTAGTCCACTGCTGTGATGTCAGTTGATGCAAAGTGTTTGTCAGAATATATAGTTACAATTAAATTTGGTGTTATTTGTTCTTTAAAAATGATCACATGTAATTTGAATTCCTTGAAATGCGATTTTTATTTATCCTAATCAAAACAACAACAAAAAGTGATTTTTTTTGAAAATCTAGTATCTTTTAGGCGAGTGATCAAAAAAATTTCAAAATGTATCAGAAATACTCTTTTGTACTAAAAAAAAATTATAAAATTGGAGAGAAAAAAAATCATTGTTTTGGAACCATCCGTTTTGGCGTGGAATGTCCCATATGTACATAAATGAGTGAAATCTAAAGGAATCTTTAAAAAAAGTTTAAATTTTTAGTTTATATTAATGACTATGAATGACTATTTTTTATTGACATTTTATTTAGTTCACCGCCTGATAAGCCCCTTTAAAGCACAGATAGTACTATGTCCATACACGAGGTTGTACATACATACATATGTACATATGAATATACTTATATGTACATATCGTTACCTGAAAATAGAAAGGCCCCAACTTATTTTTTTTGGAAATCCAGTTTTTGTGTATTTCGATAGAAGAACATGTAAAGTAACGAAAAATGCAAAAATCTCGATTTCAAAAAAAAAAAAAAAAATTAATGATTTGGGGTCTTTCTATATGAAGGTAACGATATGTATGTTTGTTAGTCCCAAATCACACTGTGCAAGTCTTATTGCTAAGCTGATTAGTTTATTAGGAGAGAGAGACGGGGGAAAAGAAACGTTGATGTTCCCCTCGTCTCTCTCTCCCTGAAACTAATCAGCTTAGCAATAAGACTTGCACAGTGTGATTTGGGACTTATTTTATATCTCTTGCTGGATTTATTTTGTACGTAAAACCAACCAATGCTGAAGTTGTTTTTGTTAAAATATGTATGGCTACTTTTTTACTTTTTTTTGCTTTAGAGTTTGTTGATTATTTTGATTAAAAGCTTTGTTTCAAAGTCGAAATTGGATGAAGGGAGCACAATTCAATTTTGTGTGGTCTATTGTTATACTCGGACATATAATTAAGAGTTTCATTTAAATAAAAATTAAATTATTGCGGGTGATAATTAAAATGCAAATATGTTAAGTGATTTGGTTGCAAGAACATTATTCATTTTCGCTTTTAAATTTCAAACGGACTAAATACAGAAATTATTGAAAAAGAGAAAGTGTTCAAATATGGTTTTGTGACATTTTAATAAATTTTTTTAAGCGTTCTTGAATGATCCAAGAAATCAAATTAATTCGCAAATTTATACATACATATGTATGTATGAATACATTAAGTAGCACATTAATTTTTTGTGTTGGAAATTTCTGCTTAGAGTGTAAACCTGCTAACTCACTTCAACCAAATTTTAGAAGAGAGACAAAAACTGTAAACATATCATGGCATAACCGACAAAAAAGCTTAAGTGACATAATATTCGAAGTTTATTTTTTTGACGAAAATCGATTATTCACGATAGTAGGTGATCGATTTTCGTTAAAAAACAAAGTTCAAAAACATATCGCTTAAAGCCTTTTTGGCGGTTATGGCCCGATATTATATACATAACTTAAATGTACAAAGTTTTTTCGACATGTACGAGTTTCAAATTAAAATAAATATTTTAGCCAGTCGATGCGACATTAAAATTTCATGGTTATAAGAAGTGGATTTAGCAGGTTTACACTCTAAGCCGACGATATGTTGTTGTTGTTTCTTTTATTGTTTTAAAATTTTACCAACTGTTGTTTTTGTTTAAATATCCCACTTTTGTGGGCCAGTAAAGGGGCCCGTCACTTTGGGTCAATTAAAATGAATAACAAATGTGTTTTTTTTAGTGAAATCTTGTTTCAATTCATACAAGTTCGAAACAAGTTTAAGGAGGTGTGTGATTATTTTTGTTGCCCCTCTTTTGCATCTCGCCTGAATGAACTCGGTGTCGTTATAATGAAACCAGTTCTGTTTTAAAAAAGTTAGTGTCTCATATACTTCATAGTCCAAAGAATTTAATTATATTTAAACATTTCATTTTATTGAAAAAATGTTTTTTTGTTATAATTTCTTTTATTAACTCGTGGAAGTAACACTTTTGCTTAGCTGCAGAAACGTCTTAAGTCAAAAATGATTATTTGACATATTTTGTGAAATAAATATTTTGCATTTAAGTAAAATAAGAAATCTTTAATGATAAATTACACAGGTTTTATTTTGTGGAATTAAAAATACTAAAAAATTATGTGTTTTGTCTATTAAAATATTTTAATAAAATTTTTTTATAAGTGAAATTTATTTGCTGTTGTTAAGCGTTGTCTACATGATACAAAAATCCTAGTTTACACAAGGCAAGTCTTATTGCTAAGCTGATCAGTGATGGGAAATGTGGCACAATTGTGCCATTTTTGGCACTATTGGATGTTGCCTGGCACTGTGCACTCTCGCTCCTTTTCTGGCACTTTTTGCCCATTAAAATGGAAACTTTTCTTGTTGCAATAATAAGTAATTTTTTTGTACTTTTTACGTTTTTAAGTAATGAAAACTAGGATTTGAGGCTGACAACTGTTCGGTTCTGATAGTTAAAAGAGACATTGACGATCTATTAAAATGAATATATAAACTTGTTTGTAACAGCTCATGTCGTAGAGATGATTTTATAAACTTTTAGAAATATTTCAACTCTGAAATTTATGAAATTCTTAAGTATTCCCCAAACCATTGGTTGTCTCGTCAAGTTGTTGCAGATAGAGTCTTTGAACAGTCTTTGAAATATTTCTCTACATAAAATTTTCAGTCATAATGCAATGATAAAACTTTATTCATATTAAATAATTTAACGGATAATATAATCAAAATTTATGTATTTATATTTTTATCTTGTCCTTGAAATTATAAATTATCGAAATGCAATCTAAAAATATGGAACCAAATTTAATTTTGAAGAGGGGTTTTCATTTCGCCATTTATGTCGAAATTTTTTGAACAAAAAATATATTATTGATCTTCATGTTGACAATATACATAGATCGAAATTCTCACCATCTTCCAACGGAAGAAAATTATTGCGGCACTGAAATTGAACTATTAATAATCAAAAACTAATTTTCCCAGGATAAAGTTGTAGAATTCAAAAATAGAATTAAAGTCTTCTTATATTTTTTTGTGTCATATTTGAAAACTAATGGCCTGTTTCACAATAACGAAGCGAAACTTTCGACTTACAATTTATATTGAAAACAAAAACTAATTTTCATATTTTATTGTTGTTTTCAATATAAATTTTTAGTCGAAAGTTTCGTTTCAGTTTTCTTTCGTTATTGTGAAACAGGCCATAAATATAACTTTAAGGACTATTATTTGAATTGCTTTCCAAAGTGTGCGCCAGAATATGTTCTAAGTGGAGATACAAATAATAGTGTTCCGTTTGATAAAAAAATGCTTCTAAACGAAATAAAATACGTGAAAAAATTAAAAGTGAATACAGATCCATATTAGGCTTCGAAAATTTAAAAATCCAAGAGTTTAAATGTGGATGTCAAATTAAAATAAAGTTCTGACAATATGCCGAATAATAAATTTCTTAAATGTTAAATTAAGATTTTATATTTCATTTTGCCATATAGTTACTTTTATTATTATCCGATGGATTTCTAATTGTATAAAGGTGTAGAAAAATAAAATAGATTCATATCGAATATAAATTATTTGCTGGGTTTTCGTATTAGTTTCTAAGCCTACTACGCTTATTTTTCTTTTGTGATTTTCAAAAATATTATTATTTGTGAAATCTTAAATAGTTCTTGAAAGTCTGTGCATAAGATAAGAGGATTGTGACTATTCAAAATGTGTGGTTGAAGTCTACTGATGATTTGCTACAGCAACACTGAAATGCATATAGACAACGCTTAACCACCAGCAAATGAATTTCAAATTAATATAAGCAATAGTTTCAATGAAAAATTTTTAAGTAATATTTATCGAATCGTTCAAGGTATTCTTTTTATTCTCTACACTTCATCAAACGTGGAAAGTTTATTTATATTTCGAAATTTGATCACAAGTAAGATGTTAATTGGACTGCAATTATAAGCTTTAGCATCTTTAATACATGGTAAAGATTTTTGAAATCTAACAATAAATCCTGTTATAATCGTAATACATATAAAATGATGATTAAAATAAATAGCTAATAATTATTAATATTTTGAATGTGCACGAATTTGTACAACTCGTCAGTATATTAACCATAAAAAAGCACAAACTATATTTGTCACTTAGTATACACATCTAATTAGAAAAACTTATTTTATGTATCATTTAAATTAGTTTAGTCTTTAAGTATGTCCTTTAGAATGGTTACTATAACGTAAAAAATATTTTTATATTTGTATTTCTTGTAAATAAGTACAAATTATTAATATATGATGCATACATATCGGGCATTCGCCCTTATTCCAGTTTGCGACATCGACGTCACTTTAACACAATACCAACAAATTGGGGCTTGTGTACCCGTTGTCGAAAATAATTGACTCCTGTTGGCAGGTTTATGCTTTTTTCTAGACCTTAGGTAAAGGGATATGTTGTCAGTAGCACAACATTGTTCTCGAGAGCGAGTAAATAAATTCCAATTTTTTGATATTGTGACGTAGATATCGACATGGACGAGTACATACGTAAATTGTCGCTCAAGATAAATTTCACAGCCTGCATTTTAAAGGTTAGCAACAATTTTGCAATTTAGATAATAAAAAAATTTGATTTTTTACTACATGACGCTCAAAATTATATCGAAAATATGGCTCGAAATGTATTAATGTGTATATATGTACAACTATTTGGCACTATTCAAGTGATTTTGGCACCATTTAAAAGCAGATGTGGCCCGAAATCAAGATTTCCAATTTCCATCATTGAAGCTGATTAGTTTGATAGGAGAGAGAGAGAGAGAGAGACGAGGGGAACTGAAACGTTTCTGTTCCCCTCGTCTCTCTCTCTCTCTCTCTCTCCTTACAAACTAATCAGCTTAGCAAAAAGACTTGCATACTGTAAACTAGGACATACGAGTAATATGTGTATAATGCCGTATAAATTTAATTTTCACTTTTATCCCGATTATTTGATTACTGTTGGCATGTGAATAACGAAATATGTGTGTAATATGATCTACAAAAGTTAGCAAGTGTTTGCTTTATTATTTAATGCACCAGATAATAAAACATCGATGTTAAGAAACGGCGGTAATAGAAGAGATATGTACATTGATATTTTATTTTCTTACTCATGTTTTAGACTCGGCAGTTTTTCTTGAAGCAAGTCTGAGTTTATGGGAGAGAGAGGAAAGAAGAAGAGGGGTACTGACTTGCTTGTACAGAAAAGTTACTTCAATTCTCTTTTGTTATTTCATTCGCAGCATTAAAACAATAGGAAAATTGAACAAAAAACCGTCTGAGTGTAAACAAACGAGCAGTTTTAAAAGAGAATTGAAGATAACTGCTTCAAGAAAAACTGCCAAGTCTAAAACATGACTTATCATTAGATCACTGCTGGCCACCGAGAGAAATTTATTCGTGTATGTGTATTTATTTGTATAAGAAGCCGATTGAAGTTCGGCACTCTGGTGCCGCTTTAATAAATCGTCAGTAGACTTGAAATACAATCTTTAAAAGTCACAACCCTCTTATCTTATGCACAGACTTTCAAAAACTATTCGAGAATTCACAAATAATAATCAGGCATATCATAAATAACATTTCACATGGAAATTTCCGAACGTCTGAACAATTGGTGTCAAAAAAACTTTATACGATTGCAAAATACTTTGACTTTTTTCTGTTGGAAAAAGGGAAATGTGTAATTTTTTAATTTTATTGGAATTGATGATACGAAATTAAAATCCATGTGAATAAAAATTTGATTCGGAAATTTTCAACATGTGAAATTCATGATAAGGCTGAATATATTTTTGAAAATCACAAAAAAAATGTCGGCTTATAATAATAAACTTATACAAAACCCAGCAAATGATTTTTATTCGGTATAAATCTGTTTTATTTTTCTACGCTTATTTTTCTTTTGTGATTTTCAAAAATATTAAAATTTTTGTGAATTCTCAAATGGTTTTTGAAAGCCTGTGCATAATATAAGAGCGACAATGAAATGCATATATAATCACCATCAAATAAATTTCACTTATAATAGAATTATAACAATACTAATGTCAAATAATAAATTTCTTGAATGATTATTTTTTTTTAATATGAAACATGTAGACGGCAATCATGAATAAAATTCCGAGAGAAATTTTTTCTCGCAGAACAATTTCAAACAGTAGCAAGTAATAGGGAAAACAAAATAATGCTAATTGGAAAAGGGGAAATTTCTCGCTGAATTTTATACATGATTAGCCTGTATACATACATATATGTTCAAAATATGAATTTTTAAGTGATTTTTATTCTAAGTTTTCGAGTCTACAGGCTATTTATAATTTCCGAATTTTCTCCGATATTGAATTTGCTTATTAACAATTGTTCAGACATTAACAGCAGCCTTATGTGAACCCATGCTCGTCAATGACACGCCTGTGTTAAAATCATGCGTTCTGCACCTAAATTGAACCAATGCATTTGCAGTAGAACCCATAATTTAACTATTTCTTTTGCATGTCTTTTTTTGCTGGGTATGCACAACGCAAAACTCGCATGAAATTACCATTAAGTGACGAAATTGATCGAACTAGGTGTTATCCGAGCTACATATTTGTACATTTGTATTATTGTTGTTTAAAAATTCGTATTAAACATTCAGTTATAAAGATTCTACATCAAATCAATAAGTTTACATAATTGCATATTTATTTTAACTTAAATAATCGAGCCGGTTATACTTCTCGAAGTGATTAAGTGAGTTCGTTTACTTTTGCAGTAAAATGCAGTAAATGAGTAGTTACTGCAAAATTTTTAAAATTTACTCTCAAAGAGAACTGTTGCCGTAAAAAGTACGCGAACGGAAAAATAGTAAAAATTAGTAAGATTAAAGAAACAGCTGACTCTAACTCCACATAGTGTTGAAAAATATATAACCTTTCGACTATGCAACTCTTTTAATTATTGGTACTCGATTAAATATTTTTATAACACGGACAATCTAAGAATAAATTCTGTAATTTATTTCATGTAATATTTGTAATTAATTTCTTTTTGATTTCCTTGTTTTGTTGTTGGCTAAATTACTAAAAATTACATGACTATTTGTTAATGTTACTGATTACCTTAAAAGCAAGTGCGATACTAAGTAACCAGATACTTTACAGTTTTACAGCTCTGAGTAATTAAAATAAATTGCAAAAAAAAGGTTTAATAAAATATGTTACAAAATATGTATATTAACAGCTATTATTATTATGATTTATAAATTAATTATTTTTTTAATGACTCACGATTTTCATTTAACCTTTTTTTCAAATTTTTACACTTTTCGTTTGCTTACTTTCCATTTGTTTACATTTTGAATCATATGTTTTTGTCTCACTAAACTTTACTACGACAAATTTCTGCAGTAAAAATTTGCAAAACACTCAGTCAAGAACTGTCACTTTACTCTCTCAATTTGTGTTCTCATTTACTGTATTTTGTGTAAACGAACGCAATTTAGTAAAATGCAGTAAAGTTCAGTAAAAATTTTTAAAAACTTTTGAGTACGCGAACGCAATTATTATAAACCATTTTAATTTATTTGAAATTTTGTGTTTAATAAAACGGCGGCTAAAAGAAAAAAAAAATAAGAGAACAATCATGATTAAAAAGTTTGCTTTTATTTTTAAGTATTGGTGTGATTGTTTGTTTGTTGCTGCTTGCTGTTATTTTCAATTTATGCTTGCTTTGATTTAATCTTAAGGCTAATTAAAAGTTACGATCAATCCAAAAGTTTTAACTCAAGAAAAAATTCAAAATTAAATTTTAGAAACTTCTACAGACTCGCTTGCTCATACAACAAGTAGTGAATTAGACGATTGCGAGGACGAAATGACCGAAGGCAAAAATGTACCCAGCACTCCCCAGCCTGGTTCTAGTGCTGAGGTGCCATTTCGCAGGAGTGGAGATTTTCGTAAGTCCTCTTTAAGTCTGAATCGTTTAGTGGGCGTCATCGATGAGGGCACAAACACTGTTAGTTTTTCAATTTACACTACGCCGGAGTTTATGGAAATCGCCAGCCATCGCATTGAAAAGCAAATAATCACAGTGAAAGATGGATGGTTTGAACAAGATGCGGTGGCCATTATCAACAATATTTATCGCTGCTGCGAAGTTGCTGTTAGCATGTTGCCACCTTTGGGCTATCGCAAGGAAGACATTTTTACGATAGGCATAACGAATCAACGTGAAACCACGGTAGTGTGGGATAGTGTGACAGGGAAGCCTTTATACAATGCCATCGTATGGAATGATATACGCACCAATAGTACAGTGGATCAAATTTTGGCCAAAATACCAGATCAAAATAAAAATCATTTTAAGAATATCGTTGGCCTGCCAGTGTCAACGTACTTTTCAGCTTTAAAGATCAGATGGCTGAAAGATAATGTTACAGCTGTGCGGAAAGCTTGTCGGGAGAAGCGTTGTAAAGCTGGCACAATTGACAGTTGGATAGTGTGGAACCTAACCAAGGGTGAGTGGAAGCTAGCAAAGAATTTCAAGACCATTAATTCTGTGAATGAAGACAAAATTTCAAGAATGTTTGTGATTTAGAATTGTTTTGATTTAAAAAAGAAATCAATACTAAAATTTAAGAAAAATATCAAAATTATGTGCGTGTGGGTGTGTGCTGTTCATGTGTAATCCTCATCTCCATTATCATTTATTTACCATACGATATTAATTGAGTTTTAAAATTCTATACGAATAGGTGCTCTTCACATCACTGACGTGACCAATGCTTCCCGTACCATGCTCATGAATATTGAAACCCTGGAATGGGATCCCGTTTTGCTTAAAACCTTTTCCATTCACATTGATATGTTGCCTGATATAAGAAGTTGTTCGGAAATTTATGGCAAAGTTTTGGATGATCGCTCAGTACTTAAGGGCATGCCTATAAGTGGAATATTGGGAAATCAACAGGCGTCTCTGCTGGGTCAAATGTGCATTAAACCAGGACAGACCAAAAACACTTATAGATCCGGTTGTTTTCTGCTCTGTAATACAGGCACCACACCAGTGATATCCTCTGGAGGTCTCCTGACTACAGTGGCTTATAAATTAGGAAAAGATACGCCGCCAGTCTACGCCCTTGAAGGAGCTGTAGCGGTAGCCGGTCATGCCTTGGAATGGCTGCAAAATAAAGTACGCATAGTGCCAAAAGCCTCAGATGCTGAACAATATGCCGAAGCAGTGCTAACAACCGGAGATGTTTACTTTGTGCCCGCATTTACTGGCCTCTATGCGCCCTACTGGCGTAAGGATGCGCGTGGTCTAATTATCGGTCTGACGCAGTTTTCCACCAAACATCATATTGTAAGGGCTGCCCTTGAAGCCATCTGTTTTCAATCCAGAGATATTTTGGAATGCATCTACAAAGAGGGCGGTTTCAAATTCAATAAACTTCATGCCGATGGTGCCTTGTCTTCCAATAATGTTCTAATGCAACTGCAAGCTGATACGGCTGGTGTGCCAGTTTTTCGTTCACAACTTTTGGACACTACTGCCTTTGGAGCGGCCATGTGTGCCGCTCAGGCCGAAGGCATCGAACTATGCAAATTTGATCCAGACAAAAGACATTATGATAACATTTATTATGATACATTTTTGCCAACCAGCACCGATGAGGAACGCGCTCATAGATATGGCAAATGGAAGAAGGCTGTTGAGCGCAGTTTCGATTGGGCAGAGCGTGGCAAATCGAAACTAATGACTCTGGAAAGATATCGTATGTTGTCGTCAGTACCTGTTGGTTTATTCCTTATTTCTACATTTGCTATGCTGGTACATTCTTTAAGAAATGTTAAACCATAGACAGACAATCAATAAATTATACATATGTACATATGTAATTATGCAATTTGATAGTCATACGAAAAAAGTTATTTAGAATAGATTGTGTTAATAATTATTTATTTTTGTAAGAAAAAAATCAGAAACATATTTTTTATGTAAAATTTTATAAAGTTTTTAAAAGAGTTTTGCCAAAAATTTAAACGTTTTCCCATTGCAAATTAAATAATTATGTATGTATAAACTTTTTAGAGCACTGAAAATAAATTTATCGTTAAATTTTATGCAAAAACTTAAAAACTTATTCCTAAAACCTCAAACATTTATTTTAGTTAGTTTCTAATTTCTCTCATATATCAAATATATGTATATACATACATATGTACCAGAGAATGACAATAAGTACTCAAAAAAATATACATACATAAGTAAACAGTCTTAATTTTAGCAACTGAATATAATCCTAATTGTAGCGAAACAATTTGTACACTCACATATTTTCTCTCAAACAACTATGAATTAAACCGATTCCAACATACAAGAGCATCTCTACTTCGTTTATGCAAAAAACGAAACTACGCTACAACTACAAATAAAAAAGTACATGCGTATTAAACTAATTGACTCTCATACTTTTATTCTAAATATTTTTACACACAGAATATTAATATTTAATCGGTAAAAAAAATACAGTCATACTCGGAATATTTATTCATCATTCGCCATTGTACAATAATTTGTGTACATAAAATGTAATGGAAAATGTGTGATTGTGTGTGTGCCTGATTGAAAACAGTAATCAGGTATGGGAGTATTTTGTTTATTTTCAATAAAAATAACATACGTAGATGCATTTTTATATTAAAAATTTGTACGCAAACAAAGATGATTTTAAATACAATGTTTTTAGTTAATATAAATATATTACACATGTTTCAACGACTTAAATTCTGCAGTAAACTTATCTTTAGGCACTGAAAACAATATTTTTAAATATGCTGAGCAAAGTATAATCAAATGAATAAATAAAATGAGGTTGTTGTATTTAAATATTTTATGAATTCTTAAACACAAAAAATCCATTTTTTTATAAAATTTAATTTTTTTTAGGTAAAAATTTTACGTTATCTCTAAAACTATTGAACAAATTTGTGAACAATATTTCCAAGTCCTTGGTTTTTATTTTAATTGTTACAATTTTAAGGCAAAAATTCTCAACAAATAATTTGTTACCAAATTCTGAAATTATTTTTACAAAAATTGCAACAAATTAAAACAAATAAGAAATTCAATAAAAGTAAATTCAAAACAGGTAGAAACAAATACTAAACAATAAAATTGCTTGCATGAAAGCAAAACTGCCAATAAAATACCTGAAGGAACACTTGTTATGCGATCTATTTTTAACACCCTTTAGTGGTAAAAAAATAGCCACGTCACAATAACGCTGTTAATAATGTGTGTGTATTTGAATGCAAATGAGACTTGTGCATATTTCAATAAAAAATCACCCCTTTAAGCACATTTGGCCTGTGCTCATTATGTTTGTTGTTGTAAAATTTGCAAACAAAATTCTTGATAAGTAATAAAACCATTCCAAATTAATTTTTATGCCACAGTTTGTGACTTTGTTTTTACCTGTTTTGCATAAAAAGTTAAATTTCATTAACATAAATGAAAAAAATGTACACTTGTGGGAAAAAGGGATGAGTGAATGACAATTTCGTAGCAAAAAATCCTAAACAAATTTGTGAAGTGATCATTGTACTTCAAGCCTTGGTGTTAAATAGATCAGTTGCATTGTGACTTAACACGTATCCTTAAAAAATAGTTTTGTTAGATTATTTTATTTAAAAATTTAATTTTTTGGATCAAAGTTATAAAGGTGAGTTTTTTTTAAATATCCATATGTGCTTTTTATTATGAAAGTGGTCCAAGCCTTAAAAAAACTTCATTATTTAAAAAACGTTAAATATATTTTTATTAATCGAGACCAGTACAACTATAAATTAAAACGTTGAATTTTCGAATTATTCAAATGTAATCTTCTAAATATCTCGAAACAATAAATGTGCATATGATTTTGAACACTTTCATAATTAAGGGCACATACATACATATGTACATACATATTTATGTAACTTGGGCTCTGCAATTGTATTAAAATAATATAAACTTTCAGTATGGAGAATAAGGACGAAATTTTGACGAAAATAAATGACGGAGTATACAAATTATTAAAAAACTCAGGAAGAAGCATTATTTGGTCTTGTTTCTATGAAATCCAAAAAGAAGATGGGTCTATTTTGAAGGGATGCGTATACTGCGGTACACGCCACAAGCTTTTAAAATATATTTGCCAGCGAACTTCAAATTTATTGAAGCATAAGTGCATCCATACAGCCACATGAACCTGAAGCAAAACAACTAAATATTGAAGACAAAAATGCCTACTTTAAAGTATTTATGGACTTCACAATTGAAGATTGTCGGCCTTTCAGCATTTTTGAAGGTTCTGGGTTTCGAAAAATGATTGCTAAATGCATACAAATTGGCGCAAAGTACGGCGACAATATTGATTTGGACAACCTTATCCCCAGCGCAAGAACATTGTCGCGGAAAATTAAATTGGCGACGGAGGAAAAGAAACAAGAAATTAAGCCTCATATACAGAGTCTGATTAGCAACGGTGAGGCAGCGATTACTATTGACATGTGGACTGATGATTTTGTTAAAAGAAGTTTTCTTTGTGCCACCGCACATTTCCAAGTGAATTTCAAATTAGTAGAAGTTACTTTAGGGATGAAATCCATGGATTTCATGTCCAATTCATCTGCGAATATAAGAAACAAGTTAAGCAGTATTTTTGAAGAGTTTGGATGCAGTATTTGTCACAGATCGTGGAAGCAACATTATAAGTGCTTTGAAAGATTACACGAGACTAAACTGTTCTGCCCATCTATTTTCTAACGTACTAAACGATGCTTTTGAAGCGACCGACGAGTTAAAAGGAATATCATGTGCTTGTAAAAAAATTGTTAAATATTTTAAAAAGTCCAATAAGCAGCACATGCTAGATACTACCTTGAAGAATCATTGTCCGACAATATGGAACTCCAACTTCGCAATGTTCAAATCAATTTTGCATAATTATGGAAAAACTAATGAAATTCTTTTTTCTGTCCTGCAAAGTTTAGTCGAGATTTGCAACGACTTTGAAACAATTTTCAAAAAACTGCAATACAGCGTGTGTCCTAGCATTTGCTTTGTTATTCCTTCTATCACAAAGGTTCAAGCGATTTGCGAAATTCAAACCAACGAAGAATCTGATATTGCGGCCCTAAAAACTAATATTTTAATTCACTTGGAGAAATGGAAATCAAACTTAAGTATCTTCCATAAATCTGCATTATTCTTATATCCTCCTGCTATATTTTTGCAAGCAAATGAACTTAGTAATATTTATAAAAGAATTTTGCGTTTCAAAGCTAACAGAAAATCATATTGGCAATTTTTCTGACCTATCACCTAACAGCAGCAACATAGTGTGTACTTCACCGATTAGTTCTCTTCAAGTACAAGCTCAACAATCACTTTCGCCAATTATATTTCCCACCTGCTCATCTATATCTACTTCGAAATCAGTTACTTCAAATTTAAGTTTTTTCTTCCCCACATTAACAAGCGAATCAGAGGCCAGTATTGAAACTGGAAGGGATGAAGTCGAGCGTTATTGCAATGAAAACGTACGAATTACTGACGAATTCGATATAATGCTGTGGTGGAAAATCAATTCCAGCAAATATCCCAAATTGTCAAAATTAGCTATGAAAATATTAACCATTCCTGCTAGCAGCGCAGCATCCGAACGCGTGTTTTCTCTGGCTGGTAATATTATATCTGAAAAAAGAAATAAGCTGGAGCCTAAAACTGTTGACAGTATTTTATTTTTGAATTCTTTATATGAAAAAAAAATATGGTAAGATGTATAAGTAGTCTCTAAACAAGTAATTTGAATTTCATGCTTTTAATTTATTTCCATGTACTTTTTAATAAATTAGTTTAATGTAAAATTAACATATACATATATTTAAAATGAAAT
The DNA here is from genome assembly GCA_949987645.1 of Tachina grossa. Classification (NCBI taxonomy): domain Eukaryota; kingdom Metazoa; phylum Arthropoda; class Insecta; order Diptera; family Tachinidae; genus Tachina; species Tachina grossa. Next base: position 30,560,184 of record OX465276.1, on the reverse strand, counting down.
AAAAGTTCCTTATTAAAAATATAAAACTCTTCTCATTGCCAAATATTGATGTCGGGAAACTAGTTTTTTTTTTTATAACAAAATAGTTGAAAAATATGAAGTAAGTAAATTCGCTTTGAAACATTTTACAAAAAAAATTGCGAAAAGTTAAATGTTAATGACAAAACAAAACTAGAGCTTCGTCAGTGGTAGTAAGATAATTAGGAGATAAAACTTAAATTTATGAGGATTTATAGTAAATATTTAGTTAGAAAATTATTAAATCACATTTTCCATACCTGTCATGCAATCTAATATTATGTCACCGTTGCCATATTAGTGTTGCATCAATTAATTCACTTTTCTGGCAGCACTGCTGCTTTCCAGAGTTTTCAAAATAACTCTATATTTACACATGTGTATTCGGTTTAATATGAAGAATATTTTTATATTCAGAATATTTTTATATTCAGAATATTTTTGTATTCAGAATATTTTTCTATTCACACAGTCTATAAATTTTAGTTGTATTCGTTTGTTCTGGGTAATATCAACTATGTGTATACAACACATAGTTGTTGGAAGTTTATAGTTATACGTGTTCGGTTGAAAATTAATGCATGTCTTTATATTTTAAGTGTTTTTTATATTTATGTAGCTGCACGCATTCGTAGTTGTTTGACGGCCAACACTCAAAAGGTACTTAAAACGATACTTTTGCCATTCTCTGATATGTACATATATATCCTTCATTTACTGCCACAACGTTATAACTCAATAAAAAAAAACTAGTTTGACAGAAAACGTCTTTAAAGTCTTCAATTTGCATACAATGTACAAAGAAATTTTTAATTTCATCTCTAGATATTTGTATGAAATTTTTACATAATGTAAATAACGATATGGGGATTAATTCTGCATTGTTATGTAAAAAACAACACAATGGAACGACTGTTTGTTGTCAATTAGTGATGATAAATTTTTACACTTATGACAATTTTTTTTTAACACACTAATAGGGCCAAACCCACGATTTAGACAACGTTGTTGTTTCAAATGTAAGTGTGCGACAAGTCGAACGTTGTCGATATCGTGGGTCAGGCCTATAATCCCAAATTATTATTTTACTTATTATAAATATTAAATATTTTTTTTTTTATTAAAAATACATTGAATTTGTAATTGTAAGTAAAATAATAATTTGGGATTATTAGTGCGATAAAAAAAATTTAACTTAAATTTTAACAATTCCTATAAAAAACACTAATTATTAACTTGACTGCACCCGGTCAAATAAAAAATACTTGTGTGGCAACACCCTATTCTTGAATAGCTGTTGTTGTTATTTACATTTATTTTCTTTTTACATACTCTTACAACTACAATTTGAAGCTGAAAAAATCCGCTTGTCCGCGGATACATTCCATAAGTCATTATACCATTATGCACAAAGTAATGACCTATACTTGCTCGGCAAGACCTACGCAGCAGTGATGCCAACTTTTTTGGCTCTAAAAGCACATCAAAATTTGGAAAAAGCACAAAAAGCGTAATTTTGAGATCCAAAAAGCGTAAAAAGCACTAACGTGAAAAACGAGCTTGATGTTTAATATATTCTAAGCTATTATCTATTTCGGCAATGATATCAGTATCCTTAATGAAATATATCAGACGAAAAAGCTATGCTTTACACTAAAAAAATAAAAAACCAAGTTTTTATTAAAGTAATTTTAAGAAATAAACAAATTTCTTAAAAGCACTACTTAGTGCTATTTCTCAGTTTGGCACTAACGCTCAAAATTTGGCGTTTTGAGTCTTCAAAAAGCACTAAAAATAGTGCCAAAAGCACCAAGTTGGCATCGCTGCTACGCAGTGCGTTTGAGTGACGAATTTAACATAGGGATGACATTGGAAGTATACAATCGCCACCCTCTCGCTTACATTCGGTTAACGAAAACAGTGACGAATATTCATCATAGTTTTCATTCACAAAAATATTATGATGAAAACAACACTGAAGCCGGAGTTAAATAATGAACGGTCATTGAGACCGCTTCTGAAATGGTTAAAAATTTATTGTCAATTTTCATTCAGTCAAAATATTAAGTGTTTTTTACCTGAAAGTACTGAAAAAATTTTTTGTGTTCCTTAAAGCTCTTTTTCCCTTGAACAACATCATGCTTATACTAGAAAACTATTGTACACATTTTTCTTTTCAACGCACAGTGGCGTGAAATAAAAAAAGTGGTAAAAAGTCCGCAACTTTTTAGCATTTTTTTTTTTGCAAAAAATCTAATTTTTGGATGTGGCAAAAAAATTGCACGCTCGTTTTTGTAAATTTTTTGACTTTTTATTATAAATAAACTTGTTGTTAGTAACTTGTAAGAAACTCTTGACTTTTGCAATTTTTTTGCCACATCCAAAAATTAGATATTTTGCAAAAAAAAAAAATGTTAATTTTCGACCAATGCTGGGTGTAGGGCGCACTTTCAAAAATCTCTAAAATCTAATTCACAGTCTTTTTTGATGCCTCCTCTCTCAGAAACAATAAAAATTTTTAACAAATACTTAATGATTTTTTAAAATATTCGAAAAAAATTAAAAATACTTTTTTTACAAAATATACAAAATTTTCTCATAATTTTCAAAAATCCAAACTGCAAAATTATTCCTTGCTACAATTTTTGAGATATCAAAAATATTCTTTTTTCTATTTTCTTTCAAAAACAACAAAACCAACAGATTTTTGCCAAGTAATAAAGAAGTTATCTACCAACGATTAAAAGAAGTCAGGGCCAAAAATTAAAAAAAAAATTAAGTCAAATAACTTGGAAACTGTAATAGATAAAATAGTGCTCTTAGCATGTTTTATTTTTATTTGTCTTACAACAGGGTGCCTCCAAATATTCTTTCTGAAAAGTTCAACACTTCTTCTTTCCAAAACAGTTAGTTTCATCGAAATCGGTTCACTAGTTCAAAAGTTGCGGACTTTTTACCACTTTTTTTTATTTCACGCTGTGCAACGTAAACACTAGAATATGACAGAAAAAGAATTTTGGTCGCTTACTTATATACGATCAACGAATTCATATAATATATTGGTACACCAAGTAGGTACTGCCAATTGTGAGTGACGAATTTATTACAGAAAAAAACGTCAATAGCAGTTTTGTCGAACAAGCGGGAAAGTCAGCCAATGTAGCAATGGTAAAGTAAGGCCGGGTTTACATCTGTGTGCCATGTGCCACACAAGCGGAAAAAAATGTAACCACTAATTACTAATGAAAAACAGTTTGATTCAGACACGTATATATTCAGGGCTATCATGAATAAAATTCCGCGTGAAATTTCTCCCTTTTCCAATTAGAATTTTTTGTTTTCCCTATTACTTACTATTAATTCGAATTGTTCGCCGGGAAAAATTTCACGCGGAATTTTATTCATGATAGCCCTGATTAAGTTAAATAGTTTCATACATAACTAATAGACAATTTTATAGAATCCAACATGATTGGAAACAGTTTAAATCAATAAATACATGTCTGCATCAAACATTTTTTCATTAGCAATTAGTGGTTACGCTTTTTTGGGCATTTGGCACACAAGAAATGGCAGATGTAAACTCAGCCTAAGAAAATAAAAAACATGTTGATTATTGAGTTCTTGTTTCAACTTTGTTATTTGTTGTTGAGCTTCTCATTTGTTTAAATGAAAGTTTATAAGATAACTCTAGTTGTTCTAAGAAACTTTGGGTAAAGGTTCCCTAATGATCTAATGATCTCAATAATAAATTTCAATGCATTTTTAATAAAAAATATTTTACTTAAACTTAAATTTTAACAATTCCCATAAAAACACTAATTATTTATGACAATTTTAATATTTTTTTTCTGTTTTGTAGTTTTCTACAAAATTTCTGTACTTAGAGAGTATTTATCTGCCGTACTTTAAAAACAAAAACTATTGTATAATAATTATTATTATATTTTATTTAAATATTTTTTGTGTTTGTTTAGGTCCTTAACTATAACCATCTCTTGTGATAAAAATGTATACACTTACACACATACATTGTATGTATAATATAGTACATATCGTTGGTCTCAAGTAGAAAGGCCCTAACTCAAATAATTGTAACTTTACAGGAGAAGGTGAAAACATAATAATGCACACTACAACTGCATGTAGAACTAGTTTGTTCAACTGCTTGTAAAAACGTTAATTTTTACACTATTGCAATAAATTTTTACGACGAGGTGTATTTGGGTGAAATATATTGGAATCAGTGAAAACCTCAATTTCGTAAAAAATGCGAGTTACGGCCTTTTTACTTGATACCATCGATACATTCATAAAAAAATAAATACATTTGAAATTGTAAATATCCAAAAGTTTATAATATAAAATGTTTTATTATTGCTAGATTTTACTGCTTAAAGAATACGTTTGTTCATTTACTGAAAATTGTTACGAATTTGTAACAATTGTTACTGGAAAGTGTTCATTAACTCATAAAGTTTGCAAGGAGAGCGTGTCAAAAGAGAAACAAAAATTGTAAACCTTCACGAAATTTTATAAAAAAAATGCTATGCCAGAAAGAAGTGTTTATAAAAAAAATTACGCAGTACTAAAGGAAAAAAGTGCTAGACAGTTGAACACGATCAATCCAAAAGTTTTAACTCAAAAAAAAAAAAAATCAAAATTAAATTTTAGAAACTTCTACAGACTCACTTGCTCATACAAGTAGTGACTTAGACGATTGCGGGGAAGAAATGACCGAAGGCAAAAATGTACCCAGCACTCCCAGCCTAGTTCTAGTGCTGAGGTGTCATTTTGCAGGAGTGACAGACAGTTGAACACTTATTTTCCTAACCCTCATTTGTTTGGATAATATATTGTAATGCGCCTAAAGGCATTTCAGCCTAGAGATGGGCACGAAGTGTTCGTGACAATAAACCTGATTTCGTGGGTGTTCGGTTGGTTTCATGTTGAGCAAAATTGACACGAAAAACACGAAACTATTTTAGATATAAAATATGTATGAGTGAATTTCTAGTAGAGAACAAATTTAATATTTTGTATCCTCAAACACACAACACCAGCATATTTATTGATACTTTATGGGCCTCTGAAGCTTAAAGTTCTTTACGTACACCGATAGTATCAGCTGTGGTGGCAGATACTCATAATATCAGCTGGCAGTGCCAACTCGGTGTCATATTTTGAAAAGCGACTCTTGAAAAAAATTAATTAAATTTTCTGATCTTCAACACCATACCAATAATATTTCGTTTGTGTTGTGCAGTATCATTTTGACGAAATTTTTCGTGTGTGTGTTGTCGCCTACTTCATTCAGCCTTTCGTTTAAACCGAACAATGCGATAATATCGATCCATAACTGCTAAAAAAAGCTTAAGCGACATATTGGTTTAACTTAATTTTTTGGCGAACATTTTGGAAAACTTGAATGCTCTTTTACGAAAGAATATGCTAAATCTAGCAGTGAATGTCCTCAAATGGCAACAATGCGTTATGAAAACATTTAAAGGCTCGTGAATTTTACAAATGTGAGACGATCAAATAAACTCATCAATCGCATTGTTATGTACCTGAAGTAGTATTTTTTTCGGCTACAAGTGCGCGTTCCCGGGAATGCTTGATGAAAATCAAAAATGTTGAATTTTTTTAATTTTATTTATCATTTGATCGTATCCAACCCTGATTAACGAAACAAATTTCACTTTGCGTTTTATAAAAAATTACCGTTGCTTGTCAGCAGTTTTTTTTTTCATTGTTCCGTGTGTGGGTTTCTTAAAACAATTAATGTGTGATTTTGATCGTAAAAAATCAAACGATCAAAAGTACAAATAGTTTTATTATTATTTCTCCATGTCATACAGAGGAAGAAAACTTATCGTTTACCTTTGTATAATATTTTTTTTAACTCTGATTCCGATTTTACATGCAAACGACGCTAATGCATAAACACACGCTTGATGGTTAATTTGATCGTGTTCAAGACTCACTAAAAATGTTTAATAAGTTTTAAAGAACATATAAAAAATATGCTAATACTATTTCGTCTATCTTATATTGCCTAAACATAATCAGATGATTTCGGGATTTTGCTATAGCAAAATTTAAAAAATTAAGAAGTGATGTTGATCTTTGTATGCGGCATAGAATATTCCCCCTTATCGTGGTTGACATGTCTTCATATATATTACGACATTTTTTTAATAGACTCAACAACTCCACAACATTTGTTACTTAATCTGGGACCAAAATTTCGTAGTCGAAATACGAAAACTGCGATATGGCCCATTTGATTTAGAGCTCTTTTGCTCTGCTTCAACTTTCAGAGCTCTTGTATGTCATTTAGCTTTTATGAATTTCTCACATCATAATAATTTTATTGTTTTAATAATAATTGTTAAAAATTTATTTGAAGAAAAGGTTTCTCCGTCTTTTATTGTCCATAAATACATATGTATACAATTTCTGTTATCATGAAACAAGTAATTTATTGCCATGTAATTAAATCTATTAAATTTTTTATCTTTTTTTTTAAATAGAAATTTTTTGCAAACTGAAAACGTAATTTCAGTCAATTAGCAGGTAAATCAAAAATATTATGATCCATGATTTTACGTACTGGGCTTAACAGCACGTACGTATTTGTTACGTTGATGCTTTTTAAACGTGTGAGTTTTATTTTACTCCTGACACCAATTGTTACGTCTTTAACTGTTAAGAATTTTGTTTTTATAGGTTCAAAGATTTGCAATTAAATATAAATTCTCAGTGTACGAGTACAATTCCTATCAAATCAAAACACTTTATTTACTCAACACTGACATATGAAAAGCTTTTAAAACACACAATGTTAAATAACTCAATGCTTGAATACCACGATGTTAACTTCGCTGTTCTTTACACAATACTCGACTCCATTCAAATGAATGTTTAGCGCAAATTCTATCAATTTAAGGACTATGTATGTACGAGTACTCTCTTCGATGTTGTAGAAAATAGGTTTTCCGGAAAGAGCCCGTACCATATTTAAAAAACCGGTTCCGAACAGGATAAAAAACTTCATTAATCGAAAATCGATCTTTTCTTTTAGGTTTTGCTTTTGAGAACTATTAAATGATTTTTCGAGTTTCTCATTTTTTTTTTCTCGTATAAAAATGCCTTTATTTTATAAATTTTATGGATAATAATATCATTATAATAAATATAGAATTTACAAAAATATGTTTGGGCCCTAAATCTAATAAAAATGTAAGCTTAATTCGATATAAAAACAAAACAATATTGATTAAGTACAAAAGTAACTTTTTCTCCAATGTCTTTTTTTTTTTTTTGCAATTACGATTAGAGAGAATATATGTATGTATATCATTAAGAAAAAAAAACTTTTAAAGAGTAATGACAATTAAGTACTTGCAAAGTAAATTACATAAGAAAATTTCTAAAATCTCAAAATGATGGTTTACTATTGCTCATGCCGCGAGCTGGTAGACTATTTGTTTTTGTTTGCGGATTGTCACGGGCCTGAGAATGGGCTACCACTATGCTCAAGCATTGCACCCACTCTTCAGCGTTTTTACCATCTTTTGGTTTGAGTATTAGAGTCTGATCGGCAGTAAAAATTTCAAATGCTTTGGGTATATTGCGGGCACCGCGCGATACCTTAACGGAACGTATTTGATTGACATCAATACTTTCACCACCGCTCTATAAATATTTGGGAAATATTTAAGTTAGTTTGTTTAAAAAAAAACTATTCAGACTTACCGATCCTTTACATGATAAATGTGCCCCCGAAAGCGTAAAGTAACGCGTACGCCATCTCCTAAACAAACGCCACTTGCCTTTTTTCTCCTTTAGCTGGCCCTCGATCATGGGCTGATTGCTGCCGTTGAGGAAACCTACTGCCTTGTCCGGATGATTGCATAGAAAACAACCCCACTGGTATTCCAATTCATTACAATTTGGATTGGTTTTGTCAGTCTTTGAGACCTCAAACACATCGAGGAAGCCCGAATGTCTTAATTCATTGACAAGAATTTCACGATCCTGTAATAAATCAAACACATATTCATATTTAGCAAACTATTCTCAAGTGTTTCAAATTTTAGAAAGAGTTAAATTAACTGCCACTTCCACTATGTCGAAAGAAAAACTCTGCGAAAGAAACCTAGTCGCTCGAATTCTAATACATTTTCATTCCACTATGTCGTCAGCTCTCTTTCGCTTGTGATTACGTATGTCATTTTTTTGTCTTACGTGTTTATAAAATCAAGTAGTGCCAATTTGTATATTTCAAGTATTTCTAGCGATTTTTTAAAATTTACTAACATTTACATGAAAATAAATACAACCATATTGAACTACGAAAAAGAATTCAACAAAATAGTCGCACAGCAACATCAAGTTATTGCTGTTTTGCTTTACAACTACATTCGTTTTGTTTAAAATCTGCGAGTTCTTTTTATAATGAACATAAAACAAGAATCAAAACAAAAGTGTTCAATAATATTTTGATGAATATTTTATGACTTTTCTCTACAAATAAAAAATAAATTGAAGAAATGTGAATAAAAAAAATAATAATGTTATAAAATAATAATTTTACAAAATTTAATGGATTCTTTAAAAATAAATTTTACTACACGAAAGCAAAATAGCAAGTGAATGATTTTGACATAGTGTTCGCTTTGTTGACGTCTCATTCGAATTAGTGGCATGAAAATCTGTATGAAAATACTTAAGTTTTCTTGCGACTTGTCGTTCGAGTCAATATTCGTACAGAAGTAAGATAGAGAAATGGAAATCAGTTTTCTTTCGCTTAGAATGCGAATGAAGACCTTCTTTCCAAATAGTGGAAGAGGCAGTAAATAAAATATTTCACTGCTCTGCAAGATTAAAATTGTTGCCAACGAGTGAGTTTGGGCCGAAAAGACAGATGTGTTTTGGATCAGAACAATGTCGGGAATAATACCACAATCTATTGACGCCCTATGCTCCTTATAATGATCCAAAGGAACCAGCTCAGCCCGGCAAACGTTGTCTTACTCTAACCTACCGGGTATTAACCCGAACCTGTCTTGAAAATTTCAGCTTCAAAACTCTTATAGTTCCAGAGATCATGTGTTAGGAAGAAACACACACTACGATTTTATATACATATATAGAAGATATATACTTCGATTGGTAAATATATAGAGCCATTACCGCCAAAATATCTTAAGCGACACATTTTTTGGACTTCGTTTTTTTTTTTTTTTTTTTTTTTTTTTGACGAAAATCGACTACTTATGATCGCAAATAATCGATTTTGGTGAACAAATTAAGTTCGAAAATTTTGTTGCTTAAGCTTTTTTGGCGGTTATGGCACGATATGTTTGGTAAAAAATAGATCGATTCCAAATCATACATTTAGAGCAGCTATGTACATACGTCCAAGCCATTCGCACAGTGCGCAAGCTTTTACAAAGGATCTGTATGTGTTTACACGTACGACAATTCTTTGTTGAAGCTTATGAAGTAGATGAAAATTGCATCTGATAAATGTATGGTTACACTAAACTAAAGAAAACATCAGGGGTCTACTGTGTAATACGAAACGAAAGAAAAAGCATTTTCCTTCGATCGGGATTGATGAAAGAAATGGATACCGACTTGTACTCCAACTTCTTGAATATAACAAGTCGAACCCGCCGTTAGATATCATTAGGTTCTCATAATTAGATATCGAACGAAACCCCAAAATATTTATATTTCAACTCTAAATTTTCGTTCGATATCAAATGCAATCAAAAGGTTGCTCTATAAGGATTGTGATCAACCAACAGTTCGGCAACTAAAGCAAACTGTCAACTGTGGCGTTGGCTGAAGTAGTTTGCACGTTGACTATAAGGCATAGACACTGGTGACTGAACTACATTGGTTTCAGCGGATACTAATCCTAATGTAACATCACAGCGCCCTCCTTCGTCGGTATTGAGTATCAAAATCATCGGCAAAGTAAAATAACCAATCAAATGGCAACTAAACACAGCTTTAAAAATTCAATACGCCTCATGGACACCAGAGGCGCTGCAGCACTGTAATATAAGAAACGTGCAAAAAAGCAGAGTTGTCAAAGAATGAAGCTTTCCTTTATCTTTTCCTTCACCACCTACCTTCTCTATCCTATCCCTTTCCGAGGGTAACATCTAGTAATATTAGTAGGCATTCATTGCCTGAGTGTTACTTCTCTTTAAAAATAAATAAATAAATTTTAATACATTGGAAAACATACTTCAGATATTTGATAATAAATTTGTTTTTATATAAAAAAGTTTTTTCAATATACATTTTTGTAAAATAATCTTACAAAAATTTAGCAGAAATTCACAAAAAAGTAAAATTGCCAAATATTATTTCTTGTAAATTTTTCTCATAGAAATTTAAAACGCATTAATTGCTATAATTAATATAAGGAAGATCATCAAAATCCTTTTTATTTAATTTCTTGCAGAGGAGTTTTGGTACGATTTTTTGTGAAATTTCTCCTTCAACAAACTACTTTTTCTGAATTGCAAAAATTTTGTCAAAAAAAAGCCATAAATATTGCCTAAATTTTTAAAAATTTCTTAATAAGTAAAAATTTAGATGCCTAACAAATTGAAAAACCGCCACGTTTGGCGAGAAATTGCCATATCTGACAAACCTGCCCATGCCATAACCGCCAAAAAAAGCTTAAGCGACATATATATTTTATTTTTTACAAAAATCGGTTTTTTACGATCGTAAGTAGCCGAATTTCGTCAAAAAAACAAAGTTAAAAAATATGTCGCTTAAGTTTTTTTTGGAGGTTATGGCTCGATTTTAGAATGCCTAATTTTCTCTAAAGGAATTTTTCCCGGGGAAATTCTATTTCACAAAAGGGGACTGGGAAAAACAAAAAAAAAATTCCGGGGGATTGTGATTCGTAATAGGGTTGATCAATTCCGAAAATTTTTGTTTGAATGCAGTCAGTTGCTTTCGACTGCAAGAATACAAGGACAATTTTTTGGTATTATATTGACATGATGTTGACAAGTAGTTAAAGAATGAGGGGCAATATATTTACACGAGACTGGATTTGGCTGTCACCGAAGGCACGAGTTCAAACTTTGGCCAGACCCAGTCATGTCAGTATCATATTTGTATGATACGAGGGTGGATCATTAAATCAGTATCTTTTTGAATTTCTCGCCTCTTGATTGAAATGGCAACATTGCCGAATGGATTTCTTAGCCATTGCGAGATCTAGCAATACACGTTTGAAAATTGTATTCGTATCCAAAACTCGATTAATAGACTTTACATATTTTTAGCGTTAGAGATTTAGCTTTAGCGAGTAACAGAATACGGGGTTAGTACACCCGAAAATGTTGAAAAAATGCACGATATGGTGTTGGCCGATCGAAGAGTAAAAGTGCAATAGGCATTTCCTATGGCAGTGTGGTTTCGAAAGTTGTCTGAAAGATGGTTTAAGAACGTTGTCTGCAAGATGGGTGCCGCCGCATTTGCTCTTAATTGACCATAAACCTAAACGTGTGACAACTTTAAAGGATTGTTTGGAGTTGTTTAACAGCAATTCGAATGAGTTTTTGCGGCGTTTTGTAACTGTGGATGAAACATGGATCCATTACTGTACTCCGGACACCAAGCAGCAGTCAAACCTGCTCCGAAGAAGGCCAAGGTGAGTTAGTTGCCAACAGTTTTTCGATTACCTTCAAAAGGGAAAAACAATAAACGGCGAATATTATGCCAACTTATTAGACCGATTTAATGAGGATTTAAAAATAAAACAACCCCATATGGCCAAGAAAAAGTTATTTTTCATCAAGATAATGCACGAGTGCACACGTGTGCAGTCTCAATGGCAAAACTCTATGAATTGGGCTACGAATTGGTACCCCATCCGCCATAGGCTCTGGATTTAGCCCCTAGTGACTACTTCCTTATTCCAAACCTAAAGAAATGGCTCGGTGGAAAGAGATTTAGCTCCAACGATGAAATTATTGACCAAACAAATGTCTATTTTAAGGACCACGAAAAATCCTATTTTTTTTGGAAGGGATACAAACACTGGAGAAACGTTGGACTAAGTCTATTGAGTTAAAAGGAGATTATGTTGAAAAAAAAATTTGTTTTGCAAAAAAAAAACTGTGTTTTATTCAAAAAGTCACAGACTGATTGATCCGCCCTCGTATGTACTGTTGTGAATACTTATGTGTGTATATCGATCGTAGCAACCTCCTTCGTCGATATTTGTAGTAATTAAAGTCGGCGAAGTAAAATAACTAATAAAATGGCTATAAGGCTTAAAATAATGCGCCTACTTGATTGAAGTCAGAGGCGCTGCAAAGATGCGAGTTGTAAAAATGAGAAAATGAATTAAGCCTCTCTTCTCTCTATCTGTAAATTATAATTAAAATACATACCTTTAAGCTGGGGAATTGGCTGGTGACCAATTCCGTAAAGCTGCGATTTTCACATTTGAGTATTTGCCAAATATTCTTTAAATTACTAATCCCAGGCTCTCGAGTGCTTAACACGCTCTTCTCTTTGACCTTTAAAAATAGCAAAATTTTTACACAAAAAAAATTTAATTTTCAAATTAAAATTTTTTTATAATCTAACTCACATAATGCCGCACTTGAAAGTCTAAAAACATTAAATGAATCCATGTCTTCGGATTACGGGTTCTCATAGTGAAACAGGCTTTCGAATAAAGACAATGCGGTCCCCTGATCTGGCAAGCAAAATGTAGCTTCGCTACTTTCTTTGCACGTCTCTCTGCAAATTCATTGGAAACTTGTTTGTGTAAAACGAAATAAAAAGAGATGGAAACGGTAGGAGAATAATAAAAAGAAAAGGAAAGAAAATTGAAAAATATATTTAGAGTAGAGCAGTAAAAGAACGTATATATGTATACGTAACGCAACAGAGATGATTACATGCAGTTAAAGCCAGTGAAAATTTAAATAAAAATAAAAGAAAAACAAACAAGAAAGATTTGCAAATTAAAATCATGCATTAAAATGTAAAAAACTATTTTAATCAAAGGAAAATAAATATTAAATACGAGTGTAATTTTTCATTTTACCTTCTATACTGCAACGCGTAGGAGGCGGCAGCATTTGTGATACCTCGTCCATGTAACTGCTGATGGAAGTAAAATGTTTTTCACAGAACTGCTGTACCGGATCTCGCATTATCTGATAGGGCTCGAATGTGCTCATACGTTGATCTAATATACTGTTGTTGGCATTTAATAAGGTGCGACTGGTATTGTCGTTGCGGCGCGGGGTAACATTTGTGGTGGGACCAGAAACTATAACTTCGTGATCATTCTGTACGGGTGATATTTGTTTAATCAGTTTTGTTTGAAATTTTCCATAAATGTATGTATGTACTTACATTTCCATTCACTGGCAACTTCATCACAGATTTTTGATTGCCATTATTCTGTTGCGGCAATGCTGGGGAGGCATGGTGAACGGAAACGGAATTGGAAGGTGTTGTCATAGATCCTATTGACTGATTGAGGGCATCGGTGCTATATTTCAGCAGTGCGCTACTAGTGTTCAGCAGCGTTTTAGGTCCTTGAGATTGAGGTCTAAGCTTTGTGGGCGATGTAGTCACCGTTACTCCTCCCGATGTCACTTGGGTTGAAGGTATGCCCCATTTGTTGTGACCCGTTATGATGACATTATTGCTTAGCGGGGGTACCGGAGTCACGTAACCAGGACTGTTGGGTGTTGTTGGAGTTTTTAACATGGCGCCACCGGTTTGTACCACTACGTTACTGCTGGATGTTGAGTTATTTGCTGAATTAGAACCTGAACCTGAAGCAGAACCATTTTGATTGATATGTTGTGAAGAACTAAGACGTGTCATACTTTTGTGTAAGCCTCCTACAGAGCCTCCGGCTACATTTAGGCGTGTCATGCTACGATGCGTATTGCCAGATGGGTGAAGGCGACCAGTACTTCGTGAGTCTCCCAATTTAACACGTCTCGTATATCCGGTATGGGGTGGTGTGGGCGGTACAGTTGTTGTTGTTGTTGCGGCGGGAGGTTGATTGCTAATCGCTTGTGTGGTGTTATTTGCATTCACAGACAATGATGCTGAAATATAAGAAATTTCAATAAGTCCATTGAGTTTTCGATGGCACACAAATTATGATGTGAAGAAAACTTACGTATTTTTATATTCCCCGTGGTTATGGTTCTTCTATAGGGATCCTTTGGACTACTGGGGCTGCTGCGACTCTGCTTGCTTTTATGGCTGCGTCCCGTGCTAGCATGTGTGTTTGTGGCAGCTACCGATACCGTAGTTGTACTAGTGGCGGGGTCAGCACTGATAATTGAGGAATGCTGAGTCTTTGAATTGCCGCCGGCTAAGGTATTAACCAGTATACCCGAAGTTTTGGGCGCAATTATTGGCGCCGCAGCAGTCTGATCGATGGAACTATTTAGGTTAACTATGGTAACACCTCCAGATGTTTTGGTGCCGACATCAACACTAGTCTCAGAGGCAGACAACTTTTGTTGACTGGAATAAAAGATAAAGAAAATTAGAAGTCAGAAGAATTTTTGGCAAGCATGCAATATACAAAAATAATGTATTACCTTAGAGCATTCTTTTGTCTAACACAAGCCAACACTTTGTCCGTAAACAGTATGGGGAATGATGAACACAATTTTGTAGCCTCTTGCAACAGTACAGCCTGAGATGTTCTATCGGCATGAGGCAATTGTTCTAAAACAAAATCCAATGCATATTGAGCATTTTCTTTATTTGTACGTCCTGCCGTTGCCAAAACTTGTGAGCCCAATGTCACTGTATTTGGATTGTTTTTTGTAGCCAAACGTATTTTATCAAAATGTTCTGCCACCAATAACGGTCGCTGCTCAGCCAGTTTCAATAAAATTTGCATTGTCGTACTTGCTGTTTCACTGTCATAGAGGAATTCACATAATGGTGAAATACACGATTCTAAAACTAAGGGTGTGCGTTGTGCTATTAATAAATACAATTGGAATACGGCTAGTCTTTCTTGAGAATCACATTCTGGCAGCAGAGCTACTAACTGGGGTGCATGCGGTGATACTGCATCGGGTGACACTTCATATATTTGTGATAGTACACGAAGTAGACCGTAATTGCCAGCTAAAATTGAACTCATTATAGAGTCTATGTGGGGACTTAGCAAGTAGGCGTAATCAATGGCGGCCAACGAGAGATAACTTGCCAAATTGCGTGACAGTTCACGGTTTCCCTTTGGCAAAAATTGTATGGCCACTGGTAGGGCTAATTTCATAACATCCTTTTTGTCGTAATTCTGAAAAGAGAAAGTTGTGAAAAGCGATAGTAAATTTCGGATAGGCTGTTCATAGAAAAGTTTAAGGAATTTTGCATTAGTTCTTTGATCAGTTTTGTCGTGGGAACATGATCTACTAATTTGCAATGAAAATTCTGGGGAGAGAGAAATTAGAAAAAAATTTGAAGTTTATTTAGTTTATGGTAATATGGAAGGAAATGCAGGCGAGTGTGCTAGAAAAAGCATGAAAGACGTGATCGGGCTAATGAGATGTGCAGACGATATGGAAAAGACGGAAATCAGGTTGGGTGCACCTGTGGCTGAGTAGTAGCGATGTTATCCTCTCAGTCCTGGGTTCGATTCCCGCCATAGATCCTGGATGTTTTCTGCAGACAAATTAATCGCTTCGCGGGTGTGTTTGTTAAAAAATATGTTCCCAACTGCAAAACTACTAGAACCTTGTTGAAGAGCACTCAAACAAAAGCCAAACTAGATAAATACGAGGGCTACTATTTATATTTATAATGCCAGCAGCTAAAATCTGGAAACAGCATAATAAAATTTTACATTTTTTTTAGCATAAACGTACTCACAACGGTTTGGTGTACGAGTACAAGTGCTATTTGTTTTGTTTATAGTGAGTTCAGAAAATCAATTTGTCAAAAAATGGAAATTTCAAGAGAAGGTTTTTTTTTGTTAGATTATTTTTAACAACTTTCGACGTGGATTATTTCAACAAGAATTTGTCGGTGAAGTGAGTTTTATGGCGATAAAGCACCATCAAAAACCACAGTATATCGCTGGTATGGTGAATTCATTCGTGGTAGTAGTTCCGTCGCCGACGAATACCGTGAAGGTCGTCGTGCCACAAAACATCGATGCAGTGATTGAACTCATAATGTAAAATCGTCATGTGACATATTGTAAGATAGAGACATCCTTGTACATTAGTTCCACTTCAATACATTCGATTTTGCATGAACATTTAGTAGTAAAAATATTTGTTCTCGTTGGATACCCCATAATACGAGTATATCAATCGCTAAAAAAGGCTCGCGTTAAGTGGTGTAAGGAAATAATTAAAAAGTTCAACCGTGGTGCTTGAAAAGACGTATATAAAATCGTGACAGGTGACGAATCATGGATATGCAAGAATGAATGAATTAAGTTAAACGGGAAACACAGGACACTGCGACCAAAGTAGATCTATCGTATCCCTTGCCAGGTGCTACAGCACCTCATCTAAATCTACTGTCCTAATGAATCTCAAGATTGCCAGTGGGTCTAGTGTTGGCAGTTCCCAATCCTCTAATAGCTTCTTGCCCAATTGCATAAATCTTCTGTAGCATAACGCTTAAAAGTCCTTCAGAATATACTCGGGAGTTTCATCTGCACAGGGTGTTACTCTCAATGCCAAGTCTGTTGAGGTGATTTCTCAGTCTGCAATGGCTTGTGAAGAAGCCTGTGAGCATTCTTAGATTGTTTTTACTCATGGACATAAGAGCTATGAAACGATTGCTCTTGATCTCCGTCGATATATCTTCCCGGATTTTGTCCAATACAAGTCAGAAAAACGGTTCTGGTCCGACCATGGATGACTAGCCCCTCTTCTGGCCATTTTGTCTCCATTTTCATTTTCTACCACCCCAGCGTGTCCAGGAACCCAGCAGAGTGACCTTATTCATGCTGCTTAGCTGATTTAATGCGGCATTTCCATGGATATATGCATATGAGCCGTAAACAAAATAGCAATCTACCGTGTGGGTGTTCCAAGACGAGCTAAATCCAAAACAGCGAAGCAAATGGTCGCCTTTTTCTTCGGCCGAATGGGTGATGTGGCCACTGTTCTGCTTGAGCAACGTAGAACTATCAATTGTGAGTGGTACACGACCATTTCTTTGCCAGAAGTCTTCGGAGAAATTCGTAAAACTAACCCCCGAAGACGAATCATTCTTCATCATGACAATGCGACCTCTTATACATCTTGTCAAACAAGTGAATTTTTTAGCAATCAAAACATCGAATTGATGACTTATCCTTCGTACAGTCCTGACTTGGCACCCATCAACTTCTTCTTGTTCCCGAATATCAAGGGCAAACTGCGTGGTCAAAGATTTAAGAGCGCCGAAGAAGCAGTTTAAGTTCAAAAAACAATGTTTTGGAGGTGTCTCAAGAGGAATGGAAAAACTGCTATGCCAAATGGTTTTATCATCAAGGGGAATATGTACAATTTCGAAAAACAATAAAGCCATTTTTATTTAAAAATGTTATTATTTGCTATTCCCGAAATATAAATAGTAACCCTCGTACAACAGAAACGACAGCAAATGAAAATCAAAATGATCCCCAACAGATGACCACTTTTAGCTATAAAACAAGGACACGATTTGGAACATGGAATATAAGCAGCTATTGACTACCGCTGGAAAAAGTGTATCCAGCTAAAAGGAGATTATGTTAAGAAATAAAGAAAACGTTTTTGTTAGGTCGACTGGTTTTGGGACCGCACTCGTTTTACACAGAAAAAATTATTCCCAAAAAATTTTTAAACAAATATTTGTTTGAAATCAAACTTAGTTTCAGTAAATATTCTGTACTCTTCCACTAAATTAATTTATTAATTAAATAACAGGCCACGACGTTTGTCGGCTACATTTCGGCATTTACATGTATACAACACGATCAAACAAAATAAACAACAACTAAACAACAACAACCGCACAACAGCACGTTGTTCCTATCAACAAGCAAGATAAACACCAACACACTGAAATAACATTTTCTCTCAGCCGAACTATGATTAATTTAAATTTTTACAAAATTTTTATCAGAATTTACAAAATTATTTGTAGGACCGCATTCAAATAAAATATTTATTTACTGATTCAACGAATTTGGTTACTGAAAATGAAATTTATTTTATTTATTTATTTTTTTTCTGTGTACTCTTTAAAAACCAAGATACTTACCAAAAAAATACTCGATATAATATCGGCCGCAATTTTAGCATGTGGAGGATCATCTTTGCTGCTACCGTTAGGCTGGAGATTCCATAATAAACAGGTCTTAAGTAAATCGATCAGGGCGTTGCAATAACGTTCTGCTGTCTTTGTCTCGCGTATGCAAGATAAAACACGTGTAACACAAATCTCAACCACCGACTGATCATTGTTATTTTTCAAGTAATCGGCTAAAGAAATGATGGCATTTATGTCCGACAGCTGGAGAAAATAGTGGATAAGTAAATATGTAATATTTGGTTTTTTTTTTTTAAGTGACTGATGCAAATACCCACCACATCTGTGATATCATTGACAATATCATTGTCCGGCACTGAGAATAAGTCACCAGCTCTGGATAGATCACGTTTCGAGAGCACTTTTGTTAACAGTTCATGCATTTTTCATCCGCTCTCTATGCACTCAGCACTCAATTCAATGACAAGTACTCTTAGTGTTTGCAAAATATTTATTTTATTATTCAATTCGCCTCTCTCAAGATCAAGAAATTCTTTTTAATATTTGCTAAAAAGAAAAATGTTAAGAAAATAAATACCAAAATAAGTATAAAAGTAAAACATGTTTTTGCAAGAAGAAACGTTCTTTAAATTTATATGTAAGTATGTATGTATCTTTCTAAATATAAATGATGGCATTTTTTTAAGTTTTTGTTTTAGAGTTGCTGTGCATTTTTAAGAGGAAAAAAGTACCCAAAAATAAACATTTACAAAGTGATAATAAAATAAAAATAAAATTCTCACGGTTCTATTTAATGTCAGTTTAAAAGACCATTTTTTTTATTTGATAGAGTACATATTGTTTGTCTGTCTGTGGTTTGCGGTGTAAGAACATTATTAGAGTTTTCTTGATCGGTTTTGATTATTTTATTTCATTGTCAATATCGCCTGAATGTACATAATCGTACACACATATATAAATAAATATATACATACATATGTATGTACTAGAGGCCTGCGTAAACAGTCTTGAAATGTAAATACGTCTAGTTTTTAACCCCCGGTGTTATAAGTTTGTAGTGTGTATCTGTGTGTCTGTCCATGTCCGCGTACAGACCAAACTGCTGGTCCGATTTTGATAGAGAGGGTTCTAAGCTATGTTTTAAGAAAATCGGTCCAGCCGTTTAGAAAATATCAGATATTCTGTAGATTTATTCGGGGGTTTCTAAATTTTTAATTTTTATTTACGACTAAATGTATTCTCGTGGTATGTATTATACCAAACCAATAACAAATGCACGAGTGCACACGTCTGCAGTCTCAATGGCAAAACTCTATGAATTGGGCTACGAATTGGTACCCCATCCGCCATATTCTCCGGATTTAGCCCCTAGTGACTACTTTCTATTTCAAAACGTAAGAAAATGGCTCGGTGGAAATATATTTAGCTCCAACGATGAAATTATTGACTAAACAAATGCCTATTTCAAGGACCTCGAAAAATCCTATTTTTTGGAAGGGATACAAAACTGGAGAAACGTTGGACTCATTGTATTGAGTTAAAAGGAGATTATGTTGAAAAATAAATTTTTGTTTTGCAAATAAAACTGTGTTTTATTCAAAAAGTCACGGACTTATTGATCCCATGAAGAAACAAGCATCACAAATTTTTCCATCATCATATTTTTTACTCGTATACCTGCAATAACTGAAACAAATGTCTTACCAACAGTGTGCTTTAGCATTTGTTTTAGAAGAATTCGCTGTAGTAAAGCATTTGTGAAAAATCCCTCATATCTTAAAAGTTCTTATAAGTGGTCTCTTGCAGCGGTATAATATGTACTTAGTTATATGTATAATTGCTTTTTTTTTTGTTCTTGTTGTTCTTATTGGAGTTTTGCCAATTTTATGTCTTGTCAATAGCAAACCAAAGCGTAACTGTGCCCCTGCCAGTTGTGAAAACATTTTCATTAGACGATTTTGTATAAATTTTGTTTGTTTCTTTAACTTATCACAATTCTCGATACAGATTTTACTAGAAATGTATAAAAACAATAAATTTGAAAAAAAATCATTGATGTATTAAGTTTCCATGCTTGTGTTAAATTATATTTACCACACACACACTCTCTCTCTACTTTACCTGTTCAGCGATACGTGAATACTCGTTCTGCAAATGGTGAAGAACACTTGTTTAAACGATCAAACTGGCTTTTATTCTATATACGCGTATGCAAAAGGTTGCTATCTGACTGACTGATAGACAGAGTGTTGTTGTTGTTGTTGTGTTTGCTTCCATTTTATCTATTGATAAAAGATTTGCTATCTAAATATGTATGTTTTGTCTACAGACTTTGGCTAATGAATGCGCACTACTGCATCGTTTGCTGTGACTACGACAACTTTTAGATTTGTGTTGCAGCAACAAAAAGTTAAATGAAATTGCACCCAATTCTTGTGTGTGTCGGTTTCAGTTTTAATTTGCATTCTTAACTTTTTTTTTGCTGAGGTAATGAAATTCTTTTGTAAACAATGTCAATATTGTTTGAAATGTATCTATGCATGTATGTATATATGTACATATTTATGTATGTGTGTACATATGTATGTATATTTCGTTAAATATACAATTTCATTTACTCTTGTGTTTTTTTTTTAGCTTCTGCTTGGGAATTCCCTAGATACATACACTGATAAAAAAAACTTAATCCGAGACAAGATACCTGTAACTTTTGATAAAGTAGGTTTTTTTAGAAACTGTTAATTATAAATTAGTTTCCATTAAACGAATACTACAGATATATTGTCTTCTGTTTAAGCTTTAATAAACATAAATCAGGAAAAAATGAGAATTTATTAATTTATTCACCGTGAAAAATTTTCACTCGAAATATTTTCCCTTTCCCCAAATATCAAAAGTGAATAATTTTTCCTTAGAAATGTCGATGCGTATTTCACAATAGACACCATTAACTCGATTATCAAGCTATTCCAAAAGATGTTTTTTTAAGGAAAACGTAGATCCAAATTTTATAAATTTGCAAAATTTATGGTTCAAAAATCTTAGTTCGAGTTTGAATTTTTTTTAAAGTGCAATATTTTCAAAGTTATAACGTTCTAAGGCATTTTCGAAAATTCGAAGTTAATTTCAAAGTTCGAACATGTGCGAAAATATCGAAAAAAGTGTCATGAATGATTATTGTTTCTTCTTCATCTAAAACCGAAGAAATTTTCACAGAAAGCGTTTCAATTGAACATATTTTTAAAATTAATAAATATGTATTTTACTTTTTCAGTAAAATTTTCGCCCCCATTGTAAACATTTTTTCCCTCGCACAACCCCACGAAATACAACTTTTTGTTTCCCCTTCAAAACTTCATTCCTTTTTTTTCTATATATATATCTATGTAAGTATGTTAAAACAAACTACATCATTGGTTTTTTCTCTCACGTCAAAATTTTTTTTCTAAGCCTACTTAATATTTTCACGAGGTATGTGAGTATAATTCACC
Source organism: Tachina grossa (assembly GCA_949987645.1). Taxonomy (NCBI): domain Eukaryota; kingdom Metazoa; phylum Arthropoda; class Insecta; order Diptera; family Tachinidae; genus Tachina; species Tachina grossa. Next base: position 30,538,369 of record OX465276.1, on the reverse strand, counting down.
AAAACTCGAAGACACTATGTCCGACGTTGACCGATAAAACACCATCGGCTAACTAATAAAATTTGCTTCAAATCATCTAAATGCTGTAAGCTGAAAAATCAATGGTTTCTTAGTTGTTAGTTAAATAAAATTGAAAAATAAATTTTTATTAAAAATTATTCTTCTTAAATGCTTATAAAAAATTCAAGAAACTATTAAACTTTTGACCATTGTCAAATGTGTTAGGAAAAAATGGACCACACAGGAAGTAAACTCTTTCAATAAAAAAAAAATTAAAATCTGTTGGTTAAGTAGAAGTACATGAAAAATAAAATTAAATTTTGATGGACGTGCCTCCGCCCATTTTTTCAAATGCAAAATTATGTGTTTTTCAGAGCTCATGGTGCGTGTTAAGTTTCGTAAAAATAGGTAAAGTAGAACCACGTAAAATAAAATATTAAATTTTAATGGGCGTAACTCTGTCCATTTTTTTAATGAAAGATTTTTCTATTTTAGAGCTCAAAATGTGTGGTAAGTTTCGTAAAAATCGGTTAAGTAGAACTACGTGGAATATAATGATAAATTGTGATTTAATTTGCATAGTTCGCCCATTTTTTCAACTTAAAATTTTTGTAATTACAAGAATCAAAGGTGTTTGCTAGGTTTCGCAGCAATAAAATAAGTAGAATATTATAAAATCAAATAAAAAAATTTGTGGGCGTATCTCCGCCCACTTTTTTTAACAATGGGACCAATTGGAAGTTATACCCTCTCAGACAATAAAAAAATAGTTTTTACAATCGTTCTAAAATGTACCGAGTTATGAAGTAACAATGTAAAAAAAAATACTGAAGAATTGATAACCTCTTCCTTTTTTTGATGTCGGTTAAAAATATGGATTATCATCAAAATATGCACACAAAATCCATTGTTTCGTTTAATATATTCCGTTTTTGCCATTATAAGTGTTAAGGGGAAAAATGCATGTGCATGAAACCCCTGTTCCTGCTTATAATATTAAAACAAAAAAAATTTTAAACATCAGGATTTTATTTTCCTGACAGGCAACAAAATGGTGAGCTAAAGAAATATGAAATAAAATAGCATACTAATGGTTAATGCATTTATAATGAAGAATAAAAAAACGTATGGAAGCATTGCATGCAATAATATAGCAAATATTTCTTTACCTATTTTTTTTTATTCATATAAGATATTTAAAAGCTTAAAAGAAACGCAAAAAAGAGACAAACTGCAAAAGAAAATGTATATCGTTACCTTAATATAGAAAGGACCTAACTCATTATTTTTTTGAGATCGTGATTTTTACTTATTTTGATACATCAGATTAGAGATGGGCGCGTATCGAATTCTTCCAACACGACACGAACACGAATACCAAGATGCCCAACACCTACGATACGCGCACGCGAAAAATTTTGTCAACACGATACTGCACAACACGCACGAAATATTATTCGAATGATATTGAAAATCTGGGGCCTAGTTCTCGCATTCGATTGCGAGCGAGTTATTACTCTAATGTTCGAGTTTTTTAACTTTTGGGATTTTCGCATTCGGTTTCGAATAACACATATCGGAATTTCTAATGACAGCATTCGATAACGTGCATACATTCGAATGCAACCGTTAGTGTTTTTACTCGCAAGCAAAAAGGCATTCGAAATCATGTTTAACATAGAAAAAGCGAAGAAAAGGAAAATGTATGTTCAATATTTGACTTATTTATTTATGTATAAATGAATGGATGCACAATTGTACGTATAAAAATACAAATTAAAAAACTTCTAGTTGACTTCAAATATAACAAAGCACACTGACTTGGGAAATAATAAAATAAAATATAAAAAAAAATCAACCAACTCTGGGAGCATCTAAATAAAAAATTAACTGCTTCTGGTCAACCAATAAAAGAATCGAAAATGTAGCTAGTGCTCTATTCTCTAAATTTACACTAATTCATTATTATTAAGTTATTAATTAAATTAAAATGAAAATAACATTTATGTAGTTATATTCGTTTCTTTTTTCTGCATATAAGTACATGTGTATGTACGTACATACATATGTTTTTGCACACATACACATATACAAACATATGCTTTTGCTTTCAATTTATTCAGTGTTGTATAATGAATTTATATATAAATATATTTGCCTTTTTCCAACACTGAAACAAAAACTCGATTCGCTTGGTAACGAGTGACATCATCCGAAAATTTCTAGCCATCGAAATTAATTTCTATTTGAATGCAATTCCGATCACGAGTGCAGGAATTAGGCCCCTGAAAATTTAATTGATTTTTTTCAAGAGCCGCTTTTCAAAATATGGCACCGAGTTGGCACTACCAGCTAATAGAGGGTGTTTTTTATTGAGGTATAGAACTTTAAGTTGGCATTTTTAACTGGCGGCCATTTTGTCAGCTGTCAAGTGATTAATATTTAGTTTGGTTTGCCATTTCATCATGAACAGGTTGACAAAAGAACAACGCTTGCAAATCGTGCAAATTTATTTCGAAAATAATGGTTCAGTTCGCGAAGTTTACCGCAAGCTCCGTCCATTTTATGGTCGACATAATCGTCCATCAGAGCAATTAATTCGGTTAACCATGGACCGTTTTCGCACTACGTTTACTCTATGTGATAATACGCATCCGCAGAGACGTCGAACAGTGCGCACCGAAGAAACAATTGCCGCTGTAGAGCAAAGTGTTGAAGAGGACCCGAATGAATCGATTCGCCACCGTGCACAGCAATTGGAGCCGACTAACCGACTATTTTGTTCCCGAATTGGATGGCATGAATGTGGATGAGTTGTGGTTCCAACAAGACGGCGCTACATGCCACACAGCGCACGTCACAATCGATTTATTGAAGGAAACATTCGATGAGCGCATAATTTCGCGGAATGGACCTGTCAATTGGCCACCAAGATCGTGTGATTTGACACCATTGGAATATTTTCTTTGGGGATATGTGAAGTCGCTCGTCTACGCCAACAAACCAGAAACGTTAGGGGACTTGGAAGCCAACATTCGTGGCGTTATTGCCAACATACGGCCCCATATGCTCGAAAAAGTGGTTGAAAATTGGACCTGTAGAATTGGCTTTATTCGAGCCAGCCGCGGCGGCCACATGCCCGAAATCATATTTAAACATTAATGGCATAAAATTATCCTTCCAATAAAGCCAAATTGATGGACATTAAAACGATTTTCTTGTGTTTTATTTCAATTCGAAGTTCTATACCTCTAAAAAAACACCCGATACTATCTGCCACCACAGCTGATACTATCGGTTTACGATACAAAATATTAAATTTTTTCTCTACTGGAAATTCATTTATACATATTTTATTTACATCTAAAATCGTTTCGTGTTTTTCGTGTCAATTTTGCTCAACACGAAACGACCCGAAAACGCGTAAATCAGATTTGTCACGAACACTTCGTGTTGAGTCATGCGTGTTCGTGTCACGAAAATGAACACGACATGCTCCCATCTCTACATGAGATGTTCTTCTATCGAAATGTACAAAAAACTCTATTTCAAAAAAATAACGAGTTAGGGCCTTTCTATATTAAGGTAACGATATGCAATATGTGCAATGCATACTTACATAAAAAATTAACATAAACTTCCGCTTGATTTTGTTTTTTTTTTGCATTAGAAAAAAGTATTGAATTAAGGAAATAGAAATTATCAAATAAAATATCTCAAATTACCACAAGTAAATAAATAATATTTATTTAATTCGTGTTGGTTAAGAAAGAATACTGCAGCCAGTCGTCAGATCAGATCAAAAATAAATAGTAAATTATCAGCTGTGATCATGGGCAAAATATTGTTGTTTTCTTGCTAGTGACCCAACAAAACTTGAATGATGATTGCTGATTCCATAAAAATGAGTCTGTCATCATTTGATAAACTTTTTACACTGGTACACAAAACTATTGTACGAGTAATTTTTTAAACTTTAATTACAAATAATTCGGGTCAATTACCTTCTAGTTTGGTTTTAATGCCTTTTTTTTATTGTTTGTTGCAATTAACAGTTATTTTAATTTAGATTAATTTTTTTAAAATGGACATACGTACGTTTAAAAAAAGAAAATAGGTATTATGAAATCATTCTAAAAACACGTTTCCATGAAACGATTATTTTAGATTTTTGTTTTTGTTTTAATTTTTTATTACTTTGTATTTTTACATTTTAGCTTTTTTTAACGTTTTTAACCATTTTCTTACATACATACATTTATTTATTTATTTTAGGTAAAAACCAAATTCAAACAACTTTAATAATTTCGCGTTGGCTGAAGACTGAATTTTAATTAAAACCCCTTAGAGCGAAGTGTTGCTTGTACCCTTCTTTTTTTCAACTACATATTTGGTGTGTGTGTGTGTGTGTGTGTGTGGTGCCTGCCTGCCTGCCTGCCTCTTTTGAGTTCCCAGTTGTCCAAATCGTCCTAGAGGACATTGTCTTCGACGATTCATATACGACATGTCGTCTGTAGATTAAGTTTTCTAATCGACAATTTAAAAGAAATCGGCGTTCATGACTATCTGAACGACAATGTCACACGTTTTCTCTTCAATAAAACTTTGTTGGGGACCATCTGAGCGACAGTGTCATACGTTTTGTCTTCAATAAAGCCTTGTCGAGGACAATTTGAGCGACAATGTCCCTTGTTGTGTCTTTAATAAAGCATTGTTGACGACAATATGAGCGACAATGTCCCTCGTTATGTCTTCAATAAAGCCTTGTTGATGACAATCTGAGCGACAATGTCGCTCATCTGGTCTTGTGTGACCTCGCCGCCATTTGTATGAAAATTTCGTCAACGATTTGTATGGAGTTGTCTTTAATATGTCTTCTACGACTTACCATTGTCTTGTACCCGTCGTCAAAGATGTCTTAAAGACGTGGCCAACTGGGTTGTGTGATTTCGTTGGTTTGTTGGCTAATAAACATAGAACTGGTTTAAATCGACAGCAATAAAATAGAAATAAAAAAATCCAAGTAAGTGAAATAATATGTACATGTTTTATCAAAAGCTATTTAGTCATGGTTTCAAATATTCCCTGCATTCAGTCGATGTTTTAAATTATCGAATTGCTATTTATTTTTTAAATTTTCGTCTAGAGATGTTAGCATGAACGCTTTTTACGGCCTGTCCCACGATGTCACCAGAAATCGTTCGATCGACAAATTGTATTGCAAACAATAATAATATTAGAAAATTTATTGTTGTTTTCAATATAAGTATTCGATCAAACGAATTCTGGTGACATCCTGGGACAGGCCGTTAGTTAAAAAAAATGCATATTCACCATTAGTGGCTTGTTAAACTCATGATCTCAAAGATGCCACAAAGACTATATTGAGCATAATACATTTTTTTACTACCGACTCGTGCTGGGATATTATCGATAGTCTTAATATATCTAAAACATCGATAAGAAAAAATATCGATATCGATATTATTATTTAAAATACATATTAAGACAAGCTTTTATTATGAATATAAGCAAATTCATACTTAAAAGATGAACAGTATATTCAGGTGAAATTTTGGTTTTTATCATACAAACTTCTAAAGTTTCATGTGAACAAATTATTCGCCTTTTATTCCCGATAAGGGCAATTGGGTTTTTAATAAAATATTTGCTCAATTCACAAAGAAATGTTGCATCGTTCAATGTTGTATTTGAGAAGACAATATGAAAACAAAAATATTTTACAACTCAGCAAAAAAAGTCGGAACTAGTTCGTTCGAAAGGTTTACCACCTTCATTGTCTACCAATCACTACAGTTACTGAATTTAATATTCTACTACCATTTTTCAAAAACTGTCACCTAAAATAAAGCGTCCGTCTGCCGATTTGGGGGAGAAAATATAAGAAATCAAAAAAAAAAAAAAAAAAATTCTCCATACAACTAACCGCCACGCTAATATACATACATAGGTCTTATTTAAAAAATTTTAATATTTCAATAAAGTGATAAAAACAATGGACTGTAGCCTGATAAAAAATTAGTTAAAGTTTTCTTACTGAAATACAAACATTCATTCGATAGTAATATCGATAGTAAAATCTGAAATATCGATAGTAGAAAATATTAATAATATCCCAGCACTACTCTCGACAAATATACTTACAACAGGATATAGCCAGACGTTACATTCATTATTAGAAATCGTCTGTTCATGAAGGTGTGTTTGTGTGTTTGTTTGTAAACTTTGCCCACAAACCCTACAACTTCACAATACAACTTCATTTTGTACAAAAAAACAAAACAAAAAATAGATTTATTTTATAACATCTCAATTTAGTGAAACTGTAATTTCCTAAAAATAAATTTCGAGCCTTATTACCATATTCACAAAAAATTATTTTGATTTCATAAACAAAATTACGAGGGTGGATCATTAACTCAGTGTCTTTTTGAATTTCCCGCCTCTTGATTGAAATGGCTTGAAATCGCGAAAAAAACCGTCAATCAAACCAAGGAGAAAAAGCTCGATAAATCCTATGGGGACTTTGCATAATCGATTTCAATGGCAAAAAAGTGGTTTACTGACTTTCGTTGTGGTCGCACAATTAGAAATGACGCTGAACGTTCTTGACGGCCAATTGAGATCAGTACACCCGAAAGTGTTGAAAAATTCACGATATGGTGTTGGCCGATGGAAAAATAAAATTGCGTGAGATTTTTGATTCTATAAGCATTTCATATGGCAGTGTGGTTTCGATTTTAAATGATCAGCTGGGTTTGAGAAAGTTGTCTGCAAGATGGGTGCCGCGTTCGCGCTCAATTGACCTTAAATGTAAACCTGTGACAACTTCAAAGGATTTTTTGGAGTTGCTTAACCGCAATCCGAATGAGTTTTTCCGGCGTTTTGTAACGGTGGATAAAACATGGATCCATTACTGTACTCCGGAGACCAAGCAGCAGTCTAAACCTGCTCCGAAGAAGGCCAAGGTGAGTTTCTCGGCCAATAAGGGATACAAAAACTGGAAAAACTTTGGACTATGTGTATTGAGTTAAAATGAGATCATGTAGAAAAATAAATTTTTGTTTTGCAAAAAAACTGTGTTTCATTCATTATTGATCCGCCCTCGTATTTTTAATCGACTTCAAAAAAAGGAGTAGGATATCAATTCGTTTGTATTTAAAATTTTTTTGCTGATATTGTTACTTATTAATTCGGTACATTTACGAATAATTGTAAACATTCTTGTTTAGCCTGATAGGGTATAGCTTCCAAATAGTTCCATTGGAGGAAAAATGGGCGGGGACACTCCCAAATTTTTTTAATTTAATTTTACGATATTCTACTTATTTGATTGAGGCGAAATCCACCTTTGGTTCTTTTAATTACTTCCACAATTTTAAAGTTGAAACAACAGCCACGCCCATTAAAATTTAATTTTACATTTCAAATACATCTTAAAGGCCGTGATACACTATCATACAAAGTCGTGCGATCTACGAATATATATATATATATATATATATATATATTATGTATATATATATGTATATATATATATATATATATATATATTTGTATTCAAAGAGTAATGGAGGTTGTTTTTTTTAACCTGATAGAACATAGGAACATAAATTACATTTTCATTTCTTTTCGAAAATTAATATACTGAAATAAGGAATTTATTACTGTCATCATCTTGTTACTGCACCATCGCATTCACGTACAAACTAAATTTGCCATAAATAAAATATAAATAAATCCCGGTAATTCCTCCACAAATTTCCTGGGATTTCTTTCCCGGAAAATGTGCGGGATCCCGAGATCATTTTGCGTAAAACAACGTTTCTTTTTCAATTATTGCATTATTAACTATACATCATGCTGGCAACACTTTTTGTATGTGTTTGTATAATTTACATTTTTACCTGTTTATCTAAACAGTTAGTTTGGTTTTTCATTATTTTTACTTTATATTGTCTTTTGTTAGAATAATAAAAACAAAACGAAAATTCTGCCTATTGTTGTCCACGAGTATGATAATGATTAAAATGGCAGAATGAGAAAACTATATAATATGCGTTTGGGTAGAAGAGTAAGAGAAGAATTTTGTTGATGGTATTAGCTAGCAATACAAAAACAACAACAGCAAAATAAAACATCATAACAAAAGATAGAAAAACTGGCTTTAACAAAAAGATATTTAAAAGCAATCATGTAAGAGCAGAGTTTCCACTTATTTAAATGATTTGGTATTACCTCGGGGAGAATAACTAATCCCCATTTGGTAGGGAACTTTTTGATCAAACAATTGTGATTTCTGCTCGAATTTCAAGGTTTAAAATTTTGCATTTATCTCTCTCTTTTTTTCTACAGGGAAAATTAGGCCTGAAAAGTTTTAGAGAAATTCGTATATTGCATTATTACTGCATTAAATTATTATGTATGTATGTATGTATATGTATTGAAAATTATTTAATAAATTCAGCGAAGTGCGAATTTTTCTCGAACACGAAGGGTTCCGTACGAACACTACATATCGATGTTCTCAAGAAGAAAGGGGTTAACTCATATTTTTCACGAAATATAAATATGATCTTACGAGTTTTGTCATAAAATTTTACATTAAAAATCACTCAGGATAGTGGTGTCAAAAATAAAACTATATTTGTATGCGTGAGAAAAGTTGTCTCATTCGTCTCTGAAGTACATAGAAAAAATAAATATTTTCAACAAAAAAATGCAGTTTAGTAAAGCAGCTCAAAAAAATAAAAAGGAGCCTGTGTGATAGAAAATTAAAAAAAAATTAAATAAAAAAGTTGGCGACGACCCATATTTTCCGAGTTATGGGGCTCTGAACTTTTCATACGAAACTACGAAGAATCTACAAAAATTAATTTTAAATAGCTTATCTGAGAGAAACTTGCAAAATAAGAAAAAAAAAGTTATGTAAATAAATTAGCTGCGACCCATATTTCCCGAGTTTTGGTCCTTAAAGCTAATTGAAAATGCAGCTTAGTAAAGGTGCTCCAAAAAAAATATGTCTTTTTAGTACATAGTCATATCTTTCCTTAAAAGTTTTGTAACATAAAACACATTGAATGTCGCGAAAAGCATTGGTGATCATATAATATTTTTCACATACCACTTTTTTTCTTTCACTGTACCTATAAAGAATTTAATACACCCGCCACTCATATGCTTTCGTCACTGTTGACGAATAAATGAAAGAGAATAAGAATGTGTGTGATTTTTGCTAGCACAATTGTGCTATGAAAATGACATCAATGCTCTAGGACTTAATACATTAGCGCCGATTTTTAATGCCAATGCACTTATGCATTGCACTTATGCGAACTTCATGCCGAGACTCAACTCAACTCAAAAACATTTATGTCTTGGATACATATCAACCGTTGAAAAACAACAATTTTACTTAAAACTGTGAAATTTTAAACGACAATACGAGATAACTGTATAAAAGTCTTTGGAATTTTGATTTTCCGTTTCCGTCTTTATAAAAACCAGATGTACTCGTAACTTGCATTTTAAAATTGTAAGTGGATGTAAAAAAGAAATAAAAATGTCATGTACAGACAAGAACTCTCCTTTAAAAAGTGTTCCGGAAAACGACAGATAAATACATACACACTCGTTATGGTTTTTGATGTGTAAACATCTATACGCTAGGGGTTAAAAATCTTTTTCACAATACAATCACAAATTTTGAGTAAGATCAAATCGGTGTGAGCTATGTATGATTGTATTAGTGTAATCATACGAACAAGAAGTACAAAGAAACTTAACAGCTGCATAGAAATAACTCATCCAAATTTTAAAGCATACCTTCAGGAGTTAATTTTAATAGAAATTGCTTGTGAAGTGTAATAGTGTTGCCAGTGGGGATAATTTTGTTAAAAAGTTGAAAAATATAAAATAAATAAAATATATATAAACTTTTAAATAAAAGAGCGTTTTAAATTTCAAATATTTGTTTATTATGACTGGAGATTTTAATACAAATTTTGCAAACCCGCAGTCGCAAGCTTTATCAAAATTTTTATTTGACGTTTTCCACTTGCATATGAGCAATTCTCCACAAACCCCCATAACTAATAATTCCACTACTATAGATGTAGTTTTCCATTAATTTTTAAATACAGTAGAGTCAAAAATTTATATATCTTATTTTAGTTACCATAAGCCAATATTAATTATTTGTACTTAAGGCATTTACCATAGATGGGCACTTTGCAGTACTACTAAAATTTCAGTAAAAATAATTTTTTAACCAATAAATTTTTACTGATTACTAAAATTTTTTTCTGCAATTTTTATAAAGTGCCTAAATGATTTATTATATGATGAGGTGCATTGAATTTTCAGTAATCAGTATTGCTTGTATTCATAATGAAATTCTACCAAGTGGCAAAATTTTTTTCATACAAAAATTTCAAAATTTGAATGAAAAAAACTTTTCCACTTGCTACAATTTTATTATGAATACGGCCCTATGATTATACTGGTAATGCAAATTAAATTTCATTATGAGTAAAAATTTACTGAATTTTTTCAGTAATCAGTAAATTTGCTGCTTACTGCAATTTTTAATGCAGTACATATACATATACTGCAGTGTGCCCATTTACTAACTAAATAAGTTAAATAAAACAAACAAAACCACCAAATTCCTATTTATTTACAATATTGAAAGTTTTGATACTTTTAATTGATTAATTTAAAAAAATATACTAAAAGCATAAGAACTTCCAACTTTAAAAAAATTTTTCATTCTAGATGTTTACACATCTCCCCTGTGATCGGCCTCACATTGCTTTTTTTACAATTTGATGGCAACCCTCTCACAAATCCTCCACACACAAATAAAATGCTTGTTGATCATATTATTTGCTATTGTACAACAAACAACTACACCATCGCACTCTTCAAGTGCATGCGGGAAAAGTTGTTGTTGTAGTGTAAGTACGAGTATAAAATAAGTGAAGATGTATTTACCGTTAGCAATTCCGGGTACTTGCCATTTTTATGGTGTTGCATTAATTGAAGTTGTTGCTACTGCTATTTTTGTTGTTGTTGATGTTGCTGTTGTTGAGGAAACATGTTTTTTCTTTGTAGATTCAATTTTAGTTTCTTAATTTAACTGGTTTACAAAATACATACATATCTCCAGCAATAGCACAAAAGATACGAGATTTATATACCTACAACATTTATTTTTTATAAGTATATTTTGTTTAATGTGTTATTTTTTCTTTTTGTTATTCGTTAAGACAGACCGACCACGAGGCCTTTTTTAAAGTATAAGAAAGAAATCATAAAAAAACTTGTTTTTTGGATAATAAAAAAACTGGTTAAATTCTTTTTGCTTGATTTTTTGCGGCAAAGGTGGGGTTTTCAATATTTTTTTCCGACAATTATTTTTTTATACAAAATAAAAAAGGCTTTTACAAAATATAAACAAGTTTCAACTCTTTTTTTTTAATTTAATTTTATGTGTGTCTAGTACTTCTGCTGACGTTTGCAAATTTACTTTAGTGTTTTAATATGTCAGTTTTTTAAAATAATTATACATTCATACATACATACTATGTACATATATAGATACATATGTATGTACACATGTGGAGATACATAAATAAATTTTTTTATTATTAATTCGTTTAAATATTGTTGACCTCACTTTTTGTTTTGCTTGTGAGTTTCTAGATTAATATAAATTTTTTGCAAATGCATAATTTTACTTGCTGTTAAAATTTCATGTTTTTAATTCGCACTGTCGTATTTCATGCGTATATGAACTAGGTAAATTTTAAATTTGCTTTTCGAAGTTATAAAATCACTTTTTGCAATATTTTATTTTTTGTGATATGTATCAGTTTTTGAGACATTAAAAAGAAATACACTCACAATAATGCACAAATATTTATCCGCTTATCTTTTATAAACGCTTTTCGCGATCGTCACATTGGACACGACAACAACCACTGACGGCAACAAGCGAATAAACAATAACATTAAAGCCAAATTCAAAAGTCTGAAAAGACTCAGTTAGTTAGCTCTTGTGCAACTATGCATATACTTCGTCTAAAGTGCTCTTTAAACATTTGTTAGTTTCTCTTTGTGATCGAAATCTCTTAAAACTTTTTTTTTGTCTTTTGTGCACCTGCTTTTATCAGGTGTTTTTGCTTGCGTTATCGGAATACGAGTATTATCATAAGGTAAGATAAGTTTTTGCTTTTTGCTTTTTGCTTTATTTTCCTGTTCTTTAAATTGAATATAATTCATTCATAACTTTATTATCAAATTATAAAATAATTTTAGGAAGAAGGTATTTTTAGGCTTACATTATTTTAGAGTTGCCATATAGTTCTCACTATTATTACAAGTCGATTACTAATTTCTAAATGATGTTTATGGCGTTTTATCGTTGTCGACTGGCAACTTCATTAAAGTTGACTTGATAGTCAGCATCTTCCTTCAATTTAATAAAGTTTAACAAATAAACACAAATTGGAAAGTATGGTGGGTATATGAAATACAGAACATAACAGAATGGGCCAGTCCGTCCTAGGATGTCGACAGAAAACGTTCGATTGACAACTTTTAATGAAAACAACAATAAAAATAAGACCACAGAGCTGAAAAAACTCTGATTACATGGTGCCTAAAGGCTAGGGTTCAATATCCTACACAATCGTACGACTTTGGAGAAAATGTTCATAACAATATTCAAAAGACAACAAGAATTCATTAGATCGCGGTTGCATTTTTTCAAAAGTCGTACGTGTAGAATAGTGAGTCCTAGCCATTAAATCGATCAAAATCCTTTTTTCATTCAGAATACAATCGAAAGCAAGTGAAGCAGAAAAATTACTATAAAGGTAACTGCTGTAAATGAACTAAAAAATACAAATGAGTAAGAAGAAAAATCTAATTGATCTTCAAAAGGTAAAAAATGTGGACATGTGACCACAAAATAGGAAAGAAAACATTTTATAAATTGATTCAGCTTAGAGTTTATACGCCGGAAAAAATCCCGGGAATTCCCGGAAATTATTTTTTTGCAAATCCCGGCAAATTTTCAACGGGAATTTTCGGGAATTGAATATAAAGGGTCCGCCAGATAACTTATTTTCTTTTTTGAAAATGCTATAAAAAATACTGAAGCTTCGGCTGTGTGGCACGTAGCGCCGTCCTGTTGAAACCAAATGTTGCCAATATCCTCCTCTTCAATTTTTGTGAACAAAAATTCGTTCAACATGGCCCGATAACGATCGCCATTGACTGTAACGGCTACTCCTTGCTCATTTTCGAAAAAAAATGGCCCAATTATGCCTCTGGACCAAAATCCGCACCAAACAGTGACTCGTTTTGGGTGCGTCGGGTTCAATGTATGCGTGCGGGTTTTATGTGCCCCAAATGCGACAATTTTGCTTGTTTACATACCCGCCAAGATCAAAATGAGCTTCATCTGAAAATATGATTTTTTTTGGCAAAATCGGCATCTTCTGTAAGTCGATCGCAGGCCCACTTAGCGAAGCGAAAACGCATTGGATGGTCAGTTGGCTCGTCCAGCGGAAGGATAAAACTAATTATCTGTCAAATCAGACATGAGCTAAGTGTTACCATTCACGAAATAAGCACTAGTTGAAAAAAAACGTTAGATGGCGGACCCTTTATATTTACATTTTTGGAATTTGCTTTTTTTACATTGCTGTTCGTTGTTTTATTACTTAAAAATACAATTTTGTAACGATGCATAATATAAGCATGTAAACAGATGTAATAAAAGTTTCCGAGGCGACTCCAACAACTTCAAGAGTTACGAAATATTATCAGCCTAAAAACTCTTTATATAAAATAGTATTTAAATTGGCAGATGTAGATGGAATTTCCATCCGTGCTATAACTCACAGCATATGTATGAATTTATTTATTTTTGTTGTTGAAATGAACGAATGAAGTTGTTTTGTTTTTAATTTAAATGTTGTATTTTAATTGAAATTTAATTGCTGGTGGTTAAACATTGTCTATATATTTCATTGGTACTTAGACAAATTATCAGTAGACTTCAACCACATATTTTGAAAAGTCACAAACCTCTTTCTTATCTTATGTAAAGACTTTCAAAAACTATTTGAGAATTCACAAATAATAATGTTTTTGAAAATCAAAGACAAATTTAATTGCTGGCAAATAAATTTCAGTTAAAATAAACTTATGACAATAAGTTAAATGGTGTATGTTTTTTTCATAAAATGATATTTTTTATTGATTGATGCCATTTAATTAAATTCATGTTTTTTAAATTCCCGGGAATTGGAAAAGTCCGGGAAGTTAGGATCCCTAATTGGCGAGTGCAATATGTATAGGAAACGAAAGACATTTTACGCGATTTACGTCTTTTATTCTCAATAAACAAAATAAAAAGACATCGAAATAGGCCAATAATATAATGTGTGGCAAAAGATAATTTAAGAAAATTTCGGAAAAAATATTTTTGCTTGTGGAAGTGAAATGTTGGCATCACTGCACACAGCGGACAGCTGTTTTCATAAGTATTGGTTTTGTTTATGTTTCGTGTCGTTTTAATGTAGCTTAAATTTTTTTGTGTTTAATTAGTATAAATTTAAGAGAATGAATTTTGTTTTAAGTATATTTTCTACGAATAATATATCTATCACTATAGTTCAATACATATTTACTTATCGTCTCTTCGATACTTCACCTGTATTTCTTTTGATTTAATTTCTTTAAACAAAATAATAATAAACAATGTTGCATAGAGTTGGGAGCGATAATTGTGTTTGTGAATAGCATTGCCAGTATTAAGTGATCTTGAGTTAGTTTAAAAAGACATTTTGATGCATTAAACACATTCACCACAGCAGGCTACACGAACACACGACTTCAAATGCCCCTAGCAGCATTTGTCGCCTCGTAGCCGGCTACTTAATTATTTTGGAGACGGCAGCAGCACCATCTGCAGCTGATATTCAAGTACAAATACATTGTTCAGTATTGCCACTTTTATATATTTTGCATTTATAAAAATTAATTACTCTTTTAAAATGTACTTATTTCACGTAAAAGTACAAAAATGAATCAATTTATTCTTTACATCAATTTTTGGATATTGTTTCTGTTAAATAATATGAAATAATTGTACAAAATCATTTATTCAACATTTTGTATTATACTGGCAATACTGAATGTTCTCATTGTAGCCAACAAAATAGAAATTAGTTTAATTGGACTACAACGACAAAATCAGCATAGAAAACAACCTGCCGCCATGTTGCCTTGCTGTCTTCAAAAGAATTATTCTCATATAAACATGTGTATTCTATCCTTGACATTTGGTAGTCGGTAGCTTGCTGTGGTGAATGTGTTTAATGCTTGAGGCGCAATTTTTATAAAATAAAGCTATGTATTACCTGATTTACATTAAGCATTTTTTTCATGAAATTAGTTGCATGAAAAATTTTTATTTGTCAATAGGAGGACTGGAGGAGCAACTTATATCAAAAAAGTTGTCAAAAATACATCAGAGATTCATTCTACGCTATTTTTTATATAACATTCTCTTTTATAGCGCTGCAATAAGCAAATAGAAAAAGTTGCGTGCAACAAAATTCATGAAATTTCATGAAAAAATGCTTAATGTAAATCAGGTATATGTATGTATGTATATAGTTTTTACAGTTGACTGAATATTTCTTAAAACCCCTCACGTATTCATTAAAATTAAAATAGCTTTAATATACATGTGTACATATTTTAAGATTCGAATAATGTGTTTGTTGTCCTTAATCTTAGACAAATATGTACATATATGGATTTTTTTGCTATATTAATTCGGATGAAGAAGTTTTAATATATTCGTAAAATATATAAATGACCTTTCATTCATCACTTCCTATCCTTAAATTTAATTAAAACCAAGTGTGTGTGAGATATCGAAATACTGTATTAGTTTCAAATGCCATTATGGGCAAATGTCCGCAGCGGACTCGATGGATGGCGCGCAGCCGAAATTTTTTATAACTCTGGCGCATAAATCAAGCTGAACTTGACCGATGACACGAGCTATGTTCACTTTGAGGGCCGCTGTGGTTTGTGGCTTATTCCCATAGACCCCCACAAGAAAAATTTTAACGAGGTTAAATTACACAATCTCGATGGCCAGTTCACGTCATCGCTCGTGCCGAATGTCTAACGTGGCGTGAGCTGTGTGGCACGTAGCGCCGTACTGCTGAAACCGCATATCTTTGGTGTCCATATTATCGAATTCTGGTTAAAAAAAAGTTGGTAATCGTCGACTTATAGCGCTTGCCGTTGTCGGTGATAGCCTGGCCCACGTCGTTCTCAAAGAACTATGGACCGATGGTGCTGTTAGCCCAAAATCCACACAAACAGTGACTTTTTCGGTATGCATTGGATGTGATGTGGATTGGTATCGTACCAAATTCACAATCCTATTGACACAGCAATGGGCCTCATCGCTAAATATGATTTTTCGATGAAAATTTTGGTAAATTTCCAACTGCTCCAAAGTTCATTTAGCGAACACACTTCGTTGTCTATGGTCGGTTACCTTCACTTTCTGCATCATTTAAACTTTGCTCGAAGGTAGGTGACAGTCACGACCCAAAACTCGCAAATTTAAATATGTCTGGGAAAGAAAGAGTTTAACTGTAGCCTATTCGTATTCAGATGAATAAATGACAGCCAATTCGACAGATGTAGTCTCAACAATATGGCCCCTATCAACTGTCAAGGTTCAGAAGTCCCTATTGGTATTTATATAAATTATAAGCGTTATAACTTAAAATATTAATTTGAATTTTTATACATGCATACATACATACATATGTACATAATCATACCTATGTATGTATGTATTTGGATATCTATCCATCTTTCACAAATTTAACCTCTGTTTTTATAAACCAAACGGTCGATTTGAGTATATAATTTATATGGAAAGGACTCATTTTTTAAAGTTATTTTCATAAAAATTTTTTAGACGGGCCGTCTGCCTGACTTGGGAAAACCAAGGGTTAAATATGGAATTAAGGCCCTGACCCACGATGTCGACAACGTTCGACTTATCGCACACTTAAGCAGCCCATACACGATTCAATTCAATTTTCAATTGAGTCGTTTGTTGTCAAAATCAAAGCGTGTATGGCTTTGTTGAATTGATTAGTTTGGCAGTTGTCGAGTTGGTTGAAGAAAAATCAAAAGATTTTGATTTTTCATGTTGACTAGTAAATCTTTCAATTCGATTGTGCTGTGTGTGTTCGAGTCTCTTGATTTGCTGTCAAAATATATGTTTGTAGCTTTATTTTGTATAGAAAAAGTTGTGTATTTTTAAAATTGTATTTAATTTCATTGAATTCTATATAAAAAATATTAAAATTAATGAATTAATGCAATAGAAGTTTTAAATTTTAAAAATTTTAATTGTGAAAATAAATTAAATTTGACAGTTGAATGAAAATCTTTCAATTCAGTTTATGAAGTGTGTGGCCAAGAATCAATTCAATTGAAAGACTCAATTCACAATTGAATTGAAACGTGTATGGCGTGCATTACATTCAAAACAAAAACAAATTTTATTATTTTGTTTTTGTTTCAAATGGAAGTGTGCGACAAGTCGAAAGTTCTCGACATCGTGGGACAGGCCCTAAATGTTTTTACTTTGGATATTTTAACATTTTTCTCTTTATAAGAGGGTGGTTAAATTTCACCTTCCTTGACACGTTGTTGTGGTGAATCGTTATAGGAAACCATGAAAACTTTGTGGAATATTGAAACCTTCTAAATGAATATTCTCCGATGGAATCACTTTTTTTGCCTTTTGGGAGAAGGGGCAATAAAGTACCCTTAAAAGGGGATATAACTGGTTTAAATATTATGCAAAACTATTTGTCGCAAAGCTCGAAATACGATTAAAACACATTTAGAAATTAGTCAAAATTTTAAATGCCTGTTAAGTTTAATATCGTATTATTCACACTTCCACTTCAGATATCGGATGTTGCTTGGGTGGCAGTTTTGTGTACAATCCTGCGAGGAGTATTTTAACTACATATCTAACTAGTCTCCATGCCATTGTGTCTCTTTAGTAAAAGAGATCAAACGGTGATAATGTATTAAAAATATTCGACGGCACGTCAATTCCCTAGCAAAAAAATTAACGGTCTTCTCTTTGTCGGCAATAATTGTTTGCTATTGATAGTCTTAATCAATAAAATAATTCACTTACAAGAAGACTTCAATAAAGTGCACGCTGCTGCTATTTTCACTCTTTATAAAACCCCAAGTTTAAATACCCGTATAATATAGACTGGGCAACAAAGACTTGATATGTTGGTGACAATTTTATAATACACACATGTACATATATATATAGATATTCCAAAAAAAAAATCCCAGTCAAATGTCAATACGCATTAACAAAATAGAATTGCATTTGCATTGCAAAATAAACATTAAACACAAGTTTTGCAAATAAACATTTAGACTCTGGCACTCCGGCTGTGCTACAAAAAATAATTAAGAATTAAAAAACAAAAACCTTTGATAAGTTAGGGGCATCAATTATTCAACATTTAAAAAAGTTTGGCTTTGGTTTTAAAAATTAATGCATTAAACTAGAGATGGACGCGTGTCGTGTTTATTTTTTATAAGAAGAACACGCGAATTGCTCGTGACAGAAAATCTGATTTCCTGCGTGCAGTGGTCGTATCGTGTTGAGCAAAGTTTACACAAAAAAAAAAACCCCCGAAACGATTTTAGGTGTAAACAATGTTTGCATGACTTTCCAGTAAAGAAAAAAAAATTTTATTTTGTATCGTAACACAAGTCTCTCCTTTGGTGAGGACAGGTATAACAGGTCACACATCAATATTAAATGAGATCAGTATCACAGATGACCCCTGAGTTCACGAAATATAAAAAAGGTCTTGGAAATTGATTTTAGTAGAACAACCTCACTG
This sequence comes from Tachina grossa, assembly GCA_949987645.1. Taxonomy (NCBI): domain Eukaryota; kingdom Metazoa; phylum Arthropoda; class Insecta; order Diptera; family Tachinidae; genus Tachina; species Tachina grossa. The sequence continues at coordinate 30,519,341 of OX465276.1, read as the reverse complement.
GTGATTCCGGATAGGTACTATTGAGTCAGTTCCGATAAGCTATATGAGGGTAGTGCGGTCTTTCCAGACGGGTAAAAAATGGGGGAAGGCACAGGGGCTGGTGTCTATATCTTGAGAACAAACATTCATAGTTCTTTCAGACTGCCGAATAAATGCAATGTTTTCCAAGCTGAGATCTTGGCGATTCTCAGGGCCACGGAGCTAGTGGCCAGGAATATAGCTAAAGGTGAGAAGGTAACCTTCTACGTCGATAGCCAGGGAGCGTTAAAAGCTTTGAAGGGACACAATGTCAAATGTCAATGTAGTAGAGGCTTCAGCAGATCCAAACTGTCGATCGTGAATCGTGATAGGTGCGTTGACTGGTCACTGCTCGTTCAGAGCAAGGACCAGCATTTGAGAAAATGGCACTCCAGATTTATGTAGGATATGCGAGGATGAAGATCAAACAGAAATCATTGAACATATCGCACATCCAGTTCAATAGTGTCATAACTCAAAATAACTAGTTTTGCAGAAAACACGTTTAAAGTTTTCAATTTACACACAACTCTATGAAGGCATGAACAAATATTCTTCTCTCAGGAGGTGATAGTACAAGCTATTTATATGAAATTTGTATGCAAGATAAAATACGAAATGCATTATTATTCTGCATTATTAACACTCTAAAAACGAATTTTTTGAGTTATGTCACTATTGAACTGAATGTGCGATATTATCTGCCATTGCCCGAGGCTGCAACGTCATAGGCATAGATTGCTGAGCAGACGTTTCTATGAGAGCATTAGTGATATCGGTAAGTGTATATCATGGGAATTCAATGGTCTAATGACGGATAATAGGGGCACTTCTGGATACAAATGTGGGGTTAAATATTACTATTAACGCCAATAGAAAGGAATCACAATGGATCCAACTGGGTCTCCGAGTGGAGGGGCGTTATAGTAACCACACTTCCTAACCTAACCTATCGTTTGGCTCGTAACGCCAGCAAATTTGTTGATAATGTATGTATGGTTCTCTTAATCTTAAAGTTCTGAAATTAAACAAAAATATCGTGCTATAACTGCAAGAAAAGCTTAAGCGACATAATTTTCAAACTTCAATTTTTGACCAAAATCGATCATTTGCGATCGTAAATAGTAAATTTTCGTAAAAAAAAAAAACGAAGTCCAAAAATGTGTCGCTTAAGCTATTTTAGCGGTTATGGCTCGATATGTATCTAGTTATGTATAAAAAGGATTTTTTGCTATTCCATTTGATTTCGTGCGTGTTGTATCGTGTTCGGAAAATTTTTACCATACGTGTTGGACATATTGGTATTGGTGTTCGGATCGTGTCGTTTTGGAAAAATTCGACACGCGTCCATCTCTACATTAAACACAATAACCACAGTAGACTACCGGCTTCAATATGTCACACAAAAAATTCATACGTTTATATGATGTGTATAATGTATTTATTTACACTAAAAATTCAAAACAAAATATTTTTTTAAAATAAAATAGAACATTATTTCTCAGTTCAAAACAAAACCAAAACAATTTTATGAAGAATAATTGAGATCAGTGGAAGAGATTTTAGGTCATCCAGTTATTTTTGTTTAAGAAAAGCAACATACATACGTATGTGTTCTTAATTATGAAAGTGGTCTAACCCCTAGTTTTTAACTTCAAAATTAAGTACGTAATTAGCTAATTTTTATTTAAAATTAAGTTGTAATTAAATACGATTTCATTTTTTCAGTGGTTAATTAAAGTTATTATTAAATTACGTTGAAAGTACGGCAGCACTCAAAAATTTCCAAATATTATGGAAAGCTTTCCAAAGAATAGAAACATAAACAAAAAAGTTAGGTTATCAAAATGCAAAAAATTACAATTGCATAAAAACACATTTTATGAAAACAAAAGAGCATCATAATGCATTTTTCTATTTATTTATACCATGATATGAAACTATGAATTGTTTATGTTATGTATTTAGGCAAATTAAACGAAATTCGTCCTAACACAACCACATGATGTTTTCAACCCAACCTCATGATGTTCATGTGTATGTTTGCAATAAACACACACACGCATAAAGACATATGGTGCGCTCATAAAACTTAAATACTACTTAATTACACAAGATTGGGCATTTAATTATTATTTAATTATGCACTCAAAAACACAATTTCGTATTTAATTAGAACTTAAAAATAATTACAGTTTGATTATTAAGTCAAGAAATGGGCATAAGTCATATACATATTTTTGTCGAGATATTTAGTAGATTGTTTTCTATTAACTAAATGTACTTATAACAAAAAATAGGTTTTTCTTGTTTAATTTTATTTAAATAGTATTAAATTATATAAAAAAGAAGCTAATATAAATTTTAGTATACATACATATGTATTAAACTTGATTTACAATTATAATCGACTAATTAATTAAGCATATTTGGCGAACAGTTTTTCAACGAAAGCAATGTATTCCTTTTTAGCATCTTCTTGGGATTTGCCCTTTTGCTTGTTCCAAAATTCCCACTTGGCCTTGCCTTTCAAATCCAATAAACCGGGCTTGCTGGTGTTGTTGTCACCAACAGTGGCTTGCTTAAAAAGAGCATATAACTCTAAAAACTCTTCATCGGTTGGACGCTTGGTCAAGGTTTTGACTCGTTCAGCGGCAGCATTGAATTGCTGTAAGAAAATTAATGAAAAATTTAAATACATACATATGTGTTTAGTTCATCATTTATTGTGGTTTGTTATTTATATAAATATAACTCACTTCATCCAAGGACATGATGGTAGACGATTAGAAAAGGTTTTGTTGGTCAATCTGAAACAATAAAAAATAAATAAAAAATGCATTGAGTTTATTAATTGCTCTTTATACGATATACATACAAATCTTATCAACTCAAAAATTGGACTATAAAAATATTATAGTCCGTTGATGTATATTTCTTTTTGAATTTTATGATTCGGTTCAAAAGTACATATTGTATGAAAACAAAATTGAGCTAAAACATCAGTTCACTTGTAGTAAAGGCGATTAATGTTAAGGCATTGCGAAATAATAAATTAAATTACATTTTGATTGCTTCACTTCACAATTTTATATTGCAAAATTGCCATGTTATATAAATTTATTATTCCCCCTTATCGGAAAAAAATGGCGAACAGTTTGCTCCCGATAATAACCATTATTATGTATGGCAAGCGAAATTCTGCTGCCGTATCAACTGACAACGCAACTGAAACTAAAATTAGTGTATTAGTATGGAAACTTTTTATAACAGATTGGCTACTAAAATTTTTCGATTGCTAATATTATTGCGATTTGATAATACTGGATCACTGGATCTAGCATAGGACCCAGATCTTTTTCATAAGTTAGAAGTCGGATGAATAGAGTGATATCTATCTACTCTTATCTATTATTTTTCTTGATTGCTTGTAGGTAGCAAGCAGCCAGATAGACCAACCAACCAGCGTTGCCAAATGTGAAGATTTATCTGTATTTCGCAGTTTTTTGAGCTCTTGAGCGTCTTTAAGTTTTTTGTTGAAAAAATCAGTTTTTTTTTAACTTTTTACAGCTTTTTAATTTTGCTTTCTTTGGGGCTGTCCCTATATTACGTAACGCTGTTTTCCCCGATTTTTGACCCCCCTCCCCCCTAGTAACAGATCGTAACAAAACTGTGAACCCCCTCCCCCCAGGAATAACGTAACAATGAGATAAAAAATAAATTAAATAGTTAAAAGTTTTTATTGAAAAAAATTAAATTTAATTCATTGTTTTAAATTCATTTGTTAGACTAGCACAGTGCGTAGACAAAAATTAAATAAGCTTACATATGAACGTACTCCATACATTGGCGAAACTATTTTTTAAATTTCTTCCCAAGTGTCCTCAAACTCCAAAAATTATGGTTTTATAGAGAGCTTATTCCTAAACTGTATGTCTGTATGTATTAATGATGTGTATTGGAATTCCAAAACATTCGGCCGTTTCTAGATATTCGTATTCGTTTAAAAGAATATATGTATGTATAAATAAATTCATAAATCCAAAACGAAATTTAAATGAATGGCACACAAATATTAGTTTGTAATAATTAAAAAAAAATCATTTTTTATTTTTTTTTTGCTATGCGTTTTTTGCCAAATAATCTACTATAGTTTTTCGTATTGATGACTGAGCAGTATTTCAAACATCAAGACGAGAATTGGCATTAGCCTTGCGGGTATTTCAGAGAGCTTAAAGATGACTCCGTTTGGCCATCTTTAAATCAATCTAAAATGTGCGTGAAACAAAAAAATTATATGTATTTTTTATTGTGTCTTACATTGGCTATTTATGGTCAGATTTCTTGATTTTTAGGATGCAAATAAAACCAATTTATTTCATCTTTTTTCTCAACGTTTCGTCAGCTTTTTTCCGACGTCTTCAGGAGAATTTTTATTTTTAAATTGATCTTCAGTTACATTATTAAATAAATTATAAAAACTGGACAGCACGAACAATTAATTGTATAATTTGAATAATAATAATAAATAATGCAAAATATCACAGGCAAACTTAAATTGCAATAACCTGACAAGTGAAGTTCTGTGATATTAGTTTTAAGTTTGCCTGTGATATTTTGCATTATTTATGTTGCAGTTTAATATAAAAAGAAGTTTTTATGTACATACATATATTAAGAATATTTAAGAATGTAAATGGATAAAGAAAGATGAGGAATTCAGAACCAGTTCAATTCAGTTTGACTACAATTTATTTAATTTATTATAAAAACTTTGTATAATTTTCAAATGTTATTTAACAACTATTAAATTTTTGGATAGTTTTCATAAGCTTTAAGGTACGTTTTAAATATTCGAATTCAAATTCACGAATATCAAAACTTGACATTCGGCAGATGTATGTAGTATACATACTCATACATAATATATGCAGGGAACACGTATGATCATTTAAATAAATAAATGAGAAAAACATACGTATTTTTGTAAAAAATTAGTAATTTTTTCTGTTACGTAACATTTTCAAAGACCCCCTCCCCCACCATAACAAATCGTAACAAAACTCGAACCCCCCCCCCCCTCCCCCCTAGAGCGTTACGTAATATATGGACAGCCCCTTTATGTTTCAGTAAATATTTTAATTCCTATAAGAATTTCAAACCATCAGTAATTGTTATTTTATTTTTATGATACACGTTCATAACAGTGACACGATCATTCATGTCTTAGATAATCGTGTAAAGCACCTACGAGTACATATGGGCAATTCCACAGAATGTCACGTACGTTGATCAAATTGAAATTGTATTTAAGATCAATGCTGTTAGATTTTTCCTCAAAAGTACATAAAGAAATATTAAATTTTCTCTCTAATACAAGCTTAATTGGTTGCTCAACGTACGTGACATTCTGTGGAATTGTCCATATATAATTAAAGTGAAAATGCATATGGGAGACAAAAAAGGGTAAAAAATATTTAAAATTTATTTTGTGTTTCAAAGATCATGAAAGGCAAGAATTTCTATGAAAAATGTTTGAACGTTTTGATATTTTCTTTTTCTAGAAATGTACATAATTTAAACTTTGTGATGATTTTTCTACGATAAGGATTTTAATGATCACACTACATTTTTTGCAGCCTTGATCGCATAATGCTAAAGTGAATTTAAATGCATTTACATTAAATACTTGTTTAATTTACGACATTTTTGTGAAGAAATTATTGTGATTAATCAGACTTCCTACCCCAAGTAAAATTTTTAAGCGTAAGTCAACATTTTATAGTAAATATTGGGAGGAGAAAGCAATAACGAAACGTTACCTCAAGTAAAGTGATATTGAAGCTTTTGTTAGTTATGTAATACTGGTTGAATTTTTTTTGGTAGTTTTTCATCTCGAAAAAAGTGGGCACATTATGGCATTCGATACGGTTCGAAATTTGAAAACGATCTATATAAACTCTTGAAATATTTCGATATTTCGTTCGATAACGAGTGCCGTAATTTGCCCCCAGGTTTTTTGTTCGATATAGAATTTTTTTCCTCAAACGTATATGGCAACACTGCAACCAACCAAACATATCACCAACTTCAATAACACAGTGCAACACGAAAAAATATAACCATATTCGGACACCACTACCTGATAAAAGACCCAATTTTGTCGAAAGTCATTCACATTTTTATGGGGTCCCAAAGATTTGGGACCTCCGTGTCATTTTTGCATTTTCTCAGGATCCTATCTTGCAAACCATTCGGAATTTTGATTTACTCTCAGAGGCAAAGTTGTAGCTCTTGTCATAAACAACAAAAAATTGTGAACATGTAAAATCAAAACAATTTCATCTTCAAGATCAAAATCGCAAAAAATTAAAAAAAAAATCTATTTTTTACCTTTTTCCCCTGTCCATAGGTAGCAAACCGTTCAAAATTCAAGGAAACAATCAACTACAAAATATCTCAATGAACAGCTTTCTAGAACATATAAACTTCCTAGGAATGATTCTTAACACCGTTTAGGTAGCCGCTAAAGTGAAAAATTTCCCGAAAATTTTTTAATTTTATTTGTTTGGAAATTTTTTCACTTTTGCAACTTGCATTGAAAACAACAATAAAATAATTAGTAATAAATTAAATAATTAGTAAATAATTAGTAGTAATAATTAGTAATAGATTTTCTGTCGACATTGTGAAACAGACCGTAAGCTGCTTATGATACCGCTTGTCGCTTTAGTTGTGTTTTATACACAAAAATTCCCTGTATATATGTATGTACATTTTTAATATCAAGTATAACAAAATAATATGTAAATCATGGTGGACACAACGAAAAAATAAAAATAAAATAAAGAACATGTTCATTGTTAAAAAAAATGATAAATACCGCGACGAGTTCACTAAACTTAAATCGCCAAAACTTAAACATTTTGTTAAAAATGCAAAGAATGCTATTATTGTCTTTAAGAATCTCTGACCACAATTTATTAATTAATATTATTAATATTGATAAGAAATATGTACGTAATTACATAATAACTTCATTATTGATAATTATTGTTTTTGGTAGACCTAAAGTTAATTTTAATATAAAACGTAATAAATATCTTTACATCTCTTATAGACTTTGTTTTACATAAAAAAACAAACTCCATAAAGATTTTCTAATACATATTCGTATGTTTTTAGATCATTTCTTTTTTTTCTATAATTTTCAGTTTTTGCAAGTTATTAGTTGGTCTTTTATAGTTTGCCTCATTTCAATCATTATACCGACTTTCACTACAAAAATATACATAAAAATACATACATACATAAATACATTTGTATTGTTTAAATTATAGTCATAGAAAAGTAAAATAACAAAATAAAAACACAATTCATAATTTGCTCAAGTTGCTTGGTGAAGTTTAAATAAAAGCAATTGCAAGACAATATTAACGTTGCTAAAAACTTAATTGCACTTTTTGGCTTACACGTATGAATACACTTTACACTTAGAGAAATTTGGCTAATGTTAAGTTTTGTGCTAAAAATTTATTCTTTGTAAACGATTTTAAATATTCACCCTTATTCCAGTTGTCGACATCGACGTCACTTTAACACAATCAGGCATGTTCTGTAAATCACAAGGTTTCAAATCACTTTGTGATTTTAAAACTACAATTGTGATTTGATGGTGTCCTGAAAATCACAAAAGTTTTAACATTTCGGTGTGATTTTACCCTTTCAAAAACACAAGAAAACAGCTGATGTTCTGTTTTGTAAATGCAAAATCACAAATGCAAATCAGAAAGCAAATAACAAAATTTCTTGCAAAAGAAAGTGTCTTAAATTTTTTCATAATCTTATAAATTCTTTCATAGAAAATTGCTCATTTTACTATAAAAATCAATAAAAAAGATATTAAGTTATTCATTTAATTAAATTATTGAATCTTAATAAGTATATGTATATCGATGTATTTATTCGTTTGCCGTAGCGATAATGTGATTCTGTAATTTCTTTTTTACGCTAATGTACATCTGCGTTTTATATCATGTGGCATCTCTGCATACAAAATTTCAAAATAAGCACAAAGAAGAATTACAGAAAAGCCAAATGAAAATTCAGCTTATGATTTCACTTTCTTTACTTCAACCGACATCGAATATCGTTAAAATATGTTACTGGATAACAAAGTCGACAACGGTTACACAAGCCCCAATTTCTTCGTATTGCGTTAAAGTGACGTCGATGTCTACAACTGGAATAAGGGTGATTACAAATTACATATTATTACTCAGGACGTCTTTAAGTGTGGTAAAGACTAACTCAATTTCTGGAATTGATACCGTCATTATATACAAAAATTTTAATACCATTTACGAAAAAAAATTGTTTGTGTCTTCTTTAAATTCTACTAAAGAAAAATAAAAAAAAAATTACGCGATTCAGCTGGACCGCAGAAGAAAAAAAGTGAACAAAATTAAGGGAAAAATTAAAACAATCCCTGTGAAAAAAAGACTGTTTTCATAATAAGAGTAAAATTTCTAGGAACAAATTATTCACGATTGCAATTTCGGGAAAAGGAAAAATATTTCGGCTGCAAATTGAGCGGTTGCGGACGTTCAATCTGATATTCATTCGTTTGTAAAATTTCGCAAATGTTGTACAACAACAGTTCCCAAAATGTTCGAAAGTAAATTTTATTATTCAAAAATGTAATATAAGTATGATTACATGAAGTTTTCATGGATATAACCTAACTTGAAGCGTAATATTTGAGAAAAAAATATAAATATTTAAAATCTACGTCAAAAAAAAAAAAAAAATTAATTTACAAAATTTTTTATACTCCCTCGAACCGGATCATGTTTATGCTTTATGGTTTGCCTTAGTTTCGACACCTGCTACAGCAAATTTATCAACATTTCATAAATTATTCATTATTTTGAGTTTTTATTAATAAAAAAAACGATATTATATCAAAAGAAAAGATTCAGTAAAGTGCGACTTTTACTCGTACACGAAGATATCTAATATTATACGCACTCTAGCCTATATAATATATAGTTTTAAAATTTTTTTCGTTTTTGGGGCTTTTTTTGGTTTTTTACGCTATTTTAGTTTTTGCGCCTTTTTAGTTTCGGCGTTTTTTAATTTTGGCGTTTTTCGGTTTTGGCGTTTTTTTTTCATTTTGGCCATTTTTTCGGTTTGGCAATTCATTTTGCTACTCTCGATTTTTTTTTTAGTTTTGGTGCTTTTTTCGCTTGGGCGATTTTTTCGATTTTTAAGTTTTGGCGTTTTTTTTTCATTTTGGTAATTTTTTCGGGTTTTGGCAATTTATTTTAGTCTTAGGGATATTTTTTTTTAGTATGGCGTTTATTTCTTGTTTGGCCGAGTTTTTGGTTTTTGGCGCTTTTTAAAGTTTCAAGCGTTTGCCTGTTATAGTTTTCAAGATTCAGCAAGTTGTCATAATTACATAGTCAAAATTATATCAACTGATAGAATAAACTTTAATTTAAATTCTTTAAATTTCAGTGTTAATTGTGGTAGTCTATATAAAAAAATACACTAACTTTGCAAATTTCAAGTGTCTATATATAATTGTATTTATGTATATTGCATGAGATTTTAACATTTTTCGTTACTCGTTTTTCAACACCGTCCGTATCTCTTACTGTTCTCGAGAAAACAGCCTGTGACAGACAGACAGACGGACAGCGTAGCGAAAACAAAACAATAGGCTTCCTTTTCACGAAACTTCTTGATATTCTTTACCTCTTAAACATTTTTAAATTACAACCTGATTTCAAATTTTATATGTACAAGATAGGATTAATAGATAGATATCAATATAAAAATACTTAATGAATTAATAACTACATATGTATCTATTAGTGTCCTGCACAAGACTATTTATAAGACCTTTCAAGATATGCAAGATTTGTTCAAATGATTTACTACAGCGAAATATTCTAAAAGAATCGCTAAGAAACACTGTTGGCAAGACATTTTTTCGGTTGTTTGTCTTGCCAATAGTGTTGTTTAGCGATTCTTTTACAATATTTCGCTGTAGTAAAGCATTTGAAAAAATCTCTCATGTCTTGAAAGGTCTTATAAATAGTCTTGTGCAGGATACTAATATCTATTAATTAAAATTTAAAAAAATAATTCCATATTCAAGAAATCTATTTTTAAAATTTAAATTTGCATAATAATATTAAATACTAATTCCGGAAATTCTCAACATCATTTAAATAAAATATTAACTTTATTATTATTGAAAAAAACGCTTAATTTTTCATTGAACTTGTTTATTATTATAATTCATTATTTGTAAGTTGTCTGAAATCAGACAATGTTTTTTGGTTGTTTTTAACCGGCTTCAGAAAAGAAGGTTTTCATTCCAATTCGTTTGTATTTATAATAAATTTTTTAAAGCTTCCTACTTACTAACAATGTTTAATATATTTGTTAAATGATTTCAATAATTCTTTTTTGTTGAAGATGGTATACACAGAAAAAACTGATTTTCCAATTCAAACACAAAATTCTCTGTATGAAATTTTAATTTCCCCAATTGAGGGTCCCGTAAAAAATTTTGTAAATTTAAAATACAAAAATTTTTAATAATTTTTTGGAAAAATAGAAATTCTGTAGTTTTCATGAATAACAGCCTATGTCCAATTTTTTCACTTCGAGTATATGATTTCAAATTGTTATATTTTAAATGTTTTTTAAAATGCCTAAATTTTTTTTTAAATATTGACAATATTATTTTGTTCTCAAACAACAACAACACAACTTTTTTTTACCTTTTTGCAAGAGAATAATTTTCAAAAATAATTGTTTTTTGGCTTTCCTGCAAAATTTGATTTTTGAACATACGCTGTTATCCATGACAACAACAGAATTGTTTTATTAAAAAAAAGTTTTACTGAAATTAAAAAGCAAATAAAACAAAACTTATTTGTATTAATGGTAAAGTAAGAAAATAAAAAAATATGTTGATTATTGATTGAGTTCTTGTTTAACTTTTTTATTTGTTGTTGAGCTTCTCATTTGTTTAAATGAAAGTTTATCACATAATAACTCTAGTTGTTCTAAGAAACTTTGGGTAAAGGTTCCCTGATGATCTGCATTAGCAACAGTGAAATGCGCATAGGATCCAGCTAAACCCCTCAATAAGTCCCTATTTACACTATGCAAGTCTTATTGCTAAGCTGATTAGTTTATTAGGAGAGAGAGACGGGGGGAAAAGAAACGTTTCTGTTCCCCTCGTCTCTCTCTCCCTGAAACTAATCAGCTTAGAAATAAGACTTGCACAGTGTGATTTGGGACTAATCAATTTCAATGTATTTTTAATAAAAAAAATATTTTACTTAATAAGTAAAATAATAATTTGGCATTATATTAGTGCTTTAAAAAATTTTAAACTTATTCTTTTTTTTTCAATTTCTGTTATTTATTTAGACTACCGTTTCTTTGAGTGTAATTCAAACAATACGATCTAATTTCATATAATTATCGTTTGTTGCCAGATTAAAGGGGAAATGCGTTTCGATATCATCGCAGTATAAAAAAAGAAAATGTAAGTAAGAAAAATAAAATGACATTAATTGCATTTTTTTTTCATTAAACTATTGCACAATTTTTAATAGAGTTCATATAAAATTACTGCCAGTTTATAGAAGACAAATAAAAATTCTCGTCTGCCTATACACATTGAAAACAAAAACAAAGTACTCAAAATTTGTTTTTGTTTTCAATACAAATAGACAGACGAGAATTTGTACTTGTCTTCTATAAACTGGCAGTTGATTTTTTTTTATTGTAAGCCGTGTATGGTTGAAAGTGTGTCTACTGGACCCATTAGCTGGTTCATTGCCATTGCCAAGATAAAAGTCTAAAATGTGCCCTCATAACAAGCGCTTTAAAGTTTTAAATATGAGCTTAAAGTACGTACTCTTGTGATAAGTAATTATTCCCTGAACAGGAAATAAAAATAAAATAAATGAACAAAAGATTAAATCATAAAATAAAGTAATTTTTTATTACCTACTTTTATTAAGCTCATAAAAACTTCAGTTGCATTGACTTATTAAAAATATTTAATTGAGGCTGAAACACTATTCTGTAAACATTCCGTTGGCGGAATTTCAACTAAAAGCTGTAGGTAGAAGGAAATTGACACCAAACTAGGCTTATAGCATTTGCTGAGTAGTAGACCTGTCTTTTTTACATGACCCACGACTTAGGATAATGTAAATTGGCACTACTTAGCCAACGGTTACCAAATGGGATTTGCGCATTTCTGGTGACCTGTGGTTGCTTTCGAAGTGGCCCACGAGAATCGCCCGAAAACCATAGTTTTGAAAATTAATATTATAGATGACAACTGACAACTGAGTGAGGGTGGCGTTGGCTGAAGTATTTAGCATGCTGACTACAAAACCGAAAGTCATGGGTTCGAGCCCGGTCTCGGACAGTCATTAAATAACAAGCATTATTTTTCCTTTGTAGCACGTTGACTACAAAACTGAAAGTCACGGGTTCGAGCCCAGTCTCCGATAGTCTTTAAATAACAAGTCTTATTCTTCCTTTGTATCACTTGTTGTAGAAAAGTTCAAGTGATGAAGGCATAGGTCACTGGTCACTGTACTATGTTTACCGACTTCAGCAGATACTAATCCAGATGCATCATCAGAGCGCCCTCCTTCGTCGGAATCATGGACGAAATAAAACAACCAATAAACACACAGCTTTAAAAAATGAATACGCTTCATTGACACCAGAGGCGCTGCAACACTGAATTAATAAAAAACGTGCAAAAAAAGCAGAGTTGTAAAAAAATTAAGCTTTCCTTTGTCTATTCCATCACCACATGTCTTCTCTATCACTATCCCTTTCCTAAAGAAGGTAACACCTAGTAATATTAGTAGGAATTTACTGCCTGCGTGTTACTTCTCTTTAGAAAAAAACAGCTGTTAATTTAAGTTGTTAAATTGCAATAATAGTTGTGCTCGAGTACGCAAAAATTTTTAGTGAACTTTATTGCATTTTACTAAATTTCTGTCGTTAACCAAAAATACGGCAAATGAGAACAAAAAATGTGAGAGTTAAGTGACAGTTCTTGACTGAGTATTTGTAATTTGCAAATTTCTACTGCAGAAATTTTTTGTAGTAAAGCTTAGTAAGATAAAAACACATGATTGAAAATATAAACAAGCGAAAAAAAAATCTAACTAAAAGTGTTAAAATTTTAGAAAAAGCTAAATAAAAATGGCGAATTTTATTAAAAAAATAGATAATTTATAAAGTATGGACACTATAAGTGTTAATATTCATATATTAAAATTTATTTTACTAATTTTTTTGTTTTGCGGATTATTTTAATTATTCAGAGTTGCAAAACTGTAAAGCATCTGGTTACTTAGTATTGCACTTGCTTTTAAAGTAATCAGTAGCATTAACAAATAAATAGTCATGTAATTTTTATTAATTTAACCAAAAACATCAACAACAAATATTACATAAAATAAATTACAAAATTTATTCTTAAATTATTCGTGTTATAAAAAATATTGTATCGAGTATCCATAAGAAATAGAGTTGAATAGTCAAAAGTTTATAGATATATTTTTCAACACTATGTGGAATTGAAATCATTTGTTTCCTTAATCTTACTAATGTTTACTATTTTTCCGTTTTTTCGGCAACAGCTCTTTTTGAGAGTAAATTTTTGTAATATGTGAGCATCTAATAGAAGTCTACTTGACATACCTGGTATTTTCTTTTAAATTTTCCTAGTTAACTTAACGAAGATGGAACTTGAACTTGACTTGAAGCTTGTTATCGTCCACAATCTACAACATTTTTATGCAAAATTTTTGTACATGGAGTATTTGCTAAAGGCCATGACAACCGCATGACTTACGAAAAAATACAATCCTGATCTGATGAATTGTTATTGTCTTTTGAAAATTTTCATAAGCTCCATATCATACCAGTGTTGTATTTTCTTAAAAGTCGGAGGATTGTGTAGGATAATCAGCGATGCCAACTTGGTGCTTTTGGCACTATTTTTAGTGATTTTTGAAGACTCAAAACGCCAAATTTTGAGCGTTAAGCCTGGTACTTTGTTCAAAGTTGTGAAAAATTTTCAGCACCATTGATTATTTCGCGTTAAAAATTTGACATGTACTAAATGTAGCCCAACTCGCGTTTTTTGTTTATAAATTTCTCGTTTTTATTGCTTGAAGGTATGCAACATTGTCAAAATTCCGTGCGAAGAAAGCCCTGCTCGTGTTGTTCCGCAGCTAAACTAAAATGATGCCAGACAAATTTTGCATGGAAAGACATGATTTTACGTGTTTTTCACAACAAGAACAGAGTACTACTTTTGCGAATTTATTTCGCAAAATATTTCATACGAAATACTTTTATATGTAGTTTGACAGTATTTCGCACGAAATTGTGAACAGACTACCAGGCTTTAGTGCAAAACTAAGTAAAAGCACTAAGTAGTGCGATCAAGAAATTTATGTATTTCTTAAAATTACTTTAATAAAAACTTGGTGTATTTATTTTTTCAGTGTTAAGCCTTCTAATCTGTTCGAAGTTGTGAAAATTTTTCCGTAACATTGATTGTTTCGCGTGAAAAATTTGACATGTACTAAATGTAGCCCAACTCGCGTTTTTTTTTTTAATAAATTTTCTCGATTTTGAAAGTATGCAACATTGTTAAAATTCCGTGCGAAAAAAGTACTGCTCATGTTGTTTCGCAGCTGAAACTAATATGATGCCAGATTCAATTTGCATGGAAAAACATGCTGCCAGATAGCTTTTACGCGTTTTTCTCAATAAAAACAGAGTACTACTTTTGCGAATTTATTTCGCAAATATTTCACACCAAATACTTTTACATGTAGTTTGACAGCATTTCGCACAAAATTGTGAACAGATTACCAGGCTTTAAGCACATCTTTTTCGTCTGATATTTTTCATTAAATGTGACCTTCTCCGAGAAAAGGGACCTAGTGTGTGAAAATGAAGTTTTGAGAAAAAAGCATTTAAATTTTCATAACGCATTATCACTTTGAACACACCTTCAGTTGGGAGATGCGATTTATGGGGTAAATAAATTTTTATCAGAAATCTAACTCATTTCATCGTATTCTACAGCCTTTTAGGTACCAGAATCCACTCTTAAGTCCAAACCCATTTTTTGACACACTAGGTCCCTTTTCTCGGAGAAGGTCACAAATAGAGAATAGCTTAGAAAATATTAAACATTATTAAATTTCACTCGTTTGGATCATCACTTGTTTTTCACGTTAGTGCCTTTTGCGCTTTTTAGATCTCAGAATTACACTTTTTTAACTTTGATAGTGAGTAAATCCTAATCTTAAGGGAGCACTGGCAACAATATTTTTTTCAATAAAAAAATATCCACTCATTTTATTTCATGAGGGAGGCACTAATAAGAGTCAAGGTAAGACATACACCCGGGTGTTTTGTTTTAAATTTTCCTTGTATTATATTCATACACTGCTCTTTTTAACCCCCGACTAAAAAAAGGGGTGTTATAAGTTTGTAGTGTGTGTCTGTGTATCTGTGTGTCTGTCCGTGTCCACGTACAGGCCAAACGGCTGGACCGATTTTCATTTAGTTTTTTCTGTTTGAAAGATGACTTGATCGAGAGGGTTCTTAGCCATGCTTGAAGAAAATCGGTCCAGCCGTTTAGAAGATATAAAATCTTTTCTGAAAAAAGTCGGGGGTTTTTAAAATTTTTAATTTTTGTTATAAATAAAAAAATATACCATAAATATTTCCAAAATATTTCTATTGTAAGTTTCGAAAAGCCTTAGCATGATAAAAGCGTTAAAACAATGCAGTAGACACACGTATACTCAGCCAATCACACCATAATATTGCAAAAAAAAAAAAAAAAAAAAAAAATCCGCACGTAAAAACATAAATAATTTATTTAATTGTTTTAAAAAAAGTCCATAATTGGCACAGTTAAAAAAATCAACACAGCTTTCAGCAAATTAAGTATTTAATTCCCTATTTTTGGCTTGATTTCAAACTCCATAACTTGGAATTTCAAAACTTTAGAATTGTGGAATTTTTTTAAATCACTTTCTTTCACCCGTAATTTTCCAAAACACTTATTCCAAACAAGACATACAAAAAGCGGCAGTTATTTATTTCTTCACTTACTTGTCTTGATAACAGCAAAAAACGTTCTGAATTCAAATTATCAATCTCATTGTAAATATAATGAATTATTATCATTTTTTTACTCACACTGTTCGTATTGACTGTTGTCAAAAAACTTATTTAATCTAATGCTTGAATATACCACACATCCACACACGTTTAATAATTAAGTTCGTACGATCTTGGCTACGCGCGATCAGTACACTCATGTATTTTCAAAGAAGACGAAAGCTTATTTTATTGAAGCTTTGTGTTATTTAAAGCTTTTACGTTACGATACGATAAGATTTTATAAGTAAATAGCATAATAATAAGAAAACTGTTCATTGAAAACTTGGACGCATTATACAGGCATTATTGATACATTAAAATTTTAACAGAGACGACTCTCTAAAGATCTAAAACTACCACCAAGGCGAATTCAACATATGACCAAATTTCAACTGCTACTCCTAATTTCTCTGGCTTCAAAATGTTCATAAATGTTTTGACAGCAGGAAATTTAACACTAACAAATCTCTTAATTATTATAATAACGTCATAACTCAAAAATTCCATTTCTTGAGCTAATCATGCAAAACTAAAAAGCAGATTTTGTAAAAAAGTTCGTTTCCAAACGTTTCAAATTTGTATGAAAAATAACGAAAATTCGTTTCAAAAAATATTTTTTCCATACAAATTTTGAAACGAAATAAACGTTTCTATTTACAAAATCTGCCCTTAATACTCATATCGTTCTTCATTCATATTATGTAAAAATTTCATACAAATATCTTGAAAGGAAAATAAAATTTTCTCTTTACACTAAGTTGTTGTGTAAATTAAAAACTTTAAACTCGTTTTCTGGTAAACTAGTTTTTTTCTTGAGTTATGACATTGTTTCAATAAATGAGCGAAATATACGAGTTATTTTTTGGACTGTTGCATTTCATATCAAAATGAGTTAAATTTATTGAATTCACCTTGGACTACACCGAGAGAAAAGATGTACTTGTGCATTTTTAATTTCTATAATCCGGTAAAAATTCGACTCGCTGCTGCTGTTGTGAGTGATATTGAACTAAACTATATTCTGTTGTTGGGGTAAAATCAGTAGAAAGTTAAAAATTTCGTTTGATTTTTAAGAAGACCAAATATAATAAAACAAATCGTTCAATTTTATTTTTTTAGTGTAGCTATAAACATTTTTTAAATTATGTATGTACTAGTGATGTAACGAATGCCAATTTTTGATATTCGCGAATACGAATATTTAAAACGATATTCGCGAATACGAATACGAATGCGAATACGAATGCGAATATTTCATTAAAAATGGCCGAATATTCGGCAACTCGAATACGAATACGAATATTCGTGCATCACTAGTATGTTAAAATTTAAAAAAAAAATATTGTGATTTTTGGCAAAAATAAAGTGTTACTTTCTAATCTATTAAAATTTTATAGTTTGCGTTCTTCACCTTTCTTCTACATATGTCCATACTCACCCCTATCGTGAATAAC
Organism: Tachina grossa; assembly: GCA_949987645.1. Taxonomy (NCBI): domain Eukaryota; kingdom Metazoa; phylum Arthropoda; class Insecta; order Diptera; family Tachinidae; genus Tachina; species Tachina grossa. The sequence goes on along the minus strand of OX465276.1, from coordinate 30,501,612 downwards.
AAGTGTAATTTTTGTTCCCTTCCCTTCTTCATTCCCCTGGAAGGGAAAAATGCTATCGTGAATATCCCGTGAAATTTTCCCCGCTATCAGTCCCAGTGAATGTAAAAACATAAGTTTTGTAAAGCTTAAAAATTAATTCGAAAATCAGACAAATTTAACTTGAATAACAAGAAATACAGGTTTAGGTTTTAGGTTTGAAATTAAATTTGTTTTAACTTTAATAATTTAAGGGCCATTATTACAACTTAAAGATAGTTAAAAGTAGGATTGTGTCGGACGTATAAAAAGCTTTCCATTATTGCAAATTGGATTTAACTTACCAGGTAGGATAAACTTGCCTGTAATTTATCGCTCACTTTAGGTAAAAGAAAAATTTTGCAAATGATAAAGTTTTTATACGCCCGATATAATGGCTCTAACTTTAATAACTTTAATCTTAAGTATATATCGATGGCTTAGTATAAAAAAGGCCTAAATGGAATTTTCGATATTTTACAGAAGAAAAAAACTGAAGAAAAAATAAAGCATCTACATGCAGAATTAGTTTTTTAAGTTGCCATAAGTCCTTGATTTTGAACTGTAACGTACTAAAATCTTCAGGGAGGATGCAATTATACGTTGTCACCCAGAAAACATTAAAAACGCGATTTCGAAAAATATTGAGTTAGGCCCTTTTTATATTAAGCCATCGATATGTACATATATCTATACCACCCCTGTGCTCCATGAAAAAATGTGTTGCAGGAAATTATTGTTAACAATCGTGAGCTTTATTTACTAATCTTGTCCTAAAAATAAATTATAACTTTGAATATATAATTCGAAGGAAAATATTGAAATTATGCGATACAATAATTCAGCTCGCCTGCAAAAATAAAGTGAACAAAACCAAGAGAAAAGTGAAAAAATTCCCGTGAAAAACATTATTCACGATAAGGGGAATCAAAAAATGGGAAAAAATTTCTGGGGAAAAATTCTTCACGATTGCAATATTGTCGAAAACAAAAAATTTCGAGGGAAAAAATTTCCACGATAAGGCGTGACTACATACATACGTACATATCTATACATTCATAAATAAAAATTCTAATAATTGCAATATTTCAACAATCTGAACTTTCTTGGCTTCTACGAATACATAACCACTAAATAAAATAATTTTGAATTTCTATTTTAAATAAGATTATCATCAGGGTTCGGATAATGCAAATTTTTTCTGTAGTTGTTTTCAAGAATGCTGATGTCATGTGAACTGGTTTCTTTTTAAAAATGCCAAGACTTCAGGTATTTTTTTTTTAATTTTCTTGCAAATTTCAACTTAATACAATTTTTTTTACAATACTTTAACCCCCATATTCATAAAAAAATTAAATTAATTTGAAATCAATTTTAGGAAAATTTTGTATGAAAATTTGAAGTAAAATACATTTGAAATTCATTTTAAATTTTATGAATACGGGAGTAAATATTTTTTCCACTTCTTTTTAAATGTTGTGTATAAATTTTAGGAGATAATAATTTAGTCATAATTATATGTACATTTAAAGAAAACGCATAAAAGGTTGGATTGTCTGACAAATGACTTTCATGAGTTTGTACTTTTAATTAAAAAGTCACATAACTTAAATTAAATATCAGAATAGCCTAGTATATTTATTGGACATTTACGGTCATATCAAAAAAAAATTAATTTGAACTTCAAGTGTGCTTTAGTCAAACTTTTTATGGAAATTTTGTTTAACGTACACTTTAGGCTTAAATTAATTTTTTTTTGTATACGGAAGCTAGTCTTTAATATATGAAGAATTTTATTTGTTTGTTGGTTAAGCAACGTTTCGTTTCTGCTTAAGAAATTCATCAGGAGGCTGCAACTTTTAAATACTTTTATTCTTGCCCAATGTGGCAACTAACTGAAAAATTAATTCAAAATCGAATAAAGATGTTTGTTTGTACAGTTTTTTTCTGAAGTTTTTATACTTATTATCTTCATGAACGTAATTCTCAATAACATATTGATAGTCTGTCTATAAACATATAAAGTTTTTAGCTTATTTCAAAATCTTTTTTGGTTGAAGTCCTAATGAGTTTCCCACTTTATTTCTTTGCGTAAGAGGAAATGAATTTTTATCGCAAACGCGTTTAAGTGAAACATGTTGTAAATTTATGAAAGTACGAAATTAAATTTAAACCGATAAAACCCGGCCGTGTGGGTGGGGCTTTTTAGTACCAGTTATAAATAAATTTGGACTTGCATCTGTCGTTAACGTTGAATTTAGAACTTCTTTTTATTAGAATTTTAAAATTAACATTTTCGTAAAACATTTCAACCCATAAACTTTTGTATAAAAATGTTTTTTTTGTGGCGCACTGATTTTTGAAATCTTTGGAGGCAGATAACAAAATCTGTCACCAAAATTGCCAAACTGAGTATAGGGTTTTACTAATCTTTGGCAGTAGAATCGAACTTATACTGTTAAGTTCGTGTGTTTTTTGCACTGTTGCACAGTGTTATTAATTCCAGGTACTTAAAAAAATTGTTAATTTGGCACAATTTTGTTAAAAAATGCCCGTGACAAAAATTTAGCTTATTTGATCGTACACTCTTCTTTTGTTTCGTTGGAGTTAAACAAAAAAAAAAACTTTTTTTTTATCATTTGCCCCTCTGCTCAGAATTTCTTAAATGAATTTTTATATTGACTGGCCTTAACTTTTCTTATACATTAAATTAATTTAATTTAAAAAATTGTACTTCCACAAAACACTTTAAAAATGTGTTAAATCATTGATATTTAGCAGCATATTTGTGGTAAACTTCAACGTATTTGGCCTTGGCATCTTCAGTGCTGGTGCCTGCCTTCTCCTCCCAAGCATTCCACATGGCCTTTCGTATGGGATCAACAGGTTCGTCGGTGTTGCAATCGCCAACGGTGGCTTGTTTGTAATAACCATAGAACTCCAAGAAGTCTTCTTGTGTAGGCTTGTTCTTGAAGCTTTTGGCTTTTTCAACGATTTCTTCAAACTGCAATGATCGCGATATAAAATTGTTATTTTTTTTTAAGATTTTACGTAAAATAATGCATGTACTTACGGTGAGCATATTGACGTGTTGTGGCCTTCGTTGTTATTTTCAAATAAATAATAACTTTCAATAATTTCAAGGTATTTATATGCTCGTAAATCAATTAATATATTTTTGCAAAAAATATATGTGCATATATACAATATTTGGCAAATCTTATCAGCTGCATTTCGATATCTACATATGTATAGCATATTGTGTTTAGTTGGTTGCTGATAATTTAAGATAGGGTCTCGGTGTCAGTTACCTTTGGATTATTTTCCAGCTACTTTCGCTATGCATAAAAAATATTACGTGTTCTTCTATACTGACTCAGACTCTGATCTAAGTTAGTCATTCAAATATATTATATATTATCCTGCATTTGTTATAATCTTTAAAAATTAATTGATTTATTTTATGCTACATGTGGCTTGTTAAGTGTGTTGTTAGCTCGCCTTCCGCCATAGAAATAAAAAATTTTCAGCTATATTTATAAAAATTATTAAAGCTTTATAGAGGGTTTTTAAGACAGATTTCCATACAAAATTTTGCTTATTAAAGCTGGGGTCACACGATTGGCACAATGTACCAATTTTCGTCGGCTCACTGCGATAGAGTCATAAGTAATAAGCCAAAATGACATTATTACTTAATTAATTATTGAATAAGTCTATATGGCTTTATTACTAATGTAGTGTGGTGCAGTTATGTATTTTTATTTCAATTAGTTGAGAATTAAGGCAAATTTACTTTGATACTTATGAATTTATTTCAGTGAGCCGACGAAAATTGGTACATTGTGCCAATCGTGTGACCCCAGCTTAAGACTTTTGAAAAGTATTAATTTAGTTCGCCTAAACTTATGCTTTAAAAATTTGCTTCCGATTGTGGCATTGCCACAACTGCCGCTATCAACGGTTTTGTTTGTTGAGTTTTCATTATCATAACACGTATGTGTGAGTTATCCGGTGTCAGAGTATGCGGTGGCAATTTGTCGTTTACGTCCAAAACAGCCACAACTTCAAAATCAATTTTTAAAGGAACGCCGGGTAAAATGCTGGGTAGCTGTAATATGAAAAATAAAAATAAAAAGTAAAGTTAAAGCAATATTAAAATGTCTTTGAAAAAATATAAATAAAGACCCTTATTATGAGTTGCATTCGATTTTCGATCTTCGCTGGCTATAGAACATCGAAAATCGAATGTTCAATTCATATTATGAGCATCGAAAATTTAGTTGAGCAACAAATTTTCTATCGAACAGAATTTAGCTTTTGATGAAGTATTTTAAAATAAAAACTTATTAAAAACGATTAGTTTTTATTTTTAGGCAAAGTTGTTGCAATTTTTTACATCGCTGTGAATGATATTCACAATAAGCACATTCTCGTCATAATACCAAATGAAAATTCGTTCGATGAGTACTTTCGACTACAGTCGAAGATCGAAAATTACTTATAATAAGGACCAAAATTACATAATTTTTGTAAGTGTCTTATATAGAAAAATACGGATCTTTTAAAAAATTTATTAAAATAAATTTCACGGGCCAAATCGGAAATGACCAATTCACATTGAAATGTTCATAACTTCGACACTTTTATATATATTTTTTTTTACCAAAGTAGCCTAGATAGTGTTCTGTAAAAGTTTGGAAATGGGATCTCCGCGAATTTAAGAATTATGCAAAGTGACCAATTTACATTGACGGCCTGTGCCACGATGTCACCAGAAATTGTTCGATCGACAACTTGTATTGCAAACAAAAATAACATTAGAAAATTTGCTGTTGTTTTCAATATAAGTATTCGATCGAAGGTAAAAGTTAAAAAAAAACTCCTCCATTCGGAAAGAAGATATGTTTTACAGCTAAAAAAAAATCGTAGTTAGTTTTGCTCACAATAGTAATTCTAAAGGATTTTAATTGTACCTTAAGAGCATTTTGTAATTCCATCTCTTCATCGAAAAATAGTTCCACTGAACTAGTCGTCTTTATGATAAGTAATTTTTTAAGTGTTTTTATCACTAAGTGCATAAGTCTTACATTTTTTTAAACTTTGTTCACATTATCTTTAGTTTCTAATCTATAACAATTATATTTACGACAACTTTTTGGCAACTGTAACAGAATCCATACATAAAACTAATATTAATTTCAATTGCGTTGCTAGTTGACACGACAACTTAAGTTCGGTCGCTATCCATAATCGAGCTATAAATTTATATTTCTATAGAAATTAATAATGTGAACCATCTTACGGTAAATGCGTATTTACATACATACATATGTGACCTTCTCCGAGAAAAGGAACCTAGTGTGCCAAAAACGAGTTTGGACTTAAGAGTGGATTCTGGTACCTAAAAGGGTGTAAAATAAAATGAAATGAGTTAGATTTTTTTCACACACTATGTCCCTTTTCTCGGAGAAGGTCACATATATACATACATGCATACACAAAACAAAACAAAAAATACTCCTTGAAGTCTCCAAGGAGTGTTACATCCGTTGCTTTTGAAACTCGAATTAACACCTTTAATTAAAAAATAATTAAATTTCTAATTAAATTAAATTTCAATTAAAATTGTAGTTAATAAAATTGACTTTAGACAGATTTTGTAAAAAAAAATCTTTGAAATTTGTAATTTTTTTTTTTTTACAAAATCTACCCTCTAATTAAATTTTTGATTGATTACTTGTATTTTCTTTACAATTAAAGGTACATATTAATAAAATGAAAATTTTTTCTGGGTATCTATAAAGTATATCTGTGATATTTCTGAAAATTAACACTTTTATTAATTCTTTTTTACCTTTGCCAATGATTTTTGTATGGTATAATGCCTTCGGTCTGCATGCAATAGAACCATTAAATTCGACGCCATTTTATATGTTGACAAATTTTGTATCGTCAAATATAAACTAAAAACCGGACCCAGTCCACAAACTTCAGCAGACAGTTTGATGGGAGCATGAGTTATGTCTCCCGATATCGAGCGCTCTGAAGAGTTTAAAGCATCAACGGTGGCTTTAGCGGCGGTATGCCTTAGACGCCATAATTCCACTTGGAAACTGCCATAAGTGCCTAGAAGAGCATAACAAACAAAATCTTATAACAATAAAACATTCACTGAAGATGATTTTAATATACAAACTTTTAGCATTTTGTTTTTCTCTAGCCACTTGTTCCACAAATATAGAACTCTTTTTGGGCTTTTCCAAAACAGAATTTTGCACCATTTCGGATACTGAAGGCATACCGCGTCCCGATAGTTTCTGATTCGGCTCAAAAGCTGCTGTTCTCTTTAAGATTTTTATCACCAAATCACTTTCGATTGTTGTTAGACAAAGAACATGTTCTTCTAATCCCAAATAGCCAAATATCATTGAACTAACTGTGCCACAAATTTCAAACTCATCGACCAAATATTTTTGCATATAAAATTGTACCAGACCACCTTCTAAGGCCACACATATTAGCGTCAAACCCAAATGTGTTAGATTCACCATGGTCATACAAATAGGTTGACTTTCCAAACGCACCACATATAGCTGTTTGCCTTTCTTTGAATAGCATAATAACTTTTTATCCATAGACGATACCACTATGGTCTGATCAATGGGCAATAAAACTAGTCCAGTTAAAGGGCAGGATAGTTTGAATATTTCCTGGCCTTCGCCTGCTGATTTACGCAAAAGATACACCGATCCATAACGCGTGGCTAAAGCAATGCAGAAATCTGTTTCGAAGCAGCCATTAATAGCCAACATAGTTGGAGTTATTTCGGCACAGGCCATGACACGATATAACAATCCAAAACTTTGAGGTTCTAGTATTAAAATTTCGCCATTATCGGTGGCTATAACCAAGTGGGAGGGAGGTTGTGCCACTCCGCTCGAAACACGCGCAAGACATTTTAGGGCAACTGCTGCTGGATAACGTTTTAAGTTATTTTCTCCTTGCTCACGTATAAAAGCCTAGATGCAAATGTTTTATATATTATTTTGATTTATGGTGGAAAAAATTAATAGTTACAAACAGTTTTTTTTTTTGCTTTCAATTACATTTTATTAAAATTGTATATATCGTTAGTTGAAATGCACCCATTTAACAGCTGATGGTTGATTTTTGTTTAGTTTGCTTTGAAATTTCATTATTAATTCAATTCAATTCAATTCAATTCGGCGAATGGGCTGAAGCTCAAATTGATATTGATTTTGAATTTCCATTCAAAATTTTATTTTCCGATGAAGCCCATTTCTGGCTAAATGGGTACATAAATAAGCAAAATTGTCGCATTTGGAGTGAAGAGAATCCCCAAGCTTTTGTTGAAACACCATTACATTCACAGAAAATTACTGTTTGGTTCGCTTTATGGGCTGGCAGAGTTATTGGCCCATATGTCTTCAAAAACGATGATGGTCAGAATGTTAATGTCAATGGTGAACGGTATAGGAACATGATTACAAATTTTTTCGTACCTCAATTACGTGGCATTAATCTTGATGAAAGTGGTTCCAACAGGACGAAGCCACATTTACTCAAAGAAACTTTTAATGAAGAAATAATTTCACATAATGGCCCAATTAACTGGCCACCAAGATCGTGCGGGGCCACGTGTCAGAAATCATATTTAAACATTAATTTCATAAAATTTTCTTTCCAATAAAGTCCGTTTCATTGATATTGAAAATATATTTCCTGGTTTTATTATGATTTAAACTTCTGTCACTCTATAGAAAACACCCTTTAATACACAATACATATAATTAATTAAAAATACAATTTTGAATTTTTTGTTAGTTATGTGGTTTTGCATTTCAGCTGACGATATACAACTCAAATATTCTTATAAATTCATTTGTTTTAGAAATGTGTAAGAACCGGTTTAAAACTAGTTAAACAATCAAACCCAAACCGAAAATTGCCCTAACCAGCCCGAAAATGTGTTTTTCGAAAAAAATCGTACCAAATATAAATAAACCGGTTCCGAACCGAATAAAAAATAGCCTATATTTGACGTTGACAATATAGCTTTCTATTGACGAAAGAATTTTAAAAATCGGCTTAGCTGTTTGGTCGTGTACTCGTAATTAACAAACAAACGTAACTTTCACATTTATAAAATATTAGTAAGGATTAATATTACAAATAAAAACATCAACTTACATCTCTATCTTGCGGTGAAAGATTAAGTAAATGTTGCGATTTCCTTGTTAGTTTAGGCCTTTCTAAACCCTTTAGACGGTCTATGAGATCACTTTGATCTTCGGCTCTTACAATATTTAACTTGCGCCATATCTCTTTTTCCTCCTCTAAAATTTCTAATTCGGGCAAAGTGTACTTGAAATATGGTTTCATATGACGATAAAATAACACAGATTCATTGATAGCCACCGCCACAACTGTAATTAAAAAGTATTTTGTATTGAAATACAAAAAAATTAAAAAAAAATCCAACTTACTTGGTGTTTTCGGCTCGGACTCATCGGTGTATAAACTTTCTATAGCTGCCGGTATACCGGTTAATTCATGTTCCGATTCCAACTCAATACCTCGGAATACCTTTAGCTTTGCTGTCGGTATCTCTTCATCGAGTGCTACATCAGCTGCTATTAGTCTAACATAATTGTCCGATTTGATATCATTGACTGTCATGCAGGATGGTAAAGTGGTTAACTTGGGTTTCTCAGCCTCACTCACCATAACTTGCAACCAATTGCCCGGTGTGCACATTATTACTATTACTATATTATTTTTAATAAGTAAACAAAATTTGTAAGTAAATGTTTCAGTGATTTGTTTTGTTATATTGTTATGCAAAATACATAAAACTAATGTAAAACATAAATACACAAGTCTGATTAGGTTTCTTTTGTTTACCTTAGTAACGGTTTGCTTCGCACTGCATCGTTGATAATTTAGTAACTTTTTAAGTATTATTATTTTATGACATAAAACTAAAGCCTCAATTAGTGGTTCCATACCATAGCACCGTTCCATTTTTATTAATAGCATTCGTTTTACTATCTACATACTTTTACATACATACATATCGTTAACTTAATACGAAAAGGGCCTAACTCATTTTTTAATAGTTTACAGGAGGAGGAAAAAACTAAATAAAAAAAGATGCAATATTGATACAAAATTTTTTTAAACGCAATATTATGTGCTTATGTAAAGTGTTTTAAATAAAAATTGCGTTAAAAAAAATTTTATATCAATATTGCATCTTTTTTTATTCAGTTTTTTCCTCCTCCTGTAAAATATTAAAAAATGAGTTAGGGCCTTTTCGTATTAAGCTAACATATGTAGACATACTTTATATCTTCTAAACATACTTTCGAAGTTACTTAAGAGATTACTTTAATTTTTATTTACAGAAATTCGGCTGGCTTCTTAAACCTCAATTGATTTACCTTCGAAAGCCGTAGTACAAAACATTGACCATGGACACCCTTTGAAAACGTTGTCGACAATTACTTAAAACGCCGCAAACAAGCAATCCGCACATAGCAACTTTATATCTGCACACGATATGTATGTATGTAAAACCGCATCCAAAAAGTATACAAACTTTATATTGATGAATTGTTGCAGCCACAGTGAAATAACAGTCTGAAGTTAAATATTTTATCAACAAATTTATATGTATTGTTAATTTCTAAAATTTCTTTAAAAAACGCATACAAATAATGTAATTTATCTTTTATAAATATAAGTGAACTTAATAATTGTTTGTTCATATCCATACATGTACATATGTATGTAGTACATACATATGTTAATGACATACATATACATACATCAACATTGAATTCAATAAAGCAAAATTAATAACTAAAATAAACCAACCCTTCTTTTTTTCCTTTCCTTGTTTGTTTGTTTGTAGTCTTTGAAATAAACAAAAACACACGCCCTGTTGCTTTCAACATACTTGAAATACCCTGTTGTTTTCATGGCAAACAACAGCATACTGTGGGGCTTTAATTTAATACTGGTTTTTGTAAAGCCTCAAAGTATGCTGTTATTTTCATTAAACAACAGGGTGCTTCAAGTATATCTGATTTTAAAAAAATTATTCGCAGCCTCCTGTAACTTCTGTGCTCCTGGTATTCAACTTTTGGTTTTTAATGAAAATTGATCAAACAAAAACCACAAAATAAAATTTCTGATGACGTCATCATCATTGCTAAAGAAATTAATATGTACGTACGTACGTGTGTGGTTGCACTACGAGTGCTTACTTACATGTGTGGTGTTTGTTTTGTTTGTTTGAAAGAATGCATACAACAAAGAAAAGGAAACAAGTAGAGTTTGTTTATTTATTTATTATTAAATTTCTTCATTGAATTATAATTAATGTATGTATGTATGTATGTATGTATGGATATTAATTAATATATCTATCTACATGTAAAATACATACATACGTACATATGTGCGAATATGGACAAAAAATTTAATAATTGTATTTACTTATGTATTTTTACACATTTTAAAAAGGACATTTTACGAATTAACAAAATATGTATGTAAATATAAATTTGTTGAGTTGATACTTATGATAAAATACTTATGTAATTTTATGTACTAATTTTATTGAATTTATACGCTCTGGAATGTGTCTCTTAAGCGTTATAATCATAAGAAGGTTTTCATATTAAAATGAATGGCGGAACCCTTTGCATATTATTAACATACAAAGCCGAAAACATTTGCTTTCATTTTGAATTACAGAGTTGTCCCTGCTGTCTTCAAAAACGAATCAATCAAAGTTTTAACATAATTTTTTTTAATTAGTGTTTTTTATGGGAATTGTTAAAATTTAAGCTTAAAATTTTTTAAACGCACTAATAATCCCAAATTTATATTTTACTTATTAAGTTAAATATATATTTTTTATTAAAAATACATTGAAATTGGAAATTAAAAAAATATATTTTACTTAATAAGTAAAATATTGGTTTGGGATTGTTAGTGCGTTTAAAAAATTTTATACAGATTTTTTTTATTTAACATTTTTTTTTTATTTAAGTTAAAACATAAATTAACAGTCCAGTTTCAATAACAAAAATTAAGTTATAATTAAAACTAGAAAAACAAAACATTCAAAACAAAAACAATATATAGACAAAAAGTAAAGTAAGTATTAGAAAAAAACTAAATAATAATAATAATAATCTAATAATAATAAACTAAATAATAATAAAATTAATATTCGTTTCCAACAAGTTTATATTTTCATATGGAAAAATTATTTATGTATATATATACTATATTTGAATACAATATTTTGAAAAGATACAAGCAAGAAATGATTTCATTCATCATTCATGATTTCATTTCTTAATAATTTATTATTTAATTTAAAAAAAATTTATCTGTTGGTACATAAATAAAAATAGAAAATTGCCATTTATTATTTAGTTACCCTTCCAATATTGAAGTTCTGAATCAATACTACATTGTTGCGATGAATGAACATACATACATAAATAAGTACAAACATATGTATGCAAGTATGTATGTATACATGTTCAATTGAAAAAAATTTTATGTGCATATATATAATGCATACATATCGATAGTTGAGTTTTTCAGTGATTTCAATAAATTTCACACTAATACACCTCATCACAAAAATTTATTGCAATAGTGTAAAAAATAGCGCTTTTACAAGCAGTTGTACAAAAAAGTTACATTTTGAATATTACACTTTCTATTATGTTTTACCTTCTCCTGTAAAGTTACAATTATTAGCGTTAGGGCCTTTCGATTTGAGACCAACGATATATTGACCTGTGTAAGTTGATATCCTATCAAAAATTTCGGTCATCAAAAGTACTGATACCAAAATTTGGATGTAGGAATATTTTTCACAAGTTTTCCACTAGTCTAACAAAGTTGTATATGAACATGAATTGTTTTGTTTTGTTTTCTAATAAAAATAAGACATATGTATGTATACATGTTTAAAGAGGAAATTTTGATTTGTTAGATTTTCTGACAATTTTTCGGACATGAAATGACGATTATTTTATATTTTATCGGGATTTCGGCGATTTTTCCATCATTTTATCTGGCAGCCCTCGATTGAACCATAAATGTGTGTGTACGAGTATATATACTATATGAATATATACAAGGTATTTGCAGATCATAATTTTTCGCTATTTTTTTAATTTTACTCTAAATAAAAATTGGTGGCTATTGTTACAAACAATTTGACAGTAGGAAATCTTAAGAACACCTTAAAAGAACTTGTCTTGCTACTAACTACGTACACTAATACAATTTTATTAAGAATTTGTTGAAAGCTACATACACACATACATATCTACACACATGCATTATAAATTCACATGGAGTTTACTATTTGTGATGTTTTGAAGTGCTGTAAACTTATAGTTTTTTGGGTATTTGTTATCTAATAAATGTATGCATATTTAGCGATTATTCGAAAAGTTTGTATAAAAATTACTGGTGATTTTCATGAGTAATTTTAAAATAAATAAAAAATAGAATTTTTTAATATTACAGGCAAAAGAATATGTTTTAAAAAGAATTTGTTATAAATCCTTGGGGGGCAAAATCAAGTCTGGGTTGGCATTGCCCCCCCCCCCAGAAATGCCTAGCTACGCCTATGGCAAAAAAATATGTATAAAATACATGTGCTTATGTATAAGTATGTAGAAACTATATCATTAATAAAAATGAAACGATATACGTTTCATATACGCATTAAAATTATTCAAATTTAGTACAAAGTTTCGCGATCACAGTTAGCAAAATTAAATCATTTTTGGGTCGTCACAAAGAACTTCTTCGGCCAGCAACTGTGAAACTGGTTGAAAAAATTGAGTTGTTGGCACAAGCTAGTGATGCGAAGAATTTAATTCATGCACGTCGCTTAAGAATAACTGAGAATGTTGCTGTTATAGCCCATAGTGTTGAAGCAACCCCAGGGTTTCTCCATTTCTGACCGATAATTAATTTTTGCAAAAAAATTACGATGTATAGTCCATTATATTATTGCAAAAAAATTACGTTGTATATATAGCCCATTTAATTTTTTCATGAAAAATGGACAGATATATAGTCCATTTAATTTTTTACATAAACAATGGACGATGTATAGCCTATTTAATTTTTTGCATGAAAAATGGACAATGTATAGTCATTTAATTTTTTACATAAAAAAATGGACGATGTATGTATGTATATATAACCTATTTAATTTTTCGCTTGAAAAATGGAATGTACAGTCCATTTAATTTTTCGCTTGAAAAATGGACGATTTATGCAAAGCTTATTTATTTTTTGAAAAAAAAATGGACGGTGTATAGTCCATTTAATATTTTGCATGAAAAAATTAACGATGTATAGCAGTGTGCACACTTATTTTTTTTTAAATTCGGTAGAATCGACAAAAAAAAATCGGTAGATTTGAATGAAATTCGGTAGAAAATTTTTTTTTATTCAAAGAAACATAAAAAATAACAATTCAATGAAACATAAAAAATAACAAAATATATGTACTTATATATAGAGGGTAAGTGCAAGGAGTATCAAACTAAACAGGTTCCAAAAGCGTATTTAAAACTTCATATGTGATTCGAAATTAAACTGCCATAAACAATGAAGCATTTCCAATAAAAAAAGTGTCATCCCCAGTTATTTGCACTTACACTTTATATAGATATGCTATGCATATATGTATGTATAAAATTATATACATAAATAACAGGAATTCAGTTTTTGAACATAGGTTTTATAAAGCTACTAAAATAACTTTTATTTGACAAACATTTGTAACTACAAAGATTATATGTAAGATCCATTTATGAATTTAAACTTTTGTGCAAAAATTATTAAATCATTGGTAGGAATAAATATTTCATCCCCAATTTCACAATTCTCTGGCAAATATTATGTTACTTATAGTTTCAGTTTTTAACCGATTTCTTTGTTCTGTTTTAATGATTTTCATGACAGAAAATGACCGCACTGTTATGTGGCAAAATAGGCAATGTACACATACATATATCGACTTAAATTACTAAATAACAATATTCGGTAGATTTCAGGCCTTGTTCGGTAGAATTGGTAGATTGTTAAATTCACAAACATATTCGGTAGAATCTACCGAATATCGGTAGAAGTGTGCACACTGATGTATAGTCTATTTAATTTTTGCAAAAAATTACGATGTGTAGTCCATTATTTTTTTTGGAATGAAAAAATATTTGCATGAAAAATGGACGATGTATAGTCCATTTAATTTAGCTGCATGAAAAATCGGACTATAGCAAATTTAATTTTTTGTACATTTTATTATATATTTGCATGAAAAATGGACTATGTATATTCTATTTAATATATTGTATAAAAAATGGATGATATATAGTATATACATAGCCCATTTTTTTTTTTTATGAAAAATGGACGATGTATCGTCCATTTAATTTTTTACATAAACAATGGACGATGTATAGCCTATTTAAGTTTTTGCATGGAAAATGGACAATGTATGGTCATTTAATTTTTTACATAAAAAATGGACGATGTATAGTCCATTTAATTTTTCGCTTGAAAAATGGACGATTTATGTAAAGCTTATTTAATTTTTGAAAAACAAAATGGACGGTGTATAGTCATTTAATTTTTTGTATGAAAAAGTGAACGATGTATAGCCTATTTAATTTTTGCAAAAAATTACGATGTGTAGTCCATTATTTTTTTTTTTTGGAATGAAAAAATATTTGCATGAAAAATGGACTATGTATATGTCCATTTAATTTGGCTGCATGAAAAATCGGACTATAGCAAATTAAATTTTTTTTACATTTTATTATATATTTGCATGAAAAATGGACTATGTATATTCTATTTAATATATTGTATAAAAAATGGATGATATGTATGTACATATATACATAGCCCATTTATATTTTTAATGAAAAATTGACGATGTAATTATATATAGTTCATTTGTTTTTGCAAGAAAAAAAATGGATGATGTATAGTTTTTTTAATTTTTTCTTCGATTCATTTAATAAGTTTTTGTAAGAAAAATTACTGATGTACATATATATTCCATTTAATTTTTTGCATGAAAAACGGACGATATATAAATTAAATGTGCTATACATCCTCCACCGTTTATATAGAAAAATTAAACGTGCTACATACACGTGGTCCATTTTTCATATAGGAAAATTAAACGAGATATACATCGTCCATTTTTCATATAGAAAAATTAAACGTGCTATACATCGTGAATTTTTCATAACCAAATTAGACGTGTATACATTGTCCATTTTTCATATAGAAAAATGTTTGTATTTATTTTATTTATTTAAATTAAGAACAGGTCAACATATCAGAAGCAAATTTTCCGCATTCCAGAGATATTGAGGTCATTTAGATGTAAAGTAGTGAATCGTTTCGTTTGAAAATGATCGAAAGCAAAATTTTTACAAAATCGTTTTTATTTTTATTTTTAAACTGCTAAGCGGATAAAGCACCTCAATTTCTTCCAAATTGCCTAAAATCGGGTGAAAGTCGAAATAAATTTTAAACATTCCGCTGCCTTTTATAGACATAAAAAGTGTATCGAATACCGCTAATTGGACCAAAATGTGCAGCTTAGCGGGAGAATGCAGGCATTGCCTACAAGGCCTATACATATTTTTTATTATTTTTAAACTAGAGACACTACTTTTTATTCAGAGCTAAACTCTGTAAAATAATTGAGTTCTACTTCTTTAAAAATTTTATATAAATATTTTTGCTTCCTTCCTTTTAGAGGATTTTTAATTCAATGAGATTTTGGCTAAATTAATTATTATATTACTAAAAAATTAACCGATACTATTTATCTATAACAAATATTTTTTAAAACTCCCGACGAGAAAAATTATAATGACTTTCAAAAGGCTGGGAGCTACGGCGTCAAAGACACACATATGTATTTAACAAAATACATACTAAATCTAAATCGGTTCAGCAACAGACACACACTACAAACCTATAATGCCCCTTTTTCGGTCAGTGTAAAAAATTAACCACATTAAATATAAAACCGTTATATTCATTAGCATTCCTTTTCTTCTTCTTGTCAAATTATTTTTGTATCACCTGTACTTCCTGTCAGAAAAAAATGATTTTAATATTTGAATATGAAAATCCTTGATGACGTTTTTTGCATATTTGATAAACAAAATTGTATGCAAGCTTATTTGAAATATTTTTTTCAGTCAATAAAGAAATGTGAAGAATCAAAGAAAAAAAGTTGTTGAGTAAAATTTTATTTTCAATAATAATTGTTATTGTATGTGTGTATGAATGCCACGTTTTTCATTAATTTTTCTCGTTTGTAAATATATACAGTTCAATGTTTGTTTGCAATTTTGATAAACAATGTGTTTGAATCAAATACAGAAATATTGTTGGCTTCGTTTTCCAAATTCAAACAATTTAGAAGATCAGAGAAATTTTATATTTATATTTTATATTTTATATTTTATATTCAATCCTATTGAAAATAAAAAAAAAAGATTTCATGCAAATAATTTTAATAAAAACTTTCATTGTGTAAATTCAGTTAAATGTTTTCTGCAAAGAATTTTTTTTCTCAATCTTATTAATACCCAGTTGACCACGGCTTTCGTTAATGATATCGATTTCGGATATACCTCGAACATTTATCGTGTAAAACTATCGAGAGTGACACTCAAAAATGAATCGAAAAATGTTCACCCGTCGCTCAGTTTTGTCCCAAAAAACCTTCGATCTCGGATTTCGTTAGCAATATCAAAAGTGAGAGATTCTCGAATTAATTTCGATACCGCAAAAATGCAGCAGAAAAAGTAAAGTCATTTTTTTTATTTATTTATTTTAACTTGCTTATTTTATTTATTAATTTTATTTATTAATTCCGTAACTTACCGCTGCAGGCGTTGAACATGGTACCTCGATTATAACAGACTAACACACATCCACTGGGCTATCGTGGCAAATTCTTTTTCATTCAATTATTGCACATATATAAGTGTGTGTTCTTATCTTTTTTAACTTACAGTGCTGTCATGCATTGAACTTAGAACAGGCTGACACACTTCCATGCAGCTACCGTCACACATTCGAAAAACTATCGAGAGAAGTGCGAAGTTCGGAGCTTTAGCGAACATTCGAATTTTTTTTAGATTTGCGAACAAATATCGAAGAATTTTTTTTCGAAAATTCTTCGCTTTAGTGAACATTCTTTTTTATCGAATCTCAGGTCAAGTGGGTATGAGCATTTATTTACACATTTATAATCTTGCTAATCAGCAAATAAGATAACTCTGGTTTGCTTGTTCCCAAATTTGTTAAAATTAAATTGTTTATAAGCACTAAAATTGTCTACTGAATTAGCCAGCATTTCGTAATTGCCTGAAGCCACAAAGTAAATCCGGTCAAGTGAAAGCTAAACATTTTTTATTTTTATTTATTTTGTTCCAATACCGCAAAAATATCTTGCTAATAACACTTCCATATAATGAAACACTCCGTAGAATTGTGATTAAAAAGTAAACATTTGCAAAAATGTAAAAAAAGAACGATAAAAACAACAAAGTAGGTTGACTATTTTCGTTGATCAGCCACAAAAATGTTTGTTTTTGTTTTAACACGTGGATCGTGTCCATAATCAAAATTGCGACGAAAATAAAATTTTATTTATTTTCAATCACAAGATGCGTTTTTGTGAAAACAAATTAAATCCATTTAAATAGCATGAGGTTTGTCCTAGCTCTTCTCACTGCATTGGCAGTGAAACGCAGTTGCAATCATTGAAAGTTAAACTCTCCAAATAAACTTGAGCAATATTTGTATGTATTTCCAAAAGTATGTAAATTTTTGACCACTTGGTCACAAATACGATTATTCACGTCAGTAAGAATACTTTTAGTTTTACTTGTATGCATGTATGTACATTAGAGTGGCCGTTATTTTTTTTTTGTGATTTATTATGGTCTCTCCCCACAAATCGGTTCAGTTTTATGTAAAAAAAAATACAAAAAAATTTCATAGCGATAAGTTGTGTTTTATGGGGTGCGCCCGCCCCTCAAAATTGGCATTCAAGCCCATTTTCAATGTAATTTGTTTATCTAAAAAAAAACATTTTACAAGAATATGATATATGGCAATATTTTAGCTCTTCTAGTCAACAACATTAGTCTCAAATAAAGTTTTTGCTAACATTAATATTTTAGAAAATAATGAAGAAATAACCAAGAAAATATTAAAAATTTTATATACCAAGGGACCTAAGGGTAAAAACCGGTTTTGTTCAGGAGAGCCATTTTAAAGATTTAAATACGTGTATCTTTGTTGTACCATCACATCATAAAACGCGCATATCTCTGGGAGAGAACACTTTTGGGGCATGGGACCGGTCTCATTCGATGCTCAGATGTTGTCCACATCAAAAAAAAAAAAAAAAAAAAGGGAAAATTGATTTTTTTTACCCTTAGGTCCCTTTCTCTATGCGCTGTCACATATATGGAAATTATTAGATTAAGCATGTACAATAAGACCTTATATCTATTAAATTATTTCAAACATATACATATAGTCAAAAGAAAACTAAAAAAAAAATTATATATATATATATATAATTAATAGGCGAACATGTTTTTTGTAATCCCTTTTACGCTGGTACCACTGCACCGATTTTAAAAAGATTTATATGGTTTTAAGGGATTTTTTATACAGATGTGCAGAATCTATATTTTATTGAAATCGGTTTAGTATTTTGGGAGCTATAAGCGTTTAAAGTTGCTACTACTACATGCACACATATTACACAAGCATTTATTAGCTTACAAGTAAAAAAAGAAACAAAACATGAGTGTGTGTGTGTGGGTTTGTAGTATTTCTCTTGACCTTACAATTGTTTTTCTCTTATTTGTTGTTGTATCAAAGCCATAATACTTAAAGGAAGAGAGTTGAATAAATTGAATTAGGTTGAAGGGATTTTGTCTATGTTTTTTTAATTTCATGTATTATTTAATTATGCTTGCATATGTATGTAAGTTTGTGTGTGGCTGTGTTTTAATGAATTTTTTTATGACGTTTAGATACATTTTCTTTGAATCTTGAATTATTTACATTTTGATTCTAGAATACGGACGAGTGTGTCGTCCGTTTGGTATATCTAGTATTGAATAAATGGGCTTGATGGCCAACTTCGAGGGGTGCACGCACCCCTTAAAACACAACTTATCGATATGAAATTTTTTGTAATTTTTTTTATATAAAACTGAACCGATTTGGGGGGAGAGAATATAAAAACTCAAACAAAAAAAATCTCCATACAACTAACGGCCACTCTAATGTATATATGTATGTATGTATGTATGTATTTGTTTTAAACTTGGTTTTAAGAAAATGACTCACTTTTTGGTATGTCCCGTCTCGTCAATGTGTGTTAACTATTGCATCTATAGATATGTGTGTACTTCATTTAGCTATTGCCAATAAACAAAGACATGCTACTCGTAACGTATAGAAAGAGAAAGATGCTGATGAAAACGACAACAGGTTGCTGCTGAACATCATGTTATTTTTAGTCTTTGGGGAATTTCCAGTTTTTTTTAAAGACATCCAAATAGTCGTGTGTAATTTTTCTAAATGCATTAAGAAAAAATAAATCACATTTATTGCAGTTTACCTGTTCTCCACATTTTGACAAACAGGAAATTTTTTAAATTGAATTTTCACTTAATCTGTAAATCGTTTAGGAGTTGCCATTTAATTAATTGTTTATGTGAATATTGAAATAAGTGATTTGTAACTTAATTTGCGACAAATAGCTTTATCAGATAAATGTATAAATTTTGGATCAAAGACCAAAGGTTTGTGGGAATTTGACCAATCCATCTAACTTTTAACTTTCGGAGTAAGTTTCAGTTTAAGGTCTATTTACACTCATCCGTTTGTATCGGTGTCGTGTCCATTCAGTATCAGTGAAAATATGCATCGATAACTGATGATAACACTGTACTAGTTCAAAAATGTAACAATAGAGGGAGCTGGTGGTGGGTAAACCTAATTCGAGTATGCTGAATCCAGTGGTGCTAATACCCCTTTTAGACACCGAAAGTTTATTTTGCCAAGGCTTAATTCAGCTGGGAGAAAGACAGAAAGATACAGCATTTCTTCCTCTGATTCAAGAGTTTGCAAAGCAAACTTTACATGTCTAAAAGGCGTATAACCCTTTTTTTAAGTAAGCTGTTATTTAAAAAATAATTAAGATTAAAAATTATAGTTATAAATACCTAAAATCGCAGTGTGTCCTATTATTCTATCATTTATTTTATTCATAATTCATTTTGCATAAATTACAAATTCTCCATGAAATATTTTCTAACATTGCAGAACGAAAAGTTTTTAGTTGCGGATAAACTTTAACAGATCTAATTTTCTTTCGACTTATTGTAAACATATTTGAATTTACCCCGAAAATCGCCTCATTCTTTTCATGAAAAAAAAATTAGCCCTCTTAAGCTTAAATTAGACGTGCCATAGCCATAATTCCACAGCCATGGCCAAACCAAATTCAATTGGTTTCCATGGCAATTGTTATGTCGTTATGGCGAGTCACCTATAATCAAATACTGTGTTTGCCCCTAAGTTTGGTTCGAGCAGCTGTCTTGTATCGTTATGGTTGTGTCACGTCTAATAAGAGATAAAAAGATACAACTGCAATATTATCTTAATTACCTTTCTTTTGGTAACGCTGTCACTTTTACCCACTCACTCTCACTTGGAGTTTTTATCCAATGACATTGAATTTTGTTGCTTTTATACAGATGTTGCTGCAAATACCAGACTCTTGCGACGTTTATTCTTGTTGATGTCTATAATTATTTTTGTTTTTTCAATGCTGCGTTGTAGATATTTTCAAGACCTAGATTTTGTTTCCAGCAGTCTCACTTCTTTTTACTTTTCAATTTTCCAATCGACTTGAGATTTCCAGTTTTAATAGGCGAGTTGTTGAAAAGGAAATTTGTTTATTATACTCGTAGTTTGGGTGGTGGGGATTTTTGGTGACGTTATATGTATATGTATGTACATCGTATGTAGTTCTGGTAGTTTTGTTACCGGTATTTTATCTGCCATGCGAAACATTTGATGTGTTTAGTATTCATATGCAAGTGATTAGAGAGACTTTCTACTTTTACTGGCTAGAAGTGACTTCCTTCTTAGATCTGTAATTAAAAAAGAAGTTTGTATATGCAAATTGATAATCATCTTCATCAGCATCAACATCAAGTAGTGAATATACTTAATAGCAATTGACTGTAGTTATTGTAACTAAACATGCATGTATTTATGTATGTACTATAAAATCAGTACCTACGAGTATTAATTTGTAAGTTGTTCTGTGATAAATAAGATATTCCAGCTTCAATACGCGCACTTATGCTAGCAGGCTGATTAAGAGAAGTTAAACTTTCATAAGAAAAATCTCACTATAAATATATTATATACATACATTCATATACATATTTATGTATATTCTGCCACAAAGTATGCTTGTTGCAAAAATTGTTCGGTATTTAAACAATCAGCCTTATTCTGCAATTACGTTTCCGCATTCAGTTATGCAAATATAAAAAAGTATTAAAAACAACTGAATCGTAAGAAGAAGAATACAATAATATTTTTAAAATCGGCTGTTTGGCTGGAGAAATAAAGTAATTGTGTAAAAAGTAAATAAAATTTACTGCAAAGAAAACAGTGATTGATTCATTAAGATTAAGATAGTAAATAAATAAGAATTAAATATTGTGGGAACTTTAATTAAACAAACACATCAGTTAAGCAGTGTAATGCCAAACTGTTCCACTGTGAAGAATGCGCGGAAGGGGATTTATTGATATTTTTATACATCATTGTTGCACAAAAATAGTCTTAATTGTAAAAAAAAAAAAAATTAAATTAAACTGAACGCAGAATGCCAAAATTGCCTTTAAAGGAGAAAATTTCAATTACAATCGAAATGTCGAATACAAGCGAATACTTTACGAAACCAAGCATTTGTTAACCTTTTATCATTACTTGTTCAGTGGCAATTCGCGAAATGGCCTATTGTGGAAATATCTATTTAAGGTGGATTCCAGGAGATCATGGTACCGCTGTAAGTGAATAGGCGGATAAGCTGCCGGGAATGTTTTTAGTTTTGGTGTTTTTTTCTTTTTGGCGATTTTTTTTTATTTTGTGCTTTTTTTAGTTTTAGACTTTTTGAAAATGTTAACAGTTTACGGTTTCCAAGAATACACTAACTTTGAAAATTTGAAGTGTCTATACATACATATCGTTACCTTAATTATAGAAAGGCCCTAACTCATTTGTTTTGGAAGTAGAGTTTTTTATGTTTCGATAGAAACATGAATTGATTTCAAAAAAATAATGAGTTAGATATAATATTAAGGTAACGAATTGTCTGTATATTACATTAGGATTTCAATATGTTACCTTGCTCGCTTCAGAACGCCCTTTAATTTAACTGCCAT
Organism: Tachina grossa; assembly: GCA_949987645.1. NCBI lineage: Eukaryota > Metazoa > Arthropoda > Insecta > Diptera > Tachinidae > Tachina > Tachina grossa. The sequence continues at coordinate 30,478,981 of OX465276.1, read as the reverse complement.
ATTTTTGTTGTTGTAGCGGCCAAAGTTTTACATATTCTGTGAACATTTCGGGTCCATAACTCTTACGGAAAACAGCATGCGACGGACAGACAAACTAAAACATCAAAGATTTGCATAACTCTGCTTTTGGAAGAGTGACCGAAATTCTTTGGTGAAACACAAACAGGGAAAAGACAAAAGATATGCTGAGACAAGAGAAAATATAATATGGTATGAGATGGAAATCGAACGATTTTAAGTAGCGCCGATTTCAAAAACAAAGTTTCACTTAATGATGATTTATTTATGCTTTTTTATTGTTTTCGGGGCTTAGGATATTTCATTCGAACTTAAATTCGATATCTGTATTATGTAATTTACAGAACACCTATTTGACTACCGTTAGTTAGTTGAAATCGGTCGATTTGCCAGCATAACAGACATGCAGGGTTCAGGATTCATCTGTCTCGCAAGGGGCTTATTATTGATATAACATCTAGAGCTGCCCAGGAAGATTTTGCAACACTGGTACATTATGTGTGCAACTGTCCAGCGTCTAGTCGAATCAGATGGCAAATCTTCTACATGGAAAATATTACCAGATTTAAAATATCTTAAGGTTCTAGACTTAACCTAAGTTAGATAGGTTTTCAGTTACTTTACTGGTAGCTTCCCTTATATTTTGTAAAAGTAGAGCGCATAGCATGTAACCACGTAATGGACTTTGGTCAAATTGATTGTACTTCTTTTTTAGGGTTCCGTACACCAAAGTTGAAAAGGATAGTCCGTCACAGGCTATTTTCTCAGGAACCGTAAGAGCTACGGATCTGATATTTGGAACCTTGGCTGCTACAATAAAAAATTTATGAGATTTAAAAATTAAAGGGTGTTCCAAAACGAGCAACAAAAAATATTAAAATCCCATAAAATATATGTACATACAATTGTATATAGTTACATATGTATATTGACATAAAATTAGTGTATTTTTATACAGACTACAACAATCAACACTAAAATTAAAAAAAAATGTAAATTAAAGGGTGTTCTATCGGTTAATGCAATTTTGACTATGTAATTTTGACAACCTGCTATATCTTGGAAACCGTAAGAGGCAAACTCATGAAATTTTCAGAAACGGTAAAACTAAAAAATTCCAAAATTATAAAATCGCCAAACCGAAAAAAATCGCCAAAAATTGAAAAAAAAAATCGCCAAAACGAAAAAAATCACGAAAATTAAAAAAATATTTCTAAGATTAAATAAAATAAATCGCCAAATTCGAAAAAATCGTCGAAATGAAAAAATCGCCGAAATGAAAAAAAAACGCCAAAAACCGAAAAAGTTCGCCAAAACGCAAAAAAGGCACCAAAACTAAAAAAAATTGTTTATATGTAAAAAAATCGCCAAATTTAAAAAAACGCCAAAAAACCGAAAAAATCGCCATAACGAGAAAAAAGTGTCAAAACTAAAAAAATCGCCGAAAATTTAAAAAAATCGCCAAAACCGAAAAAACGCCAAAACTAAAATAATGCTCAAAACCGAAAAATACCCAAAAACAAAAAAATGCCAATATTATATTTTATATAGGCTAAAGTTCGTATTGAATTACATATCTAGTGTCCGTATGGAACCCTTCGTGTGCGGGTCAAAGTCGCACTTCACTGAATTTTTTTAACCTAACCTAACCTTTTTAAAAACTGTTAATTAATGTTTCACAAGAAAACAAAAATTCTAAATTACTCTTTATTTTATGTCATTATTTAACAGGTGTTGCTGCCTTATGGCCTATTTCCCACCTGCGAAAGAAAACGTTCGACTTACAATTTATATTGAAAACAACAATAAAATACGAAAATTTGTTTTTGTTTTCAATATAAATTATAAGTCGAACGTTTTCTTTCGCAGGTGGGAAATAGGCCATTAATACCACAACGTTCTCAGGTGGTGCATATGAAACCAAACTTGTGGTAAGTTCATGATTTGTCACGGTTACTGCCTAAACCAGGCGACGAGAAGAATCTTGAATATAGTTACTCTAATCCACGATACAACTTATGCTAACGAATGCACAAACAATATGATGTTTCTGTGTTAATTCTGTTCTCAGTATAATTGCCGACTTCCACTTGGAATGTAAACTTATCTGTATATGCAGAACGTAGCCATGAATAAAGAATGGAAGAGCACAAAACAAGAAATACAGCCGATAACTCGCAAATTGCGAATAGTTTATTAATATCTGAGTTAACACTAATTTAAAAAAGGAAATTCTAGTAACAAACTAAAAAACAGTTGACTCTAAAACAGATTTTACAACCATGATTTGAGGAGACTCACGCCAAACTTACACAATTGAGATGGATGGTGGACTCGCTATAGCAATCGTGTACCGAATATGCATATATGTAGATTTGGGAGCGAGGGAATATCTCTAAAAGTGGAAATATCTGTAAAAAGTTTTAAGTATTCTAACAATGAAAAGTGGAGAATGATCCTCTTGTAAAAGCCGGCAGAAGTATGACATGCAAATGGCTCTAACATTTATCTAAGGCTCAAGCAAATTCTTATATTACATGGCTGAATAAGTCCGTGATTATTGAAACTCAAATCCCCAGCAAAAACTTAAGGAATTTCGGTTAGTATTTTTTTTAATAAGATAACAATGCTTGCTTATCTCGATATTTTGGTAGATATAAAAAAACTATTTGTTAGTAATGAACAAATTTTTATTTGTAAAGTTTCTCAAATAGGGACTTCCGAACGTTGATAGTTGATAGCAGACATATTGTTGAAGATATATGCGTGTGTGCGTATGTACATCTGTCAAATTGGCTGTCATTTGTACAACGTTCGGACAACGTTTCGCGCTTTGCCAATTTTACGGTCGTATGCGCTATAGGTTGATGATTACCAACTGCTTTTGGACAGAATTGTATGATATGGACACCAACAATATGTGGTTTCAACAGGACGGCGCCACGTGACACACAACTTATGTCACACGAATATTTCACGTGTAGGTAATATGAAATAGACGTTTCGGATGGGAGGCATCCAGAGAAGCCCCGGCGGACATTTGCACAATGTTATATTTCATACATATTGGCATCGATAGGCCTTTCAAAGGAATGAAAAATTTTGGTATCACACACACAATTTATTTATTTAAATTTAAAGATAGGAAGCGCTCAATGAAACACCCTATATTGTTATCTAAAAGTAGCAGAGGACTTGCGCATATGTAAAAACAATTAAGTCGGCAATGGATCAGCAAGAAAACCAGTTGTCTTCAAATCTGAAACATCATGGGTTCGTATCCCCGTTTATTAGGTGCGTATGAAAAGAAACAAGTAGCTTAAAATAAATTTAAACAAAATTTAAACTTAAATTAATTATTTATTGAAGTACGCCATATATGTATGTATGTACTTTATTAATGTAAGTAGAAAACTAACTCGTGAAGGAGTATTTTTTAACCTCTTATATAAAAACAAGTATTTTTGACGTGAATGTTGGTTGGTTGCTATACGTTTTTTTATATTAGTAAACAGAAGTGTTTGCTGTAAGTAGAGATGGACACGACACGACCCAAACACGAAAACTAAGGTGTTGGACAACCAGCGTTGTCAACTTTTAAATTTCAAAAAGCACTGAAACCAGGAAAAAAGCGCGTAATTTAAGTAAAATAGCACTAAATTAAAATTGTTTCAAAAAAAAATTTTGTATATAAAAAATATAGAAATCGGTTGAGCTTGCATTTTATCCCTAAAACTTCAAATTTGAAGCATGCGATACATGTTTTGATTTTATGAGAATCAATTAATTCTAAAATCAATATGGCGAAACCTTTTTAAGTTATTATAAAAAATGTAATTTTTTTCGTCAACGAAGAAACAAATCACCTGAAATTAGTCAAATTAGCAGCAATTGGCAAGTCTTTTTGACTTGCTGATTAGATTTTGAACTCGATGGGAGTAGTAGTTAATTTTTTTAAAATCAAGACTTTCAAAATTTGATTCTTATTAAACAATGCTGTGGAAACATTCTTTCACAGCAAACGCAATATTAATAACAAAGTTACAAAATTAAAAAAAAAGTAATTTGCAATAACCAAGTTATATAAACTTAAATTATATGTACTATTATTTTAGAAAAAAGGAACGAAGTAGGTTATTAATATGTAACCTAAAACGGCAGCTCTATTAGCAACACAATTTTCTCGTTTCACACCGCTTTTATATAAAGCCAAGTGTAAGCACAACTTTTTACGTATTTTGGACTTAAATAAAGTAATAAAGGTAAAAACATGATCAGCTTCTGCGTTTAAACATTAAGGTTTGATGGGAATGCAATTTCGATAATGCCCCAAACGAGTTTATATCAAATGAATCGTTATAAGACTTTATTTCTGCCCAAAACTCGATAGCGAACTCAAAGTTTCTCCATTGCATTAAGTGAATTATTCTCTATTTAATAGCCCAATTCACAATCTTGTGCAAATGGTCTAGTATCGTTGCATGTGCAAAATGGTATAGTATATTGATACTCACCACTAAGAATTGTTAAGTGGTGAGTATCAATATACTTTACCATTTTGCACATGCAACGATGCAAGACCATTTGCACAAGATTGTGAATGGGGCTAATGTATATACTAGAAAATATTTCGCTATTAGACTACACTTGCATTATGTTTTCTTTGTCGTGTGGCAAAACACTGTTTCCGTAAATTGCGCTTAAAATGTGAAAGTTTGAGAATAAAATGCACGTATTTCTTCAACCAAGTTTTGTACAATCTTATTAGAATATTTTGAAATGTTCCATATAACTTCAGTGCGCTTATGTTTTTTAAATGTTAGACTTCTTCAAAAAAATATATATATTATATAAGGAAAATTCTTTTTGAATTTTGGGTTTAGTGCCACCGGCAAGAAATAAAAGCACCAAAAATTAGTTTAAAAAAGCACTGAGCACTAACTTCAAAATTTTTCGCGTCGAAAATTTCAAAAAGCACTAAAAACGGTGCAGAAAGCACCGAGTTGACAACGCTGTGAACAACCTACGAAATACGCATGGCAAAAATGTTCTCAACACCATACTACACAACACTCACAAAATCAAATTTAATAGGACAAAATAATTTTTTTTTTTATATTTGATAAAAGCATATTTTTGTTTAATTTTAGAAATTTAAGTTTACTATCAACAAATTTAAAACAAAATATTAATCAGGTATGTGATGAAAAACGATTTAGACACAAAACCAATTTGAAAACGATAAAAGGTGTGATGTGTTTTCGTTTTGTCAATAATTTTAAAATTAGATTTTAATGGTTTTTCCAAAGTTTTTTGATAAATTTGTTTTCATAGCCCTATTATATGGTTTATATTTTATCTTCTAGTGTGATTTTTAGAAGTAAGCAGTATGAAATTGGCTCAAAAATTATACTCAAAATCGATCGGAATTCATCACACCAAACTTGTGTTTTTTTAGGGTTAACACTGGACCCCGGTTTATGGCCAAGTTATAAAATATGTTGAGAACTTCTATAGAAAAATTGCAATACTATCATATTCACATTCTAAGCTCTGGGACAAAATAAAAATTATAACAAATTACAATTTTTATATTGATTCAAATATACAAATTTTCACTTGTTATAATTTTATTATTTCTTCAGTTGGTTATTGGTTTGCGGCACAGTATATTCAATGTATTTTGAATATACTGTCTGCAGCAAACCAATAACCAACCGACGATTTGTCACAAAGTTCAGAATAAGGGTGTTAATAAGAAATTTCGTATAGACAATTCAAGTTCGAAGCGCAAATAGATTTGAAAACGGTTTTACTGTGTTAGCTATTAAATAAAAACTAGATATACACAAACGGACGACACACTCGTCCGTATTCTAGAATCAAAATGTAAATAATTTTAGATTCAAAGAAAATGTATCTAAAGTTTAGATTCTAAACTTCATAAAAAATTCATTAGAACATAGCCACACACAAACTTACAAACATATGTATGCAAGCATAATTAAATAATACATGAAATTAAAAAAACATAAACAAAATCCCTTTAACCAAGTTAAATCAATTTATTCAACTCTCTTCCTTTAAGTATTTATTATGGCTTTCATACAACAATAAATAAGAGAAAAAAATTGTTAGATCAAGAGAAATACTACAAACCCACACACACACTCATGTTTTGTTTCTTTTTTACTTGTAAGCTAATAAATGCGTGTGTAATATGTTTGCATGTAGTAGTAGCAACTTTAAACGCTTATAGCTCCCAAAATACTAAACCGATTTCAATAAAATATAGATTCTGCACATCTGTATAAAAAATCCCTTAAAACCATATAAATCTTTTTAAAATCGGTGCAGTGGTACCAGCGTAAAAGGGATTACAAAAAACATGTTTGCCTATTAATTATATAGATAGATAGATTACTGAATTTAAGCCAATAGTTCCCGTGAGGTTTTGTAAGTGCTTGGGTGAGAATTTTAGGGACTCATTTTCTAAAACTTAACGCTAAGTGTTAACAAATTTTGTATTTGTTTCTTATTTATTATTAGCATTTTTCATACAAAATAAGGCCCTTAAACTTATATCACGCTTCCACCTCTAATGAATATGCTTTTTCTTAGCAATTGTAAAGTTTATGCGACAACTAATACGTCAACATTTTTGTTAACGTAAAATTAAAAATATGAGAGAGAACTTTTTAAAATGATTAATTTTTGTTTATATAACAAAAATTAAAAATTTCAAAAACCCCCGACTTTTTTCAGAAAAGATGTTATATCTTCTAAACGGCTGGACCGATTTTCTTCAAACATAGCTAAGAACCATCTCGATTAAGTCATCTTTCAAACAGAAAAAAAATTAAAATCGGTCCAGCCGTTTGGCCTGTACGTGGACACAGACAGATACAAAGATACACAGACACACAGACACACACTACAAACTTATAACACCCCTTTTTTAGTCGGGGGTTAAAAATGAATTGAAAACAACACTGTACAACAATTTCGAATCTTTTCGAAAAATTAGGATGGTCCGACAAAGGATTCTGGTAGAGGAGACAAAAAAAAAAATGTATGTATATGCGCGTGTCGGCGAGTTTTTGATTTTTCGACATGGCAAATTTTGTTGGCGATTTTTAAGGCTATTTTTTTTTGTTGGAGGAAAAATAAATCCTTTCAAAACTCGTCAGCAAGCAATTAAAACAATTTGATTTTCCTGATGTTTCTGATATTAATTAAGTAATTATTATTAATTATTTTTTTTGTTATACTGTGTAATTAAAAGCCTTTACTCTTTAATTTGTTCCTTATTTCTATAATTGCAGTTACACTCCTCGCATATGAGCAGTATATTTCTAAAAGCATATGCATGTGTGGGGACGGACACAGATTTGTTTGTAATGTTGCAACAATAACATCTCAGCATATCAGCCTCCACAACACAAATCTCAATTAATGAATGCGTTGCAGCAGATACTTATTGCGTTTTTGAGTTTCCTTAAGATACTTTCAACAACCGAGCTGTGGCGGTTTACAGCAGAAACAGAAAAAAAACAAGCTCAAGCCACCAGCGGCAGGGCATAACGAAGCGTTTCATTTAAACTCAGAGTAAGCAGCTTTTGTTACGCTGACTACAATGATGACGAAGAACGAACGGATCGTGCCTTTTTTACAGTTTTACTCCACAATAACTGAGTTGGGCTTTTAAGTTGATATTTGTTTTTTTTTTCTACTTAAGTTGTTTTTTATTATTGTTGGTTGCTTGGTTTATTTATCGATTTTGTTGTTGTTAATATACAATACAATACTATTGTATATTTTTTTCTGAGTATTTTTTTTGAAAAAATTGCTTAAGATTTTTAGTCTGATGGCGATCGCGTTCGCGTATAGTTCCCTCCATAATGAGGTTTATTAATTATTTTTTTTGTAAAGTAATTAATTTTTTAAATTAACTTGAAATGCTGTGTTTGTTAGAAGTTTGAAAGATGACTTTTAGCGCCGGCATTTGCAAAGCAAATGAAAATAAATTCAAAAGAAAGCTTTTATGAAAGTAAATACTTACATAAATATTTAAAAGCAGCAAAAGTTAAGAAATGTGAATGTAACGAAAAAAAAAAATATTGTTGAGATAAATTTGTTGAGTTGAAAGAAATTTCGTTGTAAAAAAGTGCAATAAAACAAGGTGCTTTTTTTAATTTAAATAAAAAATTTTTAAAGCCAAATTGTTCAAGTGTAATTAAATGTAACATAAAGAAAGCAAAATTATAATAAAACCCTTCTAATTTAACAAGAAAAAATTACATACAAATACAATTTTTGTCAGTTTTTGAAAGTGGTAAATCTGCTTCGAAATACTAAATGAAAAAGTAATTATTTTTAGTGGCCTGTTTGAGTAATAAAAATATGCTTATTTTAAAATACATAATTTTAAAATTACAAATAATAATTTTAAGATTTTGAATAAAATCTGTTAAAAAATATGTCAATGTAAAAAAGCTATTAATTTTTTTTATTATCAAATTGGAGTAAAAGCATTAAAATAAAATGTAAGTATTTGATTCCATTTTATTGAAATTCTATAATCAAATGTATATATGTACATACATACACATCGTTACCTTAATATAGAAAGGCCCTAACTCATTATTTTTTTGGAAATCGAGTTTTATGTGTATTTCGATTGAAAAACATCTAATGTTTTGGAAAATGTAAAAATCTCGAGTTAAAAAAACATAATGAGTTATAGCCTTTCTGTATTAAGGTAACGATGTATACATACATATGTACATATGTATGTACGTATGTTTTTCTTGATAAAATAAAAATTCTAATATTTAAACAAACAATATTTCCATGTTCATAAACAAGTAAACAAAGAAATATGTACTACGTATGTAAGTAAATTTGATATCGACAAGGTCGACCCGGAGTGATACCATACTCTAAGTATTAGAAAAAAAAATGCATTGGATATAACAAAATATCTTTTTGCTTAAGTGATTGATGATAATGTGGGTTATAATTTATACATAATATATGTACATATATGTACATATATGTATGTACATCAGAGTTGTCAGATATGGCGATTTCTCGCTAAACATGGCCATTTTTCAACTTGTTTGGAGTCTAAATTTTTGATTTGACGACAAGGCGATTCTTCTGGTGATAAATAAATTTGTTGGCGACTTGAACTTCAAAATTATTGTAATTCAGGAAAATTAGTTTGTTGAAGGAGTAATTTCAAAAATAGATTCTAAATAAACTCGACTGGAAGAAATTTAAACAATTTGATTTTGATAGTTTTTCTTATATCAATGATAGTAATCAATAGGTTTTGAATTCGGATGAGAACAATGTACAAGAAATAGTTTTTGGTGATTTTATTTCTACTTTTACCCATTTTCTGCTAAGTTTTTATACGATTATTTTATAAAAATTTATATTAAATAAAGTATTATACAAAAACAAATTTATTATCAAATATATGGATCAAGATGTACATAAATTTAGAGAAAAAGCCCTAAATCTATTTATTTTTATTTATATTTTTGATTACGGAGTTTTGTATAGATTTTCATACGTTATATTGTTTCACTTTATTAAATAATCTTAAGGTGCAATTTTTTATATATAAAAAAATAAAACAAAAGAAAATAAATTCAGTAAAGTGCGACTTTTGCTCGCACACGAAGAATTCCGTACGGACAATAGATATGTAATACCATACAAACTTTAGCACATACATATGTATAATACATAGTTTTTTCATTTTTTTCGTTTTTGTGATTTTTGGTTTTTGGCGTCTTTTTGTTTTGGCGCTTTTTTTAGTTTTAACGTTTTTACGGTTTTTGGCGATTTATTTTAATTTATGCGTTTTTTCGTTTTGGCGATTTTTTCCGGTTTTTTGAGCTTTTTCGTTTTTTGCGGTTTTTTCATTTTGGCGACTTATTCCAGTTTTAGCGCTTTTTTCGTTTTGGCGATTTTTTTTGGTTTTTGGGGATTTTTTTTCAGTTTTAATAATATATATATATAATATTAATAATAATAATATAATATTTATAATTTGGGAATTTTTTTAGTTCTAGCGTTTTCGAAAATTTTAACATTTTGCTTCTTACGGTTTCCAAGGTACAGCAAGTTGTCAAAACTACATAGTCAAAATTACATTAACTGATGGGACACCCTTTAATTTTGATTTTGATCTTTTTTAATTTTAGTGTTAATTGTTGTAGTCGGTATAAAAATACACTTTTCAAGTTTCAAGTGTCGATATAAAATTTTATCTATCATTTTTTGCTGCTCGTTTTGGAACATCCTTTAATTTTTAACTGTCATATATTTACTGTTGTAGCGGCCAAAGTTCTTATTATTATGTCAAAAACGGGAGAAAAATATTAAACTTTAATGTAACAATTACCAAAAATCACAAATTAATAACTTGACAGCACCCGGACAAGAATAATTGTGTGGCAGCACTCTTTTCTTGCGAAAGCAATGTAAGTATAGATGTTGTTGTTTTTTAGATTTATTTTCAATTCCATACATACGTACTACTTACAACTATATTGCGGTGTTCTTTAATCTATTACGAAAACATTAAACTCATTTAAAGTTTTGATTAATTTCTGGTGATTAAGTATAATTTCGATATTTGGTATATTCAGAGACTTTGAAGAGGCCACATAATGAAAATCAATTATTTTTCTTTTCCGAAAATAATTTGTTCATATACAGCGGCAACATTTCCATTCTATTGATAATCCTTATCACATACATATATTTGTGTCTACAACAAATTTGCATTTTGTACGTAAAATAATTTTTATTTTTGGTGTGATTGTGTACAAAAACATTTCATTCGAACTTGGACAAACAAGCGACAGATTGTTATTACTCATGTTTTAGACTCGGCAGTTTTTCTTGAAGTCTGAGTTTATGGGAGAGAGAGGAAAGAAGAAAGAAGAGGGCTACTGACTTGCTTGTACAGAAAAGTTACTTCAATTCTCTTTTGTTATTTCATTCGCAGCATTAAAATAATAGGAAAATTGAACAAGAAACTGTCTGAGTGTAAACAAGCGAGCAGTTTTAAAAGAGAATTGAAGATAACTGCTTCAAGAAAAATTGCCAAGTCTAAAACATGACTTACCATTTTATGAATCATTTTCAATATGAAAACGATACCGAGAATAAATATTCAATCTCGTACTTATACAAAATTAACTAATGAGATAAATGTTTCTTTTATTATTATAACTTGTGGTTTGTCAGTGATTTGTACTTGTTGTAACAGGGGCCTTAAAAATAAATTTTTTACATCAGGAAATGATACTTGAAGAGGGAGTTGAGTGGAGATAAAAATATTATAATTTTTAATGTGATCATGAGCAGAAATTTTATATGCATACCTACTTAAAAATAGAAAGTTTATATGCAGCACACTTACAGAATGAAATTTGTATATTATGTATTTTATAAATACAATTTGGGAAATTTTTTAAATAAAACTTTAATTAGATTATTACTTATTTTAGGCATTAATAATTTTTATATTCTCAAGAAGTTTTGAGGACACCATACGGTATCCATTTAAGAAAAAAGTAAAAAATTATCAAAATATCGTTTTTTAAATAATAAACTTCTGGATTCTCATTTTCTAGATAACGAGAAACGTATGGCTCGATTATGGATGGCAACCGAACTTCAGTTGGATTATGTATGAGAAATTTCTCCAGTTGCCTAAAATTGATCGAAAACACGATTATGATTGATTGGCAACTGAAAATAATGTAAACAAAACTTCCACATACATATAAGATATATATGTATGTAAGTGCTAAAAATTTTCAATTAAAAGTGCTTAAAGAATATAGTTTTTTAAATTTCTTATTAAACAACGTATACATGTTCAAAAAGATTAACCACAGTGCAAAGAGGTTCCCAATGACTACATTTTATATTTGTCGAATGTCTAAACGATTTCACTAACATATAAATTAAATTAAATAAATTTCTCTTTAGGACATTTTTTTTGCAATATGTTCATGAAAAAAGATCACAATGATTGACGTGTAGACACACAAGTTAGTAGACAGCCGTTTTGAAATTTTAATATATTTTATTTTATAAATATTTTTTGCACAATTTAGGTCTATAATAGAGATGCGAATGGCTCACGTAAATATCGTGAACTATAATTGTAAGTGATAAAGAATGATTGAAAATAAATTTGGTACAGAAGGATTGGGGACAATATAATTAGTCTGCAATGATTTTGTGAATCATCATTTCATTACACATTTTTATAAATCATAAACGGGTTTGGTTCCAGTTAAAAAAAATATGCTTGTATGTTTTAGAGGCAGATCTATCTATATTCAAAATTTCGTCCGAATCCGTCTATCCAATGAAGCGTAACAAACAAACATAGTTACTTTTGTATTCAGACAGAGGACTGACAGGCGTGCAGACGCCACATAGGTCACACTAACGGACTGGATGGAAAAAAGCGTACTCACGGTAGTAAGGTTATGTTTTTATTTTGATTATGGAAGCCTAAAAACTATTTCTGTAATAAATCTAGGCTAAAACGATAATAAATATTTACTGGGCATGGGATGCTTACCGCCTCACAACCCTATCCTAAGCACTTTAACGGGGCAATAAATACCCGTTGGGAGGCTATATTCTTTACTTAGTAAAATATAGGGAAAAATCGAAAAGCTTTGCTACAAAATAAAAGCTTTATTGCTTGGTGACACAACGTGACAGAAGGCTGACTTTTGTGTGGAAATGCCCATATATAGAAATTAATTAACCATTTTTTCCTTGTCACGGCATCACGCCGTCTGGAGACAAATGATATGAAAGAAAAAAAATTAAGAAAGTTGCGCGGATTCGATCGAAGTCGTGGAGAAATGCCAATATAAAATATTTTGGTGAAATAATTGTTTGTTTCGGTTCTGCTTTAAAAACTGCTTTTTGTCATTCACGACCTCATCTCATAAGACAAATCACGATTTGATTTTGATGTCATCAAAGACATTCATCTTCGTGATCCAAAATAAATTCAAACAATCTGTGAGAATCACTTTATAAAAACAATAAATAAAATTCAAAGAGAAAAGCTAACAGAAAAAGCAGTTATGTATGTATTTCTAAAATGTTTTAATGTATAAACCATGACAAGAAAAAAATTGCAAACAATAAAATTATAGTTACATTTACTTTTGACACAGCGTTGTATTTCGCAACACGCACGTTATGAGGATAAAACTTAATTTCGTTATCTTAATAGAGAAAGGCACCAACTTATTTTCTTTTTGTTAATCGAGTTTTCTGTATGTGGGCATTTCCACGGGAAAATTTACTTTTTTGTCTCGTGCGACAGCAAGCAAATAAGCTTGTATTAAAGAACAACGTGACTCGAGTTTTCTTAAAATTCTACCTATTGTAAAGCTGCTGACACAGCCTACGCAAATATATAAAGCAGTAAAAAAACTTTTTTAAGTTTAAAATTTTTTAAAGGCACTAATAATCCCAAATTAATATTTTACTTATTAAGTAAAATATTTTTTTTATTAAAAATACATTGAAATTGGTTATGGAGAGGTTTAGTTTTTTTAATGATCATATTTGTTTGATGTCGCACGCTACAAAAATTTGACATTCCTATGGAAATGCCTATATTTTGATAGAAGAACATCTAACGTATTGAAAAATGGAAAAATTTCGATTTAAAAAATTGACTTAGGTCCTTTCTATATTAAGGTAACGATATATACGTTTATACAAATACATTATGATATATTCAATTAATTTCTTAATAAAATTCAGCATCAAATGCCAATTATGGGTCACTTCATTTACTAGTTTTTGTTAAATTTTTCTTTAACTTTTTCCCAAACTAAATCACTAAGGAAACAGAGATTTTAAAATTAAAACGCTGATTAGGTTTTGACCAATGAGCAATAACTTTCTCATACGGTTATAAATCTTTAAAAACATCTACTATAAATATTGTACGTACGAGTATAAAGTTGTATTCATTACTTGTCTCATCTTAAGCATTTCCTTTATATTTAGATGAAGACGCGGTAATAAATTGAAACAAAGTTTATTGAAAAACAATATGTGTCGTTATAAATTGAAATGCTTTTATTGCAGATAATTTCTTCTTTTTTTAAGTTATTGTCATTTGTTTGAATTTGTATTTTGTTTATAAAAATTTGCACAAAAACTAATATCTCAAGTTTATTTGAAATTCAACGTTAATTTCTTTATGCCCGATTTAACTTGAGCTACAGTGCATGTCAAGGCATTTAAATTTTTAAGCATAAACTTATCATCTCATTACATTATTTCGATCTTTCGAAAGCACTGCGGAAGCATGCTGCCTTTGAAGCTCAATTCAACAAGTTTGGGTTGTAAATACAGCTTTGTGTGTGGTGAAATATTGTCAAAAATATGAATTTAATTGATTCAATTAAATTTTTTATTGCATTAATTCATTTGAGTGGAAAAACTTAATTGATATTATCAAATTGTTTATAGGTGAAAATTTAATTAATTTTTTTTATTGATATTACAAATTTATTTATTTGACATAATGTCTTTATTTAATTTAAAAAAATTGGCTTGTTTTTATGGTTAAGCAATTGTCTATATGCATTTCGTTCCCGCTTGTGGAACTCGTCAGTAGACTTCAACCAAAAAAGTTTTGAATTCAGTTAACAAACTCCGTATGTTTATAGTAAGACTCTTAATACTATATTGAGAATCACAATATACAAACATAATAAGTTTGAAAACCGCAAACAAAAATCTTTACAAAACAAGCACCTTTATTCAACTGTGCATCTATTTTATTTTCCACTACCTTTTTACCATTAGCTGCCACATTGGGCAACAATAAAAGTACTTAAAAAGCAAAAAGAAAAATAAAATATGTATTTTCATACATGAAATACTGAAGTATATTTATTTGACATAATGTCTTCATTTAATTTCAAAAAAGCGGGAACGAAATGCATATAGACAATTGCTTAACCATAAAAACAAGCCAATTTTTTGATATTACAAATTATTATCGTAAGAGGAAAATTTTCAAAAAAGTGTAAAGCTAAAAAATCTTAAAATTATAAAATCGCCAAAAACCAAAAAAAATCGCCAAAACGAAAACAAGCGCCAGATTAAAAACAAAATCTCAAAAGCAAAATTAAAAAAGCGATAAAAGCTGAAAAAATCCCAAAAAACGAACAAATCTCAAAAAATGAAAAAAGTGCCAAAACTATAAAGTTCGTATAGTATTACATATCTTGTGCTGTACCGAACCCTTCGTGCACGAGTCAAAGTCACACTTTACTAAATTTTTATAATTTTAAATTTGCCACCTGGTAATAAATTTGATTTACAAAAAAAAGTATGCATTAAAATTAAAACGTTGCAATATTTTTTTTTAAAACGCTTTTGTGAACTCCCTAATTAATTTAATCGATATTTTTGATATTTATGGCCAGTCCCACAATGTCACCAGAAATTGTTCGATCGAATAATTATATTGAAAAAAAAACAACAAATTTTCTTATGTTATTGTTGTTTGCATTACAAGTTGTCGATCGAACGATTTCTCGTTCGCTCGGTGACATCGTGGGGCAGGCCGTTAGTCATACCATGGTTAGTGGGGAGTTATTTCCGCACTGCAAAAAATCTGATTTGAAATCCTGAAAACTATATCGGATTCACTGAATAGGTATCAAAAAAGATAACTTCTTGCAATGACAAGCGTATATAAAAATCATTAGAAATTATCCAAATTTGCAGTTATTCCGGATCACAAGTTCGGGATCTTATTAACTTCCTTGAAACTCCTTTTTTTACTGGACTATAAATCGAAACCAACTCTTAACGTCTTAAGAAGAACTCAACCACCATTTCAGGCTTTTGTGTTGTGTATTATAAGGTAACCAGGAACCCAATATGTATTGTGATAAATTAGGAGCTCTTCTACCGGATGCTTAAATGCTTATTTCTTTCTATGCATTTAGCGGTGTGTCATTTTATGCCGGAATTGAAATCAATAATTTGTATTTCCAAACTAAGTTTAAAAATGTGTAATAAACCTTAAAAGTTAAAAACGGATTTATTGATGGCAGCCAACAGCAGCATGAAAGCACATAAATAAAGTTTTAAAAATATTTTAAGGAAAATGTGTGCAACAAACAATAATAAAAGATTTGTTTTGAGATTAAAATGAGCTAGCAAATTGAGTTGTGCCATGAGTGTGTATGTGTGTGTGTGCGTGTGTGTGCTACATTGGTATCTAGAGAATTGCATCATAAGAAGAATGAATGAATGAGTGTGCAACGCTACAATTTGTAAGAAAACGAAACAAAAAAATTAACATAAAATTTATGTTAATGGTTATGGTAATTTCCCATAAACAACAAACAACTTTAATAATACATAAATAATATACACACAATGAGATTATTCACGAAAGCAAAACTCAATACTAATGATTCGTGAAAATGTTGCATGCACACTTATGTACATATATAAAGGGTGATTTTTTAGCAACTTTCGGTTTGGCAACACTGTTTTTGGCAGCTCAGCTGTTTTCGTGTATCATGTTACGGTTAAACATGTTCAGTTTGGTCTATAATTTAACCAAGAATCGACTTAAAAATTAACAACGCTGATTACACAGTACAACAAAATAACATTTTTTGGCTGTCCTTTAGATAAAATTACGCGGACTGTATGGATTTCGATGTGTTAAATTCAAATCTGCTTTCAGTTTTTCTCTATCATGTAGAGATTTTTGTTATGGGCGTGGATAATTTTGCCCCCTAAATTAGTGGGCCATACTAATATATTTTACTATA
Source organism: Tachina grossa (assembly GCA_949987645.1). Classification (NCBI taxonomy): domain Eukaryota; kingdom Metazoa; phylum Arthropoda; class Insecta; order Diptera; family Tachinidae; genus Tachina; species Tachina grossa. The sequence goes on along the minus strand of OX465276.1, from coordinate 30,462,077 downwards.
ACTCGAAAACCGCTATTTCGATTTTAATAAATAATAAACCAAAACACGCGCCAGAAAATTTTGTTAAAAAAATTAATGCTTTACACACATTTTTCCATTTTTAGGTACCTGCTTTAAATTGTGAATAAAATCAAGATTTATTGCTGGATTTTCACGTTTTATAGCTTGTTTTATTCCTAGGATATGTGGTTTTAAGAAAAATGTAAAAAATATAAAACTTTTGAGTTTCTGATTTTTTATTGCAATTTTCATGTAAAAAATTACGAGATTTTTGCATAAAAAAAACTTTTTTCTTTTTTAAATTCTGAATAACTCCGAAACCATAAAATATAGCTAAAAAATGATTATTAATTTTTTTTAACAAAATTTTGTGGCGCGTCTTTTGGTTTATTATTTATAGCGGTATAGCGGTTTTCGAGTTATAGTAAAATATATTAGTATGGCCGACTAATTTAGGGGGCAAAATTAGCCACGCCCATAAAAAAAATCTCTACGTGATAGAGAAAAACTGAAAGCAGATTTGAATTTAACGCATCGAAATCCATATAGTCCGCATACTTTTATCTAAAGGCTATTTTGGCTGTTGTACAGTTTTATTAAATTTTATCATCAAAATTCATGCCCGATTAAGAAATTGCATCCATTCATCCAACTATCTTCCAATTTCTGGCCAGTTTGGACGACCCTCTGAGGGGGATATTCAAAATCTTGTGACTAAATTTACCAAGGCGAATTGATACAAGGTGGTCTTGATTTGCAACTCTTCGTATTCGCCTTGTATATTTGTTAGTGTAAAATTTCCTGCTGTCAGAATATTTCTTAACATTCTGGTTCATTTGACAGCAGGAAAATTATGTCAGCTCATGAATTAAGATCACCTTATGTGAATTCGTCTTGAAAATTATATTATTAGACATTAAACCACCAACACGCAAACGTGCGGACAGAGGAAAATATCGCAGCTGTATCCGTCAGTGTTGGTGATGACCGTGAATTATTCAATTCGGCGCCATTAACAGCAATTGGGCCACTGCTACTTTTTTCTTTTTGTCCAAAATAGAAGAACTGGACTTGGCTGATATGTGGTTTCAGCAAAACGGTGTCACATGTCACACACCACGCGAAACAATGGCCTTTAAACTATTTACTGTTAAGGCTAATGTATATAGGGACAAGTCCGCAACGGTTGACGTACTGGAAGCCAATATTGAAAAATTTATTCGTGAGATACCGATGGATATGTTGAAGAGAGTATTCTAAAATTGGACTTAGCGTATGAACCATTTAAGGCGTAGCCGCGTTCAACATTTACATGAAATCATCTTTAAACATTGAATTATATAGATCGTTATAATGACTCAAATAAAGATATCATACATTTCACTAAACTTTATGTGTTTTTTTTATAAATGAAATGCGAAAACTCTTAAAAAATCACCCTTTACATAATTATGTACATATACAGCATGCAGAAGTAGACATACATGGAATATAAGTGCATTTGCCACACATTGGAAAAAGAATAATAAATAAATATTTAAAGTAAAAAGTTTCCTTAGAATAAAATAAATTTAAGTGGGCCTTTCCTGCATCCCAAACGATCAATGGATTAAAAAGTTGCAAGTGCAAATGGTATAGTATATTGATACTCACCACTAATAATTCTTGGTGGTGAATTCTTAGTGGTGAGTATCAATATACTACGAGTATACCATTTTGCACAAGATACGGATGCAACACCATTTGCACAAGATGGTGAATTGGGCTAATGTGTAAACTTTTATTTTTTGTTATTAATTTCTACACAAATTTGTTCAGAAAATTCGAAATAAATTTATTTAATCACTACAAGTTATTTTGGTATTTTTGAAATTATTCGGCAACTGCTTTTTTTGTAAGATTTCTCTCAGTGTAAATAAGTTGGAAAAATTTTGAAATTGTTTGAACTAATTTTTGTAGAAGTTGTATGTCAAAACATGGTAAAAACTAGTTTATGTGATGCAAACGTGTTTGTAATAACAACTTATGACGCAGATATTGAAGAAAATTGCATTTTTTATGGTAGACTTTTAATTTTAAAATTCATATAAAATACTTTTGTTAAGTTGTTTTTTTTTGTTGAAATTTTTAAAAATGAGCAATAACATTAAGAAAATATGTATGCACATATGTATGTCTGGTAAAAAAAGTTGATTTTGACTCCAAGCAATTATGTTTCGCTAACACGATTTAATAATTTTTTTCGCGCTGAATTTGCAAAATATTTTGTTTTATTAAATTAAATCAAGGTGATGACTACGACAGTTTGCATTTATTCTACAAAGCGAGCATATTGGTTATGGAAACAAGTATTGAATTTTTTTATGATCTAAACAATGATAAAACAACAATCTATAAACAAAATTCCATTGACTTGAAAGAAATATGTATACAAAAAAATATTCAACTCCGTAGAAGTGCAGTTAATGGAAAAATTAACTTACGACAGCTTATGATTAATTGAAAACTTTTAGCAGATAATGACAAATATTTAAAGCATGAAGAAGTTATTTAAGTCATATTAGTCAAAGTTTTATATGTGTTATATTACAGCCTTGTCGCAAATTAGATATGTATGTACATTAAGGCTACAGCACTTCATCAATAAATGCAGTACTTCATAAAACGTGTTGATATACTGACATTTTCTCAAGTCAAACTCAAGTGATCTAAGCTATGCTAACAACAGATTGTCCTCTTTTAATGCATATTCATTGAATTAAGAAATTGATTTCTCTGATGCTGCTTTTTGCAGTCTTGTCTTAAAAGTGTGACCGTAAAACAGAAAATTTATGAACCAAATGAGAATTCTATTATACAAAATGACACTTATATTTGATATTACTAAAACAACTATATGGAAGTTAGTCGTTTTTTATAAATCTGATTACACCCTCAGATCGAAAATTATGGATATTTTTAACAATAATAAAATTTTATTTGAGCTGATTTAAAAGTTTCAGACGTTGTTGATTGGCCACTAGAGTGGCCGTTAATTGTATGGAGACTTTTTTTGATTTCTTCTACTCTCACCCCCCAAATCATTCATACCGATAAGTTGCGTTTTAGGAGGTACGTCCGGCCTCCAAAGTTGGCCTTCAAGCCCATTTTTCAATGTAATTTTTTGCATATGACTATCTTTTTAAAAAATCATTTTACAAGAATATGACATATGGCCATATTTTAGCTCTTCACGTCAATAACATTAGTCTCAAAGAAAGTTTTTTTGCTAAAATTAATATTTTTATTTAATAATGAGGAAAATAACCAACAAAATACCAACAATTTTATGTAACAAAATTATATTTATATGGAAATTTTTTATTTTAAGCATGTACAATAAGAGCTTATATATATTAAATTATTTCATACATATACATATACATGAAATTTGTTTGTATTTTTTTAAAATAAAACTGAACCGATTTGGGGGGTGAGAGTAGAAGAAATAAAAAATAATAAATAATGGCAACCCTAATGTACACATTTAAACAATTTTTATTCGAACAACTTTCGAAAAATTCGATAGAAAGTATTTATATTTTGCAACACTTCGTTCGAGACAATAGCGGTCGGGGTATTCGATGTTTGATGTAAATGGTCGTCTGGCTTAACTGCAAAATATTGTAGCTTTCCTTTGGATTAAGCGTGTATTTTGCTGTTGGATTTTAAAGAAAAGCTACGATATTTTGCATTTACACTTACGCAAGACCATTTGCCTCAAACACCTAATATCGAAAACATTTCTTTTTTATGTAGGAGATGACAAAGACATGCTTGTAATATGGACATTTTGAAGTTTATAATACAGCAAGTTTTATTTTAGAGATATAGAACAATAAGTTGGCAATACTTACTCATTTTGTGTTTAACCTGCTTTGTCATTTCACCATGAATACGCTGACGCCTCAATCACGCCTTCAAACTGTGCAGATTTTATTACGGAAACAAACGTGGTTCAGTGAGAGAAGCTAATCATGCTCTTGCTACATTTTACGGTCGGCATAATCGTCCATCAGAGCAATTAATTCCAGAAATCATAGATCTTTTTAGCACCACTTTCTTCTAAAGCTAAGTGAACGAATAATTTCGCGCAATTGACCCAAAGATGTGAGGCTTTGTGAAGTTTCTGGCCTATGCCGATATAGCCAAGTTGTCGCTGACATACGATCTCCATTGCTGAGAACAGTAATTGAAAAATAAAAAATAACATTTGCGGCAAATGATTTGCCCAAAAAAGCGTAACCATCTGATTAGTCCCTATTTACACTATGCAAGTCTTATTGCTAAGCTGATTAGTTTATTAGGAGAGAGAAAGACGGGGGGAAAAGAAATGTTGCTGTTCCCCTCGTCTCTCTCTCCCTGAAACTAATCAGCTTAGCAATAAGACTTGCACAGTGTGATTTGGGACTTACTAATGAAAAACTGTTTGATTCAGACATATATTTATTGATTTAAACAGTTTCCAATCATGTTGGATTCTATAAAATTGTCTATTAGTTATGTATGGAACTATTTAACTTAATAAATACATGTCTGAATCAAGCAGTTTTTCATTAGTAATTAGTGGTTACGCTTTTTTACGCTTGTGTGGCACATGGCACACAGATGTAAACCCGGCATTACACAACTAGTATGTACAATGTACATACATACATATATGGCAACGCTTTTTTACAGAAAAGAAAACGGCCATGGAAAACACCCTACACACGCTCCATACATCTATGTATATCGACACTAAAAATCCAAAAGACCGTAACATACAAAAAATTCAAAATAAACTTTTTGATTGATAATGATGTAAGTAACAAAAATACATCCTTCCTTAAAATTTTACACGGATACGTACAAAAATAACGATTTTTCAACGGAACCCAAAAGGCCGTAACTATATTGCTGACAAAAAGCAGTAACTACACTTTTGTATAAAAAATTAGATCAAATGTGGCATCCATGTTAATTTGAAATGCATATTTGGGTGCTTCAAACGGTAGTCGTAAAGGTCACAGTGTCATAATGTTTTAAATGATTTTAACATACACAAGTGTTTTTACTTTTTTTCTTTTCTCTGTTTCTTCACTTTTTGTAACCTTAATTCCACAATTTGCTACTACGAAATAAATAGTCTTAAATTTTTTCGCGTTTTATGCAAAAAAAGTGTAGTTGAGGCTTTTTGATTTTTAGCTAACGATATTTGTGTATTTTATACTATCTGTACATAATTGATTACTTCAGTGAGTGGTACATACATACATATGTATGTATATAAATATTTACATTTTTATGTTTTTGTAGATACGATTTACCAACATACATTTTTTATATATTTTATCTTAACTTTTACCTTCTATTTGCGAACACACACACTCAAGAAGCGAAAGGTAAATAACAAAAATTCTTCAATAATTATTTTCTCTTCCTAATAAATTACTCTCTCCAAACAAAATGAAAAGCTGCAAAATATTGCTTTTCGACCCAAGTCTATTTTAATCACAAAACTGGTTTAAACCTTAAAATACGTTGCAAGTAATCGCTTACAATATGCAGTAGACAGACGTCTTGTTTGACGCAATACAAAGTTTTTGTTCGATTGTATAAAACAGTTAATGAAGCACTGTTAGATGGAATAATAAAATAAATAAAAAAGCTTTTGAAAGTTAAAAAAAGCACTTTCAATGCATTTCAAACTACTGTGTGTATGTACATAAATTGTATACATACATATTTGTATTTCACACTTGTACACATGTGTATATGAATAGAAAGATTCACTTTCCCGCTTAAGCCAAACAACATTCCATTTATCAGTAGAAACAATTACTGTCAAACTAATATATATAATTTTTATTCAAATGACAATCATAATAGGTAAATACGTTAACATTTTTGCATGTTTGTTTTGTTCAATAAAACACATGTTTTATAATAATTATTATTGTTGCATTTAAATAAACAAATACGCAAATAAGGGCGTACGATGATTGTAATGGAGATGCAGGAATTTCAGAGCACATTTCACAACACGGTGCGACAAAACTAAAAAAGAGATTAATACACAAGCCCATCATTTTGCACTTGCAACGATGCAAGATCATTTGCACGAGATTGTGAATGGGACTACAGAGTTTAATGCAATAAAATAATCTACAATGTGCTTTTATAGCATGTTTTATTTAAATACAGTGACATACCGGTTTAACGAACAATATAATCTATGCCAAGGAAATTAATTAAATCGAACAATTCGTTACATCTCGTAAATTTTTTTTCCATTACTTTCATGCATAAGAAGATAATTGTGATTATAATATTAATATTTATAAATTGAACTTTTTGAAAAGTAATTTATAAAATTAACAAACTGCCCCAAATTCAAAAAGTATTGCTAAAAAGTTGCGTTGTAATATACTGAAATGTTTTAATGGAAGAATAAGCACGTATCCATGCAGCAGATCTACGAAACTTCATCAAGCATCTTGCAACAAACACAAGTCATTGAAAAGAAGATTCTTCGAACAATTAAAATAAACTGTATCCATAAACAAGCGGATTTTGCAAAACAGAGAAGAGAATATGTATGTATTTGCAAATATCGGGTGTGTTTGCATTACAAGCGAAGTGCAACATAAAAAAATCAACCGCTAGTAGAATATGCATAAATATACCCTGCAGAAAATGCGAATAGTGAAATTGTAATGATTTACTAGTGACATTGTCAGCTTGTCATTGAAAATCCACCACTAGACTGTCGCATTACTGACTAAGTAGTTCTTTTGGGACCACATGGAGACATTGGTACCAAAGATTCACTAGTAAATTTTAGGGGCTCTGGTCTACAATATCTATATTTCCTCGCTCGATGTCGATAGTAAAATTTTTGTGATTTTCTAGTGACATTGTCAATAGTGCCACGGACTAGGTGTACCCCAGCCAATGTAATCTCCTATTGACATATAACATAGGATTGTCATTAAAAATCTACCAGTAGTCTTTAGCATTATTGAGAACGTAGTTCTTTTACGACCACATGGAGATATTTGAACCAAAGATACATTCATTCAGATTTTATAAGGATTGGGGGAACAAATTTAAACACATACATACATACAATGTATTTTTTTTTAAATTATTGCACAGCATGATAAAAAAGAAAAACCAACTATTGACTCGTTCATTGACAGTGTCACCAGAAATACACTTGAACTGTTGTCTCTAATGTATCTCTATTCGCGCATAAAATGAAAGTTGTCGACATTTTAACTAGTGCAATTCTCGCTAAAGAAAAGAGTGTTGACATCGAGGCATATGGTTCTAGGCTGACTAGAGGGTAACTATCAATGGAATGCATACATGTATGTATGTATGTACATACATATAAATGAAACATGTGCGTACAGAAATACATGTGCATATATGAATTTATAAGTATATGTTTGCATCTATAAAATTTGAACTAAATAACGGGTGTATTTTTATCAGTGGCAAAAATTTTATAATTAGTATAAGATTTTACGATATATACATAGTATATATATATTGTTGTTGAATTTCAATAATTTTGCTTATGCCAGGAACACAACTGGAACGAACGACGAGTTTCGTCCACGGTAATCATTGGTAAGATTTCGTTGAGCAAACTCGTCGTGTGAATTAAAAAAAAAATTAAATAGAAACAAATTGTTGGTATGTATTTTTTTTTAATTTATAATTATTTTTCCATATAAATCTCACTTCGGTGAAGTGTTTTCCACAACTAGGCCAAACGCCAAATAAAACAAAGGAAAGAACCTGCAATTATGTACATGACACTTGCAAAGATGACGCACTGTGAAAAAATCTGCCTTATCGTGGTTGGCGTATTTCAAATACGACTACGACTAAAACTATGTTCCTCTAAAAATTACACCCTTTATTTGCATAAATTTTTTGTGCACAATGTTCTAAACTGTAACGCATCCGTCTGAGTAGAATTACATATGGGCAATTCCACAGAATGTCACTTACTTTCATCAATAATTGAAGCTTGTATTTCAGATCATTGCGGTTAGATTTTTCCTTATACATATTTTACTTAAGGCAGGGATACTTACGCTCCTCAAAAATACATAAAGAAATAAAGAAAAATTTTAATTTTCTCTGATATACAAGCTTAATTGATTGGTCAACGTACGTTACATCAAACTTGACATTCTGTGGAATCGCCCATTTGTAAGCATGAACAAGTAAACGATTTCAATGAAGTTGAAATATGTATGCATAGCTAAAATGCAAAAAGTGCGTAACTAATAAAAATATAATTTTACAAGACAAGCAAAACACAAAAAAAAACTAAGCAAACTTGTAGTTAAGTCTCTTTGTTTTTAGTTAATGAAATCGCCATGTTTTATCGCACAAATGTAAAATTTTCTAAAGGCATGAAATTTATAATAATCAATCAGAAACTCGCTTTTGAATTTTTTGTTTGGTACGCCTTTTAGAATTTTAGCTAACGATATGCATGTACTTTCATATGTACTCCATAAAATCATGCACTCAAAGTTTTATTTGAAATTTTTTTCTCTGTAAAAGCTTAATAACCAAACAACTTGTATGATATTCATATGTTTTGTATACTGTAGCTGTCTGAATTAAGTAGCATTCATTTGTTATTGAAAGAACTCTATTTTTCTACATTTAAAATCCTCCCCCCCCCTCCCTCAACATAATCACACTTTTGGTGTTAATTTACAATTGAAAATGAACTTTAATAGCATGCAAATAATGCATATGAATAACACAACAGCAAAAGGCCAAGCAAATTTTATGTGAAAAATTGTATTTATCTCTTAATAACTGTAAGATATTTGTTGCAAAATCATGCCACAATCATGTTGGCTCATGTAGGAAATAAAAGAGATTAAATTTTTAGAGTTCGTCTTAAAATGTAAAGAACAAAGTCCATTTGTCCATAGTATATGTATATAAACATTGCAAAGTACATATTGAAATTTTAATTAATAAATTACTAATTGCATTCACTTTTAGAGATGAATGAAAGAATTTCTTTAGTGGGTAGATTTAACAATTAAATTTGAGGAGAAATCACTCTCCGCTGGTTCAAATATTACAGATGTAGCAATTTTATGATATATATACATACATATAAGCTATAACAACAAATCTTATCACTAACTCACATATGCAGCACAAAAAATTGGCAACCCTCGATTTACACGATCTGGTGGCAACGAACAAAAATACCGTACACCATAGGTGAAAAGAACCCTATTGTCACAGGATGTTTTCTTGAGAACCGTAAGAGCTACGGACCTAAAGTTTTCACAGAATATGTAAAACTTTGGCCGCTACAGCAACAAGTATATGACATTTAAAAATTAAAGGGTGTTCTATATTATATATTACTAGATATACCAAACGGACGACACACTCGTCCGTATTCTAGAATCAAAATGTAAATAATTTAAGATTCAAAGAAAATTTACCTATCTAAACGTCATAAAAAATTCATTAAAACACAGCCACACACAAACTTACATACATATGCAAGCATAATTAAATAATACATGAAATTAAAAAAACATAAACAAAATCCCTTCAACCAAGCTAATTCACTTTATTCAATTCTCTTCCTTTAAGTATTATGGCTTTCATACAACAGCAAATAAGAGAATAAAAATTACACACACACACTCATGTTTTGTTTCTTTTTTAGTTGTAAGCTAATAAATGCGTGTGTAATATGTGTGCATGTAGTAATAGCAACTTTAAACGCTTATAGCTCCCAAAATACTAAACCGATTTTAAAAGATATAGATTCTGCACATCTGTGCAGAAAATCCTTTAAAACAATATAAATCTTTTTAAAATCGGTGTAGTGGTGGTACCAGCGTAAAAGGGATTACAAAAAACATGTTCGCCTATTAATTATATAGATTATATATGTACATATATTATACCTAGACATTTGAAATTTTCAAAGTGACTGTCTTTTTATGCAGACTACACCAATTAGCACTGAAATTTAAAAAATCTAAACTAAAGGGTATTCTATTCGTTAATGTAATTTTTACCATGTAATTTTGACAACTTGCTGTATCTCGGAAACCGTAAGAGGAAAACTCTTGAAATTTTCAAAAACACTAAAACTAAAAAAAATTCAAATAAAAAAAATCGCCAAAGCGAAAAATCGCCAAAAACCTGAAAAAAATCGCTAAAACTAAAATAAATCGCCAAAAACGAAAAAACACCCAATCAGTATTTTTTTCATTTTTAAATTTGTTTTCAATAATTTTTTTTTATAAAATATTCTTTGTTGAATTTTTAAAAATTTTTTTTTCGTTCACAATTTTTGAAATTTATGGCTAACTGTCATTTTTGCATTTTCTCAGGCTCATATCTAAAAACTAAAAAAATAATGGGAAATTTTTCACTTTTGCGGCTACCTAAGCGCTACCTAAAGGGTGTTGAGAATCATTCCTAGGAAGTTCATATGTTCTAGAAAGTTGTTTATTGAGATCTTAAATACATTTTTTAGTCGGTTGTTTCCTTGAATTTTGAACGGTTTGCTAGCTATGGACCTGAACAGGAAAAAAGGGCAAAAAACGAATTTTTTTAAATTTTTTGCGATTTTGATCTTGAAGTTTTTTTTTTATTTTATATGTTCACAACTTTTGTTTATGACAAGAGCTACAACTTTGCCTCAGAGAGTAAATCAAAATCCCGAACGGTTCGCAAGATATGAGCTTGAGAAAATGCAAAAATGACACCGAGGCCCCAAATCTGTGGGGCCCATAAAAAAAAATTCATGACTTGGGGCAAAACTGGGAGACACGGGTCTTTTTTTTATCTTTTATCACGTAGTTGTGTCCATGACTTAAAAAATTATACACAGTGAAATCTATATGAAAAGCACTTTAGATGTACTTCACCATATTCTTTCGAAAAACTTTATTTTCAATATCTTAAACTTTAATTTAATCAATTTGATTTTTATGATTTTCAATTCTTTCTTAAAAGCTTTGGTATTAATATAACATAACAAAAATTAAAAATTTTAAAAACCCCCGACTTTTTTCAGAAAAGATGTTATATCTTCTAAACGGCTGGACCGATTTTCTTCAAACATAGCTAAGAACCCTCTCGATCAAGTCGTCTAAAACTAAATGAAAATCGGTCCAGCCAGACACAGACACATACTACAAACTTATAACACCCCTTTTTTTAGTCGGGGGTTAAAAACCAATTAAGTTGGTTTAAGGTTTTTCTATTGCCCTACAAGTATTAATCCAGTGTCACCTTACAATTGGAATTAAACTTCAAACAAGACTGCATACTATAGTTAGTTTACACTTTGAGTAGATAATTCCTGAGTTATTATCTTGCAATTTTTATTTTACTTTGCACCAGTAACTATAAATTTAAGAAAAGTTAACAAATTATGATTTACAGTTTACTAAATAATAAAGCAAGAAGAACGAAAACTAAAACTGCAATACTCCATTAGTTAATTGCATGGCACACCACTATACTTGTACATATGTATGTAGATGGAGAATCGCTAAAAATAAATTTTGTTGCATGAAGGAATGCAACAGCTAAATGTTGAATGGAACCCAGAATTAAATAGCATTAGATTGAAACATAAGTAAAGTACTCGTATGTATGTACGTACTTGTGCAAAAGAGTGCGCGCACAGAGAAAGCAGAGCAGAACCAAAAAAAAGAAACATCCAAAACAAGCAAAAGACATTAATTGTATGTTTTTAAGTTGGTCTTCAATGGAGACGAGGAGCATCAACACAAAAAATTAAAAGTAAAAAATAGAAATAATGATAATCGCAAAAAATGTGAAGAAGATACGAACGAATATGTTATGTGCGAGTGTCGGATGCATACAAAACAGCATAGAAAAGAAATGCAATTGAGAAAAGTTTAAAAAGAAATGCATGTAGACATGAAAATTGGCAAAGTCTGTCTTCATTCTAAGTGGCATCCCAGCAAAAAGTTTCGTTGTCAATTCATGTCAAAAAATATTATATTTTTTTTTTAATTTTTTTAAATACACATACATACATATAAATATGTGGCAAAAATATATAATTGCTTAAGCCATCTTAAGCTAAAATTGCGACATTGGTATTCATGTTTTGCAATCAGAGTGATTTAAATTCACGAACAGTGTGGCCACAACAAAGAAAATTTTGTATGCTGAATGGAGCTTAAAATAATGCTAAAAATGCTAAAAAAAAATATTTGAAAATGCTTAAACTTCAGTATGGTTTTTTAATAATTATGTCGTTGTAATTACGAAGATGATTCAAAAGTAATAACAACAATTCAGGAACATACAAAATACAATTGCTTAATTCATAAAACCTCTTAAATCTTTGTATGATCGTATTAAATTACACCTTTATATTTAATACGATCATACTTTTTATTGGTAATTTTCATATAAAAATGAAATAAATAAAATAATTTTGCACTTTTATTTTATACGTTTTTAGCATGCCTGATATCAACTGAAAAAATTAACTTAATCAATTTCTTAATGCGAAAAGTATGTCTTTCACATATGTGACCTTCTCCGAGGAAAGGAACCTAGTGTGTCAAAAAACGGGTTTGGACTTAAGAGTGGGTTCTGGTACATACAAGGGTGTAGAATAAGATGAAATGAGTTAGATTTCTGATAAAAATTTATTTACCCCATAAAAACGTGTGTGTTCAAAGCGATAATGCGTTATGAAACTTTAAATGCGTTTTTCTCAAAACTTAATTTTCACACACTAGGTCTATTTTCTCGGAGAAGGTCACATATGTGAAAGACATACTTTTCGCATTAAGAAATTGATTAAGTTAATTTTTTCAGTTCTATTTTTCATTGTATGTCCAGGAGACGGATTCCGTAACGATGAATTTTGAAGTACTTGACCCCGAAAAATCTAATTTTGAATACTTCTTTTCTTCTTATTATTAGGTGTTTGACGTTTAAAATACATTAAAGCGGCTATTAGACGGTCATATTCGGTATATGAGCATCACAGACTTTCGTACATTTCAATAAACACATTTGAAAACGATCGCTCTAATCAAGTCATCTTTACCCTTTCGTTATGAAATCACGAATGAAATTTGCACTTAGTTTGACAGAAGATCTATTAAACGAGTCATTATACATTTGTGTAAAAATGACACAATACAATGCTATACATTAATTTACAGAGGTTTTTACTTGTATAAATGGAAAAGAATATATGAAATTTATAAAATTAAAAATTATAAATAATGCTAAAAAATTAACAAAAAAATGCTGAAAAAATGCTAAATGCAAAATAAAAATTCACTGCTAAATCAAAATACATAATGCTAAATAAATTAGGCAGTGAAAATGCTAAAAGGGTCAAGTTGCGATTTTTTTGTGCCACAATTTTTTAGTACTTATTGCACAGAAAAAAATAGACAAGAATTATTTTCAATAAAACCATGTTAATGAATAAAATTTTGTCATTTGCACACATTTTTTTGGGTTACGTATACCAAAGGTGAAAAGGAAACCTAAACAGGCTACGCTGTCTGCCTGTCCGTCATAGGCTGTCTCTCGAGAACCGTAAGACGAACCTGAAATTCTCACAGAATATGTAAAACTTTAGATGCTACAATAACAAATATACGACAGTTAAAAATTAAAGGGTAATTCTAAAGCTAGTAACGAAACATTTTGAAATCCTAATGTATCTTGGAAACCGTAAGAGGCAAACTTCTGAAATTTTCAAAAACGCTAAAACTAAAAAATCCCAAATTAAAAAAAATCGACAAAAACCGAAAAAATCGCCAAAACGAAAAAAAGCGCCAAAACTAAAAAAAACGCAAAAAACCGAAAAAAGTCCAAAAAACGAAAAAACCGCCAAAAAACTAAGAAAAAGCTCCAAAATTAAAAAAAAAAAATTTAAAAAAAACCGAAAAAGTTTACCTGGTACTTAAAGTTTAAAAATAATGTTTACATCAGGTAACATATTCGACTATATATGAGTATGTACATATGGAGACTAAAGTTGGTATAGTATGACATATGTAGTGTCCTTCGTGAGCGAGTCAAAGTCACACTTTACTGAATTTATTTATCTTTATATGTTATATCTCTCATTTACGAAAAGAACGTCTAACTCAAAAAACCAGTTTGCCCGAAAACGAGTTTGAAGTTTTCAATTCACATACAACTTAATGGAAAAAGAAAACTATATTTCAAAGAAAACTTTATTTTTTTTTTAAAGAGTTGAGTAAACATGATATTTCTGTGAAATTTTTACACAATATGAAGAACGATATGAGGATTAATTCTGCATCACTAACTAAAAAACTCCATTTTTTGAACTTCATAATTATTGAAACATTTAGTTTTTTTTTAAAGAAAGTTTTAGTCATAATAAATAATTTTGTTTTATAAGGAGCTTTTAAAAAACTTTTTGAATGGAAAACTTTCTTATAAATCAAAAATAAATTCAATGTTCAATGGCTCGATTACTGGCTTCGTTGCCAGCTGCCAAAAAATTATTGCATATGGCAACTGACAACTAAAGGTGCAATCAGACGTGACATAACCACAGCCATAGAAAACAGCCGTTCGAACCAAACTAATGGGCAAAACTATATTCGATTATAGGTGACTCGCCATAACGCCATAGCCATTACCATAGAAACCAATTGAATTTTTGTTTGGTTGTGGCTATGGCATTATGGCTATGTCACGTCTAATTTAAGCTAAACAGATGTTAATTTCAGTTGTCATATACAATAATATAGAGTTGTATCGAACTCTTTCAGTAGCTCGTTTTTGATACAAACCTATTATCAAACCCAGTTAAACTACATGGATTTGATCATTGGCTTGTGTCAAGGACGAGCTACTGAAAGAGTTCGATACAAGTCTACAATAATATTGGCAATCACAAAGTTTAACTTCCTGTCCCACGATGTCACTCGCAAACGTTCGAACGACAACTTGTATTGCAAAAAACAATTTGTTGTTGTTTTCAATATAAGTTGTCGATCGAACTTTTGATGGTGACATCGTGGGACAGGCAGTAAATTAAATAAACTACTACTTCTTTGGAAAGTTGAAAATATACTTTACAACTAAAAAATTGGTAGTTAAAAATTATTTTAAGCAATAACTTTTACTGAAATTAAAGATCATTCTAAAGCATTAGTTTGTACCTTAAGTACCCACCTAATAATATCAACATTTTGTACTTTGTTCTCTGCTACGAGTGGTTGCATCGTTACTTCCAATTAATACTGACGGTGTTGAAAATTTAATTTATCTGAAAATTCAGATCGCTATTAAAGGTTCAATCAGACCTGCCATACCATAATGCCATAGCCATAACCAAAATTCAATTGGTAGCTATGGCTATGGCGTTGTGGCGAGTAACCTTTAATCAAATACAGTGTTACTCATTTGGTTCGAACAGCTGCTTTGTATGATTATGATTATGGCACGTTTAATTTAAGGCTCAGTTAGCCGACTGCAATGTGATGTAACTGCAACAGTAAGAAACAGCTGATCGGTTTTGTTATGTGAAAAGTAATGAAAATGGTTATGTAACGTAACCTACTTTTCATATAAAAATATCAATCAGCTGTTTTCTACGTTGCAGTTACATTACATTACAGTCAGATAACTGAGCCTTTAAGATCAACTTTTACTGGGATATACGAAGTTGTTTGTATCTATTGGCAGTGGCTGGCTAATAAACAGAAAAGAAGAGTATAAAAAATAGCAACAAAAAATGTAATAAAATAATAACAATATCTTTGTTGTAAATGCAATGTTAATAATATATACGTACATACATACATCAAGAACGAAGAGGGAGTTATAAAAGCTAAACTTGAAGTTGAAGTTTTGTTGTTCTTTTTGCTTTGTTTTTATCGAGAGGAAAAAAATTTGTATCTTCACATGTACAAATGAATGTGTGATACAATAAGCTCTCACTCTCATAAGAAAATAACTAACAATAGTTTGTTTTTCTTATAGAGTGAACAAAAAATAAAATGTTCGATATTAACATTTATTTTTTATTATTTTATGTTTACCATTTATTTTATTGACTGAGCCATAGTGCTTTATAGCATTGAAATTCTCACTAATACTCGTAATAACCCTCACCGTGACCATGGTTTTTCGCAATTTACTCAAAGAACATCAGAACATCAGATTCGGATTCATTGCATTGAAACACATATAGATAGGTGGAACTGGTCAAATTTACAGACCATTTTTCTTTCACCTTGTATGGGGGCTATTAATAAAAGTGGGCGGACCATGCCCACTTTTTCTAGAAAGCTTCTGCTATGCATAAACATTATTCATACCAAATTTAATTTCGATATTTACTCCGTGACGGGAGTTATTAATTTTGGCCACCTAAAATTGCTAAAAGTCACTCACACACACACACACACACATACGTGGTTGGCGTATTTCGATTATGAAGTTTTTGTACCAGATTAAAGAAAATTGCAATATTTTCATTTTCATATTTTTTTTTCAATAAGACTTTGCAAATTAAACTTTGCGTACGGAAAAAGGGTGAAATATACGGTCAAAAACCTACAAGTTAATTGGTTCTGAAATGGTCTCTGTTTTTTATTATTTCTCTCAGCTTTTCTATAAACCAAATGGCGTGTTGCCGCCACAAAAATTTTTCTTTTTTAAGATTTTTTCTTTAAAGTTCGAAGGTACCAACTTAGCATCCGGCATGCTTCAGTCTTCCGTCAATAGTGAGCTGCCGATGCTTGTTTTTCATAATAAAAACAGCTGATGTCAGAATGTTTTTCAGAAGAAAATGGAGCCACGCTCTAATTTAAATTAAAAAATAAATAAAAGAGAAAATAAAACATGTCGTCTACGGTGGGAAAATTAATGAGCACATGCAATTTACTATTTTGAAGTTTCTTCTCAAATCACGCTTTTGTCTGCTATTAATGGCTGTAAAATTTTGGAAAGAGTCAACTAACAGGAGCAGTGTTTTCATTTCAGTTAAAAGGCGGGAAATTAAAAAAGTCACGGACTTTTTGGCTCGCACCCGCGCCGCATGCGCTTCAGCCCAAAGGTTCTCTATTGAGTTCAAGTCTAGTGATTGAGCGTGAAATTGACATTGTGGTCTACAAGCCTTTCTAAAAGTATGCTTTTTGTCGTTGTCTTGCTGAAAGACCAAGGCAAACCAAAGGCATTTATTATTCACATTTTGCAATAAAAAATAAACACTCCGCGAAATTAGAAATATGCCCATACCATTGTATGTACTTCAACCTCCGTGTTTTATGATCTTCGACGTTAATAATGGATTGCTTTCTGCCTTCGTAAGTCTTCTAACATATGTAAGAACTAGGGCCCTTTCCACCATAAACAACAACTTTGTTTTAACGCGTTATTAACCGGTCAGTAAATATGATAGAAACATCAAAATAATGTTTGGTGACATTTCAGCATCATATTTTTTTTTTCATATGAAAATAACCGTTTACAATCAATCTGAAGGTTGGAATGAGTTTTTGGAGAGCGAACACCACAGTGCAATCAAAAATAAAATGGAAAATATAGTAAAAATTTAGTAGCTGCTGACGATGCTATTATTTTTGGCGGCACTGTGCAATAAGTTGGGGTCAATTTATATGGTGCAAAAAAGTAAAAATTGTGCAAAATATTCTTAGAGATTTTGCTTTACTAACTTAATTGATTTCGAGCTTGCAAAATAAGGGCCTGGCCCGCGATGATATCTGCCACACCGAAACTATTCAAACCGATTTTTGTGAAATTCAAAACAAAGTTACGTCTGAATTTAAAAGAACACATAGGCTTTATATATTTTTTTAACTACGACCAAGAGGGGCCATATAGGCAATTTGGTTTATTTCTGAAACTATTCAACAGTGATGCCAACTCTTGGGTCATCACAAGCACTTTGAGCATATAAAAATAGGGTAAAAAAGGGTGAAAGTTAAAAAAATTGCGGGTAAGCTAAATATTCTCTGTTGTTTATGTTTTTATAACTAAATATTCTCCGTTATTTATGCTTTATATATAATAATGTATCTCTTTTGCTGGTCTAAGGGCCATTTTCACAACTTTCCGTTATCTAAAGGTAGGATTTTGTCTGCCGGTTAAATAGATTTGCATTATTACAACTTTAATTTTTTCATTGTTACCTTTAGCTAACGGCAAGTTGTGAAAATGGCCCTAAGCCACCTTTTGAATGCTCGATATTTCTTCCAAGATTTTTCTATATTTTTGCTTTTCCAAAACTTACTTTTAAGAAAAAGTTTTAATTTCATAAGAGCTAAGACTTTTTTGTTATTTCTTAAATTTGCACAAATGACAAATGCACGTTGCTTAACTGTGTTCACGCATGTGAATTAAAATAACAAATAAATAAAAAAAATTCTTATAAGGAATTAAAAAAATTGATTGAGAAAAGTCGACGCGTTTGCTTCTTTGCTCTGTTTAAGTTCCAAAAATTTTGATTATTGAAAAATCACTAAAAAGCACTGAGAGAAATTGTAAAAAGCACTATAAATACCCGTTTTTCTGAAAAGGATATAGAAAGGGAAATAGCACCAAAAAAATACGCGTAAAGCACCAAAATGGCAACTCTGCTTATAGTGGTTTTAAAACCTGTGAAGTTTAGCGTCCGCCAGCGCCCCCATGAAACCTTAGATAGCACTATTTGACTTGCAACCGTTTTATGTAAAATATCTACTTTTATTTTTATATCAAACAACTTTTTCGTGTTCAGTCTTTTACAAATAACTTGAATTGTAGTTTGTATTCTGTATTTGTTAGTACGAGCATGTTTTGAATTGAGATGGGTTTAAGTGTGAATTTGTGTTGGGGTATTAACGTTGCTGTTGTTGCTTCTTAGACATATTTCTTATGTTCGAAATAGGAGTTTCTTACAAATCCAGCAAAAACTTACTCTTGGAATTTGTATTTTCAGTTTTCTTTCAGCCGTGTACTAAACGAGTCGCGTTTGTCGTTTAAACAAAAAAAATTATATCTACATAATAAAAATAGATGCGTTAAAATGCCAAAATCAAACCACAGTATAAATAACAACATGAATTTGTTTATTATTATTTAAGCCACGATTTTGTTATTGTTAAAATTGTTTTAATTAAAGCAAAAAAAAAATAATTATTTCACATTTAGCAGAAACAATTTCTTAAAAAAAAGTATTAACAAAAGAATGTTGATTTTTTTAAAAATGTTAAAAGAGAAATTTCTTTATGTGAAAAATAAATAAATAAATTTCAAATTAATAATAAAAGAAGGTGTGTTGTCGTAAATGTGAAGATGCTTTTATAAGTTTTTAAGGTGGGAATCTTTGTATTTACACAAGTTTTTTTTCAAGTCAATGTTCTTTTATTTTATAAAAAAAAATAATGTATTTTTTCAACAACGACCATTACCAAATAAAAAAAACAGTAGTGTGAAGTGAAAGAAGTCATCTAAAACAATAAAAATATTAGAGTAAACACTAAAATATAATATTACTTGTGAAATAAATAAAATTAAAAAAAATATGGCTTTGTTCTTAAAAATGTCACGTTACGCGAAATGTTTATAAATGTATACGTGAAATAAAATTTATTAGCACATATCCGTATGTTTATGATTTCTCTTTTATTAATTTTAATTTATTACCTTAAAATAAAATAAAATTATTTAACTAAAATGCATATGTACATGTGCAAATTGATTTCGTTACCTTATTATAGAAAGGCCCTAACTTATTCTTTTTTGGAAGTCCAGATTTTTGTATTTTACCATACATTATTGTTTTTTTTATCGAAATATAGAAAAAAAAATCGATTAAAAAATTCTGAGTAAGATCCTTTCTATATTAAGGCAACGATATGTTTTTTCATCAAATGAATTTTTTGTTAAATTATGTATCTTTCAGTGTTTCAAATATATGTATAAGATTTACAAACAATTTCCTTGAAAAAAAATAGCCCAACTACTAAAAAATTCAAATAAAATACGAGTAGAATGCTGCAAATTTTATTAATGGAATTTTATCAACATAAAAAAACTTCAAAAAATTCAGCAGCTTTTAAGGTCTCAAAACTACAATTTAAGTTATTAAAAGTCATGTTAAGATTGTTTAAAAATTCGGAGAAAGCAAATATATCGTTACCTTAATCCAGAAACGCCCTAACTCATTATTACGAGGGCGGATCAATAAGTCCGTGACTTTGAACGAAACAAAGTTTTTTTTTACAAAACATTTATTTTTCAATATAATCTCCTTTTAACTTAATACACTTAGTCCAACGTTTCTCCAGTTTTTGTATCCTTCCAAAAAATAGGAGTTTTCGAGGTCCTTAAAACAGGCATTTGTTTATTCAATAATTTCATCGTTGGAGCTAAATCTCTTTCCACCGAGCCATTTCTTTAGTTGTGGTAATAGGAAGTAGTCACTAGAGGCATATGTTGATGAAAATGAAATTTTTCTTGGCCATATGGATTCGGATAAATCGGTCTAATAAGTTGGCATAATATTCCCTTTTGAAGGTAAACGATGTGGACAAACTCACCTTGGCTTTTTCGGAGCAGGTTCACCCGGAGAAACCCATTGTTGAGACTGCTGCTTGGTCTCCGGAGTACAGTAATGTATCCATGTTTCATCCACAGTTACAAAACACTGCAAAAACTTATTCGGATTGAGGTTAAACAACTCCAAACAATCCTTTGAAGTTGTCACAAGTTTACGATTATCGTCAATTGAGAGCAAACGCGGCACCCATCTTGCAGACAACTTTCTTAAACCCAGCTGATCATTTGAAATCGAAACCACATATGAAACAACCATATGAAATGCTTATATCATCAATAATCTCGCGGACTTTTACTCTTCGATCGGCCAACACCATATCGTCAATTGGTCGTCCAGAACGTTCAGCGTCATTTGCACTTGTGCGACTTATTGATCCACCCTCGTATTTCAATTTAACTTTCTTTTTAATTTTTTATAGATGAGTCTCTCTCTAATCTATCAACGGGATCATTTAAAGGCTCTTTCATTAAGACCTTAATACCTTTAAACTTAAATCAAACCAACGGCCGGCCTGTCCCCGAAATGTCGATGGAAAAGTTTTAATCGATTATTGAAAATAAAAAGATTTTTTTTATTTTATTGTTGTTCGGCCGAAAGTCTGTGTGAAATATCATCGAAATTATTTATTCGTTTTAAGGGCCTATAGAATATAACAAGGTACAAATATCCAATACGGCTTCTCCGGGTGGCGCGCATCCGAAATGTCCAGTTGACATCACCTCCACGTGATATGCCCGGGACCACAAATCGGTCGTACAAAATGTTCCCTATGGCATGAGCTCTATGTCACGTAGCACCGTCTTCTTGAAACCACATATCGTTGGTGTCCATATCATCCCATTCTGTCCAAAAGCAGTTGATAATCGTCGACTTATAGCGTTCGCATACGCAAAATGGACGGATCACGAGGAACGTTGCCCGAACAGAACACCAATTTTGAATTAAAAAAAAACTAAATTCAGTAAAGTACGACTTTGACTCGCACTCAAACTGTTTCGTACGGACATAAGTACATTTCTAATAATATGCGAACTTTAGTCTATGTAATCGAATATCTTGCCTGATGTAGACATTTATAATTTCTTGTTTGTTTTTGGCGTTTGTTTAACCCGACTGCGCAACGCCAAGAAGGGTATTGTGTTTATCAGTCTATTTCAGAGCTGCCCACAGAGAAAAAACCGAGAGAAATGTATGTGTATTCATTTGTATAAAAAGCCGATTGATGTTCGGCACTCTGGTGCCAGTTTGAAGAGCCTAGGTCTATGTATGTATGTACGTATGTATGTGTGTTCCTTTGCGGCACTCTATAAACCGAACGCGTGGACCGATTTTGATGATTCTTACCTTAATCGATTTGTCTTAATCCCGGGAGTGTCACTAAAGATAAGTCAGTTGTCAAAATTCACAATATGACGGTCCACATACGCCATCTTGTGAATACAAAAAAAATAAAAAGTCGGCGAACTATATTAAAATGGGTATCATTCGACAGTTATTTTAAAATCATCTTTAGGTTTCTCTTATGATTTTTAATTTTGAACGGTTCAAAGTTGGTCGCATTCGTCTTTTTTGATTTTTTTATAAATATGTATTTGTTATTACTTTTGGGGACTTTTTTTTGCATTTGAGCGATTTATTTTATTTTTGGTGATATTTTTCATTTAAGCCCTTTTTAATTTTGACGTTGTTAATAATAAGCATAAAAGAAAATAAAACAAAAATTAGAGAGCATATGAAGTTACTGTTGTAGATTTAATTATGGGCTTTGTAAATTTGACAGCGATTTTTTTCCTGAAGTTACGGACTTATTCTGTTTGATCATTCACTTTGAAAATTTTAAGTGTCTATATATAATTGTCTGTATATTACATTAGTATTTCAAAATTTTTCGTTGCTAGTTGTAGAACACCATTTATATATTTGCGGCAAAACTTTTATATATTCTGTGAAAATTTCAGTTCCGTAGCTCCGACTGTTCTCGAGAAAACAGCCGCTGACAGACGGACAAACGTTAAATTCTGGCAGAAATTGATACGAGTACTAGTCTTCAAAAGATGATTAATAATTAATATTTTTTTATTAAAAAACTTGGTATTTTTTCTGTTTAATATTCCCAGTACGAAAGCTAAACGAAAGTGCATACATTTTTGTATAATCTAGCTATTAAAACTCAGCATTTTAGCAATAAAACTTTCATTGTGTGAAAACAAACTAATTAGTGTTCTCCATAAATTAAGTGATTTAACTTCATTTCCTTTCCCAATAAAAGTGCTGCAAATGCTTTTTTTATTAAAGTTTAAGCTTGAAAAATTTTGAAGTTAATCGATAAGTTAAACTTTCAAATATATTAATATTTTAAAGCTTTCGTTCAACATAACAAATATACATATAAAAAATCAATGTTCCATTCAGCAAAAGCAACATTTTATGAAAATTCAATTAGACAGACCTAATGTTAACTATTGAATCGAAAACTAAAGTTATTACTTAATTAAGACAAAAACTAATCATTATTTTTTATAATCTAAAAACCAATAAACTAACTGTTTTGAATTTTGTTAAAGATGTCTAGAGGTAAAAGTCAATGCAAGAGCGTTAATAAGAATAACAAATTGTTGGCCACAAATAACAAACATACATACATACATACATATATATGTACCCAGCAAAAAATTACACATTACCATCAGAACTACTTGCCATATAATGACTTACTTTTCTGATTGCCAATTTTCATTACTCGCTTACAAATCACATTACCTAAAATTTAAAAAAATTACGTGCAAGTTGCTAAATGAAGAGAATGTTTTTTTTAGACGAAATAGATTACGTGAAATGTTGACAAATAAAAAAAATGTAAGTACTTCTCAAGAATCGATTATTTTAGTCTCACGCCCTGTTAAAATCATTAAGTTGGTATCCAGTAAAGCTATGTACAGACGACTGTCAGATCATACAATATTGTCAGATCTGGAAATGTGCTGACAATGTACTGGCAATCGAAAATTGCCAGCACAATATTCCTTGTCAGTTCACACGGTTGTCAGAAAATCTTACAATTTATTGCCAAACGGTTTTATGACAATAAATTCATCTGAAAAAATCGTCAGTAGAAAAATTGTTAGTTCACACGGTTGTCATATGCACAAATTGTTAGATCTGTTGTTATGCGTTGCCAGACTTAAAGCATTTATTAGAAATTGTTAAATATTTATCGTTTGTGTTTGTATTAATTGTAAAAAGTGAAAGTATAAATTATTATGGACCATTAAGAAGCAATTGAAATGATTTTGTCTGCATATATTTTATTACAAATTTTTTCTTTTAAATCAAGCGTGTGTAGTGTTGCCCATAGAAAGAATTCTCTTACAATGACGCCATTGTCAGATGCATAAACTTTGCACATCTGACAATATTAAAATGTCTGACAAATATCTGGCAATAATTTTACAATGTGTTCACCCGATTGTAAGATGTCTGACAATTTGTTGTCAGCTGCTAGTCTTGCAATGGACTGACAATGCTTTTTCTGGCAACGACGTCTGACAAAAATTGTCAGTTCACACGGTTGTAAGAAATTTTGAGCACATTTTACTGGCAATATTGTAAGATCTCACAACCGTCTGTACGTAGCTTAAGGAACTGCTTCCACCAAAAATGCTTAATTCCAAACTCGATTACCTTTTTTGAAATTGTTTGCTGGGTATGTACTAAATATTTTTTCTGCTTAATTATGCTCTCCAATCTTTTTTTCGTATTTACTTACTAATTGATGAAAATTAGAGCTGGCTGAGCTTTAAAAACATATGCAGAAGAAAATAAATAAAACACCAACCTGAAGCACAAATTACAAACAAACTTATGTATGTATGTATGTATGTTTGTATGTATTATGAAAAATAGAAATGAAAAACATGCAAGAAAAAAACCTAGAAAAAAGCATAAAAAACCGTTTAATTACCATGAAAGAAAGGCGAATGCGAAAAAAGATCTAAAACAGAGGTTACAATGCAATACAACACGGCAATAACACGCACACACACACAAAGAAAAAACAGTTAGCACCCATGTTATTACACAGAAACAGACATAACAATGAAATAATGGTAAATTAAATTAGTGGCAAGGTCGAGGGGGAAGTGACGAGTAGTGGAAGTTGTGTGGAGTATAAACAAAAATTAACTAAAAAATTATACATACATATGTATGTATGTATGTATGTATATGGAAACCTGAAAGCGGCAATAGAAAGAAGTATGAGAGAATTATTGGGTCAAAATATGAAAAACTTTAATTGAATAATATAGAGTTATTTTGCAAGTTTGGCAAGAAAAAACTTTTTGTTATGAATGATCAGGGGCCTAACATAGAACGAAGCTTTCCTCTATATCTATCTTCACCACCTGTCTTCTCTACATATCACTATCCCTTCCCTATCACGCTCTCTCACTATCTTCTCATCAACTCAGAGGTAGCACACAGGGATCATTGTCACGGTTGCCAGATATGCAGATTTATCTGGATTTTGCAGATTTTTACCCTCCAAAAACACGAAATGCAGATTTGAAGCTTTTTAGCCTAAAAACGCAGATTTTTCAACTCCAATTATAGTGATTTTTTTTTCATTTTTCCGAATTCTGCTACTATGTACTTCTTGTTTGTTTTATGTGTGAACGACTCATAATTTAGAGAGTTAAAATTTTTGAACTTAGAAGACATCATTAAAAAAAACAGAAGAAGTTACTTTGGCAAGCTTCTGGAAACGAATATCTGATATAAAACGAACTTCTTCTGATTACGATTTTGCAGCCCTAAGTTTATTCAAAATGTAATGTCTTTACCACATTCATTTGGAAATGTCGAAAAAATTTTCAGTCAAGTGAACTTGAATAAAACAAAACTTCGAAGTCCTTTGGATATTTTTCAACAAATTAAATGACTTTTTGTGTAATTTTTTATATATCCGATTTCTTTTCTCATTCATTTTATATTATCTGCGCATATATGTATCTATAAAGAATTTTTATTTGTTTGTTGGTTAAAAGCATTTCGATATTTATTTTTAACAGGCTAAAGTTCGTATCGCTTTTTAAGCCAAATTACATGTGATAATTATTAATGAACAAATAACACCAAAGTTAGTTGTAAATATTCTGACAACACATAGTTGAACGGAACAGCCAGCCGTTTTCGAAGGCCACTAAACCTTCATCATCAGCGTTCTTTTGTGTTTGGTCCACTGTGTGTGGTGTCAGTTGATGTAGATTTATATACTTTATATACTTTTACTTTATATACTTTCTTCTCCTGAAGAAAGACGGGTTTTCCACACGCAAAGTTTACTTTGCAAAGTCTTGAGTTTGTAGGAGAGAAGAGAAAAGAGGTATTATTCTATATTCTTTTTCTTCAACAAACTCAAAAAACTTTGCAAAGTAAACTTTGCGTGTGAAAAGCCAAACTCATTAGTAGGCTTCAACCAATGTAGCAATTAATTGTAAAAAGGTAATGAAAAAATAGCAGTGGATTCAAAATTATAGATGCAAACTTGTAAAGATTTTTGCTTGAAGCTTTTAAGCTCATACTGTCGTATTCATAAAAAATAGTTTTGGTTTACAAAAGGTTTACAAAACAAACTTTGCATTGATATTTGTTTGTTAAACGTTTTGTAACCCGAAATAATTTTTATGAATATTACCTATTATGGTTGTGTACGTAATTCTTAATAACATATTGATAGTCGTTCTACAATCTACAAACATTTGAAGTTTTTTACCTTATTTCAAAAATTTTTTGGTTGAAGTTTGCTGATGAGTTTCTTAAGCAGAAACGAAATGCACATTTTTCATACATTAAAGGCTTATATTCATAAAAAATAGAATGTGCTTGAAAGTTATTTTAGGAACAGTTTTCCTAAAAACTTTAAATAAAATACATCTTAGGCAGGTTTTAAATTTTATAAATATGGGTTAATGAAAAAATATTTATATTACAAATGTACATCTATATTTATGTACATTTTTTGAATAAAATATAAAAAAGTTGTTTTACAAATTTCTTTGAAGATTTTTTGAAGATTTTAAAAATAATATGCAGATTCTGGCAACAATGATTCATTGTATTGGACCCAAGTGAGCTAGACTCTAAAGTACACCCTTCCTGACCAGCGGCCTGCTAAGCTAACCTAACGGTTTCGTTATTCAAAATGAACCAATCCCCCTTATTGTATTTGGCGATTTTGTGGCGAAAATCAGGCGTTTGGTACTAGATTAAAGAAATATGTAGCTTGTTTTCTTTAATCAACTAAAGGGCGGTTAAATTTTAAGGACCGAAATCGGCCCTTGTGAACATTTTGATTTACTTTGCACTTACAAATTAACAGCTTTATGTAAAGTGGTTAAATTTTAAGGGCCGAAATCGAATGAAAGTTTTCATTATAATAAAACGAGTCAAATTGCCTTGATCGCTGAACTTCATTATGGCTGAACTCCACTGTTTCATATAAATAGTATTACTTACTGCTGAAGTTTAAACAGAATACTTCAAAAAATATGTAAATGCATACTAAAAGTATTGTTTATCTGACAAAAAAAATTAAGCCATTTATTTTTTATTTTAAAATATTTAAATATGTACACAAATACGAAAGAGATTTGTGAATAATATATTCCAACAAAAAAATAAATAAATAAAATAAAAATAAAAAAATTAAATTATTAAAAATCCGGAATGGTCACGTTTGAAGATAACAAAATCTCTTTATATAAACAAAAGTGTGGTAAAATATGCAAAGAAAGTTTAAGTAACCAAAGTATTTATAAAAAAAATAATATAAAAAAATTTGAATAAATATGCTTATTTTAAAAAAGCAAATGAAGCTTTATTAAATAATCTTGATTTTGTTAAAAAAAAATTAAAAAGTTAAGGGAAGTAAGCGGTATTGTTAAGACCTTCACATCTTTGAGTTGGCAACACTTTTTAGTTTGACATTCGAATTCATAATTGTTAATTTCTTTGTGGTTAGAAAACTTTCGAACACACAAAGTTTTCTTTGACAAAGTCTTTCAAATATTATTTTAAACTCTTTTCCACTTTTCTACACATAAATTTCACTTTGGCAAATTTTCACTCGAATTTACCTCGAAGTAACTATACGTGAAGAAGAAAAAAAGGAAAGAAACGAACGAAGAATAAAGTAAATTTGCGATTAAATAAATAAATAAACCCAGAACAGTCTTTACGATTTGTCTAAAAATGGTATTTAAGGCCATGCCTACACAATCGCACGAATTACTAAAAATCTGATCTAAAAAAACCCTGATCTAATGAATTTTTATTGTCTTTTGAAAATTTTCATAGACTTCATTATACCAGGGTTGTATTTTTTAGTGAATCATACGATATTAAAGGATAGTGTATTACGGCCTTTAGAAATTACGAAAATTGCATATGGGCATTTCCACAGAAAAGTCATGTTACGTCACCTTTATTGCTCTATCAAAAAAGTGTTATCAACAATTGTAAATAATTAGTGACTTCATTTCAAAAATTTTTCCGTTTTCTAAAATACCAAAAAACGGATTCAATTTCGTTTCCGAACATGGTGGATTAATTGTATCTTTTTTTGTGGGCAAATTGAGCAGTTCTTGAAAGTAGGCCATATTGTCTTGAAAAAATATTTTCAATTAAAATACTCAATTAATCTTTTAATTGGTTTTCATATTTTAAATGCGAGAAAAAAAAATTAGCATATTTTTTTTTAATTCGTATCCATTTTGAAACGCGGTTAAATAAAAATAAAATATTAAAATAAAAAAGAATTTCTTTTTGTTCTCTTGCCTCTCAGCAAAAAACTTATAGACCAAAAATGTAGATGGTATTCGGTGTTTAATGCAAATGATCTTGCGTGAGTGCAAATGCAAAGTATGATAGCTTTTCGTAGTTAGATTTTGAAGAAAAGCTACGATATTTTGCATTTACATCTACGCAAGACCGTTTACAACAAACACTGAATACCACTAATGTACTAAATTTAACATTTAACAAGATATTTGGATGAAGTGTATATTTGAGATTCAGCAAGACCTACTACTTTTCTTTAACTCTTACATATGTATGTAGATATTTTAAATATTTTGCAAGCATTGACATCGACTTATAACAAATAACTTTTAATCAAGCCCTACGTGTCTTTAAAACAGATTTACCAAGAACAAGTACGCATTAAACTGCTGCTGCATTCTTTTTTTCCACTTAATACTTTTTGTCATTCTTTTGACAAGATTTAACTTTTTTTGTTTTGTTTAGTACCAATAGACTACAGTACTTCAGAGGTCAACCATTAATAATAACAATAATACTCAAGCCGTAGTACAAGTGCAGCCAACAACTAGAAGTCTGGTTAAGTACGAGCACAAAGACGATTTAGTACGCCGCCGCAATTGTCGCGTATCAGTCAGAGCTTTCGCATAACAAAAAAAAAATATTAAAAAATAAAAAAAAAATAAATAAACTATGGAATGATATACTACATGCTCTGTCAATAAAATAAAATCATTTTTATAGTCTACTTGTTGTAAGCCACACAACACGCCGCCACACAAGGTACGACAAACAAAAGGATATGTATATGCGCAAGCATTCAAGTGAAATGTGTATTTTTTTATTGATCTCGTTGCTATAGTTTCTGAATATAATACAAATGTAATAACAACGCAACATAAACGTGCAAATCAAAAATGACCAAAACAAAAAAACAGTGCTTATCAATCGTGTCCTGTCAGGACACACATATAAAATTGAAACAAAAGTGTTTGAAAATGGAATTTAGAACAAAAACAAATTTATTATATTTCAAAATTACTTAAACTTAATAAAAAACAAAACGCTAAAGTTCGTATAAGTTTTAACACTCGCTAAATGAAAATAAAATATTGAAATAAAAAAAAAGTTTAAAAAAATCTACTTTGTGCTTAAGCTAAGTGTGTCTGTGTTCTCTTCTTAAAAAAGGATACATTTTGTTTCGCAAATTTTTTTTTATAAAAATTGTAAATTCATACTTAAACTGTTTGAAAGTCATTGAAAGAAAAATCAGCAAAAATACTGTACAACATAGAAAAAAAAAAAAAAAATGCGTGTATCGGAGGTTTAAATTCCTCCTTCTACTTTTGCAGCTGCATGTGGTGAATTGGCACTTTTATGTAATATTTTAGGAGAAACATTTCAAACTTATAAATCCTCTTCGTATGGGTCTCTTTTATTCCTCTCGAAAAAAGGGACAAAAAGGGAACACCAATGATAGCCGAAACCGGTATCTTTAACAAACAATTTTGACGTAGAACGACGGAAATATGCGTTCAACACGGGTCAGAATATTCCATGAAAATATTTGGCAGGAAAATAAAAAAATTTCCAATTTATGTAGTGATTAGTCGAAAGTACTGCCTTCAAACCGATTTGGATGGAAATCAACTTCAAATAATGTAGGGCCTACATTGTAGGCTATAGCGGAAATAATAGAGTCTTGAAAATGAATTTACACAAAAATGTGTCTATACGAACGCCGCACAGTGGGATGAATGGTAGAGAAAGTGGCGATTAATTCATATAAGTCGTACTTCTAAAGTATTGTTATTTTTTATTGATGAATATTAATAAATACATAAAGAACCAGCATTTAAAAAGAATATTTGAAAAAAAAAGTTTAACCTTTTATGGGCTTTTTTGTATTTTGGAGAAAATGGTCTTATTTGACTATTTTTGCTGTTACTTTGGAATGAAAAATGATAAATTTAAATTAAATTCTAAATTAGAGCATACTTTATGTGCCTTTAAGAAACATATTTTTTTTTTTTAATAAAAAAAATAAATATTTAATATGTATTTTTCACATTGATTTTTAGCAACTGGAATTCTCTCACAAAAACCTTCATAACTCAAAAATCGCACAAATGCGCAAATAGGTATTCTGGGATTTATTAGCTAAAATCTTATATTTTAAGAGCATAAAAACATTTTTCCCTTCACTCATCCGCAAAGTTTGTTGAAACTCAATGTATATATCAAAATTACCACATTTTTAGAGCAATTTATTTATTATTTTTTTAAATATTTCTAAAACATTTATCTAAACAAAAAATAATTTTTTAAATGCTCATATACCTGAAGTTGACGGTTCCATTATAAAACTTTTACTTATTGAAGTCTTAACAAAAACTATATTCATTTGAAATATCAAAATTTTCTCTTTTAATCAATGCGCGCAAAAATAACTAAAATTATTGAACTTTGAACACACACTGCAAATAAAGTAAACTACCAAGAACTTTTAGTTTTGCAGTTAGTAATGTAAAATTTTATCTATTTTCATATGGTACAAAATACGCTTGTGAAAGTTAAAGTTCATATTTTGAATTAATCGCCACTTGTGAAGGCTTTCACCCCACAGTGCGCCGCGGCGCGCTGTTTAGAAACGACTAATTTATTTGCAATATGTTTTAATTCTGCCCCACTGTGCAATATAGTATATTGCACCTAATATTTCTCAGTTTTTTTTAAATTTTTTTGGTCAAGCAACCTAATGTCATTATTTATTTCGAAAATTTAATTCACTTCATACTCATCAGTACTGTTAAAAAATCATATAAAAGAAATTATGGCTAACAAATGACTTTTTAAATACAATTTTGTATTTTTTAGAAGATAATTTTTGCTCATTAAAAGTAAATCTAATTTTTTTAGTAGGAGAAAGTTTTAGGCTAATCAAATATAATATAATATATATATATTTAAATAAATGAAGCAAAAAGTTGGATATTTAATTTAAAAAAAAAATGCTAATGAGATCAATGTTTTGTGAACGATTTCTATTTCGATATAAAAACTTTCTTACAAACAAATTGAAAATATATTTCAGAAGAACAAGGTGACAGATGTTAAAAATCTTGTTTTTTTTTTGCGTGGCTGTATAAAACTTGGAAAGATAGAAAGAAGGACAGAATTAAATTAAGTAAACTAAATAACTAAACAAAGTATTGTCATTAGAAGCTGTTACGCTAAATTGTCGGCGCATAGTGGCTTTACAAAGTTTTTTTTCGTTTTTACCGGCTTTGTGCCATTATTTTAAGTTCATGCCATGATATCTGCTTATTAAACAGTGTAAAAAACACACGGACTTGAAAGTATGGGATCTATTCTGGCTACCTTGGTGGCCAATTTTCTTTATGGGTCTCCAAAGATGTCGAAAATCAGTGCGCCCTCAAATCATACTGCCATAAATTTTTGGCTAACAGCTAGTTCAGATGTGCGTAAGATATGTATGTATGAATAATGTAGGTCCACTGATCACTTCTTAATTTCTTCGTGAACTTCTTTTTTGCAAAAGTAAATTTAATAAAAAAAACCCCGCCTGCGATCAACTTCAAAACATTAAAAATGCTAAATAGTCATTCGAAATGAAAAATCGTAAGAGAAACTTGATGATAATTTTCACATACTTGTCGAATGATACTCATTTTGATATAGTTTGTTGACTTTTTATTTTTTTCGTATTCACAAAATTCTGTCTGTTGGCCGCCATATTGAATTTTGACCCATATTCATATATATTTAAGTGACTCTCCCGGGATTAAGACAAATCTTTTGACGTTAGAATCATCCGAATCAGGCCAGGTGTTCGCCTGCACAAGAATTTTTCAAATGCTTTACTACAGCGAAATCTTCTAAAACAAATGCTAAACAACCATGTTTATAAGAAATTAGTTTCAGTTATTGCAGGTATGGGATTAAAGAAGAAAATACTACGTGACGGAAGAATTTATGATGCTTGCTTCTTCATACGCATGGGAGCGTATACAAACGTCATACATGTACATACAAAAAAACACCCTTAAACACATAGTAGCCAGCGTTGTCAACTTTTAAATTTCAAAAAGCACCGAAACCAAGAAAAAAGCGCGTAATTTAAGTAAAAAACCACTAAATTTAAAATTTTATTATATTATTTAAAAAAAACTTTACACATCGTTTGGTTATTGATTTGATGTAGACATAATGTATTTTGAATATACTGTGCCGCAAACCAATAACCAACCGACAACATGTACATAAATTGTACAAGTTTGAGGCATCCGAAAAACTTTTTATTTTTATAAGACAAAGCATTTTCAAATTATTATAAAAAATTTTTAATTTTTCCCGTCAATGAACAAACGAATCTCGAGTTTAGTCAAATTGGCAGTAATTCACAAGTCTTTCTGAGGTTAAGAGCCGATTACTCGTACATTTTGAGCTCGATGGGCTAAGCAGTTGAAAATATTTTAAAATCAAGGCTTACAAAATTTGGTTTTTATTAAATTATGTGGAAATATTCTCTCGGCTGATATGTGACAAAGATAATAAATTTTTATCGAAATAAAAATGGTGACTTCTGCGTTTCAATATGGAAGTAACAGAAGTTTGATAGGAATGCAAGTTTTGATAATGATTCAAAAAAATTCATATCAACTGAATCTCTCAATAGTGGACTCAATATTTGTCAAATTACATTAAGTGAATCAATCTTTCTCCACCCATTGTCTATACTAGACAAAATTTCGCTATTAGACTATATTTGAGTAAATACTTGAATTATGTCTTCTTTGTTGTATGGCAAAACACTGTTTACATTAATTATGCTTAAAATGTTAAGGTTTGATGGTAATATGACACGTATTTATTAAACCAAGCCTTTTAAAATTTTAGTAGATTTTTTTGAGATGCTCCATTTAACTTCAGAGCTTATGTTTTGGAATGAAAGACTTCCTCGAAAAAAAAATAGGTAAGGAAATTTTCCTTTGAGTTTTTGACTTAGTGCCACCGCCTAGAAACAAAAAGCACCGAAAATTAATTTAAAAAAGCACTGAGCACTAACTTCAAAATTTGTCGCGTCGAACATTTCAAAAAGCACTAAAAACGGTGCGAAAAGCACCGAGTTGACAACGCTGATAGTAGCTCACCATCTACATCTTACAAACACACACAAACGTACAATATGCAAAATAACAAGCATATACGGATCAACACTACTTCTTTAGAGAGTTTGTTATGAACAAGAAGTCTTCGCGACATCGCTTAAAAACACTCATATACACGTATGTACATCAATACATCCATCGTGCTTCGCTTATTAAACGACATCATTTATTTTTGGTTTAGTATAATACGAGTACATGACATTTAAAAAACAAGACTTATTTGCATTTCAAGACTGTTTACGCAGCCCTCTAATACATACATACATACATAAACGAATAAGTAGAATACCCCTGCTTGCGTTGCACAGTCGGGTTCAAAATACCGTTACTCAAAGCTTAGCTTGTTCTTCTCTAGCTTGTTTTAAACATCATTTTGCTTTAGAAATCACTCTGTGACACCTGTAGTCTGATCGTCTAGCGCCCTAACGACTAGTCTAATATTAATATGAATATTTTCATTTCCTTAAATGACAGTTATTGAGATTTAAATTATATTTATTTACATATTTCTCTTTTCAATATTTAATGCCAAAATAACAAAAGCAAAGCAGTTGCTTTTACAGCCATAAAATCATGGTTTTTCCACATTTATTTTTAGGAATTACTTTGTTTATTTTTTCAATAAAACAAAAAATCAGTTAACCTTTTAAGTATTATTTACAATAAAAACAATTGAATATTTCCGTTTTTATCCTTATCAATACCAAATCAATACAAACAGTGCATTGAATATTTTTATATATAAAATGAAAACAAAATATTACATATTTGATTTATTCTTCTTACATTCCAGCCCTTATAAATATTAAATATGTTGTGTATCAAGACAACTTCTCCATAACAGACCAGGTATTATTAAATCTGCATATTGAATGACAATACAAATATTTATAAATGTGGAAAAAAAACTAAAAATATTAAAAAAAACAACTTTATTAAATGAAAGATAAAATCCCACATACCACAAAGTAATGCACATACATACATACATACATACATACAAATTAACATGTATGTGTACATATGTACATATATGTATTTATATCAGATGAGTGCTTTTTTTGTGAGACGGAAAGCTTAAAATAGGCAACACTGTTTTCAACTGATAACCAATCGAATAGTAGAACTATTGTTTTCAGATAACTTGAATTTGTTACAGATAAACTTAGTGCGTGTTTTTGAAAATAAGATAAAAATGTTCATTTGTGAATTTCCATATCTCTGCTTGAAAGCCATAACAGCATAAGTCAACTTGGAACAAAATCGAGTTATTCAGGGTGTCCCATAAACCAACGTCAAGCCGGGATCGATTGACTACTCCTAGAAAAAATTGGAAAAAATCTGTCACTCATTTTAAAAGGTATTGCAACTTTCAACACTGAACCATACATAATAATACAGCATAATAAAGCTCTCTCTGTTCCTTCATCACCTGACTTTTATATGACTATCCCTTTCCTAAAGAGGATAATACCTGGTAATAGTAGTAGTAGGCATTCATTGCCTGAGTGTTACTTCTCTTAAAAAATGCTTAAGTCGACTTAAGCTATTATTCCATATCGGCACCGTTATAAAAACATTTCACAGAGTGGTTGATTTTGCGGGATTTAATTTTAAACTCATTTTAAAATTTTCACTTTTTATAATGAGAACAAGTTAGGGGAATTTCGGTTAAAAAAAAAACAAAAAAAAAGGTATAAAAGCTAAAAACATTTTTTTTTGAATTTTCACTTCCGGTTTTGCATAAAAGTTGTTTTTTTTAATTTTTTTTTTTTTTGAAAATACATACGTAGAAAATTTCCTGTACGAATCGCATGCCTTGTTTTTTTTTATTTTATAGTGAAACTTCGATATAACGAATTCCAAGAGGATCCGAAAATACTTCGTTATAGCCATTGATTCGCTATAAATATAATCAGCAATGCCTTGATACAACCAAATTTGAAGAAATACGAAAAAAATTCGTTATAACTATAGTTTTCCTTATTCAAATTCTATTTAATTCGTACTATTGATAACGGGACTTTACCATTTTGCTATACATAATTTTATTCTTACTTCGTTGTATAGAGGCTTTTGTACGAGTAGTTCGTTGTATAGAGGCTTTACAAATGCGCTTGTAAATATATTTAGACGGGACTTCACCATTTATTCTGGTTATATTGAGGCATTTGATTTCGATGGTTTATTAACGCAACCTCGTAACTTAAAAACTAGTACTTTTCAGGGGAGACAAAAAATTCTTTATAACAAGTATTTAATTTTTTTTAATAAATATTTTTTTATGATCTAATTACTTGGATGATTTTTGTTAAATTTGCAATACAAAAGTTGTGTCAAAAATAATGTATCATTATTTATTCGCATTTTTTTGAGATACACAAAATCGGAAAAAATCGAGTTACGAGGTTGCGTTATTAAACCATCGATTTATTCTGATTTCGTTATATTGAGGCATTTGAAGGAATATTTCGCTACATATAGGCTTTTTTGCTCAGAATTTGTTCGTTATAGCTATAGTGAATTTTTGTATGAAAAACTTTGCAATAAAGAAGAGGTGTTCTCAAGGGACTCAATAAAATATACGTTAACGAAGTTTCACTGTATTTAAAAACAATGATTTAAAAAACAAAATTACAAAATTACACTTTAGCACCCCATAACAAGTCGAGAACATTAACATTATTAGTCAATTCACAATGGGTATCTTAAAATGTTAATATGGCAACATTGTGCCAACATAAAATTTTTACTGTGAGCAGACAACGATATAAAGCACAGAATATCGAAGTATTAAAATAACAAAATATTTTAATATTTAATATTTTTTCTTTTTAAGTTTCACACAAAACAAAAAACTTGCCAACCCATATTAAGGAATTAAAATGTGAACGTTGCAATGACAAACATATTTTAAAATGCTATTGTGAACTGCCTAAATAAAAAATATTTTTTGCATACACATTCATATCTACTACAAGTAAATTTATACGCATACATACATATAAATATTAAGGAAAAACATTATTTCTTGCCTCATATGCTAATGCTAAATAAAATTTTTAAAGGGAGAAAATTTTTGGCTTAAAAAACACCATTAATTGTTATTAATTCCGACTTCATGAATATTATAAATATTTTTCTTTACTGTATTCAATTCACACTTCTTCACCTCCGCATATTACAACAAGTTTTCAAACAAAAAAAATCACATGCTGACTTCTACTGCAACAGTCAATCACTCATTCAATTCATTCGACACTATTTTTCATTTGCAAAACATAAATATGGATAAATATGGAAACAGATACAATAAACGCATTATTATTATTGTTTGAATAAGAATCTTTAATTGAATTGTATTGTGCTGTCAAACTCACAGCCTTCTTATTCTTCGGCTGTTGCTTCCTTTTCAGTCTGATGCTTTCATATGTAAATTAATTAAAAACTTTATTTGTTTTAAGTTTAAACAAATAAAAATTATGAAAATAAATGTTATTGTCGATAAATGCTAACAGAATTTTAAATGATACAATAGCCCAATTCACAATCTTGTGCAAATGGTCTTGCATCGTTGCATGTGCAAAATAGTATAGCATATTGATATTCACCACTTAACAATTCTTAGTGGTGAGTATCAATATACACATGCAACGATGCAAGACCATTTGCACAAGTTTGTGAATTGGGCTAATAAGACTAAATGAAATAGTTTGCATTGAAAAAAAAGCATTTTCCTTAATTAAATAAAACGATGGATGACCATTATAAATACTCGTACGAGTACTAAGTGCCGCATTCATAAAAATATATTTAAAAAAAATTCCATAGAAATATTTCAGATAAACCCTTAAATAACCCAGCAAAAAATTACAATACAAATTACTATTTAGTTGCAACATTACAACATAACACTCCAAGTAGTTATATTTCTGGTGAAACATCCATGAATTTAACACATGCTTCTCATAGGACGGAAATAGAGATGGGCGTGTGTCGTGTTTTCTTTCGTGACACGAACACGCACGACTCAACACGAAGTGTTCGTGACAAAAATCGGATTTCGTGCGAGTTCGGGTCGATTCGTATTGGGCAAAATTGACACGAAAAACACAAAACGATTTTAGATGCAAAATATGTATGAATGAATTTCCAGTAGAAAAAAAATTTACGGCCGTATGTACGTATAAGAAAAAACTAGCCAGAATTTAGCATAAGTGGCAAAATGAATATGATCTGGAGGAGGTTTGTCATACAATTTTACATTAAAAATCAAGCTAGGATTTAATACATAATAATAATAATAATAATAATAATAATACAATATGCGCCGGTTTTTAATGTAAATTTGTATGGAGGAACTCGTTAGCACCTAGTAGAGTTGGGCATAGTTGTTCCTTTTGCGGATTGTTCCGTTTTGTTCCCAACAACAAAAGGAACTATGTAGTTCGTTCTTTTCGGTAAGTTGTTCAGTGAACAACAGAACAGAGATTTTAGTCGTAGAATCCTCTTCAATGTTTTCTTTTTAGTGCTTATTAGTGACTTTATTCGTTGCGTAATTTTTGTAAGTAAATGGTTAAAATTAATATTTTTGATTGAAAATCCTTAAAATGAAGTCAGTGATCATTTGAAAAAAAATTTAATCACTTTTTTTAATACTGATTCATATTCAACACGACAAATTCTTTTTTTTAATTTAGTAAAAATGTTTCTTGTTCATACGTATTTTTATTTGCACTTTGTGCTCTCATTCGCAGTATGCTTTTAGTAAGTAAAAGGTAAAAATTAATATTTTTGAACGAAAATTTTTTAAATGAAATCCGTAATCAGTTTAAAACAAATTTTAATCACTTTTTTTGGTTCTAATAATTTTTTTCACAATCTGTTTTTTAATTCAATACTACAAATTATTTCTTTTAATATTATAAAACTTGCTTGTATATTTCACTAAGTATACATTCCCAGCAAAAAAATTACACATTACCATTAGAACTAGTTACTTGCCATATAATGACTTACTTTTCTGATTGCCAATTTGCATTACTCGCTTACAAATCACATTACCTAAAATTACAAAAAATGACGTGCAAGTTGCTAAATGAAGACAATGATTGTTTTAGACGAAATAGGTTACGTGAAATGTTCGACAAATAAAAAAATGTAAGTACTTCTCAAGAATCGATTATTTTAGTCTCACGCCTTGTTAAAATCATTAAGTTGGTAATCCAGTAGGGAAGTGCTTCCACCAAAAATGCTTAATTCCAAACTCGATTACCTTTTTTGAAATTTTTTGCTGGGTTTTCTGTTGTTTGTTTTGATTATTCTGCTAAAAATTTAATAGTGTGCCTATTTTTTTTTTATTTGTCACTTTTTAATTGAAATGTTTTGCATGTGTATTGGTCAGGAACAGAGAATAAGATAAACAAAACGAAATAGAGACTAAAAACTAACTAAGGAACAAAAACGAACGAACGAAAGAACAAGAAAGAAAAAGAGAACAAGAAATACCAAAAGAACAAAAAGGAACAACTAGACTGAACTAGTTCACATCGTTCACTTATGGGAATAGTTCAATTGAACTAGTTCATTCTTTTACAGCACAAGTCTAGCACCTAGTTCAATGTCGTCACTTATTCTAACTTCATGCCATTTTTGCTTATACATAGTGACGTTAATATTTTGTATCGTCAAACACACAACACCAGTGTATTTGTTGATATTGTATGGGCATAAATCGATAGTATCAGCTGTGGTCGCAAATAGTATCAGCTGGCAGTGCCATATTTTGAAAAGCAACTCTTGAAAAAAATCAATTAAATTTTCTGATCTTCAATACCATATCAATAATATTTCGTGCGTGTTGTGCAGTATCATGTTGACGAAATTTTTCGCATGCGTGTTTCGTACGTGTGGAGCGTCTTGGTATTCGTGTTCGTGTCGTGTTGGATAAATTCGACATGCGCCCATCTCTAGACGGAAGTCATCCAAATAACTGAATGGTATACACTTAAAAGGTTGTCTAGAACAGTTTTTTATATAAACAAAAGCCTTAGAATATTAAATTCAGTACCTGTAGTGACTGGTATGCAATGAAAGTGGTAAACCTTTTGGACTAGTTCCAATAGTTTTTTTTTTGTGGGAAACCTAAAATATATTTTATGAATACGGCAGTTATGTTTTAATTTAGTTTTTGTTTCCCGAGTGGTCAACTTGTTTCTAGAACAATTCTGCACTCGCGTTACAAAAATAGAACTTTCGTTTTGTATTTGAAATTTTTTTAAAAAATTTCCTAAACATGCGCTTCTTTTGGTTCAACAACTATTTTGTATGTCCATTGAGCTTCTTGTAAAGGCTATTAAGGTTAATTAACAATTTGACCACTATGTACTAATATGCAGTTAAAAGGTTTCCTGTACATAATAGCCAATAAACTATTATTAAGAGTTTATATATTAGCCACAATTCCCAAGAGGTTACACAAAATTGATAGTATAACACTTTTCCAAACAAAAGAAGAGAAAGAAATACTAACACCAACC
Organism: Tachina grossa; assembly: GCA_949987645.1. Classification (NCBI taxonomy): domain Eukaryota; kingdom Metazoa; phylum Arthropoda; class Insecta; order Diptera; family Tachinidae; genus Tachina; species Tachina grossa. The sequence continues at coordinate 30,421,866 of OX465276.1, read as the reverse complement.
CCCTTTTAAGTGCCCTGCAAATAATATTGGAGTACGTGGTCCAATCTAGATAAAACAGACTAGTTACATCATGGTCCCATGCAATGCAGTCATGGATCATGTCGTTTTCATACAAGCATTCAATGCTGTACGATAAGTGTTCGTGTTTAAACGATTATGATCGTTCTTCTTAGGCACTCACAATTGTATGCGAGTAGTCTATAACTATTCTATATGGAGTAGTTTTGGGGTTAGTCCGATGTAATGCATAGTTGGACCATGTGGTCCAACCCTAGGGCATCTTAATGTTAAATCGACCACCTTTTTTTCATATATTTGGAGTAGTTTTATGGTACTCCTACTCCTCTTTGGACTAGTCTTTACATGCATGTATGGACTAGTCGCATTATTTGCAGGGTGGTTTACACACACACACACACACATACATTATTTTATTTATTATTTATTGAAGTACAGTAAGGCCTCGATTATCTGTGCTTCGATTAACCGGTAACGTCGATTATCCGGGAAAGAATTATTTGCATCGATCAACCGTGATCGACATTTGTTCCCTTATACGAGTAGTTTATATTTATGCATTTTTTTTTTTGATTAAACACAAGCACAAAATCCATGAATTTTTCTTTTATTATACATATGCGGTATATATAAAGATGTATGAGCAAGTACAAATATATGAATAAAAAAGATATGAAAAAACAATAATCGAGAAAATCTATTATCCGTAATGGTCGGGACAGGATCTAACTGTATTATTTTCGAAATTTCCGATTGCCGAACAACAATACACATTTATTACTACTTTTTTTACCAAATAATAATTTCGAGTTTTTCATTTGGCCTTCATCTAATAAAGGCCTTTCGTTCGGCCTTAATATAAACATGATTCCTAAGAAGTCAATATAGATTTTCCAAGTTAAGTGATTCTGCGATATGTTAAAGTAGAATGGTCTAACATAATGTAAATTTTCTGAATGTAGTTTACAGAATATCCACTGTCTAATAACCAATAAAATGGTCTGGTTGTTATCACCAGCAGACACCGTGTGGACAAAAACCAGAATATCTAGCTGACGTTCCTCCTGATGTATGCTTTGGCAGCTTCATGGACAAAGAAGAGAAGTCAGCCCAACAACTTCTCTGTGACTGTGCTGCTCTTCAGGAGCAAAATTAGACATGTATGCAATGGTGTCTTTTATTATTAGAACTCTGGCAAGTGGCACTTGTTGGAATTTATCCAAAAACTCTCAATAGAACTAACAAATAGGAACCGAAGGCACATCTCGGGGCTCATTACAGTCATTACGGGGCACTGGACGGTCGGCTGACATGCTAGTAGGATAGATCTGTCACATAATGAGTTGTGGCGAAGTTGTCGAGAAGAAATCAAAGGAGAGACAATCTTCCACTTTCTTTGCGAATTTCCAGCTTTGCATCTCTCGAGACACACATTTTTAGGCAGTAATGTACTAGACGATCTTTCAGATTTATCTGAGATAGGGTTGAGTGACCTTATCAGATATCTCAACGCGACGGGTTAGATCTAGTAACGATTACCATATCAGAATACTTAGATACGGATCTACATAGGTTGACACCGTTGAGGAGAGTGGTCCTTTCAAAAAGGAATCATCTAGATCTAGACAGCCACGTAAACCAACCAACCAACCAAAAACCCTACATGATTTTCAATAACCGCAATCTTCAGGACCTTCTAGAATTGTTATTGCTTTTCTAGATCACCAACTGGTCTCACTTTAGTGACCGGCTATGATTAAGTGCAAATTAAGAAACTTTAAATACATTTCACATATGAAATATATTCCAACTATTAAGGGGGGAAACCATTTACCTTGATGATTGAAAATATTAAAAACAATAAATTTTTGGTTTCAATATACGAGTACATACATAGAAATATGCATGTCCATTGGCTGGGAAGCAATAACTTATGATTTAACCTCAAGTTCATATTTAAATAAAATCAATACAAAAATAAAAAAATACTAGAAAGAAATATACTCAAAGTCTTTTGACTGACCGAAGAAAAAAAAAACAGTGTGTTAACTTAAGGTGTGGACACCAACAAGACGCAACTACAGCACAACCATGAATTAAAACCCCATCCACTGAATACTAATGAGAAACTATTGGCTCTTGATTGGTTGCTAATTTGGCTGTGATGTATTAAATTACATTATTTCTTTTTTGTTGGAATTTAAGCAAATAAACAATGAAAAAAATTAAACATTATTATGTAGTATTTATTGCATTAAAAACAAACAACATTAATTATATAGCATTAAAAAAACTAACAACAACAACAACAAAATTGCAATAAAAAGCTAAATTTACTATACGAGTTACTCGCATAAACACGTGGTTGGCCAACAAACCAAATAAAAAAATATTACATAGTTAAACGAAGAAGGTATTGTAACAATTAAACAAATTGTTTTGTAACCATTGTTATTGCTGCTGCTCTGATTGTTGCAGTTGTACAAAAAAAAATTTAATTAACAATTTTAAATCAACTCTAAAAAAAATTTAGACTCTACGAAAGCGTTTATAAGTACATAAATAAGTATAGTAAACAACTTATGCAATGTATTTTTATAACATTTTATTTTGGAATATTCTTCTAAAATAAAAAAGAGACGCACAAAGTCTTTGATTTAAAAAGATAAAACCAATGCTGGAGATGGGTCATCCCTCACGTGATTTACATGACTGCCGTTTCAATCAATCGTGTATGAATATGAGTATGAAAAATGTCAGTGTTAAGGCTCAGTTAGTCAACTGCAACAGCTGATCGATATTGTTATGTGAAAATTAATGAAAATAGTTATAGAGATACAACCGGAATATCGATCAGCTGTTTCATACCGTTGCAGTTACAATTCCATTGCAGTTGGCTAACTTAGCCTTTAGGCATTAAACACATTGACCACAGCTGCTCACACTTGACTTCAAACGCCTCTAGCTGCATTTGTCGCCTTGTATCCAGCTAGGCTAGGTTAGGTTGGGAAGGGTGGTGCTTTACCGCACCTCGAATGTTTCACATTTATAAAAATAAAATTACTCTTTTAAAATTTATTTATTTATTTCACGACAAGTATAAAAATTAATCAATTCATTTATTTCGCGAGCATGCTCGTGAGTTTTCAAAAATGTTTCATATGTTGATAAAAGCCACTTAACACGGCGGTGAGTAAGAAGGTACTCACTATCTCTTCTCAACTTAATATTTTACTTTGCGGAGGCTAAAAATTACTCCAGCAATCAACTAAAAACGTGAGTGGTTAAAACTTATTATTGTACTTTCATAAAATTTCGTTTAATTGTATTTTACACGTCCATACATGTACACATATACATACATACGTACAAATAAATATATGTAGTAGTCTCCTGCACAAGACATCTTATAAGAACTTTCAAGACATGAGGGATTTTTCAAATGCTTTACTACATCGAAATCTTATAAAACAAACGTTAACAACATTGTTTGCAAGAAATTTGTTTGAGTATTGTAGGTATAAGAGTAAAGAAGAAAACACTTCGTGACGGAAGAATTTGTGATACTAGCTTCTTTCTACCCATAAGCGCGTGTACAAACGTCATGCATGTATGTGTGTATGATCTTTTATTTTTCTGCGCACATGCAAAGGCACACACATGCATTAACATTAGTTGGTTGCGGTTAATCACATAATAGCTTACCATCTACATATTACACACACACTCAAACGTACAATTTGAAAAATAACAAGCATACACTAATCAACAGTACTTCCTTTGAGTGTTTGTTACAAACAAGCTGTCTGGCGACATCGATTGTTACAACTGATATACACATACACCAATACATCCATCGTGCTTCGCTTATAGTACGACATACATTTAAAAATCATGACGTTTTTACATTTCAATACTGTTTACGCAGCTCTCTAATATGTACATATGTACATGTGTATATGATTTTTCTACTAATTCTAATTCTTGGGTAAAGTCTCTAGTGAAAAAAATACAAGCATTAACTTTTTCGCTTTAACTGCTAATTTTTGCACGTTATTGTGGGGTTTCTTCTTTTTGTGCCGGATTTGAGACATTAATTTCTCACATTTTTTATTTATTGTTTTTTTTTTTTTTTTGTTAATTGACTGACTCAAACTTCTATTGTATGCATTTCCTTTGAGGTTTAAATATTAAAAAGTACTTGTTTGCATTCCTGATAGAAACTGACTAGACAAAAATGTTCAAAGCGATTGCATGCAACTTTGTCACGAAAGAGAAAAAATTTTTTTATGTGTAAACATCTATACGCTAGGGGGTAAAAATCTTTTTCACTGAGATTTCTTTGCTGAGATTTCTTTGCTGAGATGCACACAGCGTTGTCAAATCGGTGTGAGCTATGTATGAGTGTATTAGTGTTTGAAAGAAGCAATACAAACTTATTTAAAATATTGTAAATACATAGGAATTTGCTGGTTTTTGTTTGTTAGGGTCGTTAGGTTTTTTGCTTTATTAGGGTTCCGTACACCAAAGGTGAAAATAATAATTGCTTTATTAGGGTTCCGTACACCAAAGGTGAAAATGAACCCTATTGTTTTCGCTACGCTGTCCGTTCCTCTGTTACAGGGTATTTCCTCGAGAACCGTAAGAGCTACGGACCTGAAATTCGGACACAGTGTGTAGACATTTGGCCGCTACAACAGCAAATATATGAGTTAAAAATTAAAGGGTGTTCCAAAACGAGCAACGAAAAATGTTAAAGTCCCATGTAATATACATACACTTGAATTTTGTAAAGTTAGTGTATTTTTATACAGACTACAACAATTAACAGTAAATTTAAAATTTAATTTAATTTTTTTTTAAATTTTAATTTGACAACTTGCTGTATCTTGGAAACTGTAAGAACAAAACTCTTAAAATTTTCAAAAACGGTAAAACTAAAAAATCAAAAAATTATAAAATCGCCAAATCTAAAAAAAATCGCCAAAAAAAATCGCCAAAACCGAAAAAAGCACCAAATTAAAAAAAATTCTAGGACTAAAATAAATCGCGAAAAACCGGAAAAATCATCAAAATGAAAAACAATCGCCAACGTGAAAAAAATCCAAAAACAGAAAAATAATCGCCAAAATGAAAAAAATCGCCAAAATAAAAAAAATTGCAAAAATTAAAAAAAAAACCCTTAAACAAAAAAATCGCCTAAATAAAAAAAAACCCCAAAAACAAAACAAAAAAACGCCAAAATGAAAAAAAACCAAAAAACAGAAAAAAGTCGCTAAAATGGAAAAAATCGCCAAAATGTAAAAATTTCAAAAATTAAAAGAACCCAAAAAGAGAAAAAAAACCGCCAAAAAGAGAAAAAAGCGACAAAGCTGAAAAAATCGTTTAAACTGGAAAAACTTAAAAAGGAAAAAAGCCACATCAAAAAAATGCTCAAAACCGAATGTACGGATAAACGAAAAAAAAAGCCAAAACTATTTGTTATATAGGCTAAAGTGTCCGCACGGAACCCTTCGCGCGCGAGTCAAAGTCGCACTTTACTGAATTTATTTTAATTGCAATGCGTACACAACAACAAGAACAGCAACAACTAAACGATGAACAACAGGAATTAAAAAGTAAAAAGTAAAAGCAAAGGCATTTACCATAGATGAGCACTACCAGATGAGCAGTACCACTAAAATTTCAGTAAAAATAATATAAAAAAAGCGCCAAAAACCGAAAAAACCAAATAAACGAAAAAAAAGCCAAAACTATTTGTTATATAGGCTAAAGTGTCCGCACGGAATCCTTCGTGGGCGGGTCAAAGTCACACTTTACTGAATTTATTACTAATTGTCGTACATTAAGTTATCATAGGCAAATAAAAACAAATAAATAAAATGAATACAAAAACATTTAATTTTAATAACTTTTAAAAAGATTTTTTGCACTTTTAATAAGAAATTTACTAACACAAAGCAAAATAAGGAAAACAAAAAACTAAACTTGTCAAACTAAAAGTCTTCATCGTCTTTGAGATTGTCATTCATACGGACAACAAGAAGTACAGAGAAACTTAACAGCTTCATATAAACACCATCTTGTGTGCAATAGTAGCTACTAATTTTCACTAACATATAATTGTGCTAGCGCTGTATAGTTCGAAAACCATTGCTGTAAAATAACTAACTACATGCATTACATTTCATTAAACAGCAGTGTGCCCATTTACTAACCAAATAAGTTAAATAAAACAAACAAAAACCAGCAAATTCCTATGTATTTACAATATTGAAAGTTTTGATACTTTTAATTAATTAATTAAAAAATATTACTAAAAGCATGGCACTTCCAACTTAAGAACATTTTTCATTACTAGATGTTTACACATCTCCCCTGTGATCGGACTCACATTGCTTTTTTTTAAAGAAAACAATTTTTGAAAAGGCACTTTATTTTAAAGATGATTTAAGCTACATACGTCCATACAATGTGCGAGCTTCTACAAAAGAGCTTTGTCCTTTCACACCGACAAGAGTACAACAGCCGATCAGGTCTCGAAGGCAACAATGCTTGCTTCTTATGGCGAGTTGTGTTGTCATTTTCAAAATTTGTGCATCGCCGTTCTCATTATGTTTTTTATATGGAAAGCAATGCCACACACCGTAAGAAATCATAAATGACAAACGTTGCCACCATTATACACTATTGCGAAGTCACAAAATGCCATAGTATGTACTGGGCATTACTTAGCAAAGAAACAGCAACAAATTGTGAGAGCTTTCAAAGCCCTTTAACTCAAACACAAGTGTCAGGGTATGTGTGTTCGGATGTAGTTGATTTAAACAAACTTTTTTTAAAAGGTAATATTTTTCAAAAGTACTTTTTAAATAGGCACACCTTTATAAGAACATTTTTTTAAGAATACCCTTAGAAAATACTTTATGTTAAATGCATATTTTTGAAATGGCAATTTTTTAATGGATACTTTTGGAAAAGGTGCTTTTTTAATAGATAGTTTGGAAAAAAGTATTTTTTAATAGATACTTTGGAAAAAAAATATTATTTAGTAGATACTTTGGAAAAAAATATTTTTTAATAGACACTTTTGCAAATGTAATTTTTAAAGAAACTTTTGAAAAATGTACTTTTTTAAATAGATACTTTTGAAAAGGTAATTTTTTAATAGATACTTTGGAAAAAAGTCCTTTTTAAAGGTAATTTTTTAACAGATACTTTTGGAAAAGGGACTTTTTTAGTAGATACTTTTGGAAAAGGTGCTTTTTAATATATACTTTTTGAAGAGGTACTTTTTAATAGATACTTTTGAAAAAGTTATTTTCTAATATACATGTACTTTTGAAAAATGTACTTTTTTAATAGATACTTTTGAAAAACGTGCTTTTTAAACAGATACTTTTGAAAAGTGAACTTTTTTAATAGTTTTGAAAAAAAGTCCATTTTTAAAAATGAACTCTTTAAAGGTACTTTTGTAAAATATATTTTTTTAAGAAATTTTTTTTATTTTCTTAAAAGTACTTTTTTAAAAAACACTTTTACAAAATACAAATTTTAAGATGTACTTATTTTTAAAGTATTAAGTATGCTTTTTTAAAATGGCATTCTTATAAAATAATTTTTTTAGAGGCAATTTTTTTAAAAAGAACTTTTTAAAAAAGGTACTTTTTTTAAATCTTCTCTCTTCAAAAGCTACTTGTTTAAAAATCTGCTTTGTTTAAAAGCTAATTTGTTCAAAAGGTACTTTTTGTAAAGAGTACATTTTTAAAAATACTTTTTTTAATTCTTGGTTTATTAATGTATCGTGTTTAAGAAATATTGCATTAAAAACATAACATGATAAATAATAAATAAAATTTATAGCTCTAGCTGCAATGATTGATAACAACTTTCACTTTTTTTATTTTTCATTTTAAGGTCTTCGAAAATTTGCCAACTAACTTTTGGGTTTACCCATCCCAAAAGTAAACACAACATTGCGAAATTTATATATTTCATGCAAACCACCTACAACAACAACAGCAACAATAATATCAAGTGCAACAGCATTGAAGAACGTGAAGAAAATTTTAAAAATGTTGGACAATATTGTAACAGAAACTTGTATGGCTGCAATGCCAATAGAAATTTTGGCAGATGCTAAAGTCTGCAATAAAAGTACTAATTACAGTGAAGATAAAATACAAATAGAAGCAACAAATAGCATTAATCAAACTGCTGTTACAGCAACTGTAACAAAGACTAACAAAACAAAGACAATTTTAAATTGGTTAAAGAATAACACCCATAACAATACACTAACAAGAATAAATGTAAACAATACTGGTAATAAAACAAATAAAACTGCCAAAGGTGAGCATAGGGAAGTTAAATCAGGCAATCGTAAGCAATTTGATAAGATAAGACAGCAGCAGCAGCAATTAAGCGTTAATTCATATGATAATTGTACGTGCCCAAAAACTACAACAACTATTTCACAAACTACAACAACGACAACAAAAAAGTCACTGGCTCACAAAGACGACGATACGTTGAGAGAGTTCCGAGGGGTGCAAACCTTGAAACACTTTTGGAACAAACGAATCACTGCCAATAGAGAATCTGCCTTAAGAGCTAAAGGCTCCAAACATCAATTCACTAAATCTGTCAGTTGTTTGGTGAATGTCATCAACCATACCGGAGAACCACCACCAACAATAACAACTCCATCCAACTCACCCACAACGATAAGCGAAAAAGGCAGCAAATTAAGAGCGCTAAGTTTGCATGACTGTTCAAGAAATTCCCCAGATTTTGAGGAAATTTCTTTATCGGACATCGACATACAAAAGCATTTGGAAAAGGACAATTTCTATAAATACAAAACAGCCGAGCAGGCCTCTAAGCTCAGAGAGCTGAGCGAGCATTCAACTCATAAGAAATTAAGTAATGGCATCATTTTACCCGTCGATTGGTTGAAACGTCATGACAAATTTTCGCGCAAAAAATCTATAGAACTTACGCTCTCGTCCGCATGCAAGATAAACCAGAATACAAACAACAGTGATAACAGCCATCAGTTTTTTATCAGCAGCACTTCCGCTGAAAATAACAACGACATTACAGTTAATGAAAACAAAATGTATAATCAACAACAAGTACAACAAGATATGGCTTTTTTGCCAACGGCAAAGAGCCAAAACACAGGAGGCGAAGTTGGCAAGAGCAGCCAAAGCAGCAAAACCAAAAGTCCAACACCAACACTTACCACTGCAAATTCACCACAACATGCAGTCAGTCGTTGTAGAGAAACAACAAGAAAAGATTCGGTTAAAAATTTAGTCAGTGCCAGTAGTATTAGTAGAGATTCTTCTACAACATCGTTAGCGGCTAGTGCCAATAGCCATAAATCGGTGGTAAAGAGAAATTCTTCAGCTCGCAAATACAGTTTTAAAACTCACACTCGTTCTTATCATGCGTCGCGCAAAATGCACACAAATAAAGATACGTCGGTTAGCGGAGCAATGGGCATGGCTGCCAGTGCTGCTGCCCCCAACAGCCTGGTGGCAAAATTAACTCAACAATTCAATGAAATAATACAAAAAGATAAAACGCTGCTGGACGAAATTAAACGTAAAAATGGAGTACTCATGACCCATAAAGGTCATGTCTACAAAGTGGTGGATACAACTTCTTTGAACCGTGATGGCTCCAAGGCCCAGGATACCAACACAAATCAAAGCAAGCCAGCGCGTGGCTTGACTTCTACAGTGCAAAGAAATATCAAAAAGTTTGAAAGTGAATCGAGGGGTTTGAAACCTAAAGTACCTTTAAAAAGTTTGCAAGTGTTAAGGAAGAGTAATGAGCTGGTGGTTAATAAAGCCATAAATACCAATGCACGATGTAACTCCAGCAGACTAAATATTACGAAAGATGTCGAAACTAAGGCAGACATGAAACCCCAAACTCTGCCACTGCCACTACCATTAACATTGGAAATGGTGCAAGAAGAAGCCAAAACTCCTGTGGAAAATGACGACTGTAAAGAGGTTAACTCTGAAAATACTGACTCTTCCATTGCAGGCTTTTTGAAACAAGATGAGTTTCTGGCTGTACTTCCGCCAAAAATAGACAATGTCATTTATAAAAGCATCATAAGTAAAAATAAGCACCAGCAGAAAGTCGAAGAGCTTCAGAAAGCTGAAACTACTGCAGAAAGCTGCAAAGAGAAAAACAATTCTTTAAATGAAGTAACTTATAATCCAGAAAAAAGTTCGCCAACAAACCAACCAGAGCATAAGGAGAATGAAGATAAATTAGATGTTTATCAGCCACAAAATGAAAATGAAGAAATTAAACTAAACTCTAGTGCTGAAGTTCCACAAAATGTATTAACTAATGAAAATGATATTATTGAAACCACCCAGCAAGAAACACTTTCACCCTCGCCTTCACCTTCTTCGCCTCCAAGCGAAGAAAATGAAACTGACAGCAAAACCATAGACAATAATCCAAAAAATTCAACATCTCCCGAACCTTTAGAGGATGAGGACAAGAAAAAGCGAAAACACAAATATGCCAAAATCTATGAAAAGTTAAGATTCTTTACGCCTTTCTCGCATACAAACAAAAAGCAAAAGCTTACCGCCGCCACCAACAGCTCAAACCAAACAGACGTTAGAAAAATCGAGATAAACATTGACATCCTTGATGCCAAATCTCAGGAAAGGACAAACGAAATAAATACTCTTTTATGTGACAATCCCAAGCTTTTAAAAAGTGGAGAATATACACCAATGAATTCGCCCACGCCCACACCCAAGCAAGAGTTTGAGCCCAGCGATGATATATATTCCATAATGTACAATCCCGATGCCAAGTTATTGCACGCTTTAGAGCAAGTAGACAAAAAATTACAAGACTTATCGCATGACAACGATAAAATTTTAAAATCCGATGAATATGGTCAACCTCTAAAGCCAAATGCATCATTTCTGCATCAAACCAAAGAAGTTATAACGCCCAAACCCTCCACAGTTATACAAGCGGTGAATGTAACACTAGTCAATGCCATAGAAGGGGAACAAATGATAATGGAACAAAAAGAGATAAAACAAAAGAGGGCTGATGATAAGAAGCAACAACTAAAGGAGGAGGAGATGCAACAGCTGCTCGAAGATAAGGTTGAGGAACCCTTTTACGAACCCATCTGTGTAGATAAATCAATTGAGATCAAGACTGAACAATCCAAAAGCAACTGCGAAACAAATGAAGTAGTAAATAGCGAAACTGCCATTACACTTGAAGAAGATATTTATCAAACTGTAGAAGAAGCCAAAATGGACAACATACACTATAACAGCATCATAGAGCCCGAGACTGTTACCAAATGCTTGCAAGAATTGGATGGCTACGAGCCAATTGAAAATCCCGATGATGCAAAAATTCCACCCTGCTCTACCGGCATTACACCAAAGCCCTTAGACTTTGATGGATATGAAGAATATGCCCCTGCGGTAGAGACAACACCATTGCCCCCGGCCGGCACTACTGGTGGGCGCAGAGTAACCGACGAACTGCCCGATTTGCCTAAACCAAAAAGAGTTCTACCAAAATCTCCCAAACCTTGTAGATCGGCACCGAAACCTCCACTACTCAGACTTGAAAGTACTGATGCAGACTCTTTGACAAGCCGCTGCCAGGAACCAAATTATTATGGAGGTGAAGAAAATATTTACGACACCATTAAAAGTTCCCATTGTTACGAATCTCTGCAATCTGTTGTTGTTGCTGGCGGCAATAAACTACAAAATTCACCGCCTTTATTAAGAACCAAAAATTCCGATTGTGTGTCATTGTCCTCGAATTGCTACGAGAGTATTTCTCACTACAAACCCACCAACAACAACAATATAGTGGGTCATCACAGTGGTGGTAGCAGTAATGGTTCCACTCTCACCATTTCTTCGGAGAATAAAACGAATAGTCTATATGAAGACTCGCTAAATTCTAGTCTGCATTATGCAAGTAAGCGCATCTATCACATGAATATTCTTCATACAAATAATGAAATTAATAATAAATCGGCGAGAGATGTGAACAGTGTTAATGGTTATGGCAGTTCCATGGGACGTACAACCGATACCAGTGACGAGTGGACCGATGTTTCGGACAATGAGCATAATGATGATGCAGAAAATAAACCACAATTTATCATGTAAGTAAAATAAAAAACAACTTTACAACTTTATCTTTTATTTATATGAAAAAAAAATCTTATCAAGGTCTTTCTTTTTAATTTTTATGTGAAAGAATAATATTGATTTTGTAATTCAGATAAGGTTAAATACTGAGTAAGGAGATAGCAGCAATTAATTAAGTTTTAGTGTTAAACGGCTTTGAAAATTTTAACGAAACAGGAGAGTATGTAAGGAAATTCGCTGAGAATTTCATTCAGTTGCAACAAATAATTGTGTCATTTTCTACTTTATAAGTTAATTTATTTCTTTTAATAAAAAGTTTAGCATGAAACGCATTCACCACAACAAGCTACCTACTTCAAAACGTCAAGGATAGAATATGAAAATGATTATTTTGACGGCAATCAGGCAACAGGCTGTAGGTTGTTGTCCATGCTACATTTGTCGTTGTAGTCAAATTAAACTAATTTCTATTTTTGATGGCTACTAGAGCCCTGCACAAGACCACTTACAAGAACTTTTAAGACATCGAGGGATTTTTCAAATGCTTTACTACAGCGAAATCTTCTAAGACAAACGCTAAAGGCTGTGATACACTATCATACAAAGTCGTGCGATCTACGAAAAAATGCAACCCTAGTATCATGGAGTTTATGAACATTTTCAAAAGACAATAACAATTCATCACACCAGCGTTGTATTTTTTCGTAGATCGCACGACTTTATATGATAGTGAGTCATGGCTTCAAACAACACTGTTGGCAAGACATTTTTTTCAGTTATTGCAGGTACATATATGAGTAAAGAAGAGAATACTTCGTGACGGAAAAATTTGTGATGTTTGGTTCTTCCTACGCATGGGCGCGTGTACAAACGTCATGCATGTACATACGCACACACGTTGTATGTATGACCTTTTATTTTTCTGCGCTCATAGAAACGCACACATGCATTGACATTAGTTGTGCGCGCTTGATTTAAAAAACCACCCTTAAACACATAATAGCTGACCACCTACATCTTACACACACACACACACACACACACACACACACACACACACACACACTCAAACATACAATATGCAAAATAACAAGCATACACGCATCAACACTACTTCTTGTGATTGTTTGTTACGAACAAGATGTCTTCGCGACATCGCTTTTTAAACACTCATATACACGTTCATCAATACATCCATCGTGCTTCGCTTATTAAACGACATCATTTATTATTGGTTTAGTATAATACATGCTACGACAATACATTTAAAGAACAAGATGTATTTACATATCAAGACTTTTTACGCAGCCCTCTAATGGCTACAAACCAAAAACAGTGTTGACAATACAGCAAAATATTTAAATCAAATTAGTATTTTTTTATTGCAAAACAAAAAAGAAAGTTACAGTTTTAATTTCAATTGCAAAAGTAATTATATTTGTTAAAAACGAAAAAAAAAAGATAATTCGAGAAAAGTTTCGAAATTTTAAACAATCCACAATATTGATTAAAAATCGCTAAAATTATAAGGAATGCAAAAAATTCGGTAAAGACCGCGAAAATTATGAATGATAACAAAGTTGTTTAAAAATCGGCAAAACTGTTAAGAAGTTGAGAACATGCAAAAACTCGATTTTAATGCGAACTTTGAATAAGTTCGCGAGAAGCAACCCTAAAATTTATTAGAAATCGCCTATGCCACTAAAAACAAAAAAGTTTGGTAAAAACGCGAAAAAATCTCAAGTTAGCCAAAAATTGCTCAATGTACTCAAGAAATTATTAGGGCCAAACCCACGATATCGATAACGTTCGACTTGTCGCACACTTACATTCAAAATAAAAACAAATTTTAATACTTTGTTGTTGTTTCAAATGTAAGTGTGCGACAAGTCGAAATAAATTGATTCATTTTTATATTTTTGCGTGATATACAAAAAAATTTTAATAAGCTATTTTATTTTTATAAATGTGAAATATTTTAAAGTGACACCGCACCACTGAAATATCTATTTATACTTCAATATCAGGTTGTTACGATGGAGCTGCCGTTTTCAACATTTGTAGCTAGCGGCACTTGTAGTCTTGTAGCCATGTAGCCTGCTATGGTGAATGTGTTTAATGCTTTAAAGTGTAAACCTGCTAAGTCGACTTTTTATAACACTTGACATTTAATGCCAATCGAAAGGGAAAGACACTATGCACAGTGTTGCGAGGCGGCAAAAAATAGTGAAATGAAATGTTTGAAACACGAAAATATTTTGATGCTAATTAGTAACCTACACAGACTGACTAAGAAAAAACAGAAATAATTAAATTAAAATATAATTTTTTTTGCCGAAGTTATAGAGCATCAAAGTTGGACGTTGTAAACAAGTTCAATAACACTATGCAACAAATGAAGACTTTTGGAAAAGCTCACGGACTAGACGTTATAGGTTCGATAGTACTGCCAAACAGGGTTGTCAGATTTTTTTCGCCAAATTGATTTTCAAAATCGCCAAAAATAAGTTTTTTGTAGTTTTGCTTAGTAAATATTTGATAATAAATTCTTTTTTATATAACACTTTTTTAATATAAATTTTTATAAAATGATCGTATCAAAATTTATCAGAAAATCGCCAAAAATTAGAAATAGAACCGCCAAAATTATTTCTTGTGCATTTTTTCTCACCCAAATTCAAAGCGTATTAATGACTATAACTACTATAAGAAAAATCATCAAAATCAATTTTTTTTAATTTCTTGCAGACGAGTTTTGGTAGGATTTATTTTTGAAACTACTCCTTCAACAAACCAATTATCTTGAATTAGAAAAATTTTTAACTTCAATTTTGTTAAAAAATAGCCATAATAATCGCCAAAAAATTTATTTATCGCCAGTAAAATCGCCAACAAATTTATTTATCGCCAGAAAAATCGCCATGTCGCCAAGCCAAAAATTTGAAAAATCGTCACGTTTGGCGAGAAATCGCCATATCTGACAGCCCTGCTGCCAAAGTGTAGTAAAACCCTATACTCAGTTTGTCAAATTTGGTGACCAATTTTTGTAGTGGCCTCCAAAGATTTCGAAAATTAGTGCACCCTTATCATTAGTTAAGGCTTTTATCATCAGTTTTTGGCCAACAGCTGAGTCAGACTTGGCAATAGCGCTAACCTAACCTATGTACATATAATGTATTATTATGCCAAAAAAAAAATATTTTTTTTTTAATAATAATAATAATCAATAAATACACAAAGTTTCATGAAGCTCCAACTTTTTTTATACTATACTTTATTATATTTTTTCATTTCAGTATTTACGGGAAGGATGCAAATCCTTGCACCGAAATTTTTTAAATTTTATATTTGGCTACATTTTATCAATTAAAACATGTATGCCAAATTTTACATTTTTACAATAATTCATTCTATTTTGGACCGCTCGTTATATGAAAGCACTACACTGTGCGCCGCATCGACTTGCTAAAATATTTATTTCAATTTTAAACTCTACATGTTGAAAAAACTGTTATAAAAAATTGTAACGGTCTTTTTGGTATCTCCTGTAAAATTTGGTTGAAGTGAGATGGCAGGTTTACACTCTAAGCCGACGATACATATGTTTCATCCCTTTCACAAACGGAAAGTTTATTTTGCAAAGTCTTAATTCAGCTGGGAGATAGACAGAAAGAGAACGTATTTCTACATCTATCTTTCACTCAGCTGAACTAAGACTTTGCGAAATAAACTTTTCGTGTCTAAAAGAGGTCTATATTTATTTTATTTCAATTATGCGACTTTTCAATTAAATGTAGTATAAGCTGATGTGAATTCGACTGTACTTCTTCTCTTTTTAAAATAAACTCTTTGAAAATCTTTTCCCAGATAACCCAAATTTATATAAATTTTCTTTATCTATGACAAACTTTTTATCTACCTTTTTATGAAATAGTTGTTGTAATTTTTGTTTTCTCTCTCTATATACTATAGTGTATGTTTATGGAGCGACGGTACTCCATTGACCTAGAAAATCGTTTTATACACATTTTCAGCTGATAACAATAATTGTTATGTTTGTGTTAATACAACTTTATACCTTTAACAAAACTTTCGTTGAAATAAAATCAATAGTTATATATGAGATTTTGTTAAGTAATGAGCAAGAGTTGATGAATTTGTATACATAATATATATTTTTTTTATATAAAAAATGAACACTATATATTTAGAGACACATTTTGAATATGTGTAAGCAATAATTATCTATAAAAAAAATATATAACTTACTACATATATTTTTGTTTCAGTGTACGTGAACGCTCAAAAGCACACAAAAGTCCTGATTGGTCCAAGAGAGTTCGTGAAAAACGCCAAAGAAAATCAAAAAGTTGCATAGAAGATGGTGAGTAATACGTTTGACTTTCAAAGAAATATTATACTTATTTATGGAAAGATTATGAAGAAGCTAAAAAGTTTAATGTACTGTAATAACAAGTAATTTTAAAGCTCGTTTTTTTAAACAGTTTGCCATACAAAACGTTGCTTACTAAGCTTTTATAAAGCCTTAATATTTTTTTATAAATAAGGCTGATATAATGTAGACTCAAGGAATAATAATTGCATTAATAATAATAATAATAATAATAATAATAATAATAATAATAATAATAATAATAATAATAATAATAATAATAATAAAAGAAATTGCTTTCAATTTGCAATGTGAAAAATCTACAAATTCGAACATCTTTACTTTCTATAAAACACTTTTATTGTTTTTGAATGGTTAAAAAGTAACGCTCTTTTTAACATTATAATTAGTAAAGCTTTAACGAAGCTTAAATCTACGTTTAACATTTTTATTGTCAAGCTCTACTCAAGAAAAGCTTTTAAGTTAATGTTATTAACAGGCATCCATCTGGTTTACACTTGTTTCCCCCTCTGTGATGGTTTAAAGTTTACACTGTAAACTTTTTTTTACATTGCATAGCACCCAGCAAAAAATTTCAAAAAAGGTAATCGAGTTTGGAATTAAGAATTTTTGGTGGAAGCACTTCCCTACTGGATTACCAACTTAACGATTTTAACAAGGCGTGAGACTAAAATAATCGATTCTTGAGAAGTACTTACATTTTTTTTATTTGTCAACATTTCACGTAATCTATTTCGTCTGAAAGAATCATTCTCTTCATTTAGCAATTTACACGTTATTTTTTTAAATTTTAGGTAATGTGATTTGTAAGCGGGTAATGAAAATTGGCAATCAGAAAAGTAAGTCATTATATGGCAAGTAGTTCTAATGGTAATGTGGAATTTTTTGCTGGGCAATTCCAAAGCTTTTAAAGTAAACAAAGAGAGAATTATGAAGTAATTAAAGAATGCTGGAAAGAGGCCGCCAGACTCCACAAAAGTGTAAGAGATTAAGTTATTGTCGACAAAAATAAAGAAAATTGTGTTACATAGACCGAACGTTGCCAGACAATTTTAATGTTCTTCGACTATAGTCAAATAAATACATAAATAATAAACAATAATAAGCAATAAATAATACAAAATTTGAAGAAAAATCGAGTCACATTGTTCTGAAATATAAGATTAATTACTTGCTATCGCACGCGACAAAAAACTGATTTTTTCGTAGAAATTAATATGCAGTGTTCGTACGGAACCCTTCGTGTGCGAGTCACAGTCGCACTTTACTGAATTTATATTTGTATTGAAGTGAACAAAATTTAAAAGTTAGTACACGATGTCCAGAGACGTGAAGAATTTGGTGGTGAAGAGGATTGAGGTATGCTTCGGAGCCACTTGTTAAAGTTCTATTTATTTTTATTTGACTGGATAGAAACTTTCAATTTTTATGATGCTTCATTTTATGTAAAAAATATTCTCCCTTATTTCAGTTGTCGACATCGACGTCACTTTAACACAATACCAAAAAATTGGGGCTTGCTTACTCGCTCTAGAGAACAATTTTGTGCTACTTACAATCTATTTCTGTTCCTTAAGGTCTAGAAAATAGCATAAATCTACCAAGAGGAGTCAATTGTTTTCGACAACGGGTACACAAGCCCCAATTTTTTGGTATTGTGTTAAAGTTACGTCGATGTCGACAACTGGAATAAGAATGATTAAATTATAAAAAAAAAATATTTTGAAGTTGTTTCAAAGAGATTAATGTTTTTTCACATATAGAATATCAAATTCCAAGCATTAAATTAAAAGTGGTTTCATTTCGAGCAAATTCTTCTTTTTTCGTTTTCTGAAGAATCTTAATTCGGAAATGAAATCAATTTCGATCGATTTTGGTTTATGTGACAGGAGTGATAGTATTGAATATCAAGCCTTTATAGATTAAAACGAAAAAAATCTTTGAAAAAATTGTCGCAGCTAAAGTCGAAATCGAAATCGAGGTTTTTAATAATTCTGGGGTTTAATTGTCGCTTTCGATAACTAGGTGATTCGATCACGTATTCTTAATTTGAGATTACGGCTTTCGATATCGTACTATATTACTATATTGTTTGTTCTCAAACTGAAAAAAGTGATCGAATCAGCTCGTTATCGAAAGCGACGGTTAGACTGCTGAAAATTTTACACATTCATTTTTGACTACAAATAAATAAAATATGTCCGACAAGTCTGGCAACAATTTAATTTAATTTAGAGAATTGGTAAGCAAACAGCATAACGAAAAATTCAAATAAAAACTTGAAGAACAACTAATGCCATGATATTTTTATTATATGAGAGATCATATTGAAAAAAAAATACAGAAAAAAACTGCAATTACGAGTGAAAAAGATCAACAGGGAAAAAATTAAAAATATATTTTTTAACAAATATTTAGTTGTGAATAAAGCATTTCAATGAACGGACGACGTGTGTGGATTACGGAGTGCAACAAATGCTTAAAATTGGAAAATAGTGCAGTTATTGTTTCCAGTGAATTTTAATATTTTGCACATTTTGTATGCAAAACACAGAAAGAAATTTCATTGAAAAAAAAATACACACTAATAAACACAAGAAAAAGTTTTGCAATATGACCAGCCAAATCAATGTGAAAACGAAATAAATTTCTAAAAAAAATAAATTCCATAAAATAGAAAAAGTATCTATAGAGTTAAAAAAATTGGTAAAACAAATGTAATTTAATCTTACAATTAATGATCATAGAATTAAAACGTAACTCGATCGTCTGCAATTATAGAGGAGTCGAGTTGAGTCGAGTCGTCCCCGTCATTTAAGCAAAAGTTGTTTCCCTACTTATTGTTGTTATTGCTGTTGTCTGTTGATCACCAGCGTGAACCAGTCAGTGAACACACAATGACGAAATTCATTGTTTTAGCGCTAAATTGTATGAACAAACGTATGTACATACATACATACATTCATAAATAACAAAGAGCACAAGCTCAACTCCAAATGAAACCTGTACCTGTCGTACACTGTGAAACTAGAAACATTTTGCTTAAACCTTGAAAATTTTATAATTATATATAACTTTTTTTTTAAGCCAAACCACAACAACACCAACTTCTAAATTAAAAATAATAATAAAATAAAAGTGAAAAAGAAGCTACATAATAAAAAAAAAACGGCATAAAAAATAAAATCTTTTAAAAATAAAACAATAAATGAGGCGGACAAAGCAAAGGCAGATGATACAGATTTTAAACACACACAAAAACAAATTGAAGATAACAATAATTTTAAAGCTCTTAAAGGTTGTTTGAACAAAAAAAGAAAACAATCAAACCAAATAAATTAAAGCACATAGCACATACATACATACATATGTATGTACAAAACTACCATTTGCAAAAAATCGTTTTTATCGGATCAAAAACATCAGCTTGGCATCGGTTTTAATTTTTCATTAACCCTAGCTTGCCCACTTTGGGGCTTTGTGGCTCCGTCTCCTTAAAAGATATATAGTCCAAGTTGTAGACTTAAGCTCTGTGATACTTCCTCAAGTGCTGTAAGAAATTTCATAACAATTGGGCAGCTCGTGTAGAAATTGCAGAATTATTTCCATTTCTTTTTACAAAATCCCCACTAAGTATCGTGTATTTTAGGTCACACTACGCACTAGAAGGCACCGTCGGATCAAGCTAAAAAAGACCGCATTTATGGCAGCGCACATATATCAATGAAAGAAACAATTTTTTGCGTGGCCTTTATTTTTTTTATTACTTACGTTCTCTCCACCCAAATCGGTTCAGTTTTATGTAAAAAAAATATAAAAAAATATATAGCGATAAGTTGAGTTTTAGGGGGTGCTTCTGCCACTCAAAGTTGGCCTTCAAGCCCATTTGGGGGGAGAGAATATAAGAAATCAAAAAATAAAAATCTCCATACAACTAACGGCCACGCTGATGTACATTATACCTCCGGTGACCATTCGCCCTTTTTTTAAGAGGACAGTCCTTTTTTTAACACGATGTCCTTTTAATTTTTTTTTCAAAAAAAGTGTCCTCTTTTTAATTAATTGTCCTTTATAGTCCTTTTATTTCGATTACAATTTTTTTTTCTTTAAACTACAAAGTTATAAATTTTATTTTATCAAAATACGAAAATGTCAACATCAATACAATAAAAATTACAATCATTCAAAACTGGAATTACCTGGCAACACTGAAAAAAGTACATATCGTACACTAAAGGTGGAAGTACATACCATGTGTTACGCGGCAACGCTTTTTTGGCTTGTTAAACGTTTAACGCTATACAAATGGAAAGTTATACAACACGCTTTTGAGTTTTTTTTTTTTGTAAAATTTAAAGCCTTTGCCGGCTATTTTTTGTCTTGCATTTTCGTTTTATTTTTCTTTAAATATTTAATGCATTTTTTATCCATTGTTTAATACAAAAATTAATTTCTTATCATTTTTGTGTATGTTAGCTTAAGAATCTGGTAACACTAGCTGTCATTTTGTATACAACGCATGAAAGTTGAAGAATGTTCAACTTTTTGCGAGGTACGCGCATCGCGAACTTCTCTATGTAACTTGCCTTATGAAAACACACTATTTCAACTTTTTTGACAGCCGCATGTATCGCATTAGCGCATTGAACGCGAGTTATGTACTTCCACCTTAAATTATAAAGTCACCATTCAAAAAATCCTAGACGTTGAGGAGTGGAAAAATTGTTTATACTGTACAAATGACGCAAGTATGTAACATAAAAACAGGCATGACGGTATTTTATATCTTGTATGTGTATACATTTTATTTAAGCTTTAGTTAGGTCTTTTGTAATTAATTTACAATTTTATTTATTTTTTATCGATATTTCGCTTCAACTTTGTGTAGCTACACAGTTATTAAAAAAAAGTATTTTCAAGCAGTTTCATCTGGAGTGTTGAGTATTAGAGCCCCTTTATTCCTCTTTTTTAAGCGGATGTATCCTAAAGTTCAAAATATTACGAGCAAGCGGATTAGGATGTGACTCGAGTTTTTTTTAGATATTTGCCTGCGTATTTTGCAATTTTTTCAGTCGCTTCTGGCATATTTAAATCACGATGTAAATTTGAGTTTTTTATTTACCATGGAGCCGATGTTATTAACCGTAAAATTTTGTTTTGCCTTAATTTTTATTACATTTCTAAATGTCCTTTATTTTTTGTTGAAAAATATGATCACCGTAATTATACCCCTGCAAAATATTACTTACAAGAACTTTTTCAAATACTTTACTGCAGCGAAATCTTCCAAAACAGACGCTAGACAACACTGTTGTAAAGACATTTGTTTCAATTATTGCAGGTATAGGAGTAAAGCAGAAAATACTTCGTGACGCAAAAATTTGTGATGCTTGCTTCTTCATGCGCATGGGCGCATGTACACACGACATGCATTTACATACGCACACACGTTGTATTGTATTAGCCCAATTCACAAACTTGTGCAAATGGTCTTGCATCGTAGCATGTGCAAAATGGATAGTATATGGATAGTATATGAAAATGAAAAAAAACGCCAAAAATCGAAAAAAAATCGGCAAAACGCGAAAATGTCACCAAAATTAAAAAAAAATTAAATTAAAAAAAAATAGCATAAATGAAAAAAATCGCCAAAAATAAAATAAAAAAAATCGCCAAAATGAAAAAACGCCAAAAACCGAAAAAAATCGCCAAAACAAGAAAATAAAGTGTCAAAACTAAAAAAGAGCCAAAACTTAAAAAAATCGCCAAAACCGAAAAAACGCAAAAACCGCCAAAACAAAAAAACCGAAAAGACCCCAAAAACGAAAAAAATGCCAAAACTATATATTATATAGGATGAAGTTTGTATTAAATTACATATCTAGTGTTCGTACGGAACCCTTCGTGCGCGAGTCAGAGTCGCACTTTACTGTATTTATTCTTTTTTATTATGCTGTGCAATAATGTTAAAAAATACATATGTATGTATGTATGTGTTTAGGTTTGTTCCCCCAATCCTTATAAAATTGTTGACCAGGGTTACTAAAATGTACTAGTGAATCTTTGGTTTAAATGTCTCCATATGGTCGTATGGTGCTAAAGTATACTGCTAGATTTTGAATGACTACTACTACTATTTGTCAATAGATGTTTGCATTGGCTGGGTTACCCTGGTCAGTAGTACTACTGACAATGTCACTAGTAAATCACTAGAATTTCACTATTCGCATTTCCTGCAGGGAATATTTACATACATACATACATAAAGCAGTAAAAAAATTTAAATTTTTGGCTTGAAATTTATGCAATTGAAAAATTGCACATATATGCATATGTACCTAAATAAAAATAAAAAGTTGTTTATGGAAAAGCAGCAACAGCATTTCCAAAAAAAACAACAACATTGACTACAATAGAAAACTGAAAAAAGAAGAAAAGACGACAAAACTAATGAACAGCACGTAAAAATTTCCCCAATGACTCTGATGGCAAAAGCTCACAATCAACCAAAATGCGCCACAATCAACCTGATGTACGATGTGTCTGTCTGTCTGTTGATAGGTGATCGCGTAGCGTTAATAGGCTTCCGCATAAATAGTTTTGGAAAAACAAAAAAATACAAAATGCAGAAATAAATACCAAGCTATAAGTTATAATTAAAAATAACAATGTCTATACATATGTACATACATATATATATATTCATACATTTTTCCAAAGTTCATTGTACATTAAACACCTACTTAAAAGATAAAACAGTACTGGCTATTTTCAATATGATTTCAAGTGGTCAAAACAATATTTTAAATATTTCAACAGAAAAAAATATGGGAATAATTTATTAACTGGCATAAGCAGTAATTAATTTTTAAACCGATATTAGCAAATTTAAACATGCCGCCAAAACCGTTGTTGTTTAACTCTAAAGCTCTTTTTTTAGTTGCATTCGATTTTTGATCTTCGCTGGCTATCGAACATCGAGTATCGAATGTCAAACTCATATTAGGGGGCATTCACATATGTATGTAGGTATGTAGTACGTCACGCTATTTTGGGAGTTTTTATAAATTCAATGCGCTGATTTACACGGGCATAATTGTGCTGGCATAACATGCCAGTTTGTTGGTGAGAGTGGCAAAGAGAGTGGTTTTGCGGTTGGCATAACTTTTCAACCAGCTTCAACCCCGCATTAGCAGCATAAAACCAATACACACACAACTTAAAAAACAGCAAATGTTAAATGAATACTAAAAACACTAACACACACACAGCTGTGTATACGAATACATTTTGTGCCAGTTGAATTAGTCTCGTGTAATTTGGAAAAGAACAAAAATTGTTCGGCTTAAAAATTGTTCTCGTCTAAACTACCTCAATTAAATCACATTTTTACATCAGTCTCAGTTGGACACCAAAATAGCCAACTTAATATTATCTGTTGAAAATCAAAGGTATTAATACAATTTGAATAAAGTAAATTTACACATTTACTTAAGCCCTGTTCAGACTATTATACAAGTATTAATACTTTCATCACATTTTACGATACAGAAATCTAAATACATTCGTTGCGACTGTCAAAAAATCTAACGTAAAATCACATATTGTGTTCAGACCATCACACTTCAAATAAAATGTGTAATACAAGCAGAAAATAAAACAGCTGTTCAATGAAAATGTCTGTGCTATTCATTTACTAGCGGCGGCAAAGCGGTTTCATGCAGGCGGGGACGTGCCGACACTTGAACAAATTCAGCAGTTAAAAATATTCTATGTAAATAACAGAAAAAATTTAACAAAAGATATTACAAAAACGTTAAAAAATTACGTCAACGAAATATACTTCCATACGATTCACTTATTCAAAATTTTGAGCCGATATACATATGACAAAACATTACATCAATGACGACATGCTATCGGCGGCGAAACAGCCGACTCGGAAGTTTGGTTTGTGTTAAAATGCAACCCTGATCTAATGAAAAGTATTATCGTTTAGAAAATTTTCTAAAAACGAAAAGTCTTATGGGATGTCAAAATTTTTATCATATTATTTGCCACTTTGATGACATTTTGCGTTCAGACTATCACACTTGCACGTATTATTTGAATTTTTGACAGGCATAAATACAAAGTATAATAGTCTGAGTGGCCCTTTAAGCCCCGTTCAGACTATTATACAAGTATTAATACTTTCATCACATTTTACGATACAGAAATCTAAATACATTCGTTGCGACTGTCAAAAAATCTAACTTAAAATCACATATTGTGTTCAGACCATCACACTTCAAATCAAATGTGTAATACAAGTAGAAAACAAAACAGCTGCTCAATGAAAATGTCTGTGCTATTCATTTACTAGCGGCGGCAAAATGGTGTCATGCAGGCGGAGACGTGCCGACACTTGAAAAAATTCAGCAGTTAAAAATATTCTATGTGAATAACAGAAAAAAATTTAAGAAAAGATATTACAAAAACGTTAAAAAATTACGTCAACGAATTATACTTCCATACGATTCACTTATTCAAAATTTTGAGCCGATATACATATGACAAAACATTACATTAATGACGACACGCTATCGGCGGCGAAACAGCCGACTTGGAAGTTTGGTTTGTGTGAAAATGCAACCCTGATCTAATGAAAAGTATTATCGTTTAGAAAATTTTCTAAAAACGAAAAGTCTTATGGGATGTCAAAATTTTTATCATATTATTTGCCACTTTGATGACATTTTGCGTTCAGACTATCACACTTGCACGTATTATTTGAATTTTTGACAGGCATAAATACAAAGTATAATAGTCTGAGTGGCCCTTTAAGCCCCGTTCAGACTATTATACAAGTATTAATACTTTCATCACATTTTACGATACAGAAATCTAAATACATTCGTTGCGACTGTCAAAAAATCTAACTTAAAATCACATATTGTGTTCAGACCATCACACTTCAAATCAAATGTGTAATACAAGTAGAAAACAAAACAGCTGCTCAATGAAAATGTCTGTGCTATTCATTTACTAGCGGCGGCAAAATGGTGTCATGCAGGCGGGGACGTGCCGACACTTGAAAAAATTCAGCAGTTAAAAATATTCTATGTGAATAACAGAAAAAAATTTAAGAAAAGATATTACAAAAACGTTAAAAAATTACGTCAACGAATTATACTTCCATACGATTCACTTATTCAAAATTTTGAGCCGATATACATATGACAAAACATTACATTAATGACGACACGCTATCGGCGGCGAAACAGCCGACTTGGAAGTTTGGTTTGTGTGAAAATGCAACCCTGATCTAATGAAAAGTATTATCGTTTAGAAAATTTTCTAAAAACGAAAAAGTCTTATGGGATGTCAAATTTTTTATCGTATTATTTGCCACTTTGATGACATTCTGCGTTCAGACTATCACACTTGCACGTATTATTTGCATTTTTGACAAGTATAAATACAAAGTATAATAGTCTGAGTGGCCCTTTACTAACTATATACATAAATACCTTGTATAATATCCCTTTTTTTTGTCAATGCTTTTGAAGCTGCGCGGTAAACTTCCTATTAAACTTTGGTATCGAACCTTTCCAAAGTTCATCAGAATTCTTAAACTTTTATTGCCTAACCTTAATTTTTACGACGCGATTTAAATTTTTTTAATATTTTTGTTTAGCTTTGCTTTCACAAGACTGTTTGTTAACAAGTAAAAAGAATACGATTTTTTTTGCCAAAAGTGAAAACGAAAAAATCAAAAAGTTTGAAATCGTCCATTCAAAAATTGTTTCATCGAAATTCGGACGCTAGAACACATACTATTACTTTTTATTTTCTAAATTTCAACATAAAAATGTGTATCATGTGTTTTAATATCCGAACTCACAAGAAAACATGTGAAAACGATGTGGAAGCCAGAACATAGACGATATACTTCTTATGTGCGCTATTTATCTGTTTATTATTATTCTCTTGTAAAGTTACAGTTATTTGAGTTAGGGCCGTTCTACTTGTGAGCAACGATATGTACATATATGCATTCGGCGCTCTGAAATAAGTCCCAAGGAAATAACGCCCAAATAAGAAAATGAAATAAGCCCCAATAAAATTAAAGAATTTTTCTTTTATTTTGGATTCTATTTCATCTTGAGTTTGATTTCATTGCGCTTTATTTATTTCATTTATATTGATTGTTTTTTCATAAATTTTCTGTTGGTCCTTATTCCATTTTTTTGTGTTTTTTTTATTGGGGCTTATTTCATATCTTATTTGGGGGTTATTTTCTTGGGCCTTATTTCATGGCACCAAATGTATTTGCCACCAAGCGCCAATGCTAATTACATACTAGTCTCCTGCACAAGATATCTTATAAGAACTTTTAAGACATGAGGGATTTTTCAAATGCATTACTACAGCGAAATCTTATAAAACAAACGTTAACAACATTGTTTGCAAGACATTTTTTTAAGTATTGTAGGTATAGGAGTAAAGGCAGAATTAGTTTGTACGTGCTGTTCTGTTCTGAACCAGCTGTTTTGTTTCTGTTGAGTTGAAAATCTATATGTGTGGTTAGTTTTTGCTTTTTCGTTCTGTTCTGTTGCGGACAAATCTGTAGAAAATAGAATTCAACGTTAAGTGACAGCCAAAAGTGTGTATGTATTAGTGTGTTGTGATATTTTGTGTACAAGAATAATCAATTCTATAGGTTGCCAGCTGATTTTTTTCACAGACAAAGTAATTGCAAAATATTTTATACAGAAAGGAACGGCACAGAATAGCAACAGAAAGTAAAGACTAATGAAGCCTTAAATTAGAAAACACTTCGTGACGGAAGAATTTGTGCTACTAGCTTCTTTCTACGAATAAGCGCGTGTACAAACGTCATGCATGTTTGTGTGTATGATCTTTTATTTTTCTGCGCACATGCAAAGGCACACACATGCATTAACATTAGTTGTATGCGGTTAATCACATAATAGCTTACCATCTACATATTACACACACACTCAAACGTACAATATGAAAAATAAGCATACACTAATCAACAGTACTTCCTTTGAGTGTTTGTTACAAGCAAGCTGTCTTGCGACATTGCTTGTTACAATTGATATACACATACACCAATACATCCATCGTGCTTCACTTATGGTACGACAGCATTTATTATTGGTTTAGTATAATACATGCTACGTGAATACATTTAAAAATCATGACGTTTTTACATTTCAAGACTGTTTACGCAGCTCTCTATTACATGCATACGACCTTAAGCATTAAACCCATTCACCGCAGCAAGATACCGACTGCAAATTGTCAAGGATAGAATACACATGTTTGTATGAGAATGATTAGTTTGAAGACAGCAAGGCAACAGGTCGGCAGGTTTTTGTCTATGCTGATTTTGTCGTTGTAGTCCAATTAAAGTAATTTCTATTTTTGAGGGCTGCAAAACAACAACTGTGTTTACAATATAGCAAAGTATGTAAATCATATTATTTCTTAATAATATTTTTTATTGCAAAATAAAAAAGAAAGTTCCAAAACTTTAATGCCAATTACAAAAGTAATTACAGTTTTATAAATTAAAAACCAAGATAATTGGCGAAAAGTTGCAAAATTTTACACCAGCCATAATATTAAATAAACATCGCTAAAACTATAAGGAATGCAAAAAGTTCGGTAAAACTCGCGAAAATTATGAAAATTCGCAAAAACTTACTAACAGTGGCTGAAATATTGATAATATTGATTAAAAATAGCTAAAACTGTAAGGAATAAAAAATGGGTCAAAATCGCGAAAATTATAAAAATTCGCAAAAACTTACTAACAGCGGGACAATAACAAAGTCTAATACTCGTATTGTTCAGAAATCGTCAAAATTATTAGGAAGCTGAAAACATGCAAAAATTCGCTTTTATCACGGATTTTCCTTTTATGATACCATGCTTCTTATTTGCTGCTTGCAAATTTATCTGTTGTGTCAAAAATTCTACTAGCCCCCAGGGCTAGTGAAATTTTATTCACCTCAGAAGTGTCAAAAATTTACTTACACTAGTACTTTGCTACCGTTTGGCACAGGCCCAAAGAGATATACTGATTTGTTTTTATATTTTTGAATAAACTATTTTATTTTTATAAATGTGAAATATTTAAAATCGGCACCACTGAAATATATACATATTTATACTTCAATATCAGGTTTTAATTATGCTGCTGCCGTCTCCAAAAAAAAATTATGTAGCTGGCTACAAATGCAGCCAGCGGCATTAGAAGTCGTGTGTTCGTGTAGCCTGCTGCGGTGAATGTGTTTAATGCATTATCTACAAGAAATAAAATAGCATGAAGTTAGCATAAGTGGCAAAATTGAATATGATCTTAACAAGTTTTGTCATACAATTTTACATTAAAAATCACACTATGATTTAATAGTGGGTTAAAACTACAATATGCGCATATTGTATGAAGGAACTCGTTAGCACCTGGTTCAATGTCGTCACTTATACTAAATTCATGCCAGTTTTCTCTTACTGGCGGTCTCCACTAGCCATGAACTTGGTATGGGCATCATGTCGGACATCGCGAATGGCTAATGGAGACCGCTCATGTCCAACTTTTGTCCATGCTCTGACATCAGTGCCCGAGCATATGTCTGAGCAAAAATGTTCGCCATGAGATTTGATGTCCGCAACCATTTGCAATAGAAAGAAAAGAGACAGAACAAAATTGGTAAATATTCCATCTCTATTGCACTACCGCAAAATACTTTGATATGACTGAACATGGACATCGCACGTGTTCACTACAACAAGGAAGTTGATGAATTTTTCACAGTTGTTCTGCCGGCGTCATGTCCATGTCATATCCAAGTCGATGGCTAGTGGAGACGTAGGGTTATAATTACATAAGGCCGATAGTACGAGTATGTATGTATGTTAGGGTGGCCGTTTACATTACATTGAATATATGGGATTGACGGCCATGAAATTTTTTTTTTTTTTTACATAAAACTGAACCGATTTGGGGGGCTGAAAATATGTATGTACTGAAAATACATAATTACAAAGGTTATATTCAGTTTTTGCATTAATTTTTAAATGTCTGTACTTCGAATTATACAAATGACTACGAGTTAAAATATATACAAATAAGCTAATAAAGAAAGAAAGTCTAAACAATAAAAACTGATGACTAGTCATAATATCTAACAAAAAAAAAAAATTGTTACATTTTCCTCCCCTCATTTTCGTTTAGTTTTTTCTTTGGTTTGATCAGTTGCAATTGTCTGTAGTTTATAAATACAATAATATCTTTTGTCTTGACCAAAACAACTATTATTTCAAGTGCATGTATATATATGGATATATATTCATATGTACATACGAGTATATACTATTTAAGTATTTATGTACGTACATATCTGCAATTACATACATATATCTCAATTCATCCACTTTATTTCATGTGCGGTGATTTTTTTTATGCCATAAAAATATAAAAAAACACAATTTTGTAAACATGTCTTGTATTCCTATAAATGTCTACATTTCGAGTCAATAAATTTATAAACAAGGTTAAATAAATAAAAATCATGAACTTTTGCTCTGTTACAATGCATAGAAAAATCAATATGTGTTAATCTTTATTTTTGTGCTCATTTAAATAAAGGTTTTTAAATATTTTCATGATGCAATTTTTAATCAGTTAAAAAAAAAATACTTTGAAGAATACTCTTATATGACACATCATTCATTGTTAAAAAAAATAATTTTAATTTGATTATTGATTTCAATTGTTTATTAGAGACAAATAAACAAGTTACAATGTATATTAGTAGGACAATCTTTACTCTAATAAGTCTTGCTAATAATTTGCTAATGTGCTGCTAATTATTTTTTTTTAACAGAAGTAGTTAATTAATTAATGATTTCTTGTTATTAGGGGTTTCACGATGCTAATTGCGCAAATTTGCATTTTGCATAGTTAGGCAGTTAGTGAACGTAACACTTTGTTTTTTTTCAAATGTAAATTTGCGACAAGTCGCACGTTGTCGACATCGTAGAACAGGCCCTAACTATCATATTAAAATTTTTATGATGAAATAAACTTCTTTTTTGAACCCCATTTTTAAATGAATATTTGTAGGTACTCGTATAAATTCTACCTCAAACGATTATACAAAAATATTATTTGTTTCCAAAAATATTCGTAAATAAAGAATATAGTATATTAAATAATTTAATAATTAGGTAGTGAGAAAAAAGTTGAATAGCTACGAGTATGTACATATGTACTAGGGTGATCGACTCGGTTTTTCAACCGGTTTTAAAACCCGGTTTTTTCAAAATACGGTTGTCGGTTTTTTCAAAATGTTGATTTTTCGAATGTCGAATAGTCCGGTTTTTTTACAATTTAAAAACCGGCTGAGTCGAATACTTTTCGGTTTGTACATTTTGCATGTTTTGTTGATTTTCGTAAGTATTTTTTTAGTGTAAAAGCTCTAAGCTTTTTTAGAGCATGCCAACATTTACTGAACTATGAAATTTAAGAGCAATTATTTGATGAGCTAATAGCAGAGGCGAATTTAATTAGCCTTATGGGTACAATGGATGTCAAAATACAGTTGCAAAAATGTTTTTTAGTTTTGGTGCAATTTGGTGCACCTTGTTCATACATGCATATGTATGTATATACCATTAAGGAATAAACTCTACATACACCCATCATTTTTGGGATTTGAGGAAACTTGGGAAGAAATTCTAAAAATTAATTATGCCAATATTTAGGGTGCTAATAAATATGTTTATACAAAAAATAAAAAATTAAAAAATAATTATAATAACGACTTAATAGACCATATTTGGATGTCATTTGTTGACGACTTCGTACCGGAAATCACAGAATTTTCAAACAAGTTGACGACATCAAACATTTTGCACGTATTTTTTCATGTATTTTAGGCCTGTATGTAGACTTTTCTCCTATGTATTTTTAATATTTTTGCTACTGTAGGTGTTATAATTTTTTTTTTATTTTTTGTATAAACATATTTATTAGCAACCTAAATATTGGCATATTTTTTAATTTCTTCCCAAGTTTCCACAAACCCTAAAAATGATGGTTGTATGTAGAGTTTATTCCTCAACCGTATATTATATATAAATATTTATGTACTATACATAAGTATATGAAGTTAATTTTTATGTTTTTCCTTTAATTTTTGTATTGTTTTATAATATTTACATGAACTCTTAACTCTTTTTTTTTATAAAGCAATTTAAAATCAAAACTTTTGTATAATTTTCTTACTTAAAAAAAAACCGCTTGACCGGTTTTTGCAATTCAGAAACCGGCTTTTTCATAATTTCAAATATTAGAACTATTTGAAAACCGGTTTCTGGAAAAAGTCGAATAATCGATCACCCTAGTATGTACAAATGTATGTATGTGTCAAAAAAAAAACTTAAGAGCCACAAATTAACCAACACCCAACATGTGCGGATCGTTTGTTGTGAAAACAGGTTTTCGACAAAAAAAAAAGTAACAAACACTTCCGTAATGGGAAGAATGGAGGGGATAATTTTATTAGAACATAAATAGAGCATAAAAGAATATAATGTTTTTGAATAATTTATATTAACAAAACACTAGAATATAAAATTTTCTTGGTGATAAAAATCACTGTTAATAGAAAAGAAATTGATTAAAAAAGTTTATAAAAAAAAACGACTGGCATTAATATTTTGCTCCCAATGTAATGAACAATTAATTGTTCTACTTCTAATAACTAATTAATTTCAAGTCCGTCAATTTGAATTATTACTTTCATTTAAAAACCACTTAAAATGGCCAGGGCTGGGAATGTTATGTTATTAGCGAAATCAAGTACATATTTTCAATGATAAAAATATCAAGAAAAAAATCATAAAACAAAATTAAGCTGGAATCTATATTAGAAAGCATTCGTAGAATTAATATAACTTTAGCTGCATGAAAGCAATTTTTATATTAAACTGTAGCTTTCTATTAAATACTATTTTTTTCAAGTGTATTATTAATGTACATATAAAATAGTTTATATAAGATTATAAAACATACAGCTATGGTCACCGAAATAGCGCATCTAAGAGAGATTTGATAATATTATAATTCAATCAAAATTAAAATATATTGAAGAGGATGGCTTTGGCGGAAGTAGTAGTCCTGGGTTCGAGTCACTAAATAGCAACACCACGCATTTTTCTGATGTGCATTAGTGCCTCTTTGTATCAGTTCTAGTGATGAAGGCATAAACACTGGTCACTGAACTACACCGGCTTCAGCGGATACTGATCCTAATGTAATATCAGAGAGCATTCCGTCGTCGGTATTGTGTAGCAGAATCGTAGGCGAAGTAAAATAAGCAATAAAATGGCTACTAAGCACAGCTTGAAAATTTAATACGACTCATTGACAGCAGAGGCACTGCATTATTTAAAAAACGTGCAAAAAAAACAGAGTTGTAACAGAATGAAGCTTTCCTCTATCTCTTCCTTCACAACCTGTCTTCTATATCACTATCCCATCTCTCACTACCTTCTCTTCAACTCACAGGTAGCACAAACAGTGTGCACACTTCTACCGATATTCGGTAGATTCTACCGAATATGTTTGTGAATCTAACAATCTACCAATTCTACCGAACAAGGCCTGAAATCTACCGAATATTGTTATTTAGTAATTTAAGTCGATATATGTGTAAATTGCCTATTTTGCCACATAGCAGTGCGGCCGCAGAGCGGTCATTTCCTGTCATGAAAATCATTAAAACAGAACAAAGAAATCGGTTAAAAACTGAAACTATAAGTAACCTAATATTTGCCAAAGAATTGTGCCTTGGGGATGAAATATTTATTCCTACTAATGATTTAATAATTTTTGCACAAAAGTTTAAATTCATAAATGGATCTTATATATAATCTTTATAGTTACAAATGTTTGTCAAATAAAAGTTATATTAGTAGCTTTATAAAACCTATATACAAACACTAAATTCCTGTTATTTATGAATATTATTTTATATATGCATATCATATCTATAGGGTAAGGGCAAGTAACTGGGGATGACACTTTTATTTTTATTCCAATCACATGTGAAGTTTTAAATGCGCTTTTGGAACCTGTTTAGTTTGATACCCCTTGCACTTACCCTTTATATATAAGTACATATATATTGTTATTTTTTATTTTTCTTTGAATTGCTATTTTTTATGTTTCTCTGAATAAAAAAAATTTCTACGAATTTCATTCAAATCTACCGATTTTTTTTGTCGATTCTAACGAATTTAAAAAAAATTAAGTGTGCACACTGAGCACAATGGAATCAAGTGAGCTGGACTCGAAATTTCAATCTTCTTTACCAGCAGCGATCTGACCTAACCTAACCTAAAATAACTTCAAGCATCTTTTTATGTGTAAATTTATCAATTTATTTATTTATTAACAAAAAAATACACAATTAAATCTATTTTTACAGCAATCCCACCAGTTGGACACCAAAATAGCGCAATTAATATTAACCCTTATTCCAGTTGTCGATATCGATGTCACTTTAGCACAATACAAAGAAATCGGGGCTTGTTTACTCGCTCTCGAGAACAATTTTGTGCTACCGACAGTCAATTTCTCTTTTCTAAGGTCTAGAAAATAATATAAACCTGTCAACACGAGTCAGCTGCTTTCGACAACGGGTACACAAGCCTGAATTTTTTGGTATTGTGTTAAAGTGACATCGATGTCGACAACTGGAATAAGGGTGATTATCTGTTGAAAGGCAAAGGAATTATTATAAATTGAATGAATTAAATTTACACATTTACTTTAATATTATTTTTGTTAAGCAGTGATTTCTTTCTACTAACACGTGCATACGGATTATTTTCATTAGGACAACTTCGCACAAGTCTATTATACACATTCAGACCGAACTCATCGTTTATTTCGGTCAATATTTTTCGTGAGGACTTAAAGGGATCAAGCTTACTTTTTTTACCATAGCCCCAAGGCGAATTGATACCAGTTGGTTTCCATTTGCAATTCTGCATATTCGCCTTTTATGTTTGTTAGTGTAAAATTTCTTGCTGTCAGAATATTTCCGAAGGTTTTGCTGATCGTCAGCTGGTTAATTGAGTTCATCTGATGTGAATTCGCCTTGCATATATTGTCGTCTTTCGCGCCGTTTTCTTTCGTTCCTTTTTCTTGTTGAGCAAATTTATGTATATCCGTACTACACATTTAATGATATTGCAGAACAAATTTCTACTACAGCCAAAATTATTTGAGAGATTTTAAGTTGGTTTCCAAATAAGCTTATTTTTTCAAATGAGCAGGGATGTCCTCCACCCATTTTTGATTACAAAATGTGAAATTAATGCAAGTTTTATTAAATTATACAATATTTTTTTTATCTCTGTTCGAAACTAAAAATAATTCTGCCAAAAAAAACCGACTTCAATGCAAAGATCTGATAGAAGATTTTTAGAGCTCAGGGTGTGTTTTAAGTTTTGTAAAAATCGGTAAAGTAGAACCACTTAAAATAAAATATTAAATTTTAATAGACGTTACTCCGCCCATTTTTTTAAATGGAAGATTGTGTATATTTTAGAGCTCAAGGTGTGTGGTAAGTTTCGTAAAAAATCGGTTAAGTAGAACATCGTGATATAAAATAATAAATTTTAATGGGCGTAGCTCCGCCCATTTTTCCCAGCAATCAAATAAGTAGAACATCATAAAATCAAATAAATTAAAAATTGTGGGGGTGCCCCAATTGGAAGCTGTACCCTCTCAGACAAAAAAAAAGAATTTTTACAATCGGTCTAAAATGTACCGAGTTATGAAGTAGCAATGTCAAAAGAATACAAATACAGAGGAATTGATAACCTCCTGCTTGTTTTCAAGTGGGTTAAAAAATTGCGCTATTTCTTTGTCCAAAGAAAAAAAATTAAAAATATTAATGGGTTTTTCAATAGAATTTTAATAGAAGTTAAGTAAAGCAACAAAATGGTTCACATATGTACGTGTTAAATATCAAATCAGTTTATCAGAAACAATGAGTTGCATGATAGACTTCTTATGTGCGCTATTTATTTTTCCATAGCTGTATATGTATGTATGTGTGTAGTTATATGAAATTTTATTGAAACTCACTTTAAAAGGCAAGAACAAGTGTCCAGTACTAAAAAATAAAATTCAAAAAGTTTAGCAAGTTAAAAAAAAAAGAAAAAAAAACCAACCGGTCTACAGCTGGCGGATTGTTCGTTCGTAACATCAAAATAGCATGAGTGATAAAAAATTTAAACGAATTTGAGTGAGTGACTTAAGAGATTATAAAATATTGTATTTACATACGATACAACAAATATGTATGAGGAGGGTTGCATAAAAAATATTAAAAAAATAAAATTAAATAAAAAAAAAACACAAACGAGAAAAACAACTAACAGGAGACCTATTTTTACAAATTAATCAAATATTAAATTAAATTCCATTTATTATGTATGCATGTATGTATGTATGTATTCATATTTAATGCAATGGTAGGGGCTGTTAATAAAGAAAATTCCAAACTCTTGGACTGCAAAGATCATTTCTTGTTAATTGTAATCAATTAATAAAGAAACAAACAACAGCAATAATAACAAAGAACTGACCAAGAATTCGCAGAAAATAAATGCCATGACTCATTTAGTGCAATAAAAATGATCGATAAAACAAACAAAAAAGAAAAACTTACTTCACATGAAATGGACCATGTTGCAAACTGTATGTAACCCGTTTTTTAGCTCATAAATAAAATCCACAAGGCAATAATGTAGATTCCACAAAAAAAAAAAAAAATAAAAATCAATAAAACAGTAAACACAAAATGGAAACTACTACCACAACATTCAGTTACAATACAAACACGCTACGTACACTACCGCGTAAACGACGACCTCGTGCAGTGGGTGAAGTATCAATAACTTGTCCTTCCAGTTGTGTCTACCTAAATGGTGATCAAAGAGAG
The DNA here is from genome assembly GCA_949987645.1 of Tachina grossa. Taxonomy (NCBI): domain Eukaryota; kingdom Metazoa; phylum Arthropoda; class Insecta; order Diptera; family Tachinidae; genus Tachina; species Tachina grossa. The sequence continues at coordinate 30,385,210 of OX465276.1, read as the reverse complement.
GAGCCAGATGATGGCACAGTTAAGAAGGAGCCTGTTTATCAGAACACTTGCCTAGAGGAGTTGAACGCGAAGTTGGAATGTGTACCGAAGCCGAGCAGCGAAACGAGAAATGTTCGTCAACGTCAACGTCAACGAATACATTTGACGTTTATACGTGCCACAATAGCTGAAGTGGATGACACGCGTGAAGGCATGGTGATGAGCACATTTGTAGGTTGGTATCTTTAAATTGAAAATATGTACATATGTATGAAACAAACAATTATGAAATATGAAGACAACTGCAAGTCAATAGTGCAATTATTAATTGCGTTCGCGTAATCAAAAGTTTTTACAAATTTTTACTGAACTTTACTGCATTTTACTAAATTGCGTTCGTTTACCCAAAATACAGTAAATGAGAACACAAATTAAGAGAGTAAAGTGACAGTTCTTGACTGAGTGTTTTGCAAATTTTTACTGCAGAAATTTGTCGTAGTAAAGTTTAGTAAAATAAGAACATATGATTCAAAATGTAAGCAAATGAAAAGTAAGCAATTGAAAATTGTACAAATTTGAGAAAATGTTAAATAAAAATTGTGAAAGTCATTTTTTATTAATTTAGCCAACAACAAAACAAGGAAATCAAAAAGAAATTAATTACAAATATTACATGACACAAATTACAGAATTTATTCTTAGATTGTCCGTGTTATAAAAATATTGTATCGAGTACCAATAATTAAAAGAGTTGCATAGTACAAAGATTATATATTTTTCAACACTATGTGGAGTTAGAGTCAGCTGTTTCTTTAATCTTACTAATTTTTACAATTTTTCCGTTCGCGTACTTTTTTTGGCTACCGATCTTTTTGAGAGTAAATTTTAAAATGTTTGCACTAACTACTCATTTACTGCATTTTACTGCAAAAGTAAACGAACAAACTTATTATTAAAACGTTTACTCGAAAAGTGCTTCCCTTACTAACTGCTTTCGAATGAATATATACGAAAAAAAAAATTAAATACGAAAGCTACATGTACCAAATCTTTTCTAGCAGGAAAAAATTACCGAAAATCAATTTAAAAAATTTATTTAAATTAGCATTCATTTTGATGCGAATTTTGTAATTCATACAAAACTTTTACGTTCAAACTTTTATTTAAAATGCAATGCACGTTCGCTGATAATCTGGTTTAGTAGTAATCATGTTTGTAAACCATATTTGACATTTATTTGTGCGTTATCTACTTCAGTGAACCAGTTTAGAATATTTAAATTTCCATTTGCAGTGCAGTGATGCATTTACGAACAGACCCATAATTAAAATACACTATTTAAAAGTTTAACTGCCTTATTCATAAAAAATATTTCAGCTTTATTAAGTGTTTATTTGACATATTTCTATGGGAAATTTGTCAAATAAACCTGTAGTAAACCTAATATATTTTTTATGAATTAGACCGTAGAAATATCGTCCCTGCCATGTCAAACTATCCAATATACAATTTTTTTTAATGAATACTATTTCAATGAAAATAAAAATGTATATAAGGTCTGTTCATTTACTTTCCCAGTAGAAAGTAGCAACGAGAGAGTAAAGCAGAAATTTACAAAATTACTCTCCCAGATACCAAAAAGTAAATGAAGGCTTTACTTGTAAAAACTAAGAAAATTTTATTCTTATCAGAACCATGGATGGAAATCATGATACAATTGTACTTTTTCTGATGTATTTTGTTTGATAATATTTTAGATTGATTTTTTTTTTTTAATTGAGATTTAATATGAAATACTTTACACATTTTTTTAATTCTATTCTATTAACAAATACAAAAATGCCACTCCATCTCTGATCAGATATGATAAACAAACAAAATTCTTTGACAATAAAAGTTAATTTATTGTATGTGGCTTAAGGGCACTGCTACACTTTCAATATATATTGTGATATTTGGATCGCGATCCATTTTAATGGATTGATGGATCACGAGCCTGTGCTACATGTTCAATATTTATCGCGTCAGTATTTACGTTATTTTTGTGCTCGCTTATTAAAAAAATTTCACACAAAAATGTCCCACAACTCCGGCAATGCCTCCAAATTAAAAATAAAGTCTTTCAAAACAATTTTTTTTTGTCGTTAATTCCGATTCCACTGGCAGAACCCACTCGCTTTCACTATTTTCTGCCATTACCCTTTATTAAAACAAGCTTTACACAAATGTAATAAACTTTTTTACTTTTTATTTCTTTTTTCACTGCGTCTTTTATTTAATTTGTTTTATTTCACTTCTTATTAACGTATCGCGATCTAATATTATTAAACACGTTCAATATTTATCACGCGATTCGCGATCTGGGTTCCATAATTTAGGCCATTCTGCGATATGAATCGCGATCCATCAATACAGCATGCTACACGTTCAATAAATATCGCGATACTGGATCGCGTTCAGTATATTATGAGCGTGTAGCAGTGGCCTAATGAAAGAAAAATATAAATTAAACAATAATTACATAACATGTTTTTTAACAAATAAATGCACATTTTTCAGTTTTTCTTTTTCAGATATTTTTTTAAATAATGAATTTGAAAAAAAAACAGCTGTCTGGATAATTCTTGTTGGTAAAAATTTTACTAGTAATAAGTTGTAAGAATTTGTTACTCTCAATTTTTTTCTCTCTCTTTTGACACTCTCTCCTTGCAAACTTTTTGCGTTAAAGAACACTTTCCAGTAACAAATTCGTAACAATTTTTAGTAAATGAACAAACCTATAATTAGTATTATTAAAAAATTTGTACTTTTGATCCTTTTTCTATTTTTTAGATTTAATTTTCAATATTCAGTTATGACAGCACAAATGTAATCTATGAAAAATATATCGACCAAACAAATATATGACTTAGACTACTTTCTTAATTAAGGGCACATATGTATGTAAAAGTAACCAAAAACCTTCGCACAAAAGTATGTTTCAAAAAATTGGGGGAAAAATTGAGTGGTGAAAAATCATTATTGCACAATAAAAATAAAAATTTCTTTTTTGAGCAATATAAATTAAAAGACGTTTTATTTTATCCAATATATTGTTCCATCTGCTGCACATAGGCAATTTTATTGCACAATATCAATTATTGCACAATAATATTGCAAGTGTTTGGGCAGGTACATTAGAATTTAAATTCGGAAAATCTAATAAAATTTTAAAATTTAAGTGAAAATAGTTACAAAGTTCTCTTACATCGATCAAGCACCTTAACAAATATAATTCTATATCCAAAATTTTTACATAAAAAATAAGATGACTCTTAAAAGATAAATCACGGTACACACTTGATTTAATATGATCTAAAATTTACTGCCTTATTTATAAAAAGCTTATTAACGAAACTTTTGTATGGAAATCTGTTTTATAAACCCTTTATTAAGCCTTAGCAATTTTTATAAGACAGATAATTTTTAAGTTCTACATAACTCTTACAATTTAATAATGTTTCATATTTGCTATCTCTTTTTTTCAGATGATCCCGATCATTTTTATGAACAACTTTCACCATTGGCACTTTCTAAGCGGCACTCTTTACTGGAGCAGACCCGTACGAATAGTTTGCAGAGAAATACCGATGCGGTGCGAGTTTCACAACGTGGTAAACAAATGTCATATTCAGCTCATGCATTGGGTCAACATATATCGGAAGATTCATTCGATTCGGATACCGATGATTATTACCAAAGTGGACGTTTCAAAAATGCTCATAACGACAGTGGCGTAGACATAAGAAATACAAAATTACCAGATCCGCCTTCATCGTCCAATCAAGTGTATTCATTTGTTAAGAAATTCAAGAATTTTATAGTGAATAAGAAATCCCCGAATAGCTCTAAGCAAAAAATCTATGAGAGCTCATCTCAATTTTATTCAGGTGGCGGTGGTCAGTGTGAGGGAGGAAAACCACAATCACAATCACAAACCCAACCAATATCATCGCTACAAGTACCAGAAACCAAAGAATTAAGCACTTCGGAAAAGAATTTAATATTGGCACAAAGTACGGAGTCTGCCCAGCAACATCCTACAGATACTTCAACCACACCGAGAAAATCAAAATCTGGCAAAAGTTTAAGGTCTCGTTTACGCAAGAGTTTGGTGGGATTTGATAATAAGCAATTGTCAGCACTCACACCAACCAGAAGCACCTTTTACATTGAGGATCCAGCAAACTATGAAAATAATGGGCAATTGGATTCTGGATTTTCGGAGAAAACCTTGTCAGGAGAACTGCCTACTACAACGTCTACACCTTCCGCGGAATCACAAAAACTCTCAACACTCGTTCGCAAATCTAAGAAGGAAGCCAAACTTAACAATTCACAAAGAAGACGCACTACCATTGGCATAAGGCCGCATGAGCCGCCGCCGCCTCCACCGCCAGACAGCAATTCGAAGCCAAGGCGTCAAAGCAATACCTCCTGGTACGCTGAGTGCGGTGTGTTCAAGAATGGCACAACAAATTTGGTACACGATGACGCTCACATATTAAATAGCCAAAACAGTAGTTCGGGAGGCAGTTTTGCTGCCGGTTCTACTTGGTATGAAGAAGCAGGTTTATATCAAACCAGCGGCTTATCTGTGGCCAGTAGCAGTGGCAGTTCGGGTGTATCTACGAGCAATGAAGCTGGACCAGCCGACGAAATGTCTCATAGTATGTTTAGCAATGAGCCTTTGTATCAGATTTATAGCGCTGCCAAACTAGAAGCCATCTCGCGTGATATGCAAGACGAGAGTGCAGCAGATGGCTATGAGGAAATTGGTGATCGCCTCAAGAACGAAAATGCTACGGAAACCATTCAAAAGCCTTCTAGACCCTCCGCTTTACAACTAGTAGAACCGAAAGGAGGACCAGAGCGTACACTGTGGAGCCAAATACCGGAAGTTATTAACTCGTATATAATACGTAAGTGTTACATACATACATACATATTTCTTTCTATCAAAAATGATTTTTCATAAAATTCTTTGCAGCTACTATGACGCCGCTGGAACGAGCACTGATGGAAGCCAAATTTGAAATTATAACATCGGAAGCCAGTTACCTTAAATCCCTTAACCTCTTGCGTACGCATTACATGAATCATCCTGTGTTCCGTGATCAAAATGTTGTTAGTTCGCGAGATCGAAAATCTCTATTCGCTCACATCGTGCCTGTGCATGAGTGCTCGGAAAAACTGCTAACAGAGCTGGAGTCCTGCTGGCAGGACAACATCATGTTGATAGGCTTAAGCAAACGCATCTACGCTGTAGCTGAGAAACACTTCCACGTCTATGTGGGATTCTGCGAGCATCAAGGACGCATGGATCGTACTTTGAAACATTTGCGTGAAGGCAAAGGGCTATTCGCTCAAAACTTGGAATTGCTCGAGTCAAGTCCGGCTTGCTGTGGCCTTAATTTACATTCGTTCTTAATGTTGCCCATGCAAAGAATAACAAGACTGCCGCTGCTAATAGATGCCGTTTTCAGTAAATGTCATCCTAACGATGATGAGTATGAGAATTGGAAAATGTGTCTGGCCATAATGAATAAGATTGTGACGCAGTGCAATGAGGCGGCGAATAAAAGTGAACAGGCCTTTGAGATTGAAAGAATATCGAGGCAGCTGGAATTTAATCCGTCCGTGATACGACCCTTGGCAATAGCACCAGCAGGTGTTTTGGCTCCCGGCACTAAGCCACGTTATTTAGTTAAAAAGGGAGAGCTGACGCATCTTATTTGGCGGGGTGATGATGCCAAACTGACATTTGGAAAAAAGTTTTCAAAGAGCACTATATTTGCATTTCTCTTTTCGGATTTGTTGGTTTTGACAAAACGTAAAGCAGAAGAACAGTTTTCGGTATTCGACTATTGCCCACGGAATATGTTGACAATCACTTCGGGAGATTCACTGCCACAATTACCAACCAAAGATCTGAATAGTCAAACTAGTAAGAATTTAATTTTAATGACCTTGCTGGAAAATCATGAGCGCAAAACTGTGGAATTGGTAGCATTAAAATATGCAATAAAAAAATGAATTTATTCCAATCTTTCTGTTTTTCTTTTAGCTCTTATCATGTCCCTCAGTTTCGGAGCAAGAAAGATGGTTGCAAGCTATGCGTCCTCCGGAGTCAGAGACTCCAGGTGAAAAGTTGTACGAACAATGGGATTGCCCTCAGGTCATAGCAAAACATGTATACGAAAATAATGAACCCGACGTTTTGAATTTGGATGTTGGAGATGTGGTAAATGTTACACGCAAATTGCCCGATGGTAGGCGCATTAATCAAAAACTCTTTTTAATGTACATAATAATTGAAGAACACATATTTGTAATTTTCTTAAAGGTTGGTACAAGGGCGAGAGAATACGAGATGGCGCCATTGGCTGGTTCCCTGGCAGTTACACTGAAGAAGTCAATTCCGTTCATGTGAGAGCGCGTAATCTTAAGCAAAGACATCGCCTACTCACCTTCACCGCCACCTATCTTGAATCACAAAAACGCAATAAATGATCAAAAAGTATATTATCCATTAGGATAAAATTTATGTAGTGTATAGAGTTGTATACCTAATAGAGTTAGTGTGTGTCTTTGAAAAGGTTCGTTCAAGACCAAAATTCATATGTATGTATTAAATTATAAGTTAGTAGATAAGTGTATAATAGTTGTCATTTGTTTAAATAAGTTTTTTTTTTATTAATATATTTAAATTGCATAATTTATGTATGTATGTATTTAGGAAAATGTGATATGAAGTTATTTTAAATTTAATGTAAAAATTTTTCTAACTGTTTAAAATTGTAACATTATTGTATCATTAAGAGAGTATGTATTTGAAAAAATTACCATTCTGTAAATTTAACACATTAATATATACATATATAATAAACAAAATATATGATAAATACGAAAATAAAAATAAAACTTTAATGAATGTATTTAAGAATAACTGTAGGACGAATAAAATAACCTTCTTCAGAAACCAGGTTCCATTATAAAACCAAATAACTAAAATAAAATTAGCACAAATTTTCTTCAATCCAACATAAAAGCACATACAAGAGGGTATTAACGCGAAGTTTAAAAATTTTCACTTTTTGCGAAAAACTCAACTAACAACACAACACTCATATCACTGTGCTCGATTTCGAAACTTTTTTTTGTAACAAGCCGGGGACCTGGAGGGTTTACCTAATTCGAGTACGCTGAGTCCAATGGTGCTAACCACTTTTTTAGGTTAGCTCTTGATTAAAAAATAATTAAGATTGAAAACTTGGTTAAAACCATAAAAATCGCAATTTTCCCAGTTTTCTACCATTTACTAACCTTTGTATCAATATATATATATATATATCGATTGAAGAGACATGTATTGATGAACTTACGTCCTGAGAAAACTTTTTTTGTCGATTTTTGCAAACTTTTTTAAGATTATTCGAATATATTATTTTATTCTTTGTTCGTTAGAATAATCGAACAAAAATTCAAAATTATTCATGAAATCATGAAATTTCGCCGCTCTGCCACTCATTGCTTGGCCTCGGCCTTAGAACTAGCACCTGACTTACAAGTACATGTGGCTTTGACGAAATTTTGACATCACCATGAAGCTACATTTGCTACATGTCGTGTGCTGGTAACAAATGTAAATGGAAAAATTCATATATTACATACATACATATGTATGTGCTGCCTCTGGAAATGTGTCCGTCTCGGCTAAATATGTCACATTTAGATTTTGGAACAAAAATACTATCAATATTTTACCACTCGTAGCAACTACTAAATTTAAAAAATGCAACCAACATGCTGAACATTCTCGTGACGTCATAGCCACATGAGCATGTGGCTTTTTACATGTTGGATACTGTAGGCTTTACATATTTCAGTAATTGGGAAACGACAATTTTAATACAATTCATCAAAAATAAACTTAACTAGATACATACCAGTCAAATTAGTTTTTCAACTAGTTTTTGTTGCAGTCAGCTTTTTTTACGCACATATTTTTTGTTAATACACACCTTTTTTAAATTAAGTTAACAAAATCACAGATTTAACAACAAAATGCTCAACAAACTTTAATTTTCTTATTAAATTTTCACAAATTTTTTTTTTTTTCGTTACTAATTTTGTTACGCACTTGCTTTTATTTACCGCTAGAAATTATGACAGGTTTTCCCCACACAGGTTTAATTAGTGCTGCCACCTTATCAACCTATTGGCTGGAGTAAGAACAAGTTTGGTGGTGTTTGGGAATGTATAAAATGTCTTGGTAGTCTGGGAACATGTTATAACCCTACGTTATACTTAATAATAATTGCGTTCGCGTACTCAAAAGTTTTTAAAAATTTTTACTGAACTTTACTGCATTTTACTAAATTGCGTTCGTTTACCCAAAATACAGTAAATGAGAACACAAATTGAGAGACTAAATTGACAGTTCTTGACTGAGTGTTTTGCAAATTTTTACTGCAGAAATTTGTCGTAGTAGAGTTTAGTAAGATAAAAACATATGATTCAAAATGTAAACAAATGGAAAGTAAGCAAACGAAAAGTTTAAAAATTTGAAAAAAGGTTAAATGGAAATCGTGAAAGTCATTAACAAGATAACTAATTTGTAAATGATAATAATAATAGCTGTTAATATACATATTTTGTAACATATTTTATTGAACCTTTTGTTTTGCAATTTATTTTAATTACTCAGAGTTGTAAAATTGTAAAGTATCTGGGTACTTAGTATCGCACTTGCTTTTAAAGTAATCAGTAACATTAACAAATAGTCATGTAATTTTTAGTAATTTAGCCACCAACAAAACAAGGAAATCAGAAAGAAATTAATTACAAATATTACATGAAATAAATTACAGAATTTATTCTGATATTGTCCGTGTTATAAAAATATTGTATCGAGTACCAATAATTAAAAGAGTTGCATAGTACAAAGATTATATATTTTTCAACACTATGTGGAGTTAGAGTCAGCTGTTTCTTTAATCTTACTAATTTTTACTACTTTTCGTTCGCGTACTTTTTTTTGGCTATCGCTCTTTTTGAGAGTAAATTTTAAAATTTTTGCAGTAACTACTCTTTTACTGCAAAAGTAAACGAACACACTTAATATAGCAACATTATCGTATGTCATATCAGACTGTCAATTAATAACTGAACATAGAATGTAGAATTTTTTATTGTATGAATAAACGTCATTGAAGACAACGTGCGTTCCTCCATTTTTTATTCAATATAGAAACCGATAGAAAAGTGGCGACGAGGAAAATTAAAAATAATAAATTCTTCAAATAGTTCGATAAATAAAATCGCAAAATGGATGCGGAACAATTTGCAAAACTATTGGATGCTTTTAACAAAACGCAACTTGATCTGCTTCAACAAGTAAAAGCTACTTCTAACCTACAAGAGCAACAACATCAAAACCAGAATGTGCAGCCATTACAAGTTCTATTGCCGCCATTTGAAAATTTCGATCAGGAAAAAGAAACCTTCAAATTATACCAACAGCGTTTTGAAAATTACTTAATCATGAAGGGTGTTTTTGGTAATAAAACATCAAATGCTGATAAATTCAATTGGCTCAAAATACTTCAAGTTGTTAGTGTCACTTATAGCACCAAAGGCCATCAATGAGGTCGAATACGCTGAACTGATAAATAAGTTGGAGTCACATTTATGTCCAAAAACGAATGCTTTGGTATGCCAACACAGACTTCTGTCAATGTACCAAAGCGACGAGCAAACTATTGCTGAATATGTGGCGATATTACGTCGATACATTAATGAATGCGAGTTTGTGTCTACATGTACGTGTCGAGCGGATATCTGTGATATTTTTCTAAGAGCACAATTCATACGTGGAATAAAAGACAACACCATTCGTGAACACCTGCTCCAATCGGATAAAATAGAATTCGAACAGATTGTACAAAAAGCATTAGCACTAGAAGCATCTAAAATAGATAGCCGGGAAATAAATTCAAAGCAGCACACCAGTAGCGACGTTAATCATGTTCAAGTCAGGGTGCCAAATCGTCACAAGATTCGTTCAAGAAACCGATCCTCAAGATCACAGCACCGTTCAAAATCAAGATTAAATTACAGTAAGCTGGGAATTGCTCATTTGTGCATACGTTGTGGTAAAGATAACCACAAAACGAAAGATTGCCGGACCAACGTAAACAACCTGAAATGTAACTCCTGTGGAAAAAAAGGTCACGTAAAACAAGTATGTATTAAATCTCTAGTCAAAGCGTCAAAAAATAAATCAGATTATGAATATGATGAATCAGTTCACAAAATTTATGGTATTAACAAAATTGTTGATATATTTTCAACTCAAAATAATGTAAATGATGTTGATAAGTACTACGTCGAGGTAATGATAAATGGACGCCGTCAAGAATTTGAGGTCGACACTGGCGTTGGTTTTACACTCATACCGAGACACCAATATGATAAATTGAAAATAAACGAACCACTTCAGCCCTCAAAAATAGCTTTTCGATCATATACAAAAAATATTATAGTTCCTGATGGTAAAGTTAATGTTAATGTAAAATACAACAACATAACAACAACCGAAGAATTATATATAGTACCCAGCGACTACGATGCTCTCATGAGACGAGTATGGATCCGCCATTTGAAAATTAATCTCCAGCAAGTGGACGGATATCAAGCCAAATCTATTAATTCAATTCAAATAAATAATTTACATTCAATTTCAGATATAATTAATGATTTTAAAGATGTTTTTACTGAAACAATTGGTTGTGTAAAACACTATGAGTTCACTCTACAACTGCGCCAAGGTTCAAAACCAGTATTCCTTAAAGAAAGAGAAGTTCCGCTCTTCGGGAAAAAGTGGAGAAAGAACTGGATAATTTAGAAGCAGCTGGTATAATTTCAAAATGCGAAAGAAGTGATTGGGGGTCACCCCTTGTTATTATTCCGAAATCGAACGGAGAAATTCGACTGTGCGTTGACTACAAACCAGGAGTAAATCCTCAATTGGTCTCAGCGAATAACCCAATACGTCGCATACACGAAATATTAAATAATCTAAAGGGATCAAAATACTTTTGTCGACTTGATCTTCGAGTTAGTCAGGAATCCAGTGAAATACAGACAAATGTCAACTCATAGGGGCACATACAGAGTAAATCGACTTTCTTTCGGCATAAAGACTGCCCCATCAGAATTTAACCGTATACTTGAGCAGATTTTAGCCGGATTAAATAAAACCATGTCTTACTTTGATGATGTCATAATACATGGAACGACGGAAGCTGAATGCAAACAAAATTTAATTGAGTGTCTCAAACGCCTACAACAACACGATGTGCACTTAAATAAGAGCAAGTGCTCATTTCTTCAAACTCACATAGAATATTTGGGACACATCATACAGTACAACAAAATTTCAAAATTGCCGAAGAAGATTCAAGCATTCATGGATATGCCTCGACCAACTAATATAGACGAAGTTAGAAGATTCTTAGGTATGATAACATACTACTCCAGATTTATACCAGATATGTCTTCTGTAACTTACCCATTACGTCAGTTACTCAAAAAGAATTCAAAATATTATTGGTCCTCAAACTGTGAATCGGCATTCATAAAACTTAAAAATATTATTTCGAGCGACCAGGTGTTTATGCCTTTCGATCCGGACTTACCCATAATTGTAGCATGTGATGCTAGCCCTACAGGCATAGCAGGTGTCCTCTCACAACTCGTCAACGGAATTGAACGCCCCATCGCGTACGCTTCAAGATTAACAAAAGCTGAAAGCACCTACAGCCACATCGATCGCGAAGCCCTTTCAATAATATTTAGCATAAATTATTTTTTTATGTATATATATGGCAGAAAATTTACACTGGTTACTGACAACCGACCACTAACACGTATTTTCCATCAGCATAGTAAGCTGCCAGCCATTACGTCATCTCGATTGCTACGGTATGCAGAATTCCTCTCAAGTTTCGACAATGAGATCGTTTTTAAAAAGGGTTCCGATCACGTGAATGTTGATTGTATTTCACGTGCTACATTGTCTCGAGAAACTCTGTCTACAGACAAACTCATTAATGAGGAGGTAAATGAACTATGTTTTACATATATTTTTGAAACTTCCAGCGAACACGTAAATGCTGATATACTGGCGACTGAAACCACAAAGGACCCCGAACTTTCAACAATACTGGCACATCTACTAAGTGGTGATGACAGCGAAGGAAAATATACACTGAATGACGGAGTGATATTCAAGGGTCAAAGGGTCGTTGTTCCAAGAAGTCTTCAGGCAAATATTCTACAAGAATTACATCATACCCATCCAGGTATCACAAGGATGAAACAACTCGCCAGACGATACTGCGTTTGGAAGGGAATCGACAAAGATATTGAACATATGGTAAGATCATGTGCATCATGTCTCGAAGTTCAAAACAAACCGTCAAAAGCTCCCCTACACCAATGGCAAGAACCTGAAGAAAATTGGGAAAGAGTCCACATAGATTACGCAGGACCGTTTCAAAATCATAATTTTCTTATTGTTGTGGACGCTAAGTCAAAGTGGACCGAAGTTAAAATATTACGTGATGCACCATCTACTAAAAAGTACCATAAAACTTTTAGCAGACATTTTTGCTACCCACGGGTATCCATCAATAATGGTATCGGACAACGCTTCCATCTTTACGAGTGAGCAGTTTCGGTCATACTGCAGCCAAAATGGTATTTTTCAAAAATTAATTGCGCCAGAACATCCTAGCACAAATGGGTTGGCTGAGCGATATATACAAACATTGAAACGTAAACTAAAAGCCATGTCCTCTAACTCACATTCGTTGCAAACAAAAGTAAACGAAATACTCCAAAGGTATCGAGCAACGCCACTAAACTGTGGAAAAAGCCCAGCTGAATTTTATTTTAACCCATTAACCGCCAAAATGAAACCAATGACGATAATTAACAAAAAAGTTTATTTTTAATTTCATTGTGCTCAAAGTTAACATAAAGTAATGGAAAAATTAAAAAAAATAATAAGTGGGCGGAGTAAGGAGGGTGTACTCAATTGAGTACAGCGGCGGTTTACAGGTGGCATTTTTCAAATCATTATTTTTCAATACATAGTGTTTTCAAACATTTTTTTGCACTGCCAGCGAACTCTTGCATGGCATACGACACATCTGAGTTGATTTTCTAACTTTTTGGGGTAGTGCCCTATACCATCTTGTGACAACCCTAGGACCAATGAAGACGAGAGTCGAGCTTTAGTTTGCGTATTTTGCCGTAAATAGTATCTTTCAATGTAACGTCGGAATAAAAGCTGATCCATGTCATCATTATGAGTCATTACATATAACAGCCAAGCGTTTGCAATAGCCTACATAATAGATGTAGGTGAACAAGACCCACCACCATTTCTTACCTCGAATGGCAATTCTGTACAGCGAAATTGACTGATCTAGCTCATCCACTCTCGACAATTATGAACTTTATTTAAAGAAACAATTGATGTTTGCATATCTTGGGAGTCCCCTCTTTATTGTGAAAAACACACAAGTATGCTGTTGTATTTCTGGGGAAACAACAGTGTTGCCAGAATTCGCATAACTTTATAAAAATGAGTGGGAGGCAAGTTTTTTCTACTTATTTTATAAATAAAAATGCTTTAGTTTAGGAAATTAAGGTACAAAATAAATTAGCAACACAGTAAAATTTATAAAAAGCGGAAAATACATACTTGTCACGTCACATCAATTTTGCACCAGACTAAGAGTTAATTTTTTAACAGTCTAAATATATATCGACAGGTTTTTTTTTTCATTATTTCAATAGACTATGGTTCAGATTTAGCTAGAAACGCCAATTAATTACAACAACTTTCAAGTATGAAAAATTTTCACCTTTTTTTTGGCTGTACTCAAGTGAGTACAGCAGCGGGTAATGGGTTAATAGGCGTATACGAATAAAGTTAGATGCTTTAAGGCCGCCAGAGAAGCAAACGTCTACAAAACCTACTCCAGGTGTTCGAAATTTAAGCGTGGGAGAAAGAGTACAAGCTCTGCATTGTAAAGACAACAAAACCGTATGGAAAACAGGAACCGTGATGCAAAAGTTTGGAAAACTTCACTATTTAGTGAAATTAGATGATGGGTACACGCTTAAACGGCATATAGACCAACTTAAGGTTACAAAAGTGCAACAAAAGAAGGTTCATTTCTCACCAGACATTGCTGAAAACCATATGAGTTCAACTAAACTGCAGAATCAACACTACCCCGAACTTATTCAGTATTTCCTTCAATCTCCAAATTCTCAAAATCAACAGACTGGAAACGATACTACTAGAAGTCAATCAACATCATCATTTTCTCCCCCAAACCAGGAATTGCGCACATATCAAAACTCAGACGTAACACGAGAGCCAAGTATTCGTAGGTCTACACGACAGCGTAACGTACCATTATTAGTATCTATATTAATAAATCTATACCACTTTAATTTTCAAAAGAGAAAAGAAAACACTTTAATTTTCAAAAGAGAAAAGGAAACACTTTAATTTTCAAAAGAGAAAAGAAAACACTTTGATTTTCAAAAGAAAAAAAAAAACACTTTCAAAAAAAATGTTTAATTAAATTACAAGTAAATGTATACAATGTAATATGTAATAAGAATAAATTAACAAGATCTCATTTTAAGCGTGGGAGATTGTTATAACCCTATGTTATACTTAATAATATGGCAACATTATCGTATATCGTATCAGACTGTCAATTAATAACTGAACATAGAATGTAGAATTTTTTATTGTATGAATAAACGTCATTGAAGACAACGTGCGTTCCTCCATTTTTTATTCAATATAGAAACCGATAGAAAAGAACAACAAACATAATTGAAAGTATGTACCGCCACTATATAATATGGAAAAATGCATATACCATGAGCATTACTTTAGCTACTACTGATATGACAAAATCCATTTTTTCACTAGAACTATCTACAACAAAAGTTTTCAATTATAAGAGTTGTTTATGTATTTTTCTTGTAAGTTTTAAGCGTAACGGATTATAAGAAACTATTGAATTTCAACTCTTTCTGTGATGCCATATTAATAAACACATTTTAATTAAGCTGTCTTTACATGGTAATACAATGTATTACGACATGTCAAAAAATGCTGTCGGTTATACAAAATCTTATCATGTAAAAGCAAAATGTATCGAGTAGGAGAGAATACGGATAGAAAATCTGACAATCGGTCGGTAAATACTCATTTTCTAAACCATTTTAGAAACTTATATATTTTCATCACACCAGAGGTGTATTTTAAAGTAAACATTGGCAGCATTAATGGTATTTATTGAAGGTGTTAACACTTTTCTAAAAACAACCAAAACCAAGTCATGAAATTTTCATGTTGTTTTTGTAAATATTATACAACTGCAACCATCGAGTAGTTGATGGTACAACAAAACAAAACAAACAATAAAAAAAACCTAAATAAATACATTTTGTGGTAAAATTACATTGAAATTATAAAATGTTTTCTGCAATAATTTTTTTTTTTTAGTACATATTTTTTTTGCAATTTTGCAATTTTTGTTATTAAGGGCCTATTTCACTAACTTATTTACTCTTGAGAGAGACTCTTGTTCTCTTTTTATTAAACACGGAGAGAATTTCATAATATTTTGATTCTACAAAGTCGTAATACTTTGTATTACCATGTAAAGACAGCTTTAGTAGGCACATCCGCGTACATAATCACGCATGATCACATATGGTAACTGTAGTAGTGTTGACACGCCGTATGACTCATTATCACAAACGTCAAGAGTTGTCCATATTCCATAGAGCATTGCCACAGAAAATTTTCTTCCTGAGCTAACCTTGTTTTGAAGCTCACCATGAAATTTTAATAGTTATAATAGAAATCGTACTTAATTTCATATACATATGCACGTTCGACACTGCTGGTTTTTGACGTGTCCGGCTGTGAAGATTTTTTAACGTTACCTATGGTAAATGTACACTGGGTGTCACCCCATTTATTTTGCAAGTGCAACCAAGTTGTTTGTACTGCCCCTCTGCGAATGTTATAAAGTAAATGAAAATAGGCAAATGTGGAAACATAAAAGGGGATGCAAATATTATTTTCTATTCGTGATAAAAACTACAAAAGTAAATATTTACAAAACATCGCTTTTGCTAAAATGAATAGTCATTTCCATACACCATCGTTCGGTGATGATGTTTTTGACATGGGTGATGCTGTGGCATCAACTCCCAATTTTTTAGCTGGAAATCCTGGCAAGAGTAATACCACCTACTGGCATCAACAAACTCCCCCATCGGTAAGACGGAGAACAGGATTAAATACCAAAATTACTTGCACTTGTGCTTAAAAAGTTGTTTTGCACAAGCATGCTAAAATTCAATAATTCATAAAAAAAAATAAACAAAGTACATCCCTACGTAAACTATAAAAAATGATTCAATAATTTTCATAAATTTACCAAAAAGAATTGATTAGAATTACAGTTTTCTTTCCACTTTTACCTTGCACCTGTAGATTTCTCCAAACTTAAAATTTTAATAGCACTTGTTCATAATTTCATTACATAATTGAATACGTATCACCCGTTTATTATTATCTTATAATATTTATAAAATAATTGGAAAGTTCGTTATATTTTGCATAACAATCGTTTTACTTTCAACGTTTGCACAGAGGATATACTCTTTGTGACGTTTGTTTAATTAAAATCCGCCATAATACAACAATTATCAGTTCTTTCATTCCACCATTTTTCCATCCCATACCATGTTAATTACGTATTCTATTGTTTCTTTACTTTCTAGACAAAACGTATGACTAGTGTGCAAAATACCACACAAAATACGTCAGACGAATATTATACGGCTAATGAAGATTCGTTCAATGTTTCAGTAAATAAGCCAATGAACAACTCAATAGTACAGCAAAATATCAATACATCGAACAGTATTCTATCAGGTGGACAAGCGGGAATGACTACACCAACATCTACCACAGGGCCAACAACTATGGCGGCTCGCAAACAAATGCTACCAGTAGAGCAAGCTGAACCTTCCAAGCCTTTGTCCGCCTATGCACTATTCTTTCGTGATACTGTAAGTGCTATAAAACAACAAAATCCTGCATGTTCATTTCAAGAACTATCGAAAATAGTAGCCTCGATGTGGGATGCCTTGGATCCCGGGCACAAAGGAGTCTACAATAAGAAGAATGAACAGGCCCGAACAGAATATTTGAAACAGATGAGAATCTATCAGCAGCAGCAACAGCATAAACTGGAACAATGCAATACGAATGCTAATGATGCTGTACAGGCCACCAATGTCCAACAACAGACCCAACAAGTAACACAGCCGCTAACAAATAACGTAAACGTTCAACAAAATTCCGAACAAGTACAAAACAATAATGTTGCAACAGCTACTAATGCCATCCCAGCTACAACTGTTAATTCAAACGCTGGTGCTCCATCTGATGATCAGCTGCGTGTAAATGAAGGCGGCACAGTGCAAAAATGTACACGAGAAAATTGTAATAAACGTGCTATTATTAATCCTGACTGGGAGGATGAGTATTGTAGTAATGAATGTGTTATAATACATTGTCGTAATGTATTTAATGCTTGGGTTCAATCGAATTTGGAGGCAAAACAACAACAACAACAACAACAGCTACCAACACAACAAGCAACTACAACTTGAATTTTTTGTCTGTATAATTTTTGATCGTTGTTGTTTTTTCTTTTCTTTAATTAAAAGCTATTTTGAAAGTTACATCCCAATAAGCAATTTTGCTTGAAATTTGCTTGAAAGTGTAAAACAAGTGTTATTCAAGCCACACAATCAATTGCCAAGGGTTGAATTATGCTTGATTCACACTTTAATTCAATAGCATTCTCCAGTGAAAAGGGAACCTGAACTCAATGCGAACAATTCAGTTGTAGTACAGTTTAATTCAAGTCTTGAATTATACTGTTATTCAACCTTGTGTTACAATTGAATTCAAATGTATTTCAAGCTGCAAAAACAAGGCTTTTAAAATGGAAAGCCTTCGCTATTGTTTTCACGTTTTACACAACTTTGTTTTCCAAATTCACTTTTATTTATTTGTTTTTGATATATTCACCACAATTTCAGTTTTAATAATAAATAAATTACGTATTTGACAAGGTTTGAGCATATATGTATGTTGTTGGATTTTTTATTTTAAAATATTTTCAAACTTGAAAATTACTTGAAAAAAATTTTTGAATTCAACTTTGTTTCCAGTTAAATTTCAAGTGCTTGAATTTTAATTTTTGAGTGCTTATTGGGATAAATAATACCTTTTAATATTTTTAAATTATTTTTAATAACTACATACCTACCTAACTACCAACTTATTACTTTTAAGTTTGATTTTGTGAATAAAACAAAAAATTAAAAACAGTATGTGTTCCACTTTTTCCTACAACCATGATGATTGGCAAGAGCTAATTTTTCGATAAAATTTTGCATGTTTTAAATTATTATAAAAATGTATGCGAAAATGCAAATATATTATTTCTGAAAGGATAAATATCAATAGTTGCTCAAATTTGTTTCTATATTACACAGGTGTGCTTTGGAAATTTTGATTTGAAAACGTACGGTTTGCGAAATTGAAAACACCGCTTTTAATTTAATTATAAAATTTTTTGTTGGGAGTTTCATAATTATGTTTGAAGGAATTATTTTAAGCGGTTAAAACATATTAATCGACAACCAATAAACCATCCATATGAAACAATATCATCTACATGATAAAATTATGTAGATGATATTGTTTTACCCTGCAAATAATGCGACTAGTCCATACATGCATGTAAAGACTAGTCCAAAGAGTAGTAGGAGTACCACAAAACTTCTCCAAATATATCAAAAAAGGTGGTCGATTTAACATTGCGATGTCCTAGGGTTGGACCACATGGTCCAACCTTGCATTACATCGAACTAACCCCAAAACTATCCATATGGAATAGTTATAGACTACTCTCATACAAGTTGTGAGTGCCTAAGAAGAACGATCATATTCGTTTAAACACGAACACTTATCGTACAGCATTGAATGCTTATGTGAAAACGACATGATCCATGACTGCATTACATGGGACTATAATGTAACTAGTCTGTTTCATCTAGATTGGACCACGTACTCCAATATTATTTGCAGGGTAATTATGACAACTTAAATTGCATCGTTTGAGAATCATACATGCTTGCGTACTAACATATACATATGTACGTATCGTTACCTTAATATAGAAAGGCCCTAACTCATTATTTTTTTGAAATCGAGATTTTTGTATATTTCGACAGAGGAATATCTACTGTATTGAAAAAAATAAATAAAAACTTGATTTCCAAAAAATAATGAGCTAGGGCCTTTCTATATTAAAGAGATCAACCGCTGGTAGTTCTGAAAGGCTACAAAAATCCTCTCTTCCTAAAGCGTGGATGCGTTGATTTTCAAGTACAGGGCAGATACATATGAGATGAATTATTGGGCCTCATCGTGGGTGGCATATTTCGACTTCGACATTTTGATACTAATTTAAAGAACAAATATTGCGATTTTCTTTCATCGCAGTCGATATATTTGGGATTATATTTGTTTACCCATTTCTGTGTTGAGGATAGCGAGAGACACTGTTGCATCTAAATTTTTCGAACTATGAAATTTATTTTTCATTGTAGTATTTTTTCATTGTTTTTGTAATCCTGATATTACCTGGAAATGAATGTGCCTTGATATAACCTTTAATTTCAAATTGAAATTCCTAATATCAATTTCAATGAAAAATGTTTTAGTGCCATAATGTATACTACTGCAACAGTAGAGCAAAAGTACAAAAGGATTTCTTGTGATTTATTGTTTGGTTTCCTTGTTTGGTTCATTGGCTTATCTTTTTAAATTGGATATTCTACAATTTATCCACCTACAATACGTACAATACCTATGTACCACGGAGATTATTAAGAGAGTTAAAATCAAAATTGTTTAGTTAAATATCGTGGGACTGAAACATATATATATTATAATCGAAAAGAATACGTATC
Organism: Tachina grossa; assembly: GCA_949987645.1. Classification (NCBI taxonomy): domain Eukaryota; kingdom Metazoa; phylum Arthropoda; class Insecta; order Diptera; family Tachinidae; genus Tachina; species Tachina grossa. The sequence continues at coordinate 30,365,017 of OX465276.1, read as the reverse complement.
CATCAGAAATTATGAAATAGTACAGCATAAAATCACCCTGTAAACCACAACTTTTGAATAAAACATATTGCACGTCTAACTCGAAAATAATAATGCAGATTTAACTCTCACATTGTATAAATAGTTCACATATTCAAGTCTTGAGAGGAAACTTGAAGCTCGTTTTGGGTTAAACTAGTTTTTTCAGTTGTGGTGTGTGTTTTAAGCAAATGATCGATATAATTTTCAGTATGTATTTTAAAAAACATACCCACCCACTATTTAAATAGGTTCCTCACGCGTCGCAAAACATATTGACATGACACGTATTCTCAATTTCCCGCAAACAACTAAAACAATATGTACATACTATATTTGAAATTCATTTTAGGAAAATTTTGTATGGAAAATTTGAAATAAGATACATTTCAAATTCGTTTCAAATTTTATGAATATGGGCGTATCTATGTATGTACTTACATATGGATGGTTCTATATGTACACATATGTACATGTATGTACTGCACAAATGGACTCCATAAAGGACTAGTCCATGTCCAAATACAATTAACCCGAAACTATTACATATGGAATAGTTGTGGACTAGAATTTGCAAGTGGCATAGAACGGAAGCAACCGTTTAAACACGAACAATTATCTTATACCATTAAACGCTTATATGAAATCGACATAATCCATGCTTGCATTACATGAGACCATGTTTTTGCTGGTCCTTTACAGCTACATACATTGAATTACGAAGTACAATATTATCGGCAGGTAGGTATAACACTTTTTACACAAATTCACACAACTTACTTAAGTACATACATACATATGTATGTAAGTTTTACTCTACACAAAACTATAAACTAAAACTATAAACTATAACGATTATTTTTTAAATTCACTTTACCAATTGAAATTTCTTATTACTGAACAGATTGAAAACTGTAAGCATTGACAGCTGTTTTTTATACAAACACCGCGTTGCCAGCTAGCATAAGTTTTTAAGGGTTATCCCGCCAAAGTGTTAATCCTGCAATACACGGCGTGCAAAAAGCGGCATGCGCATGTGCATATCAGACGTGATTTTGACGTCATCATGAGGTACAGAGTACTTATGGAAGTGTGTGTGTAACAAATACTTACGAAAATTCAGACTATAAAAAATCTTAAGCGAGTGCCAGGCACATCAATATTCAGCTTCAATATATGTGATTGTGTGCGTTTGTTTACCAAAAATAGTCACACATATACTATTGGTGTGAATATTTTTTATAAAAAAAAAAAACGCACACAACCACACATATTGACGCTGAATATTGATGTGTCTAGCACCCGCTTTATACAATTTAAATAAAACAATTTTTTTTTTTCAGCTAAATATAATTTTTATTTTCTTTACTTGTATTTATACATCATTTTTTATTTTGTTTTAAGTTGTTTCGAAAATTTGATGTTTTGCTTTATTTGTTGTTTTATTTTCTTTTTAAAAAAAGCCAAGAGATATTAAAATATAGTATAGTATAGTATATAGAGTATATGTTAGAGAAAAACGATGTTTAATTCATAATCATAATTGTATATCTAAAGTATTTATTAAGAACAGTACTTATTGTAATAATATAAATAATTAATATAGAAATTAAAAAAAATAATAAAAATAAGATAATTTTTAATTATAAATCATTTGCAACTAAAGACACAATGTGTAAAAAATGTTTTTTTTTATTTTATTTGGAAAATAATTGTAAAACTAAACCATAAAATTAACAATTAATCGTTTCGCAGAAACCCTTCAAGGGAAAACAAACACTTAGTAATTAATAACAATTAGGAGAAATCTTGAATATTTTAAACTTTTTGCTTTTAATAAGGAAATATTTTGTTGGAAAATATTCAAAATTAAAATAAAAAGTTGCAATAAAAATAGTTCAAGATCCAAAATGTTATTAGATATTATGCGAGCGGTTGTGGAAGTTGGGGTGTGGAAGGAGAGAGCTTAAAGCTTTTATAAAAAAATTTTTGCTTTGTAGGTATAAAAAATTATGTAAAAAAAACATCTTATAAAAGCACAAAAAACAAGCATGCTTTATATATAAAAAAAAATGCATTAAAAAGCAAAACGGACGCCATTTTTGAAAAAAAAACGAATTCACTTGCAATTAAACAAGACAAAATATAAACTATATGAAATACCGAAGTATATTTATTTGACACAGTCTTTGTTTTATTTGAAAGTTGTGCTTGTTTTTTGTTTTTGGTTAAGCAATGTCTAAAAAACAAGCAAAATTTTCAAACAAAATATAAACTTAAAGATTTTGGTTTTATGTAAAAGCTTAGAAAAATGAGTAGAGTTTAATACAGACTTAAACCCGAAGGCAGTTATTAATCCTATTTTATTTATTTTCTCTCTCTTTCTAACATGCAAAATAAGAAAATATGTAATTAAAAAAATAAAAATTTTAAAATATCAATATAAAAATTAAGAAAATTAAACGAGAGAAGGAGTAGTGAAAGCTTTAATTGAAGAAAAGCTTTAAAGAGATCATTTTGTTATGCATTATTGTAACTCCTAAAGTTCTCTCATCTTGTTATATTTTATTAATTTTTTTTACACATAATAGCAATTTTTTATTTTTCAATTCAAAACCCAAATAAAATTGTTTTATATTTTCTTCATATTAAATTTGTTTTGTTTGAAAGTTTTTTTTTTAAACCTAAATAATATCACCAAATGGTTTGCTATTTCTATTAAATGTTTTTTGTTTTGTATTGTAAACTTATATGCTAAATCAAACGTTTCTCTTGTTTTTTCTTTTAGCTTTATAATAAATTGTTTGTAAGTGCTTTTTGTTTACAAACAATTATGTAAGTATGTGTATGTACTTCCTATATGACAAATTTTGTTGAATTTTCAATTTAATGTTTCGATTAAGTTATTTTGAATGTGTGTATGTATTCATGTAATTAATTTTATTAACTTGCTTCAAAGGGGCGGGTTGTTTTTTTTCTGTTTTAGCATTTAACTTTATCGTAACTATTTGTGTTTAATTATATTGTGCTTTAGTTAATTTTTATTTTCGGCAACATATTTTTAAAATATTTTAATTCTTCTTGGTTTTTGTTATACATATGTACTTTTATTGTTGTTGTAGTTTCTAAGGTGTCAAACTAAAGCTTGTTAAATTTACTTTTAAGTATCGTTACATTTAAAATTTAAACAAGCAACTAATTACATTTTGACTAGAGTTGGCTGTTGAAGAAGATATTTTTTAAGCCAAAATTTAAAGAATCCAATAACCCGAATAACGGTAGTATTTTATATAATCTGCAATAGAAAAAGAACATGAATATTATAAAATATTAGAATATTTTAAATTTTATAATTAAACTAGCTGACCCGACAAACGTTATTTTGCCGCATAAATTATTTCTAGGGAATTTAAAAGGATAGAAAATAAAAACGGAACTCATTGTGTGAGGATGTGGTATATGAGTGATAAATATTTCTTAAGTGCGGTCAGCCTGGTGTGTGTTGTTTCGCCTTCGAGAATTTTTCGTCTCACTAGCACTGGTTGACTGATCTGCCACGGATAACCGTATAATTTTGCGGTTCTTTTGTGGAATTTCTTTAACAACCACGTTGCTATTTCCTATGTGAAGGCATAGGTCGTGTACAGTCAGTAACAAAACTTTTTCAAAATACTGTTAACATCTTGATTGGTTTAATTACTGCACCCATATTTGTGCAACTATATTCTGCAAATTTACTTTGTAGAATATATATTAAATAAATAAATAGATAATATACTTATATTAACTGTTTTCAAAATAACTCATACCAAATTTGAAGACTATTGCTATTATAAATAGCTTTCAAGATATAAGATTATTATTAATTACTTTGTATGGGAGGAGCCCCTTTCCATGGTCCTATTCTACCAATATTTTGTAATACTTCGCACCTTGCTCTCAAGAGTCCATACCAAATTTGAATATTCTGACTCCTACTAGCTTTGGTATGGTCGTGGCACAGCCCACTTATGTGTATGAAAAATATATTACGACCTGTTCTCAGACCTACCGAATACACATACAAAATTTCATAAAAATCGGTCCATCCGTTTCGCGGAGGAGTTCAATTATAAATTCCGTGTCACGAGTATTTTCTGTATATAAACAGAAAAAAAAATTTAATACAGTTACAAAATTTTAACTGCCTTATTCATAAAAAATATTTCAGTTTTATTAATCGCTTATTTGACATATTTCTATGGGAAATTTTGTCAAATAAACCTGTAATAAACCAAAAATATTTTTTATGAATTAGACCGAAAATTTGGTGCTATTTTATTTAAATTATGTGCTTTTTCCTTGTTTCAGTGCTTTCTGAAATTTAAAAGTTGACAACTCTGCTTTAAGCACGTGTTTGATAAGGATGCCATATTTCACCAAAGTGAGTTTTTCAAACTAATATAGATAAAATTAAAAACTGCATTTGTATGAGCTAGTTTACACGAGAGCAGTTTTTAAGCCACACAATTTTTGTTCTTTTCCAAATTACACGAGACTAATTCATCTGACACAAAATGTATACGTATACACAGCTTTGTGTGTGTTAGTGCTTTTCGTATTCATTTAACATTTGCTGTTTTTTAATTTGTGTGTGTATTGGTTTTATGCTGCTAATGCGGGGTTGTAGCAGGTTGAAAAGTTATGCCAACCAAAAAACCGCTCTCTTTGCCTCTCTCACCTACAAACTGGCATGTTATGTTAGCACAATTATGCCCGTGTAAATCAGCGCTATGAGATTACTAGACCACAAACAGCAGGCCCTAGTTGCCTTCCTAGCTTTGCACACTATTATGTGAAATATAATTATGTTGTTTCGTTCTTGAAAATCGCATACATTTACACTTCTCTAGGTTCAATTCCCTTGAGTTTTTTTTCACACTACTGAAGATAATTTGTTAAGATTCAGTTGCGGAAAATTTAAAGCATCTTAAAAAGCAGCCAGACCCCGTAGGTTAGGTTAGGTTAAGAAGGGTGGTTCTACAGCACACTTCCACTTGGAGACCTATGTGATTCCCTTCTTTTGCTACCCCAATTTTACCCAGAAGAGCCCCAAATTATCTGTCATTAAGCCACTGAATTCCTTTGATGAAGCCACTGATATCCTCCAATTTACACTTTGTGATATCACTGATGCTCTTGTGGAAACGTCTGCTCAGCCATCTAAGCATATGGCGTTGCAGCTTCGGGCAATGACACATAATAAGTTTAATGGGTTCTGTTTCCTCTTTACAACCGGACATACTATAGAAATCTGGAGTGAGAGTTTCCCAAATCGTCGGGTGGTCACTGGTTTGCCGCACAGAATATTAATCTATGTATATTATTGCAGCAAACCAGTAACCACCCGACGAAATGCAGGTCCTTTCTCTGACCGAGCAGTGAACAGTCAACGCGCCTATAACGACTCTCATCGCCTTCCTATTCATATCCAGTAGCACTTTGGATCTTCCTGAGACAAGTTTTGGCCACAAAGCCCTCGAGACTCTACAATCCTCACTACTTCGCCATGAACGGTTGGTTTGTCCTGGTCTCCATCCAATTACTGAGTTCCCTTATCCCTCATCTGACGACAACCCTATTCTTGCCAGCTCATCGGTAATTTCATTTCCCTCAACACTGCTATAGTCAGGAACCCAACATAGTCTGATACTATATTTCTCCATAAGCAAATTGAGGGCTTTTCTACAGCCATTAACAAGTTTCGATTTGGCATTGTGACCCTTCTAAGTTTTTAGTGATGCCTGGCTGTCGACGTAGAAAGTTACCTTCTCGCTTTCAGCCAAATTTCTGGACACTAGTTCCGTGGCTCTGAGGATCTCCAAGATTTCAGTTTGGAAAACGCTGCATTCATTCGGCAGTCTGAAAGAACTACGAATGTGCCTTCCCCCATTTTTGAACCTCCTGTAAAGACCGCACTACCCTCATACAGTTTATCAGATTTGATCCAAGAGTCCCTATCCGGACTTGCCAGTGAGTGTGTTCTACTAAAATCAATTTTAACGGCCTTATAGTGCGTAAACCCACGGATTACGGATCTCTGATCACTAAAATTGATCTCATTTAAGATTGATGTGTGACATGTTACTCTTGTCCTCACCAAATTTGCTTCCACGAGTCTAAGCAGACTTTTAGTCGCCATTCCCAAAACAAAGTCTTCTATAGGAAGTAGGTGAAGAATGAAGTCAGCCTGGCTTTTTATTTAATTCAGCTACGTCCAAGCCATATGCACAATATGAAAATTTTTACAAAAGAGCTTTTGTACTTTCACACCGATGAGAATACAACAGCCACAACAATACAACAGACAACAATGCTTGCTCTTACTTTGCAAAGAAATATGAACAAATTTAGGAGCTTTCAAAGATGTTTACCTCAAATGCAAATATCAGTGTACATATGGATGATTGTTTGGACGTAGCTGACACGATATGTCCACAATTTTTTTTATCGATTTGGCGAAAATCAATATTATTATAACACGAGAAAAATCCGTTAATTAACCCAAAAAGTATTTAAACAAAAAAATTTATGATTTTCTTTACCTCATTTAATTTAAGAGTTTCCACTCATTTAACCGTATATTAAGGTTCTTCATCTCATTTGTTAATCTTCAATTGATTCTGTTTCGTCATTTTATTCGATTATTTGTAATTCAGTTACATCGACATCGGCGGAATCTTTACAGAAGGTGCTCGAACGTTCTAATTTTGATGTGACCACAAGTGATGGTTGCTGCTGCTGCTGATGATGATGATGATGTTGATGCTGATTATCGATATCGTTGTTTTTATTGTTGACAGCAGACTGATTGGAAGTTTTTATGAGCAATTCGATCTTTTGTTTAACAGCCTTTGCAGTGTGATAAATCTCATTGGAATTTTGTAATGTGCGGTTTTTGTTACTGGCTGGCTGTAACTGTTGGTTTTGGTTTGAATTGCTTTTATTTACAGCGACAACATTAATTTTCTTCAAATGCAATGTATTCGGTCTACGTGTGGGTATATTTGAGGGCTGAATATTGCGATTGAATACAACGGATGAATGAGAAGCAGAACGCATGACTGGATGTCCATCGAAATGTTTTAGTTGTTGCTCTTTTGAATGTTGAGCCTCTTGCGATTTTTTAAGAATTTCTTGTTTGTTTTTTTCTTTTTCCTTTTCCTTTTCGACTCGTCGGGCTAAAATTTCACGAGATTTGGCGGACAGAAAACTGTGTTTCGTAACTGGTGGGTTGTTCTCGTTCTTACCAGGCACAGATATAGAACGTTTGTAAAGATCTCTCGATGATTGATTTGAGGAAACTGATGATAGACGACTGTGAGCAGATTTGGTGGTAGTTACGGACGAGGGACTTGAACCAGTGGAAGTGATTTTTTGTTGAAAGTATTTAGGTGCTCGTGGACCCAAACTTGTAGGTCTGGAGGGTTTTGCGACGCCGTTGACCGGTCTATTCTTCAGATTTTGATTTTCATTTGAAGTATCTGATTTTACGTTCTTTGGGCGGGCCAGTCGAGCGGATGAGAGGGACTCTCGGGATGCTGATTTGTTAGTAATCACGGAACTTTTCATGCTTTCATTTAAGGAATCTATGCCCATGTCGCTGAATCGTTCAGCATCGGAAGACTTATTTATTTTACTTTTGGAGGGGCGACATGCAGCCACAGCCAAACTGTCTAAGGACATGTTGTTGGTGGACTTGATTGTGGCTACTTTGCCATTAAGTTGTTTACGGGTGGCTGGACTTGAGTGTCTTGAGCTTTCGCTAGATGATTGTTGATAATTTTGTTTCTTTGTGCCGTTTGCTGGTACACTTGAACTGGTACTACTTCGTACCGGACCTTGGGCCGTTGGAGTTTTCTTGGGTTCCAAATAACGGGGTCTTACGTCGGCCAACTTAATTGGCTGTGGTTTCGGTTTTGTGGTAGGGTCCACCGCCCTTGTATCTACGGATTTCTTTGGTTCATTGGGTTTGGTAGCATATGTAGTGGGTTTGGCAGCCTCTGATTTTGTTCTGCGATGATTAGCAGAGTTTAGATTTACACTATTACGTTCGGAGGTGACCGTGCTTTGGGAAATCGCCCTTGCAGATTGTGGAACATGAGCACGAGAATTTGATTTTAGAACGCGACCTGCAAAATTGAATAAATACATGAACCAAGCTTTACAAAATATTTCATATATTCTATACTCACTTGTTCCTTCTCTTATATCGTGATTGGCCTGAACGCCGCGTTCAATTGTTTGTACAGCATCGTTAGTCTGTGTGGCCTTATACAGCTGGTTATCACCAGCCAAGGCTTTCTTCGAGTGCGCTTGTATGGCCAATTTGACTTGTTGCAGATCCTGATTTCTGGTGGTTCCACCAAAAGAGAATGCCTTGGATACCGGCTTGGCTCGTTTCAGATCAAGCGGTTCGGTTAGCCTGGCCAAGGTTTGTATTTTCTTTCTTAGCTCCAAATCCATCCTTTGCCACGCAGTTATTCTCATGGCACGCGAACACTGCCTTATGAGACACTGTTCTACGGCCGACAACAATGAACTTACTAATCTTATATACTCAACATCCCAGTCGAGATCTTCCTCCTGCAGACCCTGTAACTCTTTAGCCAATTCTCCCAAACCAGCTGGCATTTGTATGACTTTCGCTTGCAATACAGTATTAAGTCGAGTTATGCGTTGGTAACTGCGGCAGGCCTGATCTGGAGTTAAAGAGGAGGCTGTCCTTAGCAGAACGCCTTCCAATCGTGGTATGTGGCAACTACGATCATGACCCAGGGATAGGAACGAATCACTTGCTATTAAGCTGGCAAAATGTTCTGCTATGTAAGTGTAGGCAGCATCTAAAATATCTCGTACAAGATTTTCGCAAACACCTGACCACCGATATGTAACCAATTGGGCCAATAGATTATCACAATCCAACACACAATCCAATACAGATTCGGAAGTCTAAAAATATTTGAAATTTAAAATTATGAAACAATTATAAATGTGATTTCTTCACTCACCAAATATGCAACAATTTGTTGGCGACATCTGCCCAAAATATCTCCTGGCAATTGGACAAACTGTCTGGTGGGCCATACTTTTAGATAATGACGACAAGTCCATCTCAAGCACTTGCGATACAAATCATCCAATGCATGATTTAAAGCCACCGGCAATACTTGCAAAATACCATCGATGCAACCCGAACAAGGTTTGTGAAAATTATGACAATAGTTCGTTTTCAAGGCATGAGCAGTAACTTCCTTTAAGCCTTCCAGCCCCAAGAGATCAGCCAAAGCGGCCAATTCCATTAGACTAATGCCATCGGGAGGATGCGAGGCTCCGGAATAGATGTGACACAAAGCAAAGTGCACCGCAGAGTATGAATATCCCTGTAAGGAGACCACGCTAGTAGATTGGTTGCCCGCCAACATGGCAGCGAAGTATTGACAACGCGAACGCAAAATACATTTATGAGCTTTAATGCGCCTGCTATGTACTTCAACTATCATGTCTGTGGCTATTTCCTGCAGAAACATCTTTAGCAAATCTTCACCCAGTCTTCTTGGCTGACGGCACGATATCGAAGATTCGTCCATTCCAGATCTACTGATGCTGGAAGCTAAACTAGAGTCAGCACTCAAATCAGTTTGTATGTAGTCCATATGATCTAAAGCCATGTCGTTGGGTAGAGAATTTGATATTTCTTTGGAGAAGTTAGGAAACAGTCTCGACAGACTGCGCAAATTCTCTACCGAGTTGGTAAAATTTTGAAAAGTGTTTCCTGTGGACCGTGACATGGACCACGAATGTGGTCTAGCGCGATTATCATCACGATACAAACGATTAATTTGACGGTGGTTGCCGCCTACACTAGTACTCATGCGCTCAGGTGACTTTAATTCCAACTTTACGGGCTTATCCATATCGGAGAGTTTAACGAACGTTGTTGTTGTATTGCTGGAACCCTTTTCGGCCTCCGCGTGTTCGTTTACGGTCTCCAGTAACATTTTTTGCTTTTCAATGGTAGCATGCAACGAGTCCATGGTTAGATTTGAGGGTATTTTCTTTGGTGAAGATGTTTCTTTGGCTTCAACGATAGTTTCCATAATGATATTGGACATGCGACAGGAGGACGATGACGATGATGATGCCAAATTTTGAGTTGAAATCGGAATTTGGGATGCCGATGATGATGATGCTGCTGCCACGGACTGCAAACTTTTTAGAGCGTCTTCTGCTTCGCGTGCAGCTTTCTCTTCGTCTTGTTGAAAAGTCAAGTCATCCGTATCGGTATTGGAGAGAGGCGAAAGATCTTTAGACAGAATGCCATCTGTAATAGATGCCAAACTAGATTTATCAAAAGTTTCATTGATTTGAACATCTCGCCTGCGCTTTTTAATGCGATTTGCAACTGGGCCAGCAACACCTTCCTCTTCTCTCTCCCCTCCCGAGCTCGTACTTAGTTCAGACTTTGAGCCAGTGTAATCGTCGTAGGGTGACAGTGAGCTGTCTATAGATAGAGAAGATGTTTTAGAGATAATGGGTAATTTATCTATTATACTCATTAAGCCTTTGCCGCCATTATCCTTTCCATCGTTGTTGTTGGTTAAGCTAATTGAACGTTTATATTCGCCACAGCCATTAGAACTAATGGTATTGTTGCTCCACGAGTGCCTTTTATTGGCTTCGTGTTGGGCTCTCTGTTGCATGGATAGTTTTCTTATTGCCGCCACAGTAATGGGAGCATCGGCATTGACTTTGTAGTCTAAAGATTTGGATTCCTCCGTATTAGTTACTTCAGCTTCTGTAGGATTTTTAAGCTGATTGGATTTGGACATTAATGTCTCGGTGGAACTGGCTGCAGACTTTCCATTCTCTCCTTCCGGTTTCTTTTGGTTGTGTACACTCAAAGAGCTACTCAGACGTTGAGCTAAATTAAAGGGTTCTTTACGTGATTTCATTTTGCCGTTTTTCTCACTGCTACCGAAATCAATAAACATGCTGAAAATATTGCTTTGCGAATTGTTGTTAGAAGATGCTTCTTCTTGTTTCTCGGTAGGTTTCTGAACTTGTAGATCGTTGTCTTCTTTTGCTTTATATTCACTTGTTGAGAGATTGACGAAAAACTTAGAGTTCGAAGGACCATTTAAGGATTTGCTCATTTGCGAGTCAGTATTGGTTTTCTTTTCCTTAGGCTTCTTATCCATATCATCCAAAGATATGAAAAATCCACAACCGCTCTTATTCGAACTGTTGGAGTCGGTGCGTTCTCTGAATTTGGTGTGGCATGTTTCCAAGCTGGAGGTAGAACTAGTGCTTTTGCGTCGTTCTTTTTGGCAATCACCCATATCTACCACCCAAGAAGCTATGCCCGGTAACAGTTTCTTAGCTTTTGGTTTATGCCTCAATTCGACCTCTTCATCGTATTCATCGCCTATGGGTCGGGTGGTTTCAAAGTCGAGTGATGTAAAGCCACCCGATACAATAGGACAAGTCTCTAGTTGCCTTTTGAAAGAGGGACTGTCACATTTTTTGGGCTGGTAATCGGCTATACAAGATCCTCCCGAAATAATGGGATTGGCTTCATCAAATTTCGAACGTTTTGGAGTTCTAGGCATGGGAATGGGAGAATCAGTAGCATCACTGCAATATGCCCCAGAATCACGGTGGTGTGAAAAGGATGACGATGACAAGGTATAATCGCGATGTATTGAGGACGTATTCGATGATGTGTTCGGTTCTATGTGCACTATTGAGTTGTGCGGAGTATCGGGCAATAAATGCGGTTTAAGTTTTGTTATTTCATAATCTTCTAGATGATGACGTGCTGCTGGTTGCGGTTGAACCGTATGACTAGGTCTATGTTCGTGTTCAGACCACACTAAACTAGGAGCTGGACTAGATGATGAGTAATCAGTAGTGTAACTAACATCACTGTGCGCCCCAGTTTGATTGTGATGATTTAGAGAGCCCAAATGGGTGTTAAGTAGCTTTATGTGTTGGAGCGGTAGGCCTGCTGTGTACTGCGTGGGATTTTGTGCATGATAGGAGGAGAAGTTTGTAAATTTTCTATCGGTCAAGGGATGGCGCATTTTAAAGAGATCCGAGGAATCTGAAGAGTCTATGTCATGGGCCAGTGATAACGTGGCTTCGGTAGGATCATCGTTGACATTGATCAGACCATTTTTATGATGATTTTCCAACAATTTATTTTCCCTTTCACAGGGATTGTTGTGATCCCTCTTCCACAGTTTCTCTTCATCCGACAAATTGCTAACTGACTCATTAGACAATTGAGTATCATTTTTATGGCCATTGTCCCCAGTATCATCGGAAGAACACGATGACGATGATTTGGGCCTGGCGGGCGGAGAGCTGTTCTTTTTATCATCGTTAAGATCCTTGGATTTTACTTTGCACCGGGCAAAGGCTTTGTGGAATGTTTCTAACTTTTTCGTTGGCGAATCATCGTCTGCCTTGACATGTGTTTGTGTGGCGGGCTTGTAGGGCTCTATTTCATCCTCATCGCACAGCGAAGAGGCATCAATAAAACACGCACTATTCTGAGAGCCAGTCAGAGAACTTTCCACCTTATTTAATAATAAATCTCGTTGCAAAGAGTTAGTGCTAATGCCTTTTGCCAGGGAACTGGTATCAGCAGTTACCATATGACCAGCAGAGTACGTACGCTCCCTTTGCAGAGGCTCCATGTCTTTATTTTTTATGGCTAAATGTGTGTAGGAAGAGGAGGGCTCTTCTTTATGCATTTTACAATTATCTTTGGTGGCGGCAAAGTTTTTCTCCATTAAACCTACACAATAGTGTGTTAAATCTACGTCGGCTTGAGGTATGATATTAGTGTTTTTAGCAGCGTTTGGGGCCTGAGGAAACACCGACTCCCATGAACCAGTCTCTGATGAAATCGACGATGTTTCTAAAATTACAATTTCCTCATTCTGCCTTTGTTTTTCCTCCTTGGAGGGTGTGGCATGCAAACTATTCGCTAAAGTGTTAGTAAGTTTTAATTTAAGCGGTGGCAGTGGGCCTTCAAAATGCTTATTATCCTTCGAGGAAGTTGAAGAGCCAGCCTCGGCATTAACTACATTAGAAGTATTACAGATTATGTGATGCTCAATAGGTGTGTTATTGGAACTACTGACGGGAGAAAATGTATCACGCTCTTCATCCCCTAAATCGACTTCACAAGTTTTATTTGAAGATCCCGAACCCTGACGCGGCAATAGTGCTAGCGAGTTTAAAGGCCTGCATATATCTTCGCTGTACTGAGGAGCCGAGGAGGAGCTAGAACTTGAGCTTGTTGTGCGGGTATCGGGTGTTAAGGGTGTTGTTATGTTACTGCCGTTATCCATAATCTTAGTGGACTTTATTTATTGATGCATTTAATTATAATATTATGGGCTGTCTCTTACTATCTCTTTCTCTTTCGTTCTCTGTCTCTCTCTCGATAAATCGTCAACGGACTTTGGGAGGCTAACAAGTATTTTTATTCATATAAATATATTTTAATTATTTTTGTTCGCTATTGTTCTATTTGCGTATTGTTTGTTCTGTTGTTGGCTGCTATTGCTGTTTGCTGTTTAGAATAAACAATGAGTTTTAGTAGTTATTGATTGTACAATAAGCTCGCAATACTATGGCGCTTGATATGGAGAGTAACAAACAATTTCCAATAATTTTAAAGCTCAAAAGAATGACTGCCTCTTAAAAAATCTTTTTTATTTTATTTTTTTGTTGCAATTTATGAGTGATGATTTTTTTCTTCTTCTTTGTATTCTTTTTGAAAAAGGAATCGTTATTGTTCTTTAGTTATTGTTAGGCAAAAGTTGGTTTTTTCTCTGCTTCTTTACAATTGGTGTAACTTTACATGGCAACGTTTGTATAATATACATAAGTATATATATTTTTTTTTATTTTTTTTTTAGCTCGTTTCGTTATTGCAGACAAGTATAGTTGAAGCATGCAAAAACTTGTCTATATAGGAAATGGAAAAAAATAACAAATATGAATGTTTATATGTATTACATGCACACAGTTGTATGTATGTTTGTATATAAAACAAACTCTTAGTTCAATAACGTCCCATTAGTTTTATTGTTAAACAAAATATGGTTACAGAGCATTTTAAGTTATACCTGTAAAGTGAAGCTGATCCCCGATGTTAGATAAATTTTCTTTGAAAGATTTTAAATGATTTTTGCTTTAAAAATATTGCGCTTAAAAAGATTAATTGACTTCTCTCTAAACAGCCTGATTGCATATATTTTTTTGTTTTTTTTTAGTTTTATCTCAAAGCCAAAGTTTGCATTATGAAATCGATATTTTGGAAGCAGATGCTGCTGCTGCTTCACTTGCTATTTAAAAACTTTTTAAATGCCTTGATCCAACAACGTTTGTATGTGAACAATTTATCTTGCATCTTTAATGCATGTTAGCACCCAATTTTCTTATCGTTTTTATTTTATTCTTAATGTATTGCAGAGAGTATGATGCATGTGTGCTTTTTTTTTCCTAATAAAAATAACACTTAATTGTTTATTTGCTTTAGCCAGATAGAAAGAAAGATACACGACGGCGGACTGTGTGGTGTACGACTACAACTACTGCTGTGCTTTAAATAAGTTTTTGTTTGCTTTTTTTTCTCTTCAAACAACTTCAACTTGTTTCGTAGCGCTTCTTACTCCTCTTGCTCCTCCTGCTCCTCCCCGTGAGATTTTCTGTTCAGATTTGCTATTTTAAGTACATGTGAACATGTTTTTAGTTAATCTTCAAGATACTTATAACGTCACTTTTTTGTTTGTTGTGGATGCTGATGATGTTGTTGCCGTCCGTCGTTGCTGATGATGCTGAGGATGATGAAGTATTTTCGAATATTTAAAAACTGTTTGCATTTGTAAATATGTATGTATGTATGTACTACTAAGTATCTCGAATGAAGTTGTTTGTTTGTTTTTTCGTTTATTTCGTTGTATTTACAAATTTTAATTTTTTGTTTACATGCATATTTATTTTTTCTGAAACGAAATGGAAAATAAAATACGTTACAATTAGTTGTGTGCTTGAGTGTATGTATGTATATCGGGTTATTTAAAAAAAAAAAAAAAAAATAAGATTAATTTGAAACGTTCAAAAATACATAAATATGTTAAAAGCAAATGCATATTTTTGGCTGCTTTAAGCGTCATCCATACTAAACAAATCCAATCTGTCATCTTTTTTTTTGTATTTAAAATGTAATTTTTATTTTTAAAGTTTTAAATATAAAACAAAAAATCTTAATGAGTACATATTTTTCTTTTAAAGGGAGCATTAAATGAATGTAAACGAATTGTCTAATTATCACATGATTCATTCCAGGATTTTTGAAAAAATATTCCAAAAAAGAAAAACATTTTGATATTTGAACATTATGGATGGCAACCTCAGTTCAGTCGCCTTGTCAACTGACAAAGCAAGCGTACATGCTGTACTAAAGCAATTTGTCATTTTTTTATTTTTTAACATTTAAGAAATTTAATAACTCTTAATTTATTTTATAACACTGAACTCGAGCCGGAATAAAATAAATTTCAATAAAGCACATACTGAGAGAAAAATCTAACCAAAAAAATATACACATTTAAAAGATAATTAAAAAAGAAAATTTTCATTGAACCGTGACTAATGTATAAGAAATTTTGTCAAGAAGGCTAACTCGTGCTGGTCTCAATGCAGAAGGGCCATTGGCTGCAGATGGGGACTCTGCCATATTTTTTTTATTTTTATTTTTTTTTTACTTTTTTTTTTTTGAGAAGTAACACTCAGGCAATGAATGCCTACTACTATTACTAGGTGTTACCTTCTTTAGTAAAGGGATAGTGATAGAGAAGACAGGTGGTGAAGGAAAATATAGAGGAAAGCTTCATTATTGTACAGCTCTGCTTTTTTTTTTTGCAAGTTTTTAATAAGGCAGTGTTGCAGCGCCTCTGGTGTTAAATGAGCCGTATTAAACTTTATTGAAGCTTTATTTAGTAGTCATTTTATTGGTTATTTTATTTCGCCGATAATTCTGCTACATAATGCCAATGAAGGAGGGTGCTCTGATGTAACATTAGCATTAATATCCGCTGAAGCCGGTGTAGTTCAGTGACCAGTGTCTATGCCTTCATCACTTGAACTTTCCTACAACAACTGACACAAAAAGACTTTAATGTACATCAGGAAAATAAGTCGTGTTGTTATTTTTTATGATTTTCGGAGACCGGGCTCGAACCCACGACCTTTGCTTTTGTAGTCAACGTGGTAACTACTTCAGCCAACGACACACTAAATCTATAAGAGTGTGATCAGACCAATTCTAACACACGCATCGGTAGTATGGTGGAAGTCAATGGGTACAAAGTGCAAATCTAAAATTTTTGAAGAAGGTTCAACGAATGTGGCACTATTAGAACTACATACACCAGTGCATTGGACACCATTCTTTCAACATACACAAATTATATACACATTAGTATTAGATGCGAAGCACTTTTGCTACAAAACGTCTACAAGTGATGGGTGAATGGATCGGACAAGACAACATAGCACCACATGATCAAAACATATAGACGCAACTGGAGCGATACGACCATGTATTGGAAATGCCCGATCAGGTACGTGAGATTAGGGTTATAGCTGTATGGGAGATAAAGGGTGTTTTTTATTGAGGTATAGAACTTTAAGTTGGCATCACTTTTTTAACTGGCGGCCATTTTGTCAGCTGTCAAGTGATTAATATTTAGTTTGGTTTGCCATTTCATCATGAACAGGTTGACAAAAGAACAACGCTTGCAAATCGTGCAAATTTATTTCGAAAATAATGCTTCAGTTCGCGAAGTTTACCGCAAGCTCCGTCCATTTTATGGTCGACATAATCGTCCATCAGAGCAATTAATTCGGTTAACCATGGATCGTTTTCGCACTACGTTTACTCTATGTGATAATACGCATCCGCAGAGACGTCGAACAGTGCGCACCGAAGAAACAATTGCCGCTGTAGAGCAAAGTGTTGAAGAGGACCCGAATGAATCGATTCGCCACCGTGCACAGCAATTGGAGCTTTGTCCATCAACTTTATGGAAGATTTTGGATGGCATGAATGTGGATGAGCTGTGGTTCCAACAAGACGGCGCTACATGCCACACAGCGCACGTCACAATCGATTTATTGAAGGAAACATTCGATGAGCGCATAATTTCGCGGAATGGACCTGTCAATTGGCCACCAAGATCGTGTGATTTGACACCATTGGATTATTTTCTTTGGGGATATGTTAAGTCGCTCGTCTACGCCAACAAACCAGAAACGTTAGGGGACTTGGAAGCCAACATTCGTGGCGTTATTGCCAACATACGGCCCCATATGCTCGAAAAAGTGGTTGAAAATTGGACCTGTAGAATTGGCTTTATTCGAGCCAGCCGCGGCGGCCACATGCCCGAAATCATATTTAAACATTAATGGCATAAAATTATCCTTCCAATAAAGCCAAATTGATGGACATTAAAACGATTTTCTTGTGTTTTATTTCAATTCAAAGTTCTATACCTCTTAAAAAACACCCTATATTAACACAGAAAAGATACTAATGGGTTAATCGAACCCAAGAACAAATACCTGTGGGAGTTTGCAAAGAACGGGCCTAGGTTCTTCATAAAAGAACCGGAGACCGAAATTTACTTGCGTTTGCCTTACCTTAATACAGTCTTCATGATAGAAAGTTCGTGTGATCACGGAGATTTTAAAATGGATCACTGTGATGCCAGTATTTACTGACAGCGAATCGGCAATCACAACTGAAAGAGTAAATTGCAAGAATATGATTAACGATTATGCAGTACATGGCAGTGCGTATCGGCACACTAGAAATGAACGTGCAAATGGGATGACGGAAAAGGACAGAATGTTGCAGACATTAACTCTAGTTAATGCTAAGCGATTGAGTGACAAAATTGGGTGAATATGGATCACAGTACACCACGGAATAGTGATACTCTCTGTGATATAACCAAGGTTCTATGGGGCGACCCCGGTAGAAGAAAAAAGGAGGCTGTTGAAACTAAACAATCCCGTGCTAGGAAAGTTGACCGGCGTCTTAACGCGGCACTCTAATTAATGAGGATATTTGTAACGGATTGGAGCCACGGATTAGAGATAACGGAGCACTTTCTTTGTCATTGTTGAGCTACCCCCGAGGGAATCTATAATAGATTACGGCTGTGGCTATCCCGGGCCCCAGCTGTAGTAATTTGACTTTTTCCATTGATATAGCTTTGGCTTTTTACCCATAGAACTTATGTGTTACTGTCCAATCTCTGAAATAACAGAGCAACGGATGTGCACATATTTATAAAATGAAACAGTTCTGTGTTGTCAATCAGGTGCAGCGTCACCTGGAACTACCCTGTTTTCAAAATACGATAGAGGTGAAGCCTTTCGGGGTGGACCAGAAGCTTGACTCTGGTACCACGGGTGGCGGTGGCCCGACAGCCGGGCTCCTCTAGGAGTTGCATGTGCCTAGCGGTCGTTAATGATCCTTTACCAAAATGTCGGTTTCGTCCCACCCCACAGTGTTAAAGGTTGATGTTGAGCTGTTTGGAGAAGGTACTGCATCGTGTCGGCACATGCATACGTCTGGCTTTAATGAGTCGTTGAGCTGTGCCGGTCAATTGGTAGGAATTCTTTTGGAGACCTCGCTATGGGTGTAAGCAATTACAATCGCGGCGTGTGATCACGAAGAATCGTACGTGGTGGCTGTGGTTGTTACCAAAAACGCTGAAAGAATAGTCTCATCCAGACACTGAATAGTCTCAGCCAGACACTATCCTAGGTGCTATTGCCATACAACAGCAGCTGTTTTGGGCACGGCCTTAGCAGCAAGAGTTTAGATAGCTCCAAGTACCTCAGCAAGGTACTTGACCGTATTACAGGGATAACTATTATCAAAGATTGCAACCTATGTGTTCTTGGTAAGTCACATGGTGCTAACAGTTCATGGGGGCGATGGTAAGCGTCTAATTTTCATCCGGTGTTTAGACCACCGTGAGACTAGGTCGTAAAGACAGGTGCTCACGTTAATTTGGAACACATCTGCCACTGTCCAACTTTCGTTCAGTCGAGATTTTGTAATTTTTGGGGTGACATCTTACCGGACATTACCCAACTTAGAGGTATTGACTGAAAAATTTTGAGTACGTAAATGGTACTGAGTTCCTATAAAGCTGGAGTTCGTTTTTTTAAAACACATGAGAGCGTACTAAAGGTTTATACTGGCTTACACATATGTATGTCCCCGGACATGAGTGTAATGGCTCTTATCTTCAACCTAACCTAACTTATACGAAAATGTTAGCACCTTTTTATTGATAATAATCCAAGATTTGATAAAGCTCTAGTGTATATGTTAATGCATAGCGAAGAGTAATACGGCTACTTAACACTAGAAGCGCAGCAACGAGAATATAAAAATGAGCAAAACCCACAATAGCAGAGCTGTAAAACAGGTTAAGCTAAATACCTTAATACCTTTTAAAAAAAATGAACCAGACTTAAACTTTCAAAACGCCCAGGCATATATAATTTTTTTGTCTCCTCTGCGAAAGTTAGTAGATAAGAAGTTAGAAATTTGTTATTTTTTCTCTGTAGTGTAGTATAGTTCAATAATTTTTTAGGTATTGGGCATATTCGAAAATTTCGGTTAACTTTTTAATGAAGACTACACTTACACACATCCATACATAAATATATATATATATGTATCAATTCCCGCTGAGCATCATCATCTTCCTGAATTTGCAATTTGACCTCGAAATTTTTGTACAATTTTTATTTATCATACATTTTTCATTTAAATGCATTCAAACCTGCAAATTAATTAATGCTTCTTTTGCACTCTTAAACAAAGTCTCCGGTTGCAAAATTGTAACTTATAACCTAGAGATTTCATTAAGGCCACTAACAAACTGAATAATAACCTTGAAAATAATCGAAAACCGAACGTTAACGTTGACAAAAATACAGAGAGAAAATAAAAAACAGACAATAAAAGGTTGAATCTACAAAAAAAAAAGTAAGCAAATAAATCAAGCCTTTTTTGTTAACAATGTTTTATGTACACATTAACTTTTTTTCTTATTTCTTTTTTCGATTTTTTATTGATGCTTTGTAGTACGGCGAGTGGAATCTGTGTGGATAAGTGCGAATACATAAATATATAATTTACTATAAACAACCTACGCATTCTAGTTTAAAGACAGCATCGCATGTAATACGAGTTTTCAAAAAATAAAACCAAAAAAATGTATCTTTAGCATTTGTAGATTCATTTTATTGTTATGGTGCACAATGGACAGCAAGACATTCGTTTAGATATTTATTTACCTTTGAGAAACAAAACAAACACATGTTCTCAAATACTACAATTATTTTGCCATTTAATGCTGGGTTATACACATAATTTCAAAACTGTTAAACGTTTCGTGGACTAGGATAAATAGATAAAAATATGTATATGTTTAAAATAGCGCAATACATATTTATTAAGCGAAGTATCACGATCAAAATGCATGACACAAGCATCGTGTACGTGTGCATGAAACTCCCAGCAAACACGTTCATGCATTGCATGATAAATTAATAACATCTTATTATAAGTGCAACCCAATTGTCAAACTACAATTACATACAAACTTTTTACATATGTGACAGCGCATAGAGAAAGGGACCTAAGGATAAAAACCTGGTTTGTTCAGGAGAGCCATTTTAAAGATTTAAATACGTGTATCTTTGGTGTACCATCACTGAATAAAAACACAAAAATGATTATCTCTTCCCCACCCGTAAATTGCTGCCAAACTAAATGTTTCCCTTCCAAATGTTTTCGTGTCTAATACGGTGTATGCAAACAAAAATCTCCACAAAAGCCTACACGAATATTTTTACGTGTAAAAATAAATGTAAATTTACAAACGTGAAATTCCGTAAGAAGTCCGTATCGGGCTTTATTACAAAAATAAAACAAAAATTTTTGGGCAAAAAAAAAAAATTTTTTGTTGCCCTTTTTTTGGAATTACCCATATGATATAGTATTAAATTGTGACTATAACATTGCTGTACACTGTCATAAAGAGGAAATTTCAGAAAGACATTACCTTTACTTCAAACGATTAAATACATATGTATATCGATAAATATAACGATTTCCGGTTCGCAAAAAATTACTGAATCCAGGTACTGAAATAAACGACACAATTCTGTAAATCAAATAGATTTAAAATCGTAAGATTTCCAAAATTAATAATGGCCCTTCATACGCGTTTACAGGCAAATACGATAATTTTCTGTCATATATACTATTTTAGTATAAAAATTAAAAAAGTCTAAAAAAATGTTTCTGTTATCAAATCGACTTGATTTACAGAACTGGTACGAAAAGTTTAATTACTTGGTCATCGTACGTGACAAAAAGTTTAAATTTCCGTGGAATCGCCCATATAACAAGAAGTGGAAAATTTAACCAAAATATCGTGCCATTGATTCGATTCATATTTGCTATCGTAAATAATCGATTTTCGTCAAAAAAAAAAAATGAGGTCCAAATAATGTGTCGGTTAAGCTTTTTGCCTGTTATGGCCATTTTTTTGGAATAAATCGAGCAATTTGTCTCTACTCCTGACAAAAACAATGACAAATGGAACCTAAACGTAATTTAAAAAACCTTGAGAGTACCTGGAAAATATTTTCAGATGATACTCGGATCTTTTGGGTGAATATGAATAAATATATTTATACTCTTATGGAAGTACATAAATACGTTACGTATTTAAACAAAATATTTCTCACATTGTTGTGTCTATATTTTAAGTTGGTGTGACATACATACATACGTACGTACATACATATGTTCATACATACATAATCACACTTGATTTTCCTTTTATAGAAATTAATATGGAAATATTTATTTTTTAATTTTTATTACGTACATACGGGTATATAGAACTACAGAAGCATGAGTATTTTTCAAGACTTTTTGCATATTAAGCCCATATAAATATTTATTTATGTACATATACTTATGTTTGTACATCAATACATATCGCTCATTTACTTCAATACTGTCACAACTAAAAAAAACAGTTTTGCAGAAAACGCTTTTTATTAAGTTTTCAATTTGCATACAACCAAAGAATATAAATCATATAAAATGCGCATCTCATACCAGGGCTGTCAGATATGGCGACTTCTCGCCAAACGTGGCGATTTTTCAACTTGTTTGGCGTCCAAATTTATGGTTTGGCGACATGGCGATTTTTCTGGCGATAAATAAATTTGTTGGCGATTTTTCTGGCGACAAATAAATATTTTGGCGATTATTATGGCTATTTTTTTTTACAAAATTGAACTTCAAAATTTTTCTAATTCAGGAAAATTAGTTTCTTGAAGGAGTAGTTCCAAAAAAAATCCTACCAAAACTCGTCTTGAAGAAGTTAAAGCAACTTGATTTTGATGATCTTTCTATATTAATTATAGTTCATAATGAATTTTTGTATTTGGATGGAGAAAAATTACAAGAAATAGTTTTTAGCGATTTTATTTCTAATTTTGGCGATTTTCTGATAAATTTTGACACGATAATTTTATAAAAATTTCTGTTAAAAAACTGTTATATCGAAACAAATTTATTATCAATTATTTACTAAGAAAAACTGCGTAAAACTCTTTTTTTTGGCGACTTTTGGCGATTTCTAAAATCAATTTGGCGAAATAGGTGGGAAAAAATCTGACAACCCTGTCTCATACAAGCTAAAATTTTCTATGACGGGTATTACCCGTCAAGAATGATAAAATAAAGATTACGCCTTGCGCATGATTTACCGTTTGATGACGTAGTAGTCCCCTCGCAAAGGTTACCAAGTCTGTATCATATGTGAAGTTTATAATTTCTTGCAAAAAATTTATTTATTTTGTTGTAGTTGGCAGCCCTGTGATTAATTTACTCAGAGAGATCTCCAAGAAAAAAATTAAATGTTGTTGCTTAAAAGCTGCAAAACTAAGAAAAATAAAAAACAAAATAAAAATAAAGAGATAAGAAGAAGAGCAAATATGAAATGTGAGTTTGTATGTGTGTAATAGTTCTACAGTTGAATTTTACTAGCCAATGAGAACACAAGCTGAGTGACGTCATAATTCCATCATGCGCAGAAATGTATTTTTATTCTTGTGCCCTGGCGTAATCTTTATTTTATCATTCTTGTTACCAGTACTACCCGTCCAGCGTACGCACTCTCATTTCTTTCTGCAGTGTACAGTGTTACCATATGTGAAGATTTATCTTATTTTTGAAGTTTTTAGACATGTTAAAACGACAAAAAAGATTTTTTATCTTAAAATAAGATTTTTTAAAATTTTACTTTTATTACTTTTAATATATTATTGAGGGATTTTTTGACCAAACTACTTACAAATTTTCTGATTTGCTTCATAATGATCTTACACATATTCTATATATTAAATATTTTGTGTTATTTGGCTTTATTTTTAATAGTTCACAAGAAACAAAATAAATTTTAACTCATTTTCATTCAATAAAATAACAAAAAAGATTTTTGGTCATAAAAAAGTTTTTTTTTTTTGCTCGACTTGAAGATTTTTGATCAAATAATTATGGCAACACTGGCAGTGTATGCTATGCTCGCATTGGTGAGAGCAGCGTTGCCGTTGTGACACTAAAGTATCACTTTTGAACATTTTTCGTGCCAATGACACTTTTTATGACCCTTTTTTCAATTTATCCCTTTGTATCATTTTAACAGAATGTATGCCGTAGGGCAATCATATACACAGTTTAGCATATCAGGTATTAGAAAAAGAGCTGTTCGTCCACTTGGCGATATTAGGCTCGATGATGTCGATCATTTTATTGTTTTGGTCGATAGAAAAGCCAATAAATGGTGAAAAATATTGCAAAAAATCTGACACCCAAATCCTTGATTCCAAATGCAAATTATTTCTCGGAGTATCACAATTAAAAAATTATGTATTTTAACTTACTTTCATCTTTAATCTTAATAAAACTTTTTATAAGTTAGTAAGTAAGTTTTTATAAAATGTTTATAAGTTGAAATAGGTTCAAATGTATACATGTATGTAAATAAATGATCAGCATCAAAAAAAGTAAAGTAAAATTTAGGTGGAAAACTGAAGTTAATTCATTTTCTTTTTATTATAATTTTTCATTTATAAATGAAAAAAGTAAGAATAATTCAAATAATTAATTAATTAACTACAAACATATTTCTATAATACCGGCTAGTAGAGTATTTACAAATGCAGTTTTTACACGCAAAGAAAAGATATGGTTGTAGAATGGTTGATAAAACAATATTATGTTCTCTGAAACAAATGTGTGGTCGTCGAAAACTAGTTATTGTTATTTTAAACATTTATTTCCTTACGATAAACAGAGTAATGTTTGAATTTAATAATTACATTATCACATCCATAAAAAAGTGTGATATGGTTAGAGTTTAACAATATAGTTTTGTTAAAAATTTATGAATACAACATAATTTGTGTTATTATTTAAAAATAATGTGATGTAAATAACAATATAATGTTATCCAAAACTATACTATGTTAAGTTTTTAAAAAAATATTTTTCAGAAATATCTGACAGTTCAGTATTTCGTTTTTAAGCTATCGGTAGTGCACGGCTGGTGTTAAATAAATTAATAAATAAATAAAGTATAAACAAAAGGGTAGACCAATAAAAATATGTATGTCGTGTAAGTATACATTTCTATATATATAATTTATTTCAACAATATTAATTTATTTTTATTTCGAATTTAACGCACAGCTGTTTCTACAATAAATATATGATTAAAAAATAAAATAGTATTATTATATTTAATAATACTGTGGTCGTATTTAACAATATTAATATAATATTAGAACATGGTATGGTGAGTCTCAATTATATTTTAGTCACATCTCAACCATATTTTTTCTTTGCGTGTAATTGCAAAAGAGACGAGTATAAACGTATTATAGATAACTACTAAATAAAAAAAAATCATGAAATCTAAAAAAAGAGTGGTCAAGTTGCGGCATTTCATATCGAATGAAATTCCAATCGAAATTAAATGCATACATCGTTCGATATCGAGTGCCATAATTTACCCAATTACTTAAGATTTATAAAAAAAAATTAGATATTGTAAAAACATAAATACATATATATGGTTCATCTCACTTATTTACTTAAAAACCAGCATAACTCAAAAAAAAGTTTTGTAGAAAATTTTAAAATTAGATTCTGAAGAGGATAATATAGTTATACCATTCTTTCAAGGCATTATGCATAATTCTTAAATACATATTTTTTAACTGAACATCCTGTATTTCTTAATAAGTTCTTCACTTGGAATCTAATCTTGGACAAGTGTCTACTATAAGTATATTTGGTAATTGTTTAGTAACGCTAATTTATGTTTGTACTTTATGTTTTTTTTTTTGTAAATTATATTTTATAAAGATGAAGAAATAAGGTGTAATTCACTGACTTTACAACTGCAGAATTTGGAAACTTATCATCCTTTAAACAAGCTTTATTTCAGCAACAGCAACTTTGCTCCGAAAATCAGTAATTTTTTTTTTTAGTAAAACTCGTATATTTTTACAGTTTTTTTGCAATTGGGCGCATGTTTTGCTGTTGAAAAAGTAGCAAAATGCGACTTAAGTCGCACAACGGCAACGCTGGTGATAAGAGCAAAGAATATAATGCTCTCAGTGTGTGTTTGCTGGCGCTTTATACTTTCCCCCCGCATCAAAAGCGCAAGCAAAAAATGTTTAATTTTTTAGCTGAGATGCGCATTCTATACAATTTATTTTCTTTGATACCACTCAATGAAGACATGAAAAAATATTCTTCTCTCAGGAGGTGACGGACGGTACAAGCTATTTATATGAAATTTTTACACAAGATAAAATACGAAATGGTGCATTATTCTGCATTATTAACTCAAAAAACTAATTTTTTGAGTTATAACATCATTTACTAAAATAACGTCATAACTCAAAAAATTAAATTTTTGCGTTAATGACGCAGAATTAATCCTCATATCGTGTAAAAAATTCATACAAATATCTTGTTTACTCTCAACTCTTGGGAGAAAAATTTAATTTTCTTTTTCCATTAAGTTGTGTGTAAATTGAAAACTTCAAACGTGTTTTCTGGCAAACTGGTTATTTTGAGTTATGACCTTCTTTGAGTAAATGAGCGATATGTATCCACTTAAAAACGAAAATGAAATAAAATTTAAAAAAACCGAAAATAAACAAAACTGTGTATTTATTAGAGTTTCTACGCGGGAAAAAATCCCGGGAATTCCCGGTAATTATTTTCTTACAAATCCCGGGAAATTTTCAGCGGAATTTTTGGGAATTTAATATGTATGTTTTTTGAATCTGCATTTTTGTTTTAATTGCTGTTCGTTGTTTTATTACTTAAAAATACAACTTTGTAACGATGCATAGAAGCAGATGTAATAGAGGTTTCCGAGGTGACTGTAACAACTTCAAGCGTTACGAAATATTTCCAACCTAAACACTCTTTATAAGAAATAGTATCTAGATTGGCAGAATTAGATGGAATTTCCATCCATGCTATAACTCAAAGCATTTGAATTTACATATTTGTTTTTGAAATATTGTTGTTCTTGAAATTAACGAATGAACCCTACAAGAATAGTATCAGTCAATTGACTGGTCATTAGATCAGAAGTCATGCAAGATATATTCATCATTGCGTAAAACAAAGTTTGTACCACATTATTAAGGGCAAAATGAAAAATGTGATGGAAACTTTTGTGTACGTGTGATATTCCATCTCACTCTAACGACTATAAAACATATAGTCGCAATGCTCACTCTGCTGATTTTTACTAATCAATGAAAGCATAAATATTACTCAAGTTTGACTGATCATAATTGACCGGATATATTAGTCACAATTGGGCAATCATACATGATTGATATACTGACAAAAAATATAGTTTTGATATAATTTAATTTTTTTTATTATAAAAAATAGCTTTAAAATACACAAGTAAATAACAAATTTAAAACAAATAAACAAAACACCAAAAAGTTAAGCGGTATCCTAGCCCTCTTCACACCTTTTCATCTCCAACGCGCCTTACTTTTTACATACATATATCTAAAATTTTCAGGAGAAATATACATATTAAATTAAACTTTGTGAATTTATTTTGTTGACCATTTTACTTATCCTTTTTTAACATTTTAATAAACTTTTATTTTCACAGACTGAATGAATTGTATTTCTTTTTAAATAAAACTCGATATTAAAAAGTTTTGACATATATATATATATATATATATATATATATATGCTTTAGATGTTCCACTCTAACATAGATGCTAGAGTAGAGTACTATAATTAATAAATAAATTCTTCATCACTTCCGATCAAATGATTATTCAATTGACTATCCTTATTGAATTCAATGTAAAATTGTTGCAAATGTGTTAGTGAAAAAATTTTGTTTGTGTTAGTTTCAGTCATCCATTTCTTGTAGGTGAGTTGTTTCGTTTTTAATTTAAATGTTGTATGTTGTTTTCATAAAATTATATTTTTTATTGAGCCCATTTAATTAAATTCATATGTTTTTAAATTCACGGGAATTCCCGGGAATAGAAAATTTTTTCTCTCGATTCCCGGGAATTGAAAAAGTCCGGGAAATTAGAAACCCTAGTATTTATATACATATGTATGTATGTACATATGTATGTATGTCTATAATCTGTAACTGACCTTTAAAGGGGAAAATTATTTTGTTATTGATTTAATTTCCATTTCGTATTTGAAATGATTTTGTATATTTACATATAAGCAAATGTTAATATGTACATATGTTTGTATTAAACCATTAATGCTGTAATTTTCTGTGTATTTTTTACGTTTTCTTTTAATTATACATACATATATGGGCATTTCCACGGAAAAGTTCATCATTTGTCACGTTACGCTACATTGTGAGTTAGCTTGTTTTTTTTTTTTTTTTTTTTTTTTTGTAAGAAAAATTTGCGTTTTATATAATTTTTATAGCTTTGCTATTTATTGGGCGATATAGGAGTTAAGCTTAAATTAGACATGACATAGCCATAATGCCATAACCATAACCAAACCAAAATTCAATTGGTTTCTATGGTAATGGCTATGGCGTTATGGCGAGTCACCTATAATCAAATACAGTGTTGCCCATTAGTTTGTTTCGAACGGCTGTTTTCTGTAGCTATGGTTATGTCACGTCTGATTGAGCCTTTAGGACGTGATTTTCGTAATACATAAAAATAAAAGACACTATTACAGTTATAAATTTATTTTTATTTTGATTTCTTTATATGTATATAAAAGCGGACTACGAAAATAAACGAAACAAATTGTTTGATTTTGTTTTGTTTCGTTTTTTGAAGTTAAAGAAACAAAATCAAAACAAAAACAATGAGAACGATTGCTCAATTTGTTTTTCTTTGTTTTTGCACATGAGTACAAACTAGAGAACACAGCCGATCGGCTGTAAGCCGGCTAACAGCCGTCACCAGTGATGCCAACTTTTTTGGCTATAAAAGCACATCAACATTTAAAAAAAGCACTAAAAAGCGTAATTTTGAGATCTAAAAAGCGTAAAAAGCACTAACGTGAAAAAAGAAAGAAAATTCAAACGAGTGAAGTTTAACAATGTTTAATATTCTCTAAGCTTCGGCAATATTATCATATTTAATGAAATATATCAGATGAAAAAGGTAGGTTTTGCTCTGAAAAAAATAAATACACCAAGTTTTTGTTAAAGTAATTTTAAGAAATACACAAATTTCTTAAAAGCACTAAATAGTGCTTTTTCTTAGTTTGGCACTAACTCTCAAAATTTGGCGTTTTGAGTCTTCAAAAAGCACTAAAAATGGTGCCAAAAGCACCAAGTTGGCATCGCTGGCCGTCACCGCCTACAAACAATGCATTAATTTAATCGTACGCTGCTAGAAAAAGAATAATGGGAAATAAATGGAATCATTTTGATATATTTGCAGAGAATTTGACATCATCATATAATATAATTTTATTTCATTGTTATTTCACACATGAAATTTATTTTATATAACTTAGCAGCAAAGCTATAACCGGGGGCCAAATTAGGACACTCGTTATTGAACGAAATTACGAAATATAGCAATAGAGATTATATGGAAATATTTTAAAATTTCGAATCGTATCTAATGCCGTAATTTGCCCTGGGTGTCCGAAGACACCTCTCTTCTTTTTTTAGTAAGAAAAAATCGGAAAGTGTGGCTCTAAAATACAAACTTAATTGTCTTCTGACGTAACGTGAGAAAATATGGATTTTTTTTGTGGAATTGCCCACATACAGTTTTACATAAGAAAAACGTTTAAAGATTATGGCATTTTACTACCCAAATGTAGACTCTTGCATCGAAAACTAATAACGATTTAAATATGATCACTACAACCGTATTACGTTCCCGGCAATAAAAATTAGAGCTTCTATAAAACAATTTGGTTTAAATTCTACGAAATTATTTGAAATGTAAGTAAATTCTATCGTGTGCCGTGTCGAAATACCGTGTTCCAGACTGAGATCACCACTATCACGAAAGGTATTCAACAGACAAGAGACTACCACTACTGTAAGTTTACACATAGTAGGAAAGTTATCGAAGCCCTAAGAAATCATAAA
Organism: Tachina grossa; assembly: GCA_949987645.1. NCBI lineage: Eukaryota > Metazoa > Arthropoda > Insecta > Diptera > Tachinidae > Tachina > Tachina grossa. The sequence goes on along the minus strand of OX465276.1, from coordinate 30,335,153 downwards.
GTTCAACTTCGAAACATCCTCTAATACAATAATAAGATAAACTCATACTCATACATGTTGAGGAAATATAGAGGATATAATCGCTGGAAACGAAGAGGCCAATAAGCTGGCGAGGATGGGCCCATCACAAAATAACAACACATTGGAAAACGCCAAACATTTTCGAAAAAACAAAAACGAAATTAAACAATGGGCTATAGCACAACACATCAGAGATGCAAAACTTGATATTTGACTACAAGACTATTTATTCTCGTTTGCTAAGAATTTCAAAAGGTAATGAGTACTCTATACAAAAGTACTTGAAATCAATTACGTAGTTCTTCTTTTATTTAGAGTTCAAAATATGTATGTACTTAAATAAAAAATTAAAAAAAAACTCCATTTCTCTGACATCTTATTTTTGATAATCCAATGATACGAGGGTGGGTCATTATTTCGCTGGCTTTTTGAAGAAACACAGGTTTTTATATAAAAAGTTATCTTAGTTTTCAATATAGTCTCCCTTAAGTTCTATACACTTAGTCCAAGGTTTCTCCAATTTTTTTAACCCTTCCGAAAAATATGATTCACCGATGTTATCAAAATAGGCATTTGTTTGTGAGGTTAATCGTTTTTGGAGTCAAATCTCTTTCCGCCAAGCCATTTCTTCCAGCTTGGGAACAAGAAATAGTTACTGGGAGATAAATCTGGAGAATAGGGCGGATGAGTTAGGAATTCATGGACCATTTCATGGATATGTGATATGTTTCAGCATAAATTCGTGTTATGTACTTTTATCAGTACTAAGAAATTTATCAAAATATTTACTCAATTTATTCATTAGCAACAAATAAAATAATCTTTTGTAGGAGTACCTACCAAAATAATGACATGAATAAGCACAACTCACAACATTGTAAGCAATTAAAAAATTACAAGGCATTACCAAAATTCATAAAGTTTTTTTTCTGGGAATACATACAAATTGTCTATACTTCAAATTATATAATACTTATAAATGTAAATATAGTAGCGGAGTTCGATGTTTGGTGCAAATGCAAAATATCGTAGGAGTTGATAGAAAAGCTACGATATTTTGCATTTGCACTAACGCAAGACAATTTGCATCAAACATCGAACTCCGCTAATAATAAGTTGTCTATAATTGGATGTAAAATTAAACATTTCTTTGCATTGCTTTTCAAAAATATTTTATTTTGCTCTTAAATTAAAACATCCAAACAAAAACCGCTTACTTTGCAAATCTCATGTATACCAAATCGTTTTTCTTTTCAAATAAAAATAAAATAAATATCCACACATGAGTGCATTTACAAGGAACAAAACATACAAACCTACATTTTAGTTTTGCTTTTGTAAATGCCACCCATTCACTGCTGGAAATGAAAGAGGCAATTTAGTTTTTTTTTTACGAGTATAAAAGCTTTTTATACTCAGCACAGTGGAACCTAATAGGAATAAAATTGGTATTTTTTGAACAGATTTTGATTTCATAAGTCAACCCTATCGTGAACTGTTTTTCCCACGAAATATTTTCCCTTTTTCCCAAATTGCAATCGTGAATAATTTTTCCCCTGAAATGTGTTCCCTTTCTTGATTCCTCTTATCGTGAATAATATTTTTCACATGGATTTTTATACTTTTCCCTTTGTTTTGTTCACTTTATTTTTGCAGGCGAACTGAATTAATACACTACGTAATTTCAATATTATACTTGCAATTATATATAAAAAGTTAAAAATAATCATTTTTAGAACAAGATCAGTAAATAATGTATACAATTAAAAACAATAATTCCCTGTAACACCTTTTTGCATAGAGTATGAATCTCTTTGAATAACATACAGTAAAATTTATGGCGATGGTATACTAAAGAATTTTTCCCACGGCACATAAAACATTTAAAAACACAACTTTACACTTAAAAATATTTCATTTGAACCCGAAAAATTTGTGTATTCTTATTATTAAACTTCTTAAATTTGTTAGATTTTTAATTAATTATTAAGCTTCACAAGTTTTCTTCCCGTTTTTTACATTTACTACGCATTGATGGCGGGAACAAACGTTCCCATGAAATTCACGATTACAAATTTCCCTTCATGCGGAATGAAAATTTCATGGGAACAATAATTTCACATTTTATTAACGATAGGAGTGAGTATTATTTGGTAATTTTTAAAACAAGCAATATTTTTTATATATGTATGTATATATGTATATGCGACAGCGCATAGAGAAAGGGACCTAAGGGTAAAAACCTGTTTTGTTCAGGAGAGCCATTTTAAAGATTTAAATACGTGTATCTTTGGTGTACCATCACTGAATAAAACGCGCATATCTCTGGGAGGGAACAATTTTTTTTTTTGGCATGTGATCGGTCTTATTCGATGCTCAGATGTTGTCCAATTCAAAAAAAAAAAAAAAAAAAGTGAAAATTGATTTTTTATACCCTTAGGTCTCTTTTTCTATGAGCTGTCACATATACATATATACATATATAAAAAATATTGCTTGTTTTAAAAATTACCAAATAATACTCACTCCTATCGTGAATAAAATGTGAAATTATTGTTCCCATGAAATTTTCATTCCCCATGAAGGGAAATTTGTAATCGTGAATATATATATATATATATATATATATATATATATATATATATATTATATATATATATATATATATATGCTATGCCTCAAATGTTTCATACGCCGGGTCCAATTTTGCCATACTCTCTCCAATATATCGGCCAGTATCTCACGATTAAATTCTTTAGTATTGGCCTCCAGTGCGTGAGCATACGTATAGCCACACACAAAATAGTCTAAATGCGTTAAATGGCACGATATAGGCGGTTAATTGACCGTCCCCAAACGTAAAATAAACTGTTTACCGAACTAGACTCTCAATTGGGAAATTGTTTCGCGTGATGTGTTTCATGTGGCGCCGTCTTGCTGACGCCACATGTTAGAAAAGTCCAGGGGTCTAATCGTCCCTTTTGATAACGTGCTGAATCGATAACGTCTTTTCAGTTTGAGATTATGGGATTCGATATCAAGCTATGTAATAATATGGTTCGATATCGAATGCCGTAATCTCAAACTGAAAAAAGTGATTGAATCTAGCTAGTTATTGAAAGCGACGATTAGACCCCAGCTCTTCAATTTTGGACAAAAAAAAATTTAATCATCGCACGGTAGTGCTGAGAACAGGGCCGAACCAATAATACACGATCATCAACAACACTGGAGGATACAAAGCTGCGATATTTTCCTCTGTCTGCACTCTACGTATGCGTGTTGGTGGTTTAATGTCCAATAATTTAAATTTGGTACGAAATTTAGTCACAATATTCCGAATAGCCGCCTCAGAAAGTCGCCCAAACTGGCCATAAAAAGGAAGAAGTGCACGATGCACTTTCTTAATCGAGCACGAATTTTGATAATAAAATTCAATAATCTGCAGGCATTGTTCATTTGCAAGTCGATTCATGGTTAAATTATAGACCAAACTGGACAGTTTTAACAGAAAAATGTCACACGAAAACAGCTGAGCTGCCAAAAACAGTGTTGCCAAAAAGAAAGTTACTAAAAGATCACCCTTTATATACTAACAATATTTCTTCCACACAAAACATTTTATTTATAAAAAATATAAAAGAAGAATACTGAACTTGATTGAGCCTGAGGAATAATTCTTGAAATAAAAGCAAACATCTTCAAACTCGATACCATTTGTAAGAGTTACTTAACAGCTTGGAAATGATATCATAACTCCAGCCGCGCCAGCCTTTATCCCAAATTGTATTGTATGCGTACTTTTTGCAGGAAGCTTAGGTTTTGTTATACATTTTTCTATGCAGTTCTGAATATACAGATTTATTAAAATTTTCGTGCCTTAGGTACCACTGTGCCCTGTTAAAAATACTTTATAAGTATGTATGTTTGTGGTTTTAAATTACATTTTACTTTTGCGCGATATTATGTCATGCACTGGCAAATCTTCATATAAATCTGTGTTTTATAAAATCTTGGTTGCGTTAACAATATTCGCAAAAATTACACCGACCCAATATCATATTAAGGTTACACATGAATTTTAATTTAGATTTACAACTTCGTTTAAGGGAACGTTTCTATTAGTGTTCTATTTTCTAGAGTGAAGTGCTTCCTTGTCCAAATATACGTTTTTAACATATAAATGTTTCCGAAAACAAAGTGGTTGAACAAAAATATAATGATATGATAAGATAGCAGTATTCAATAATTTTAGTAACTAGTGCATATTGTTGCCAAATGTCTACATACACTTATTTTCAAAATAATTACACTAAACTATTACCTCAGTATTTTTACTTATTTTTTTCACAAAAACTACGACTAATTTTCTAACAAAAAAAAAATTTTTTTAATTCGAAATAAAAAATTATGCATTTAAGGGTTAATAGCATGAATAGTAATTAAATAATTTCAATGAAAATTGAAAAGCTAATTACAAAATCCCATCTATGATTCAATTTCATTCAAGCTATTAATGTGAGAACCAATGCACATTCATTAAATACAAAATTACAAAAATGGCAAAAATAACGTGTATTTTTTGTTGAGTCAAAATGTCAAAAATCGAATGTGTTTAACAAATTAATACAGTAGTTTTCGTTTATAGTCACTACCACTTATTGTCACATTAATGATATAGTCCATATTTAATGTTTTTTGTGACTTTAGAACTTAATTTCATTGAAAAAGTTGACGATATAGTCCATTTACTATATAGTCATATTTGACATACATATATGCACCAACTTTGTGGAAGTCAAAATCCAAATTGTATGCAAACAATTCGCGTTATAGTCACAAAAATTTTCAACAGATTTTTTTTAGATATTTATTTAAGTCATAAACCAAAAAGTAAATCTAAATTTCAACCTCCATCTACTGTTTAGTAGAAGAACATGTCTTTAGAACAAAACATTGTTCCATAAAAGCCACACAAATGTGCCTTTTAAATACAACATGGTTTTGTAATTGACATAATTGGATTGTATGGAAATTCTTTTATATACCTCTGCGTGGCATATAAAAAAAAATTAGGCTTATAGTCACATTAGCGATATTGTCCACAATTTCTGTGCAATTTTAAATGTGACTATAAGCGAAAACTACTGTAATACAAATTATTTACATGTGCATAATTAGTAAAGAACAAACGACAATGGCAAGACTGTTGTAAATTTAGAGGTGGTAAAATTGAGCTTTCATTACAAAAAAAAAAAGCTTTCAGCAAATTGTAATACGATAAATCAAAACAACACAAAGAAAACAGCTAGTTGTTCCATTCTACTACGTGTTTGTCAGACTATTTATAATTAAATTCATGTAAATTCATCACATGTAATTTGGCTTACAAAGCGATACGAAAAAAATGAAGTTCGAAGAATAATAATAAAACTAAAAATAATTATTTATTTTAGGTCGAAAAAAATTTTCCACGCTGGCAGACGCACTAACAAAATTTGTAACACTAAGGTCCAAATTCACAGTCTATAGTTAACTAGCGCCCGTGGTTTAACTAACGATTTTTCTTATAAATTTCATTGGTTAAACCACCTTCATTAGTTAACTAAAGACTGTAAATTTGAGCCTAAAAGCACTTTAAGAAATTTTTTAATATTTTTTTCACATTTTTAAATTTGTTTACGAAGATTTTTTCCAATAAAATATTTTTCATGTTGAAATTTTTGAAAATTTTAGATTTTCAAGGTAAATCCATATTAGGTGGTCGAAAGGGATCAGATGATTATTTTCGCCGCTTGTAATTTGAATATAATATGGGTGTCAACACAAACTTTTCAGTACATTTTTTGTCGTTTAAAGCATAAATTTCTCAAAGCGAATTGGGCTGAGTATACCTTATATGTACATACGAGTATATGCCTTGGTAAAGAGTTTTATAATTTTCCAACTGTGTCTTCGCTACTAATTGGTGAATGTGCCCGGGTTAGAACAATAAAATATAGTTTTCATGTAGTATTAAGAATTGAATTCGATTAAATTAAATTGAAAAAAAATCTTTCAGGGCAAACTTTAATTTTTAGAATAAAATAAAAGCCTTGATTTTAAAATTATTAAGACTTTATAAAAGCTTAATAAAAAAAATTTATATGAAAATATTTCCCATAAACCTTTTATAAAGCCTTAATAATTTTTACAAACAAGGCTGTATGAAATAATTTTATTTTTTAATGCAACCAATAATATTATAGATTTTTTTTTCTTGAAAAAGAAAATATTTTTTAGGCTCAAAAAATTTAAAAATTTTACTTTTAAACTGATATTTTAAAATGGTCAATCGTGTGGCTGCTGGGTTACTACACCGAAAACTAAAAGAAGATTATATGCCATTTCTTATTTGCTTTCTTGATTTATTGCATATTAGTTATAATATATTACAATAAATTTCTACCAATAATAAATTCATAGAGAAATAAATCAATAACTACGTAACGAACAATTCTTTAACAAAAGTAACAGACAATTGGAAGACTAAAAGAAATTCAAGCAACTACAAGGCCAAACTTTATAGATTGCTTAACATTAGCAAAAGCAGCACAAAATTTTTAGAAGAAATATGTACATATGTATATAAAATTGAACAGAATAAATATTCAGTAACTAGAGTCCTCTTGTCAGTTGATTGACAAATAATAACAAATGTCCGCCTATCAAAAGTATTTTCAGTAATTTATTTTAGTATCGCTTTAGTTATTGGAAAACAAAACCAATAAACAAAAATAATTAAAACAATACTAATAAGAATATATAAAGTATTTAATTTTTTTATAAGTTTGCTATGAAAAATGTTTGCTGGGATTCGTTTAGGGGCGTGAACTATGCATTAAGTGTTACCATACATTCTCAAGCGTGTAATATGTTTTTTTGTTGTTGTTTTGAAATTTAATCGTTTTTTTGCGCCACTTTTTGCATACAAATAACAAATAAAATCGATTAATTTTTTTCATAATTCCATTAGTTGTCCTAAAGCTGAGATAATAATTTTTTGACTCGGAAATAATTTTAAGAATAAAATTTAATTAATTATAAATATTAATAAATGGTCATATGCATAAGTTAATTTAAAGTTAACCTTGAGAAATACTACATGACTTTAATTTTTAGTACTACAAAAAACAATAATATTTTTTTACGACTTCTAAACGAATTTTATTGAAACTGTTTTAAAAAAAAATATTTAACAAATGAAAAATTGTGTAAGTCTGTCAACTTTTACGAGGGTTAAATTTTGAGTCGTGTAATATGGCAGTTCTGCTTTTAACTTATGAAATTTTAAAATTTTTGATGTATTAAACAAAGCTTGAATATTTTTAAATTTTGAATTTAAGTTTCATTGAGAAGCATTTTTATATGTACTATAACTTTGTTTAAAGGATTTCCCACTCAATATTAAAGATATTTATCTGCTCTGAACAAACACATAAAAAAATAAACAAATGCAATCGAGCAAGTCCTTGTCTTACAGTAAAATTTCCACTCTACATTTAACGTTTATTGTGGCAACGAAATATCCTTGATGATTAGTGATTTTATGCAAAAAAAGAAAAAATATAATAAAAGAAAAATATCTATTGTTTTCACTAATTAGCACCAATTAACCCTTTTATTATGCCAAGTTGGCTTTTTCAGTTTGATTTAAGCATAATAAAATAGCAAATCGTGCAAACTAAAACTGTAAAAAAATTAAGTAGGATTGTAGGCCTTCTACTTATAGAAAACATAACATAAACTATTGTATGTATGCTGCATTATGTTGCAAATTGCCAAATGTACTAACAAGCAGACAAGTGGACTATGTATTTTATATATTTTTACTAGTGGCAGCAAAAGCGAAAATCGCCACAAAGAAATATACACATATGTATGGCTAAATAGTGCATAAGTACATGTGTGTATGTGTGTACATGTCGGCACCTTAATATAGAAAAGACCTAACTGATTATTTTTTTTGAAATCGAGTTTTTTGTATATTTCGATAGAAGAACATCTAATGTAGAAATCTCGATAAAAAAGCGAGATAGGGCCATTCTATATTAAGGTAACGATATGTATGCATGTATGTACTTACACACATGCAGCAGAATTTTGAGGGCCATTGAAGGCTAAAATTTTATACCAACAATCAACGAAAATTACTCATGTAATTCTTAGAAGAATGTACATATAAGTTGTGTATAAAATAAAATACATGGAATTTATATTTAATAGTACATACGCAAAAATTCAGCTCAACTTATGCAGCCACTTGCTGGGCAAGTGCAGTAAGTCGAAGAGGAAAAAACATAAATATATAAAAACAAGAAAGAGTAACAATTACAAAAACAACGAGGTCAGTCAGCAATATGTTCACGAAACTTGCACAAAAAAACACTTGGTATGAGACAAGGTTTTATATATATATATTTAAAGAAAATTTTAAATAAAAAAAAAATAAACTATGTAGAATAGACGTTAAAAGATATTAAAGATGCTTTTTACTAATGCTGAGTACACATTATGCCATTTTCTGACATCGCAAATAGTGTGTACCAGTGCCGATGTATGGCATTTCTGATATTTTTCATTGTGTGCCATTGCGTAAAAACATAGAACATAATGTGGAAAAAATGTAGGCAATCTACATACATTTTGAAAATGACACCACTACCGTCTCTACAATCTTTTTTATCTTATTTTCGCCTTCCCAAAGAAGGAGTAGTGTATTTAATTTAATTTCAATTCTTCTTGAGTGTTTATTTTTTTAATTTTACCACCTCTTCTCCCTGAAAACTATACAGGAACTTAAAAATGTATTGTTGGCAGCTGAAATTAACATCTGTTAGTTGTTAGTTGTAATGTATACGCAATAAGATTTTGTAAACTGGCAATGCAACTAAAGTTTGATTGCCATCCATATTCAAGCTTTTAAATCTTTATTTAAGAAGGCGCCTTAAATCATGTTACATTTTTTGTGACCAAAATTGTTACTGAAATCTTATAAAACTAGAGGAAATATTTTTTTTTTCACCCCTATGGTGAATAACAAGTGGAAGTTTTGTTAATGTAAAAATTTCATTCCCAATGAAGGGAAAAATGCTATTGTGAATCTACCCTTAAATTTTTTCCCAGCTATCAATCCCAGTGAATGTAGAAAAGGGAAGAAGATTTGTAAAGCTTAAAAATTAATTAAAAATCAAATAAATTTAAGTTTAATAATAATAAATGCACAGAGTTTAGCTTCCAAATGAAATTTTTTAGCTTTAAAGTATTATTTTTTTTAATATTCTAGTTGCAGTGGAAAAAAATATTTATAACTTTTAATATTTAATTCGAAGTAAAATATCGAAATTATGCGATATAATAATTCAGTACGCCTGCAAAAATAAAGTGAACAGAACCAAGGGAAAAGTGAAAAACTAACTCCTCGTGAAAAATATTATTCATGACAAGGGGGATCAGAAAAAGGGAAACATTTCTAGGGAACAATTATTCACAATTGAAATTTGACCAAAAAGGGGAAATGTTTCGAGGGAAAAATGTTCACGATAGTGGTGATGGTGACCGAGTGCGTGACAACTGAATTTTTTTTTATTTCGCATTTAAATTTCGAGAATTTTTAATTTCAGCTTTAAAACCTTTATGCAGAAATATATAGTAGTAAATTGTATATAATTTTTAAAAGTTGTTGTAAGCTTGCACACATTAACACATTATTTGTTGTTGTTTTGTTTTTAACTTTTTCGCTTAATAGAAATTTTACTAAAAAAAATTAAATTAATAAATCTATTTACTTCAACAAACAAATGACAGTAAGATATATTTTATTTTTTATTTATTTAATTAAATTAACAGCTTTTAATCAGGTTTGAGTTGGTTTTTTTTTTTGTTATTCAAATACATAGTGAGTGCAATCACACAATAGAAGTTTGGAATGAAAAACAATGATTATTTAAAGGAAAAAAATTCATAAAATTTTTTCACATACACTTTAAAATTGTTTTTTTTTAATTTCAGCTGCTGAGTAGAGATGTAAGTTTGATGATTAAAATATTGTCACGATCAAAAACAAAAGGTGTGGTTTTGCTAATTACTTAGCATGTACGAGTTTTTGTAGAAAAAAGAAAAACGAAACTTGCTACAAGCTTCCTTCTACTATTTATGGCCATTATTCAATCCATATTGTCATTAATTTAATTTTATTTTTTTTTTTTTTTTTTTTTTTGTAAAATTTTTATTAAGTGAAATAGTTTTATCGCTGAGTTTTTGTTAAAAAAAAACATTTCGAAACAATCTTGCTACGTGCCATTTTTAAATTGTTTGCAATAAAATTTAAAAAATTTTAACTTTCTTCCAGTTTGTCGCACATACTTTGTAATTAAAAATTTTTCGACAGTTCTTAAAAAAAAAGATTTAAATCTTTATGCATCCAAAACGTTTTTATTTTTTTTTCATCACACTAAATAAATTATTTGCATTTTTTGCGTCAAATGTTAAAAAAATTATATCGCACTTGTTCTTCTGAAGTGGATCAAATTTTTTAATTTTCACTTTTTGCAAAAAATCGATATACAATGATCATATATGCCTGCTGTCAAAATTTCAAGCTATTTTCTCTACTGTTTGGCAACAAAAAAAAATAGTTTTTTGCCTCTACTCAAAATTTGTAAATTTTGAGCGCGTTTTGAGAAGAAAATTAAAAAAAAATAATTACTTGCATTATTTTTCTGCGGAATAAACCGTCACTCAAACCAAAGCTAAGCATAATAATTACTATAAAAACTCTTCGCTATCAATTTCAATCGTAAAAAAGTGGTTTACTGAATTTCGTTGTGGCAGTACAAACCGAACGCCCTTCAGTTGAGGTCTCTACATTCGAAACAATTGAACAAATTCACGAAATGGTTTGGTATGGAAGCCATAGTCACCTCGCGTGGATAAGTGCTTTCAAATATGAATGATCATTTGAGTATGAGAAAGCTTTCCGCAAGATGGGTGCCGCTTTGCTAAAAGTCGTCCACAAGCGCATGTGCAGTTTTCATATGAAAAATCTATGAATTCGGAAACGAACTGCTCCCTCATTCTCCATATTCTCCAGATTTAGACTTGAGTGATTATTCTTTATTCCCACACTGGAAGAAATTGCTTGGCGGAATGAGATTTGACTCCAAAAACGAATAATCTCACAAACAAAGGCTTATTTTAAGGAACTCGAAAAATCATACTTTTCGGAAGGTATCAAAAAATTGGATAAACGTTGAACTAAATGTATAGAACTCAAAAGAGACTATGTTGAAAAATAAAACAACTTTTTTTATAAAAATCTGTGTTTCTTCAAGAAGTCAGACATTTCTCTCTAATATTTGTATAGAAACTAATTAATTGCCTTTTTTGATTTGATCTGCTTTTCCACGCCTTTTCTAATACAAATAAGAAAATTTTATTGAAAAATTTCATAATCAGTTCAATTATAAATATTTGCCGGGAAATAATTCCCAGGGTATTAATTTTTTCCCCAGAACAAAATCCTTTTATTGTAAACAGATGGCGAGAGCAGGGGTGTCAGATTTTTTCCGCCAAAAAGTCGCCAAAATACTTTTTATGCAGTTTTTCTTAATATTTGCATACTTGATAATAAATTTGTTCTTATATCGTCATCCCATTATTGGTTTGGAGCATATGCCAAAAAGTAGGAATGGAGAAAAACGACAAAGAAGTTTTACATGTAGTTTTCTCAAGGTATACCCGATAGAATTTTTTTATATTTTCACCATTGTTTCCGACAAATGCTTAGAAGAAATATGTAAATTTTTGTGAACTTCCATGAATAGAGTTAAAAGTTAATAGTACTTTATTGAAAGAGAAAAATAATGTTTTGTGCCACATACGCCACTTTTCATAATCTATTTTTAAAAAGTAGCTTTTTGTGCTGCATATGTATACAACTTTACTGCTGAGAAACTTGTTGTTGAGAAGAAAATTTATGCTTGCAGTCCATAGAAATAAATCGATCGGTTTAACGATAACCCCAAAATTAAGCAAAAACCCTTACCAGACATTGTAATTTCCGCGATGTTAGCAATTTTTTTGCAATTGATATAATTTTCTGAGGTTTTTTTATTCATTGCAGTGTAAGTAATTTTTAGAATGCATTTAGGAATTTTTCGCGTATCTGAAATTTTTTCGCGTTCTTTTCAACTTAATTTTTTTTAACAGTTTTGACAATTTCTAATTAATTTTACGGCTTGTTTCCGATTTACAATTTCTCGTGAATTTTTGCAATGTTCGCGATGAAAGCGAGTTTTTGCAAGTATTCTTCTTAACAGTAGTTAATTTTGAACAATATTAGACCTTGCTTTTGCATATGCTGCTGTGACCAAGTTTTCGCGAATTTTCGCAATTTTCACGTTTTTATGGAATTTTTAGCATTTGTATTAAAAATTGTGGCTGGTTTAAAATTTTGCAATTTTTCGCGAATTTCTGTTTTTTTTTCTTGCGAAAGATGTAATTTTTCGAAAGTTTTTGGGTTTCCTTATTTGTTTTTATTTAAGGACTTAAAATTTGAAAAAAATTTGCAAGCTTATTTTGAATTTTAATAATGTTAATAACTCAATTTTAGTTTTGAGCTTGTTTTCAACATTGCGAATTTTTAAGATTTTCGCAATAGGTGTGATTTATTCCAAATTTCTGCCTTTTTAGAGTTTAAGAGACTTTTATTTATTTCAAGACTTGATATCGATTTTTGCATTAATTTTTATTTCAAGTACACAATCCATTTTTTTCCATATACTATGCAAGTAATTTTTGCCGCAGTTAATATTTGCATAACTTGGTATCCATACACTACAAATATATCCATAGCAAGGCAGAGATTTGGAGTAGATCGAATTCTTGAAGGCAAGTTCATCGAACTATGCGAAGTTCGTCGGTCGTCTCAATTATTTTTATAACATTACGGAAATGAAGCAAAACAAGAGTTAAATTTATTTTGTACGTTTTTGTATGAATAATTTGACGCAATAGCCAAACAGTGGCGTTTACAGCCAAACAATACTTATTAAACCTAAAAATAGTTGAAATGGAGCAAAATGAATGATAAATATCTCAGAAACCATAATTAATTTCACGAAACACTTTTTGGATTCAGAAAGTGTATATTCGAAATAATATACTCCATACCTTACTCATTTTTTTTTAAATGGTCGGTAGGTCAAACCAATAATGGGCTGACGATATGACATTTTTTTAATATAAGTTTTAATAAAATATTGGTATAAAAATTTAGAAGAAAATCGTGAAAATTATTTCTGGTAAATTTTTCTGATCCGAATTCAAATATATTAATTACTATAATTAATATAAGAAAAATCCTCAAAATAAAATTGTTTTAAGTTCTTGCAGTCGAGTTCTGGTAGGATTTATTTTTAAAACTACTGCTTCAAAAAAAAAATTTCTTGAATTACAAAAATTTTAAAGTTAAATTTTGTTTAAAATAGCCATAAAAACGCCAACAAATTTATTTATCGCCAGAAAATTCGGCATGCCGGAAAATCAAAAATTAAGACGCCAAACAATTTGAAAAATCGACATATCTGACAAGCTTGAGCAAGAGATATACTCGTAAAAAGTGAGAGAGAACTCACTCCCGTGGAATTGTTATTCAGAATAAGGCTGGACTCTAAATTTTTTTTTTCACTGAAAGATTTGATCAAAAGCTATCTTTAGTATTAAAACAAAGGAATTATCTTGAATATTGTTGTAGAAATAATTGGTTTAAAAAATAAAATAAAAATAAAACTTATACACTCTTTTTAAAAAACAAAAAAGAAGAAGGTTTTTAAAAGTGAAGGTAGCTACATTTAAAATTAAGTTTTATACAACAATAAAATTTGAAATCTCCAATTTTAGACGCAAGAGGGGAACTTTCCCCCCCCCCCTGTCTGATTTGTCTTGTTTTCAAGGTGTAACAGCCTAGGACTATAAGGAATATTTCTGCCAAGTTTCATTGATCTAGAGGCACTCAATAACTTTTTACAAACAATATAAACTAAAAAAAAGTAATGGCCAGCGTTTTGGCTCAAATACTCCTCTGTGAAAAATAAATATGGCAACTCTGTTTTCAACTAATCTACGGGAATAGGCTTTCAATTTGACTGAAATCAATTTAAAATTTTTTTAGTAACAAATACAAATTTAATTAGAACATTTGAAATTTGCAGCCCATTTTATTTTTTTTTTTTGCAACATTTATTTTAAAAACTTTTTTTCACTCTCTTGGAAAGTAATTTACATATTAATAAAACGTGTCGTGTCTTTTTTTTTCAAAATTAAAATGCGAAACAAGACAATTGTATATTTATTCTAATTCTAATTTATTTCGACTTTTGCGTGTCTAATTTCTTCTAAGGAATTTAACAAATTCTTCTTTAAACCGAGACGTTTAACATGTTGCATGAGTCCCAACTTAATTAAAACAAAAACTTTAAATCACAAAGAAGAAAAGAACAGTAAAACGAATATGTTTATGAAATGTCTTCAGCAAGCGATTATATCGTTACCTTAATATAGAAAGGCCCTAAATCATATTTTTCTTTTGTAAACAGAGATTTTTGAATTTTTTCGATACATTAGATGTTCTCCTATTGAAATATAAAAAAAAACGATTTCAAAACAATAATGAGTTAGGACCTTTCTATATTAAGGTAACGATATTTATGTATGAATGAAAATGCATCATACATATACATATGAATATAACACAGAAAAAAATATGACTAAATTGGAGGCGACAAACAAAATGTCATAAAAGTAATTAATTAATATAATTAAGAGATTTTTAATAAAACAAATAAAAGTATTGTTTATTTAATATTTAAATACATAAAATGCTGACTAACCATAGTGTTTTATTGTTACTAATTAATGCCTATCGTGGACAATTTTCCCCCAAAAATATTTTCCCTTTTCCCCAAATTGCGATTGTGTATAATTTTTGCCTTTTTAGGGTTCCGTACACCAAAGGTGAAAAGGAACCCTAATGTTTTCGCTACGCTGTCCGTCTGTCCGTCTGACGGTATTTTCTGAAGAACCGTAAGAGCTACGGACCTGAAATTTGGACACAGTATGTAGAACCTTGGCCGCTACAACAACAAATGCATGAGAATTAAAAATTAAAGGGTGTTCCAAAACGAGCAACGAAATATGTTAAAATCCCATGTAAAATACATACAATTGTATGAACATATGAATATTGAAACTTGAAATTTGTAAAATTAGTGCATTTTTATACAGACTACAACAATTAACACTAAAATTTAAAAAAATTAAAGTTAAAGGGTGGTCCATCAGTTAATGCAATTTTGACTATGTAATTTTGACAATTTGCTATATCTTGGAAACCGTAAGAGGCAAACACTTGAAATTTTCAAAACCGGTAAAACTAAAAAAACCGAAAATTATAAAATCGCCAAACCAAAAAAAAATCGCCAAAAATTAAAAAAATCGCCAAAACGAAAAAAATCGCGAAAATTAAAAAAAAATTTCTAACACTAAAATAAATCGCCAAATTCGAAAAAATCGCCAATATGAAAAAAACGCCAAAATGAAAAGAAACGCCAAAAATCGAAAAAAAATCGCCAAAACGCGAAAATGTCGCCAAAACTAAAAAAAATTTAAATAAAAAAAATCGTAAAAATGAAAAAAATCGCCAAAAATCGCCAAAACAAGAAAATAACGTGTCAAAACTAAAAAAGGAGCCAAAACTTAAAAAAAATCGCAAAAACTGCCAAAACAAAAAAACCGAAAAGACCCCAAAAACGAAAAAAATGTCAAAACTATATATTATATAGGATGAAGTTTGTATTAAATTACATATCTAGTGTTCGTACGGAACCTTTCGTGCGCGGGTCAGAGTCGCACTTTACTGAATTTATTTTGATTTACCTTATCGTGTATAATATTTTTTACCTTGGTTTTGTTCACTTTATTTTTGCAGGCGAACTTGAATTTAATACATCGAGTAATTCCAATATTATCCTTCCAATTAAATATAAAAAGTTATACACATACATACACATAATAACTTTTTGGGCAAGATCAGTAAAGAATGTATGCGATTAAAAACAATAATTCCCTGTAACAACTTTTTTCATAGAGTATGATTTCCTTTGATTCACATGCAGTAAAATTTATGGCGATGTTATACTAAAGAATGTTTTCCACGGCACATAAAAGTTTACACTTTAAAATATTTCATTTGAACCCCAAAAATTTGTGTATTTCTTATTATTAATCTTCTTAAATTTGTTAGATTTTCAATTAATTATTAAGCTTTATGTCTTTTCCCCGTTTTTTTTTACATTCCCTACGCATTGATAGCGGGAACAAACGTTCCCATGAAATTCGCAGTGGCAAATTTCCCTCAATGGGGAATGAAAATTTTATGGGAACAAAAATTTCACATTTTAAGCCTATACGTAATTTCAGGTTCTCATACAAAGTGTATGTAAAAATAATCAGGGATATTCAGGTTGGTAAATTTAATAAAATTTCCATTTGCTAATACGGACTTTCAAAAGAAAAGTATACGGAATTTTTGAAATTTATTGCCTATCTTAGGGAGCTACATATATACATATAATTATAAATGGAGACTTTTTCAGCCAAATGAAACAAAAATTAATGTTCAAACAATTGTTTGGTCACGGAATTTTTGACATTTTTAATTTTCATCAATTTGTAATTAATTTTTAGTGTTTTTGTGTATTGTAAATTAAAAAATAAGTGAATTTATGTGTATGCAAACATAATTCTACACAAAACGTTACACGATTATTTTTCCGTGTAGAAATAAATGTAAATTTACAAATGTGAAATTCCTTAAAAACTGCGTACCAGGCTTTATTCACGATAGGACTGAATATGTTTAAGAGAAAAATATAAAAATAAAACTAAGTAAAGGCTTGATTTCATTACTTAAATGAAATACAAAGAGTTATAAAATACATATTTGTCTCTATGTCAATACTCTTTCTCCAGCGACAATTGCACTAGTTAAAATGTCGACAACTTTCCTTTTATGCGCGAGTAGAGATACGTTAGAGACGACAGTTCTAGTGTATTTCTGGTGATATTGTCAATGAGCGCGTCAATAGTTTGTTTTTCTTTTTTATTATGTTGTGCAATAATATTAAATAAATATATGCAGACAAGGGTCACTAAAATCTACGAGTGAATCTTCGGTTCAAATATCTCCATATGGTCGTAAAAGAACTACCTTCTCAATAGTGCTAAAGTCTACTGATAGATTTTGAATGACAACCCTATGATATTTGTCAATAGGCATTTGCATTGGCTGGAGTACACCTAGTCAGTAGCACTATTGACAATGTGACTAGAAAATTACTATAAGTTTACTATTGACATAGTGAGAGGATATATCGATATTGTAGACTAGAGCCCCTAAAATTTACTAGTGAATCTTTAGTGCCAATGTCTCCATGTGGTCCCGAAAGAACTACTAAGTCAGTAGTGCTATAGTCTAGTGGTGGATTTTCAATGACAAGCTAATGTTAAATGTCAATAGAAGATTACATTGGCTGGAGTACACCTGGTCAGTAGTGCTACTGACAACGTCACTAGTAAATCACCACAATTTCACTATTCGCACTTTCTGCAGGGTGCAAATTGGTGTTATAAAAATATGTTTGTATATACATACATACATATCGCACCTTATCAACAAGAGGGTATTAACTCAAAATTTTTGAAATTTCTCTTTTTGAAAGAAATCAACTAACAACATCAATAGCTATGTACTGTAAAAATTTCAACGCATTCCGATTGCTCTCTCATCTCGAAAACCACATTTGAGACCATTTTTGTGATAGTGTAGTGACTACCTTTACGTCACCAAAAAGGTATTATTTTGAGTTAATACAAAAGTGTACACAGAAATGTATCATATATTTTCATAAAAAGGTATTATTTTGATTTGAGCCTTTATTCACGTTAAAAATAATCCAATTTTTTATTTAAATTTTGTTGTATTTTTAGTTGATAATGTTTTGTTGATAAAATTTGTTTTATTTTATGATTTTAATTCGAAATATGACTCTTTTTATGATAAATTTGCTCACATTTTTTTGAGTTGTGACTCTTTTCATGATAAAGATAAAGAGTTTTCAAAAGTAAATGTCCAGAAAAACAAATTCAAATGCATCAACCATTGGAAAAATCTTAAGTAAGTTTTTAATTCATAATTTCTTTATGCTTTTCTGCTATAACCAATAAATAAACATTTCATAAACTTATTATTAATTTAGTTTATACTCTATTTATTTGAAAATGCTACACTTGTCGGAGAATAAGAAAAAAGATCTTAAGGAACTTATAAAAAAATATAAAAATATATATGTAAATATATAATATGTATGTATATGTATATACATATATAATACATAACTTTGTACATAATATGTATGATATTATTATTTAATAAAGAGTACACGTAGTAGTATTAAAAATGTTCGCGTTAATACCCTTTTGTTGAAAAATATATTTTGAAACTTTATTTAAATTTCAACTAAAGCGTCATAATTATAAATAATACAAAAAAAAAATATCGAGAAGATTCAGAAAAATGGTATTGACTCAAAACACAGATTTTTTTGCCAAGAATTCCAATATTTTAAAATAAAAACAATGCAAATATATTTACAAATGGAATTTGATTAGTACTGTGGATTCGGATTTTCAAATTCTCTTATAATCTAAGCACAAACAGTTTTTCGTCGCTACTGAACATTTTAAAATTTCGAGTTAATACCCTCTTGTTGATAAGGTGCGATATGTATGTATGTATCTACGATATATTTTTCTTTGACTGTATATTTTACTATTAATTTATTACAATTCAATACCGTTAAACGAGTTATTTGTGTAATCGGCTGGAGTTAAAAACACAAGCCAACAAAAAATGTTTGTTTTTCTTCTTCTTTAAGTTTGTTGACTTTTACAGAATTATTAAACAAGATAAATTTTTGTAAATATTTACACTACAATTTAAAAATTTAGTAAATAAAGATGAAAACAATGTATGTAGTAGGTATGTGTGTAAACACGAACAATACAAAAATTATGTAAATTTTTTTAATGCATAAAAAATATTCTTAAAAGAAATATTACAATTTAGGAATTTTAAAAAGGAAAAATATATTAGACCATAATCATGCTAAGAGCACAAAAGATTTAAGCCATTTGTTGCCTACACAAATCTATTTATAATGAATAGTTTTGTTGCTATTTATTTTTCCTAAGGCTACTTAATCAATTTCTTTAAAGCCATTACTTGGAATTATATATTTGTGTGTTTTACAAAGCTTAAGCTTTTTCTTGTTTGTATGTATTAGCAAATAGCGTTGGAAAAGTATGAAGTGAATACCGATTGCCCAGAATCGAGTAGTTGATGATCTTTTTTGGTCACTCGAGACTTAAAAAGTTGTAATTACTCTTAAAACTATGTTTACAAATACATTACATTACATTATGTTGCAATTTACCCGCCAAAAATTTCCGGGGAAACTGTAATTCATTATAGGAGGAATGGGAAAAATTCCCGGGGATTTGTTATTCATAATTGGGCTGAATGTTTAATCAGCACGCAAAATTCACTTTCTTCCACTGTGCACCAGAACCTTGCATAAGGCCATTTGAAAGAACTTTCAAGACATGAGGAATTTTCCAAATGCTTTACTGTAGTGAATTCTTGAAAAACACATGAATTTACATTAGTTGTGTGCAATACCATACCACCCTGAATTAAATGTTGATGGTGGAATTGTATAATTCGCTTTTGAAATTGTCACCAGTACAACTCTACAATTATTCCCCATACAATACTTTGTGCTATAGACATTTAGCATGCGCTTGTCATTGAAAATCTACTAGTAACACTAAAACAATTGATTAGTTAGTGAATTCATAGTTCTTACTGGAACATGGAGACATACCAACCAAACATTTACTGCTACATTTCTATAATTTACGTACATACAAATGTATGTATGTATATTGACAAGTTGTTGACAATTCCACCACAAATATATCAAATCTGTTTTCTGTTTCTTTTATACTGACAGATAGAAGAAAATTTATAGACAATTTACCTACTACAATTGTCAATAGAATTTTAGTGTTGACATGAAGACACTTCATCCCAGTCTGACTACAGGGCATCTACATATTGCACATGCACTCAATTGTACAATATGCAACGTAACAAACACACAAGCATCAAAGGTAAAACCTCCTTCTTGTGGATTTTGTGGTATTTGAAATTTTTTTCAAATTCTCCAAAGTTTGTTACAAACAAGAACTGCGCGCGACATCAATTGCAAACATTCATATACACGAACATCCATCGCGCTTCGCTTATTATATGACAGCATTTTCTTTTGTTCTGATATAATACATGCCCGGTCAATACATTTAAAAACCAAGATGTATTTACATTTCAAATATGTTTGTGCAGGGCTCTATTGTGCACTTCGAGTGGCTGTCAAAAGTTAACTAATAAACGCAACTGCCTCCAAATAGGATAGTAGTCTAGTAATAGATATCAGTCAACGGGATTAGTGTTGCATTTCAAGTTATTGTTCTGGAAATACAAAAACTTGCGGAATTATTACACTGCCTTCGTATGTTTATAAAATAAAATAATCCTCTTTCTCCACGTTCTAAACAAAAATTCCTCGGGAGGCATAGAATACCCAAACGAGTATTGAACCGAATAATTAAAAGTGTTAGAAATATGCAGCACTAAAAAAATGCCTTAAGCGTTTATTGTCTGAGATGTAAAACAAAAAAAAAAAAAAAAAAATAGAAAGATTAACAAACTAAGGCCGAGTTTACATCTGTGTGGCATGTGCCCAAAAATGCGTAACCACTATGTACTAATAAACACTGTTTGATTCAGACAGTTTCATACATAACTAATAGACAATTTTATAGAATCCAACATAATTGGAAACTCTTTGAATCAATAAATACATGTCTGAATCAAACAGTTTTTCATTAGCAATTAGTGGTTACGCTTCACAGTGGCGTGAAATAAAAAAAAAAGTGGTAAAAAGTCCGCAACTTTTGAACTATTTAACCGATTTCGATGAAACTAACTGTTTTGGAAAGAAGAAGTGTTGAAAATTTCAAAAAGTATATTTGGAGGCACCCTGTTGTGAGACAGGGTAGCTCCAAAGAGCCTCAAAGTGGGAAACTGCGGTTGTCGAAATTCTTTCGGAGCTTGTAACTTCTGTAAATATCGACCGATCTTAATAATTTTTTTCAGCGAGACAATCAACATTAAGGGCGTGTGCCAAACGGTAGAAAAGTACTATGGTAAAAAAATAAATAAAATAAAATAAAATAAATAAATAAAATATGCCAAATGATATCTTTTTTGACAATGTAAAATTTTGATAAATTCGCTGGAGCATAGAAAGAAGCTGATGAAACAATTGCAGCGGCGGCTTCGCCTGACTACAAACCGCCGGCTACAAATTTTTAAGAGGACATTTTTATATAAAACAATATTCTTGTAGCAAAAAATTATATAATATTATATAAATGATGCAAAATTTTTCGCAAACTAAAATAAACAATGATTTTTTCACAGTCTAATTAAACTTAAAAGACGTAAAAGTCTTTGTATTGTGCGACGGCTCGAAGCGACGGCGGTAGATTTAAATTTTATAATACCATGCTTTTTATTGCAGCTTGTCAAAAATTTACCTGTTGTGTCAAAATTTCTACTAGCCCCCAGGGCTAGTGAAATTTTATTCACCTCAGAAGTGTCAAAAATTTACTTACACTAGCACTTTGCTACCGTTTGGCACAGGCCCTAAGAAACAAAAATAAAACATGCTTAGAGCACCATTTTATCTCTTACAGTTTCCAAGTTACTTGACTTGAAATTTTGTTTTTAATTTTTGGACCTAACTTTTTTTAATCGTTGGTACATAACTTCGTTATTAAAGGGTGTTTTTTATTGAGGTATAGAACTTTAAGTTGGCATCACTTTTTTAACTGGCGGCCATTTTGTCAGCTGTCAAGTGATTAATATTTAGTTTGGTTTGCCATTTCATCATGAACAGGTTGACAAAAGAACAACGCTTGCAAATCGTGCAAATTTATTTCGAAAATAATGGTTCAGTTCGCGAAGTTTACCGCAAGCTCCGTCCATTTTATGGTCGACATAATCGTCCATCAGAGCAATTAATTCGGTTAACCATGGATCGTTTTCGCACTACGTTTACTCTATGTGATAATACGCATCCGCAGAGACGTCGAACAGTGCGCACCGAAGAAACAATTGCCGCTGTAGAGCAAAGTGTTGAAGAGGACCCGAATGAATCGATTCGCCACCGTGCACAGCAATTGGAGCCGACTAACCGACTATTTTGTTCCCGAATTGGATGGCATGAATGTGGATGAGTTGTGGTTCCAACAAGACGGCGCTACATGCCACACAGCGCACGTCACAATCGATTTATTGAAGGAAACATTCGATGAGCGCATAATTTCGCGGAATGGACCTGTCAATTGGCCACCAAGATCGTGTGATTTGACACCATTGGATTATTTTCTTTGGGGATATGTGAAGTCGCTCGTCTACGCCAACAAACCAGAAACGTTAGGGGACTTGGAAGCCAACATTCGTGGCGTTATTGCCAACATACGGCCCCATATGCTCGAAAAAGTGGTTGAAAATTGGACCTGTAGAATTGGCTTTATTCGAGCCAGCCGCGGCGGCCACATGCCCGAAATCATATTTAAACATTAATGGCATAAAATTATCCTTCCAATAAGGCCAAATTGATGGACATTAAAACGATTTTCTTGTGTTTTATTTCAATTTGAAGTTCTATACCTCTAAAAATAACACCCTATACTTGGAAAAAATCAGTTGGTTTTGTTGTTTTTTGAAAGAAAACTATATTACAATTTATATGAAAAAAGAATTTTTTTGATATCTCAAAAATTGTGGCAAGGAATAATTTTGCAATTTGGATTTTTGAAAATTATGAGAGAATTTTGTATATTTTGTGAAAAAAGTATTTATAATTTTTTTCAATATTTTAAAAAAAAATTAGGTATTTGATAAACGCTTTGATTGTTTCTGAGAGAGGAGGCATCAAGAAAGACTATGGATTAGATTTTAGATATTTTTGATGGTGCATCCTACATCCAGCATTAGTCGAAAATTAGCATTATTTTTGCAAAAAATCTAATTTTTGGATGTGGCAAAAAAATTGCACGCTCGTTTTTGTAAATTTTTTGACTTTTTATTATAAATAAACTTGTTGTTAGTAACTTGTAAGAAACTCTTGACATCCTACACATAAATGTAGGCAGGGGAGGAAATTTTCTAAATATGCTAAAAAAAAGTTCTAACAATTTTTCCCAATAAAGAAAGTTTCATAAAATTATATATCGGGAAACATTTTAATTTAGTTCAAGAGCATACATTTAGCTTTGCAAACAGAAAAAAAAATTATTCTCATACATTAAATACTTTTCGAAATATTCAAAATCCAATTTTGATAACAAAATTTAATTTTTTACATTTTTTATATTTTTGCCTAAATTATTGATCTAATTTTCTTTACTTCAAATGTTTCTAAAGTTTTTTTATGTTATCACAATAGTAGACATAATTGCCTATTCAACGGTATAACGCCGGAAAAACACACGGGGAAGAATGCCCAGTTACAAGGGAAATTTTATAAATGAATTATATTCAAATAGAGCCAGAAAGAAGTATTTTTTGTTGTTGTTAATGCTCCTTTGAAATGTTTTTAAAATAAGATTTTTTCCCTATTTTTTTTAAAGTGTCGTCGTTTTTAAATTTTCCAGCTTATATTTTATTTTATTATTAGCTTTATAAATAGTTCTTCCCAAGGGTTTATCTAAATTAAAATTGCATAAAAAATTTAAAAATGCTGGAATTAATTATATACAATAAAAAAACCTTTTGACATGCACTCTTATTCAATTATTACATTTGAGAATGAATACCTTCCCCCAATCGGTAGAATTTTTTTTTTTTATTAATTTTCATATTTTTTACAATTTCGATTGTAAAATATTTACAAACTTCAGTGAAGCGAAAAATTCAAGGGCTTAAATTATGCGCATTTTATTTATCAAAATAATTTTAAATAAAAAGAAATTTAAATAAAAGTGATGACAAACAGATGCACATGAAAAGAAACAATGAATTAACTTTTGTTACTATATAATAATGATATCTAAGCTTTACGATTAATAAAAACTATCTTGAAGATGTTTATTAGTAAAATAAATGTATATTCAAGCAAACAAAACATTGAGAAGTTATCAAAAAATAAAACAAACACAAAATATGAGTTAATATGCATAAATTTACATCATATTAATGACGAATAAATGCGCAATTAAAAAAATATCGAGCCACAGCCGCAAAAAAGCTTAAATGACACATTTTTTGGACTTCGTTTTTTTTTTAACCAAAAACGAGTATTTACGATCGCAATTAGTCGATTTAGGTCCAAAAATTAAGTTCGAAGAGTATGTCACTTAAGCTTTTTTTTGGCGGTTATGGCACGATATGTCATCACTATTAGAATATTTTTTTATGGTGGGGGAGGGGGAGAAGGGGGGGGGTTGTACAAAAATACTTCCAACTGCCGAAAATTATGGAAAAATATCCTTCAAATACTAAACTGTGACAACATTTTTAATTGATTTGTTTGATAAAATACTATTGTCGTCTTTCAAAAAATAATTACAAAATTCTTGGAAACGAAATTGTTTTTATTTTTAATATGACAAAAAAAAAATTAAGATATTTCATCAATTAAGACAAACATTTGAAAAGAATGACTTCAAAAATGTATTCATACAAAGTTTGTATACATTTGCGACCTTATGAGCATCAATTTTGAAAGCGATGGGCTGATTGATTGCTTATTTGCGGCTCACAGTGTTTCAGAATAGTTTTTCATTAGCCAAAACTCTGTAACTTTTTAACTAAGGAAGATTTATCTGTACTTACTTTTTTAAAGGATTTCTAACATCTTACATTTTAAATACAGATTTAGTTCCATTGCAATCAGTACCCACTGTACTGTTGTTGAGAAATTCAAGGTTAAAATTAAACTTTTCATTTTTTTTTAATTTTGCATAAAAATTCACGCTTTTTTATTTTTATTTTTTCGTTAATGATTCGTTAATGATTCGTTATAATGAAAATCAAAAAGAAAATTTCTCCATCAATTTTCGAAAAAAATACGACTAAACTGCAAGCAAACCCTTTCAAATAAAAAAAATAATTTTGCAAATCGCTTTACAAATGGAAGAGTTATTCAAAAGGGGAGAAAATTTCCCCCTCCGATTAAAAAAAAACTATGGGATTCAACTTCAAACAAAGAAAGAATTTCGCAAATGACTTTACAAATGAGAGTTATGCATAAGGGGAGAAAATTTCCCCCTCCGATTTCCGGAAAAAAAATTTTGAGTTCAAACTGCAGGCAAACCCTTTAATCATAATTTATTTCAGATCAAATATGCCAAAATTTTGTTTTTTATTTAATTAATCTAAATTCTTTGTTTTTAGTGAATATTTTGAGCTAAGTTGTGATATGTTTCCTTTCTGATGGCGTAAAAATTTCAAGAATCTATTTCAGGAGAAAAAAATTTAGGTTCTGGATAATGAAAATTGATTCTGAACCACCGGGTGTCCAACGTTCTTAATAATTTTCGACGACATTTTGAAATGGTGTGCAAATCTCTAAAAGATTTTAAGACACACGCTATTATTTCACAGTTTTGTTTGCCTCCATACAAATTTTTCAAATAACAAATATTACTGCATAACTTAACAAACCCAATTCACACATTAAAATTAGTAACTAAAGCTGGGGTCACACGATTGGCACAATGTACCAATTTTCGTCGGCTCACTGAAATAAATTCATAAGTAACAAAGTAAATTTGCCTTATTTCTCAACTAATTGAAATATAATTACATAACTGCACCACACTGCATTAGTAATAAAGCCATATAGACTTATTCAGGAATTAATTAATTAATAATGTCATTTTGGCTTATTACTTATGACTCCAATCGTGTGACCCCAGCTTTACACGTACGTGGATGTGACTTCAGAAAGATTTCTAAGATATTCAATGCTTGACTAAAAATAATGTAACATATGGATGTAAATTAATAACAAACATGTTAATAAATTACCAGAAAATATTGAATTTAAACGGAAACAATTAAGAAAAATATTTATATTTAAACGTCTAAAAAATATGTATATTGAATAAACAAAAAAAGTATTAAAAATAAAAGTAATGAATAGAGTCATCAATCAATTATTTCAATAAGTTTTTAATTATTACTTTATTTTATATACATGTTTTTTTCTGATTTAAAACTTCCGAAAAATTAAACTTTCTTATATTCGTACAACTGGTAAGTAACTAAATGCAACACTGGAAAAAGTAAAACCGAAACGACAAAGGCACGCACACACGACGCCAAAGAATTGTTCCGCTCCGTTAAAGAGCGCTAAGCGAACTAAAACCAAGTTAATACACAAAATAAGTTTAAAGTACTAACCTACTTACAGAATTTCTACTACCAAAAAAAAATGTGTATTAACGAAAATTAAAAAGCAAAACAGACACAGTGGAACACATTACTGTCAGTCAGACCGACACCTTCGATGCGAATATACAAACAGACATACTTAGCACATAATAAATAGAGTTAACAAGAAATATATAATATTCGTTTGAATAAAACAAGTTAGTTAGTGGCTCGTCAGCCAAACTCGTATAAACTTTAAATTAAAATAAAATATAAAAATATTTGACAATAAATTTTTATGTATTTTTTATATTTTTTTTAGTTTTTCTTTTATATTTCGATGACGTTAATGTTGATGAAGATCATCATCTTTTGGTGATTGGTGATGAGTTTTCAAGCTGCAATTTTGCATACACAGTAAAAAAAAATATATTATGGTTGAGTTCCACTTGAGTTTAATACACATCCATATATACTTATATACTAAGTAAAAAAGTCTATGACATATGCATACATTTGTATGTATGTATGCATGCAAATTGTTGGGTAAGAGAAAAAGTATTTACGTCTACATAGAGCGAGCATTTCTTAATTTTTAACCGACTTCTTAAAATAATGAGGTTGCCAATTCGGTCTAAAGCTATGTACAGACGGTTGTCAGATCTTACAATATTGCCAGTAAAATGTGCTAAAAATTTCTTACAACCGTGTGAACTGGCAATTTTTGTCAGACGACCTTGCCAGAAAAAGCATTGTCAGTCCATGGCAAGACTAGCAACTGACAACATATTGTCAGACATCTTACAATCGTGTGAACACATTATAAAATTATTGCCAGATATTTGTCAGACATTTTCATATTGTCAGATGTGCGAAGTTCATGCATCTTACAATGGCGTCATTGTAAGATAATTCTTTCTATGGGCAACACTGCATAAAAAATATAAAGAAAAAGTTTATAATAAAATATATGCAGACAAAATCATTGCAATTGCTTCTTTATGGTCCATAATAATTTATACTTTCACTTTTTACATTTAACACAAACACAAACGATAAATATTTAACAATGGTTTAAGTCTGGCAACGCATAAAAACAGATCGAACAATTTGTGCATATGACATCCGTGTGAACTGACAATTTTTCTACTGACGATTTTGTCAGATGAATTTATTGTCATACAACCGTCTAGCAATAAATTGTAAGATTTTCTGACATCCGTGTGAACTGACAAGAAATATTGCCAGATCTGACAATATTGTAAGATCTGACAATCGTCTGTACATAGCTTAAGTTCATATTTCAAAATTTTTCAGGGGAGATTAAAAACAATCTAACTAGTGATACATACGTTGATATTAAAAAATAAATAGCGTACATTAATTATTATAAAGCAGTTAGTCGATTTTTTTAATACATGTGATTGAACAATTTGACAAAATTTTTTAAACTGTAATTTCTATAAGAACTTGAGAGATTTTTCTTGTGATAGATTGGACTGAGCGCATTTGCTCATCACCACAAAACAAGAACAAAAAACGAGATAACTGTAATTTTTTTATTTGTAATCAATGTATTTTTAATTATTGTACTGTATTAAAATCTAAATTAAAAAAAAGTGGACTTACGAGTCTTTGCATGTTAAGCCAGCGAAATGCTAGGTGCTGCTTTGATAAAACTGTCCCTTCTTCTTTTCCGCACTAAAAAAAATTTAAATTGCAGTTTCTGATTTACTGTAAATGTTAACTGCAATAATTTGGTTTAAAAAAACAAATTTCGTTGGCTAATATAAACAATTTTAGTAGTTAATTTACTGTCAATTTGAATTTTTATTGCTAGTCACATAAATAGATATATACTGGGTGTCTATACGGTTTGAATTCTTTATAAATTTTTTTTAATTATTATTCTTTTTTGTTTTTTTTTTCAGGACATTGTGAAGAAGACTTGGGGAATTAATTAGGAATCATTACACAATCGAACAACGTACAAAAATAATTGAATTTTTCTTTTGTTATATTCTTCCTTTAAGCTTACAGTAGAGTTGCAAAACTATCGATAGTACTATCGATAGTATCGATAGTTTTGTTGTAAATGAAATATCGATAGTTTTTTCCACTATCGATACTATCGGCAAAAAAACAAGTAATTAAAAGAGTAAAAATAATCGAAGTCAATAAACAGTAGCCGGCCGCTTTGAAGCAAATTATCCGTAGTTGATTTAAGCTTTTGTACAGCGATGGAAAAGTTGGTAAAATTGTATAACTTTAGCGCTATTTGAATGCCAAAATTACCGTAGCACCGCAATGACCCATTTAGCACTACTGGAATCTCTTTATATTATATTACATGCCAAAAATAGCATTAAAATATGTAAAATATATTACCTTATGCAAAAAATAATGCGTGCTTGAAGTGCACATTAAAAAAAAGTTCCATAGAAAAACCAGTTTTAACGTTCACTTATTTTTTTGCACAAGGGGGTTAATCTTTAGCTCGAAGGTATTAGAAAATTAAGTAAATCAACCAATGTTTTCCGGTATTTAAAGAATTGCTGGAGGAATGTTATTTATTCCAAATTCATCTGCAAATGTGGAAATTTTATTTTCGTACCCAGGAGAGAAGCCGACTATTTGCATCTACTGTGAACAATCGAATAAAAAAAAGGTTATAAACGTAGTATATTGTAAATGTTACTTTTATATTCATATCCCAGCAACTAATATTCTTTTTGTACCTTCTGGCGTTTTGTTAATTGCTTTTTAGTTAATTAAAAAGTACAAGTATTAAAAAAATATAAATAAAGAATTTGTGTACAATCGTACTGAAAACAGTAAATTTTTTTTTGAAAGTTACTATAATTTGTAAATATGACACCGCATCCCTGCTTCTGTATACATAAGTACTTAAATACATACATATGTAATTATGTATATGAATTTATTTATAAATCCAAGTGTTATTCGACAAATAGTAGTCACAAGTATTTTAATAAATTCAACATCGCCGACACAAAGATAAATTTTGGTGGTACTGATATCGCGACGGCCGCCAATCGTCTCGGATTTATTTTGACATACCCTAGCGTGTTTCCCTATAAATTTTTTTTTAATTGTACCTACATACCTACATTTCCAGCCTAATCTTCGATGTAATTGCATGCGATAAAAATTAAATTTTTAGAAGAAGGTTAAAATTGTCGCTTGCGATAAAACTTTACAGCCAGTGTCTTAAAAGTTATCAACAATTTTCGCATTTTGATAATTCTAAACCATGGGTAGGCCCATAAAATTTTAAGTTCAATAAAAAAGTATATTTTCGATAATATGCCGCTTACGATAAAATCGAAAAAAACGCTTGATATATTTTTATATACTAATGAAAATGTTGAGGACTCTGGATTTTTTTCAAGTCAAATGTTTATGGCAACTTTTATAAAACATAAAACTATCGAAACTATCGAGTGGAGCGACTATCGATAGTTTTGCAGCTCTAGCTTACAGGCAAGGTGTATCTAACTAGGTGGCAGCGCTACTTCAGCTGATAATTTTTTGCTCTGTATGCTTTGTAGCTGAAGAATGTCAAAAACTTCGATTTTGTTTTGGTTTTAGTACAATTATTTTTGTGCTTTTGACATTCTTCGGTTCTTTACACAGTTATGGTTGCCGTATTTTTGTATAACAAATCCTTACGCAGTCACCTGTATAATTACACCATGCTTGCAGGCCTACCGTATTTAATGTCAATAAAATTTATTTAATTGAATTTTATTTTTTGGGCTACGGAAAGTCCAAGAGCAGTTCGTCAGCGACAATCACACCCACTTAAGTGTACTGTTTGAAGCGGTCTATCCTCCGAAAGCCGGACGATGTTGGAAAATTTTGCTAGGCCAGGTGTGGAAAACCATCCAAACTTGTGGTTTCAGCAAGATGGAGCCACACAATAGCAATAGCTATTTATGGCGCATTTTCTTTCGTTTCGAATTACACAGTAGACCCTCAGGTTCACTTCCTGCTGGAGATGATTCTGGGTATTTCTGCATGCAAGCATGGAAATTATACTTTACTACACCCAATAAAAGGTTCGTGAACTTTTTTTTACACTATAAAAAAAATCATAAGCTTGTTGTCGTTGTTGTTAACGACGTTGTTACGTTACGTGGTGTATGTGCTTAAAGGTGTTTTAATATTTAAAGTGGCACAGGTTTATTTCCACTTTAAAATACAAGGAACCTGCCTCAATTTGTTTGTTCGTTCGTTCTTTTTTTGACATTAAATAAAACTAAGCAAAGCAATAAAAAATTTATGTTTTTCAATGTAATTGAAATGCATCGTAGGCCATACAGCCATGGAATATTTAATTTAAATAACTTCCTTAACGAAAGCCAATATCTATGGTAAAAAATAAAAACTATTGATTAATTGCACAGATTTTTATAGACACGTCTTTAATGTTCTATAGAATTCAAATTCTACAATTTAAACTGCAGAAATAATTGAGGTTTGGTATGTAATAATGATTATAATAATAGTGAAAAATAAAACGTGTAACTTTTTGTCCATTTATTTGCAGTTTTCAATAAACATTTTCACAATGATGTCATTTATTTTGTTTCTATATTTTCATTTCATTCAATGGCAGGCAGAGATATTTCCACAGTCTGTAACTTTATACTTTTACTATTGATTGAATGAAAAAATATTACAATATATTCTATACACGTATTTTTGTTATTTTAAATTAATTCTATATATCGTTACGTTAATATAGAAAAGCCCTAACTCAATATTTTTTTGAAATCGAGATTATTGCATTTTTCAATACATTAGATGTTCTTTTATCGAAATATACAAAAAACTCGATTTCCAAAAAATAATGAGTTAGGGCCTTTCTAAATTAAGGTAACGATATGTAGGAGGTTGGATCAGTAACTCAGTGTCTTTTTGAATTTCCCGCCTCTTGATTGAAATGGCTAGCCTACTCCTGTCAAGAGCCAACCTGTCTAAATTTGAACAAGCTGCGTCATTTAGTTTCAGGGCAATTATGAATAAAATTCCGCGAGAAATTTCTCCCTTTTCCAATTAGAATTTTTGTTTTCTCTATTACTTGCTATTAGTTGGAATTGTTCCCAGGGAAAAATTTCTCGCGTAATTTTATTCGTAATTGCCCTCTTTGTGTTTGGCAGCCGTTAATAACAGACTACCTCGCCTTTTAAGAAGAAAATGGAAAAAAAGTGAATTTCGTGTGCTCATTAAACATTATTTTTTGGGGGAAAAAAACGGTCAATCAAACCAAGGAAAAGCTCGATAAACACTCGTACTATGGTGACTCTGCACCATCGATTTCAATGGTAAAAAGTGGTTTACTGACTTTCGTTGTGGTCGAACAAGTACAAATGACGCTGAATGTTCTGGACATTTCGACATTTTCGGTTGTACTGACCTCGGCCAATTGAGGTCTTTCGAAAAAATCCACGATGATGGTGCCGCGTTTGCTCCCAATTGACTATAAACGTAAACGTGCAACAACTTCAAAGGATTGTTTAGAGTTGTTTAACCGCAATCCGAATTAGTTTTTGCGGCGTTTTGTAAGTGTGGATGAAACATGGATTTATTACTGTACTCCGGAGACCAAGAAGCAGTCTAAACAATGGGTTCTTCGGCCAAGGTGAGTTTTTCGGCCAATAAGGTGATGGCAACAGTTTTTTTGGGATGCACGCGGGATAATCCACATCGATTGCATTCAAAAGGGAAAAACAATAAACGACGAATGTTATGCCAACTTATTACATTTATTTAATGAGGATTTAAAAAGAAAGCGACCCCATATGGCCAAGAAAAAAGTTCTTTTTCATCAAGATAATGCACGAGTACACACGTGTACAGTCTCAATGGCAAAACTCTATGAATCGGGCCACGAATTGGTATCCCATCCGCCATATTCTGCGGATTTAGCCCCTAGTGACTACTTCCTATTTCCAAACCTAAACAAACGGCTCGGTGGAAAGAGATTTAGCTTTAAGGATGAAATTATTGACGAATTTTAGGGACCTCGAAAAATCCTATTTTTTTAAAGGGATCCAAAAACTGGAGAAACGTTGGACTAATTGTATTGAGTTGAAAGGAGATTATGTTGAAAAATAAATTTTTGTTTTGCAAAAAAGCTGCGCTTCATTCAAAAAGTCACGGACTTATTGGTCCGCCCTCGTTTATATATGTATGTATGCATAAATTTTTTTCATATGAAAACAAATTCTATTATTAGATTTGATTTAAAGCTTAATTTATAATTTATGCAATTAAAAATTATTCTGTGGACCGAAACTTTATGTAATTTTAACAAACAACTAACTAATTTAAATAATATAGAGTTTTGTAATAAAATAAAATTTGTGTGTTATTTAATTATAAAAGAATGCGAAAGACCGGGATTACAGTTCAGGGATTTGTTGGACAATTTTTCAATTTTACGCCCATAAAATGCAGAAATTTCAAGCGTTAATAAACTTGTTGTATTGGAACAAAGAATTTCTTTTCGTTTTTGTGTGATATGTATAGAAATTTTTATAAATTTTTTTCTTTTTCAAATGCAGTTGAACGCAACAGATAACGAATTTATTAGCAAAAATAAAAAATCAAATAAAAAATGTAAAAGCATTGGCTTGTACAAGCAATACATAGATCGTAAATAAATTGATAAATTATATTATAAACAATGGGCCTGTTCGACTATTCTGCAATAATTTTGTGAACCAGCTGTTTATGATTTTGCCATCTCTTCGGCACAGTTTATTCAAAATACATTATGTCTGCAGCAAACCAATAAACAACCGACGATCTGCTGAATTGTGCATTTGCATTTGAGAATGAAGAATGGTAAAGCTTATAACAATTTGAAATTTCCACAAAATAATAAATCTAAGGTATAGTTTCCACGAAAATCGATTACTTGCGATCGTAGATAATCGATTATCGCCAAAAAAAAAAAAGTATGTTCGAAATTAATGTCGCTTAAGATTTTTGGCGGTTATGGCACGATATGTGCTTTCTTCATCTATGTATATAACACACAAGCATATAAATATTAAGTGTATAAAAAAAGTCCACGACTGTTCTAAAATTCAATTGAAAATAATATAGAATAAAATAAATAAAAATAAATATTGATAAGATAATTTTTAGGGGAAAAAATAAAAAGAATATAAAATAAAGTGTCCCAATTTTATACAAATATACATGTTTACCCCCATATTCATAAAAGAGTAACATGAATTTGAAATCCATTTTAAGAAAATTTTGTATAAAAAATTCAAATAAAATACATTTAAAATTCATTTTAAATTTTATGAATATGGGGCTTAAAATATAAAATCGTTGTTGAAGCCCTTGTCTTGTAAATATTTTCTCCTCAACACAAGAGATTTCACTTTTAACAAAAACTAAAAACAAAAACGCTTGACATAGAAGCGAAAATACTAGTATTAAGAAAAACAACAATATAAAAATAAAAATGTTATAATTTTTAAATACGTTTATTTTTAAATTAAATGTATCATCTGTACGAGTATCTATCTGTCTGCGGTGCAAAACAAAATGCACTTATTTTCAAGTCAATCAAATTCATGTCGTTGTTGCATTGCTTGCGGCTGCTGTTGTACACATTTTTTTTTTGCTCTCTCTGTCTTTTTGTTTTTTTTTATTTTATGTGGCGTATAAATTCATACTACACTTGACACTGAAGTTGATATTTTCATTGCTTCTACGGCAGCCTTTTTTTTTCTTTTTGTTGAGGCAAGTATAGATGGCGAAAACCATAAACCAAACTACAAACAAATTTGATCACTTTTACAATGCAAAACGAGAATGCGAGAATATAATTCAAATAATAACGACAACAACGTCGGCAGCGGCAGAATATATTGAATTAATAATAAAAATGAGTTGGCAGACGTTATCGGATTTTTTTCAGAAGTGAATATTATAAATTTATATACCTATACATATGTATCTACAAATGTCCATATACCTATGTATGTATGTATGTATGTATCTTTTGGCTTTTTTTAAGAAACGAGTTTAAATTTGCACATACGAGTATGTGCATACATATTATGTACTTATGTATATACATACATAAGTAGCACAAATTTTGTAAGTCTTCTGTTATAGAAAGGATAAGAGTTCCCCCAAAAAAATATTGCATCAAAATGTATTGGATAAAAAATATAAAATAAATATTTCACTCTAGCTCTTTTTATCCCTTGGCGCAATGCAAAGATTGGTATTTATTGTCTTTGTCAGCCTATGTACTATGT
This sequence comes from Tachina grossa, assembly GCA_949987645.1. Classification (NCBI taxonomy): domain Eukaryota; kingdom Metazoa; phylum Arthropoda; class Insecta; order Diptera; family Tachinidae; genus Tachina; species Tachina grossa. The sequence goes on along the minus strand of OX465276.1, from coordinate 30,300,152 downwards.
ATGTATGTGTGTTCCTTTGCGGCACTATACGAGGATCAATAAGTCCGTGACTTTTCGAACTTCCCTGGTAGTTATATGAAATGCAACACTGTTCCCATCAAGCACCACCTGTCAATAGACTACTGCAAAATTTTTAGCAAATGTCGTCATTTGCTTTACGTTTAACAACTGTTCAAAACATAATGGGTGTTTTTATTGAGGTATAGAACTTTAAGTTGGCATCACTTTTTTAACAGGCGGCCATTTTGTCAGCTGTCAAGTGATTAATATTTAGTTTGGTTTGCCATTTCATCATGAACAGGTTGACAAAAGAACAACGCTTGCAAATCGTGCAAATTTATTTCGAAAATAATGGTTCAGCTCGCGAAGTTTACCGCAAGCTCCGTCCATTTTATGGTCGACATAATCGTCCATCAGAGGAATTAATTCGGTTAACCATGGATCGTTTTCGCACTACGTTTACTCTATGTGATAATACGCATCCGCAGAGACGTCGAACAGTGCGCACCGAAGAAACAATTGCCGCTGTAGAGCAAAGTGTTGAAGAGGACCCGAATGAATCGATTCGCCACCGTGCACAGCAATTGGAGCTTTGTCCATCAACTTTATGGAAGATTTTGCGCAAAGATCTTGGCTTGCGACCTTACAAGATCCAGCTTGTGCAAGAATTAAAGCCGCGAGACCATGCAATGCGTCGTGATTTTGGTGTATGGGCCGAAAATGAGATTGATCTCGATGCTGATTTTCATCGCAAAATTTTGTTCAGTGATGAGGCTCATTTTTGGTTGAATGGCTACGTCAACAAGCAAAATTGCCGCATTTGGAGTGAAGAGAATCCACATGAGACCCTTGAGACGCCATTACATCCACAAAAACTGACTGTTTGGTGTGCTCTATGGGCTGGTGGAGTCATTGGGCCATACTTCTTCCGAAATAATGCTGGAGAGTCAGTTACCGTTAATGGAGACCGGTATAGAGCCATGATAACCGACTATTTTGTTCCCGAATTGGATGGCATGAATGTGGATGAGTTGTGGTTCCAACAAGACGGCGCTACATGCCACACAGCGCACGTCACAATCGATTTATTGAAGGAAACATTCGATGAGCGCATAATTTCGCGGAATGGACCTGTCAATTGGCCACCAAGATCGTGTGATTTGACACCATTGGATTATTTTCTTTGGGGATATGTTAAGTCGCTCGTCTACGCCAACAAACCAGAAACGTTAGGGGACTTGGAAGCCAACATTCGTGGCGTTATTGCCAACATACGGCCCCATATGCTCGAAAAAGTGGTTGAAAATTGGCTTTATTCGAGCCAGCCGCGGCGGCCACATGGCCGAAATCATGTTTAAACATTAATGGCATAAAATTATCCTTCCAATAAAGCCAAATTGATGGACATTAAAACGATTTTCTTGTGTTTTATTTCAATTCGAAGTTCTATACCTCTAAAAAAAACACCTTTTACAAGCTCGTGTATTTTTCTAATAAATTCAGTGAAGTGCGACCTTAACCCGCGCACGAAGGTTCCGTACGGAAACTAGACATGTAATTCAATACGAACTTTAGCCTATATAAAATATAGTTTGGCATTTTTTTTTTTTTGTTTTTGGGGTTTTTAAGGTTTTGAGCGTTTTTTTAGAGTTGGCGTTTTTTTTTGGGTTTTTTCGGTTTTTGGCGATTTTTTTTAAGTTTTAACGCTTTTTTTAGTTTTTACACCTTTTTTCTCGTTTTGGCGATTTTTTTCGGTTTTTGGCGTTTTTTTCATTTTAGCGATTTTTTTCATTTTGGCGATTTTTTTCAATTAGGCGAATCTTTTTGTTTTAGCGCATTTTTCGCGTTTTGGCGATTTTTTCGGTTTTTGGCGTTTTTTCATTTTGGCGATTTTTTTTTCATTTTGAAGATTTTTTTTCATTTTGGTGATTTTTTTTCATTTAGGCGATTTTTTTTAGTTTTGGCGCCTTTTTCGAGTTTTGGCGATTTTTTCGGGTTTGGCGGTTTTTTTCATTTTGGCAATTTTTTCACTTTTTCGGTTTTGCCGATTTATTTTAGTGTTAGAATTTTTTTTAATTTGGTGATTTTTTTTCGTTTTGGCGATTTTTTTTTGCATTTTTCTTTTGTTTGACGATTTTATAATTTTCGGTTTTTTTAGTTTTACCGTTTTTGAAAATTTCAAGAGTTTGCCTCTTACGGAGTAAAAGTGCGAGAGATTGTTGATGCCATAGGCATTTCATATGGCAGTGTGGTTTCGATTTCAAAATAATCAGCTGAGTTTAAGCAAGTTGTGTACGAGATTGGTGCTGCGTTTGCTCTCAATTGACCATAAACGTAAACGTGTGACAACTTCGAAGGATTGTTTGGAGTTGTTTAACCGCAATCCGAATGAGTTTTTGCGGCGTGGATGAAACATGGATCCATTACTGTACTCCGGAGACCAAGCAGCATTCTAAACAATGGGTTTCTCCGGCCAAGGTGAGTTTGTCGGTTTGTTTGCCATCACCTAGGCAACAGTTTTTTGGAATCCACATCGATTACCTTCAAAAGGTAAAAACAATAAAATTTAAAAAGAAAACGACCCCATATAGCCAAGAAAAAAGTTCTTTTTCATCAAGATAATGCACGAGTGCACACGTGAGCAGTCTTTATGGCATAAATCGGACCACGAATTGGTATCCCATCCGCCATATTCTACGGATTTAGCCCCTAGTGACTACTTCCTATTTCCAAATTAAAGAAATGGCTCGGTGGAAAGAGATTTAGATTCAAGGATGAAATTATTGACGAATTTGAAGGACCTCAAAAAATTCTATGTTTTGGAAGGGATACAAAAACTGGAAAAACGTTGGACTAACGGCCATTTTCACAACTTGCCGTTAACTAACGGTAGGATTTTGTCGGACCGATAAATGGCTTTGCATTATTAAATCTTCATTTATTGTTTTTTTATCCATTAAATATTATTATTATTGATAAAAATAACTATAAAAAATTGAAATAGTAATAAGGCAAAGCTATTTATAGGGCAGACAAAATCCTACCTTTAGGTAAAGGTAAGTTGTGAAAATGGGCCTAAGTGTATCGAGTTAAAAGGAGATTATGTTGAAAAATAAATTTTTGTTTTACAAAAAAAACTCTGTTTCATTCAAAAAGTCACGGAATTATTGATCCGCCCTCGTATATACCGAACGCGTGCACCGATTTTGATGATTTTTACATCAATCAAATCAATTTGTCTCAATCCTGGGAGTATCATTAAAGATATGACAGTAGCCAAAACTCAATATGGCGGCCAACAGAGGTCATTTTGTAAATACAAAAAAAAAAAATAAAAATAAAAAATTTCATATGATTTTTCATTTCGAATAACCGTTTAGGATATTTAACGGTTCAAAGTTGGTCCCCTTCGGGTTTTTTTAATCACAACTTGTTATTCGATTAAAATAACAACAATCCGCTTTCCCTCTAGAAACGTCTGATGAAGAGTTTCTTGGACATTAATTCAAGTGGAAGTTTAATAATCACACAATTTAAAAGTTATCATTTTAAATACTAATATACTTATGCATGTGCATATTACAACGATAACTTTTCACATAAATGATCGGGGACTACAGACTTATAATATTTCTGTGCTGCAACTTTAATTTTGAATTGGTCATATGCCATAACGAGGTTATCACCAAAATGAACTTTATATTAGCCACAGCGAAAACAAAGCCAGTTAAATTTTCTTCGCCTTTTTTATTTATATTATCAGTTTTATTACTTATTTTTTCCTCCTCTTAATTATTAACTTTTTATAAATTGTTGTGCAAAAAAAAGAGATATTTTACACTATGCCACACATAAGACGATTACGTCTAGTTTAATCACTTGTCTTGGGCTTATTTATTTATTTGTTTTTAGATGTAAATATTTGCTGGTTGTAAGTATATACATATACTATAGTATTCCTTTTTTTTTCAAAAGCAAGTAAAAGTGATATAATGAAAGTTTGTTTGCAAAACTTTTTCTTTGTTGCAAATCTAAAGCAAAACATTTGACTTAAATAGCAAATATGCATTTATTTATGGAAACGAAAGCCAAATATACATATAAGCCAACTTAAACAAATAAACACACAAATAATTTATATTAAAAAAAATAAGCTAAATCAGGCTAATAACTCACTTGAAAATTTATTGCAATTGGTATCAATTGATTTTTTTTTTTTGAAGTGGAGTTCAAAAAACAAAATACAAAGAAAAAACTTGCACTGAATGTAATGGAATAAATAAGCAAGTGAGGAAAAGGCAAAAGAGCTAGTTACGAAAATTGTAGGCAATAGAAGAAACAATTGCAAAAAAAAGTTAAGAAAAAAATGTTCACGATTTAAACGTTCAACGTTCAGAAATAAAGTCAAGCAGAAGAGTTTGATAGTTAAAACTTCAAATAAAAAATAAAAAATAAATAAAAAAAAATTAAAAAAAAAATAATGCGCTCTAATAATTTTCTCGTATTTCTTTCTCTCTCTCTTTCTCTCTCTCTCTCAATTGGCCTCAAAGAAACCCGGTACCAGCGTTGTCAACTTTAAAATTTCAAAAAACACTGAAACCAGGAAAAACGCGTAATTTAAGTAAAAAAGCACTAAATTAAAATTTTTTGTTTTATAAAAAAAATTTTGTATATAAAAAATATAGAAATCGGTTGACCTTGCATTTTATCTCTAAAACTTCAAATTTGAAACATCCGATACACATTTTAATTCTATGAGAATCAGTGAATTCTAAAATCAATTTGACGAAAAGTTTTTAAGTTATTATAAAAAATTTAATTTTTTTCGTCAACGAAGAAACAAATCACCTGAAATTAGTCAAATTAGCAGCAATTGGCAAGTCTTTTTGGCTTGCTGATTAGATTTTGAGCTCGATGGGAGTATTAGTTAATTTTTTTAAGGTCAAGACTTTCAAAATTTGATTTTTATTAAACAATGCTGTGGAAACATTCTTTCACAGCAAACGCAATATTAATAACAAAGTTACAAAATTAAAAAAAGTAATTTGCAAGTTAACCAAGTTATATAAACTTAAATTATATGTACTATTATTTTAGAAAAAAAGGAACGAAGTAGGTTATAAATATGTAACCTAAAACGCTTTTATATAAAGCCAAGTGTAAAGACAATTTTTTACGTATTTGAGACTTAAATAAATTAATAAAGGTAAAAACGTGATCAACTTCTGCGTTTAAACATTGAATTTTGATGGGAATGCAATTTCGATAATGCCTCAAACGAGTTTATATCAATTGAATCGTTATAAGACTTTATTTTTGCCTAAAACTCGATAGCAAACTCAAAGTTTCTCCATTGCATTAAGTGAATTATTCTCTACTTACCGTATATACTAGAAAATATTTCGCTATTAGACTATATTTGCATTATGTCTTCTTTGTCGTGTGGCAAAACACTGTTTCCATTAATTATGCATAAAATGTGAAAGTTTGAGAATAAAATGCACGTATTTCATCAACCAAGTTTTGTACAATCTTATTAGAATATTTTGAAATGTTCCATATAACTTCAGTGCCTATGTTTTTTAAATGTTACGACTTCTTCAAAAAAAATATATATATTATATAAGGAAAATTCTTTTTGAATTTTGGGTTTAGTGCCACCGCCCAGAAATAAAAAGCACAAAAGCAAAAATTAGTTTAAAAAAGCACCGAGCACTAACTTGAAAATTTTTCGCGTCGAAAATTTCAAAAAGCACTAAAAACGGTGCGAAAAGCACCGAGTTGACAACGCTGCCCGGTACAATTAAAGGTGTCTTTACATGGTAATACAAAGTATTAAGCTATGTACAGACGATTGTCAGATCTTACAATATTGTCAGATCTGGCAATGTGCTGACAACGTACTGGCAATCGAAAATTGCCAGCACAATATTTCTTGTCAGTTCACACGGTTGTCAGAAAATCTTACGACAATTTATTGCCAGACGGTTGTATGACAATAAATTCATCTGACAAAATTGTCAGTAGAAAAATTGTCAGTTCACACGGTTGTCATATGCACAAATTGTTAGATCTGTTGTTATGCGTTGCCAGAGTTAAAGCATTTGTTAGAATTGTTAAATATTTATCGTTTGTGTTTGTGTTAAATGTAAAAAGTGAAAATGTAAATTATTATGGACCATGAAGAAGCAATTGCAATGATTTTGTCTGCATATATTTTATTTTAAATATCTTCTTTTAAATCAAGCGTGTGCAGTGTTGCCCATAGAAAGAATTCTCTTACAATGACGCCATTGTCAGATGCTTAAACTTCGCACAGCTGACAATATTAAAATGTCTGACAAATATCTGGCAGTAATTTTACAATGTGTTCACACGATTGTAAGATGTCTGACAATTTGTTGTCAACTCCTAGTCTTGCAATGGACTGACAATGCTTTTTCTTGCAACGACGTCTGACAAAAATTGTCAGTTCACACGGTTGTAAGAAATTTTGAGCACATTTTACTGACAATATTGTAAGATCTGACAACCGTCTGTACATAGCTTTACGACTTTGTAGAATCAAAATATTATGAAATTCTCTCCGTGTTAAAAAAAAGAGAACAAGAGTCTGTTGTAGGTATTTTTCATGTTTACACTGTACTATTATAAGTAAAATGCAAGCAAAGACACTAAACTTTTGAGCTAAAAATAAAAATTGGATATTTGCAAAAAAAATGTGTATTAATATAACTAAATCTTGGAGAAAACATTTTATTATTGCAATGTAATTTTACTACAAAATATAATTTTTTTTATAGGTTTGTTTATTGTTTGTTTGGTTTTGTGGTACGGGTTAAGTAGCTGATGATTGCAGTTGTACAATGATTACAAAAACAACATGAACATTTCCTGAGTTGATTTTGGTTGTTTTTGTAAAAGTGTTAAACCCTTCAATAAATACCATCAGTGCTGGCAACGTTTACTTTGAAATACACCTCTGGTGTGATGAGAATACATAAGTTTCTAAAATGGTTTAGAAAATGAACATTTACCGACCGCTTGTCAGATCTTCTATCCGTATTCTCTCCTACTCGATACATTTTGCTTTTACATGATAAGATTTTGTATAACCTACAGCATTGTTTGACATGTCGTAATACTTTGTATTACCATGTAAAGACAGCTTAATAAATGAAGTTATGTTATTAACATAATATTTCTTTATTTAAAAATGTATAATTAACGATTGTGTTTAGTTTTTAAATCCATAACAAAAAATTCTATTTTGTTGTAATTAAAGTAATAATCACATAAAATTATGTAAAATGAATATTAAATAGAATGAATGAATGAATAATAATAGTCGTAACGTTTAACAATTTTATAATCTTTAATCAATTACAGTTATAAATTTTTAGCCTTCAGTTTAAAACTTTAATATTCAGTGGAAAATATAGATATTATTAGCTCACGTTTTCAACATTAGAAGAAACTTATTTCTTAGTCTTTTAATTATTCGAGTTAAAAATTTAAATGAAATGATACTACCAAACGAATAAATTTTAAGTTTCATTCGATTCTATTATGTTAGAAGTAGCGACCACACATCAAAACTATTTTATTTATTTTTTATACCTAAATACTTAATTTGACTTGTTTTGTAATTCCTGACGATACACACTGTATAAATCTGTCATTTTTTATACTTGTGTTTAGCTCTTTCTTTCCTTTGAGAAAATGCATTACAACATTTGTTTTGATTCGTCGTCGGCGAAGATATCTTGGGCAACCTGCATTATTGGCTTCAACTTCTGTTTGTATTAAATCAATAAAATAACCGGCCCAATTCCTATTGTTATGAATTTAAGTTCCCTGGGAAAAAATTCCGGGAGAAAAAGTAAGCTGACCACGCAATATGGATAAAGGTGCAATTAGAGGTGCCATAGACATAACCAAACCAAAATTGGTTTCTATGGTAATGGCTAGGGTGTTATGGCGAGTCACCTACTCGTATAATCAAATACAGTGTTGCCCATTAGTTTTTTCGAACGGCTGTTCTTCTGACTACACCTTAAGAAAATTTTAATGAAGTTTTTTTCTTAAGTTTTTGCCTAATTTTTAACTTGTGTATCTGGTTTTTTTTAATTTAAATTTTGATTAATGGTTTTTTATTAAGTTTTAAATTGAAAATACAAAAAAGTAACTTATTTCTGCTCTCAATAGTAAAACTTTATGCACATTTTTATTACATATTTTGATTTGCCCTGACAAGATTTTGCTTATTGAATTTAAAATTTCAATACACATTTATGAATTATTTTTCTTACCAATCAAAAGTTAACGAACCTTTAAATTGCCACATATTGTTATTTATTTTTTTGCTGTCTCTTCTCAATAGAAAACAAACTTAATTTAACATGAACTTTATTATGTTTTGATGGGGTTTTTAATTTATAGTGTTTTCACACTAACATGGTTTTAATAAGTTGATTTTAACCTTAAAACCAACTGTTAAAACCTGGTTTTGCCATACAAATTGTTTTTGTTAAAACCAGATTAAAACCATTTTTGAATTGGTTTTAAGTTGGTTTTATGAAATGCAACCTTGTTTTCGTTGTGATAAATTCAGTGCTGCCAAGTTGAAATGACCGACAGCAGCTGGTTATGGTATGCCAGTGAATAACAATAGATGGCGCCTGAAAAATTTTCAACTTAAAAATTAATGCTGCAGCAACAATAATCAACAAATTATGGAAAAAAAGTTTTTTGGAAGGAAAACAACGAAAATATTTTAAATTGAACTGTGGAAAGTGAAAATAGACAATATGACTGACATTCATCTGCCTATAAAAAAGTTTTATCTTATAATGTATTTGTGCATTTTTATATTATTAACAATATTTCCAAGCACTTCTTCATTCTGTAAGAAGTTCCATAATTTAAAAAAATTTTATTTACAAAATATAAAATAATTTCCATTTTGGAGCGCATTGTGAAATATCTCAGTTTTTCATACAAACAAAAACAGTTGAACAGTATGTCCAACAAGTGTTATTAAAAAGCAGAAAAAATGCAACAAGAGATTTATTTTTGGCAGGAGATTTATTTTATTTTAAGCAAAGTTATTAGACAGCCTGTGAGTTAAAAACTGAATTTAACAAACTTGCAGTGTGAAAGCAAAATCAGCTGTTTATGGTTTTAACGTTAAAACCAGGTTTTAACTTTCAGTGTGAAAACACTATTACGAGCATTAGTGTAACGTTTCATAATGGCAATTACTTTTTTTATTATTTTTATTCTTATTTTCACAATGCAATGTAAGTATATAAAGGGTGTTTCATTAAGTGCTTCTTATATTTAAATTTAAATAAAACGAAGGAGTGTGTGTGAGGCATCATGGAAATTGTTTATTCGTTCCTTAAGTTCCAAATCACACTATGCAAGTCTTATTGCTAAGCTGATTAGTTTATTAGGAGAGAGAGAGAGAGAGAGAGAGAGAGAGAGAGAGACGAGGGGAATAGAAACACTTCTTTTCCCACCGTCTCTCTCTCTCCTAATAAACTAATCAGCTTAGCAATGACTTGCATAGTGTAAATAGGGACTAAGTTTCCCTATGAAAATTTCAAAAATCTTGGATTGTATTAAAATTCGTCTTAAATTTCATTATCAAATTATTTATCATTTTATCAATACTTTAACCTGTTGCATATAAACTATGCATACACGTTCCATTCGAGGCATCAAGAGAAATACATACATATGTATGTATGTATGAATAAACACAATCGTTTACACCTTAAAAGCATTTTAATCCATAATTTACTGCTATTGAAAATACATACGAGTAAGTGAATAAGAAGCCAAAAAAGAAGAATAAAATGGAGACAATAAAAAGGGCAACAAATTTATAAATTATATGGCTTAAGTTAATTTCTTTTATGTGGTCGATTGGTCGTCGCTCTGTGGGTTTGATGGTGTTACCGTGTGGTTGGTTACATTGAGTGAGTTGCAATCTGTAAATGACAACAGTAAAATAAAGAGTTATGACATGAGTGCCTGGACGATATACATATTTACATACATACATATGTATGTACATACAAACATACATACACACAATGTATTGTTTAGCAAATTTTTTGTACCATAAATACATAAATATGCACATACAAACGGATATAAATTGCTTTGTTTGATTTGTGATTTATTTATTTCTTTATACTAGATTTTTTTTTGCAAACAATACAATAATTTTTATTCATATTTATGGTATTTCATTTTATTAAATTAACACAATCGTCAATATCCCCAATATTAATTGCAATCTTGATTTGAATTTATAAACGTGATTTTAATAAATCAATTCGTTTGTTATACCAGAATTAAGGCTTCATTGGTCTTAACTTTCTATTGCTATTCTGTGACGTGCCGTTCTGCTTCTAAAAGCTCATTACAGTCGGCTAACTGAGCCTTAATGTAAAGTAGCTGCAACAGTAGCAAACAGCTGATCGATTTTGTTATGTTAAAAGTAATGAAAATGGTTATAGAGATGTAATGTAACGTAGCCTACTTTTCATATAAAAATATCAATCAGCTGTTTTTTACGTTACAGTTACATTACATTACAGTCGGCTAACTGAGCCTTTAATGAGGACTTCACAAAACTTTACGGGAAAAATATATAAATGCTTTTTGTTTGAAGTAATTAGCAGAGAAAAATAGAACAAAAATTTGTTGTTTGAAGTAATTAGCAGAGAAAAATAAAACAAAAATTTTCCTTATTTTCCTTTTGGCCTAAAGGAATTTTCAAAAAAATGTGTAAATAAAGAAAACAAATATTTAATGCTATTAAAGTGTATTTACAGTATACATATGAACATACATATCTGCATTGTGTTTGTGAAAGTTTTTCGAAACTATTGAAAATATTACTTTTTAGTGAAAATTAGCATGGGAACCGACCAAGCAAAATCTTGCCTGGGCATATCAAAATTATAAAAATGTGCTTAAAGTTTTAATTTTATTGAGAGCAGAAATTAGTTTAGTTATTTTTTTTGTGTTTTCAATTTAAAACTTAATAAGAAACCGTAAATCAAAATTTAAATAAAAAAACCAGATACACAAGTTAAAAGTTAGGTAACAAATTATTAAGAAATAATTTTTTTAGGTTTCGGCATTTTTTTTTTAAGTTTTGGCGCTTTTTTTAGTTTTGGCGCTTTTTTCTCTTTTTAGCGATTTTTTTTAGGTTTTTGGAGTTTTTTTTCATTTTGGCGATTTTTTTCTTTTTGGTGATTTTTTTCATTTATCGATTTTTTTATTTTGGCGATTTTTTTCATTTTGGCGATTTATTTTAGTTTTAGAATTTTTTTTAATTTAGCGATTTTTTTCGTTTTGGCAATTTTTTCGGGTTTTTGGAAATTTTTTCGGGTTTTTGGAAATTGTTTCGGGTTTTTGGCGATTTTATAATTTTGGGATTTTTTAGTTTTACCGTTTTTGAAAAATTCAAGAGTTTGCCTTTTTTCCGAAACACAGACAGCAAGTTGTCAAAATTACATTAACTGATAGAACACCCTTTAATTTAAATTTTTTTTTTCAAATTGTTGTGTTAATTGTTGTAGTCTGTGTAAAAATATTCATACACTAACTATACAAATTTCAAGTGTCTATATATATACAATTACAATTGTACAATTGTATGTACATATCGTTGGTCTCAAATAGAAAGGCCCTAACTCAACTAACTTTACAGGAGAAGATAAAAACATGATAGAAACAGTACAACTGCTTGCACAAAATGATTGGTAGAACTGTTTGTAAAAGCGTTATTTTTTACACTATTGCAATAAATTTTTGTGACGAGGTGTGTTTGTCTGAAATGTATTGAAATCACTGAAAAAGTAAATTTCGTAAAATTCGAGTTAGGGCCTTTCTACTTGTGACCATCGATATATTACATGGGATTCTAATATTTTTCGTTCATTTTTCGTTGCTCGTTTTGGAACAACTTTTAATTTTTAACTCTCATGTATTTGTTGTTTTAGCGACCAAAGTTCTATATATTCTGTCCAAAATTTCAGGTCCGTAGCTCTTACGATGCTCGAGAAAATAGCCTGTGACGGACAGACGGACAGCGTAGCGAAAACAATAGGGTTCCTTTTCACCTTTAGTGTACGGGATCCTAAATATAGTCAAGGAATATTTTTTATCCATATTACTTTCTCAACTTACTGTTCTCTCCGAGATATTTTCTTCAGGGAATTTAAATTCATAATAGGAGGAATGGGAAAAGGTAAAAAATTCTCGGGGAATTGTTATTCATAACTGAGCTGGTTATTTTATTGTTTTGCTACAAACAGAAGTTGAAGCCACCAGTAATGCAAGATACCATGGATATGTATTTTCGTCGATGACGAAACAAAATAAATAGTTTAATTAATTACATAATTTTCTTAATTTTGAATATCTACATATCGTTGCCTTAATGTAGAAAGGCCCCAATTCATTATTTTTTGAATTCGAGATTTTTGCATTTTTTTATAAATTAGATGTTGTTCTATCGAAATGTACAAAAACCTCGATTTAAAAATAATAATAATGAGTTATAGCCTTACTATATTAAGATAACGATATGTAATACTATACGAACTTTAGTCTATATCAGGGCTATTCAACCTGTGGTACGCGTACCACTTGGGGTACTCGAAACTTTCCCAGTTGGTACGCCAAATCTTCGAAAATTTGAGCATTTATTGAAAATTTATTGCCTTTGAATAATTAATTTGTTATGTTTAATTTCCTTATTTTATTTTATTTTTATTAGTTGAATAATAAAGTACTGAAATCGCTAAGATCTCCTAATTTTTATGTACATATTTAATTTTATTTATTCTTGTAATGTTTTTAATAATTTTAATTTCTTTTTATTTTTGTTGTTTTTTATTATTAATAAATGAAATGGATTAAGTATTTTAAAATTGTTTGGTTATTCATTGAGCCCAAGGTGTATCTAACTAGGTGGCAGCGCTACTTCAGCTGATAATTTTTCGCTCTGTGTGCTTTGTAGCTGTAGAATGTCAAAAACTTCGTTTTGTTTTGGTTTTAGTACAATTATTTTTGTGCTTTTGACATTCTTCGGTTCTTTACACGGCTATGGTTGCCGTATTTTTGTATTACAAATCCTTACGCAGTCACCTGTATAATTACGCCATGATTGAGCCCATACTTATTTATACACATACAATTTTTTGTGGTGGTAGGCAAATTGTTGGTTGTGAATTTTGTGGTACGCGAACCAAAAAGGTTGAATAGCCCTGGGGTATATAATCGTGTATCTTAAATGAAGTATGTATGTACAATTTTCTTTTAATTTTTTCTTTTGGCGTTTTTTTAGTTTTTTTTTGCCGATTTCTCGGTTTATGGCAATTTTTGTAGTTTTAGCGATTGTTTTAGTTTTGCTGTTTTTGGCGACTTTTTTACTTTTGGTAATTTTTTGCATTTGAGCGATTTATTTTATTTTTGGTGATATTTTCGTTCCGGCATTTTTTAGTTTTGGAATTTTTTAGTTGTAGCGTTTTTGAACATTTCAACATTTTCATAATCATGGTAAACAAATCTGTCAAATTTATTGCCTACGAATTTTGATTTAATCTTACGAAAAATCAATATAACAAAGCCCAAAAAAACTTTGTAGCTCGTTGGGAAGTAAACGCTTTAGTATAATTAAGAGGAAAAAAAATAGAAAACAAAAGTAGGCACACAAAAGATTTATTAAACTAAAAAAGGTTCAATGACTTGGACAATGCTTTAGTTTTCTGGCTTGCCATTCTGCAAGTGTTTCTTTTTTAACAGCCATTAACAGTTTTATTATTATTTTTTTTTTTTTTTTTTTTTTGTTATTAATAATTAAATTTTTTTTGCATGTTTTTGTTAATTTTAAACGCGTGTGCTTTTGCCAAAAGTAGCAGAAATTAGACGAACAAAGAAGAAGTTATTTCAAATGTATTGTATTTTTTCTCAGCACGACTTTTCATGTTTTTGTATTTTTTTTTTTTTTTTTTTTTTTTGTAAGTTTTCTTCAAACGGTTTATAGAGTAGAGAATGGCGTTATTTGAAGTGGTACTTGCTGGGCGATAACAAAATTAAATATGTTAGGACCTTCCCCCTCCCGCCTTTGAATACTCTTGTTAGATTACTTTATCTTTTATTTGAATTGTTTTTTGAATTGTTTTACATTTTGTGTAAGGGCGTTAAATTATGTTTCTTTTTGCTGCCGTTACAAATCGATTAAATTTAAAGCGCTTCCTTGTATGATTTTTTATAATTATAATGAAAATCTAACATCAATAAATTATATGTCAAGTACATATTTATTTATTTAGGTGTTGGTCGAATAAGAAACCATTTAAAAGCTCCGAATATAGCGTTAAGTGATGTCACAATTATACCGAAGACATTTTGTCTGTTTTTTGTTTGTTTTTTTTTTGTATTATTTTGTCCTAGTTTACACAATGCAAGTCTTATTACGAAAGCCCATATGACACTTCATTTTTTTTTTTTTATCAAGTTCTAGAGAAAATTGCAAACATATTGTAATAGGAAAATTCAACAGGTGCATTCATTAAGGAAAATGAAATAATATCAAAAACTTGACTAAAGTTATCGATAACAAATGAAGATCTGTCAAAAAAAAAAATAAAAATTTTCGACTTAAAATTGACATTTCAACCTTGAAACGTAAAAGTGTTCGTTAATTAGCGATTTATGGTCAAACATAGCGATTTTTAGTTTGTTTTGTCTTAATAGTAGCGGTTTCAAGTTATGAAAATTTGACAACATTCAACTATTTTGTTTCCGTTTTATATAGTTTGTTCTTGCTAACATTTATTATTGGTTTCTCTCAATTTAATATCAATTCGATGAAGAAAAAATTAAGGGCATTATTATGAGCAACTTTCGATCTTCGACTTTTGCCGAAAGTACTGATCGAACGAATTTTCATTTCGTATTATGACGAGCATTCGACAACGAACGTCGTTATTGTGAATCAAATCGACAAAAAAACAGCTTAAAATTTGTGTTTGTGTACTTAAAAATAAAGATTGTGCTACACTTAGATTTCTTAACAATTTTGCATATTAAAATACTTCATCGAAAGCTAAATTCTATTCGATAGAAAATTCGTTGATGAGCGAAATTTTCGATGTTCGATGCCCAGCGAAGATCGAAAATCGAATGCAACTCATAATAGGGCCTTAAGTGTCATAAGGGCTTGAGCTGATTAGTTTGTAGGAGAGAGACGAGGGGAAAAGAAACTCAGCTTCATGTACAGTCAATACGTTTTTCTTTTTCATTCGTAATGTTAAAACAAGCACAAGTGCTTACACAAAACTGTGCATAAATATTGTAAGATCTGGCAATAACTCTGAAATCAAACTTCATGTGTTAAATAACAATGCAATAATTTTATGAATATTAAATAAATAGTTTTGAAAATATAAATACATAATTTATTTTCAAGACTATTTATTTAATATTCATAAAATTTATTTATTTTATTATTATTTATGAAACAAAATAAATTCGCATTTGCAAACGCAGACTTAGCACCCCTGTTTTTTTTTAAGTTGTTATTAGTGAGTTACCTGGTATATCATTCTTTATGAGCAGAGAAAAATAAAGAAAACGAAAATTAAAAAATTTAAACAAAAATAAATATATTACTGTAATAGTGTCGATTATTTTGTTACGAAAATCACGTCCTAGCTCATGTGTCTGACATAAAGAGCGTAGCTCTAAAATTAGTCTATTAAGTCATGAAAATGTTATTCCTTACAAATGTCTTCTATTTCTTTATTTATTTTTGGTAACAAGATGTCAAATAAAAACTTTAGAATAATCGAATATTTTTTTTAGTTTTATTGCAATATTCGAATGAGCTCTATCTTCATAAGCAATTGACATAACAAAATTAAAATATAACTTATACGATATTTAAAAATATTGTTTGAAATATGTATGTTCGAAATTTCGAACATAGATTTGAATTTGAAAAAAAAACAACAATTTGCTAACGAGGTAAAGTATTTCAATTCGGTATTTCAAACAAAGCCACTAAAAGTGTGCTAAAGTAATGTTAAGGGTCACGCTCCAAAGGCCATGACGCGAGAAATTTAATTATGATATCACTTTGCAGATGCAGAGATCTTATTATTGTATTGAGCTACTTTTAATTTTAATTTACGATTTATGTGCTCGTATGTACATACATACATGTATGTATGTATGCATGTATGTATGTATGGATATGCAAATAAGTTCAGTTCTCTCAACACAAGACCAAAGAATAAATTTAAAATAATTATAACAACTATGAAAAAGAGTTTGGAATTTCAATTGTACAGAAAATTATCATTTTATAAAGTAATAACAAAAATTAAAAATTTTAAAAACCCCCGACTTTTTTCAGAAAAGATGTTATATCTTCTAAACGGCTGGACCGATTTTTTTCAAACATATGTAGCTCTCGATCAAGTCATCTTTCAAACAGAAAAAACTAAATGAAAATCGGTCCAGCCGTTTGGCCTGTACGTGGACACAGACAGACACACAGATACACAGACACACAGACACACACTACAAACTTATAACACCCCTTTTTTTAGTCGGGGGTTAAAAATATTTTAGAGTAGAGTACTACTTAACAAATACACGAGTACATATGGATGTGCATAATTAATACTGTCATTTATTGTTATATTTTAATACAAAAATATTGTCATACACATACATACATATATTTTATAATAATTTTTTGCGGTTTTGGTTACGAGTATTAATCACATTTTTTTTTTGCGCATTTACAATAATTATTTTTATATTTTACATCTATTATAGACATGTTATGATGATTAAGTAAAGATTTATCTTTGCGGCGGGTGTTTGCTATTAAACTATTCTATCATCTTTTGTTTATGTGGGAGGAATATTAAAATAAAAAAAAAAAATATCATAATCATACATGTATGTATGTACATATGTACACATGTACATTTATGTGTGTATTTGCATATAGTAAATATGTAATTATAGAGAAAATTATGTAAAGCACATGTAAGCAATCGAATGAAAACTATGGGTGTAGAGAAAAAAATTCGAAATAAAAATATATGTAATTTCATTTACAATTTTTAAGATTTCAAATTAATCTAATAACGTGCGACAGAGAACATTCATTGCAAAGCGTGAATATTTTTTAATTGCTTAAAAAATTATTTATTTACAAATGTTTTATTCTATTTTGCTACACTTCGCTTCCCTTGTCTTTTAGTTTTTCTTTAATTGTTTAAGAAATTGATAAAAATTACTATAATTCAAGTAGAAATTATGTGAAACTATTGCATACACTTAAATATTAATATGTATCAAAGGTAAAGGCTAGATAGAGTTTATATTGTGTTTTCATTAGATAACTTCTTTATATGAAAAGGGCCTTGTAGATTTACGATTTAAACAGAAAAAAAATTCAAACGAAATTAAAAAAAAAATTATAAAATTAAAAATGTCAAAAATTAAAATGTTACGACTTTTAATGTCTGCTTAGACCTTCACTATAAAATATAGAATGCATAAATATTAATGGGCTGGGCAAACGATCAAACGAAGGATGGATGATATGTGAAATATTTATTTGATGTGTTTTCTTAAAACCTTATTTGAATTCAAAAATTTAGTTTTCATATAAAATTTCGTCACAATTGCTGGGCATAACAGATTATATTAAAGATATTAATATTGGGGCCCTTAGTGTCTAAGTCACGTCACCAAAATGGTTTTTACATGAAAACAATATTAACAAATTTTTAATTTTTTTTTTCAAACAAATCGAGCCTTATTTTCGATTTTATCGTAAGCGTCAAAAATTTAATTTTTCGGCAGAAGGTTTTTTCAAAATCTTCAAATATCTTTTTGTACGTAAATTGTCGCTTACGATAGAATTTTACAGCCCGTATTTTAAAAGTTATCAACAATTTTAGCATTTTGATAATTCTAAACTATGGGTGGTAGGCCCATAAAACTTTAATTTCAATAAAAAAAAAGTCTATTTTCGATAACATTTCGCTTACGATACAACCGAAAATATGGCTCGATATGTTCAACATTTTATTTTTAGAGCTATGCTCTTTATGCCAGACACAGGAGCTAGGACGTGAATTTCGTAACTAAAATAATCGACTCTATTACAGTTATAAATTTATATTTGTTTTGATTTCTTTTTACATTTTCTTCGTTTTCTTTATTTTTCTGAGTTCGCAAAGAAGAAGATGCCAGATACAAATAAGTCTGCTAAGTCTGCGTAGTCTGCGTTTACATATGCGAAATGTATTTATAAAAATTAAATTACTCTTTCGAAATGTACTTATATGACGTAAAAGTATAAAAATGAATCAATTTATGCTTTACATTAATTTTTGGATATTGTTTCTATTAATTAATATGAAATCATTGTACAAAATCATTCATTCAGCATTTTGTATTATACTGGCAACACTGAATTTTCTCATTGTAGCCAAAGGAATAGAAATTAGTTTAATTGGACTACAACGACAAAATCAGCATAGACAACAACCTGTCGACCTGTTGCCTTGCTGTCTTCAAAAGAATGTGGTAAATGTGTTTAATGCATTATTTATAAAACTTATTAAGGGTTTTTAACACAAAATTCCATACTAAATTTTTTCTTAAAAAGCCTTTATAAAACCTTAATAAGTTTTATAAATAAGGCTAATAGTTTTTAAAATACAAATAATTTTATTGCGTTGTTATTTAACATATGAAATTTTTTTGATAGCTAAGCAGCATAGCTCTAATCGGGTGTCTAAATGTACGGTCACACTTGGCAAACATTTGCCCAAAAAAGCGTAACCACTCAATGTTTGTGAAAAACCATTTGATTCAGACAAGTGTTTCTTAAGTTAAACAGTTTCATAAACAACTAATAGACAACGTCATTGATTCCAACATTATTGGAAACTATTTAACTTAACAAACACGTATATGACTTGAAAGCTTTTTCATTAATATTTTGTGGTTACGTTTTTTGAGCAAATATTTGCCCAAGTGTAACCATCCCCTCAGACATCTCTCTTCTTTTTGTTTTATAGTGGGTTTACACTATATTACGTCGGTTTATTTTTAACACAATTTTGGAAAAAAAAAATATAGTTGCACCACTAAAGGTACCCCACATTTGAAATTGATATTGCACAATAAAATTGCCCGAGTGTATATTATATTGATGTATTGCACAATATATTGGAAGAAATAAAAAGGGTTTTTTTTAAATTTATATTGCGCAATAAGAAATATTTTGTAATATGTTGACAGGATTAGGACAAGGATTACTTAATTAAAAGCTATTTAATTTGTTTAGGATTTTGGTTGTACATACATTCATACATACATATCTAGTATGTATCAAGAACAACAAGTTTTAAAATTTCTTAAACGCTCATGAGTGTGTAGCTTTAGTTTGCTTTTACATATCTTGTACGAAAAATTGCGCCATAAATTTTTTTATTGTGCAATTTATTGAATAGTGTGGAGCAAAACAACGACAGTGATATCAATAACATACTCAATAATATTGTGTAATCTATGAGTTCTTTAAAAACGTCACCACTACCGCCTGAAGATGAGCAAGAGACGACGAAACAATTTTATTTAAAACTTAAATGATCTCAATTAAACAAATACATTAAAAAATATTAAAAAAACACTATTTCTGTAACTGAAACACCACTTTTTTCAATTAAAATTTAGTTTTCTTCTTGCTTTTGCTTAAAATTTAGCGCTTTTTGGAATATTGTTTTGCTTTTTTAGTTTACAAATATGAACATGGCTGCAGTATTTATTGCAATATTGTGCAATTTATTGAATAGTGTGGAGCAAAATGATAACAATAACAGCAATAAAGTACTCAATAGTATCGCCTAGTCTATGGGTACCCCAAGTTCTACTAGATTTTGAGTAGATTTCGGTGAAGTCCAGTGACGAAGTTGATTTTGTTTTTACTTTTATGGGAAATGTAATCGAAGTCTACTACATTTTGCTCGAAATTTCGTAAGTATGTACTAGATTTTGCTCACATGTAAAGTCACTCACTATTAAGTCAAATAAATAATTTTTATTTTAATTTAATTTTGTAGCACTTTTAAAATGTGGCCGATATTTTAAAGGTGTTGTCATCAGCCGAATTGTAATTGTAGTTGTTTTATAAATTTTTTATATGTGTAACCTTCTGTGAACTTTATTAGGACACTATTTGCACATATGCAATAAACTTTATTATAACTTGAATTTATTTTGTATCATCTCCCATCTTTATCTCTGGCCATATTTTTTTTCTTTCTATTACTTAAACAGATTATCTGTTTAAATTATTCACACAATTGTTCACACCCAGATGACATGTTATTTACCTGCTAACACAAAAATTACAAAAAAAATAGCAGCAACAATATCAAAAGTGTCAAGATTAAATAAGACAAAAAATTAATAAATAAATTGAACTGAAAAGACATGTGGAAAAAGAGAAAAAAAAACGGGGCTACATACATATCGCTCATTTACTAAAACAACGTCATAACTCAAAAAAAAAAAAAACAATTTGCCAGAAAACGATTTTAAAGTTTTCAATTTACACACAACTTAAGCTTAAATTAGACGTGCTATAGCCATTATGCCATAGCCATAATTAAACCAAAATTCAATTGGTGTCTATGGTAATGGGTATGGCGTTATGGCGACTCAGCTGTAATCTAATACAGTGTTGCCCATAAGTTTGGTTCGAACAGCTGTTTTCTATGGTTATGGTTATGGCACGTCTGATTGAAGGCTCAGTTAGCCGACTCTAATGTAACCCTGCGTCTCCACTAGGCATCGACTTGGACATGACATGGACATGACGCCGGCAGAGCAACTGTGAAAAATTCATCAACTTCCTTGTTGTGATGAACACGTGCGATGTCCATGTTCAGGCATATCAAAGTATTTTGCGGTAGTGCAACAGAGATGGAATATTTACCAATTTTGTTCTGTATCTTTTCTTTCTATTGCAAATGGTTGCGGACGTCAAATCTCATGGCGAACATTTTTGCTCAGACATATGCTCGGGCATTGATGTCAGAGCATGGACGAAAGTTGGACATGAGCGGTCTCCATTAGCCATTTGCGATGTCCGACATGATGCCCATACCAACTTCATGGCTAGTGGAGACCGCTAGTAATGTAACTTCAACAGTAGGAAACAGCTGATCGATATTGTTATGCGAAAAGTAATGAAAATGGTTATAGAGATGTAATGTGCTAACATAACCTACTTTTCACTTACTTACAGTCGGCTAACTGAAATACCGGGCACAATGAATCCGTCATACGTTATACTTCGCCTTTTTCAACTGACATTATCGCAACGACGGAGAAGGTTGGCACAATGAGTACTTTATTGACGGAAGCATTTGAAGAGCTTCAATAGGTTGATTCTCCATTTTATTTATTAAAATCAAATTTTTTTATTTATTTCGTTTATTTCTTTTGTTTAATTTTATTTTTGCTGCCACAAAACACAAAAACCTAATTCAGAACATACCAAAAAACAAAACAATATCTGTCAAACTACTCAACGTACGCAAAAAGTTAATACTTGACCAGTTTTCGTACTTTGCGTTGACGGACACGTACTGAATGTAACATAAATCATAAGAAACCATATATTTCAACTTAGCTGTCAGTTGAAAAAGACCAAGTTTAACGTATGACGGATTCATTGTGTCCCGGCCTTGAGCCTTAAACCTTTAAAAGAAAAATAATATAAAATTTTATTTTTCTCTTAAACAAGATATTTGTATGAAATTTTTAAACAATATGAACAAAAACATAAGGATTAATTTTGCTTCACTATTTCATAAATTCCAGTTTTTGAATTACGATGTTCATTGAGTAAATGAGCGATATGTATGTACAAAGTAGAGATGGGCGCGTGAGGAAATTCTCCAACACGACACGACACGAACACGAATATCAAGGCGCTCAACACGTACGAAATAAGACGGAATATTATTGCTATGGTATAGAAGACCAGAAAATTTAATTAATTTTTTTCAAGAGTCGCTTCTCAAAATATGGCACCAAGTTGGCGCTGCCAGCTGATAATATCTGCCACCACAGCTGATAATATCGGTTTTCGTGTAAATTTTGCTCAACACGAAACGACCTGAACATTCACGAAATCAGATTTTTTGTCACGAACACTTCGTGTTGAGTCGTGCGTATTCGTGTCACGAAAAAAACACGACACGTTCCCATCTCTAGTACGAAGTGCAGGAACACACTCGACTTGCCCACTTTTTAAAAACTTTTTTAGCCTTAAAGAATTTGCAAATTATTCAAGTGAATAAATTTGTATATCTTTTAATAGAAAAATTAGAAAATCAATATTTTTTTTTCAATAAACATTTATTGACATTTGATAATATCCTCGTAATGCGAGTGTACATACATATTATAAACAAAATTGCATACATTCATACATACTCGTATCAAATAATAACAACTAACGAATATCACTGAAGTAGAAGAAAGCAGGAGACATGTATGGAACATATAAGGAAACAGATGTTTGCTGAAGTGGAACAGTTTTTTTAAGGCATACTCACATACTTACGTACATATGTATGTATATAAATACACTTAAGATAATACTAGCAAGACACTTGGAAAATTTATTAATTATAAAAACAAATGTAATACATATACATATATTGAGAAGAATTGTTAAATGCAATCCATTTGGGAAACTGGTACTCCAGATTTCTGTAGCAAGGGCGGGGATGAAGAGGAGACAGAAACCATTGAACAAATTATCTGCTACTGCCCGAATCTGCACCTTCATAGGCTTAGATGGTAGAGCAGCCGTTCACATGAGAGCATTATTGATATCATGAAGTGTGATATGCTCCAGATCAGGGGCTTCATCATGGGAATTCAGCAGTTTAATGACGGATAATAGGGTCACTTCTCGGTGCAAATGGGGGAACATACATATTACTATTAACGGGCAATAGAAGGGAATCACAATGGACCCAACTGGGCGTTATATTATCATCCTTTCTAACCTAACCTAACTTTTATGTACTATATCGCTACCTCAATGTAGAAACTAGCGCCTTTCTATTTTATTTTTTTATCGACTTTTTTGTATTTTTCGATAGAAGAACATCTAATGTATGGACAAATGCAAAAATCTCGATTTAAAAAAAATAATAATAATAATGCGCAAGGCCTTTCTATATTAAAGTAACGATATGTACGATATGAATATATAAAATTTCGGTGTTACTTTATTTATCCCACTTGACTTGAGATTCGATATAACGAATGCCCACTCTAAAGCGAAGAAATTTCGAAACAAAATTGTTCGAGAATCTAAAAAAATTCGAATGCTAGCTAAAGCGAACTTATTTCGATAGTTTCTCGAATGTGTGACGATAGCCTAGTGGATGTGTGTCCGTCTATTAAAATGGAGGTAGCGTGTTCAAATCGTGCAGCGTAGTTAAGGAATTAATATTTAATTTGTATTAATAAAATTAATTTAATTTTTATTTATTATATTTATTTTTTCGATAGAAGAACATCTAATCCAATCTAAAAATGCAAAAATCTCGATTTCAAAAAAAAAAATAATGAGTACGGCCTTTCTGTATTAAAGTAACGATATGTAAGATATGAATATATAAAATTCGTTTTTATGTGTTTTTAGGGAAAGGTGCAAAAGCTTTAATTTCTAAATATTCATCTTTTCAATTTATAAAAATTTCGGTGTTACTTTATTTATCCCACTTGACTTGAGATTCGATATAACGAATGCCACTCTAAAGCGAAGAAATTTCGAAACAAAATTGTTCGAGAATCTAAAAAAATTCGAATGCTAGCTAAAGCGAACTTCTGTCGATAGTTTCTCGAAGATGTGGCGATAGCCTAGTGGATGTGTGTCAGTCTATTAAAATGGAGGTAGCGTGTTCAAATCGTGCAGCGTAGTTAAGGATTTAATATTTAATTTTTATTAATAAAATTAATTTAATTTTTATCAATAAAATTAATTTAATTTTTATTTAAAGGCAAATTTTGTAAATAGAAACGTTTTTTTCGTTTTGAAATTTGTATGTAAAAAATATTTTTTGAAACGAATTTTCGTTATTTTTCATACAAATTTGAAACGTTTAGAAACGAAATTTTTTACAAAATCTGCCTATTAATAAAATTTTTTTTTTTTTTTTTTTTTGTTTATTTTGCTGCCTTTTTGCGATATCGAAATTAGTTTTATATTGGCTCAGCTTTGATATTCGAAATCGAATGTTTTTTGAAACAACTGAGCGACAGTTAAACTTTTTTCGATTAACGTCCCTTTTCACAATGTATGGTTAAGAGTTAACGTGAACTTTAACTGCAAGTTCTTCATACAAAACTTTCCGTTAAAGTCTCTCTTATCTTTTAACCATACATTGTGAAAAGGTACGTTAGTCATTATATAACAACACCACGCATTTTTCTGAGAAGCATTAGTGTTTCTTTGTAGGAGTTGTTGTAGGAAATTTGAAGTGATGAAGGCATAGACAATGGTCACTGAACTACTTATACCGACTTCAGCAGATACTAATCCTAATGTAACATCAAATTGCCCTCCCACGGCAGTATTGTGTATCAGAATCATCGGCGAATTAAAATAACCAATAAAATGGTTACTACTAAGCACAGCTTTGAAAATTTAATACGCTTCATTGAGATCCGAGGCCCTACAACTCTGCATTATTTCGATTTGTCTTAATCCTGGGAGTATCAGTTATCAAAATTCAATATGGCGGCCAACTGACGCCATTTTATAAATACGAAAAAAATAAATTCAGCGAACTATATCAAAATGGGTATTGTTCGACAGGTATTTTAAAATCATTTTTAGGTTTCTCTTATGACTTTTCATTTGGAATGAACATTTAGGATATTTAACGGTTCAAAGTTGGTCACAGTCGGGGTTTTTTGATTTTTTTTTTATAGATACTTGTTACTTTAAAAATATTGGCATTGGTCAATCTGATCTGATGTGGCAAAAATTACGGTCCAAGTTACCGATGTTGATGTGTAAACATCTATACGCTAGGGGATAAAAATCTTTTTCACAATACAATCACAAATTTTGAGTAAGATGCACACCACGTTATCAAATCAATGTGAGCTATGTATGAGTGTATTAGTGTTTGAAAGAAGCAATACAAACTTATTTAAAATATTGCAAATACATAGGAATTTGCTGGTTTTTGTTTGTTTTATTTAACTTGATAATTTCTTTATTAGGGTTTCGTATACCAAAAGTGAAAATTAACCCTATTGTTTTCACTACGCTGTCCGTCTGTCCGTCCGTCTGTCACAAGGTATTTTCTCGAGAACCGTAAGAGCTACGGACCTGAAGTTTGGACCAGTAAATTTAAAAAAATTAAATTAAAGGGTGTTCCATCAGTTAATGCAATTTTGACTTTGTAATTTTGACAACTTGCTGTATCTTGGTAACCGTAAGAGCAAAACTCTTGAAATTTTCAAAAACGGTAAAACTAAAAAATCAAAAAATTATAAAATCGCCAAATCTAAAAAAATCGCCAAAAACAAAAAAAAATCGCCAAAACGAAAAAAAGCACCAAATTAAAAAAAATTTCTAGGACTAAAATAAATCGCAAAAACCGGAAAAATCGCCAAACTGAAAAAAATCGCCAAATGAAAAAAATCGCCAAAGCAAAAAATCGCCAAAATTAAAAACCCTTGAGCAAAAAAATTGCCAAAATGAAAAAATCGCCAAAATAAAAAACCCCAAAAACAGAAAAAAATCGCCAAAATGAAAAAACTCGCCAAAATAAAAAAAAACCAAAAACAGAAAAAAATCGCCAAAATGAAAAAAAATCGCGAAAATTAAAAAAACCCCAAAGAGAAAAAAAGCGACAAAACTGAAAAAAATCGTTTAAACTGAAAAATTTTAAAAAAGAAAAATAACCACATTAAAAAAATGCTCGAAACCGAATGTACGGAACCCTTCGTGCGAGAGTCACAGTCGCACTTTACTGAATTTATTTTAATTGCAATGCATACACAACAACAAGAACAGCAACAACTAAACATTGAACAACAGGAATTAAAAATTAAAAAGTAAAAGTAAAGGCATTTACCATAGATGAGCACTGCAGTACCACTAAAATTTCAGTAAAAATAATAAAAAATTTTAACCAGTAAATTTTTACTGATTACAAAAATGTTTTTCTACAATTTTTATGAAGTGCCTAAATGATTTATTATATGATGAGGTGCATTGAATTTCAGTAATCAGTAATGCCCGTATTCATAATGAAATTCTACCAAGTGGCTAAATGTTTTTCATACAAAAGTTTCAAAATTTTAATGAAAAAAACTTTGCCACTTGCTACAATTTTATTATGAATACGGCCCTACGATTTTACTGGTAATGCAAATTAAATTACATTATCAGTAAACATTTACTGAATTTTTTCAGTAATCAGTAAATTTACTGCTTAATGCAATTTTTAATGCAGTACATATATACCAGCAAATTCCTGTGTATTTACAATATTGAAAGTTTTGATACTTTTAATCAATTAATTAAAAAATATATACTAAAAGCATAAGTACTTCCATCTTAAAAAAAAATTTCATTACTAGATGTTTACACATCTCTGTGATCGGACTCACATTGCTTTTTTTATTACAATTTGTATATATTATATAAATGAAACTATATGATATTTCTTTCGGTGTATGTACTTTGCTTTGAGTTGTTTTTATTTGTTATTGCTTCTATTAAATAAACATAAGATTGCATATTTTTAAATACAAAAATAGTTGACTTTATTTAAAATATGTATGTATTGAATGTATTTTCTATCTAAAGATAAGGTTTTAAGACGACAAAGGAAAAATAACAAATAAAGTGAAGAAAACAATAATAATGAAGACGATAGACATTTATAGCTTTTTTAAATAAAGTATTATCGAAGTGCACAACCGGTATTGCCACATTCGAGGATTAATGTTCGTTTAGGCAACTTGAAGATGCTGACGATTCTTGTTAGAGCTGCAAAACTATCGATGGTACTATCGATAGTATGGATAGTTTTATTTTAAGTGGACTATCGATATATTTTTTTCGATAGCGATACTATCGACAAAAACACTCTACTAAAAGAGAAAAAATCAAAGTCAATAAAAACGGAATGATGGCGACTGTGTAATAAAAAATGCAACAGTCAAATTTCGCCGCCTGGTTTGGTAATGGTTATCATTACATATATAAATGTGAAAACAAATTAATTCGTTTTGATTTTTTTCAACATAAGATGTCAGTTTTTATCTACTAGATGCAAATTGCATAAAAATACAATTATTATGTACCAACAACGGCTTTGATACATGAAGAAACTTGACGGCGGCTAAATTTGACGACTACTGGACTTTTAAATAAAAGGCGACGCTAAATAAAGGGTGTCCCAACAAGAACGCATGATTTAAATTTTAAATAAAACACAGATATTTAAAAAAAATCGTGAAACTTTATTATATCGTAAAGTAGACAAAATGAGGTTATGTGTGGAACAACAAATCGGGCAGATGGCCGCCGCGGCTTTGCTGGCACACACGCGATTTTTTTAATGAACTTTTCAATGGTCATTTTGCATAAATGCTGCGGTATTTCATTAATGCAGCGTCCAATTTCCTCTTTTAAGGCTTGAGTCGTCGTCGGCTTATTCGCGTAAACCATCGACTTCAAAAAAACCCAAAGAAAACAAGTCTAATTGTGTTAAATCGCACGATCTAGGCGGCCAATTCTGGTCTCTAAAACGCGAAATAACACGACCGGGAAATGACTGATGTAGCAATTGAATTGTTTCTCTGGATGTATGACATGTGGCGCCGTCTTGTTGAAACCACATGCCCTCCACATTCATTTCTTCAATTCTAGGCACGAAAAAACTGGTTATCATTTCACGATACCGAACACCATTGACTGTTTGCGCTTGACCTGCGTTTGAGCGACATCACAACGTACAGCTGCGACATTTTGGTCGATCGACCTGGTCGAAGGCGCGTTGTTGTCTTTACATCACTAACAGACCCAGTTTCGGCAATTTTATCCATTAATCTCTTTACAGTTGACTCTTTTGGAGCATTATTGTGACCCCAAATTGATCGCAAATTTGCGAACTGTAGCCGCAAAACTTTCACCATTTTGGTAAAACAATTTCACAATGAGAATGCGGTGTTCATTAGTGTAGCGCTCCATTTTTACTAACCTCGTACCTTCTACTAGCAAACAATAACAATTGTTCAAATGTCAAACAATGACACTTCGAATGGCGCCAAATTTAAATCTTGCGTTCTTGTTGGGACACCCTTTAGTGCGCTTTTCCTTCTGTTAAACAAATACTTTTTAGCTAACTGCAATAGCTTAAGTAATGATGAAAGATTTTTTTTCATTTTATTCCTTTTTAATTTATTTTTTATTGATCCATCTATCTATCTGTTTACTTTTTCGTTTATTTTTTTATAGAACTGTGTATATATGTTTGTTGAATTATGTGTATTAAAAACATTGGAACTAAGTTTTTAAAAAATCAACTTTCTTTTTACTTTATGGAATGATTAAAAAATTCAAGATTTTATATTAGAAAAAAAATACACAATTGATAAGTTTTAGCCCTTATAGACACAGAAACTTTACTTTGCAAAGCCTTAATTCAGCAAGTAGAAAGACAGAAAGAGATAGTATTTATCACTCTGTCTTTCACACAGCTGAATTAAGACTTTGCAAAGTAAACTTTCCGTATGTAAAAGGGGTGCTTCTAAGAATCAAAAACTATCGATAGTATCGATGGCATCAAAAAATACTATCGAAACTATCGAATGGAGCCACTATCGATAGTTTTGCAGCTCTAATTCTTGTCCTATTGTAAGCAATTTTGTTAAAAATCCTTTGAAAAAAAGACACCATAAATATATATATAATAATAAAAATTTTCAGTAGGCCTGTTTCCACAAGTCAGGCAGTCGATTAGCCTAGAAAACTTTTATGAAAATCACTCAAAAAAATTTGTGCTTTTCGTATGTCAGTTAAAATGCCAGTAAATGTTTTACTCAAGTCGACTGTCTGGGTTCTAGAAACAGCCTATAGGAATAAGATTTTTTAACGATTTTGAAATATGTGGTATTTTCAGTGATCTGAAACTGAGTCTTGATAAATTTTTCTGAGGCACACACAAAGAATTCATAGACCTATTATGAATTAAAAAAATATTGCTAAATCTATTAAGGCTATGTATGGCTCACGATCCTACACAATCGCACGACTTTTTAAAAAATACAACATTTTTTTGTTTTAAAAATTTTTATAAGCTCCATCGTTAACAGGGTTGTATTTTTCAACAAGTCGTGCGTCTGTGTAGGATAGTGATTCCTAGCATTTAAAAGTATTCTATGAGAACTTCACGAGCTGTTTCATAATTTTATCTGGCAACTACGTACATATATAATTATGTATTTATGTCTGTATGTAAATATGTTTAAAACTAAAGCATTCAAAATCAAACACTTGCTGTGTATACTGTGCGCAAACTCCATATTTATTTGTCGTTGTACTACATTTTTGTGATTTTAAAAGACAGTTTTGTTTTTCATTTTTTTTTTTTTTGTAATTTTTAAAAAGAAACTAACTAAGCGTTGCGATAAAGAAATGAATAATGGAAGGTTTTACTTATAAAGTATTTAGTCAAGAAAAATGCAGTTTGTATAAATAAGATGCAGTATAATGCGAGCAAATTAAGACAAAGGCGACTAGAAAAGAACATTTCAGGTGTGTTAACCAAATGCTTGACACTAATTATGGAAAAAGATTTATTTAAAACAGATTGCCTGATATATAGAAAAAATAAAAATACATATGTACACTGAATGCCTATTTTTATAAAACTAAAGGGAAAATTTGTTTAACAAATTGATATTGAAGGCAACAATAAAATACAAAAATTTATTTTTGTTTTTATGTAAGTATGTAAAATGTAGAACGATAATTATGTTTTAAGAAACCAGGCAGTATCTAGTAAAAGTAGCTTAATATACATATATTGAATATATTTCAACAAACCTTGTGTGTGAAGATAAATTTAAATTTAACTAGCAGAGACAAAAACCAAAAAAATTTTACAGAGCTCATTTTGCAGTTAACAGCGGACTGTGAAGCACTTACAGTCCTAGTAAAATAAAGGAATATTATTTCGGTGGCGAAATCTAGGAACAGGGACTGATGATACTATAACCAAAAAGTAATGGAAAATATGGTCCGAGATCTGAATAATGAAATTATACTAATGTAATATACAACAGATATAACAATAACACAGAAACTTAATTTTAAAAAAGGTCCTATTTTGGAACGAAAAGTGGTCATTGTGGGAAATAGGAGATGAGTACATATATCCCACTATATAGAAATGGTGCTCCTGATGGCTCGTTAAAGTGCAAATTAAGTGGCATATCTGTGTGGAAATCTACACAAATCACCACAAATTTTCTTCAGAAATTTTGATTAAACTATGACTTTTTTAAAATTAATTGAATTTTGCTTAAAATATGTTTAACCCCCAGTTATTAACTTAAAAATTAAGTACGTAATTAGCTAATTTTTATTTAAAATTAAGTTGTAATTAAATACGCTTTCATTTTTTCAGTGGTTAATTAAAGTTATTATTAAATTACGTTGAAAGTACGGTAGCACTCAAAAATTTCCAAATATTATGGAAAGCTTTCCGAAGAACAGCTGTTTAACATAAACAAAAAAGTTAGGTTATCAAAATGCAGAAAATTAAAAGTGCATAAAAACACGTTTTATGAAACCAAAGGAGCATCAGAATGCATTTTTCTATTTATTTAATACCATGATATGAAACTATGAACTGTTTATGTTATCTATTTATGCAAATTAAACGAAATTCGTCCTAACACGACCACATGATGTTTTCAACCCAACCACATGATGTTCATGTGTATGTTTGCAATAAACACACACACGCATAAAAACATATGGCTCGCTCATAAAACTTAAATACTACTTAATTACACAAGGTTGGGCATTTAATTATTATTTAATTATGCACTCAAAAACACAATTTCGTATTTAATTATAACTTGAAAATAATTACAGTTTGATTATTAAGTCAAGAAATGGGCATAAGTGTGTGAAGATAAATTTCGAAATTTAAACCCAAGACACAAAACAATTGCATTAACAGAGCTATGTTAACCTGATAACATAACCCTGTTAGACTTGAAAATCTTGGAAGTACATACTGCAAATGGAAGTACATACTGCAAAATGCGCTAAAAAATCGAAACATTCAGACTATTATATTTTTCTTTATAAAATAAAAAAAAAATCATAAAAAATGTAAAGAAACTATAATTTTTTAACTATCGAGTAAATAAATTTATTTTTTATGGAAATTTTTGAATTCCTGGAGAACGGATATACCTGGGCGGCTATTTTTTTTTTTTTGGAATTTATGTCTTTCGTGCCCTTTTATAATATCCAGATGTCAAAACCCTTAACATTTGCATTTTTTCATTAAAAAATTTGATTTTTTCTAAATTTTCAAATTACGATTTTCACTAAAGGACGAATTTCAGGCGAACGAACATACCTGGGCGGCTAAATTTTTTTTGGAATTTATGGCTTTCGTGCCCTTTTACAATGTCCAGATGTGCCTTGATATGTATATTTCCATTTACAAATAAAACAAATTATGTTCTTTTTAAGAGCATATTTTTTAGTTTTTAGTGCATATTTTTAAGTTTTTTGGTGCATATTGAATGCGCAACAAACACTGTGTTAGAGCATATTTCTGGTTTCCCTGGTGATAAGCCTAATTAATACACAAGTGTATTTTATGCGTGTGTCACGCCCTTGTAGGTCGACATCGGTCTAATATCAACAGCATTTCTCGGTGTGGTAATGCCGCACTTAAAGCGGCATTATTGTATTGATTTAATATTTATTGCGATATTTTAATGAAATATTATCTCATACAACCGGACAATGTCTATTAAATAAGGTCTAGGTATATGCAAGTGCTCAGTTGATTAAATTTTTTCATGTGTTCTTCTTCATATTTTTGTTGTTGTTGTTTTTGACAGCCAAAAAGTATTTTACGTATTTTAAGTATTTGAGTTATCACACAGAAAATTGTGTAGAATATTTAGAAAATTATTGTATACCTAATAATAAATTTTTTTTTAGAGAAATAAATATTAGTAGAAGAAAAAGTTTAACACATCTTATATTCAAAACAACATGAATGAATGAATGACAAAGCGAAACGAGTCCAAAGGGTGCAAAGCAAAGCAAAAAACGTGTTTGTATTTAAAAATGAGTCATTCTTCGTCCTTACAAATGTTTCCACAAAATTTGGTAATACAAAATGTTTGAGTTATTTGATTTTAAGTGCAGATACGAAAAATTCGCTTCAACCCCCCTTTTACATGTCACTCTAGACATTAAAAGAACCTGTTATTTTTATTAACAAAAAAAAAAAAAGAATTATAATTTATTAACACTAATTTATGGCTAAATTTTGTTATGCAGAATGCTCAAATTGGGAGCAGACAAAAACAAATTGAAAATGAAAACAACAACAACAACATGACGGAAACCAAAATTGCCAAAGAATTTTTATTTTATTTTGTGCAAGAGAAAATATTATGAATCATCCATCCATCCAGCCAACAGTGACATTATGATGACCAGCACAATATATACATACATATGTATGTACATACATACATATATAAATGTATATATTTAGAAAAAAATTTGGGTTTAAAATAGTACAGACCTACAAATTATTTTATTATACTATACATACTATGTACATATGGATAAGAAATTAGCATTACATACATATGTACTTATTTCCAACTTTTAAAAACGAAAGTGAAGCAGTAGTTTTCATTTTACTATGCTAAAAAAATACATACATATGTATGTATGTACTACGCATGCTTAAAAATTCCAAAGGACTACAAAAGATAGCATCATACTTTTTTACTTATCTGTGGAATCTAATAATAAATTTATTCACAACTATGGTAGCCGGTACTTTGTAACTATATATTATAGTTACTATAGTTATACCATAACAATTATAACCATTAACAATTTGTTATGTACACTTTTTTAATAATTAATTCGTTAAAGTTACTATTTTACTAACTCGACCAGACATCCCGCTTTAGGCGGGATTATCCGGCTTTTCATAGATCGATTCCGTTTCGAATTTCTATCCCGCTTTAACCACTTTTTAGAGTTTCGAAATCTTTAATCTCTTATTAAATTTTTATTAAAATGTAACTGCTAAAACTTATCTTTATATGTATAATTCTAGTGGACTCCTCCTAAACAGCTGGACCGATTTGAATGAAATTTTTTGTATGCGTTTGGAATTCGCCTTGGATGGTTCAGAATCACAAATCAGCCCGGAAGATAGCGCTGCAGTCGGTATCTAGGTTATTTATCGATACTGCATCTAAACGGCTAGATCGACATGAATGAATTTTTGGGTATGCATTCAGGTGGGGGCGTACGAGGACGTTTGACGCGCTCAGTTGGTTCCTCATATATTTTATAATATTTTTTAAATGCAATTATTGCTTAACTGTCACGTATTGAGATGAAAATAATAATTAGTTGTATAAGAAGTAGAATACAATTTTCATTATTAACATAAATAGTCCTGCAGTTTCAAAATTCTCACTGCATTATTTTCCAATTTTTTTTTTGTCTAGCCACGATTATTTTTTTTTTTGTAGCAAATACCAAAATATTAAGGGCCTTATGCATAAGAAAAACTGGCATGAATTTAGCATAAGGGACAAAATTTAAAATGTCTTAAAGAGTTTTGCCATAAAACTTCACATTAAAAATCACTCTAGGACTTAGTAGTGCGTTAAAACTACGTAATGCACACATTTTTAATATCAAATTGTATGGAGGAACTCGTTTACACCCTATTCAATTTCGTCACTTATGCTAACTTCATGCGAATTTCTTTTTTAACAAAAGGCCGTAAAAAATTAATATTTAATTTACTTAGGAGGTGACACACTTTTTGCTCCAACATTCACTCTTTTTTCCAAGATATCTTGAAGTAAATGGCGCTTCTATGTGCGAAGTGTCACGCCAATTTCGGTCATTAAAAAATTAATAGCCTATTGCTCCTTCTAGAACATCAGTAAGTAGTACGCTGTAAGCAAATAAGCAAGATCGGTACGCCGGTATTATTTTTGAAAACAAACAAAAACATGCGCCATATGAGAGCCACCACGCCTAATTGTTTAATTCTGAAATTTGTTTCACAAACAATGCACAATATCATCAGACTTATCCCCACATAATATTAGTATTCCAGATATCTCAAAGTATATATTTTTTCTTTATGGGTGATGTCACACCCATATGTCAAACTCCAACTTTTTTATAAGATAACGCACATTATAAAAATCGTTAGTTGCACAAAATTTCACCTTTCTTGCCGCATTGGATGCAAAGATTTTCCAAAATAAAAAAATTTACATGGGAGGTGCCATGCCTACTTGTTTTCTTTCGACTTTTTCTTTTTTAACAAAATACCTATGTATAAGGTCAATCAAGTAACTTCTACAAAATCTTAGATGTTTTACCGTATTTGTTTCCAAGATATTTCAAAATATATATATTTTTTATATATATGAGAGGTGCCACGCCCACTTGTCCACTCCTTAATACTATTTCTTTAAATTACTACGAACATTTAACATTTGATTTTTTTGTAGAATTTGGTTAGTCCTAATTTACACTTTACAAGTCTTATTGCTAGAAAGACGAGGGAACAGAAAAGTTTCTTTTCCCCTCGTCTCGCTCTCCTAACAAACTAATCAGCTTAGCAATAAGACTTGCATAGTGTAAATCAGGACTTAAGTTGTAAAACCAATTGTTACGTTAGAGGTCTGAATGAGCAACGGTCAACTTCGATTATCATTTTCATTCAATGCGCAATTTTATTGAAAAATAAAGGGTGTTTTTTATTGAGGTATAGAACTTTAAGTTGGCATCACTTTTTTAACTGGCGGCCATTTTGTCAGCTGTCAAGTGATTAATATTTAGTTTGGTTTGCCATTTCATCATGAACAGGTTGACAAAAGAACAACGCTTGCAAATCGTGCAAATTTATTTCGAAAATAATGGTTCAGTTCGCGAAGTTTACCGCAAGCAATAAATAATAATAAAATAATAAATTAAAACGATTTTCTTGTGTTTTATTTCAATTCAAAGTTCTATACCCCTTAAAAAAACACCCTATATAAAAGCATGTTTTTTAATTTTTTGTTTGTTTGTCTTTTATCTTTTTCCTCCACCAAAATTTTACTTATGGACAATAGAGCTAAAACATCAGAACTGGTGTTGACTCTCTAAAAATAATTTATTAATGAAGTTTGATGAAAAATTTGTTGAAAAGTTGCAGCCTAACGATCAACTGGTATATGCAACTCAATTGTACGACCAGTTACATCGTGTAAGGGCGGGCCGCATTAAACCAAAATTGAAAATTCACTTCACATTTTTAATTTGATTTTGAATATGTTTTTATTTCTTTAACAATCGTTTTACAATTGGTTGCCTGTTTGATTACAATAAGTGAATTTAAAATAATTCTGCAAAAACAAACCGACTTCAATGCAAATAAATTATATTATAGAACATTTTCAAAGAAATTTATGGGACCAAACTGGAACTACTCTTTCAAAAAATAAAAATAAAAAATGAAAAATATCTTGGTTAAGAAGTATGTGTTATATAAAAATAAATTTAATGCTCGTACCTCCGCCCAATGGAACTCAAGGTGATTTGTAAGTTTCGAAAAAATCGGTTAAGCAGAACCACGTGAAATATAATAACAAACTTTAGTGGGCGTAGCTCCGCCCATTTTTCCAACTTTAAAAGTGTGTAATTACAAGAACCAAAGTTGTTTACTAGGTTTCGCAAAAATCAAACAAGTAGAATATCACAAAATTATGTATAAAAATTTTGGGCTTGTCCCCGCCCACTTTTTTCAATGAGAAGCTATTATACCCTCGCAGACAAAAAAGTATTTTTTGTAAATTTTTTTATATGATTTGCTTGCTATTGACAATTAAATGTTTAATGCATGAATTAAATGAAATGGAATTAAATATTTTAAATTATATCCCAATAAGAATACATAAATTTCCTTAAAAAATGCTTAAATTAAGTTTAGTGACATAACTCCAAAATTAATAAAAATTTGGTATCTGTTAGAAAATTAAAAAAATAAAAACAAAAACTTAAATAAAAAAATTGGCGGCGAGCCTTGGTTTCCGAGTTATGGGCCTTTCAAGTTCTAGTATGAAATTGTGATTATATGGTGGAATTGGAACTAATCAAGCTAAGGGGCAATTCTAAAAAAAATTTTGGATTGAAGATTAAAAAATAAGGAAAAAAAATTAAATAAAAAAATTGTAAGCGAGGCTTAGTTTCTGAGTTATAGGCCTTTGAAATTCTTGGACAAAATGTAATTATACATAGTATTTTCCCCAACGAAAGTCGTCAATATTAGTATCATTTAAAAGCGCCATGTAGGGAAACACCATGGTGGAGAAAAGCATTAAGCCCGGCCGAAGGCCGTCTGTGCAGAAAATCATTATTAGACAGAATAACTTTGCCAGGCAGAAAATCTTTATTAAGCTGTGCCATGTAGGGAAACACCATGGTGGAGAAAATCCTTAAGCCCGGCCGAAGGCCGGCTGTGCAGAAAATAATTATTAGACAGAAAAACTTTGCCAAGCAGAAAATCTTTATTGAGCTGCGCCATGTAGGGAAACACCATGGTGGAGAAAATCCTTAAGCCCGGCCAAAGGCCGGCTTTGCAGAAAAACCTTTTTATGTATGAATGCTACAAACACGCCCATACATATATATATATACATACACCGGTGTAAGTAAATACAACCCAATTCCAAAATTTAGTGTTTTCTTAAAGAATCGCTAAAAAGTTTTTAAATGACACCAATAGGTATGTTCCAGATGCTGTTCAGCTGTTTTTTGCTTACATATCGAACTGAAAAACTAACCAGAAAGTTTGCAAATATAGGAAAAAAAGTATTTGCATACAAATTTATTAAAAATCAAAACGGAAGGTTTTTTGAACAAAGTTGAAGTTGTAAGTACATTTGTACACATTTCCCTATTTATTTAATATAAAAAATGCTGTTTTTAAATAATTTACTTTTTAGAACTCATTTTCATTTGATTTTTAAAGCTGTTGCCAATGATGCAAAACTTTTGTTTTTATAATATTATGCGTTTTAAGCGACTAAAATCACTTAAATTAAATTTAATTTAAAAAGTAAGCAGCACTAGTATTTTAAGATAGGCCATTATGGTTTTTTGCGTTCCAGCAATTTTGGTTAACTTTTGCATATTCAGAGAGTAATTTTCTTTTTACTCTCATTAGTCCGAACTTGTACGAAATCTTGTGGAACACACCTAATATTGGATAACATTTGTTGGAAAATACATCATACATACAATTTTAAAGGCCCATAACTCAGAAACTACATAAGCCTCGCTTACAATTTTTTTTCCTTGTTTTTTAATTTTCAATCGGATAGCTTTTTTTATAATTGCCCCTTAGCTTTTTTTTTTTTTTTAAGAGAAGTAACACTCAGGCAATTAATGCCTACTACTATTACTAGGTGTTACCTTCTTTAGGAAAGGGATAGTGATAGAAGACAGGTGGTGAAGGAAGAGATAGAAGAAAGCTTCATTATTTTTACAACTGCTTTTTGCACGCTTTTTTTTAATAATGCAGTGTTGCAGCGCCATGTGGTGTTAAATGAGGCGTAATAAATTTTGAAGCTGTGTTTTTAAGTAGCCATTTTATTTTATTGGTTATTTTACTTCGCCGATGATTTTGCTACACAATACCGACGAAGGAGGGCGCTCTGATGTAACATTAGGATTAGCATCTGCTGAAGTCGGTATAGTTCAGTGACCAGTGACTATGCCTTCATCACTTGAACTTTCCAACAACAGCTGATGCAAAGGGACTCTAATGCACATCAGAAAAATGCGTGGTGTTGTCATTTGAATGACTGTCGGATACAGGGATTGAACCTAGGATCTTCAGTTTTGTAGTCGACGTGCTAACTACTTCAGCCAACGCCACCCTTGATTTGTTCCAATTCCACCATATAATCACAATTTCATACTAGAACTTCAAAGGCCCATAACTCGGAAACTAAGGCTCGCCGCCAATTTTTTTATTTAAGTTTTTCTTTTTATTTTTGAATTTTCTAACAGATACTAAATTTTTATTAATTTTGGAGTATGTCACTAAACTTAATTTGTTCCAAAGATTTTTATTCTGAAGTTTCCTTTCGCTACATACCTATAATAATAGTAAGAATTTCACTTACCGACCATTTCGCGAGAAGTCTTTCCGGGATTATGCAACGTATTGGGAGATTACAAAAAATTACTGCTGGCAACTCTTATGGGACAAGTATTAATTTCTTGCCAAATTTTCACTTTGCTTTACCACGGCTTTTACAAACATTAAAAATATTTTCAATAATTGTGGATAAAATTACTTTCTTTTAAACTGAATCTATTAACTTTTCTTAAAGTTTACCACACATTTTACTTTTAAAATTTTCATGGATTTTGTGTCTTTTTTCTTTAATAAATACTAGCATAGGAAAAATTTATTTGTTTTTCGTTGCTGCGACTGTTGTTTTTGTAGAAAATGTTGCAAACTGGTTTAGCTGTAGTGACAACAAAAGCAAAAACTACTTTAACATGAAATTTTTTGTATGTATGTGTTACCTTTCGCTAAATGGACAATTCACAAAAAAAAAAGGATTATTCATTGTGTCCGATGATAATTTTGTGCATTATCTTAATTTATTGGTTTTGCAATATTTATTAATAATATTTTAATTTAGTATATAGGAGGATTGATCTTTAACATGTTAAAGTATGGTTGTAGTTGTCACACCCGTTAGCAAAAAAAAAAATCATTTCACTAAGGTCGTTAATATATTTTCTAGCACTTAGTTAACATTTTTTGTTTAATTAATAGACATAAACTTTTTGCCCGTTTATCTCTGTAATATTCGTTAGTTTTTATTGCATAGATTATATTTTGAAAGTATTAATTCAATTTTTCTTTCAATGTATAGAGAAAAATTTTAAAACTCTTTTGTTGTTTTTTTTTTCTTATATGATGTGTAAAATTTACTTTAATTCCGCGTCATCTATTACTAACGTCGTTTTGCTCCGGCTTCTGCGTACGAAATAAAATATTTAGTAAGCTACTAAATTAATACATCCCTGTTCTTATTGATAATAAATAGCAGAGTTGCACAATTCTGGTCGAATAGCTTATATGCAAAAAAGTGTAGCATATCAGTGAAGGTATTATATAAATGGCTATAATTGGGTACGTTTTCATACCGTACCAATAGCATAAGACCACATAAACAATTAAGGACATATATATATATGAGGCAACCTAAAATTAGAGCGTCAAGCTTTGCGTAAGCAGTATTTAAGCCAGCTACGTCCAAACACACGTTGTATGATATTTAACATTAAGCTAAATGGCTTTGAAAGCTCTTGCAAGCATTGTTTTCGCTGATATTTGATGGGCTGTTGTGCTCTCGTCGGTGTGAAAGCCTAAAGCTCTTTTGTAAAAGCTTGCACATTAGGCAAATGGTTCGGACGTAGCTGTTGACGTTAAAATTACAATTTTATGGGCCTACCCATGGTTTAGAATTATCAAAATGCCAAAATTGTTGAAAACTTTCAAGATAAGGGCTGTAAAATTGTATCGTAAGCGACAATTTGCATTAAAAAAACATTTCCCTGAAAAATTTAATTTTCGTCGCTTACTATTAAATTGAAATAAGGCTCGATGTGTGGCAAAATGCAAAAATTCCTCAAGTCGACTTAAGCAAATCAGTGTTTTTTTTTAGTTTTGATGCTATCGCTAAGAGACTTAAAGGCCTTAATGCATGATTCTACTTTCTAGTGATCCTTTTTTTTCATACGTAGCATTTTAACATCTGCAAAGTCCATATGGCACATCCTACAGCATAATAAAGCAAAATTTTCTTAGTTTTACTTAAGTTACTTTTCTATATTGATTTAGCATCAACACTATTGCACAAATTATTCTAATCTTACCTTAGAATACAGGCAAGAGCAATTATCGCAGACAAGGCAATGTTATAGAAAGATTCAAACATTACTTACAAAAACATTCTAATACAAATAGTATAATTTCATATCTATCTACTCAAAGTGCATATAACTAGGTGCCAATTGTATAATTACACCATGTATCTATCTTTATTTTGTTTACAACAAAAGATTGTCTAGTCTAGATGCTATCTTACAAAACTCCAAATGTAAAGAATTTCAAAATCAAATAAATATATAAAACAGAATATCAATAAAAGTTGCATTACATATATAAAAAGGTAAGTCCAAGCTTCCATCGAAATGGAATGCCACTAATTTCATTTTCCGATTTTTAATTTCCCGCTAAGGGAAGTCACTGATTTTACCCTCCGATTTTTGAGAATCGAGTTTCCATCATATTTCGACGTTTTGAGTTCGCTGAGGCCCATTCTGACTATTTTCGCTATGATGTCCGAATGGATGTATGCATGTATGTGTATCTATGTATTTTAATATATTATAGCTTAAAAACAGGTCAACGAATCAATTTATATTTGATTGCATAATATACACAGTTCGAAAAGTACATTACCGACTTGCAATTTTCCCATGCTATTTTACCTTGATGGAAATTTCTTTATAAAATACATGGTGGGTGCTATGTAGTAAAAACATTTTATATTATGTTTGAAATGAGTTTGTAAATAAATCCAAATAATTTTCGAGTGCAGAAATAAATAAAGAATCTAACATTTTTATTAGAGGAAAATAACATCATAAGTTCCAAACTGTCAAAAATAATGTTATTAGGCGAATGGTGTGAAGACATTCATTAAAAACATTTATATTCGAAAGAAAATTTACAAATTACATACTACCAAATCTTTTTAACCGCCGACTAAAAAAAGGGATTTTATGAGTTTGTAGTGTGTGTCTGTGTCTGTGTATCTATGTATCTGTGTGTCTGTCTGTGTCCACGTACAGGCCAAACGGCTGGACCGATTTTCATTTAGTTTTTTCTGTTTAAAAGATGACTTGATCGAGAGGGTTCTTAGCTATGTTTGAAAAAAAATCGGTCCAGCCGTTTAGAAGATATAACATCTTTTCTGAAAAAGTCGGGGGTTTTTAAAATTTTTAATTTTTGTTATTTTTCAATCTTAAAATAAAATGAAAACAATATAATTAGTATATTCACAAAAAAAATTACGATACGTTTTTGTTTTAGCAAACTAGGTTTTACAATTGATTTTAAGTTTTATTATTTCCAAATAAGAAATGCCGTATTATATTTATTTAACATTCAGAAAAATTAATTTTGGTTTACAAAAAGTTTTCCAAAAGTTTTGTAAACCAAAATAGTTTTTTTTCTGAATAAGGTCTTGTATAATTTTGCTGACAAGTTGCTGAAGCTTGACAATAAGAAATCTAAAGCTATAAAAAGATATAAAAGCTCTGAAGATGTTTACAAGGAAAATATAGTTAAATTTTATAAAAAGTAATCGTTGGGAAGTAATTAAAATTACTTATTAGCTTTATTGAGGAATCATGATATACATACATACATACCCATGTGTATTTCAAGTGCAAGAAGGTGTTATTTAAATTGCACGTATTATTAAAGCCTTCGTCATCAACGAGAAAATGTTCAAAATGCATACAATAGGAAATAAAAGTTGTCGTAAAAAGTCGTAAGTTGTACTTGAAACCTTGTCGTCCGAACTGTCCTTCATTAATATGTCTGTCCAAGAGATATCCCTATTATTTGATTACTCTTTTCCTTAATTATTTTTTGTGTTATTGCACCTCGAAACATAAAGAATTTTAACTTCATTTACATATCTATAAACCATAAACTCTATAAACCATTTCCCTGTGAAATCATATTATTCCATATATATTAGCAGCGATGTCAACTATTTCTAACCCAAACGCGCTACTACCCTTCCTAAAACGCGCTAGAATGCGCTAAGTTACAGCATTGTCAAATATTTATAGCAAAAAAGCGCTATTTTCTACGCGCTAAATTAAATTTCAATAAAAGACGATGTATGTATTAGTACTCGTATCACAATTAATTTTTCAGATTTGCAATATTGTTTTAATAAACTAAAATCATTTAATACAGAATCAGAATCGCCTTCCAAATAATCGAAATGTTTAGTTTTTACTTTTAATTTATTTCTAAAACTTTGTAACAACATATAAATTGTCGAATAGTTTTGCGATTCAAATGCTTTTTGTACTTCAGCTATAATAGATGCTTTGTAAGTTATGTACATTTTTTGGGTCATTGTATGTAGTACATATTTTTATTTGTGAAATTTCAAAATATTTGTCATTGAAGTATTAAAATGCGTTTTTTATTCCAACCACAGCCAAGCGAATTTTGTTTGCGACAGCTGAATCAATAACTAATTTAAAAAATTTTATCGGAGTTTTGGATATTAGAAAATGGTTAAATTTATAAAAAAAAAATAAAAAAATATTGAACTGAAATGATATTATTGACTTTATTCAAAACGCGATAATTTAGCGCTTTTTTTACTAAACGCGCTAAGACGGAAAAAAGCGCGTTTGGCGTAGTTAAAACGCGCTAAATTGGCATCGCCATATATTAGTGCCAATAAAATGTCGGCCTTGCTAATAAAGCAGCAAAGTAATTTTTGAGAAAAATTAGTTAAATACTAAACTATCTGGCAGCCTTACACACATGAAAAAGTAAACTGATTCTCTTTTTTGCAAGGAAAACAGAGACATCTTTCTAGTTTTATCTAATCCTGTCCTACTCTAACACATGTTATTCAGTATGAAAAACTGTAAATGTTTTAAAACAACTATAAAATTTCTTCAGTTTACAAATTGTTCTACGCGGATTCGGTTGTGTGGTAGCCTTTGAATAAGATAAAAGTGAGAAATAGTAAATTTTTGTGGCAAATAAAAATCAAGAAAAAAGAGAATCAATCCGACATACACACTTCGTATTGAACCAATGCAAAGGAAAAAATCATTAAAATTGCAGAAAGAAATTTTTTTAATAGAGATTTATAAAATATGCTAAATGCTTTTACGATTAAACCAATAGCTTGTAAATAAAGTAGAATAAACCTTAGCTTTAATAATAGTGCAAGAAAAAAAAAATTTAAACGCAATATAATTTTTTTCTGACTGCTTTAAAAGGAGTGTATGTATTGAGAAAAAAAAAACAGCCCATAAAAGAAGTGGACGAAAGCCAGAAATCTTATAGACAACCAGAGAGTGCAAGAAGTAAGAAAGATGAAAAGCGTGATGTCAACTATTATCGTTAGGCAAAAAACGCTTTTATTATTAAAAAATGAATGTTTAACTTTACTACCGGTTATATCGAACAATGGTGATCCGAAAGAATTATTCAAGGGGTCCGCATGAGGAGGCGAAAAAAGTTTGGCGGATATTTATAGTAAAAACGAAAAAGTTTAAAACCAGTGTTTTTTATGGCAGTACTGGTTTTAAATTTTTAAAGTATACTTTTGATTATAGCTGAGTACACAACACATGTTCCCGAAAAAGAGTAACCACTAATTAATAATGCAAAACTGTTTGATTCACAGTTATTTATTATTTTAAACAGTTTCATACATAACTAATGACAATTTTATGAAATCCAACATGATTGAAAACTGTTCAAATCAATAAATACATGTCTGAACAAATAGTTTTTCGTATGAAGCGCACATGAATATGCGCCGATGTAGTTTTAAAGTCCCGATCCAGGCTTGAAATTTTTGTTGCAGCAACTAAGGCTCAC
Organism: Tachina grossa; assembly: GCA_949987645.1. Classification (NCBI taxonomy): domain Eukaryota; kingdom Metazoa; phylum Arthropoda; class Insecta; order Diptera; family Tachinidae; genus Tachina; species Tachina grossa. The sequence goes on along the minus strand of OX465276.1, from coordinate 30,255,987 downwards.
CGCCAATTTTTTTTTATTTAAGTTTTCCTTTTTATTTTCTATCGGATACCAAATTTTTAATAATTTTGGAGTTAGTTCACTAAACTAATTCAAGCCTATTTCTTTTTTCAACTCTCACATATTCAAGAATTTATTGCTGCAACAAAAATTGCAAGTGTGGACCCCGACAAATATATTTATGAATTTTTGTAATTAAAATAAAAAATATGTGTTTGTCTTTTTCTCTTTTTCATTTTTAATTCAACCTAAACACATCCTAATCTTCAAAGGGGTCCGAAAAAAAATTGCAAGGGGTTTGTGAACACAAATTTGGTGTTAACCCCTGTATTAGAATCATGAAAAAAATTTTGATTACAATATTGGGGTGCATTTTGTGTAAATCTTTAGTGCCGAAGAAATTATTCTTTTAATCTTGTATGTGTCCTTAATTATGAAAGTGGTCTAAGTCATGTGCATTTTTGCTTCGAAATTTCAAATAAATCTGAAAAACTTCAATAAATATTTAAACATAATTAAATAAATTTACACAAATCGAGACTAGAACAACTCTAAATTAAAATGTTGCTTAATTTAAAAATACTTTTTCATTTGTTCAAATGTAATCAACTAAATATCTTGACAAGAGCAATATATGACTTATACCACTTTCATAATTAAGGCCACATATATAAATACGGCACAACTTTTTTTGTCGCACACTGTTAAGTATCTTGTCGTCCACCAATATTGGAGAAATATATGTATATGATTTAAAAGATATTTTTCTGTAGATATGCACAATATAAATGTTTTTTTAAAAGTAGTAAAAAGCGATTTAAATTTTCTTAAAAAAAGGCAACTTTCTCCTTTGTGTTTGTTTTATACACGTATTTATAATAATATATAAATATATAAAGACATATTATCATAACTTTTATCCCCGATAATGTGTATCTACGATAATGCGTAAATCATATCTGTGTAATGCGAAACGAAAGAAAATTCTTTCGAATTTGTATGCTTATAACGTGTAAATTCGAAAGCATTTCCTTTCGTAATCACCAGAAATACATACATATAATGCATAATAACAGTTTCATATGAAAACTATATTTTTTTTTTAATTTCTATCGTATGGGGAGATAAGAGTCGCAGCCAATTTGAAACAAATGAAATTTAGGGGCACCTCTTAAAAATTAAAAAATAGTATCCTATACTATAGAAATTTGAAAAATTAAAAAAAAAATTAAACGAAAAAATGAAAAAAATTGATGGCGAGGCTAAGTCCGGCTATACATGTGTGTGCCATGTGCCAAAAAAGCTTTACCACTAATTATTATATAAAAACAGACATGTACAAGAGATTCTATAAAACTGTCTATTAGTTATGTATGAAACTGGTAAGCTTAACAAATACGTGTCTGAATCAAACAGTTCTTCATTAGTAATTAATGGTTCCGCTCGGCCTTATTTTCCGAATTATGGCTGCGACTATTTTCCGTCTATTGACAAGGCAACACAATTGTCGAACAGAATTAGGCTATAAGAATTTTCTCTGCCATTGCATTTCCCGACACGGCGCAGCCTAATAAAGATTTCTGCATTGCCAAGTTCTGCGTAACAACGTTTTTTGCACTGCACTGGCTTAAGGATTTTCTCCACCATGGTATTTCCCGACACGACGCAGCCTAGTAAAGATTTTTTGCCTTGCACAGTTTTCCTGCTTAATAACGGTTGCTTGCACCGCCCGCATTCGGCCGGTTTAAGGATTTTTCCACCATGGCGTTTCACGGCATGGCGCAGCCTAGTAAAGATTTTTGCTTTTCAAAGTTTTTCTGCATTGGCCGACCAAGACTGCATTGTACTATTTCATGAAAGGTATTCTTAAAAGCTTTTGGATGATACTAATATTGCTCATATTCGTTGGAAAACGCCATGTAATCACAACATTGTGCTTGAGTTTCCGAGGCCCATAACTCGAAAACTAATCCTGGCCAATTTTTTTTTGTTAAATTTTTTTCTTATAGATAGGATAATTTTTTTAATTTATGAGAGTTGCGCCAAAACTTGGTTTTAGCCGCCAATTTTTTACTTTATTCTTTGTTTTTTTTTGAAATTTCCTATCCGATAAGCTATTTAATTATTGTTGTTGAGATGTTAAGAAAACGCGACGCCGCCAAATTTTTTATATAATATTTTACTATTTTTAAATTTTCTATCACAAAGGCTACTTTTTATTATGATTGGAGCTGCTTCACTAACTGCATTTGTTCTTAAATATGTACATATATAGCGAAAGTCGTTTGGTTTCAAAATTCTACCCATAAAACTTCATTCAGCCTTGTTGAAAAAAACGCTGGCGAACAACACTGCTTTTACATATTCATAAAATTAAAGAATTGGTGATACATTTAAGGAATATGAAAGGAAACAAAATAAGTGATAAAAATATATGCATTAAAAGTAATAAAATGTATTTAACAAATGTGTGAAAATTATTGTATTTTACTAAAAAAAAGAAAATTGATTACAGAAAAATTTCACTTCGATTTTTTCCACAAACGGGAAATAAAATATACCAATTTTTAAATTGTCTTCTCACAGTAGCGCTTCTCTTCACGCTTACTGCAATTGGGGCCATCAAGCGTTATTTGTTTGTTGCTGTCGTACCGTTTGCTCTTTTATCTGTGATGTTTTGTTTCTCTATTTTCGTTATAATAAAAAACAAGAAATTTTTTTTATTTGTTTTCTACTCTTTCTTTTTTTCCACATAAAAGAGATGTATATATGAATCGCGTTATTATTTTTGTACTCTTCTAAGGAGAGAGTGAAGAATAACAAAAGAAGAAAAAAAAAATAACCGTATTGTTTTTGTATGATAGATAAAAGAAAAAATCAAAACAATTCATTTTTTCTTTGCCCCATTATGATAAACACATGTTTTTATTTTTGAAGCAATAATTTATTTTCCACTATGTTTATCTGAGATATATTTGATTTAGTAATTTAAAAATGAATATTGAATATTATTACAACAAATTTTTGAACCACTTCACCCAATATTGTTTTGTTTATGCATAGGTACCTAATTATTATTCAAAATGTGGGGCTTATGTGTTTACCATATGTTTTTATTTTTATGTTTGTATGTATCTCTTTATAACTAACCCCTTCAAATCTTTTATACCCCCCCTCGCTTCCACCTGTTTGATTCTGTATGATAAAACCACACATTATTACTCACTCATACATTTTAATAATTATATTTTCCCGCTTTTTATCGAATTAATAAAGTTTATAGTATATACATTTATTTACATTGTGAATTTGCGCCAAATTATAGGTATGCATACCTTAATAATGATGTGCCGAATTTTTCATATTCGCTAATACGAATAAGAATATTTATATTATATTTATTATATATACTATTTACATTGAATTGGGCTTTTATTTTCGTCTGTACAATGGAAAATTTTTGTATAAAAAGAACTTCATACTCTTGTTCGCACACATTAAAGTTAATAAAAACTTAAAAATTTGCATGGTCTTCATTAACCCTAGAACGTCATCCTTCGTCAAAATGACTACACGAGTTTTTATTTTCGATTTAAAACATACCTATTTGTTGTGTGTTTTTTATGTTTCGTTTTTCGTATTGCCTTAGCCGCTAATGTTAGTTATTAGAAACTAATGTTGTTTTTTGTTTCAAGAAAAAATGCCAATTGCAAGAATGCTATGCAATTAAAAAAATACATGAATTTCGTTATCTAATAATTAAAAACTAACTAAATATCAATAATAAATCTATTTTTGGACTTATTTTTGATCATGACGTTTTTTTATTGGCTCTTGGAGGATGAAGTTAGTGTACAAAAAATAAGAATGACGTTCTGGGTTAGATATCATTTGAAAATTAAAAAAAAAAACAAATTTCTATAATAATTCCTATACCACAAGACAAATACATATTAGAGACCTGCGTAAACAGTCTTTAAATGTAAATACGTCATTATTTTTAAATGTATTCTCGTCGCATGTATTATACTAAACCAATAATAAATGCTGTCGTACTATAAGCAAAGCACGATTGATGTATTGGTGTACGTGTATATCAGTGTTAACAAGCGATGTCGTCAAGACAGCTTGTTTGTAACAAACACTCAAAAGAAGTACTGTTGATTAGTGTATGCTTGTTATTTTTCATATTGTATGTTTGAGTGTGTGTGTAATATGTAGATGGTAAGCTCCCTATCGGAAATTTGGCTAAATTTAAACTAACTAAGCTAACTATTTCGCAACTAGTACTGACTACACTTGGATTACTCTGCAATGTAATCAACTGACTATTTTAACATTGCGATGTCCTAGGCGGTAGTCAATTGTCTCACTATGCACAACTTTAAGCTAACTTAAAGTTGACTTTTTTAAATTACCTGGTAGTCAGTAAATTAAAAAAAAAATTCTGGGGATCGAACATGTAACATCACACGTTGTGTACTCAACGCGCTACCACTCGGCTAAGCTGACATCTAAAATAACAACAGCAAAATGTTAATATAAAACTGAAATGAGTTTTAAAGTAGCTGACAATAAATTTGTTGGCTCACCAAATTCGATTACGTACTCAACTTTAGAATTAATTTTGGGTTTGTTCTGGATGACTTTGCAGCTAGCTTTTAGTCAGTCTAAGTAAAGTTAACTATAAGTTAACTATTTTTGTATTCAACCACACATTCTCCGACAGGGCTATTATGTGATTAACCGCATACAACTAATGTTAATGCATGTGTGTGCCTTTGCATGTGCGCAGAAAAATAAAAGATCATAAACACATCATGCATGACGTTTGTACACGCGTTCATGCGTAGAAAGAAGCAAGTATCACAAATTCTTCCGTCACGAACTGTTTTCTTCTTTACTCTTATACCTACAATACTCAAACAAATTTCTTGCAAACAGTGTTGTTAACGTTTGTTTCATAAGATTTCGCTGTAGTAAAGCATTTGAAAAATCCCTCATGTCTTGAAAGTTCTTATAAGATGTCTTGTGCAGGGCACTAATACATTGTATTCATATTAATTAAAATAAAAAAAACTGTGTCAAACAATAGTCAATAGTAGTCAAACAGTTCATCTCTTCTCTTACATTTTTAAATAATCGCATATAGACTCTCATTATTGAAAGTAACATTTTATGTCGCTTACAACTAAATCGAACACAGGATATGTATATCTGAGGTTCACAGATTTCAATGGAGCAGTTTTCGGGAATCTTGTGTTTTTTTTTTAAATAAAATTATTAAGAGTTCTACGCCCTTATCGTTGTATGATTTATTCATGTTTTCGCGATCTACAAGAAACACTCGGTTTATTTTTTCATCTTTCTTTGAGAAATCTTTTAGTGTAAAGGTTTCGTGGTGAAATTTCGATTGAATCCTTTAAAGTTGTATTTTTTATGATAATTCGTCTCATTAAGTCCAGGTCCAGACTTGCAATTTTTGTTGTAGAAATTCTGGAATAAGTGTGAGAGTGTTGAAATAGAAATATATACCTTTTGCATTCCTCTCTCGCACTTTTGCACTAAAAAATAAAAAGTTGCTGCAACAAAAATTGTAAGTCTGGGCCGGCACTAAAAGGAAAAATTTATGACCTTATTCTACAACAAAAATTTCTTTTCTTTCTTGAAAAGAATATTACGAAAATGCAAAATTATGAGAAAATTATTTGCGATTTTTTAATTAAAGCCAAATTTTTTCGAGAATTTATAATATTAAAATTTTAAGGCTTTATAATTTATTTGCAAATTTAATTAAGTTTTGCGAATCAGGTAATTTTTAATAAAACTTATTGCTCTAGTGCATAATTTTAACAAATTAGAAGTGACTCAAACCATTTATGCCGACTTTTAATTAATATCACACTTTGCTATATTTTTGATGTTAGCAATTTTTTTTTGTGCAAATTTCGTTAGTTTCGCAAATTTTTTAACTTGTGTAAAAAGATTTCTTTAATAAAATATTTTTCATGTTGAAATTTTTTCAACATATATTTTTTATTTTTATTTTTTCGTTAATCTTCGAAGTTTCCTGCCACTTTAATTTGAAGAAAAAATATGGCTCAGCTGTGTCTTCGCTACTACCTGGTGAATGTGGATTGCACATGAAAATTTCTTTTTTCAAGTTTTCTATGAAAATTTAATTAATAAAAAAAGGTTCTGTTACCTTTTTTTTTGTCAAAAACTAAAATCAAACTTCATCTGTAAAAAACTTGCAGTATATTTTTGTTTATGGAATTTATAAGTAGACATACGGCCTTATGTACATACATATAATCCAAAACTGGCATGAAGTTAGCATAAGTGGCAAAATTGAACTACGTGCTGACGATATTCTCTATACAATCTTACATTAAAAATCACTCCTAATGTAGTTTTAACATACGATTACATCCTAGCATAATTTTTAATGTAAAATTGTATGGCAAAACTCGTTAAGATCATATTCAATTTTGCCACTTATGCTAACTTCATGTCAGGTTTTGATTATACATAGGGCCGATAGTGTTTGCGCTAATATTGTACGCCATTTTCGCCATAATTTTAATATAACTGGAATAAAATCCATTTTTTTATATTTTTAGGTTATTTATTCCATTGAAGAACAAAAAAAAACCTCAGCCAGGCTCGCTTAAAAATGCATTAAATGCTAATAACAAATCAAATAATAATAAAAAAAAAATTACACCAAAGATATTTTGATAAAATATAAGAACAAAAATTTAATTTATAAGGATTCATACAGTTTTCATTGGCCTCCTGTTTCAACATAATAAAACTCTCAAGACACGCACGCGCACTCATCGATCGCTTAAGCAAATAGGATAGAAAACGCCTATAGAAAAAAAAAACATTGTGAAAGTAAACATAAATGGTTTCTACTTTCATTGGACTTTTGGGTAAGTAAAACTAACCGAAACTATTCGTAACGGTTGCATAACACGAAATTTATTAATTTATTGCAGACATACAATCATGGTGGGAAATACCGTGTATTTCACATTTTTGTTCATTGTTTAGTTCTGCATTTGATTTGCCCGATATTGATATTGAGGTATATTTTTAGTTTTACTAACAACGTTTTAATAATTTCATTTTTTGCTTTTTGTTTCTATATTTTTTTTTACTTTTTATCGGGTGCAGGATTTAGAATCTGCCTTATTATCCGATGGTACAACAACAGATGATGAACATCATATTGCTTTAGTGCCTGAACTTATTGTTCGCTTATTAAAGGGGTGCGATGCGTTGCGTTCGGTAGCAAAAGAAATAACCCACAGCAATTATCAAATGTTTTTGAGGCGTTTCCTACGCCAACAGTGTCGTGTTCATAATACCGAAAATCATTTTGATACCGATATTGACTTTCAATCTTTGCCCGTGCGCAAACGTCTTTTAATTTTGTACGATCTCTGCCATTTTCGTCTGGACTCGGCGGATGTACAAGTTATTTTAAACAATTTGGAATCCGACAGCTTACGTGTCGAACCATTGGGTTACGATTCAAAAAATTCTGGCTATTGGTATTTTTACGGTACTCGTTTGTATCGCGAAGACAAACCGGCCGCTTCGAACAGTTTCAAATCAAATTCTGTTTGGCAAGTTATTTGTTTTACGGAAGAGGATTGGCAAAACTTGGCCACAAAATTCAAGGCATCCACAAATACTAAAGAGAAAGAGCTCTATCAGATATTAGACGAAAATTTTCTGCCAAAATTGCCGCAACTTTTTCGTGAACGTGAGCGTTTGAGAAGAAGAAAGTAAGTATAAGTTTAGAGCAAAAGTCAAAGTTGTTGTGTTTTCTCTTATAAATATTTTAAAATATTTATTTCACAACAAAGCTCAGGTTTTGCTCTCTTACAATTTGTTTATATATAAGCTACAAAATAGCAAATGCTGTCTCTCTGTCTCATGTTTCATATTAAAACGCATTTTTTTTAATTTCTCTTCCTTTAAGACTTTTCCAAGCACGCAACTCCAGCCGCATACGTAATCTGTCCGAGCTGAAAGCCCGTCAAGAACAAGAACGTCTAGAACGCCTACAACGAGAACGTTTAGAACGCGTAGAAAGAGAACGTTCACGTTATTCCTTCGAACAACAAGCTAAAATTGCAACAGCTCCAACCAGAGCACGCAGATGGTTAGAACGACAAAATAAACTCCTCTAAATAATCATAAAATTAAAGCCAAACTCTGAAACAATAAAAAAAGAAAAACTTTGAAAGACAACGAATTTATTTCATACACATTTCAACTCAACAACCAAACCACCACCCACCACACGCAAACACTACATTCGATATTCTTTACGCACTTTTTATTATTGTCTTCATATCATTAATTAATCAGTTTAATTTGGCTTTTCTTTTTAACAGTTTTGTTCTCTTATAATTTTCACTCAGAAAAAGAATACATGCCGCCACCCCTACAAATTAATAATAAAAAAAAACAAATAATTATTTGAAAAAAACTCATGAAGTCATCATAATCATTCAAAATCAAACAATTTAATATTCAAGAAATCATTAAAGACAACAAATAATTTAATCAAAATTTATTAAAAACAAATATTAAAAGAGTTTCTCGGTTTTTTTTTTTTTTTTTTTTTTTTTTTTTTTTGTTATTATTATTATTATTTTTTTCGTTTGGCAACATCTACGCGTAGTATCAACTAAAAGTGGCTTAATAAAGACCAACAAAAGAAGTGTGGCCGGCGTTTATTTTGTATTTCTTTGACTTACCAACAATGAAATATAATAATTTATTAATTATTTTATAATTGTGTTCTTAACATCATCTTGTTTCGGCTTATGATTGGATTGATTGATTCTACAGTTTCAAAACATTTGGTTTTTAACAAATTATGTAAGCATGCTTTATTTATAATTATTTTAATGTTTTCTTTTATATATAGTTTGTCTTTTTTAACGTCTTGTTTATTTAAGTTTGTTTTTAATGCAAAAAAAAAAAAAACGAAATCATTAAAGATTGGCATTCACTTTTATGTGAAGGTTGCACAAATGACGTTTCTTAAGTTTCGAATAATTAGTCTGAAGAACAGTTTGTTTACACTTATTAGCAAGCATCGAAATTTTGATGTAGATGGAAAGCAAAAGCTTTTCGAGTAATTTTTGCTGCAATATATCGTTACCTTAATATAGAAAGGCCCGAACTTACAATTTTTTGAAATCGAGTTTTTTTGTATATTTCCATAAAAGAACATCTTATGTTTCGAAAAAAATGCAAACTTCTCGGTTTCCAAAAAATAATGAGCCTTTCTATATTAAGGTAACGATATGTATGTATGCACATATATGATGGTGTTACGCTGAACAGAAGTTGAAATATAAGCGTATGAACCGAAACACGCGAAAAAAATTATTTTAAAAGTATTTAGCCCAATCATCAATATTCATTCCCTCGAAGTTTATTTCTCACTGAAAATAATTTTCTCAAGAAAAAAATCCTCAAGTTATAAATTCCTTGGGAACAAAAATTGTAATAAGTGGCATCACCGCATGACGAAACTCGTTACTAGCGGTCTCTACTAGCCATGAACTCGGTATAGGTATCATGTTGGACATCGCAAATGGCTAATGGAGATCGCTCATGTCCAACTTTCGTCCATGTTCTGACATGGATGCCCGAACATATGTCTGAGCATCAATGTTCGCCATGAGATTCTCAGTCCGCAACCATTTGCAATAGAAAGAAAAGAGACAGAACAAAATTGGTAAATATTCCAGCTCTATTGCACTAACACAAATCACTTTGATATGCCTGAACATGGACATCGCACGCATTCACCACAACAAAGAAGTTGATGAATTTTTAACAGTTGCTCTGTCTGCGTCATGTCCAAGTTGATGGCTAGTGGAGACGTAGGGTTACATTATCGATTGCCATATCAGATTGTCAGATAACTTTCACAGAGTGTGTGATTAGCAACAAAATTAGCTGGTATTATTATCTGGTCTTATACCTGTTGTATTTACATGCCCACTAGCAAAAAATTGGAAGTAATTTTTAAGCAACTACATTATCATGGCTTCCAAAGTATCTATTTTCAAAATATAGAAAAGCGAGTAAAACTTTATATTTGTCACAAAAAAATTTATATGTCCGTTATAGCTTTAGAAAATGCTCTACAGATGCTTTAAAAAAATCAGTTTTTTTAAAGAAATTTATAAACTAATTTTTATCTGAATTTTAAATGAAAACAATGTTTAGCCTTTAAATTCCGTTAAAAAGAGATGGTTTGGGAAAAAGGGATATTTTTAGCACTTAATTTTCCATGAATAGTTTTCATTATCTCATTAATTTAAACCGATTTTTTTGAAGTCGGAGTAAAAAAAACAACTTGCCATAAATTTTTTTGGTTTTATTAAATTTCTAACTTGATGTTCGAACTTTCGAATGAAATGCATAAAGTATAGAATTCAAAGTTGTTTTTAAGCTTATGTTCGAAAATTCGAAATTAAGTTCGAAATTTCGAACATACTCCAAAACCTAATGTATTTCTCACGGTATATAATTCTATATAAAAAAATTGCAATTCATTAAAATTTTTTCCTAAATACATAGTTTACAGAGTTTTGATCACAAGTTTCTTTCGTATTACTCGTTTGGTATACATTTATAAATATTAAAACGAAATTCGCTTTCATTCCTCTTATTTTAATAAAAATAAGTTTTCAAAATACTTATTGCTAAAATAATGATAAATAAACAACAAAACTTAACAAAAGAAGCAAAACTGACTCAAAAATTCAAAAGCTCCAACAAAATTAAAACATTTTTTATGCTTTTTAAAATCATTCAAACATCAAACACTAATTGCATGCTGTTAGCATTGAGTTAAAATATAAAAAGACTATTTTACCAGCTCCTATTTTATGAAAAAAATCTTACAATACTCCTCCATCTTTGTTTAGTTCCCAATCAACTTCAACCGCTAGCGGCATTTCAACATATGCCAGCTCATTGCGACGCACTATAACAACGACTTCAAGTGATTTTTTAGGACATCGCGAAACATTTTGCTTAACGCCCGAAGACGACGACGAAGACGAGGAGGAAGCTGATGAAGAATTGGACAACGATTATTGTCGAAATCGTAACTATCCACAAACAAGTGATTTCGATTTAGAAGATCAACTGACCGATGAACATTTGAATCTTTTGAAAAATATCAAATTGGAACCGTCTGATAGTTTAGCAGCAGAGGACGACGAAGCCACACAGCAACACGTATTAAATACATATAAACCTTTACAACAAAATCATAACGATAATCAAAATAAAGAGGACAACAATACAACAATATTAACAGTAACACAAGTCATAAGAACACAAGTTGAGGATAACGAAAAATTTGAAGAGGAATTTAATCAAAAATCAAATAGAAAATCCCATCATCACCACCATCATCATAAAAAGAAAAAATCACAGAAAAAGCAAAAGAAAAAATCTAAAGAACATCGTAAGAAACACAAACACGCAGATAAACATCAGAACGAATTAACGTGCAAGCAAAGCCTGCAAACTGAGGTTAATATCACACCGCAAACGCAGCCCGAACAGCAGCAGCAGACACAGCAGCAAGATAAACAACAACAACATACATTGCCAACCACACGTTCTTCTAAACACACAAAATCTTTGCCACTGGTATACCAAACTATCGATGAAGAAGAACCAGTATTAAGTCCAGAGGATAAAGAAAATTTCTGTCGCGCTATTGGTGTAGTGCCCACAGAAAGTCTGCTACATTTACACAACAGTCACAACAACGCCGCTACCGAATTGGACTCTTCCGCACAAGAACACAACACCATAGACGTGCAATCGAATCCTACTGTTGTAGCCATAAAAAAGGAAAAAGATTGCTCGGTGGTTTATGATATGGCACCAGCTACAAATATGAAATTGCCGGGTCGCCAAACTAATAATTCTCTGTCATCACTAACGGGTAATATTTTCATACCGACTTCTTTGCAAGATTCCGCTACAGCCAACCCAACTACAGCTACATCCACGTCTTCGTCAGCTGCCACAACACAGCAACAGCAACAAGCACAACAACAATCCCTAAAAGATACAAATAAAACAAAAAATTCCACAATGGCAAGCAGAAAACAAAAATCAATTGACAACACTAATACCAGCGTAAAAGTATCTGGCAGCCTTAAGAAAAAGACTTCAAATGCTGCAGCGCCTATTAAGTTAGAAGCTGAACGAGAACGGGAAAGGGAAAGGGAGAGAGAGCGGGAACATGAGCGTGAACGTGAAGATGTTATAACGGCCAAGTCAAATGTATCGTCTTCACAAAATTCGGATAAAAGTGCTGATGAGTGAGTTTTTCCTCCCCTAAAATCGATAAATTATTTTTCTATGTATGTAGTTTTAGTTTTATAAATTATCCACTTTCTTTTCACTCTATCCATTTATGTACTCTCATATGTATCATGGTATAATTGTTTCGAATTCATATTTGTTGCGCTTGTGCTTCTTTCTCTCTTGGCCTATTATAACGAAGCTGCTTAACTCCTCTGATCACATTGAAGTGCATGTTTTAACTTTTTTTTTTTAATATTTTGTATTATTAGTTTTCTTCTAAAAAAATTTAAATCGTCGAAATGAACGCGCATTTAGATTAATAATAAATTTAATTTTAAATGTAACATGTGTAGCTGCTCATCAACGAACTAATATTTCCTTCATAATTATTATAATATTATAAAGAAGTCCGTTTTAGTAAATTTATTAAAGAACTTTTTAGTAATTTCAACAAGTTGTATATTTTGATATAAGCCAATTGACTTATATATGTACGTCCCTTTTCACAATGTATGATTAGGAGTTAACGTGAAATTTAACTGATAGTTCTTCATAGAAAACTTGCCGTTAAAGTCCCTGTTAGCTTTTAATTGTATATTGTGAAAAGGGCCGATAGTCGGAGAAAAATATTTTCAACATCCACAAAATTATCTTTCATATCAATTTCAAGCTTTGCTTCAACGTGAGTTTATTCAAATAAAAATAATTTCAAAGCAATTGAAATTGCATATTATAACTTTGATATTCTTAAAAGCAGAAATTTTTTACCATGCGATATTTTTAATAGAAATAATGCTGTGTTATATAAATTTTCTTTGCTGTAAAATTTTCTTTATTACAAATTTAATATATATTTAAAAAAGAGAATCTTCTAGAATGCGCTAAATTTTTCTAAATATAAATGATACTTTTTATATTTATTTTTGTAATTGAGTAATTAGTCTACTCTTTTAGATTCTTTATTAGGAATAGTTTTGTTCTTATACGATAGATAGATATGTCGTCTATTTGGAGTAGGTAAACTTTCTATCCGTAATTTTTTTTAATAATTTGCCTTAGCTTTTGTACTATATCGCTTAAACATTTTTGTTTTTTTTTATGATTTTATAATTTTTTTAATTTTGAATATACTATTTTGCTTTTAGTCGCATGCTATTTATTTAGTTGTCTTCTCTTACAAATAATATATAAAAATCCATTTGTAAATAATCAATCATTTTAAAAAAACCAATTGTATTTTATGCTCCTTCCCTCTTGAATTTTTATTCCACATTTTTTCAAATCATCAAAAACCAAAAACAAACGAAAAAAAAACTTGTTTATGTATGATCCTCTATAAAAAACAAAAAAACAATCAACCATTCCTTCATCCAAATCATAAAATCAATTAAAAAATACCAAACCAAAAAAAAACCCCGTGTAGAGTTGTAATATGTAGCAACAGCAACCAGTGTCAACTGCAACAAGATCAAGAACAACGCTATGTCACGATCAATAATCATAGCAACAGTAACCATTGTAATAATAAAAATAATAAGAATAAAAATGTAAATGCAACAACAGCAACAACAATCTCAGTTGCCGACATACCACCAACTAAACGTTATTTAAAACACAATACTAACAATCACACATATAACAACAACAACAGCCACAACAACAACAAGTGCACTACTACCACTATACACACCAACAACACTACCTCTAATGATAATTATTTCCATACAACTTCTAATACCAACAATAATAACAATAACAATAATAATAATAATAATAATGCACATTTTTCCCAACACAATCACCACTATTCCTCTACTGTTTCCTCTGATTCTTATGTACATAAAAAATCATCAACCTCTTATCACAAATATCAAACACAACAAAAACAACAACAACATCAATATCAATACCAATATCAATACCATCACAATCTTCATCATATGCCACCAACAACCAAATCGTCATCTAATAAAACATCAACATCCCAATACCACCACCACCACCACCACCACCACCACCAACAACAACAACACAATACTTTCTACAACAATTTTTGTTTGAACAAAAACTCCATCACACCAAATGTTCTTAGCTTTACCGAGACCGAAGAAGTTCTACAAATTGGTATGCACAAGGTGCTGGTTTATGTCAAGAATCATCGTGACGCTTGGCCTTTTATGGATCCCGTGGAGGAAGATATAGCTCCCAGATACTATTCAATAATAAGAAGGTAAGTTTTCTGTTGCATAAATATAATGTTTTTGATTCAATTTAGTTGTTTTGCTAAGATTTTTTGAGCTTATAATGCTTATGTACATAATTCTCAATAACATTTTGAGAGTTTTTGTATAAACATATGAAGTTTTTTTTTAACTTCTTTCACTCATTTTTATTACCCCTTTAAAATTCGAATTTCCAAAAATTCCTTCTTAGTGGATCTATAGGTTAGGTTAGGGTTAGCTATGGATGACATTCAGAATCCTGGACTCACTTAGACCGTTTTGGTCCATTGTTATACCACGTAGACTACTTATGCGGAGTCCCCACCGTCGAACCAACCACAGCTCAATATAAAGCAATAAGACTTGTATAGTGTAAACTAGGACTAAGTAAAATTTATACAATCATACACATACAAGTTATAAAAATACTCTCAATACTTATTCGGCTACACATGAGTATATACAGTAGTATTTTATTTGCACAGCGCACAAGCATCAGTGCTGCCAGAAAATAAATTTTTAAAACGCTAAAATGGCAACAGTGTTTAACTGATTGCACCACAGGGATGGAAAGTGGTATTTAATAATTCTCGACTGTGCTACTAAAAATGTTTCTAACTAAATATTCACTGAAAATACATTTATCACTTTACGCATTACAAAATATCAGCTCATTAACGATTTTTTTTTGCAAAAAATAAAAAAAAAAGATGAGAGGTGTCTTAGGACACCCGGTTATAGCAATTGCTACTTAGCTATATAAAACAAACTTAGGGCCATTATTACAACTTAAAGTTAGTTAAAAGTAGGACCTTATCGAACGTATAAAAAGTTTATAATTTGCAAAATTTTACTTTAACCTAAAGTGAGCGATAAATTACAGGCAAGTTTATCCTATATGGTAAGTTAAATCCAATTTTCACTAATGGAAAGCTTTTTATACGTCCGATAAAATCCTACTTTTAACTAACTTTAAGTTGTAATAATGGTCCTTAATGTGTTAAATAACAGTGCAATGAAATTATATTATATGATGATGTCAAATTCGCCACAAATATACCAAATCGTTTCCATTTATTTCCCATTATTATCTTTTCTAGCGGCGCACGATTAAATTAATGTATTGTTTGTGGCCGGTTTAATAATAATTTGGCTGTCGCATACTGCCGATGTCAAAGAAGCAGGACTTTAAAAAAACAAGCTAAAAAAAGTTAAAGATAAGATATTTTCACAAAATTCTAACATTTCGAACCAAAACCCCGTGAAAGCGCCACAAAAAGGGGATTTTTTAAAACAGGTGTCATCAAAAAGGGGATTTTAAGAAAAAATAGGGGCAACCTTAAAAACAAGAAAAATTAAAACAGATCTGCTTATTTTTGAAAACATCAAGAATAAAAATTAGGTTTTGCATATATAAAGAGTAAAAATTACTATTTTTTATGATAAAACAAAGCTAAAAAATATAAAAATAGTTAATATACGGCCCTGTACTGTAAACCAATCGATTTGAAATCGCACCAAGTTAGAAAACTAACTCCAACAATAGGAATATTTTTTTTAGATTTTGTTTAATTCTTTTTACTATATAGATTCTTAAATATCATATCTGAAAAAAAAATTATCGTGTACGATCTTAAACAGGTCTGCTGGATCATTATTAATTTTTTGAAAACGAGAAATTTACTAGGATTCGGTTTGCAGAACAGGGCCGTTAATCTGCGCTTATAATAATAACTTACTTGAATTTTCTGAAGATACATACATATATATTTTTAATGCTTTTTTTTGGCATTTTCACTTATTTATAAAAAAATTAACTCAGCTTATTTACTTAAGAAAAAATGTATTTAACTTTTGATAAATATTTGAGTATTGAATTCTGAAGACACTGGCATATTAGAATTCTGTAAATTTTTTGTACCTTGCAATTTTTAATTGATGGAAAATTATCGTTTTTAGAAATTTCTAATAGTTATTAGTATATGCCAATTTTTTAAACTGTATATCTGCAGTTTTGAATAAGTTCATTATTTGGAATCCAGTCTCCAGATATGACACGAGACAGTGTTTTCTGAGGTCTCGTTCACTCAGTCACTGCGTCTTTCTTAAACCTCCTTTAAGTGGTGGCAGTTTTTAGCTTATTTTCATTGTATACTTTGTAACCTCATTCGCTGTGCGATGTTTGTAAATAAATGGCAAAAATTAAAATTGTACAACGAGAATTCTTAAAGTCAAATCAGGAATCATTTGGAAATAAATTTTAATTACTTTTTAATACCAATAATCTTTTTCACACTCTATTTTTTTAATTCAATGCAACAAACTCTTTCATATAAGTATGTACACCTTTTCATTTCACAAAATACACATTTGCTCTTGTTTGTTTTGATTATGTTCTTAACATCTCAATAACAAATATACTACAGTTGTCCCTTTCAGACGCAGAACCTGCGTCATAGATGATTCTAGCTTTTTTCAGAAGTCACTTTCTTTAAGTCCCAATTTACACTATGCAAGTTTTATTGCTAAGCTGATTAGTTTGTTAGGGGAGAGACGGGGGGAAAAGAAACGTTGATGTTCCCCTCGTCTCTCTCTCCCTGAAACTAATCAGCTTAGCAATAAGACTTGCATAGTGTGATTTGGGACTAACTCTGGTATCCTCTGTGTCCAATCTTCTAAATCACTTTGCTACAAACTTATAGCAGATACCTATCACGGAATGAAAAGTTTCAACTTTCAGGTCGTTAGCTAATTTATTTTCTAACGATCCCAATTTAGAAAAAGGACCGTTCAGCAGAAGTAATATCATACAGCTAACTAAATATACATAAACATATCAATCAAATGTAAACAACTTTGAATATAAATTTTCATCCGAGCAATTTGATAAATTGCTGTACCAATTTCGTACCAAGATTTTAAGTTGAGATATTTTGAAAATCACATCACAGCATTCTTTATTTGCTTAGATTAAGCTACGGTCACACTTATCGAACATTTACCCCACAACGCGTAACCAACAAAGACTAAAGAAAAAAGTTTGGCATTTAGTGGTTACGCTTTTTTGGACAAATGTTTGACAAGTGTGACCGTAGCTTTACTAATACGCATAACTTTAACTCAAGTTCGCTTATTATATTACTAAGAACGGAAACAATTTAATAGATACCGGATCTAAATAAATACTTTAATAAAATCAGTCTTTTATCGCTTCTATTAATTCTTCACAAAACTTCACTACATAATTTAACTAAAACAATTTTTGAATACCTATACTAATAAAACCGAAAGTCCAAAAAGTATATCTTCGTTCAGTAAAAAGTATCAAAAAGTGGCAAAAATTAGAAAAAGTGTAAAATTTGGGTGCATTTTGTAAAGGTAGCACAATAGTATCCAAGCAGTCGAAAAAGTGGCAAATTGCTAAAAGTAGCTACTAAAGAGTAGCACCAACGGTAACGCTGAATTCATCTGGCATAAAAATGTATACGTGCACACAGCTTTGTGTTTATAAGTGTTTTTGCATTCTTTTAGTATTTGCTGTTTTTTAAGTTGTGTGTGGATTGGTTTTGTGCTGCTGTATTGAAAAATAATGCCAACTACTCCCTCTGCCTCTCTCACCTACAAACTGGCATGTTATGCCAGCACACTTGTTCTCGTTCTCAATGTTTTTGTTTTGTTTTTGTGCCACTCACTTCAAAGAACGAAACAAAACAAAATCAAACAATTTGTTTCGTTTTTTTTTCGTACTCTGCTCTTAAGTACAAGGAAATCAAAACAAAATTAAATTTATAACTGTAATAGTGTCGAATATGTTGTTACGAAAATCATTTTCTAACTCCTGTACCGCGCCATAAATAGCAATAGCTATAAAAATCTGCAATAATATCTTCAAGCAGCAAAAGCTTATTTTCCATTCCGTTGCATACATACGAATGCATAAGGGGGCGTATGATGAATAAATACTCGTGAGTAATAGACATATATTTATTTTGGTCGAATAAATATCCATAATCTAGGTATAAGCATGAGTATGACAGAAACTCAATACGCAACTATACTCATATGCCTTTCTATTTATATAGCCTAAGAGTATTTAAATTTTTTTCTCTGCATAAATGAAGTTGAGCTACAGTAGAAGTTTTCTATACAGAAACATGAAAGATTTTCATCGTCAACTTCTCTTCTCACAAACAGGCTGATACTCTTGATTGTTGGAAACGGCTATATTCATAGTTGTTTTAAAACAAATATGTAAGCGTACGTATTGTTTGTGCAACAATTATGAGTATACGCAGTTACTAAAACTAAGAGTAAATACTTAATTATTTAATTTTTTTTGTGAGGACTTATTGCCATTCCCTGATATGTATATCAGTGGAAGTTTGAATTCTGCCATTTAGGTTATAGTTTTTGTAAAAAAAATTATGCGTGTGTCAAGCTTGAATTACCAAATTAAATTAAATCGCAATTCACCAATTACAAACGAATACATTGATAGGTATATTTTTCTTTAATTCTGTATTAGAAAAAAATTATTATTATTAATTATTATTAATGAACAATTTAATCTCCATTAATAATTTGAATTACGTATATGCTTTGTTTTTTTTACACTTTATAGACCCATGGACCTTTTAAAAATGGAGGATAAACTCGATAATGGTGAATATCAAAAATTTAGTGATTTTCGCAATGATTTTAAACTGATTGTCAACAATTGCCGCTTATACAATGGCAACGACAATGGTACGTTTGTGTTAGTTTTTTATTTTGATAATCTCTCGAAATTAATTTTTTTCCGAATTTAAAATTTTTCAGAATACACGGAAATGGTTAATAAACTGCAAGAAGCTTTTGACAAAGCCACCAAAAAATATTTCGATCATTTGTCGGATGACGATGAAGATGATCCGAATCTAAGTTATCCGGCGGCGGATGCAAAAATGAATGTTTTTCGTGAAAAATATTTCAATAAAAAGGCTAAAGATAAGGAAAATCAAGAAATGGCCAATAAAAAGACTACACTCAAGTCTACGGACAAAAAGAAACACGCAAAAAAAGAGAAATCAAAGGAGGCCGCTACGAGCGACGAAGAAGAGCTAGAGGGCGGCAAAGAGAGTGCAGATGAGGAGAAATTGGAAGAGGATGAAAGTGATCATAAAGCTTCAAGTGGCAAAAGAAAACGAAAAGATAAGGACAAAAAACGCAAAAGAAAATCAAAAACACAACGTAAAGACGACAAACAAAGTGAGGAAGAAGATCAATATGAATTTAAGGACGATGAGGATAATGAGGACTTACAGGAGCTGGAAGAGAGTAGAAATTCTTCGAAAAAATCAAAAACTTCCAAGGACGGTTTTGGTAAAAAGGATAAAAAATCTAAGCATGATAAGAAAAACTCCAAATCGAATGGAAAGTCTAAAAAATCATCAAAAAAGTCAAGTAAATCTAAGCAAAAGCTGGACGGTGATGATATGGAAGTGTCCAATGATGAGGATGATTTTATGAATTTAGAATCTGAAGAAGAACCGGATAATGAAGACGATGAAAATTTTGAATTAAAATCTTCGAAGAAAGGCAAATCGAAAGCAAAAGACAATAAAGTGGGAAAATCGGGCAATCAGAAGAAAAAATGTGCAGGGAAACGAAAGAAAGACATTTCCAAAAGCAAAGCGAAAACGAAAGATGTGTCTAAGAGTGGTAGCAAATACAAATATAAAGCCGGAGTTTCTGAATCTGAACAGGAAGATTCCTCAACCGACGAAGAAGAGGACGAAAAAGATTTAAAATCAGAAACCGAAGAAGACCCACCACCAACGCCATCTACGCCAGTCAAACCTCCAATTAAGCGAAAATCCTCGTTAGTAACAAGCAAAGATTTGCCACCGCCCGCTATAGCTGCCTTAAATGCCTCTGCCTCGGAGTTAGAAGAAGATATACTGGACGAAGATAGCCGCAGTATGTCACCCTTTAAAGTAGATTTGCATAAGAAATACTCAAAAAGTGCCCTTAATGAAGACCTCTCTGAACTTTTAACGACAGTGAAAAAAGTGCAAAGCACTTCCATTAGCAATTTACAACAAAAAGCTTCCGAATCCGATAATGAAGATATAAAATGCCCTTCTAGTCATACATCAGAAGAATCGCGAGAACCCTCACCTGAACCTGTACGAAAGAAAAATACACCAAAAACTAATAAAAACAATAAAAAAGAAAAAGAAAATAAACGCAAAAGATCTACATCATCTTCTTCTACAACAACATCATCCCAGGAAAAGAAAAAACAAACAGAAAAAGAAAAAGCTGCCGCAGCAGCAGCTGCCGAGCAAGCTGAACTTGAAATGTTACTGCCGTTCCTAGACAAATATGAGCTTATTAAATACCGCAGAAGTAGAGCATTGCTCAATCAACAAAACGCGGCCGCCGAAACTAAAACTGCTACGAAATCGCAAAGTTCAAGAAAAAGGGATTCCTCTAGCAAGACCGTTCCGGAAGCCTCAGATAAAACACCGGAGAAGACAACCGAAACTACGAGAGGTAGAAAACCCCGAGATAATAAAAAAGCCAAAAAGAATTTGGACAAGGCCTTGGAAGTACCACCAGCTAAATCAGAAGCTGAAAAAATAATTGAAGAACCCAAATCAGAACATAAACCTATTGAAAAGGTTAAAAAATCCAAGGAAGTGGAGAAAATAGACAAAATTCCGGTAAATGCAGATGTAATAATGATTGAGCCGCCTGAACACAAAGAAAAAATTTTCAAAGCACCAGCTTTAGTAGGGTCAGAGCTGAAGGATAATAGCAAAACACTCACTATCGATAAATTGCCACCAAAAAAGAAAGATAAACTTAAAGCTGCGGCTTTAATAGAAAATTCCTTGCCAGTTGCGACGGTTTCAATGTTACATACTTTGCCAATTTGTGAGGTTATGAAAGAAGTAGAGGAAATAAAAGAGCCCCTACCCAAAGTAGAAGAAAATGAAAAGGAGAAAGAAAGGGAGAAGGAAAAGCAGATGGAGAAGGAAAAAGAAAAGGAGATGGAAAAGCAAAAGGAAAAGGAGAAGCAAAAGGAGAAGGAATGGGAAAAGGAAAAGGAAAGGGAGAAGCAAAAGGAGAAAGAAAAGGAAAAGCCTCAAGCTCCCCCTCCACCCAAAAAAGCTCTTCAGAAAAAAGCTACTGCTAATCAAAACAACAAAAAGTCTACCAAAAATAACACGGCCAATAACTTTATTAATCAGAAGTCGAATTCTGCAAATCTCGAGGCTTTAGACGTAGAAACAGAGCAGACTCTTAAAGATATAAATCGCTGGTTGGAACATACTCCAAGATTCTCTGAATTTTCTTCAGCCTCCAATTCTCCATCTCGTTATATGATGGATGATTTCGACCCGGCTATAACGAGCAAATTGGATGGTCCCTCAAATACCAAAGATGACTTAATGCCAGTGAAACTTCAAGAGGCCTTTGACGAATTGGTTGCTGACAACAATTCGTCGTCCGACTCTAACTTGCCAAAGAAAGACATCATAAGCGAGCTGCTGCCAGTTGCAGCTGCTGCTAGATTAAACACATCACCACCTCATTCAACCACTTCTGGAAATTCAGTTGGCAGTACTTCGGTAAATGCTTCTTCGAATTCTTCCACGATAAATACACCCTCCATAGCATCGTTGAGCTCGGTAGCAGTGGCTAATACACCCCTTCTCATACCTCCGCCTACGACAATAGCTCCCAGTTTGACTACGCTGACAATTCCAAAAGCCAAAGAACCCTCGACCACTCAACTTTTGTTACATCCCCCACCTCCTCCCCATATAAAGAAACAAATGGCCAAGGAGGACAAAAGGAAGTCTTTAAAGGAGAAACTGCAAGCAGCTTCGAACACACGAAGAAAGGATAATTTATTGCGCACCATAGACCGTTTGCAACCCGGCAAGGCAAAGGGTAATCTCATACAAAATGTAAACAAACCGGATGAACTATTTATGCCAAATGCAGTCGCAGCAAAAACTAAAGAAGTCAAAAACTCTCTCATAGTGGAGACAGCTGACAACGTGCCGAAATTAAGTTTGGGCACTGTTATAAAAACTGATGACTTTTCTATGGGTTCCACACCATCTTTTATTGATGAATTGGCTTCGAAGACAGTAAATAAGGCGGCATCAAGTCCAGCCGTAACCACAGATAAGGAAAAAGATTTGGAAGAAAAATCTAAAGCGAAAGAAACTTTATTAGAAAGTTTATTACCGTTTCCCAAAATTGGTTCTTCCCTATGCACCGCAGCACATTTATTGCCAATCGAGGATAAAGTTAAAAAGTTGAATGATGATTTGAAGTCAACTTCGAGTAGTGAAAAACCCAGGCCTTTTGAGAGCCTTACAGCAACATTATCTTCAATTAACTCTGCTTCCTTGAATTCATCAAATAATTCGGTAACTGGAACCATAACTGCTAAAAAAGACTCTGATGCCGCTAAGAATGCTGTTCCTCCTCCTTCAACAGCCGACACAACTAAAGAAAAACCAAATTTGAGCGCTTGGTTTAAAGCTTTTGGAGCTCCCAAAAAGACCAAAAAGCCAGAAGAGGAAGAAAAGCAACAGCAACCCGAAAACAATGAAAGCTCTTCAGAGAAGTCACAAGAAAAAACTTCCATGTCTTCAGCTTCCAACAATGCAATTGCAGCTAAAAGTCCCACTTCTAGTTCTCTAATAGGTGAAACCTTCTCTCTACCCTCAGCTCCAAGACAACGCAAAGCCAGCACAGGCAGTACTATATCGGAAAGATCCAGTTTTTCCCAAGACCCAGATTCACCACGCATAACAATAGAGGACCGTTACGGCTCCTACAATGCCGGATCATACACTTCACCAATCGGTGCTTCTCCTATAGGTGCTTCACCGATTATGGTATCACCTAAACCTGATGAAATTACCAAACCAGCCTCTCCCTACCCCTTGAATGGCACCATTAAGGTTAATTTCTACCAGGACACCACCACAAAGAGCAGTCCCGACAAAAGTTGCAGTCCACGTGAAATGACTTCACCGTATCCGCAGTACTCACAGCACATATACTCTTCTGCATCTTCCCCAAATGTATCAACACCGGAACTTAGCGGCACTTCGCCTTATGGCGGAGCTAACAGCTACAATCCTTCCGGTTCGGAAGCTTCTAAGACACCAGTGTATTCCTCGACATCGCCCTTGCCAAATTTGTATGATCAATACAAACAACCGAGATCTCAAGAATCCGATTACAATAGTTCCATGAGTCCAAGTACTCCGAATCCTCATTCACCCTATCAGCAGGCCCAGAGTTCTCCCTACACAACACCACATACTACACCACAACCTCACCAAAGTCCGTATCATCCCCCAAATTCACCATATCAGCAGCCACAGCAATCGCCTTACACAGCATCCAATCATGCTCACAGTCCAGCATCAAACACAGCCGTTGCTGGTTCAGCTGCCTCCAGTGTTCATTCGCCCTTGAATCAACAGCAACATAGCCCCCTGGCTTGTATTGGATCTCCTGCTTCTTCAGCGACAACGCAACCGCCTACACCTTTGGCGAACTCCCCAGCCGAACAGCCGGAGCAACATTCACCATACCAGCAGCCAGTGATGTCACCGTATCAACAACAACCACCAAGTGTTGGATCTCAGCAAACGCAGCAGCAACCACAGGCTATTGCACCACAACCGCAACCGCAACCTCCAACATATAGTCAAACTTCTTTGACAAACACCACACCGAATTATCACAACGCCACTGCTGCTACTGTTCCTAACATAAGCTATGGTGAACCAAATAAGGCCACGTCGAACTCTGTGCAGCCTCAAACCCCTAGCTTAGAAGAACAACAGCAACAACAACAACAACAATCATCGGCAATGTATTCCTCTCAAATGTCAGATAACACTGGAAATTTGCAGAACCAAAATCTAACTTCTAATAGCAATTCATATGTGCCCCCACCATCGAAGGTGGCACAGCAAGTGCAACAGCCACAGCAACAACATAACAAGGAAACCCAGCAGCAACAACAACAACAGACAAATGATACTTTACACAACCTTTATAATTCATCTCTATTAAACACAAACAACAGCAAAACTAAAGGCGAAACCAAATCAAACGACTGGAGGGATACCACATTACCATCTACGTCGTCGAATCAAAATACTCAACAACACAACATCTTATCGAATCTAACGCAGCAGCAATCATTAATTCCAAAACCGGCTTATCCCACATACGCCCAGTATCAAGCGGAAGCCGCAAGCAAACAATCAGTTGTCTCACAGCCTTCTCTTGACAGCTTGAGCCAAGAGAATAAAACTTGCAATAATAACGCCGTGTCCAATTCGGTGGCAAACTCGTCGTCGTCGTCATCGTCATCGTCGCCGTCACCAGCAGCATCATCATCTGTTGCCCAAAGTTATGGTTTGCAAACTAATGCGTCCAACACTCTCACTTCTTGCTCCAGTTCCACAGATATGGTGGCGCTTATGCAGCATATTCAACAGCAGGTACACGCACAAAAGAGCCACCAACATACTCCAAATCCTCACAAGCGAGCTGGTGATGACCTATTGGGAATGGATTATAGTGAAAGCACGGCTAGAAAGGTGCCAAAGTGTGATGAACAGCAAACGGCTCAACAGCAACAACAACAGCAACAGCCACAGGCAATGCAGCAGAATCAGCAGCCACAACAACAGTTACCACAACAAAATAAATCATCGACTCCGCAAACTGCTGTTCAACAACAAACTCCACAGCAGCAACAGTCAACACTTTCCGCTCTTTTAAGCCAAAATCCTACACAAAGCCAACAACACCACTTGCACCAACAGTCTACGCAATCTCAACAACAACAACAACAACAGCACCAGCAAATGCAACAGCAATCAGCACAATCCCAACAGCAGCAGCAAGCACAGCAAACACAACAAACTCAGGCAACGACCACTCCACAAGACCAACAACAGCAGCAGCAACAACAATTGACTAAATATTCTCAAATGTTTGACACGTTCTTGGGTTCGATGGCATTTGGAAAACATCTCGGAAATATAGCGCCGGAAAAAGCATTTGCAATGTACAATCATGCAGCATCTTTGGGATTCCCTAAAGACTACACCAAAGATACACAGTCGTGCCAAATGCAACAGCAGCAACAACAACAACAGCAACAGCAGCACCAGCCACAGCAACAACAGTCACACAAGGCACTGCAACAAGAACAAAATAAGCATCTCACTGCACACTTAATGCAGCAACAACAGCAGCCAAGGGAACAACAACAGTCTAGTTTAACTCAGCAAAATCAAAACTTACAACATCAAAATAAATCCACTCTTGACATGATGAACAAAACTCCAATGGGTTATGGAACCAACAGTGCATCAGCTAGCAATTTAATGCAGCAACATAATCAACAGCAGCAGCAGCAAAAAACTGCAGATGCTTCACTACAACAACCGATAAATATGTCCAACACAGACAACACATACATGGCACATCAGCAGCACCATACAATTCATCAACAGCAACAACAACAACAACAACAACAACAACAACAACAGCAGCAACAACAACAACAACAACAGCAGCAGCAGCATAGTTTATATAATAGCTCTAGTAAATTGGCTCAAAACTCTCAACAACAACAACATCCGCAAACTGCACAACAACAACATCAACAAATTTCTCATAATTACGGCCAACAACAACAACAACATCAGCCACAAACGCAACAACACGCATCCGCAAATGATAAAATCTCTTCATCAGCTTCTGCAACCAACAATTCGTCCCTTTCAACTTCAGCAAACAGTCACGAATCCAGCTCATCCAATGCAGCTGCAAATAATCCTCTACTCAATGCAATGACAACGCCTCATCATCTCTCGCATACTCACCACTTGTCGGCCTATAACAAACCAACACCTCCACCACCACCCGCACAAACCTACAACAATCCGGCTGCCTCTCTCCTGCATCCATTAGCAGATCCATCGTTAATGAGCCTCACAGGTCAATCAGCTGCCAGCAATTATTACGACAAAACTATGCCGCCAGCAGCCCACGCGTACAATTCAGCGACGACGGCAGCAGCTTCTAAAGGCTTAACATCTGCCGCATCACAACTCTATTTGAATTCTATGCAAGCTGCGGGTAATGCGGCCACAACAGCAGGAAACAGTATTTATGGTAACCCCCATCAAATGCCAACAGCTTCAGGTTATTTACACAGCTTGGCGGGTAATAGTGCACAGACTGCTGCTACGCAGCAAACCCAACAGCAGCAGCAGCAGCAACAACAGCAACAACATATTGAACCGCAAAAGCCAACTCCTGCCAAGAGAGGACGTAAGAAAAAAGCTTCAACTATAGCGGCAGAACAGGCGGCTGCTGCAGCCAAAGCTCAACAACAGCAGGCTCAACAGTTGCAGCAACAGCAGCAGCAACAGCAACAACAACAGCAATCCCAACAACACCAACATCATCAAGCTCAGACTGCTCACCAACAGCAGCAGCAGCAGCAGCAGCAGCAGCAGCAGCAGCAGCAGCAGCAGCAGCAACAGCAACAGCAGCAACAAAGTCTACACTCCTCTCAATACAACAATCCAAACACCCAAAATGCAGCGGCTCCCGTTTCTACGGCACATCAACTGCAAGCACTACAAAGCTTCCAACTATATGCTGGCCTCAAATCTACGGGCGTCGGTTCGCCTCTATCCACATCCAACTCTTCTCAAGCTACTGTAGGATCTCAAAACTCCAGTACAAATGCCAACATTAACTCCTCATCTGCCAACTCGTCATCCTCATCCACCACATCCGCTTTAGATGCTGCAGCAATATCCCTAAAAACTGCCGCCGGCATGGTACCAGGTAGTGCTTTTAATTTTGGCCATACAGCCAGTACACTGGGCTTGTATGGCGATCAAACGGGCACCAGTTACTTGGATCAGTTTAGAGATGCTTCAAACCCCTACTATATGCCACCCGCGCCTGCTCACAGTAGAAGTACAACAGCCAATGACGCTTCCGCCTCTGCAGCGGCCAGTGTTATGGATAAAACGCAGGCGGCTTTAAATCCCGCTGCCACACCCAATCCATACAGTTTTCTTGCAGCACATCCCTCAGCGCGAGCGTCGCCTTATTTCATGAATGCTGCTTCACAACTGGACGCCGCTAACAGTCAATTATATCAGCAATATCTACGACGCGATGACTATCACACACGCATGATATTCAATCCCTCGCTGTTGGGTGGACCGGCCAGTGCAGCGGCCGCAGCAGCTGCCGCTGGCTATGGTCAACCACCTCCATCGGCTTATAGGCCGTCTTCGTTGGGTATACCCAAACCATATGATGCTGCCAATCCTCGATCATGGTTCTAGCAGTCCGCCCAGAATGGGCAACAGCAATCAACATCCCTGGAAGCGGAAAGCGGAAGCGATCAAATGAATACGATTATGGGAACACAACAACAACACCAACAACAACAACAACAACAACAACAACAACAACAACAACAACAAGAACAACAACAACAGCCGCAGCAGCAGCAACAAGATAACAATACACATTCTCTTCATACTCATCAGAACAACCAATTACACTAAATGTAAATCAATTTTATTTCGAGGGTTTCAACGCTGGTCGTGGGAATTTTCGTTTTTTTTGCACATAAATGTTTTTTATTTTTATTTTCTACTTTTTTATTTTATTTTATTTTATACCACACTTTCTTAATAGTTGTGTGATGTTCGAAAATACTCTTTTTTTTCAACAACAACTAGTATTTGTCAATGACTTTAAATTTTATTTAGATAATAAGACTTGTACGCACTCATTGTATTTCAATATATCAAGCGAACTTTTATTGCTTGCATAATAATGTGAAATATTGATGGGCAACGTTCGTAATGTGAAATAATAATCAACACCCCAGGCAGTCGAGTCATCTAGAAAATTTGTATGAAAATCTCTCAAAAAAATGAAACGATTTCATATAAATTTTCTACTCAAGTCGCAGCAGAATTTTAAGGCAAATATTTTTTAAGTCATTCTATCACCGTAGAAAGGGACTTTTCCGTACCCTATTTACAAGAAGAAAAATATTGGAATATTGCTCGTAAAATTTTAAAAATTGTGCAGAAGAGCCGAATCTTAATCCTGCAAAACTCAGTCGTTAGAAGCATATTTTTTGTTGTACAGTGTTGTACAAAGTTAATTTCACATATTCGAACGGAGTTCCATTGAGATTTGATTTTTTCAAACATCCTCCATTAACTTGATTTGAACAAAAACTCACCAACATATTGCATTAGTATTAAATGTTGCTGTTACTGTTCCACAATACGGGTGACTGTTTAAACAGTCTTTTTTTATTAACTTAAAAGCAAAACAAACAAAAAAAATTAAATTAATTTTAAACTAAATTACCAAGTAATTTCTCTTATATTTCTTAAATGAAAATTTATTTAATTCATTCAACCATTTGAAGCGTAAATTTTTTTTGTATATATTTTTTCTTTTCTTATTCGTACATTCAAGTGCAATTTTTAAACTGAAATTCGAGCTATTTCTTATCAATATATATATGTATGTAATATAAAATAACTGAAAAGGACTAACATATTAATTACACACATATGACTTTATTACTTGTTTTTTTTTTTTAGAAGAAATCATCAATAATATTTTAACTAAAATACATGACATTTACAAAAAAAAAAAAAAAAAATCTTTAAATATTTCATATAAATTAAAAAGTTTAAAACCCTACAACATCTACAACTCATTAGCTAAGGAGACATTAAAATATATATTACATTGTAGTTGTTTTTTTTAATGATAAAATTTTATTATTAAGTTTTTAGATTTTAGTTTGTAAACGAAATAAATCTTTAAGGAACAAAGCAGAAAATATAACCAACCAAAACTTTATTAATGAAATTACAATAAAAATACGCTTTAAATTTTAAGATAAACTTACAATACATACATATATTTAATTCTAAGTTTATTTAAGTAATTTGAAAAGCCGAAAAAAACAAACTATGATTTAAATGTAAACTATAAATTGTTGAATTAAATTAAAAAAAAAAAAAAATTACATGCATACATATGTTTTTATTAATATTAGAAAAAGAAAATACTATTTAAAATTAAATGCTAAAGTAAATAATTTAATACATAATTTTATTTTTGTTATTATTGTAAAGAAGAAAAAAAAATCAATTTCTTTTGTTTCGTTTATGGAAAGCCACCAAACCTCAGTGGTGTTGCCAGATTTTACACAAACAAAGCAAACAAAACAGCTGCCCCATTTGCTGGAAATCAATTCATAAATTCTGGTTGCCAACCATTGACAATTAATTATTAAATTTTGGCAACATCGAACTGAAGTTCGGTATCTATCCCTGATATTAAACTCTATTCGTATATTTATAAAGCCAATTCATATTGATCAAATGTACATAAATTACAAAGTCTTAACTCGCTGTCGGGAGTGTATGAAATATATGTAGACTTTACATAAGTTCTTAAACTTTTTAGACACTACGATATTTAACTATTTTTTTTTTATTATTAATTTCTTTTATGAAAAGTTACTTTAATTTTTTTATGACTTCCTTAAAATTTTTATAAAATAATTAATAATACACAAATAATAAATATATGCATATATGAAATATTTTGTAAATTTTGTCAACAATTTTTGGTTTTTGAAATATTTTGGTAAATATGTATGTACATATCTCTCATTTACTTCAATAGTGGCACAACTCAAAAAACCTGTTTTGCAGAAAACGCGTTTTAAGTTTTCGATTTGCATACAACTCAATGGAGAAATTAAAAAAATTCTCTCAGGAGGTGATGGTACAAGCTATTTATATGAAATTTTTACATAAGATAAAATACGAAATGCCGCATCTTTCTGCATTATTAACTCAAAAAACTCATTTTTTGAGTTATGCCACTATTAAAGTAAATGAGCGATATTGTTCCTTTATTGCAGCAGAGAAAGCTAATTTTGTGGAAAACAATTTTTAAATATTCAATTTCCATACAACTCCATGAAGATATTAAAATATTTTCTTTTCTATAAGACTTTTATATGGAGTTTTTACGCAACATTTTAAATACACTGTGGTTCATTAGGATAGAACCAAGTACATGTTAAGCAAAATTAGTTTATACATTCCCATTAAAACAAAAACAGAGTTAGACTTGCTGAAAAGAAGAAGACCCCAATGAAAGCTTAAAGAAGAAAAATCAAATACAAATGCATTATAAGGGCATTTTCTTCTATTTGTTTGTAAGGGGCCGTTTAGATGAAGGGTGGCCTAGCGGGGAAACGTCGCCTGCGAGTCGTATTTGTAGGCGAGAAGTGAAGGGAAGCTTGTGGGGTAGCAAAAGTCGCACCTACTGGGAATTGAAGCGACAATTTCAAGTCTTTCACATATTTCTTTCTCTGGTATTTTTCTTAGGCTATGTACATATGTACAAGCAGTGTTGCCAGTTGGACCAACTTTTTTATAACGTGCATGAAATAAAGAGTTATACAGCGTTCTGCTTATCGCGCACTTACATATGTACATTAAAAACAAAAACAAATTTTTAAATTTTGTTGTAGTGTCCAATGTACTCGTGGGACATACCCTAAGCATTTGGCAGGGGTAAGTGCAAGTAAATCAACCGTTCGTCGAGCTATTTTGTGCAGTGAACATCTGCAGGTCCGAAAAATGTGAAAAAACTTCCATTAAATGCATTTCATCAACAGCAGCGAATACAATTTGTAAAAGGCCAGATGACATGGGACTTCCAAAAACAATTAGGCGATAACGATTTGCGAAAGAGGTGGTCTTTTCTGATGAAAAAAAATTCAACTTGGATGGACCCGGTGGCTATAGCTTTTATTTTCACCAATCCCCAATCAATTGACTCGTTTTTACATTTGTACACTTTCAGTGTTGGTATCCCTACGAAGAGTAAAAGCACATTAAGCTGTTGCAAAAAGGGCAAAAAGCGCAAAAAAATACGAAAAAGAGGGTAAAAAAGCACCAAAATATTTTTTTTTTAATTTTAATACATTAACGTACCTTTTCACAATGTCTGGTTAAAAGATAACAGAGACTTTAACGGCAAGTTTTTTATGAAGAACTTGCAGTTAAAGTTCACGTTAACTCTTAACCATACATTGTGAAAAGGGACGTAAGCCATTTAAAAAGGAGAGTTTAGAGTGTAAAAGCTCAAAATATAATTTAAAATTTTTGCTTCGAAATAAACAAAGTATTTGAGATGTAATAACAGAATTTATTAACATATTAATTAAAACAAAATCTTGTTTAATTTAATAAAAATAAGTATGTGAAAAAAAATAATAAAAAAAAACATGAGTCAAATAATTGGGTATGTTCTGCATTCCACGTGAAATTAAAACGTGTGGAATTGCCGTAGAATTGTTGTTGGAAATATGTATTTACAACAACAATGCTATGACAATTCCGATCGATTTAATTTCACGTGAAATACAGAACATACCCGAATATAGTAGCATATACTCGCATACATACATACATACAATAGTAGGTGAAGCTTATGCTTAGATTAAGATATGTATGTTACTGAAAAATCATTTACACATAAAGAATGCATTAAAAGCGTCACTCTTTTCTTAAGTACTCTTAACTTAAAAGTTTTTGTTTTTGCGTTATTCACCCTTATAGTTGTCAACATTGACAGCACGTCAATACGATATGAAAAAAATTAGGGGTTGGCTACGCGTTGTCTAAAACAACTGACTGGTATTGATAACCTCATGCTTTCAATCGAAATCGGCCCTTAAAATTTAACCACCCTATAGTATGATTAAATATTTGTGTAAGCTTTAACAAATGTATTATTCCCTACTACTTTCAATCAATTATTATGCAGAGAATTATGTGGTACTTTCCAGTTACTTCCGTTTTTTATTTTCAAAAAAAAAAAAAAAAAAAATAAATTTTTTAATCCCAATTATGAAAAGTTTTCTAGATTGTTTTTAACATAGTTTCCGTTATTGTCATTAAAACCAATTTAATAAGCCTCAGTTAAAAGATGCTGATATTAGCGCTTAAAAGTATTTTGGTTTTGTAAATTAATAATATTTTTATTTAACAAAAAAGCACCAAAAGCACTGTAAGAAATTGTTAAAAGCACTGTAAATACCCGCCTTTTAAAAAAGGGTATTAGCCAAAATTTCTCGTTTATGAAGAGGCAAAAAGCACCAAAAAATACCCGAAACGCACCAAAATACCATCACTTTAAACATGCTGCAGAGTTGCATTTTAGGCTATCTTACAGCTGCAGCATTTCTGCACAATATTTTACACAAATTTAAAAGTCCATAAAACGTTATTACACTGTAATTCGTTGCGAAAAGAAAATAGGGGATCTACTGTGTAATTCTAAACGAAAGAAACGTAAATGCATCACTGCGCTGCAAATGGAAATTGAAATGTCCTGAATTGCTTCACTAAAGTAGATAAAACACAAATAAACCTGGCTACTACTGAAAATGATTATCAGCGAACTTGTATTGCGTTTTAAATAAAAGTTTGCTCGAATGATGCAGCGCTGTGATGCATTTACGAACATAACCATTAACATACAAATTCGAAAGCATTTTCTTTCGTTTCGAAATCACAGAGTAGATCCCCAGGAGATGTACTGTGTTATTCGAAACGAAAGAATATACTTACGAATTTGTATGTTAATTTCATGTCAATTACAGAGTAGACAGATCCACACAGGGTGTTCACTGTGTAGTTCGAAACGAAAGCAAATGCTTTCGAAATGCAATGTTAATAACATGCAAATTCGAAAGCATTTTCTTTCGTTTCGAATTAAAGAGTAGGCCCCCTGGTATTTTTGTATGTTATTTACATTTCAATTCGAAACTTGCCAACCAGGGTTGTCTTGTCAACTTGTTTGGCGCCTAAATTATTGATTTGGCGACATGGCGATTTTTCTGGCTATAAATATATATTTGTTGGCGATTTTTATTACTTTTTTTAAATAAAATTGAATTTCAACGTTTTTGTAACTTGGGAAAATTAATTTGTTGAGAGAGTAGTTTCAAAAATAAATCCATCCAAAACTCGTCTGCTGCAAGAAATTAAAACAAATACAATTTGAAGCTGAAAAAAAAGTCAGCCAATGTATTAATGGTAAAGTAAGAAAATAAAAAAACATGTTGATTATTGAGTTCTTGTTTCAACTTTGTTATTTGTTGTTGAGCTTCTCATTTGTTTAAATGAAAGTTTATAATATAATAACTCTAGTTGTCCTAAGAAACTTTTGGTAAAGATTCCCTGATGATCTGCATTAGCAGCAGTGAAATGCGCATAGGATCCAGATAAACCCCTCAATAATCAATTTCAATGTATTTTTAATAATAAAAAAAATATTTTACTTAATAAGTAAAATATTAATTTGGGATTATTTAAATGCGTTTAAAAAATTTTAAACTTAAAACAATTTAGTTTTAGTGATTTTTCTTATATTAATTATAGTAAATAATACCGTTTTGAATTTGGATGAGAAAATATTTACAGGAATTAATTTTTGGCAAATTTATTTCTACTTTTTGGCGATTTTCTGCTAATTTTTTTAGGATTCTTTTATAAAAATTTATATAAAAAAAATGTCATAAAAAACAAATTTATTATCAAATATATGTATATTAAGAAAAATTACATAAAATTAATTTTGGCGATTTTTAAAACCAATTTGGCGAAATAGGTGGGAAAAAATCGGACAACCTTGCTGCCAATCCAAGAAATGGAATATTTCTTTTATGAATTTGGTTTTATAAATATAAAACAAAGTGTATTAACATTATTGAAAATTCACATAAAAAGAACAAAATATTAAATATATTTAAAAGTTAATTTTGAAATTACAACAAACAATTAATTTGTACAAAATAATTTTAAACATATTCCCAACTAAATTTAAAAAAAAATCCTAAAAATAATATATAAGGAAACGGAATTTTGAAATTATAATTTAAACAGAAATTCATTCTTACATTATTTTTATGTATTTTTAAAGAAAGAAATTGTATATAATGCAAATAATTAAAAAAAAAAATCAAGGACAAATTACTTGGTTTCATTTAAATTTTGGAAAGTTTTTTTTTTTTGCCAACAAAATATTACAAGTAAAGTTAACATTCCTCCAGACAAACAAATATTTTGTTAACTTTTACATTAACTAATGAGTTTTTATCTATAAACAAAGAAAATCAAGATAAATTGAAATCAAAATAAATTTTCAAAAAAAAAAAAAAAAACAAAATCTATAATAACAAACTGGAACAAAGTTTATGCTAAACTCATCATCATATTTAGTAGCTTTAGCTTGAAAAGTTTTATTATAAAAGAAAAATTTACTATATATATATAAAAATTCCTCAAAATCATAGCTCTCCCCAAAAAAAAAATCTATAAATTAAAGTGTCTTAGTTTTTGTTATTTTAAAAATTACACAAAAAAGTCAATAAAAATTATAAGTTTAGAAATTGTGCTTCATCCTTAAAAAGCAGTTTAAAAGAAAATTATAGCACATACAAACAAACAAACATACTTACATACTTACATACATACATAAAAACTTACTACGTAAATAGTTAATAAACGCTTTTTATGTTTTGCATAGTTTTAGATACATACATACACATGTATGTGTTTATATCTTTTTCATTAAATTGTTAAATATTGTTTAAAAAAAAAACTACATAAACATAATTTTAAAATTATTTAAATTAATTTAAAGCACTATTGTAAACTATTAATGTCTTATTTAATTCATATACTTAGTACATATATACATACTTTTATACATATATAAATATGTATATTTTTTATGTTTCTTTTGCATATACATACATATTTAATATAATAAAAATTATTTATGAAAAACTTAAACGTACCTTAGTGTAAATTAAAATATAATTGAAGAGAATTAATTTATAATATGAATAAAAAATATATTTATATACATACATACATACATACATACATAACGATTTAAAAAACAAATTACTCGAAACACTTTATATAACAAACAAAAAATAATGCATTATTCTGATATATAAAATAAATACATACATAAATACACATATAATATATTATGTAGTTGGCTTATATTGAAAAAAATAAAAAATAAAATGGATAGAGAGTGCAGTTTTATTCTGCATTTTAATATAAGTTTAATTACATTTAAATATAAAAATGTAATTGAAATTAAATATACAAATATTGACATATTGAGAAAAAAAATAATATATTACAATTTATAAAAAAAAGCAAAAATGCATTTTAATTTTTAACTTCTCACTAGATAGATAGTGACTACGTCAAAGTTAACTATGAAATTTCTCAGTGTAATTGTATCAATTCTTTATGCAATACGAGTACATAACGGTATTAAGAGTCATTTCTAGGAAGTTCGTACGTTCTAGAAAGTTATTTATTGAGATCTTAGGTACATTTTTGTAGTTGATTGATTCCTTGAATTTTGAACGGTTTGCTACCTATGGACCTGAACAGGGGCAAAAAGTTAAAAAAAAGATCGAATTTTTGAAATTTTTCGCGGTTTTGATCTTGAAGATGAAGTTTTTTGATTTTATATATTCACAATTTTTGTTCTTTATAACAAGAGCTACAACTTTGCCTCAGACAGTAAATCAAAATTCCAAACGGTTTGCAAGATATGAGCCAGAGAAAACGCAAAAATGACACCTAGGCCCAAAATCTTTGGGGGCCCATAAAAACAAAAGTGCATGACTTGGGGCAAAATTGGGAGACACGATCTGAAGTTTTATCGGCAAACCTCCATCAGTAAAGAATTTCGAGCACTTTTAAATTAAAAAAAAAGAAGTTAATCAGGTACCCGCACATTGGTGGTAGGTAGGGTTACTTATGTGCAATTAACATGACAATTAAATTGAATTTTTTCTTTTACCCGTTTCAGATTAAAATTCAGTTTTTTCTTCGTTATTTGATGGTTGGCATCACTTTAATGCACATAAAAGCTTTTTTATTAAAACCCTAAAATTGGTAATAAGTATGGCAGCCTTGTTAAAATATTTATCACAAAATCCCCAAAGATATGCTTCAATTTTATTAAAAATCCTTTGAGTTGGTAATATAGCATTGCACAGATACATCTGTTTGCACCAGTTTTGCGTGTTTTTTGGTTCTGGTATGAACAAATATGTTATTTAGCGTTTTCTGTTACTAGTTGTAAATGTTGACTTTTAAAGCAATTATTGTATGGTTGGGCAATGAGCAAATGAAAACAACACATTTATTTTCTTTGTTTTTCTAAAACAAATAAGATACATAAAACTGATTTTACCGTAAGTGCCTTATGATG
Organism: Tachina grossa; assembly: GCA_949987645.1. NCBI lineage: Eukaryota > Metazoa > Arthropoda > Insecta > Diptera > Tachinidae > Tachina > Tachina grossa. The sequence goes on along the minus strand of OX465276.1, from coordinate 30,218,938 downwards.
TGTTGAGAAAAAATATACAAGGCTGATGAATAAATGAATAAAAGCAAAATTTCACATACATATGTAAGTAGATAATACATGTACATGAAACACATGAGCTGCAAATACAAAAAAATGACACGATATGCATTATTCTCAGAGCAAAATTGTCTATCTCTCTCTCTATAATTGGCTGCGCCGCAAAATAACATAGCGAACGTCCGCACATACATCTCCATCCATCCATCGTCCATCATGTATTTGTTTCAACAATGGTTTTTTTCATATGTTTGTATTACAATATGTATTTTTGAGCAAAAACAGATCAAACAGTTGCTCAGCAGCAATACAATAAGCAATTGTTATTTGTTTTTAATTGCATTGTAATTTGGAAAAGCACGCACACACAATAACACTTATACTAGTTCTGTCGCTCACACTACAATTTATGGTACATACCATGGTATATTTGTTTTGGCTATACAAACGAGTATACAAATGCAACCCTTTAGTTGATAATAAATGAAGTTTGATTTCCCGCCAAACGGGGAAAAAATAATCATAAAATTTAAAAACCAAAAAAAAAGTTTGTATGTATTTTTAATTTAATTCCACTTTTTAGTTGTTTTACTCACATTAAGTATAAAAATTAATAAATTTAATGTGCTCATAATTTGCATTAATTAGCAGTCACTGAAAACAAGAGTACTATAATTCATCTTTAGTGGGACTAATTAAACGTTTTGTTGTATTTTATAAGAATTTTAATTTGAATTTAAATAATATTTTTGTGTGTTTTTGTTTTATTATTTGTTAATAAGTGAAGTTATTTTTATTTTATAAAAGAAGTTTAAGACATTGTAATATAGTTAATTTATGAGTTTTTTTTTTATTCGATTTTAAGTTTAAGTTTATGGAAAAATCAAATCATAATTGATAGGAAATATTATGAGGTGCGCTTCAAAGTGATAATGTTACTTCAAAAGTCATGCTTGTGATGCGATAGAACGAGAAATGAATTTTAGTTCCCATGAAAAGTCAGGGATTGTAAGCCATTGGCGTAAAACCAAAAAAATTTTTTGGGGTAGTGGAGGTATTATGACGTTATTTTCGTAATATGAATTTAAATATTTACATACATGCAATTTTTAAATTGGGGGGAGTCAATTTAGCCCCCAGAATGGCCTTTCTACGCCTATGGCTACAGTAACATTTAAAGTATAAAATAAACAAATTCTAATAAATACAAAACAAATCTTTTGAACTGCATATCTGATTACAAAATGATTTGGAAATGGAAACAAATTTAAAGGTCACTTTATGTTTTAGTTTTGCTAAACATAGGATTAACTATTACCCCTTTTAGACACACAAAGTTTACTTAGCAAAGTCTTAATTCAGCTTGGTGAAAGACAGCGCGAGATAAACTTACTCATTATGTCTTTGCAAAGTAAACTTTGCTTGTCTAATTGCGGACTATACGGAACTTTATCGCCAAGTTGTAATAATGGCCTGTAGTACAAAGAAGTGACTTTATCACTTTGCAGCGCACTATTCTTGTGAGAATAATGGATTGGATTCTATAAATTTTATTAATTTTTTATTATACATACATATTTTGCTTTCAACAAATGAGCAACGATTCTTAAAAAAACTTTTATCATAACTTTTTTATTGATCATGCATCATAAATCAATTTAATGGTTTAACTATTGTTATAAAAATTTATTTATTTTTTTTTGTCCAAACAATTATGGAAAAAAATACTAGAATTTGCTATTTAACACTAAAATAGTAAAGTATACATACGAGTAATTGTAATTGTTTAAATAACAAATAATTATTTATGTTAGTACATAAATTTGTATAAAATTTAGTATAAATATTTTATAAGCGGATATCCTTATATCAATTACAGAAAATAAAATAAAAAAATTATAGATATGTGCACTCTTTTTTTAAATTTATTTTTAATATTTTTTATGTTTGTTTTTTCTTAATTTATTCAAATGCTAAATTTCATTAAACTTTTTTGAACTTATAGAAAACAAATAGACAAAAAAAAAAATTCAATATAAATTTATATGTATTAATTAAAAAAAACTATGATTGATTTGTTCTGTTTCTTTTTGTTTGTTGTTGTTGCAAAACTGTTTGCATTTCTAATAATGGCTTTTGTGTAAAAAAAAAATTCAAGAAAAAAAATTTTATAAAATAGAAGGCCAATTATTTAACCTTTTTCGTTAACAGCGAGCGTTTCATATATAAGACTTTTTTTTAATAATTATTGCGTTTCAATTGCAAATATCTATATTAAATATTAACATAATAATAATTAAATGGTTAATTGTATTTAAAAGAGAATGTGTCAATTAAAAACGAAATCTTAGCAATGAAAATTATTTGCTACACAATTATTGAATGATTAATAGTATTTTTTTTTTTTGTTTTAAAAGAGTTTTAAAGTGTTTGTTTTATTGTTCTTTAAGACTTTTTCCTACTTTTTGGTTTTATTTATATATATATATTTTTTATTTTATTTATATTATATATTATATATTTTTTCTCCAATTCTTTAATGCTAACGACATTCGCTTATATGTATTTGAAATAATGGAAACTTGAATATTGAATGACTTTATGAGTAAAACGTGTGCGCAACTTGATATTAATTATGATTTTAAAAATATTTGAATTTGAATTTTAATGATAGGAATAAATTTCTAATAATAATAATTCTTAAGTAAAGATTATATTATACCACGCTCGGCACAGTGTCGTACATAGGTACGAATCCCGAATCTAGCTGGACAAAAGTAAAAGTGAGGGTTTCAAAAAAAAAAAAAAAAAAAAAAATTGCATTTCTTGGTAGCAAACGCTCAGTTTTTTTTTAACTTAATAATTTTTAAGTACTTTATTTATCTAATTTTTATTTCAATTTAAATTATATTTAAATACGATTTAATTTAATTAAAGTTGTTATTATTATTACGTTGAAAGTACGGCAGAACTAAAACATTTCCATATATTATGGAAAGCTTTCCAAACAACAGCTGTTTCACATAAACGAAAAGGTTAGGTTATCACAATGCAAAAAATTAAAATTTCATAAAAATACATTTTATAAAACCAAACGAGTGCCAGAATAGCCCAATTCACAGTCTTGCGCAAATGGCCTTGCATCATACATAGCATGTGTAAAATAGTAAAATACACTATAACACTATGCACATGCTACACTGCAAGACCATTTGCACAAGATTGTGAATTTAGCTTTAGTATTCTCATAAAATGAAAAATACAATTTCGTATTTAAATACAACTCAAAAATAATTACAGTTATTTAGGTACAAATGCTAAAATATTTCAGCAATATATATTTATTTTAACACATATCATTGGGGAACCTTAATCCAAAAATTTCTTAGAACAACTTTTGTTTTAAACTTTCACTTAAACAAATGAAAAGTTCAACAAATATCAAAGTTGAAACAAGAATTCAATAATCAACATGTTTTTTATTTTCTTACTTCTAGTTGTTCTAAGAAATTTTTGGGTAAAGATTCCCTGATGATCTGCATTAGCAACAGTGAAATCTACATAGGATCCAGCTAAATTCCTCAATAATAATATATTTCTATGTAATTTTAATAAAAACTATTTTACTGAATAAGTAAAATAATATTTTGTGATTATTAGTGCATTAACAAATGTTTAACTTAAATTATAACAATTCCAAAAAAAAACACTAGTTACTAACTTGACTGCACCCAGTCAAATATACTTGTGTGGCAACACTCTATTCTTGAACAGCTGTTGTTATTTCTTTTTTATGTAAGCAAAAGCAGTTATTTATATTTAATCTTATTGTGAATAAAATGTGAAATTTTTGTTCCCATGAAATTTTCATTCCCCATGAATTTAATTTTGCAATCGTGAATTTCATGGGAACGTTTGTTCAAGCTATTAATGCGTAGCTTAAAAATTAAATTAAATTGATCTTGTCCTAAAAATAATTATTTATAACTTTTAATATGCTTTACAAATTCTTTGAAAATTTCAGGTCCGTAGCTCTTACGGTTCTCGAGAAAACCGCCTGTGACCGACAGACGGACAGCGTAGCGAAAACAATAGGCTTCATTTTCACCTTTGGTGTATGGAATCCTAATAATAATGGGAAGTGTTGATAAAAGTAAAATATTTTTCCACTAAATATATAAAATGACATACATATCCCGTTTATACGCATTTCTTATTTGCAAATAAAACTGGAAAGCGTTGCCGTATAACTTTTTTATTGTAAGTTAATAACTCACGAAAACTATTTGCAAATAAGGTGTAAAATGTTGCCAATTATTTTTGTATTGTAAGAAATATAATACATATTTAACAATGTGTGGCAATATCATTCACGGATAGTAATGTATTCTATCTACGTATAAACGGTGAGTTCAGTATTTGCAAATAGTTTTATTTGCATATAAGATTTGCGTATAAACGAGGTAATAGTTAGAAATGCTACTCGGCTTCAGATTTTGCAAGTTTGCTTTATCAAATGTTGTAGAACTGGGGTTACCTGATTACAGTGTTGCCAGAAAATTATGATGGGACAATCCTAGATCGCTTAAAAATTTATACTAAAATGTTCCACAGAAGAAAACTAAAATGCTACGAGTATATTTATTTTAGCATTTTTTTAGAACTTCAATTTAGAGTAAAAAAAAAAAAAACAAAAAGCTCCTATGAAATGCCTTAAAATAAAAATGTAACATTTTGATGTGGCTGCACAATTATGATTTCATTTCATTGCAAATAAACCAGAATCAGAACATCTTGTATGCACTTAAAACTAAAGTTTATGCAACTCGTGCACAAGTTTGAAATGCAAATATAAAAGCAAACTAAAACCGTCACAAAAATATCTGTAACAAAAATTCTTATATAAAAAACAAAAAAAAAAAAAAAAAAAAAAATCGTGGATGCAAATAATTTATTACTAATCGCTTGTTTGATTAAATAAAGTTGTTCTTAGGTAATAGAACTTTAATAAATTACTTACTTAAAAGACTAGAGTTTAATATCAATATGTAGTTTGCTATTTAACTTATTAACATATAATTGCAATTTAAATTAAATCACCAACAGCAGCAGCCGCAAAAACAATGTTAAGGCTGTTAAATAATTTTGAAACCAAAATGGGAAGGGCGGGGGGAGGGGCAGAGTAAAAAATTGAGTTAATGAAAATGAAAATTGGCGTGAGTGTTGCAGCAACAACTATAACAAAAATATTATAAAACTAAGAAAATTTTAATAAAATATTTAATGAATATTTGATTAGTAAAAGCAACAACAAAAAAAAAAAACAAATATCCTCAACGAAATCAATGAAAACCTTATTTTACCAGCAGCCACATCTGTCTGAATAAATATTTTATTTAATTTGCTTTTAATTTTATTAATTTACAATAAACAAACACTTGTTTCCCGCTATTCAAATACGATTACAAAAAAAAATTAATTCATGAATTATAGAAAACTATAATATATAATTCTATAAACAAATGGACAAGGCCCAGATGGCAAACTACAATCACCCAACTCGGTGCGCTGATTCAAAATTTCATTATTATGATTCAGTATTAAAGGCAAAAGCAAATAAACAAACGTTAACTTATATTTCTATAAATAAAATGCAACCGCATGCATTAGATGTATTAAGATATCAAACAACTTTTATAACTATTTCCCTTTAGTACGATTTTTTTTTGTGTTCACAAAAGGAACAATAGCCAATCCAGAAAATCACGATTAAGCTTTTAACAATGAATTAAGTGCTAGAACTTTTCTTTTAATTTTTACATTTATTAAAAAAAAAAACGAAACAAAAACTAAGCAACATTAATTAACATTGTAAATTAATTGAAACAAGAAATTTCAAACAAAAGTTAGTCATGAAAATTTATTTGCTATTCCGCTGTTAAAACATTAACAGTTGCATAAACGAAACAATACAATAGCCCAATTCACAATCTTGTGCCAATGGTCTTGCATCGTTGCATGTGCAGAATGGTGGTATAGTATATTGATACTCACCACTTAACAATTCTTAGTGGTGAGTGTCAATATACTATACCATTTTGCACATGCAACGATGCAAGACCATTGGCACAAGATTGTGAATTGGGGCTAATAAAAAAATATTTGCATAAAAAGAAAATACAAAAAAATGATGTCATATGAACTTTAAAGCTCTTTGAATTATTTTACCGTTGAAACAGAAGACTTAAGACACGAACATAAATGCTGTGTCTCAACAATTTAAATGGCGCTGTGCCGCCTTTTACACTTTTTGCGACACCTAAAGCAGCAGAAATTTTAATTTTTTCACTGATATCTACTAGAAGGCTGCGTAAACAGTCTTGAAATACGTTTTGGTTTTCAAATGTATTGTCGTAGCATGTATTATACTAAATCAATAATAAATGATGTCGTTTAATAAGCGAAGCACTTGTATGTGCGCATAAAAATAAAAGGAGCAAGCATCACAAACTCTTCCGTCACGACAGTGCTGTCAGTTTAGGGGATTTTACCCCAAATTTAGGATTATTTTTCGAGATTGGGAATGACAATTTCGTGTTGGGGATCTGGGGATTTGGTGGGGATGATAACCAAGATTAAAGGGATTGTTTGGGATTTTTTTTTTTATAACTGAAGGTTCTGTTCTCAAATATTTTAGGTCCGGTAGATAAAAATTATTTATTATACAATAAAATTTACTTTGTGTGAACCAAAGAGATGAATACTTCATGAAAAAATTTATTGCAAGAAATTATTGTTGACTATCGTGAATTTTATTTACTAATCTTGCCATAAAAATATATATTTATAGCTTTCAATATTCAATTCGAAGGAAATTTTCGAAACTGTGCGATGTAATAATTCAGTTCGTGTCCACAAATAAAGTGAACAAAACCAAGGGAAAAGTGAAAAAATCTCCCGGTGAAAACTATATTCAATATAAGGGGAATGAAATATAGGAAAAAAAATTATTCGTGATTGAAATATAGCGAAAAAAGGATATATTTCGAGGGAAAAATTTTCACGACAGGGATGATTATTTATACATGTATGTACATATATATTTCTTATTAGCTCTTTCCTCCTTCCTTTGAGAAAATACAACCATGGTACATATGATGAAGTTTGTGAAAATTTTCAAATACCAATCAGTGCCCCGTTTCTGTAACTTGCGAGAAGTTCTCGCATCGAGAAAAATTAAATAATTATGTTGGTTGTCCTATTTTACACAAGATTACTCACATAAAAACGTTATAGGTAATAAAGAAGAAGTATCAAGGCAGATTAACCAATATAATGAACACTACCAAAGCAAGAATACGTAACAAAATGAAATATGACTTGTTGGAAGCACTTCTCAGAATAAACACACTTTAAAAATAATTCCATTTGTTGTGACAAATTAATCCTTCTGCTGAAATGCTAAAGCTTTTTAATACAAGTACTATGTACAACAAAATTTCTGAGCCTGATGAATCGGAAGATTTCGATTCTGAAATATTTAAAATGGTAAACTTTGGTTAAATATTTTTTTATACTTGTGTATATTCCCCGCAAAAAATTACACATTACCATTAGAACTACTTGCCATATAATGACTTACTTTTCTGATTGCCAATTTTCATTAGTCGCTTACAAATCACATTACCTAAAATTAAAAAAAAATGACGTGCAAGTTGCTAAATGAAGAGAATGTTTTTTTTAGACGAAATAGATTACGTGAAATGTTGACAAATAAAAAAATGTAAGTACTTCTCAAGAATCGATTATTTTAGTCTCACGCCTTGTTAAAATCATTAAGTTGGTAATCCAGTAGGGAAGTGCTTCCACCAAAAATGCTTAATTCCAAACTCCTTTACCTTTTTTGAAATTTTTTGCTGGGTTAAACTATGTGTTATTTTTTCTTTGCATGTTTTATAAGTACAAATTAAATTAATATGAATGTAAATAAAGCTATCGATATAAATGTTATTTTTGTCATTATTTTTTTAATAAAATTAAAAAATTTTATCTTTTTCACAAAACAAAAAATTTTAATAAAAAAACTCAATTCGGGGATTTTCGGGGATGGCAAATCAAAAATTGGGTATAAGCTCTAGAAAAAAACTGGCAACACTGCGTCACGAAGTATTTTCTTCTTTACTCTTATACCTGCAATAACTGAAACAAATGTCTTGCTAACAGTGTTGTTTAGCGTTTGTTTTAGAAGTTTTCGCTGCAGTAAAGTATTTGAAAAATCCCTCATGTCTTAAAAGTTCTTGTAAATGGTCTTGTGCAGGACTTTAATACATATTTCAGTGTTTATGAGGCTGCATTTTTTTGGTTGGCTTGAGAAAATTTCTTATACATATTTGTAAAATTTAAATAATATACACAAATTTTAAATAAATTGTGGAAAACCATTTTTTTTATTGAAATAAAGTTGTTTCAAACAAATTTTTGTAATTTCACATACAAAAAAAAACGACAATTCCGAGCATTAAATTTAAAGTGATTACATTTTACGTATAATTACGGAATTGAAATCAAATTCGATCAAAATTAGTGTCTATGAGAGACCTGATAATAATCCGACTCAATTCGGTAAATTTTGAAAATTTTCGATTTTTTTTTCAAATGTATTTTAAACCATTAAGCCGATCCAATACAAAATCTAAACAGCTTTTAAACTAAAAAAACGTCATATTGGACTGAAGAAGTTTTTTGCAAATCGATTTTAAGCAGTTATTCACTTTTTTTTTTGGCTTAAAAACTGCCGAGAATGATGAAAATTTAATCTAAATCATTTAAATTCTTCGAAATGTATTCTTGTCGAAAATTTTGATTTTTATTAAATCACTCCGAAAATCTATTGATTTTCATCCAGCTTTTTGAGCTTGAATTTAGCGCGAAGTTCCAAAAATGCTCTGCAAATTCAACCATATTCTATAATTGCTTTGAGTTTCATAAAAATAGCAATTTTTTATTATTTAAAGTAAATGTAAAATAATATTTTTAGTCCAAGCAATTTTTGAGCCTGGTTAATTAGATCTCTTTAAATATCAATTAATATGTTTTGATAAGACATTCTAGACATACAATACGGTATCCGTAAGCATTTCTATACATATTTTTAATTAATTAGCAGCATTTCTAAATGATCATTAATGATATTTATATGGGTTTTTCTACAATCTCTCTCTATTTCCCACCTGTACTTGTAGAATTTTTATAACAAATTGATTAATCATTTCATTTGCAAGAATAAGAACATATGTACACATTTCCTATTTCGTTCTAATAACGGATTAACTAAAAAATCATTAACATAACAGCAAATAATATGGACTTTTAACGCGTGAATGTTGTAAACCACGCGCTGTATTCAAAGAAAAAATAAACACATTTATAAATTTAGAGCCGAGTAGAATTATATTTGTCATTATATTAGCAATAAAATTAAAAAAAATTTGTTGTGACAATTGCACACAAAGAAATGGAATAATTAACTGGTTTTTATAGACACTGTTAAAAAGAAAAATTCAAACATTCGCGAAAACATGCAGTCTGTTCTGCGAATCGAGAGGAAAAATAGGGTGCCTCAAAAGAAAGTGTGCATCAATTAAAAAAGTAACTACACCTTTTATTAAAACGACGTTTCAAAATAGGCTCGCCTCAATTCGCTTTGAAAAATTCAAAAAGTACAAACGAATGTTTGTTTATTTTATTCAAACTTTTTTGCTTTTAAAAATATTCACAAATATTGTGAATAACAAGTAGAACTTTTGTTCCCATGAAATTTTCATTCCCAATGAAGGAAAAAATGCTATCGCTAATCTCCCGTAGAATTTTTTCTAGGCTATCAATACCAGTGAATGTAGAAAAGGGGAAAAATATTTGTAAGGCTTACAAATGAATTAAAAATCAAACAAGTTTAAGTTTAATAATAAGAAATACAAATTAAATTTAAACATAAGGTTCTGTTCTTAAATATTCTAGGTCCAGTAGATAAAAATTATTTAGTATACAATAAAATTTACTTTGTGTGATCCAAGGAGATGAACAATTCATGAAAAAATTTGTTGCGGGAAATTATTGTTGACTATCGTGAATTTTATTTACTAATCTTGCCATAAAAATATATATTTATAGTTTTCAATATTCAATTCGAAGGAAATTTTCAAAACTGTGCGATGTAACAATTCAGTTCGCGTCCACAAATAAAGTGAACAAAACCAAGGGAAAAGTGAAAAAATCTCCCGGTGAAAACTATATTCATGATAAGGGGAATGAAATATAGGAAAAAAAATTATTCGCGATTGAAATATAGCGAAAAAAGGATATATTTCGAGGGAAAAATTTTCACGACAGGGATGATTATTTATACATATATGTACATATATATTTCTTATTAGCTCTTTCCTCCTTCCTTTGAGAAAATACAACCCTGGTACATATGATGAAGTTTGTGAAAATTTTCAATTACCAATCAGTGCCCCGTTTCTGTAACTTGCGAGAAGTTCTCGCATCGAGAAAAATTAAATAATTATGTTGGTTGTCCTATTTTACACAAGATTACTCACTTAAAAACTTATATAAACTTACAGAAAATATCAACAAATACCGTTTTTTTCTTACTCACCCTGATAAATTTTTTCTCGACGGTTCTCACATTCCTTTAGCCTAGTACTCTGTTCGAAGTTGTGAAAAATTTTCCTATTTTTAAAATTTTCCTAAATTTTAAGTTTTCCTATATTTTAAATATAAATTTCTCTATTTTATTTCTTGAAAGTATACAAAATTTTTCAAATTCCGTGCGAAAAAAGTGCTGCTCATGTTGTTTCGCAGCTGAAACTAAAATGATGCCAGATTCATTTTGCATGGCAGCACGTTGTCAAATAGCCTTTACGTGTTTTTCGCAATAAGAACAGAGTACTACTTTTTTGCGAATTTATTCCGGAAATATTTCACACAAAATACAAAATAACTATTGTAATTAACCGAAATTTAGTTCTCTTTTTTTGCAAATACAGAATAGTATGAGATAAATATTCACTCCAAATGTAAGTAGTAAATACATATAAACATATAAATAAATATTATTAAAATTAAACAAAATTATTGATTTTATGCACAGGGCGCGTGTTATGAAAAACAAAAAGCATAAGCTCATTCACTGCATCTTATGTTTGTCATTTGTCAGCTGTTATTTTTTCCTTTAAATGAATATTCACAATAGCGAATATCTACTTAATCATTCACAACTTTATCAACGGGTTTTCGTTATAACTATTTCAACCTTAGTTGGAAAATTTTTGCACTTTTAAACCAGTTGATGATTGCTGTTCAAAATAAACCTGAATAACAATTCATTAGATTAGGGCTATATTTTTCCCGTCGTGCGATTGTGTAGCACAGATGATGAGTCTCGCGCAATCCTACTTGTCAAATTTTCTATGAAATATGGACCGATAACCTCACCAGCCACACCAGACAGTGACTTTTTCGGTATGAATTGAACCCTCGGTATAAATTTAGCAGTCCTCCCGGCAAAATTGGTCGAAACGCCCTGAATATTGCGCGAACAGAACACCCATTTCATTAAAACAATTTTATTATTTGCACGTGTTGTTGAAAACTACATATATTTATCTATGATGATTTGATAAAACAGATCAACAATGTGGCGGCTATCAACTGTCAAACTTCGAAAGTCCTTATTGGAAGACCCTTTACATCACTTACAGTTATCTTTTGTTATGAACTTTAAACCGGCTCCTTAAATTAAATGTCTAATAGTACATTTACGCCTGAGGGAAATTTAACACATACGAGATTTTGAGCAAAATCTAGTAGACTTTAACTAGATTTCCCAAGCAAATCAAAATTTAATTCTTCACTAGATTTTTACCAACAAATCTCTCAAAGTCTTATGTTACAGCTATGTTTTTCTGCATAATATACAAATAAATTCAGTAAAGTGCGAAATTTTTTTTTTTTCGTTTTTACTTTTGGGGTCTTTTCGGTTTTTTTGTTTGGCGTTTTTTGCGTTTTTTCGGTTTTGGAGATTTTTTTAAGTTTTGGCTCTTTTTTTTAGTTTTGACACTTTATTTTCTTGTTTTGGCGATTTTTTTTCGCTTTTTGGGGTTTTTTCATTTTGGCGATTTTTTTTTATTTTTGGCGATTTTTTTCATTTTTGCGATTTTTTTATATAAAAATTTTATTTTAGTTTTGGCGATTTTTTTCGATTTTTTGCGTTTTTTCATTTTGGCGTTTTTTTTCATTTTGGTGATTTTTTCGAATATGGCGATTTATTTTATTGTTAGAATTTTTTTTTAATTTTGGCGTTTTTTTTCGTTTTGGCGATTTTTTTTTAAATTTTTGGCGATTTTTTTTTTTTGGTTTGGCGATTTTATAATTTTCGGTTTTTTTAGTTTTACCGTTTTTGAAAATTTCAAGTGTTTGCCTCTTACGGTTTCCAAGATATAGCAAATTGTCAAAATTACATAGTCAAAATTGCATTAACTGATGGACCACCCTTTAGTTTAAATTTATTTAAATTTTAGTGTTAATTGTTGTAGTCTGTATGAAAATACACTAATTTTACAAAATTCAAGTTTCAATATACATATTACATACCATTGTATGTATATTACATGGGATTTTAACACTTTCGTTGCTCGTTTTGGAACATCCTTTAATATTTAGTTTTCATGTATTTGTTGTCGTAGCGGCCAAGGTTCTACATACTCTGTCCAAATTTCAGGTCCGTAGCTCTTACGGTTCCTGAGAAAATACCGTGTGACGGACAGACGGACAGCGTAGTGAAAACAATAGGGTTGGTTCCTTTTCACTTTGGTGTACGGAACCCTAAAAAATACTACCCAGTTTAAAGTGAACTTGGCAGCACAGCAGCTTGTTAAACGCAGTTAAACGCTGTGTTGCCAGAAAATGATGATGCGAAAATGCTAAATTGGTCCAAAGTTTATGCTAAAATATTCTATAGAAAATTTAATTTAGATGTAAATGCAGTATTAATTTCCAATTTAATTATTAAATTTTAGACCAAAATCTCTGGATTACTGCAAACAATTCATTCTTTATTATTTTAAAAAATAATTTCTTAAACTAATTATCAAGCTTAAATATAAAGAAACGTAACGAATTCTACCGCAATTAATTTTTTTTCATCAAATGATTTTAACAGCAATAGCAGCAATAATTTTTTTATTATATTTTTTAATATAATTATTTAGTATTTTTTTGTGTTGCTTTTATTTGAATATAACTAATATTGGATAGAACATAACACACAACTTTAACTTAACTTTAGCACAAATCTGTTGAATAAAAAAAAAAAAAAATAGATATCTTTTGTGTAATGGAAAAAGTGTTTGTGACCTTCAATAAAATAATGAATTAAAAAAAACTAAATAAATAAATATACTACGTAAGGTACTTTTTTTTCAAAATGTATATACTACATATATTTTTCCCATTTATTAGCATTAGTCTTTTTCTAAAGTGATATTAACTTATTGGTAAGTTTATTGTACAATTATGACTGGCTGCTGGCTACTTAAGACTTAGTAGATACTAACTATTGTCTGTCTTTGGAGCAAGTATATTTTTTGTTTGATTTTTTTGCTGCTTATGAATATATATATATACAATATATACAATGCAAAACATACGTACTGGGGATCGCGTCTTGTTACACCTAGAGGTCGAGCCTTGTTCAATACAATTTCAAAAATGGGCTTAGATGTCATTTCGAGTGGGGAGCCTACTTACTGGCCTACTGACGTAAGAAAAATTCCAGATGTTATAGATTTTGCCATCACGAAAAATATTCATAGGGACTTAATTCATGTAGAGGCCTCTCTAGATCTGTCCTCCGATCACTCTCCAACAATAGTTACAATTTTCAACCCACTAAGGAGTGATTTAACTAACTCATATGTGAAGATGATTAATGGAATCAACTGGCTGGTATTCAAAAAATATCTTAGTAGTCACTGCGTAGAAAACATTCAGCTTAGATCATGCGATGATATTGAATTTAATATTGCCAATCTTAACGAAAATATTAAACAGGCTGCTGAACACGCCACTACCTCCTATCCGCAGACCGGCTTTAACAGAATTTATTCTACGGAAATTGAACGTCTTGTATGTGAAAAAAGGAGAGCTAGAAGAGAATGGCAACAACACAGATCACCCCTAAATAAAATCAGACTTAAAGAATGTACTAAACGACTCAAAGAGCTGCCATCGTCGGAAAAAACTGCACTACTGGAAAATTATTTAGAAGGTCTTGATGTAACGTCCGCATCTAATTACTCTTTATGGCGCGCTACTAGAAATCTTAAACGACCCGTTGATCTTAAATCACCATTGCGTACTGCGACCGGAGGCTGGGCAAGAAGTGATAGTGAGAAAGGTAACTTATTTTCTGAGCATTTAAAATCTGTATTCACTCCTAATTCATGTACGGGTGCTGCTGATTTACCGAGTGTAGTTTCTCTACCCCCTCGTCCCTTAAGGTTTAAGATGCGTGAAGTACAAAAAGTAATTGCTGAACTCAACCCGAAGAAAGCTCCAGGTATTGATGGCATTAGTAACAAAATGCTCACGAACTTGCCTCATATTGCAATAAGAATCCTGCTATTTACTTTTAATGCTATTTTAAGAATGCAGTATTTTCCACATAACTGGAAACTGGCCAAGATCAAAATGATTCCAAAGGCGGGCAAAGATCTTACCAAGACTGAGTCATATAGGCCTATAAGCTTACTATCTACAATCTCAAAGCTTTTCGAAAAGCTGCTCATGACTAAATTGTCGAAAATTTTAACTGATAATGGGTGCATCCCGGACCATCAATTTGGCTTTAGAAGTCAGCACAGCACGATTGAACAAACGCATAGACTGGTCCAAGTTGTAAGAAGAACATTTGAAGAAAAGAAGTATTGTTCTGCTCTCTTTATTTATATATTCTCAGGCGTTTGATAAAGTATGGCACGAAGGCCTAGTTTTAAAATTGAAGACATATCTGCCAATAAACATTCAAAAGCTTTTGGAAAGTTATATTATTGATAGGAAGTTCACTGTTGTGGAAGGAGAGTTCACGAGTGTGCCCGAAACTATATCTTCTGGTGCGCCCCAGGGTAGTATTCTGGGTCCTGTCTTGTATTTAATATATACTTGTGATATGCCTGTGAGCAATAATATCCATATTTCTACTTTTGCCGATGATACAGCCTGTATGAGTGTGCACGAAAACCCTTATGAGGCATCCCGCAATCTCCAGGAACATATCACTCAACTGGAAATATGGTTGAACTTATGGAGAATTAAAGTCAATGAACAAAAGTGTGTCCATATAACGTTCACCCTAAGAAGAGATACTTGCTCCCCCATTCGAATCAACAATCAAAATATTCCTCAACATTCCCAAGTGAAATACCTTGGTATACACCTTGATCGAAGACTTACATGGAAACATCATATTGACTCTAAGTTAACTCAGATGAAACTTAAGTTAACTCAAATATATTGGTTGATTGGCAGAAACTCAACACTCAGCCTAGCACTGCTTCAGCTTCCAATGTCGAGAGAATCCAACGAAGGCAAAACAAAATTTTACGGTTAATAACATCGGCTCCATGGTACATCCAAAATTCTATTATACATCGTGATTTAAATATGCCACTAGTGACTGAAGAAATTGCAAAATACGCAGGCAAATATTTAACAAAACTCGAATCACATCCTAATCCGCTTGCTCGTAATATTTTGAACTTTACTGGACACGTCCGCTTAAAAAAGAGGGACACACGGGCTCTTATACCTAACACTCCAGATGGGACTACTTGAAAATACTTTTCCCACCCCCCCCTTTTTTTTTGATTATCACTACTAATGTATTATTTATAACTACCACTAAGTTTATGTCCGACACTGGTCGGGCCTAATAATTTTTTTTTGTAGATTTAAGATTTGAATACTTATTGTTAGTTCATATATGAAGATACAATAAATAAATACATGCATTACAAAAAAAAAAAATGAATATATTCAAACCTACAATTATTATGTTTAATTTTTTAAAGGGGAAAAAAGAGAAGACTTTAAATCGCTTTAGATTTTTTTTACCCTAAAACGTCAATTTTCTTTGTTAGTACAGGCAGAGAAAATATATATGTACAAAGTTTTAGAAGAAATTATTCCTTGATTAAAATATTCACTATATTTAGTTCAAATAAAATAATAAATACATACTTGTATGTATATATGTAGCATATATTATTAGTTATATTAATATTTATTTTGACATAAACCTAATGGGAATTCCATCATACTATCATCTCATACAATGAATAGTGTACTAAACGTCAGCGAAAGAACTGCATATTCTGGTGTTAGCAATAAATTTTAAAAGGTGCAAAAATACACATTTATTGATACCTTTGGAAGTCTTGAATATGTCTTCTTCACGTTTAATATTTTATTTGGGGTTACTTAAGCCTTTTGGATTTCTACCACTTATACAGAGTGCAGAAGTGCACAAATACATTATAAGCTAAATCTATTTTATAGGCAGATGTCAATGAATATTTCCGTTGTTTTCCGTCCAAAAGACTATTTTTTTCCGTAATTTTTTAAATATTGTTGCGGCTGCATACATTTTTAAGTTGAAAATCTTTCATTCGGTATCTATTTTTATTGAGGTAGTTTAGACGAGAACAATTTTTAAGCCGCACAATTTTTGTTCTTTTCCAAATTACACGAGACTAAAGGCTCAGTTAGCCGACTGTAATGTAAAGTAACTGCAACAGTAGGAAACAGCTGATCGATATTGTTATGCGAAAAGTAATGAAAATGGTTATAGAGATGTAATGTAAAGTAACCTACTTTTCATATAAAAATATCGATCAGCTGTTTTCTACGTTACAGTTACATTACATTACAGTCGGCTAACTGAAGGCTCAGTTAGCCGACTGTAATGTAAAGTAACTGCAACAGTAGGAAACAGCTGATCGATATTGTTATGCGAAAAGTAATGAAAATGGTTATAGAGATGTAATGTAAAGTAACCTACTTTTCATATAAAAATATCGATCAGCTGTTTTCTACGTTACAGTTACATTACATTACAGTCGGCTAACTGAGCCTTGAGCCTTAATTCATCTGGCACAAAATGTATACGTATACACAGCTTTGTGTGTGCTACTGTTTTTCGTATTCATTTAAAAATTGCTGGTTCTTAATTTGTGTGTGTATTGGTTTTATGCTGCTAATGCGGGGTTGTAGCTGGTTGAAAAGTTATGCCAACCGCAAAACCACTCTCTTTGCCTCTCTCACCTACAAACTGGCATGTTATGCCAGCACAATTAATGCCAGCGCATTCACTGGCATAAAAATTATCAGCTGCTTCCGCTCATTTTAACTTGGCAGCACTAAATTTAGCACAGCGATAACAAGGTTGCATTTCATAAAAACAGCTTAGATTTCAATTTCATAATGTTTTCAAGGTGGTTTCAACAAAATTATTTTGTATGGTAAAACTAGGTGTTAAACAGTTGATTTTAACAATAAAACCAACTTTTATTAAAACCATGTTAGTGTTAAAACACTAAAAGATCCCTTGGAAGCCATGAACATGTAATTTTTTCACGTTTAATACTTTATTTTGGGTTAGTTAAGTCTTTTTGATTTCTCTTTTTTTTTGCCCAAGTGCATGTGAAATAAAATTTATTCTTGTGTTTGCAGTGTGAAAAAGAAATAATGTTAAAATTAAAATTATATAATGTCAAGCTTTTCTATTCTCCGTAAAAAACAAAAGATAAAGAATAAAAATGATAAGAAGTAATTTTTAATATATGTACATACATATATTTTTTTATGATTATTGTTGTACAGTTTTTGCTTTTCAGTTGTTAGATGTTGATGTGATTTTAAAGTTAATACTCGTATAATTATTAAGAAGTGAAAGTATTCTGAGTGGGGATTATTTAGTCGGTCATTTTAAATGTGTATTTATTAAAAATAAATTAACTGACAAAACGTTCAATCATATTATATGATCTACTTATCTGAGTATCACTGCAGTACTTAATTAAAATTAATAATGATTAAGACATTCTCTGTATGTAGAATTATGAGTAATCATCGATTTTTTGTTTCTGCGCAATTGTATGTATAAGTTTTGTTGAAAGTTACCTTAATTGTTGAAATTATTTAATGAACGAATTGTTATAAATATTTAAAGATGATCTAATTTTAATTTTAATGAAATTTTGGAAGCAATTCTAATTGCCTTTGCTTTCCTGCTAGCCCCGAAACACTATTTTTTTTCTTGTTGGAAAACTTTGATAATTTTAGTTAGTTTTGCAGATATATAATATTTAGTGTGATACATTGTATATTTTCCACTTGGGCTTCAAAAGGAGATGTGGGAAAAATTATTATAAAGTATATGCTAGATAAAAATTCTCGATTGGTATTCTCGATTGAAAGTTCCTTCCTACTCAAGTTAAGCAGTGCTTGGAACGATTTTTTTCTACTCCATACAGTTAAAAATAAAAAATAAAACTAGCCCTTTTGGAAGAAAAAAATCTCTTTTAAGGTATTAGTGTTGGTATCGTGACTAAAGTTTCACTCACGATCAAGTACGAATTGCTGTACTTGTACTCGAGTATTCTTACATGAGGGAAATAAAACTTACGATTAATTTTTTTCACGAAACTTTACACTCACGAGACTAACATAATATAATTTTAGCATTTTCATTAAATATTTTATTTCAACATCACCCTTTGCGGAAATTTCAAAATATATTTCATAAATTCTAAGTGTAATAAACATTGTAATTGTGTCACACGAGTAGAAGTGATTTCAGGAAAAAAAATTCTTTCGATCAAGTGTGTCACGGGAAGTTACGCATTTGTTATGGAAGTCATTCACAGTAGATGGTAAGGAGTAGAATTTTTTTAGTGTATTAGTGCTGGTATCGTGAGTAAAACTTCACTCACTAACACGTATAAATTAATTTTACACTCAAGCATTCTTAGATGAGTACAAGAAATCTTAATTTTTTTTTACAAAAATTTACACTCACGAGAAAAACTTATGGAACTAGCCACAATATATAATTTTAGTTTTTTAATCATTAAAATTTATTAGGAATATTTTAAAGTTTTTATATTTTATAACTTTCAATTGTGAAGTAGTCACACGAAAATCCTGCTCACGTATATTCACTCACTTAAAAATTTATTACATACATACATTGCACATGTGATCACATAAGCTTAAGTGATTTCAGAAAAAAAAATTCTTTCTATCAAGTGTGCCACGGCAAGTCACGCATTAGTCACAGAAGTCACTCACGTATATTTACTCACTTTAAAATTTATTGCATTGTACTTGTGATAACATCAGCTGAAGTGATTTCAGGAAAAAAATTTTTTCGATCAAGTGCGTCACAGGATGCTACGCATTGGTTATGCAAGTTACTTATAATAGATTTTATGCAGTGGGAATTTTTTTTAAAATTTTTTTTAGTGCTAGTGTCGTGAGTACAATTTCACTTACGATCAAGGATTCTCATGCTTAGGAATGGTTATTTATGCATAAATTCATTTTGCACTCAATTATTTTTACAGGATTGAAAAAAAATCTTAATTAACACTCACGAGAAAATTTGATCAAACTAACCATAATATATTAAAATTTAAAACAAAATATTTCAAAATCTTTGTGAAAATTTTAAATTATATTTCATAGCTTGGAATTCTGAAATGGTCACGCTAAAATATTGCTCACGTATATTTAATCACTTCAAAGCTGAAGTGTTAAAAAAACTTTCTATCACGGCAAGTCAGGCATTAGTTATGGAAGTTACTCAATTTAGACGTTATGAAGTAAAAAAAAATAGTTTTTAACATATCAGTGTTGGTATAGTGACTAAAATTTCACTCACGACCAAGAGTTCTTAATTTTGAGGAAATTCTAAATTACATTAAATATCTTTCAATTCAGAAATAGTCACGCGAAAATTCTGCTCACGTATATTTACTCACTTCAAAATTTATTGCATTGTACTTATGATTACATCACCTGAAGTGATTTCATGAAAAAACAAATTCTTTTGATGAAGCGTGTCACGCATTAGTTACGGAAGTCACTCACATTAGACGTTATGGAGTAGAAAAAAATGGTTCTTAGCTTATCAGTGTTGGTATGGTGACTTAAATTCCACTAAAATTTTCTTATATGAGCTTAAGAAATCTTTATTTTATTTATCAAAATCAATATTTCACAAGTTATTGGCTGCGTTATCTGATTTGCGTTCATGCGCAAAAACAATACAAAAACAAAATGGAGCAATACTTCTCACTTCAAAGAACGAGAAAAAAAACAAATATTTTGTTTCGTTTATTTTCATACGCTGGCTTTAAGTACAAAGAAATTAAAAACAAAAATAAATTTATAACTGTAATAGTGACGATTATTTTTGTTATGAAAATCACGTACTAGCTCCTGTGTCGTGACATAAATCGCATAGCTATAAAAGGGTAATAAATCTGTATCTTTGAAAATTGCAAACCGATAACAAAACAATGTATCTAGAAATTATAGAGGAGAACTTAAGCATTAAGTGTGTTGAAATTTGGACCACCTTGTGGAAACTCACGGAGAGCTACAGAGCGTCAAAGTTGACGGCAAAACAAAAATTGTTAGCTTCAAAAGTTTTAAGTTTATTGTAAAGTTTTTAAATAGACCAAGAAAATGCATTTTATTTTATTAAGATATCTTTAATAATTTGAAAGATTTTGGACGTGAATTTTAAAATTTTGGTTTTAGGCCTCGACTTTGTTCCCAATTTCCCAAAAATTAAAAAAAAATAATTAGTGTTTTTTTGGGAGTTGTTACAATTTAAGTTTAATATTTTTAAACGCACTAATAATCCCAAATTAATATTTTACCTATTAAGTAAAATATTTTTTTTTTATTAAAAATACATTGAAATTGATTATTGAGGGGTTTAGCTGGATCCTATGCGCATTTCACTGTTGCTAATGCAGATCATCAGGGAACCTTTGCCCAAAGCTTCTTAAAACAACTAGAGTTATTATGTTATAAACTTTCATTTAAACAAATGAGAAGCTCAACAACAAATAACAAAGTTGAAACAAGAACTCAATAATCAACATGTTTTTTATTTTCTTACTTTACCATTGCTACGTTGGCTGACTTTTTTTTCAGCTTCAAATTGTAGTTGTAAGAGTATGTAAGAGAAAATAAATGTAAATAACAACAACAGCTATTTAAGAATAGAGTGTTGCCACACAAGTATTTTTTTGACCGGGTGCAGTCAAGTTAATTTGTGTATTTAATATAATAACTCTAGTTGTTCTAAGAAACTTTGGGTAAAGGTTCCCTGATGATCTGCATTAGCAATAGTGAAATGCGCATAGGATCCAGCTAAACCCCTCAATAATCAATTTCAATGTATTTTTAATAAAAAAAAAATATTTTAATTAATAGGTAAAATATTAATTAGGGATTATTAGTGCGTTTAAAAATGTTAAACTTAAAAAAAATATTTTAATCATTTTTTATAAAATCTTTGATAGTGTGTAGTAGACATTTTTGAGTTATCTGAATATATGCATGCAGCCATGAAAATAAAATTGAGATCAAGACTTTGAAAAAAGCAGAGTTGTAAAAGAATGAAGCTTTCTTCTATCTGTTCCTTCGCCACATATCTTCTCTATCACCATCCCTTTCCTTTTGGTTGACAATGTTTCAATTCAATTTTATAATTTGCCTGAAATCGAAACAATGTTCAAAATTTTTATATTGTTACGATTTCAAAAATTTTAAAAAACAAAATGCAATAAAATTTTTAACTTTACTTTAATGTTTCTTCCTCAAAAAAAAAAAATGTGATGAAATATGATTTATTTCCCTTTAAAATTAATAGAAAAATATGTAAATTTTTAAATTGTATAATTTGTGTTTACACACAAATGCCATGAATAAAAATTAATATATACAATAAATATTAATATAAAATAATAATTAGTTAAAAATTGCATCAAATCAGTTTAACAATATTCAAATTATTTATTATTTCATCTTTTTGAAAATTTAAATGTATATTATATGTTTTAATTAATAGGTAAATGCAGAAAATTAGTAACAACAAGATTTTTTTTTACATCTACAATTATGCATATTAAACAATAACACGTGAAACTACAGAAATTCAATAACTCGAAAACGGGTAGTTTTGCGGCAGGCATTTTTCTAACATCTGGCGTTAGAATTTTATAACAATTTAGTTTGAAAAACAAAATAAAAAAAAAAAACAAGTTGCTTAGAAACAATATACTCGTACATATTTATTATAATTCTTTCTAAGGTATTTCACATGAGAAATGTTTTAAATATTTATTACAAGTATTTAGTTTATTTATGAAGAAAAAAAAATATATATATATATAAACAAAACAAATTCTGGAAGTTGTTTTTAATTGAAATTAATTAAATTAATTTAAAAAAAGATTTAGCTGCTGCTGCTGCTGGTGATTATTTCTATTCCAAGCTTAATAAAGAAAAACAAAAAGTTTTATACCTCAAGCTGCGAAACGAGCGAGGTAAATAACTTGAATGAATGTCAGTACAACAAAAAAAAAAAAAAAAAGCAAGATTACACACATTTTATTCCCAGATAACAATCATCATTCAATCATATCGAAAAGTTTCAAAATCTTTATTTCATTCATAAGGTTTTCATTGTTAAAGTTAAAAAAAATATGTTCTAATGCAAGGCAACTATGCAATCTTAAAGTATTTCATTTTAAATGATTTGTTTTGTTCAGTTTATTTTAACATAAAACTTTGTTTTATTCTTGCCGCTGAGCATCAACATAATCATCAACACGCTTATAAATATTAATATTGCAAATAAAAATTAAGTTCATTAAATATTTTTTTAACCAACATGCTTTATTAGAATATACTTATGTTTTTAATTAGGGCCATTATTACAACTTAAAGTTAGTTAAAAGTAGGATTTTATCGGACGTATAGAAAGCTTTTCATTATTGCAAATTAGATTTAACTTAGCAGGTAGCATAAACTTGCCTGTAACTTATCGCTCACTTAAGGTTAAAGTAAAATTTTGCTAATAATAAACTTTTTACACGTCCCATAGAATCCTACTTTTAACTAACTTTAAGTTGTAATAATGGCCCTAATGCCCATTTTTTCAGTTGGTAATCAAACCGTAATTATTTTTAAGTTCTAATTAAATACGAAATTGTGTTTTTGAGTGCTTATTTAAATAATAATTAAATGCCCAACCTTGCGAAATTAAACACTACTTAAGTTTTATGATTGTACCATATGTTTTTATGCGTGTGTGTGTTTACTGAAAACATGCACATGAGCATCATGCGGTCGTATTAAAAAGAATTTCGTTTAAATTTCATAAATATATAACATATACAGTACAAAGTTTCATATCATGGAATAAAGTAATATAAAAAGTCATTATGATGTTCTTTTGGTCTCATAAAATGAGTTTTTATACAATTTAATTTTCTACATGTTGATAACCTAACTTTTTTGTTTACATTAAACAGCTGCTGTTTGAAAAGCCTTCAATAATACTGGGAAATTTTGCAGTGCTACCGTACTTTCAACGTAATTTAATAAGAACTTTAAATAACCACTGAAAAAATTAAATCGTATTTAATTACAACTTAATTTTAAATAAAAATTAGCTAATTACGTACTTAATTTTTAAGTTAAAAACTGGGGGTAAGTATGATAAGGCAAAAGAAACCATCAATTTATTCATTTAAATTTTTTCGAAAGTTGGTAAAATAAAAGTTCTAGAATTTTGCATTTTATTTTATATAATATTATAATATGTATTTAATACGTAAAATAAATTTTTAGATTGCCATAGAAAAAATTGGATAAACAAAATTAGCTAAAATATTTTAATCAAAACATTTAAAAACAAACATAAAACCATAAAGACATGTTAATGATGTACAACTAATCAAAACAAATGAAAACAGGTTCCTTATTAGAGTAGATTTTTCAATATATTCATCATCTTTTTGTAATCATTTCAATTAATTTGTTTTAACTTCATATTTCATTCAAATTTGTACTAAATAAGTTAAAAAATATGTCATAAAGAGAGTTAAAATATTAGGTTACACAACAAACAATAAAAACCCAGTAAAAAAGACACTACAAAGAAGTCATGAATATGTGGAGTTTTCGATCCGGAAGAATTGCAAATTTGGAGCATTTCTTATGATTTTTAAATAGACTTGTTATTGCGCCAGAAGTTCCCTTTTTCGATTACTAATTCCCTAATTCGGAATTTGGTGTTATATACAGGGCTCGAATCGTCACATTCATGTTACGAGTACGTCAATCCTATGAACTTGATATCATGACATACGATTCCTAACGGATCGTAATTTTCTTTAAAATTCACAATAGTTTTTGAGTTCCACACAGCGCACAGTGGGGTGAATGATAGAGAAAGTGACGATTAATTCATAGAAGTCGTAATTTTAAATTGTTGTTATTTTTTATTGATGAATATTAATAAATACATAAAAAACCAGCATTTAAAAAAAAATTTTTGAAAAAAAAATTTAACCTTTTATGGGCTTTTTTGTATTTTGGAGAAAATGGTCTTATTTGACTATTTTTGCTGTAACTTTGGAATGAAAAAAGATAAATTAGTAAATTAAATTGTAAATTAGAGCATACTTTATGTGCCTTAAAAAAAACAATTGTTTGTTTTGTTTAAATAAAAAAAATAAATATTTCATATGTATTTTTCACATTGATTTTTAGCAACTGGAATTCTCTCACAAAAACCTTCATAACTCAAAAATCGCACAAATGCGCAAATAGATATTCTGGGATTTATTAGCTAAAATTTTATGTTTTAAGAGCGTGAAAGCATTTTGCCTGCACTCATCCGCAAAGTTGTTGAAACTCAATATATATATCAAAAATACCAAATTTTTAGAGCAATTTAATTTTTTTTAATATTTCTAAAATATTTATCAAAAAAAAAAAAAAAAAATAAATATATATATATATATATATATATATATATATATATATATTTTTAAATGCTCATATACCTGAAGTTGACGGCTCCATTATAAAACTTTTACTTATAGAAGTCTTAACAAAAACTATAATCACTTGAAATATCAAAATTTTCTCTTTTAATCAATGCGCGCAAAAAACTAAAACTAAAACTATTGAACTTTGAACACACACAGCAAATACAGTAAACAACTACCAAGAACTTTTATTTTTGCAGTTAGTGATGTAGAATTTATTTATATACTTTCATATGGTACCAAATACGGTTGTGAAAGTTAAAGTTCATATTTTAAATTAATCGCCACTTGTGAAGGCTTTCACACCACAGTGCAGCGTTGCCAAATGTGAAGTTTCAACTGATTTTTAGCAGTTTTCTTAAGCATAGAGCAGTTTTGCAGGATTTTGCTTAAAAAATAAGTTTTTCTATAAACTGTGCAGTTTTTAATTTTAACTTTATCTCAAGTTTGTTATTTGAGTTCCCATATCTGAAGCCATAGTTTTACAAATTTTACTTAATATAATAGTAAATATTTATTAGTACTTTTTCAAACAGCAAGAGAGAATTCACAGGAAAGTTGTGTTTTTCCTTATGGAATTTGGTCCCAGCAAAAAATTTCAAAAAAGTTCAACGAGTTTGGAATTAAGCATTTTTGGCGGAAGCTGTTCCCTACTGGATTACCAACTTAATGATTTTAACAAGGTGTGAGACTAAAGAAATCGATTCTTGAGAAGTAGTTATGTTCTTTATTGTAGGAACTAATTATTTTTTTTCGCTGTGGGAAATAGTTATTTTTTTTTCTTGATGGAACTACTTCTTTTACTTTTTTTTTTAAATATGTCGTTGTTTGAGGAAATGAAAGATCTTGATTAAAAACTCAGTTTGATTAAATATGTAATAACTTTTTAAGAAAAATATAAATAAATTAAAAAAAAAGTATTGTTTTGTAAAATTTCTTTTATATACTCAATTGAAATGGGTTATATTTTATTCGTATCCGTGCCTGTATGTTACTTATAAATACTAAATTTCGAAAAATTTCAATTGTTTTGATTGAAAAACTTTTATTAAAACCGAAAATGAAAAAAATTATTTGGAACTACTTATATTTAAATAATAATTTTCCAAAATGTAAGTACTTATTTTTTAGTTTAAAATAAATAAGTAGACAATTTAGATATATGTATAATTTATTTAAAATAACTACATATTTTGGCAATATGTATTTTCATGTCATCGTTTAAATTCCCAAAGAATATGTTTAACTTCTGCTTCCTGTTTTTAAAATTTTACGTAATGTGCTTTGTAAGCGAGTACTTCAATTTGGCAATCAAAAAAGTAAGTCACTATATGGCAAGTATTTCAGATGGTAATGTCTAATTTTTTGCTGGGGTCTTATTGTTAGCAAGTAGGGTTCATACGGACGTAGCACTTGCTTTATTAATATTAATTCGCCTTGCCTTATTGAAAAAGAAAAAAAAAAGTTTCTTCATTGAAATAATTCGATCCCTTATAGAATGAGACAAAACACGACGAAATATATACCAAATTAAAGAACTCTTTTAGCAAAAGTTTAGTATTTCACAGAAAAAGACAACAGTTTATTTTGACTAAGCTAAATAAATCATTGTTCACTTCAAATAAAACAAAATCTTAAAAAACAAAAGCAAACATTTTAGTTACCCTATTTATTGAATTTTGGATCCACTTACTTCTTTAGGTTGATTCGGAAAAAAAGAATTTCCCTGTGTAATTTAATGCGATATATCCTATAGTGCAACTAAAAAACTTCCATTTCAATTAATTAAAAACTTTATAAATTTGTAGAGCCATATTTTCTCAACTGATGACGATGTGGCTTTCGAGATGGTAAAACGTAAGAACTTGACAAACATTATCAAGTCATAATATATAAATATATATATATATCAGGTATACGCGTATGGTTAACACCCCCTCCTCCCAAAATATATAAAATACTAAAGCATTTTTTATCAGCAGTTTTTTCACATGATAATAAGTTTTTTATTCTAAATTTTCAGTTTTCCAAAAAAAAAAATATTATGGCAACGCTGGATCCACAGCACTTTGAATAGTACATTAAATTCACAATAGATGTAGAACTGTCAAAATAAGTGAAGATGAAAAAATAATTCTGAAGAATCTTAGCAATCTATTGGCACTGTCGAATACAATGCAAGATTTTAAAAATTTGTTTCGCAACATTTATCCAATAAAGCATTAAACACATTCACCACAGCAATTTACCGATTACCAAATGTCAAGGATAGAATACACATGTTTATATGAGAATGATTCTTTTGAAGACAGCAAGGCAACACGGCGTTGTAGACCAATTAAACTAATTTCTATTTCTTTGGAGAAAATTCAGTATTGCCAGTGCAATACAAAATGTTGAATGAATGATTTTGTACTATTATTTCATATTATTTAACAGAAATAATATACAAAAATTGATGTTAAGAATAAATTGATTCATTTTTGTACTTTTACGTGAAATAACTATATTTTAAAAGAGTAATTAATTTTTATAAATGCAAAATATATAAAAGTGGCAATACTGAGCTAACGGGTGTTTTTTTAGAGGTATAAAACTTCGAATTGAAATAAAACACAAGAAAATCGTTTTAATGTCCATCAATTTGGCTTTATTGGAAGGGTAATTTTATGCCATTAATGTTTAAATATGATTTCGGGCATGTGGCCGCCGCGGCTGGCTCGAATTAAGCCAATTCTACAGGTCAAATTTTCAACCACTTTTTCGAGCATATGGGGCCGTATGTTGGCAATAACGCCACGAATGTTGGCTTCCAAGTCCCCTAACGTTTCTGGTTTGTTGGCGTAGACGAGCGACTTCACATATCCCCAAAGAAAATAATCCAATGGTTTCAAATCACACGATCTTGGTGGCCAATTGACAGGTCCATTCCGCGAAATTATGCGCCCATCGAATGTTTCCTTCAATAAATCGATTGTGACGTGCGCTGTGTGGCATGTAGCGCCGTCTTGTTGGAACCACAACTCATCCACATTCATGCCATCCAATTCGGGAACAAAATAGTCGGTTATCATGGCTCTATACCGGTCTCCATTAACGGTAACTGACTCTCCAGCATTATTTCGGAAGAAGTATGGCCCAATGACTCCACCAGCCCATAGAGCACACCAAACAGTCAGTTTTTGTGGATGTAATGGCGTCTCAAGGGTCTCATGTGAATTCTCTTCACTCCAAATTCGGCAATTTTGCTTGTTGACGTAGCCATTCAACCAAAAATGAGCCTCATCACTGAACAAAATTTTGCGATGAAAATCAGCATCGAGATCAATCTCATTTTCGGCCCATACACCAAAATCACGACGCATTGCATGGTCTCGCGGCTTTAATTCTTGCACAAGCTGGATCTTGTAAGGTCGCAAGCCAAGATCTTTGCGCAAAATCTTCCATAAAGTTGATGGACAAAGCTCCAATTGCTGTGCACGGTGGCGAATCGATTCATTCGGGTCCTCTTCAACACTTTGCTCTACAGCGGCAATTGTTTCTTCGGTGCGCACTGTTCGACGTCTCTGCGGATGCGTATTATCACATAGAGTAAACGTAGTGCGAAAACGATCCATGGTTAACCGAATTAATTGCTCTGATGGACGATTATGTCGACCATAAAATGGACTGAGCTTGCGGTAAACTTCGCGAACTGAACCATTATTTTCGAAATAAATTTGCACGATTTGCAAGCGTTGTTCTTTTGTCAACCTGTTCATGATGAAATGGCAAACCAAACTAAATATTAATCACTTGACAGCTGACAAAATGGCCGCTAGTTAAAAAAGTGATGCCAACTTAAAGTTCTATACCTCAATAAAAAACACCCATTATGTATTTGTACTTGAATATCAACTGCAGATGATGCTTCTGCCGTCTCCAAAATAATTAAGTAGCCGGCTACCAGGCGACAAATGTTGCTAGCGGCATTTGAAGTCATGTGTTCGTGTAGCCTGCTGTGGTGAATGTGTTTAATGCTTAACGCTTCAGTGCGGCCTTCTAAAGCGGTTCCGTTTGAACGAGGATGCTGGATGCATTAAATTTAAAATAATCGGATCTCAAAACTGCATGGCTGTAGCTTTTCCTTGCGCGTAATTAGGAACAAATTTTTTTTCCAAGTTTTGGAATGCTTAATATCTTAGAAACCGTAATAAATGTCGTGAAATGCGTTTTTAATTCAGAAAGAGAGTATCCAAAATATTTACATATATTCCATGGCGCTACATATAAAATAAGGCCCAAGTAAATAACGCCTAAATAAGAAAATGAAATAAGGCCCAATAAAATTAGGAAATTTTTAATTGAGGTTTATTTAATTTATTTTGGGTGTTTTAAAATAAATAAATAAATTTTCTCTTGCGCTTTACTTGATTTTTTTTTTGGGTTTTATTTTATTGGGGCTTATATCATTTCTTATTTGGGCATTATTTCCTTGGGCCTTATTTCATATCGGCATATTCCATAACTAATTAATTTTTTTTTAAGAATGTTCAGTGTTTGAGTTCAAATTTGTTATTTGGTGTATTCAGAGACTTACTTGGGGGCCACACGTTTAAATTTTGCCTTTTAATTCCATTCAATTTATAATACACTCACACTTCTTTTACTAACACAATCAAACTTTTTAAATTGAAAACTAGATTGCTTTCAAATTCATCTATCCATTTATATGGCAATTTAATTTTCAATTTGAGCAGCTGATCACAGCACACATTGATTGAAGCTACAAATTTGAGTTGTTTCTTCGTCGGTGGCATTTGGAAAAATTAAATTGCTTATCAATTTGAGTCACATCTATCAATTTCAAAGAATTTCGACACACAGTATGTGTAATGAAATTGAAAGCGATTTAATGAACGTGTGGCTGCAGCGTTATAAAATATTTTTATGGCAAGTATTTTTGCATTTTAATATTCGGAAATTTTTTTTATGGAAAATATTGGCGAAATATCCAAAATTTTTCATGCAGCCCTGGACCGCAGCCTTTGCATGCACTTTATAACGTTTAAACAACACAAGAGAAAGCTTTAATGTCTACTTCTAAATTATTGCTCTAATATGGTATAGAAAAATCTGATTTGTTTTCTTTGTGTCCATGGCAAAAAGTCTAGTTAATAAAAAAAAAACAATTACAATATTTTTTATTCTATGGCGTAATACGAATCGCTCATTGAATCAAAGAACGTCGTAACTGAAAACAACGGAATTTTTTCAGCTAATGATGCCAAGTTCATTCTCTTATCCTTTTTAATATTGTGCAAAAATTTCACACTTCATACTTCTCGACTCTTGGGAGAAAAATAAAATTTCCTTTTTCCATTAAGTTGTGTGGAAATAAAAAACTTTAAACTTGTTGTTTTGATAAAATTACTTTTTTTTTTGATTTATGACATTGTTTGAGTAAATGAGCGATATATTTATTAAATATTTCTATCAATAACACATTGTGAAAGTCAGCTAGAACGTGATTTAGAGCATATGACATTTTCACGACGCACTTTTAAGCGTTGAACAAAAAAAAAAAAAAAAAAAAAAAAAAAAAAAAAAAAAAAACAACCTTGATTTTCTAATCTTAATATATCCGTATGAATAAAAACACATACTCATAGATATATGTATCAGAGAACGACAAAATCTGATTGAAAAAATATTCATACGTAATCAATATCCTAAAAGCATGCCTTTGTGTTCATACAATCAAACATGTTCCAACATACATAATCGTTGCTGCTTAGACTTGGGTCGAACTCGTTCACTAGTTCATTTTTGCCACAAACCACTGATCAAACCCATTTAAATTACATGGGTTTGATCATTGGTTTGTGGCAAAAATGAACTAGTGAACGAGTTCGACCCAAGTCTATTGCTGCTTTTTAATCATTCCAATCATACGGTTGTTGTTGGCTCTACGACTTTAAACATGTGTCGCATCATACCAATCAATTCGCGTGTTTGCTCCTTTTTCCCATTCATGATTATTTTGATGAAAAATAAAATAAGTAGGCAAAAGCGTTCGTTCTGATTATCAACAAATATTTGTATGATGAATAAAATCAAAAAAGCAAAAATGAGCGCTTATGAGCTCAAGTGATGATGATATTTTAGAAACAAGGGAATATTATGTACTTATGTATTTAGCAATTTATATACCGATGGTATCAAGTAGAAAAGCCATATTTCGTATTTTTTACGAAATTAAGTTTTTCAGTGATTCCAACATATTTCACACAAATACACCTCGTCACAGAAATTTAATGCAATAGTGTAAAAAATAACGCTTTTACAAGCAATTGGACAAAAAAAAGTTACATTGTGAATATTACAGTTTCTATTATACCTTCTCCTGTAAAGTTGCAATTACTTGTTATGGCCCTTCTACTTATGTATTTATATATATATATGTATATACAGGCAAATCCCGGTATAACGAACGATATAATGTCAGGCCCATTCGTTATACCGAAAAATTCGTTATATCGCAAAGTTTTTTCAAGTGTTATTTTAATTATTATTATTGTAGACAAGATACAATGCAATAAAAATAATAAGGGTAATTTGTTTTCAAATAATCTACCAAATGCAAAGTAACGGTATCACATTTTTTTGCATTTTCATTGCGGCTGTCGATTTTGTTTAATATTTTTTGCCGTTCGTTATATAAACCACATATGTATGTACCTATTTATCAAAACATTGGCTATATAAGGTAGAACTAAATGTTAGAGATATGTTCCTAGCAAGTTTTTGTATTTTATTTTGCGATCTTTTCTTTATCATTCGTTATATCCAGTATAAAATTAGGATAATATTCGTAATATAAGGTAGTTAATGTAAAAAATTTGGACATTGGTTATATCGGATTTTCGTTAAAGCGAGATTGGTTATACCGAGATTTGCCTGTATATATATTTATTTGTGATAATATGCTCCATATTGCACTTCTTCCTTTTCGTCTCGGTGATAAAGTATAAACACTTTTAGAAATTTGGTCTAGCACAAAATCCTGGTCGTTTTCCATTTTTTCTTTTTAAAATGTTTGCTTACTGATTTGTATTAAAACAATAATATTTTTCATAACTCCTCTGTTTTGATTTTATTCAACATGAAAACCTGATTATATAAAAATTTTAATAAAACATGTATGAAATTACTTGCAACTAACCAAACGATACGTTCGTAAGTATGATTCTGATTTTATTCAACATTAAGTTTTGTTGCATAATTAAATGTGAACAAAAGTTTAATGTATGATGAATGATGTGAATAAAACATGTTCGATCACTGGACTCACATTTACTTAAATGAAGCGTTCACCATTACGATGATGATTATACTCAATGTTGATTTATTTTGCATGATTAAAAGTGAATAACAAAAATTATAGTATGACTAAATCAGGAAATACGTGATTTTTGTCGTTCTCTGATATGTATATTATTCATTCAAATAGTAACTAATTAACAAACTTAGTGAATGCATTTACTAGTTGTGTTAGTAAATTTAATATGTTACACTTTTCTAATACTAATAAAAAGTTATTAACTTCCCTTTTTTTATGAGCTTAATTAGAAAATAACAAACAACATTTTTTTCCATCCCGCCATGCAGCAGGTGTTTGTTTTTTTTTCCAATTTACAAGAATTACAAATTATTTATAAAATTTCTATGAACGTGCTAAAACATGTGGAGGATTATTTGTTTTTTTTTAATTTTTTTTGTAATTTTTTAAACAAGTTTATGGCATAATTTAATAAATAACAGCAATTATATGCAATAAATATTTATGAAAGAATTTATTTTTGCGTATTTTTTTTTTCTTCTTACAGACTAAAATGATTTAATAAGAAGTTTTCTATATTGATGCCCGTGTTGTTTAAATTCTGTGACAGTAACAGTAACAAAATTACTCGTATATCATGCTATAGCGATTATTACTTGCAATTGTAAATAATCGATTTTCGTAAAAAAGGACGAGGTCCAAAAAATGTGTCACTAGGTCCGTATGTTTACCCCAAAATTTGTGCAAATTTTGTGCAAATTTGTACTGGATTTTAATGAAATGCGTTCGTTTACACACAAAAATTGCAAAAGAGAGTGCCAATTGAGAGAGTAAATTGACAGTTGTTGACTGAGAGTCTGCAAATTTTTACTGGACAAATTTTTGCCAGTAAAATCCAATAGACGAGAAAAACATATGATTCAATAAAATAAACAAAAGTAAGCAACTACAAAGTATAATTTTTTTAATAAAAGCATTTAAAAGAAGAAAGGTCGAAGTAAAAGTTTAACAAAACAAATCTAAAAATTTTTATAATTAGTGTTTTTTTATGGGAATTGTTACAATTTAAGTTTAAAATTTTTTAAACGCACTAATAATCCCAAATTAATATTTTACTTATTAAGTAGAATATTTTTTTTTATTTATTAAAAATACATTGAAATTGATTATTGAGGGGTTTAGCTGGATCCTATGCGCATTTCACTGTTGCTAATGCAGATCATCAGGGAACCTTTACCCAAAGCTTCTTAGAACAACTAGAGTTATTATATTATAAACTTTCATTTAAACAAATGAGAAGCTCAATAACAAATAACAAAGTTGAAACAAGAACTCAATAATCAACATGTTTTTTATTTTCTTACTTTACTATTGCTACATTGGCTGACTTTTTTTCAGCTTCAAATTGTAGTCGTAAGAGTATGTAAATGAAAATAAATGTAAATAACAACAACAGCTATTTAAGAATAGAGTGTTGCCACACAAGTATTTTTTTGACCGGGTGCAGTCAAGTTAATAATTAGTGTTTTTTTATGGGAATTGTTACAATTTAAGTTTAAAATTTTTTTAACGCACTAATAATCCCAAATTAATATTTTACTTATTAAGTAAAATATGTTTTTTTTCAGCCAATGTAGCAATAGTAAAGTAAGAAAATAAAAAAACATGTTGATTATTATATATACAATTTATTTCAACAATATTAATTTATTTTTATTTCGAATTTAACGCACAGCTGTTTGTACAATAGATATATGATTAAAAAATAAAATAGTATTATTATATTTAATAATACTGTGGTCTTATTTAACAATATTAATATAATATTAGAACATGGTATGGTGAGTCTCAATTATATTTTAGTTACATCTAACAATATTGTTGTCATATTTACAATACTAAGATTAGGTGTAACAAAGTTCATTGTTTTTGTAGATAATATTTTTATTAACTCAGATAATAATATTATTAAAGTATGCTTTTCTATCAACAATAATATGATTTGACTGCAACCATATAATACATTCATAGTATATTGCTGTTTGATTATGGTTACCTCAACCACATTTTTTTTGCGTGTACAAGTTTGAACAGAATAGTCTTAAGTAGAAAATACTGCTGCCGAAAATACACTGCCTTTTCTTTAACTTAATTTTGATTTTTATGAGAATTTTTTTATAGAAAAGCTTTCCGCTAAAATATGCACAATGTGCAGACTTTTATAAAGAGCTTTTTGTGCTTTCACACCGACGAGATCACAACAGCCAACCAGATCTCGGAGAAAAGGATGCTTACTCTTATTTTGCAATGAAACAAGAACAAATTTAAGGGCTTTCAAAGCTGTTTACCTCAAATGCAATTATCACAGTAGATGTGTTTGGACGTAGTTGTTGCAAGTATATGTATGTTTTTCATGCTGGCTTAAAATAATTTTCGTGTTTTTGACACTTGTTAATCGTAAACTATTTTCGTAAAAGAAATACAAAATTATTTTTGTCTTCGTATTTCGCTTGAAATATTCGCATACATTTTAGCGAATTCAAAAGCGAATGCAAATAGCAAAAGGAAGCGAATAATTTGAGAAAGCGAATGCGAAGATTCGTTACCTCCCTACTACAAACACACACCAAATAATATATTTTATTTGAAAATAAGTAATAATTCTGCAAAAAAAAAAAAAATAAAACAACAGACTTCAATTTTCGAAAAAATTTTTGGGTTATAAAATTCAATTTTAATGGGCCTATTTATTAAATGTAATCCAATTTCTCAAATAGAATATTGTTTCTATTTAAGGTCTGTGGTAAGTTTCGTAAAAATCGTTTAAATATAACCACATGAAATATAACAATAAATTTTAATTGGGCGTAGTAATGCCAATTTTTTAAGCTTTAACACTGTGTAATTACAAGAATCAAAGGTGTTTGCCAGGTTTCGCAGCAATCAAATAAGTAGAATATCATTACATCAGATAAAAAAATTGTGGGAGTGTCCCTGCTTATTTTTTTTGCAATGGAACCAATTGAAAGCTAAACCATCTCAGACAATAAAAGAATTTTTACAATCGGTCTAATATGAACCCAGTTATCAAGTAACAATGCAAAAAAAAAAAAATTAAAAATAGAGAAGAATCGTTAACCTCCTCTTTTTTTTGAAGTCGTTTAAAAATACAAATCGTTTTAAAACACAAATTGTTGAGCCACACACAATAAATTGCGACATTTTCAATTCTGTTAACAGACAGGACTTCAGAAAGAGTTCATTATAAATGAAAATTTTTTGTATGTTGTACAGTGTACTTTTTTTCTTCGTTTGTTGTCCTGTGCTAGTAAATTAATTTTCCAAATTTCAACTTTCTAATTTTTCAAAAAAAAAAAAACATGTGAAATCAATCAGTTTTAATGAGTAAACAGAATACCGGCTTCAACACATTTTCCATACAAATTGACACAAAAAAAAAACAGCCGCAGAAACCGGTCGTGAGATAGAATCTATTTTATTTTGAGAGCGTTTTTTCTTATACTCTCACATATTCTCACAAAAATGTTACCATACTTTGAATAAATTTCATACATTTTGTAAACAAAACTACAAAGAAAAATAAGCACAAAAGAAAATAAAACAAAAATTAGAGAGCATTTGAAGTTACTGCCGTCGATGTTATTATGGGCTTGATTAATTTGTCAGCGATTTTCCTGAAGTTGCAAACTTTATTCTGTTTCTACATTTATGACACTCATGCATTCATTCATTCGCTCCTGTTTTCAAATTCCATGAGTAGTGTTGTAAGGTTTGTGTCTTGGGTCTTTTGTTTTTACAGTGCAATCAAGCATAAAAAATGGCGAGAGAGAGAGAGATGCCATATCTCATTTTTTTATTAATGATGATTAAATGATTAACATGGAATAAACTACAGTTTAAAGATAATTAATGTAATTAAATATTTTTATGAAACACTGTGATGACACTTTCATATATGTATATGAGAATTTTTTGTTTGTTTTTATTTTATTTTTTTTTTGATTGCAATTTTAAGCAGTTATTTTAAAATCTAACAAAAATAATGCATTCAACTTGTTGCAATAATAATTAATCTTAGTTGATAAATCTAAATACATACATATTACAATTAAGAAAATTAAAATAATATTTTTAATGTGGTTCGAATTTTGCAAAAAAAAAAAAATATTCCTTCCTCTAAAGTGCGATATATAGTTTTCGAAATGCTTGCTAATGCTTAATAATAATTTTACGCAGTTTAATGACATAGCCGCGTATTTTATTTTTAAATTCAATGATTCAGGGGGTTTTTTGTTTTAAAATTGAATTTTTCTTTAGCCTTTCTCTTTAATTAATTTTAGCACGATGTTTGCCCTTTGCAGAGAAAAAAAAACAACTTCTTGTTAATAAAAATTTCCATTTGCATTTTTATTATAGTTTTAAAAATAATATTTAAGCATTGATGTCGTTTTTTTCTTCTTATTTGTATTTTGTTTATGGTGTCATAAAAAAATCGTTTCTTTTTTTTTAATAAAAGGTTTGTAAAGAAAAGAAAAAAAAGAACGATAAAAATTATTGATAAAAAAAAGCGATTGGCCAAATTTTTCTTTATTTTTCGCCCCCTGCGCCCCTAAAAACAAACAAATGTTTAAAGAAAACAATCCAGTTTAACTGCTTTGCAAAACTGTCAACAGAAAACTTTACATCCATTTAAAATTTGCTCTTAAATGAGGAAAAGAGTTTGTTGTGTTGTACACTCAAAGTAACATATTCTACAGGCATTCTTATTTAAAACTCTTGTGCACTTAAAATAATTTTTTGATTAAAGTTCAAAAGATAACTTGCATGTTGAAGCACACTGTGAAAGTTTTCAATACAAATATTTATGCTTTTATCGAATGTCAAATGATACGAGTAGAAGCAAAAGTCAGAGTGAATTCGTTACATTAATCCTTAAATTTCAATAGTTTCCTAAAGAACATAATTTAACTCTGTCTTAGGCATTATGTGCATTTTCTATATTACAGTCAACTTGTCTAGCAAAATTCTAAAGAAGAGCTTTAAAATTTCTTTTAAAGAATTTTATGTACATTTTCTGAAGAAACCCAATTGCTTCTAATGAAGAAATTGCAACTTTAATTATTTCAATTCATTTAACTGACAAGATTAATTTAAACATGCTCCTAAACAAATTTCTCGCTTTTCATACATAAACATATAAACAATAAAAGAATATTATATTTACCTTTTTAATAATGACTAATAAATATTCAAAAAAAAAAAAAAAAAGAGTTAAGCTTGAATTCATTACACTCATTTATGACTACAATTACTTAATATTAAGTTAAGTTTTTTATTTTAATTTTATTGATTTATATGGTAGTAAAACAAATTGAAATGCATTTTGTGTTAAAGGAAAGCAACAAAAATCGACACTAAAAAGATTTGAAGCAAAGCATTTTTAAAATTCATTTTAATTTATTGCTAATTTCCTTGTTTGCAATTTAAATATGATTTTAGAAAGTTGCCAAACCGAGCGACATGCGTTGGAATCGAAAAATGTTATTGCCCTTATCTGCCCATATAAATAAATACATACGAAAAGGTCAGACGATACAAATGTTTAAAGGGAAATTAATCATCAGTTGATAACTTCAACATATGAAGCAAATAACTTGTTCTTGAGTCTTATATACTTTAAAAATAAAGTAGTACTTACTTATATCTCTCTAATTTCTTACTAGAGAACACCAACAACAACAACTAACAGTAGTTAGATTTATATCTAAGGAATTTGCAGTAGGCGAGAACATCAACCCCACAGCCAATTTGTTGCAGTAAAAGGTAATTCAGGAGTCCCAATTATGCTATTTGGTATCGATTATAGTTTTAATATCTATATACATATAAATAAATTCACTAAAGTGCAGCTTTGACTCGAGCACGAAGCGTTTCGTACGACGCACAGTGGGGTGAATTGTAGAGAAAGTGGCGATTAATTCATAGAAGTCGTAATTTTAAAGTGTTTTTATTTATTTTATATTTATATTAATAAATACATAAAAAACCAGCATTAAAAACAATTTTTTTGAAAAAATTTTTTTTAACTTTTTATGGGCTTTTTTGCATTTTGGAGATAATTGTCTTATTTGCTGTAACTTTGGAATGAAAAAAGATAAATTATTAAATTAAATTGTTAATTAGAGCACACTTTATGTGCCTTTAAAAACAATATTTTTTTGTTTAAATAAAAAAAATAAATATTTTATATGTATTTTTCACATTGATTTTTAGCAACTGGAATTCTGTCACAAAAACCTTCATAACTCAAAAATCGCACAAATGCGCAAATAGATATTCTGGGATTTATTAGCTAAAATTTTATATTTTAAGAGAACGAAAGCATTTTTCCCTGCACTCATCCGCAAAGTTGTTGAAACTCAATATATATATCAAAAATACCACATTTTTAGAGCAATTTTTTTTGTTTAAATCTTTCTAAAACATTTATCTAAACAAAACATAATTTTTTAAATGCTGATATACCTGAAGTTGACGGCTCCATTATAAAACTTTTACTTATAGAAGTCTTAACAAAAACTATAATCACTTGAAATATCAAAATTTTCTCTTTTAATCAATGCGCGCAAAAATAACTAAAATTATTGAACTTTGAACACACACTGCAAATAAAGTAAGCAACTACCAAGAACTTTTATTTTTGCAGTTAGTGATGTAGAATTTTATCTACTTTCATATGGTATCAAATACGGCTGTGAAAGCTAAAGTTCATCTTTTGAATTAATCGCCACTTGTGAAGGCTTTCACCCCACAGTGACATGACGGTGTTATCAGAAAAGTGGGCTTAACCACGCCTATTAAATATTAGAATTATATGTTATGTGGTTTTACTTATCATAAGACTCCCACGAAACTTGGCAAACACTTTGGCTTCCTTCAAATGGCAAATCTTGTGTTTGAAGAAGTGGGCGGAGACAAGCCTATAAAAATTTAGTCTCTTTATTTCACGTGCTTATAATCTTGGTACACATGCATAACTCTATAGCAGACACGGTCTTGCCTGAATAAGTGGGCGTTTTCACACCCATCGCCACTTGTGAAGGCTTTCACCCCACAGTGCGACGCTTGTTTTTTTGTTGCTATTTTTCGATTTTTGGCGATTTTTTGCTTTTGGTTTGGTGTTTTTTTCTTTTTGCCGTTTTTTAGGTTTTTGACGTTTTTTGTTTTGCTTTGGTGATTTTTATCGGTTTCCAGAGACTTTTTGTTTTTTTTTTTAAATAAATATTTTTAGTTTTAGCGTTTTTTTTTAATTCTGGCGTTTTATTGGTATTTGGTGATTTTTTTAATTTTTAGATCTTTTTACTCTTAAGGTGATTCCCATTCCCCGAACTATGTTCTATTTATGTACACATGTATGTGTGTAAAAAGTTTAAAAGAAGACTTGGAAAGATCATCAAACAATTATAAAAACCTTCGTTATCAAATAATTATTTCCGTCCCGCTCACTTCGCTCTCCCTCTTTCACTCTAACTAATTTCCATAATCAATTTAATAAAATTTCCTACAAAAAAAAAAAAAAAAAAAAAAAAATAAATTAACAGAAACGTTCAAACGTTGCCATTTTTATTATTATAATTTCTAAATGAAAATACATGCTCGTAAATTATGTATATCCACTAATTTATTTTTGCAAATAATTTTAATCTGGATAAAACAATAATGAAAAAAAGCTTGATAACAGAAACAAAAAGAAATTGGAAGCACAAAATAAAATTTAAACATGCGGCATTAATTATTTGACTTTTAGCATATAATTTCGATAATTTCTTATATAAAATTGACTTGTTTTCGAGAAATTAGATGACACAAAAATTTAATAATCCATAATTTACTAATGCATTTCTGCAACTGAGAAAGCGCGCGTGTTAAAAAGACCGGTTAATTGATCTATTCCTGGCGTTAGTCGTTACACAGTGGGGCAGAGTCAAACGGAATTGGAAGAAAATTTAGCATTTCGAAACCAATGGTGTGACTAAAAAAATTACCTTAGGATTGAAGAAGATCATATGAGTTTCAGTACAAAGTACACATAGATGTCACGAGGCGGAAGATAATCTAAGTATACTGTGCAGTATACTTTATACTTTATACTTTATACTTTATACTTTATACTTTATACTTTATACTTTATACTTTATACTTTATACTTTATACTTTATACTTTATACTTTATACTTTATACTTTATACTTTATACTTTATACTTTATACTTTATACTTTATACTTTATACTTTATACTTTATACTTTATACTTTATACTTTATACTTTATACTTTATACTTTATACTTTATACTTTATACTTTATACTTTATACTTTATACTTTATACTTTATACTTTATACTTTATACTTTATACTTTATACTTTATACTTTATACTTTATACTTTATACTTTATACTTTATACTTTATACTTTATACTTTATACTTTATACTTTATACTTTATACTTTATACTTTATACTTTATACTTTATACTTTATACTTTATACTTTATACTTTATACTTTATACTTTATACTTTATACTTTATACTTTATACTTTATACTTTATACTTTATACTTTATACTTTATACTTTATACTTTATACTTTATACTTTATACTTTATACTTTATACTTTATACTTTATACTTTATACTTTATACTTTATACTTTATACTTTATACTTTATACTTTATACTTTATACTTTATACTTTATACTTTATACTTTATACTTTATACTTTATACTTTATACTTTATACTTTATACTTTATACTTTATACTTTATACTTTATACTTTATACTTTATACTTTATACTTTATACTTTATACTTTATACTTTATACTTTATACTTTATACTTTATACTTTATACTTTATACTTTATACTTTATACTTTATACTTTATACTTTATACTTTATACTTTATACTTTATACTTTATACTTTATACTTTATACTTTATACTTTATACTTTATACTTTATACTTTATACTTTATACTTTATACTTTATACTTTATACTTTATACTTTATACTTTATACTTTATACTTTATACTTTATACTTTATACTTTATACTTTATACTTTATACTTTATACTTTATACTTTATACTTTATACTTTATACTTTATACTTTATACTTTATACTTTATACTTTATACTTTATACTTTATACTTTATGCATATTTATGTACATAAAAGTTAAAAATTAATATTTTTGAATGAACATGATTATTAAAGTTAAATCAGGAATTATTTGCAAACAAATCTTAATCACTTTTTTAATATTTTATAACCTTTTTCACATTCTATTTTTTACTTCAACACAACACTTAATTTTTTAAAAATGTTCTCTTAAAAATAAATAATTTATTTCAATAAATTTCTATTCTCTCCTACTGTGCAATCATCACTTGAGTGTTTGATATTTTTCTCATTAACAATTAATTTCTTCATAGTTAAAAAAGGAAAACTTATTCTCCTTCAAGGGGAATTTTAAATGTCTCTTTCATGTATTGCAAAATAAAAAAAAAACAAATTTAAGTGCCACTTATCTCTATTATGTGTTAAATTCTAGGTAAATAATCGCATGATTATCGCATGATATATAAATATATCCATCACCTTAT
This sequence comes from Tachina grossa, assembly GCA_949987645.1. NCBI lineage: Eukaryota > Metazoa > Arthropoda > Insecta > Diptera > Tachinidae > Tachina > Tachina grossa. The sequence continues at coordinate 30,176,707 of OX465276.1, read as the reverse complement.
TACTTGCTTTATTTGTTTTGCCTATTAAAAAGTACAACAGTGAATATAAATAAGTAAATACATGTGTATGTGTGTATATGTGTATTGTAAAACAATGAAAATAAAAGTTTTGCTTTATTTTCTGAGTTTAAAATAAGAAACAATAAAAAAATATTTAAAATCAATGAATATTTTCTGGTTCTGCTTGTTTGAGTTTAAAAAATGCACAAACAGTTGTTTCCTTACGGAATGTGCGTTCAGTTTGGCACTTTACTTAAGCAACTGACATTTGACGAAACTTAACGAAAAGTTTGTTAAGTACATTATAGTTTGCCACACGCGTTTTATATGTAACCGCACAGTTGCTTAAGCTAGCTTATTCATATTATAGTTGGGCCTTAAGTGTGTTAATAATACATGTGTATGTAATTGCATTTATTGTTAATTGTGTTAATATTGAAATTGATGAAATGGGAAATTCTGTTGAACTTTATTTTGTGGTTTTATTACAGTTTTGTTGGAAAATTTTTGCTATAATTACGAAATACCTATTAGATTTTATTTTAACTGAAACAAATGGGGCTTTGCAGATAATTATCAGAGCACTCAAAGATTTTACACGGAGCTAGAAAATAAGTCTACACGTTTACCAATTCGTGATGGTTTGGTTCTGCTTCTTACGCTTACGTAAATAGGCTTTTATAATACGAGTAATGTTCTGCCATTAAAACTTACGATAAACATTACCTAATAAGTATTTTTAGAAATTTTTTGAAATACAAAACTAAAGCAGCAAATAATTAATTGGCAATCCTGCTAAGTATGTACACAATGTTTTTTGTAGTTCAACATTTTTTAATGGACTTTAAGAAAGTGTTAAGGTTATTTCTCAATGCTTGAGCTCTTGTAATAGACACAATCTTTTGTAACCATGCCCACTATTTTTTAAATCTTATATTTCACATGTTTTGAGTTTATTTATTCTTTGAAAACTTCGCACTCTACCTGAGTTCCAAGAGTGACATGATTTAACCTTTAGAAAAGTGGGAGTGGGAGTCACGTCCATTAAAATTTAGTTTCATATTTCATCCTCATACGGCTTGTACAAAACTTGGCAAGCATATCAAGTTTTTGGAATGACGAAATCTTGTAACTGAAAAAGTGGGCGGGGCTACGGCTATCAAAATTTCCTTTTTTTATTGCACGTGTTTCTCCTTTGGCTGTTCTTACGAGACTTGGAACGTATTCTGAGCTCTAAAGGTGACATGACGGTGTTATCAGAAAAGTGGGCGTGACCACGCCCATTAAATATTAGAATTATATGTTATGTGGTTTTACTTATCATAAGACTCTCACGAAACTTGGCAAACACTTTGGCTTCCTTCAAATGGCAAATCTTGTGTTTGAAGAATTGGGCGGAGACAAGCCTATCAAAATTTAGTCTCTTTATTTCACGTGCTTATAATCTTGGTACACATGCATAACTCTATAGCAGACACGGCCTTGCCTGAATAAGTGGGCGTTTTCACACCCACCAATAGTTAGCCTTGTATCCATATGTTCTCTGACTCATCCGAATCCCACGAAAATTTACTAACATTTTGAGTTAGAGTGACATAATATTGTGATTAAAAAGTGGGTCGGGGTCACGCCCTTAATATTTTGTATTTTTTATTTCACGTGATTTTGCTTAAGCTTTCCTTATGATATGTGCTTACAGTTATCATGCGACACCTACAAAACTTGATAAACACTTTGACTTTCTTCAAATGACATAATCTTGTGTTTCAAAAAGTGGGCGGGCCACGCTTGTCAACGTTTGATATTTTTATTTGACGTATTTGTGTTTAAGCGAGTCTTACTTATCTCGCCAGACATACATACTCTAGAACTGACACGGTTTTGCCTTAAAAAGGTGGGCGTGGCCGCACTCACTGAAACTTCGTCTTATATTTTATGTACTTGAACTCATTCGAGTTCCACAAAAATTTACTTACATTTTTAAATCTCAGAATGACATAATACTGTGTTGAAAAAAATGGGCGGAGTTACGCCGATTAAAAATTTATTTGAAAATTGGTCGTATATATATTATATGTACATATGTATATTCATCCCACTCCTACGAACCTTGCACTAATGCTTAAGCGTTTCTTGATACGCATCCTCAGCTCATTTTGAAAAGTGGGCGCGGACATCTCTTTTAAAATTTATAATATATTTGCCTTAATATTCTTCAAAGTTGCTAGACACATCCTTCAATTCAGGTGTATAGAACACTTAGTTTCATATACCGATATGTTGCGCGAACAGTCCTAAAAGGGGAAATATTAACCCCGATGTAGTCCTTCCACACTCCTCTACCAGAATCCATTGTCAGAAACCAGTATTTTTTTTTTCATGTAATGGAACCCTTATTTATTCTATGGGCAAACAACAATTTGCTTTAAGTATATGAAATTATTTTTCCACGTGGCAAAAAATTTTTTTCTTTCTTTAAAAGCCTTTAACAACAAACCAAAAATAAATTTGTTAATCTCTGCCAAACTGATTTTCTTATTGTTTTACAAAAAAAAAAATTATTATAATTTCCATACTAATTTTAAATTTATTGAATTGCTTAATATCAATTTAAATATTTAAATTAAAGTTTTTTTTTCTTCTTTTTGGCTTGACATCTTAAAAGTGTTTAAATACTTCTAAAAGTATGAATTTTTATTTGCTGTTCGTGCAATAAAAACCATAAAATTCTTCTTTTGTTTTAAAATGGATTTGGCTTGAGGTAAATGTATGTCAACAGCTGTCAAAAACAGGCCTCAACACTTGCTGTTGCGCTGTTGTTGTTTTTGTATTTATTGTCAGGGCCAATGGCAACAAGAAGGCAAGAGTTTTCGAACAATGGAAGTGTGTACATATGGACGTGTGTATGCATGCATGTGCCAGTTAAATGGAAAAACGGTCAAGAGGGGCTAAAGAGTTTGTCTGCATTTTCACCTGACCAGATGGTTTAAAGCTTAAACGCACATTAAATTGACCCAGAGGTTTAATGGGGAGGGGTTTTGTTTAAAAATTTAAATGTGCAAAAAAAACCAACAGAATTAAAATGAAAATAAATATTGAAGATGATTACGAAGACTTTAAGTTTAAAACTTATGTAAATGAATACGTATTAAATGTGCCCATTCCCATTCCCCTTTTCTTTTATTTTTATTTCCATTTATTTTAATATTTTATCGTCACTGATCAAAAATTGATGTGGAAAGAGAGCCATTGCTTGCTTTAGAGAGTGACAAATAGTTTTACACGAGTATTAGAAGCCAAAGGTCTTATCAGCCCGATTTGGAGCATTTTTATATCCTTCACCAAAAATGGTAAAGGAAATATAAATAGGTTTGTTTATTTGTGTAGTTTCTGCAATGTGAATATGCGACCCATAAAGGATATATGTATGTATATTCTGGGTCCTTATGAATAGCGAAGACGAATAAGCGATGTTCGTCTGTCCGTCTATCTATACGTGAAATCGGTTTTCCGAAGCTCCCAGTAAAGCCAGAAACTTCAATTTTGAACTGGTGTATCAGAAATGTTCCAAAATAGATTGGTATTGAAAGTCAGCAAAATCGAGCAGACAGTTTCAGAGCTGGAAAACTTAAACTTTATTTTGCCAAATAAACAAAATAACTACCGAAACTAAATAGTTACTATTATTTTTTTATTAAACGAACTTATTTTATACTTCAGTATGAATAGAACTGGTATTTCTAATTAAAAAAAATTAAAAAGACCTTTCCAGGGTTGGAAAACTTTAATTTTTTTTCTTATACAAAAGTAACTTACTAAAACAAATTTTTTTTCTCTATAAATTAAACATATCTTATTTTCTTAAATGAAAGAGATTGGTGTAAGAAATCAGAAAAATCAAAAAGGATGATTCCAGGGTTGGGAAACTTACACATTTTGTGTAAGTAAGAAGGGATAATTAATTTTTTCATTTCTTTATAAATTATATAAATTTTATGTTTTGGAAAGACAAGTTTGGTAAAGAAAATTAGAAAAAAAACTACAGCTCCAGAGCTGGAAAATTTAAATTTTTTTCCAATATTAAAGTAACTAAAGAAAAATAATTTTTTCCTTATTTCTTTTTTTTTCTTTTTGTTCACTAAACATATTTAATACATTTTTTAAAGAACTAGATTGGTACGAGTCAGAAAAATTCCAGGGTTGGAAAATTAATTTTTTTGTATATCAATTTTTTTTGTTTACAATGTAAATATCCTTTATGTTTTAGAAGGAAATAGTTTGGAATAAAAAATTATAAAAATATAAATCATTGCTCCAGATATGGAAAACTTAAACTTTTTTGGTATATAAAACTAATTAAATAAAACTAGTTATTTCTTTGATAATTAAATATATTCTCTGAGCCGATAGCCAATGTTGCTAGTGCTCTCAAATTAAATCTAATCTTAGAATTTATTTTCTTAAGATTAGACAGATAAATAAATAACTAAATAAATATATTCTATATTTTAGAAAGATATAAGTTAGTATTAAAAAACCAGAAAAATTACAATTATGGTTCCAGGGTTAGAAATTGAAAAAAAAAATGTGGTAAACAAATAACTAAAAATAATTTTTATTTCACTTAAACATATTATGTACATGTTTTAGGAAGACCTATACTCAAGATTTTTTAATATATGCTCAATTTTTATATGGATATCTAATTTAAGTATAAACGAAGGTTTGCACCACGTTGCTTATTATGTCCTCAGCATAGTTATATTTCAAATCGATGGTATTGGATAATTCAACCCTTGATAATTGAATATGTGGCTTGAATAACAACTGTTTTACACTTGATTTCAAGCAAAATTGCTTATTGGGATATTGGTTGATTTTAAAGCTTAAATTAGACGTGACATAGCCATAACCAAACCAAAACTCAATTGGTTTCCATGGTGAGAGTTATGGCGAGTCACATATAATCAAATACAGAGTTGCCCATTAGTTTGGTTCGAACTGCTATTTTCTATGGCTATGGTTATGTCACGTCTGATTGAGCCTTAAGTAACGTTTACATTTTTCTGAGAGTGGCAACACATAAACAGCTGTGGGGTGGTTTGGTGCAATTGTTTTTGGATCCTTTATTTTATTATATTATTTTAGTGATAAAATGTTATTATTAAAATTATAATAATATTATTATTGCCGTCGTCAATGATTTCATATTTGCAATGTTCATCATCATCTTCATTTAAAATAAGCGTTGCCAAATTAGCAATAGCAGCACACTTTTTCTTTGAAGTTTTAACAAATTTTTAATTACTCCGAAAATTTAAAGCCTTATGCCTAACGAAAATCTTCATACCAGTTAGTATAAGATTCAAAATTGTACATGGTTTTGCTCTAAAATTTGCTGGTATATAAGTCCTTTTAGTTTCTTTGATAAAAAGAATCAAATAATAAATATTTACCATATGATTCTATTATAAGTCTCTCAATAGAGAAGACCTCAAATCTTAGCTTAAGCATTAGAAATCATTTAATACTTGAGTTGTCTTTAAGTATAAATTTTGTATTTCTCCTTGCCTGCATTTCAGTTTCGATGTGTTTTACAGTTTTATGCTAAATACTACAGAAAAAATTTTTGAAGAAAATTTTAGTCCTCGAATTTATTTTTTATTATGGGCCCTTTTTCTCCCTTTGGGGGAAAAGAAATGCTAAAAGATCTAAGAATGCTAACTACATATCGTTAACTTAATACGAAAAGGCCCTAACTCATTTTTTAATAAGTATTTTACAGGAGGAGGAAAAAACTAAATAAACAAAGATGCAATATTGATACAAAATTTTTTTAAACGCAATTTTTATTTAAAACACTTTACATAAGCACATAATATTGCGTTTAAAAAAAATTTTGTATCAATATTGCATCTTTTTTTATTTAGTTTTTTCCTCCTCCTGTAAACTATTAAAAAATGAGTTAGGGCCTTTGCGTATTAAGTTAACGATATGTAAGTATTAAATTAATGCTGCTCAGTTGTTGTTATTGTTGTTGTTGCATTTCCCATCGAGTTCAAAGTTATAGTGTTTTCACACTGACATGGTTTTAATAAAAGTTGGTTTTAACGTTAAAACCAACTGTTAAAACCTGGTTTTACCACACAAATTGTTTTTGTTAAAACCAAATTAAAACCATTTTTGAATTGGTTTTAAGTTGGTTTTATGAAATGCAACCTTGTTTCCGCTGTGATAAATTCAGTGCTGCTAAGTTGAAATGACCGACAGCAGCTGATAATGTTATGCTAGTGAATAACAATAGATGGCGCTTGAAAATTTTTTAACTTAAAAATGGACACAGCAGCAACAATAATCAAAAAATTACGAAAAAAAAGATTTTTTTTTGGAAGGAAAACAACGAAAATATTTTAAACTGAACTGTGGAAAGTGAAAATAGACAATATGACTGACATGCATCTGCCTATAAAAAAGGTTTATCTTATAATGTATTTGTGCATTTTTATATTATTAACAATATTTCCAAGCACTTCTACATTCTGTATAAGAAGTTCCATAATTAAAAAAAAATTTATTTACAAAATATAAAATAATTTCCATTTTAGAGCGCATTGTGAAATATCTCAGTTTTTCATACAAACCAAAAGAGTTGAACAAGTGTTATTAAAAAGCAGAAAAAATGCAACAACAAATGCACGAATTTCGGCAGGAGATTTATTTTATTTTGAGCAAAGTTATTAGACAGCCTGTGAGTTAAAACCTGAATTTAACAAACTTGCAGTGTGAAAGCAAAATCAGCTGTTTGTGGTTTTAACGTTAGAATCAGGTTTTAACTTTCAGTGTGAAAACACTAACAGCCGTATTCATAAAAATTTTAAGCCGCGTTTCAAATATTGTTTAAGCAAAATTCGCTAAAATTGTATTCATAATAGAATTTTAGCTTAAAAAACGGTTTTTAAACCTTGCGTAAATCAGCAAATTTTAAAATTGACTGCCCCCATATTTAAACCAATTTTAAGGTGACGTTGTTGTAATTTTGCTTCGTTTTTGTTTACATTTTGAACTTTACCTGTATGTACATATGTTTGTATGTATGTATGTACTTATGTATGCATGTATGTATGCATATGCCAGTGTTATTTAGAAGAAAACAATGTAATTTTTTTTTATAGAAACTATTGCCGAAATAACAAATATACTCCAAAGAATATTTAAAAGAAAATGAGCGATCCAGTTTCCATTCCCAGTCATTGTTTTCTCATTTCATGTGTTAACAAAAATAGTATAATTGTAGAAAATTAACTAGTGATGTATAAACACTCAAAACAAACAAAATAAAGCTCGTTATTCTAGTGCTTCTTTATCTGCAATAAAATAAATAATATAAAAAGCACTTTTAACGAAGATTTGTTGTGAACTTTTTTTATTTTTTTATTAAATACAAGTTGGAACACATCTTTTATTTTATAGAAACAATATTTCTCTGAAAACCGGCAAATAAACAAAATAGACACGAGTAATTTGTGAGTTAACAACCGTTGTTTTGCAGAACTAATATGCAAGTGACAAATAAAGAATACAGTGTTGCCACGATATTTTAAAAAAATTTAGTTAATTGATTTTTAGTTAAAAAACTGATTATGAATACCAATATTTAAAAAACGTTATTTAGCCTTAAAACGTTTTTTAACTAATATGAATTTTAAACCTCAATCAACTTTTTTTTATACGGCTGTAAGTGCGTTCGAGAACTCAAAAATTTGTAAAAATTTTTACTATTTTTTACTCGATTGCGTTCGAGTACACAAAATCCAGTAAATGAGAGGGCGAATTGAGAGAGAAAAATGACAGTTCATTTACTGAGTAAATGCAAATTTTTACTGGACAAATTTTTGCCAGTAAAATCCAGTAAAATGAAACCATATGTTTTTAAATATAAACAAACAGTAGCAAAGGGAAACAAAAGTTTTTGGTTTTTGATGAAATTTTAAAAATAGCAAAAAACAAATGTATTAAGTTATGAACAATATTGCATTTATTTAAGTTTGATGCCAGAAAAATATAAGGGATGTTTTATGTATTCCACGGGAAATTAAAACGTGTGGAATTTTCATAGAATTGTTGAAAATATGTATTTATAACAACAATTTCCCAACAATGTAATTTCACGTGATTGTTTTTAAACGTGAATAAAGTTAATAGATTTTTATAGTTAAATTTTTGTCTATACATATAGTCGGATGGTTACTGTTTCCCCGCATGGAACATTCAAAAAATTTAGTTATTGATCGATTAAATATGATTAATGTGTACATTTCTTAAATTTGTTTTCAGTTTTTTGATATCTTGAATATATTAGGATATATAAAGTTCTTTTCCCATTGTATATTTCTCTTAATAAATGTACTCATTGGAACTACTTGAAAGGAAGTGAACAATATTGTTGTGATGATTAGTATAAGCGGCAACAAACATTTTTGTCTTTTTCTGTACATCCTAATTATTCACGTCGAGGGTAAAAAGTTTAGAAACTTTAACGGCCTGACGCGCGATGTCGGCAAGTAAGCTATAGAAAGTTTCTTGTCGACATCGTGGGCCAGGCCCGTAAGTTCAAATAAAAACATATGTATCTATTACTTTTATTATTAAAGAAAATATACTATGGTGTATTTTTATAAAACAAATGAAAAAAACATTTTTCATCGATTTTCTCAAAACCATATAATTTTTCCATGCGGCTAGCAAAAAAAGCAAAAAAATCTGATTTGAAAGCACTAACAACTGAGGGAAGCAATGTACTGTTTACTTGATCACAAAAGCTTCGAAAACTGTTTCTGAAAAGCACTAACATAAGGCAGGCTCTCTAACAAAATAGAGGAAAAAGTAAAAAAAAAAATTTGCAAGCTAGTAACTTTTGCATCTGAGTACATAAAAACTATAGCCCAATTCACAATATTGTGCAAATGGTCTTGCATCGTTGCATGTGCAAAATGGTATAGTATATTGATACTCACCACTTAACAATTCTTAGAAGTTAATGTTAAAGTTAGTTAGGTGGAGACCGCGAGTAAGGGAGATAATGTTAGGGAATCACTTGGTGTTGCGCATGAAGGCGATTTTTTTTTGTGCGAGATGAGCCAGCTGGAAGCAATTTATTCAGGCATAATTTTTTGCCTTACCAAAGTGCTTCACAGAAGCAATAATATATATGTATATATAGTTTTGTATATTGTCTGCAGATAATGCGACTATTCCATACATGTATGTAAATACTCCAAAGAGGAGTAGGATAATTCCAAAACTACTCCAAATATGTGAAAAAAGGATGTTTGTGTCCTAGGGTTGGACTAAATGGTCCAAATTTGCATTACATCGGCCTAACCCCAAAACCACTCCATATTGCATTGAATGCTTGTGTGAAAACGACATGATCCATGACTGCATTACATGGACCATGATGTAACTAGTCTGTTTCATCTCGATTGGACCACGTAGTACAATATTATATTCAGTTTTTTTTTTTTTTTTTTTTTTTTGAATATACATTGTACATACTTATGTATAATTTTTTTAGCGCCCAATTGTCTATCAACTGTTGTGTATATTTTACTGGATTTTACAATTTTTCCGTTCGCGTGCTTTTAGCTGCAAACTTTTTTATTGAAAGTAATTTCTTTAAATTACTCAGTATTTACTCAGTTACTGGATTTTACTGGAAAAGTACTCAAACGCACCTATTATTAGAGTAATAACATGCTGACATTTCACGTTTGTATGAAACATGTGTGATAAAAATCTATTTTTTTTTTATAAAAAAAGAAAAACTAAAATTTAATTCAAACACCAAAGAATTGCAAACATTTAGAGAGTCTTTAAAATTTAGTGCCAACAACCAATAATTTATTTTTTCTTCTTTTATTTCAACAAAATTATTGCACTTTTTTTTCTTTTGGTTTAATGTGGCTTAAACACAAGGTTGTAATAATGAAATTCATTTATTTGTTAGTCCCTGTCTGTACCATTATACAGGGTGGGCCAAAAGAAACCAACGGGTGTAAAAGTTTAATAACTTTTTTGTTTATTAACTTTTTTTATTTTTGCTTTCAGATTATATAATATACAAAATGGAAATTTTTTTACACTAAGTATGAAAAATGATGTCTCTTAAATGACCACCGTTTTCAGCTTCGCACTGATGGGCTCTTTTTAGAGCATTTTCCATAACATCTTTCAAAACTTGTGGCTGTAGCGTTCGAATTTCTGCAACAATGTTTGCCTTGAGTTCAAGGATGGTCTCTGGCTTGTTCACATACACTCGCTCTTTCAAAAAACCCCAAAGAAAATAGTCGGGTGCTGTCAAATCTGGCGATCGCGCTGGCCAAATAATTTCCGAATTTCGAGAAATTATTCGCTCTCCAAAAATTTGACTTAAAAGTGCCATTGTGTCTCGGGCAGTATGGGCAGTGGCTCCGTCCTGCTGAAACCACATACCAGGTCTGTTTTCAAGAGCAGGACGTAAAAAATTTTCTATCATAAACCGATACCGCTCTCCATTTACGGTTACAGCACTTCCATCTTCATTCTCGAAGAAGTAGGGCCCAATGACATTTTCAGATGTGATCCCACACCATACTGTACACCTGATGGGGTGCAATTGGCGTTGATGAATGGCTCTTGGATTTTGAGAACCCCAGAACCTACAGTTCTGCTTATTAACAAAGCCATTCAAATGAAAATGAGCTTAAAATAATTGATCTCTGGTTTAAATAATAAAATTCTATTGTTCTGGTTCTCTGTTCAGTTGTGAACCTCTCCATTATAAATTCTCCAAGTGTTGTCTATATAATCTGAAAGAAAAAATAAAAAAAAATTAGTAAACAAAAAAGTTATTAAACTTTTAGACCCCTTGGTTTCTTTTGGCCCACCCTGTACATTATGCTGCTGTTATAGTTATTAATAAAAATTATTTTTAAAACATAAAATTTCTGTTTATTGTTCTTATAACTTTGGTTTATATTTTTACTTCATGCAAATGTGATACACCAAAAAAAAACGCAAACTGAACTTGTGCTGATTAACGCACACGGTGGAGACAGGTTTTGTTTTTATTTTATTTTTAATGTACAATAAATAAACGATTGTGATTGTATGTTCGAAAATATAATATAAAAACAACAAGAATATTTAAGTGTATAAATACATAATCAAAAAAAGGGGAAAAAAATAAAATAAAACAAAAGTTTAATGAACTTGATTAAATGAAATACTGAAGTATATTTATTTGACATAATGTCTTTATTTCATTTCAAAAAATTGGCTTGTTTGTATGGTTAAGCAATTGTCTATATGCATTTCGTTCCCGCTTGTGGAACTCATCAGTAGACTTCAACCCAAAAAAGTTTTGAATACAGTTAACAAACTCCGTATCTTTATAGTAAGACTCTTAATACTATATTGAGAATCACAATATACAAACATAATAAGTTTGAAAACCGCAAACAAAAATCTTTACAAAACAAGCATCTTTATTCAACTGTGCATCTATTTTATTTTCCACCACCTTTTTACCATTAGCTGCCACATTGGGCAACAATAAAAGTATTTAAAAAGCAAAAAGAAAAATAAAATATGTATTTTCATACATGAAATACTGAAGTATATTTATTTGACATAATGTCTTTATTTCATTTCAAAAAATTGGCTTGTTTTTATGGTTAAGCAATTGTCTATATGCATTTCGTTCCCGCTTGTGGAACTCGTCAGTAGACTTCAACCCAAAAAAGTTTATTTTTTTTGAACTTGATTAAATAAAATTAAAAAAGAAATGTATAAAGCAAAGAAAAAAATATGGTCTTATTACAAGCCAGCGAAGGTGTTTGAATTTCTATGTGTATGTAAATAAACTTAAGGATATAAAAGTAATAGAAATTGTCATACAACTGCATCTTTATTATGTTTTAACGTATATTAATATTTATGTACTAAATTAAAGATAAGAAAATGGATTGTACTTGATTTTGCAACTTTTCATGGTCCTTCTACTCAAATCTTTGCAGCAGTTACATTACATTACGGTCGGCTAACTGAGACTTAAGGCATATTTTACAACGCTATTGTGAATGAACTCCCTATCAAAATCAAGTAAACAAAGTTTGGCAAGTACAGGGTTTGAAATCTATGATATACATATGTATGTATGTATATCAGGTAAATTTTGCTTTTTTCTTTGATTTTGTTTTAGAGTGTATTACGTAAAATATTACGATGTTGTACGTATTAAAATATGCCAGCAATAGCATATAAGTTTTAATGGAAAAAGTAATAACATATTAAGTCGACTTATGCTAAAATTGAGATAATGATGCCATTATAATTGGATAACTTAAAAGCAAACTTTGAGCGAAGTTTCAATTTAATTCGATAAGTTTTCAGCAAGTTATTATTGCAAAATTACTTTGTATTTACTTTCTATTCAATATCATCTGCAATAACAATTTAATAATTAGTTGTTTTTTATGGGAATTGTTAAAATTTAAGTTTAAAATGTTTAAACGCACTAATAATCCCAAATTAATATTTTACTTGTTAAGTAAAATATATATTTTTTTTATTAAAAATACATTGAAATTGATTATTGAGGGGTTTAGCTGGATCCTATTCGCATTTCACTATTGCTAATGCAGATCATCAGGAAACCTTTACCCAAAGTTTCTTAGAACAACTAGAGTTATTATGTTATAAACTTTCATTTAAACAAATGAGAAGCTCAACAACAAATAACAAAGTTGAAACAAGAACTCAATAATCAACATGTTTTTTTATTTTCTTACTTTGTCCCAAATCACACTATGCAAGTCTTATTGCTAAGCTGATTATTTTGTTAGGAGAGAGAGACGAGGGGAACAGAAACGTTTCTTTTCCCCCCGTCTCTCTCTCCTAACAAAATAATCAGCTTAGCAATAAGACTTGCATAGTGTAAATTGGGACTTTACCATTGCTACATTGGCTGACTTTTTTTCAGCTTCAAATTGTATTTGTAATAGTATGTAAAAAGATAATAAATGTAAATAACAACAACAGAGTGCTGCCACACAAGTATTTTTTAATAACAATTTAAATTGACAGATAAAAAGAGATTTGAGCTGTCTGCTTTTCAATAAAATATATTAAATTTAATATTAAAAAAATAACTGCTGGCTAATGTTTGTTAAAATAATTTCAATTAAATATGTGCTTACGAGTGGCTAATTAGGGAACGCACTGTGGGGTGAAAGCCTTTACAAGTGGCGATTAATTCAAAAGATGAACTTTAACTTTCACAACCCTATTTGGTACCATATGAAAGTAGATACAATTCTACATCACTAACTTCAAAAATAAAAGTTCTTGGTAGTTGTTTACTTTATTTGCAGTGTGTGTTCAAAGTTCAATAATTTTAGTTATTTTTGCGCGCATTGATTAAAAGAGAAAATTTTGATATTTCAAGTGATTATAGTTTTTGTTAAGACTTCTATAAGTAAAATTTTTATAATGGAACAGTCAACTTCAGGTATATGAGCATTTATTTATTATTATTTTTTGTTTAGATAAATATTTTAGAAATATTAAAAAAAAATTGCTCTAAAAATGTGGTATTTTTAATATATACATTGAGTTTCAACAACTTTGCAGATGAGTGCAGGGAAAAATGCTTTTATGCTCTTAAAATATAAGATTTTAGCTAATAAATCCCAGAATATCTATTTGTGCATTTGTGCGATTTTTGAGTTATGAAGGTTTTTGTGATAGAATTCTAGATATTAAATATTTATAGCCGTATTCATAAAAATTTTAAACAATATTTCAAATGTTGTCTAAGCAAAATTCGCTAAAATTGTATTTATAATAGAATTTTAGCTTAAAAAACGGTTTTTAAACCTTGCGTAAATCAGCAAATTTTAAAATTGACTGCCCCCATGTTTAAACCAATTTTAAGATGACGTTGTTGTAATTTGCTTCGTTTTTGTTTACATTTTTAACTCTGCCTGTATGTGTGTATATGCTAGTGTTATTTAGAAGAAAACAATGTAATTTAATTTAAAAGAAACTATTGCCGAAATATCAAATAGACTCCAAAAGAATATTTAAAAGAAAAGTAGCGATCCAGTTTCCATTCCGAGTCATTATTTTCTAATTTTATGTGCTAAAAAAATAATATAATTGTAGAAAATTAACTAACTAGTGTTGTATAAATACTCAAAACAAACAAAATAAAGCTCGTTATTCTAGTGCTTCTTAATCTACAATAAAATAAATCATATAAAATCAAATTAAAAAGCACTTTTAACAAAGATTTGTTGTGAACTTTTTTTTATAATTTTATTAAATACAAGTTGGAACGAACACATCTTTTATTTTATAGAAACAATATTTCTTTGAAAAGCGACAAGTAAACAAATATAGACACGAGTAATTTGTGAATTAACAATCGTTGTTTTGCAGAACTAATATGCAAGTGACAAGTAAAGAATATAGTGTTGCCACGATATTTTTAAAAAATCAAGTTAATTGATTTTTAGTTAAAAAACTGATTATGAATGAATACCAATGTTTAAAAATCGTTATTTAGCCTTAAAATGTTTTTTAACTAATATGAATTTTAAAACTCAATCAACTTTTTTTATGAATACGGCTGTTATTTTTTTAATTAAACAAAAAAAAAATATTTTTTAAAGGCACATAAAGTATGCTCTAATTTACAATTTAATTTACTAATTTATCTTTTTTCATTCCAAAGTTACACCAAAAATAATCAGATAAGACAATTTTCGCCAAAATGCAAAAAAACCTATAAAAGTTAAATTTTTTTTTAATTTTTTTAAATACTGTTTTTTTAAATTTATTTATTAATATTCATCAATAAAAAATAACAACACTTTAAAATTACGACTTCTATGAATTAAGTTTAAATTAGACGTGACATAGCCATAATGCCATAGCCATAACCAAACCAAAACTCAATTGGTTTCTAAGGTGAGAGTTATGGCGTTATGGCGTTATGGCGAGTCACTTATAATCATATACAGTGTTGCCAATTCGTTTGGTGCGAACAGCTGTTTTCTATGGCTATGGTTATGTCACGTCTGGTTGAGCCTGTAATCGCCACTTTCTCTACCCTACCACCCCACTGTGGAACGAATGCGTTCGGTACATTCCCACTAAGCTTAAGTCAAGGCGCATTTATTAGGTGGCAGCACTACACCAGGTGACTAATGTCATTATAACTACTAATCTAAATGTCCAATTTGGATTGTGTAGGTATAAGCCTAAAAGCATGCTTTTATTTGGGTATACATAAACACCTTTCGAATATTCAGTTTTGTATGGTGTTTGACATTTCCTATAAGAAACATGCAATCTGACGATGCTACCCTGTTTTGAAAAGTAACAAGGTAATTTATACCAACAAAGTACATGTGGTTTTTGCTGTTGTAATATTTGTTGTAGAATCGCGGTTACCTGATTAATGTGCCTTGGCTTAAGTCTTATTATTTTTAATACATATACTGCATGAAAGATATCTGCTGCTTTTCTAAGTTAAGAGACGTCACAGAAGTTGATTACATATATTAACTTTGTTATATATACTAATATTTATGGTTTTTAATTGTTATTTTTTTCATGTTACTTAATTACTCAAAAGGCTCTTTGAATTCGGCGAAATATAATAGTTACAATTTTATTGCATGGGATTCCCGCCACAAACTAATTGATCATGTAAAATACACATGCTGCTACAATGCAAAAAGAGATTCATGGCCAAAATACTTATAAAGAAACCTGTTGTTCATTTCGTGAGGTAAACCCCAAGAAACTTGTGGTCGCTGTAGAATATAGACAAAAAATCAACCAAGTGCGTAAGAAGATATTTCAACTGAATCTTAATCTTAATAAGACAGTAATTCGTCGTAAGAAGTACGAGTAGCAGTTTTGATTTTTCTAGTTCACAATTTTCGGTATTTCCCCGATATTAAGTGCCCAAATAAAAAACCTCAACTTTCTGTATTATTATTTAAGAATAAAAATAGATATTAAATAAATGTTTGCGTAGATTTCACATTTTGACTGGTTTATTTTTATACAATTAGTGTGATTTGCGGCTTAAAATTATTTTGGTCATTAATTTGACAATAAATAAAATAGAATCATTGGAAACATTATAAAAATATAAATTAATTTTTAATTAATGAAAGTAGATAAAACTTTATGTCTGAGTATTTACGTTTAAGGTTTCTTTTTTTTAACCAAATTTTCGTTTATTTAAAAAGTAAATTAAACAATTTTTTTTTTACTTTTGTTTAATTATTGTGATCTTGATCTAATCTTGATTCTGATGATATAAATAGCATAATGGAAATTTTATAAATTAATGAGGAACTTTCACGAATTTTTACCAACTATTAAATTTCAAATTGATTTTGCCTAGTATATCCGAACGTGTTTAAGATTTCGGAAAAATACAAAACTTTTTAATATTAAATTGAATTCAAAATTTAAAAATACTTTCAAAAAGATCATCGTAGATTGTACCAGCTTCACAAAATCATTTTGTAATTTTTAAAATCGAGAGTTATCAATTAAATACGATTTGTTTAACTTGATTCTTTCTTTCGCCAAAATTTTGGAAGTTTCAAATAGTGTTTAATAAATGAACAATAAGCATATTTGAAAAAATATTGCTTCGATAAAATTGTCAAAAAATATTGTTTGAAAAAAAAAATATTTTTTGCTTTAATTTTTACTAATTTTTTTTTGCAATAATTTACTTTGCAAAAATTATTATTAAAATTAATATATTAAAACATATTAACATATATAAAATAACAATAAAATAATAATATAAAATAACTGGCAAAAACCTTTCTTCCTATGTGAGGGCATAGGTCGTGTATAGTCAGTCAGTCACGAAAACTTTTTAAAATTCTGTTAATAACATCTTGGGCATATGGTCTAGTTACTCCGTCCATACTTGTGCAACCATATTCTACTAAATTTACTTTGTAGAATATGTTATAAATAAATAAATAAATAAAATAACTGAACAGATTTTCCTAACAGTTGACATATCAATACAATAAAAAAAGTGTTCACTATTCACAGTGGGCCGATTTAAATATATCGCATGTTGAAAAAATTAAATTATAAAATAATTATGTATATATGTATGTATGTAATATAACTTTAAAGCCTTATTTATAAAAAATATTAAGGCTTTATAAAAGCTTTTTAAGAAAAATGTTGTATGAAAGTTTGTTTTAAAATCCCTTTATAAAGCCTTAATATGTTTTATAAATAAGGCTGTTATAATATAAATAAAAATTATTAGAATTAGTTTACTCAAAAAAAATTTTCTTTGTTTCAAAATTGCATAAAACGAATCACTCCATTCGAATAAAAGAAAGGTAGCTGAAAAGTTTCTACTCGAATAAAAAATATCAAACAATGTTGTTCGAAAAAAAAATTATTTGTGTTTATGTCCCCCAAAATAATATTCTTTCTTTTAATAATAACATAAATTTAATCATTTCATTCGAATAAAAATATAGTCGTTTAATTTTTTTTCGAATAAAAAATATTAAAAGAGTTTTGAAAAAACTATTTGAATTTATGTCCCAGAAAATAATATTTTTTTATTTCAAAATAACATAAATTTCATTCGAATAAAGGAAAGGTCTTGCGATTTTTTCTTCGAATAAAAAATTCCTAAAATTTTATTCGAATAAAAATTACCCAAAATTTTATTCGAATAAAAATTATGTGAAATATTGTATTCTAACATAAATCGAATCATGTTGTTCGAATAAAAGAAATATTAGGAAAAATTACTATTCGTATAAAAAATATCAAACAATATTTGAACTTATGCCTGAGAAAATAATGCTTTCCCTTTTAAAATTAAATAAATTAAATCCTTTTATTCGTTAAAAAATTTTTATTCGAATAAAAAATTCCAAAAATTTTATTCGTTAAAAAATTATTTGAATTATTATACCCGAAAATAATTTTCGTTTTTTGTTAACAACATAAAATGAATCATTTTTTTCGAGTATAAGAAATGTAGTTACATGTTTTATATTTGAATAAAAATTTTTAACAGTTTTATTCGAAAAGAAATATCATTTGAACTCATGTCCTTGAAATTAATTTTCTTTCTTTTAAAATAACATAAATTGAATCGTTTCAATCGAATAAAATAAAGTTCCTTAATTTTTTTTTTGATTCTGATAAAAAAATGCGAACAGTTTGATTCGAATAAAAATTATTTTAAATAAGGTTTGTACTAGAAAAAAAAATAAATTTATTCCAAAATTTATTCGAATAAAAATTATTTGAATTAATGAGATCGAAACTTTCCTTTTTTAAATAACATAAGTTAAATCCTTTTATTCGAATAAAAGAAAGGTCGTAACATTTTTTTTTAATAAAACTTTCTAAAATTTTATTCGAAAAAAATATTTGAATTAATTTACCCGAACGTAATTTCCTTTTTTTAATGATATAAAACGAGTCCTTGCCTTTTTTATATTCGAATAAAAAATCAAATAATTTAATTTGAACAAAAATTATTTCAATAAATGAACTGGGAAGTAATTTTCATTCTGTTATTTTTTTTCCAAAGGATTATTCAAAATTTTTTTTTGGAAAAAAATTTTTCGAATAGTTTTATTCGATTTGAAAAAAAAAAAATTATTTCTTTTATGTAATTTTGTTCAATTTATAAAAATAAATATTGTTGCATTTTTCTTAAAAAAAACACCTGTGTGTGAACTAGTAATTTTAAACAAAACCAAATTCAAAAAATTATTAGAATAAATTTTTTCGAATCGCAAGACTTTATTCAAACCCTTGTTTGAAACGCAAAAAATATTTGGTTTTTTTTGCCACAAAATATTATTCGATTCTTTTTTCGAATAGAAAAATTAAAAATAATTTTTATTCGAATGACATTTTTGGAATAATATCTTTTCGAAGGAAAACATTATGCAAACTTTTTTTATTAGAATAAAACATTCAAGTCATTTTATTCGAATGAAAATATTCGAGGCATTTTATTCGAATGAAACCCGTTTGGATTATGTTTTGTATTCGTTTAAAAGTTATTCCAATTATTTCATGCGAATAAAATAAAAAGAATACATTTTATTTTAATTCATAATTCTATTCAAATTTAAATTAATAAATAAAAATAACAAAAATTAAAAATTTTAAAAACCTCCGACTTTTTTCAGAAAAGATGTTATATCTTCTAAACGGCTGTACCGATTTTCTTCAAACATAGCTAAGAACCCTCTCGATCAAGTCATCTTTCAAACGGAAAATGAAAAATGGTCCAGCCGTTTGGCCTGTACGTGGACACGGACAGACACACAGATACACAGATACATATATACACCCTGAAGGAAATATCGATGGTGAAAATGTACTGAGCCGCTTTTGACTTTGTCACCAGTACTACTGTACAATTATTCCCCATATATTACTTTGTGCTATAGACATTTAGCATGTACTTGTCATTGAAATTCTACTAGTAACACTTAAACAATTGACTAGATAGTGAATTCATAGTTCTTATGGGAACATGGAGACATACAAACCAGAAATTTACTGGTACATTTCTATACCTTAATTTATGTATATTGACAAGTTGTTGCAAAATCCACCAGAAATACACCACATCTGTTTTCTCTCTTTATTTTATACTGACGAATAAAAGAGAAATTGTAGACAATGTAACTACTACTAGAGTTTTAGTGTTGACATAGAGACACTTGGCCCCAGTCTGACTGCAGGGCACAAATACACAGACACACAGACACACACTACAAACTTATAACACCCCTTTTTTTAGTCGGGGGTTAAAAAATAGATACATTCAAGTAAATATTTTTTTTTTAATTTTAATTTTTTGATCTTTAACAGTTTAACATGTTAACTAAAAACAAATTGGTTTTAGAACAAAGCGAATTGCATTTTTTTTTTCTTCAAAATTTCAATTTGTTATTTTTGTATTAGAAAAGTTTCTTTGTTTAACTTTTTTATAACACTACTAAAACTTATATTAAACTTTTTATAAGTCCGCCTCTAATTGTTAAATAACTTTTGATGGGGTTACGTTTTAATTTTCCTTGTTTGTTTCTTTTTTTTTTTGTGAGCAATTAATGATTAATGACTTGATATTTGATTGTATTTTAGGAGTTTTTTTTTGTTCTCTTCTAAAAATATTCGTACACTTTTGCTTATTTTTGGAAAACAATTTCGTCTTATGTAATAATTACTTAATATTTCTAAGATTAAGAATCAAATAAAAGATATACTTATAAAAAATTGTTAAAATTGATTTTTAACAACCATAAGAATGTTTTAAACCGTTAAAATTATTTAATTGTGATGAAAGGCGTTGCCAGAGTGAGTGATAATTGTTTTTGTCGTTATTAAAGAATTTTACTTCTGTAAAGCCTGGTACTCTGTTCAGAATTTCGTGCGAAATGCTGTCAAACTGCATATAAAAGTATTTGGTATGGAATATTTGCGAAATAAATTCGCAAAAGTAGTACTCTGTTCTTGATGTGAAAAACACGTAAAATCATGTCTTTCCATGCAAAATTAGTCTGGCATCATTTTAGTTTAGCTGCGAAACAACATGAGCAGTGCTTTTTTCGCACGGAATTTTAACAATGTTGCATACTTTCAAGCAATAAAAGCGAGACATTTATAAAAAAACCGCGAGCTGGGCTACATTTAGTACATGTCAAATTTTTCACGCGAAATAACCAATGGTGCTGAAAATTTTTCACAACTTTGAACAGAGTACCAGCCTTAAGACGTAAATTGAAATTGAATGCGAAATTGAAAAAAATTAAAATAAATTATAAAATGCTCGGCGTGTCTGCAGAGATTAACTACAAACCTCGAAACGATTCTTATGGAGCTTGACACATATCATAAGCTGTGAAACTAACATGATCTGACATTAAAAAAAATGGGCGGGGCTACGCCCATTTAAATTTAGTATTTTAATTATATGTATACTTCTATTCATTCGATTCGCACAAAAGTTGGCAAACAGTTTGGGCTCTTGGCATCATATAATCTTACGCTTAAAAAGTGGGCGTGGCCCATGCCCATTCTACTAGAGCGATTCTTACAAAACTTGGCCCACACTTTGAACTCTGAAGATGACTAGATCTTGCATTTAGAAATATGAGCGGTGACTTTAAAATGGACACAATTCTTCTGTGGCAAAAAAGGAAAAAGTGCTAAGTCGAGATAAGCTGATTTTGAGTTAATGGTACCTTCGTAATCTTCATAATCGAAAATATCCTCTGGTAAAAATGTCAATTAATTTGTGTGATTTTTTAGGAAGTTATAACACTGGGACTTAAGACTTATTTCTTTTAGACTTCTAATCTCATTTGGAATAATATCTTAATTTAAATTTATTACTTTTAGGGCCATTATTACAACTTAAAGTTAGTTAAAAGTAGGATTTTATCGGACGTATGAAAAGATTTCCATTATTGCAAATTGGATTTAACTTACCAGATAGGATAAACTTGCCTGTAATTTATAGCTCACTTTAGGTTAAAGTAAAATTTTTCAAATGATAAAGTTTTTATACGTCCAAAAAATCCTACTTTTAACTAACTTTCAGTTGTAATAATGGCCCTTAGGCCCACTAATCGACTTCTCAATTAAGTGCCATTTAGCTAATAGCCACTTAATTTTAAGTTGCATTTAATTGCAGTTTCATTTTTTCAGTCGTAAAATTAAATGATCACTTAAATACTATGAAAGTGTGGTGGCACTGTGAAATGTTTATAGTTCTAAAAGAAAACAGATGTTTAATGTAAATAAGAAAGTTAGGTTATCAATATGTAGAAAATTAAAACTGCATAAAAACACATTTTACGAAACCAAAAGAGCATCAGAACGCATTTTTCTATTTGATATGATACTATGCATTGTAAATATATGTTATATATTTATGAAAATTAAACGAAATTCTTTTTAATACGACCACATGATGTTCATGTACATGTTTTCAATCACAATAACATATGGTATGCTCGTAAGACTTAAGTGTGATTTAAATAGACAAGGTTGGGCATTTAAATGGCTCTCAACTTTATACTGAAAAAATGAATTCGGTACTTAAGAGACACTTAAAGATAAATGACACATAATTGAGAAGTCAATTATTGGCCCTTGGTGTGTAGAAGGATGTTTGTTTAAAACAAATTCACAATGTACAATTAAAAGCTAACAGGAACTTTAACGGCAAGTTTAGTATGAAGAACTGTCAGTTAAAGTTCACTTTAACTTTTAATCAGACATTGTGAAAAGGCACGTAAGTGTAAAAGAAATAAACTTCTGAAAATCGACGTGAAAGCTTAAAAGTACTATCCTGCAAAACAGTAAAATATGACTTAAGCACTTTTTCCTTATTGGCAGAGATTTGATAATTTCATCAAGAATGCACGTAAAGTGTCAATCATTTACGTCATCAGAAAAACTGGTAAAAAATAATTACATACATCAGTACATATGTATGTACATATGTAATCGTATTTAAATACATATACACGTTTCTTGATCTGTGAAGTAGTATCACTTTTATTTCTTGTCATATCAAATCACTCATTTTATTTCAGTCAGTGTGTAATTTTTATATTGATACTTAATTTATATCATGCTCTTGCTGCAACAAATAATGTTTCTATTCGCCATTCAATCTGCGAAGTATTCATGAGTTTGAGACATTAAAAAAATGTATAAAAACAGATAAACAATAAAAATGCCGCGTTATTGAAACTTCAATATCATGAATTATTCTTGTTACTTTTTAATACACATTGTATGTATGTATGTACATATGTAGTTAAAAGTATTAAATTATTATCTGATGTTTTTTTTATTTATTTATTTTTTCTGTTTGTTTTTTTTTCAGATTATTTTATTGTACAAATCTACTCTCATCTAACCATCCGTGAAGTTCAAGACCAAGGACATTGGAAACAAAATACACGAAATATTGTTTTTGAAACATAAATGTAGGGGGATTTTTTTTTAGTAGCGGAGTATTACAAATTGAAGTAAAATTTGTTTTTATTTCAAACGTAAGAAAAAGTATTATATTTATAATAAACTCATGTGATTGAGCAGTAAATTGGATTATGTCGTTTTTTTTCTTAAAAAAAATAAGGTGAATATTTTTTGCCTTTTCAAGGAGTAGGCAAACAAATTTCTTTTTATTACAAAATCGAGAGTAAGTGAGAGTGATGGCTTGGGACGGTGGGTCATATAACTTCTCAAATGTTAGCGCCATATTACCGTTCTCAATTTAACTCTGTTTGGTTGCCTGAGAGTCAACCCAACTTTGATACAACCCAATTATTTTTTAGTATTGTGTAGCACAACTAATATTTACTTGAAAATATTATGGCACAAGACAACTACAAATTCAACTACTACTTGAGTTCTGAATGGCAGTATCAATGTTTAAGTTGGGTTGACTCTCAGACAGCCAAACTAGGTTGAATTGAAAATGACAATATATTAAACTTTAAAACCCAAATTTTACTCTTCTTTCAATAAATAATATCTCATTTAGAATCCTACATATTGCCAAATAAACGTTGTCCAGTTCCAATTCATGCTGAAACATCCATAAACTGTGAAATCAGCTGTTAAAGTAAACAGTGTTGCCAATTTATCATTCTCCATCTTTAAACGAACACCCGATACTACTAAATAAAATAAATTTAATTGCATTAATTGTTGTATTTATTTAAAAAAAAAGTTAAAATCCGTTTGTATTGTTTGCTAAAAATATATAATATTTACAAAAAAAAATTTAATTAAATAAAAAACAAATTTAACATTATTTCAATGAAAACAAGATTTTTAGGTCTAAGTGAATTTTTTTTCTAATTTTTTTTCTTTTCTTTTTTGTTATATACTACTTAGGAACTCATTGTATTATAACTTTATAAAGATTTAATAATATGAAGTAAATATATGGAAAGGTTTTCTAATTTTTTTCCTGGTCTTATCTATATATCTGCCTTATATACAATATATCTGTGGTTTTCATGAATAAAAACATATCTTATATTTTTCTCAGTTCGAGCTTATGGTGTCATATTGTTATATTTCAAATGCTTATTAAAAAAGTCTAAGAAAATTTTGAAAAATATGGACGTCTGTATTTTAGTTTTTAATTAAAAAATAACAAATAAATAAGCTTCAAAATGTACTTTTTTTGCTCTACGGAAAAAATTCGATTTACGCACATGCGCTGTTATTCAGAAAACCGGCAAAACACGCTTGCAACTTTATAGACATAAATTTTAGTGTAATATTAAAAAAAAAATTATTCGAATAAAATTATTCGAATAGAATTATTCGCATAAAAGTGGTATACTAATTTTTATTGTCTTGAAAAGTTTTATTCGAATAAAATATATATATATATATATATATATATATATAGATTTGAAAAAATATTTTTAAAATATTAGCTCAATTCACAGTCTTGTGCAAATGGTCTTGCATCGTAGCATGAGGAAAATGTTATAGTCCCCTTTATCGTGGTTGGCTTGGTAATAGATTAAAGAAAAACTGTTGAAGTCTTCTTTAATCTATTACCAAACTGTCGTAGTCGTATTTGAAATACACCAAACACGATAAGGCAGACTGTATTATTACTCACCACTAATAATTGTTAAGTGGTGAGTGTCAATATACTAACCACTTTGCACTTGCTACGATATAAGCCTATTTGCACAAGATTGTGAATTGGGCTACTTTGTCTCATTTATTCGGTGAAAATATAAATTAAACATTCTTATTGAATTATTTTTAATTTGAGTATTATAAGCTGATTGTTTTCATTTGGACTACCGAAATGTAACAATTTTTATTTGCTATTTTTTTTACTAAACAAATTTCGTAGTAATAAATTCATTCGACTGGGAATCACTCGAGTTAAAGTTATTTAACAAATAATTCTTCTAATTTCTTTACCCCTTTTTAATTATAATAATCTCTGATTTTATTAATCTTATGTATTTAAAAAAATCCATTATTTTTATTTTAACTCTGACAAAATTACTTTCACTGAAATTATCAATATTATGAAAAAAATTGTTTCATATTGGGCCTTATACGAGTGTTGTATTACGACTTCGACTACGACAGTTTTGTAGAACATTGCAACATTTTTTCTTTAATCTCGTACAAAATTGTCGTAGTCGTAGTCGAATTACGACACTCATAATTAGGCCCATTATTTTTATTCTTATAAAAAAACAAGCAGAATTTTACACAATTAGCTTTTTTTCAAAATTATTCGGAGCGAATTATTCGTATAACGTTTGTTCAACTCATTTCTGTTGTATATAATATTTTTATTAGAGTAAGAAATATGCAAAATAATTTTTATTGGAATAACTTATAATCGCATAATTTTAATAGAGTAACTTTAACTCGATTAAAATTTTTCAAAATATATTTCATGCAAAATTATATATTTCCGCAAAATAAAAAAAGTATTAAGCAGCATCAATTATTTTAAAAATTATTCGAATAAATTTATTATTTCTTAATTTTGTAAAACAGGCAGTAATTGGCAGTTGAGTTTTTTTTAATGATTCGAATAATATTATTTAAAATTCGTTAACTAAGGATTCATTTCATTAAAAAATTTAACTAAACAAATTAAAATTGTTACATTTAAGTAATACGAATAAAAACACTTCGTCTCATATTACACAAATTAAGAACTATTCAAATAAAATATTTAATTTACATGTTTTATCCGAATAACTTTCTTTGCTTAAAATATTTTGAAAATAAGACTTATCAAATATATTTTTATACCAAAAATTCTGCGAACCCATTTAATTCGAATAATTTTATTCGAACAAACTTATGTTAATTATTTTATTGGACTAATTTTATACGAATAATTTTATTTGCAACATTTTAAGTGAGTAATTTTATTCTAATTATTTTATACGAATAATTTTATTCGAAAACATTTTTTTTTTTAACTTTTTATTAATCTTTGTTCCTTATATTAACTTCACAGTTTTAAATTGTTATCTAATGTTGATAAGAATCATAATATACAAAAACTTTATGAAGTTATATAATACAATAAATCCCTAAGCAATATTTTACAAAAAGAATAAAACAAAAATAATATTTTCACTTCGACCCAAAAACCTTGTTTTAAAGAAAGTACATAAGTAAAACATGATTTTTGGGTGAAAATATTTTTAACTAGAAACTAGCCAAAAATTTTAATAAATTACAAGAAGAGTTATATCGGCATTTTTTGTGTGTTAATCTTACTACAAATATTATTAAATTTGTCAAGATAATAAGCAGACTTTAAGGGGCTGTCGACATCTTGGGACAGGCCCTTAAAGTATAAATTTCTAACATATATCGTACTTCGATCTCTAGTACAAGCATTTTGTACTAAACTAAAGAACATTGCCCATTATTTATATTTATTTGAATTTTAAACAATTTTAAATTGTACGAGTATTATCATTAATTTTGAAGGATGTTTGGAAAGCTTTTTTTTATAACATGCTTCATTAAATTGTCTGCAAAAAAATGTCAGCTATTTGCCGTGTTTGAATGTCAAACGGAAGAAAATTTTCCAAATATTTTTGTCAAAAACAGTTGGTGTCAAATGATTTGTCGCACCCAATTACAACTGGAAAATTTTGTCATATATGTACATACTAATCAATATGCACATGTACATATGTATACATATATGCCATCTCACGTCAAGTACAAATTTTACTTATGGAAAAGTGACATTCCAGACAACAACAAAAAAAAAAACACACTTCATTTATTTTATATTTCGTTCAAAATAAATGATTTAATTAATTAAATATAAATGATGTTTTCAAAATGACAAAAAAAAACGGAAATTACTGAAACAATTTCAATTGTTTAATGAACTATTTTAGGAATGTTTATGAGAATATATGTATATGTGTATTTTTTCATAATAAAATGCTGCAAAAGGAACATAGAAAATTAGCTTATTAAGAAAATTTTATACATATGCATTTTGCTCAATACATACATACTTTCTAGCAAATGAACATTTTAGCACACAAATATAGCAGAAGTGTTAAAAAAGTTGAACCAATTTTATAATGTATGTAATTGCACAATGGGTGGGACCGATGTTAATATAAAGTGGATATGAAGATAAATTTATATATAAATAATTATAAGCAATAAAAGTTTCAAATTTTTTATCTAAAAATTAGTTCGTAATAGATACGAAAGCTTCGTCTATTTTTAACTACAAAAGATTTTACGTAAAATATTGTATTAAACCCTATCATGAATATTTATTCCCTCGAAATATTTCCCTTTTCTATAAAGTTGCAATCGTGAATTATTTCCAAGTGAAAAAACTCTAAAAAAATATGGCATCACCGCTTTTTATTCACGTGAGTTTTTTCCCCCAAAAAATATGTGCATTTTTTCACAAACGTTTTGTTTGGGAATAAAAAAAGAAGCACAATTTAAGAAGATTTTGTTTTATTTTTAAAAGGAGTAAAAATGCATAAATTTATTTATGTTATAGTGTATATACGAGTATAAACATATATATTTATATTATAGTATACACTACCAACAATTCTTCATGTTTTTCACTGAGATATCGTGCCATAAGCGCCGAATTATCTTAAGCGACATAATTTTCGACCCTCAATTTTTGACCAAAATCGATTATTTGCGATCGTAAATACATAGTCGATTTTCGTCATAAAAACGAAGTCCAAAAAATGTGTCGCTTAAGCTATTTTAGCGGTTATGGCTCGATATGTACATTACTTACGATAAACAAAGTGGATTTGATGCATCCCTCAAATTTCGTCTCGTTATTTTTTCCAATAAAAATAACATACATAAATCGCATCAAAATGCTATTAATTTTGCTGAATAATAACAATTTATTAAGAAAATTATAAAAATACACATAAAAAGTAAAAAATACAATTACATCAATTCACAATAGGATGTTCTAATCACAATAGCATGTTCTACCCCAACAATTGGCGATGCCAAGTTGTTGTTCATGGGAATGAAAAAAATTATTCCCAAGAATTTATTCCCTTGAGATTCGCAGATAAGGGTGATTATTATTTTCGGTGTAGCAATCAATCCCTTGCCTCTTATAGACAGAGTATGAAATTTACTAAAATATTATAGAGATTTACCTCCATATGCAAAATAAATAAAATGTGTTTGAAGTGTACGTTAGTACGGTTTTAACGTACACTTAAAACACACGTATTTTTTTTTGCATATGGGGTTAATGATATCAAAACTGTTAAAATACATATAACTTTTTCTTAACAGCTTTTCTAATTTGAAATTTATTTGCTGGTGGCTCAGCGTTGTCTATATGCACTTCATTGTCGCTGTAACAAATCATCAGTAGACTTCAACCACGCATTTTGAAAAGTCACAAACCTCTTACCTTATGCAAAGACTTTCGGAAACTATTTGAGAATTCACAAATAATAATATTGTTGAAAATCAAATCAAATAATTTATATTCGATATGAATCTTTTGTGATTTTAAAAAATATTATTATTTGTGAATTCTCAAATAGTTTTTGCAAGTCTTTGCATAAGATAAGAGGTTTGTGACTATTCAAAATGTGTGGTTGAAATCTACTGATTATTTGTTACAGCGACAATGAAATGCATATAGACAACGCCGAACCACCAGCAAATGAATTTCAAATTAAAATTATCTTCTGACAATATGTCGAATACTAAATTTCTTAAATAGTTTTCTAATGTGAAATAGTATTTGTGTTTTTTTGCTATATGGTTTTTATTATTATTTTTACTAATCAACCAGATGGATAGTTTTCATTTAAATGTTTGGACAGACAAGCCGACAGTTGTAAAAAGGCGTCTTATTAAATGACTAAAGTTAGTTATTGTAACTATTTGGCTCTAACTAAAGTTTTATTGATTTGCCGTTTGGTAAAATCAACATTTATGATTTAATATTTATTTATTTTTTTTTCTTATACGCTTAACAACTTTGTTTTCATGCACACACAAGGATAACAACATTTGCTCTAACAATTCGCTTAAATATTTTATTACTATTTTTTTCTGTTTTTGAACTAATGTATGTAGATCAATGTTAGAATAGTTTTTGTGTATTAATAATATGCTTTATTTTATAGCACTGCTAGTCGTACAATCTGCTAGTAGAGCTATTTTTATTTAATTAAATAATGAACTAAAAATGATATGCTTTTCAAATCACATTAAAAGAAAAATTCAAAAATTTTAAAACAAATGGCTGATATTAAATAAACTTTAAATGATAACACTAAGCGACACATGGAAATTAAATGAATCCACTTTTAATATTCTGAAGTCAATATTAAACGTCAAAGCGTTGTTTGGATTTTTTTTTTAAATCTCATGTAATGAAACTAGTACTTAGTCCATTGGCGTAGCTATACACTTTTTATAGGGGGCATTATGAGTGGTGATTTTCATGATAAAATAATAAAAAAAATTATTAGATGCAATTTTTAATAATTCTGTTGGGGGACGACAGCAATTATTGGGGCAGTAATTAATGCGCACCCCAGAATGGCCTTGCTACGCCTATGACTAAGTCTGTCTAAGGATCATCATTATGAACTGTCATTTCAGGAATATCAAGATCTTACAATTTTAAAATTGTCAGTGTAATAGTAAATTTTTTCTCAGGAATAATTTCTGCCCCACCAAGCAGAGAGACATGGCTGCTGCTGACATGCGTGGCGGCACAGAAAAATGCCGCTATTCCTCCAGCTAAATAAAGTCTAGTTTAATTTTTCTTGTCTTCTTTATAAAATCACATTAATTAATAAAAATATTTCATTCCACATATAAAAATTGAAAATACTAAACTTGGCGCCAAATAGGAAATTATGTATTTCGATTAAAATGCGTTCTAGTTCAATTAAAACTTAACTTTTTATTAGTAAATTTTTTCAGTATAAAAATAAATCTGTTTTTTTATCTTCTTGGTACATAACACCACAACATTCATAACTTAAGAAAACAAAATAAAAGTCAATTATTTTCAATGGAATTAGGATGGTTTTATAGATTTTGTATCTATTCAGGCTTTCAATATAATTCAATTTCTTTAAAATGTAAATGAAAGACGTTTCTTAATTCATTTTTAATTCATTTGGGATCTTCCAACATCTTCAGGGATAATTATTTTTATTGCAATCTGGTAACATTGGCAGTAAATTGAAAGTAAATTAGAATAAAGGATGCAATATCTAAGTCAAGTTTGATTCTCTATTATCATTAACTGTAATTATATTAAAGTTTGCACTTTTTAATTATTGCCAATGTTACCAGATTTCAAGAGAAGCCACAGGGGCTGGTGTCTATATCTTGGGAACGAACATTCGTAGTTCTTTCAGTTCTACGTCGACAGCCAGGCAGCGCTAAAAGCTTTGAAGGGACACAATGTCAAATTGAAACTTGTAAGGGACTGTAGGAAGGCCCTCAACTTGCTTATGGAAAAGTATAGTGTCAGACTATGTTGGGTTCCTGGCCACAGCAGTGTTGATGGAAATGAAATTGCCGATGAGCTGGCAAGAATAGGGTCGGCGTTGGATGAGGGAATGTCGGACAGATCGGTGAAATTACCGATAGGTCATTACTTTAAAGAACTCAGTGATTGGGTAGAAAGCAGGACCAACAATTCGTGGCGAAGTAGGGAGGACTGCAGAGTCTCGAGGGGGTTTTTGGCCAAAAGTAGACTCAGGAAGATCTAAACTACTACTGGATATGAATAGGAAGGCGATGCGAATCATGATAGGCGTGTTGACAGGTCTTTGCTTGGTCAGAGCAAGAACCAGCATTTGGGAGAATGGCGCTCCAGATATTTGTAGGATGTGCGGGGATGAAGAGGAACCAGAAACCATTGAACATATTATCTGTCATTTCCCGAAGCTGCAACGTCATAGGCTTAGATGGCTGAGCAGACGTTTCCATGAAAGCATTACTGATGTCGGGAAGTGTAAGCTAGAGGACATCAGGGGCTTTATCATGGGAATTCGGTGGCTTAGTGATGGATAATAGGGTCACTTCTGGTTGGAAATGGGAGGGTGAATATTACTTTTTATGGGCATTACAATGTACCCAATTGGGTCTCCGAGTGGAGGTGCGGTAAAGCACCACCCTTCCTAACCTAACATACCAGATTTCAATAAAAATAATTAACCCTGAAGATGTTGGAAAATCCCAACGAAACGCCGGTTACATTAAAAATTATATAAGAAACGTCTTCTATAGGGTCCGCCATCTAACGTTTTTTTTCAACTAGTGCTTATTTCGTAAATGGTAACACTTAGCTCATGTCTGATTTGACAGATAATTAGTTTTATCCTTCCGCTGAAGGAGCCAACTGACCATCCAATGCCTTTTCGCTTCGCTAAGTGGGCCTGCGATCGACTTACAGAAGATGCCGATTTTGCCAAAAAAAAAATCATCTTTTCAGATCAAGCTCATTTTGATCTTGGCGGGTATGTAAACAAGCAAAAGTGGCCGTTACAGTCAATGGCGATCATTATCGGGCCATGTTGAACGAATTTTTGTTCACAAATATTGAAGAGGAGGATATTGGCAACATTTGGTTTCAACAGGACGGCGCTACGTGCCACACAGCCGAAGCTTCAGTAGTTTTTTTTATAGCATTTCCAAAAAAAAAAAAAGTTATCTGGCGGACCCTTTATTTACATTTTAAAGAAATTGAATGACTTTGAAAGCCAGAGTAGATAAAATGGCACTTATTAGGAGTGTCGTATTATGACTTCGACTACGACGATTTTGTATTAGACTAAAGAACATTGCAACATTTATTCTTTAATCTAGTACAAAATCGTCGTAGTCGTAGTCGAAATACGACATTCATAATTAGGCCCAATATCTATAAAACCACACTAATTCATATTAAAAATAAGGTCGAGAAATTGCACACAAATATTTTTAATTAAATTTGTGGTTTTATTAACAATCTAGTTGTTTGTTTGTCAAATTATCATGTAATTTCTAACTGCACGAAAGTGTTATATTAACAATAATTTTTGCTATAGTAATTTATGTTTTTTAACTTCTCGCTGTTGGAAGTCACAGATTTTACTCCAATTTTCGAAAATCAAGTTTACAGCACATTTCGGCGTTTTGGGGTCGATTCTGATTATTTTCGCTATGATGCAAGTACTTATGTGTGTGTGTGTGTATATTAGTGTCCTGCACAAGACTATTTATAAGACCTTTCAAGACATGAGAGATTTTTTCCAATGCTTTACTACAGCGAAAAATTGTAAAAGAATCGCTAAACAACACTGTTGGCAAGACAAAAAACCGAAAAAAATTACCTGCCAACAGTGTTGCTTAGCGATTCTTTTAGAATATTTCGCTGTAGTAAAGCATTTGAAGAAATCTCTCATGTCTTGAAAGGTCTTATAAATAGTCTTGTGCAGGACACTAGTGTATATGTTTGTGAGAATGTATCACTAGATCGGAAGCAAATTTGCCGCATTCGCAATATGTGACAGCGCATAGAGAAAGGGACCTAAGGGTAAAAAAAAAATCAATTTTCACTTTTTTTTTTTGATGTGGACAACATCTGAGCATCGAATGAGACCGATCCCATTCCCCAAAAGTGTTCCCTCCCAGAGATATGCGCGTTTTATGATGTGATGGTACACCAAAGATACACGTATTTAAATCTTTAAAATGGCTCTCTTGAACAAAGCCGGTTTTTACCCTTAGGTCCCTTTCTATTTTGCGCGTCACATATCTTGATCGATTTGGTTCAGTAGTATTCGAAAATTTTCGAAAATAAGATTTTCATAAAACTGTTTGCTTTAACTTCCGTGTACATTCTGAAAGATTGTGAAGCTTTATGCCAGAGAAAATGCAGCCATTTGGGCAAAAATCTGTTCAAAATTTGGGAATCTGGCAATTTTTAAAGTCCCCAGAAGAGCAACTTTCGATTAAATGCTCTAGCACCCGGCAAAAGATATAACAGCTAGTTTCGGTCGGTCGCGGTGTCCTGAAGTTCCTATAAAAATTTTATTCATTCATTCATCATTGATGAGAATCTTGTGGTTTTGGAAAAAGTTGGATTTTGTTGGACAGTGTTATTTTTTAAGCATTTTTATTTCATTCTGTTACGAATTATTTCAGGTTGTCAACAACGACTCATGATTTCTAAAATTTTTTTTAATAAAAAAATCAATTAGGGAACGGGCATGCAGGGAAATTTCTGCAGTTTAACGTGATTTTTTTAAGGGACCCACACCTTTTTTTGCGTTTTCTTAAGCTTTTCTATTTACAGCACTTTTATTTTTACTGAACTTTTAAGTTACGATGAAATAATATGTTTGGACCGTAAGAAAAGGGAAATGAACAGAGCCATTATTTTGAGGCTTGCAAGCCCACATATCGACAACACTAATCCTATCAGCACACAACTGTCAGTTGACTGCTGTCAAAATTTGAACAAATTTCGTCATATAGTGTGAACTTGACAGCTATTGATAGCAGACTATCAGTGGAAAAAACTAATTTCGTGTGCTCACTAAGTTAGCTTTATTTTTTTGTGGAAAAAAACCAGCGCCCAAACCGAGGCTAGTCTTAATAAATACTTCAGAGACTCTTCACCATAAATTTCAATGTTAAAAAAGTTCTTTTTTTTAAATTCGAATAATAATAATTATTATATATATATTATATAATAATTAATAAAATTTAAACAAAATATACAAAAATATAGTAAATATACTAAACTTAGAACAAAAAAAAAAAAGCAAATTAACAGCCACTTGGATAATTAGCAAAGAAGAAAACAACAATGGTAAGACTGTTGTAAATTAGAGATAGTATTTGCATCAACTGACACCACACGCAGTAGACCAAACACAAAGAACGCTGATGATGAAGGTAAATAAAGTAAAAGATTTTTGGCAAAAGAAAAAGATTTTTTTTGCTCGACTTGAAGATTTTTGAAAAATAAATATGGCAACACTGCTTGTAAGTAAAAATTTTACTAGTAATAATTTGTAAGAATTTTTTAGTCTCTCATTTTTTTTTCTCTTTTTTGGCGCTCTCTCCTTGCAAAATTTTTGATTTAATGAACCAGTAACAATTGTTACAAATTCGTAACAATTTTTAGTAAATGAACAAACCTAATATTATAAATACTTCATTTATAACTTTTTAAAAATACTTCTTAGTTCAAAACTTCAATAAATTATGCTTTGATTGAATTCTAAAAAAACAATTAGTATGTACATATACACATAAATACAAACATACACACACACACACACACATATTTAATTAAATTTAAACAGATTTATTAAGCGAAACATTTAGAGTAAACCAGAAATTGTTACAGTTTCTATACAAGTTTATTGATCATCTATTTTTAAAAGCACATATTCGCATAATCATTGATTTGCCAACCGGCTCCTAATGACGGCAAAATAAATAAGTTGTTGACAATCAAAAAATTCATCATATGATTTGATCGAGTGCGTATTTAGTGGGTTTCCAACAACATTGAGATGAAAGAGTAATTTGTTTTTTTTTTCCAGTTGTGTTGTTATTGCATTCATTGAGGTAGTTTAGACGAGAACAAGTTTTAAGCCGCACAATTTTTGTTCTTTTCCACATTACACGAGACTAATTCATCTGGCACAAAATGTATACGCATACACAGCTTTGTGTGTGTTAGTGTTTTTCGTATTCATTTAACACTTGCTGTTTTTTAATTTGTGTGTGTATTGGTTTTATGCTGCTAATGCGGGGTTGTAGCTGGTTGAAAAGTTATGCCAACCGCAAAACCACTCTCTTTGCCTCTCTCACCTACAAACTGGCATGTTATGCCAGCACAATTATGCCCGTGTAAATCAGCGCATTCATTTAATGTGTAATGAAAAGGTGACAGATATGTATTTGTTGAATGTTTACAAGCATATTTATTCCACGTATGTATGTATATGTTGTAAGCGACATATTTTCATTTAATTGAAATAATAATCTGTTAAATTAAATTGCTCTTAAATGCAATTGAATGTCAAAATAAAATTAATTTTCACATAATCTGCTGTTGCATATATTTTACACATTTTAAATTTTGTGCTTACTTTTCATAGTTTTTATGCACGAGTTGAAAAGTATTATTGAATATTAAATTAAAATCTACATAGATATATACCCTACACGTGTTATGTTCCAATATTAGAAATAAAGACATGTTTGAAGTGTCGAAGGCAATAATCAAGGCGAATTGAAATCAGGTGATCTTGATTCAGGAAATGGTGATCAGCTGTTAATTTCTCTTATGTCAAATTAAGCAAAACCAAGGCAAAACGTTCGGAAATTTTGTGACAGCAGGAAGTTTTGCACTAACAAATATACATGCATTTATGCAGAGTGGCAAAACGATGCCATCTGGTATGAATTCGCCTTGGAGATAATTATTTAAAGATAAATTTCTTTCAACGGTGGTTGGCATTTCCATCTTGATAACTTTACTTACAAGTTATGTTTTATTTTTCAATCGCAGTTTAAAGAAGAAGAAATCAGCTGGTCTCAGCAACCCAGGGGCTGGATTATGAAGTATTCGCCAATTTGAGTTTTCACAATTCAGCGCACTTTTTCCAGTGAAAATTTTTGACACTAGTATTCACTATAATTGTAATAATTCTTTCTGCCAAAAGAAAAACCGACTTCAATGCAAAGATCTGATAGAAGAAGGTACGTGAAAGAAGAAGTACGTGAAATAAAAAATTAAATTTTAATGGGCGTGCCTCCGCCCATTTTTCGAATGCAAAATTGTGTGTTTTTCAGAGCTCAGGGTGCGTGTTAAGTCTTGTTAAACTCGGTAAAGTAGAACTACTTAAAATAAAATATTAAATTTTAATAGGCGTGAGCCGCTCAAGTTGTGTGGTGGCAAGTTCTGTAAAAATCGGTTAGGTAGAACCACGTGAAACATTATAATAAATTTTAATGAGCGTAACCCCGCCCATTTGTGTAATTACAAGAACTAAAGGTGTTTGATAGGTTTCGCAGCATTCAAATAAGTAGAATATCATAAAATTGAATAAAGCAAAATTGTGGGAGTGTTCCCGCCCACTTTTTTTTTACAATAAAACCAATGGGAATTTGTGTGGCATGTACAAATCAACACATGCACAGTGAAATTGGTGAATACTTCAAAATTCATCATGGTAGTTGTTTTACCTTAAACTTTAACAAAATTAAGAAAAAGAAAATCTACTTAGCCTGATATACACTAAGTCTAATGGGAGAATTGAATGGGACGGTGATGGATTTCGTTTGAGGAAATGAAAGGCCACGAGTTTTAATCAATGAGTTAACTTACATTACATTGTAATTTATTAAAAAAAAATGATATCTGCACGTCTTTCTTCTTCGAGAGTGAATGAGAGAATGAATATAAAACTTATGAAGAAATTTTCAGTAATTTGTTAGTATAAATTCCAATAATTCACAATAACGTATTGATATAAAAAGCATTACAGACACTTTCGGTTATTTGTTAGTATAAATTCGAATAATTCACGATATCGTTTGAGATGGGACAGCTTACAATAAATAATTGAATTCATATGGATCGAGAGCAGTTCAAAAATATATATGTAAAAAAGAGAGCTGAAAATACATAAAAATAGATTAATTCTAAAATAAAAGATAAATTGTTTAATTCGTTTAAACAGTTGTCAAGAATTTTGGTTTTTTTTTTTTTTTTTTTTTGAAAGAAAAGTAACAATCAGACCATGAATGAATGCCCACTAGTATTACTAGGTGTTACCTTCTTTAGGAAAGGGATAGTGAAAGAGAAGACAGGTGGTGCAGGAAGATATAGAGGAAGGCTTCATTACTTTACAACTCTGCTTTTTTGCATATTTTTAATAATGTTGTGTTGCAGCGCCTCTTGTGTCAATGAGGCATATTAAATTATTAGTAGCAATGATTCTGCAACACAATACCGATGAAGGAAGGCACTCTGGTATTACATAAAGATTAACTTGAGCTTTCCTACAACAACTGAGACAAAGGAACACTAATGCACATCAGAAAAATGCATGGTGCAATTCTTTAATGACTGTCGGAGACCGAGCTTGAGCCCAGGACCTTCGGTTTTGTAGTCAACGTGCTAACTACTTCAAACAACGCCATTCTCATTCCTTTTTTTTTCCTTTATAAACTGATTATATTGAACTGCGAG
Organism: Tachina grossa; assembly: GCA_949987645.1. Lineage (NCBI taxonomy): Eukaryota > Metazoa > Arthropoda > Insecta > Diptera > Tachinidae > Tachina > Tachina grossa. Next base: position 30,139,314 of record OX465276.1, on the reverse strand, counting down.
TAGTTTACCATCGCAGGGTATAATACACGCCGTCCATGTTGGTTCAAATAATCAATATAAATATATATATCGTTGCATATAATTGTTTTATGTCTATAATTTTATATAACAACAAACTTAAAGTGAGAACATGTGCTAATAGCATATTTTCAATTGCATTACTAATCTGACAGTGGTGGATTTAGTCAGCCAATAATAATTTATATCAAATTTAATTTCTATTGGAATTAACTGCGAATGATTTTAAGCAAATACTTAATATAACAAAAATTATTCTATGGTTTTTATGATTAGGACAAGATAAATTTAAAGTACTCAGCATTAAAGTAATTACAACCTACTTTATAACAAATTGCAATAATAATTATTCATACGAGGGGTGGGAGGTGGCGTTTCGGAGCACTTTGTCAAGGGGGAATTCATGATTTTTTTTTAAGAAAAGATAATGTAAAATAAATTATATTTCAAAACGTAGTATACATGCTTTTTTAACTCGTTGCAATTGACCTACAGTTTTTAATACAAAGTAATAATAAAACGTTTTCTTTGGATGCTCGCACAAAAATTTCTACACCCAGAGAAAAAAACATATTAAAATCAATAAAAACCATATTGAATTAATAAGAAACATTAACGAAAGTCTAGTCACGTTAAAATTTCTTATTTCAATAGGGAAAAATATTAATTTACAGTATTAATTTATTAATTTTATTTATTTTTAAGTACCTCAATATACATTTTCTATTATATTGAAAATTATTGAATTAATGTGACGAGTTCTTATTTTTTAAGTTCCAGCTTTTCCCTGAGTGTATGCATATGTAACCATATTTAATATTTTTTCTTTGTTTTTAACAAACTACGAGGGAAGTTTAAGAATTTATGGATTTCTAAGAGTGCCCTCGTAGAGGGCATATGTATTTAAGATAAAATCACGCATTCACATGCACAAGAACACCGCAACTGCAACTGCTACGATTGCAGTCACACAACATCCATATCCGTTTCAGTACGAACGTCCGCACTCACACCACTTCATTTAAATTCAAATTATCTTTTGGCTAATGAACCATTAAAAATCGTTAAAAATAAAATAATAATAAATTAATTTTAAATCGAGCATGTTAGAATTTTCAAGACATGTGTGTTGTCATTTCACATTATTTTTAAAAAATATTCCATAAAAAATTAGTCACTTTTTTTAATAATAAATATGCAGCAGATATCAATATTAAAATTATAATATTTAAAAATTCATTTTCTTCTTCTTCTCAATAAATCATATAATTATTTAGATTTTTAGATTTCTATATAGAAATGGAATTCACAATGGGAGACTTTAATTGTTATTTATAGTTGACAGCAAGTTAACCAACAACATGTTGTTTTCTTGACAAAAATAAGAACATTTGAAAAATTATTTTTAATATTTTGAAATTTTGCACATATGTAAATTTTATCTAAATAATATACATCTACATACATACTTATGTATTCGTAAATAATATGCTTATGTACAGACGTACTGATAAAAGGTAATTTTACAAAACGAATTTTGTATGGAAATTTATTTGTTAAACCTTTTGTAAACCTAAATTATTTTCTATGAATAAGGCCTGTAGTTTGTTCGTTTTTTTTTTATAAGAGTGTTAAACCTGGTGGTTTGTTCTACTTTTGCAACACTTCACCATTTAAGCAATGTATGTATATATGACACAGTAGGGGATGTAGCACAATGGGCTGGTTTTATAAATTTTTGTGCAAAAACTACAAGGAGTGCTGCTAGATCACTGAAAAATTACTCCAATTATTGTTTTAACTAAATTAAGAAAGACAAATGGAATTTACAAAATATAGTTCACTCTCAAAGCCCACATCCTTCTTATGGAGACGTCTGAATGCTTTTACATTTATAGGTAAAACCGTAATGCTTGGAGTCATACAAATTTTAGAGAAAGTGTATTATGTTTTGTAAAGTCTAGTAGTGGACTTAACTCATTTTCCAAAAATAAAAAAAAGTCAGTTACTGGCATCTCAGTTAAAACAGCGACGTCCTATCGAAAAATTATGAATCAGTTTTTCACAAAACTTTTCTTTACAGAATTTTAATAAGCAAACTCACTAATATTGCAGTGAGAAGAAACAAGGAAGCATATATCGATGGCTTAATATAATAAAGTCAGTAAAGTGCGACTCAGACTCGCGCACGAAGGGTTCCGTACAAACACTAGATATGTAATTTAATACAAACTTCATCCTATATAATGTATAGTTTTGGCAATTTTCTTTGTTTTTGGGGTCTTTTCGGTTTTTTGTTTTGGCGTTTTCTGCGTTTTTTTTTCGGTTCTGGCGATTTTTTTAAGTTTTGGCTCTTTTTTTAGTTTTGACACTTTATTTTCTTGTTTTGGCGATTTTTTTCGGTTTTTGTAGTTTTTTTCATTTTGGCGATTTTTTTTATTTTTGGCGATTTTTTTCATTTTTGCAGTTTTTTTTTATTTAATTTTTTTTTTAGTTTTGGCGACATTTTCGCGTTTTGGCGATTTTTTCCGATTTTCGGCGTTTTTTTTTAATTTTGGCGTTTTTTTCATTTTGGCGATTTTTTCGAATTTGGCGATTTATTTTAGTGTTAGAAATTTTTTTTAATTTTGGCGATTTTTTTTTATTTTTTGGCGATTTTTTTTTTTTTTTTTTTGGTTTGGCGATTTTATAATTTTCGGTTTTTTTAGTTTTACCGTTTTTGAAAATTTCAAGTGTTTGCCTCTTACGGTTTCCAAGATATAGCAAGTTGTCAAAATTACATAGTCAAAATTGCATTAACTGATGGACCACCCTTTAATTTTAATTTTTTTTAAATTTTAGTGTTAATTGTTGTAGTCTGTATAAAAATACACTAATTTAACAAATTTCAAGTTTCAATATACATACATATGTTCATACAATTGTATTTATATTACATGGCATTTTAACATTTTTCGTTGCTCGTTTTGGAACGCCCTTTAATTTTTAATTCTCATGTATTTGTTGTTGTAGCGGCCAAGGTTTTACATACTCTGTCCAAATTTCAGGTCCGTAGCTCTTACGGTTCCTGAGAAAATACCGTGTGACGGACAGCGGACAGCGTAGCGAAAACAATAGGGTTCCTTTTCATCTTTGGTGTACGGAACCCTAAAAAAGGCATATCACCATTTTTTTTGAAATCGCGTTTTTAATGTTTTTTAGTAGCCAACGTATATTTACATTTTCCTTAATGAAATAAGTACGTTACCGTTAAAAAAATAAATTTATGGCCTTAATAATAAATTATTTTTTCATGTAAATACTTAAGGCCGTATACAAAAAAAAAAAAAAAAAAAAATCAATTTGAACTTCAAGTTTTCTTTTGTTAAAATTTGTATGGAAATTTTGTTTTAATGTACACTTCAAGCCCAAATAATTTTTTTTTTTTTTTGGATACGGCAATTAGTAATTATTCAGTTTTTTTCTTCTCTTATAATATATCGAAAATTCGAGTTGCAAATTTTTTATATCAAGCCTAAAAATTAGTTGGAATGTTTTCATTACCTATATCTACATGATTCTGTAAAAATATTAGTAATTTTGATACTGAGACCGCAGCTTCCAAATTAACTCGTTTTGGCTCTCCTGAAAAATTAAATTTTTGGACATACTGCTGCTATTAATGAAAGTAAAAATCATAGTTTGCAAATTTCATCATCAAAAATCATCATTCCAGAAAAAAATCATGAAATCATATTTTGGTCCAAAAATCATCATTCTGGCAGAACTGAGTGCTGGTCCTACAAAAAAATAGTAGTAGGGATTCATTGCCTGAGTGTTAGTTACACTTCCCTTTATGGAAGGATTTTAAACTCTATGGTATGTATGTCAAATCTCGACTTCGCTTAGGACAATTTTCTAAACCACTTTTACTACCATAGAAGCCAAATAATGGCGAAGATGGAACACATTGGAGAATCTTTTAATTATTTTCTAACATATGATTACATATATATTTTGAATTCTATATTCGATATTGATGATTGCCAGAATTTTTGGGCGTTATCTTTTCCCTTTTAAATTTTAAATGTTAAAAAATTTTTATATGAAAAATAACTTAGAATTTTTATGAAAAAATTTTTGGACTATTTTTCATGGAAACATTTCTCATATAAAAAAAAACGCCCAAAATTCCAAAATAAAATATCACAAAAAAAAATTAAAAATCGCCCAACAATTTTTATGGAATTTTTTTCGGCGATTTTTCCTTTTTATTTTTCATACCAAAAATCGCCCAAAATCTCAATATCAAAAATCATAAAAAAAATATTAAAAATTTTCCAAAATTTGTATGAAAAAAATTTTGGGCGATTGAAAAATTTTTCATATAAAAAATCGCCCAAAATTTCAAAATGAAAAGTCACACAAAAAAATTAAAAATTTAACAAAAATTTATATGGAATTTTAGACGATTCTTAATTTTTATTTTTATGCGATTTTTCATCGGAACATTTTTCATATGAAAAATCCTCAAAAATTTCAAAATGAAAAATCACAAAAAAAAAAATTAAAAATTTAACAAAAATTTGTATGTAATTTTAGACGATTCTTAATTTTTATTTTTATGCGATTTTTCATCGAAACATTTTTCATATGAAAGAAAAATCCTCAAAAATTATGAAAATGAAAAATCACAAAAAAAAAAAATTGCCCACAAATTTGTATGGAAACATTTTGGGCGATTTTTAATTTTTATTTTTGGGTGATTTTTCATGGAAACATATTTCATATGAAAAACTGTCCACAATTTCAAAATTAAGAATCACACAAAAAAAAATAAAAATTGCCCAAAAATTTTATGGAATTTCTTGCGATTTTTATTTCTGAGCGCTCTGGTTTTTGCCGATTTTTCATATAACCAAAATTTTCAGCAACGCTTCCTTTTCAATATGTAAATTTGTCGATTTTTAATTTTTATTTTTGGGCGTTTTTCATTGAAACATTTTTCATGTAAGAAATCGCCTAAAATTTTAAAATGAAAAATCACATAGAAAAAATTTAAAACTGCCCAAAAATTTTATGGAATTTCGGACGACTTTTAATTTTTATTTTTAAACGATTTTTCATGAAGCCATTCTTCATATGAAAAACTGCTCCAAATTTCAAAATGAAAAATCCAAAAAATTTATTTGGAATTTTTTTTTGGCGATTTTTTATTTTTATTTTTGAACGATTTTTCATGGAAACATTTTTCATATGCAAAATCGCCAAAAATTTCAAAATGAAAAGTCGCACAAAAAAAATTTAAAATTTCCCAAAAATTTGTATGGATAAATTTTGGGCGATTTTATGCGAGTTTTTATTGAGACATTTTTCATATAAAAAATTGCCAAAAACTTAAAAATAAAAAATAAAAAAAAATTAATTCTTTTTTGCCATTTTTCATTTTTATTTATGGGCGATTTGGTTTTGCGCGATTTTTCGTGGAAACATTTTTCATATGAAAAGTTGCCAAAAATTTCAAAATGAAAAATCACTCAAAAAAATTAAAAATTGCCCAAAAATTTGTATAGAAAAATTTTCATGGAGTCAAAATTTTCAGCAATGCCTCCTTTTCAATAATATTTCAAATGGTTTTTTCCTATGGAGTTTTTTAACAACACTTCGGCAAAAATTATTCACTAACTTTTTTAAAGCAAAAAATCAATTTCTACGTAATTTTATTCGATCTGGGCATAATGAGAAATGTTGTGAAATAATAAAAATAAACAAATAATAACAACAAAATAAATAAGTAATTAAGAATAATCTAAAGCCTGATGTAATTATTTCTCATGAACTAAAATATACTAATTATTGTAAAAAAAAACAAAAACAAGCCCGTTCTAATAAATATTTGTTACAAATAATTTTTAACAGGGAAATTTTCGAAACGAAACTACATATGTTAAGAAATAACACTTTTTGACGCACTAACGTCATTACACACTAAAAGCTAAATTAGTATTGAAATTGCTTTTGAAAATTAAAACGGATGGACTTAAGCTGAAAATAATCCTCTCTTGTGATTCATTTCGCACAAAAAGTTCCCCATTTGAGCAAGTGCGACTTGGTGTTGTTGTGTGTGTGTGTGAGTGTGTGGATAAAATTAAAATTAATAAAAACAAAACGATTGGAAATTAAAAAGTTTTATTTTAAGAAAACAATTTCATGCAAATGACGCGCGCGCAAATAGAAATGAACAGATGGAAAGCAAGACGCACTGCAAAAAATCAGAAAACATCTCACAACACCTGTTAACAAAAGATTGCTTTAACACTCACACTATAGACAATTCCACTAAACGTTTATATCTATAACAGCAACAGCAACAACAACAGCAACAACAACAACAACAACAACAACAACAACAACAACACCAAAAACAATAACTGCAACTAATTTACCCAATACTGACTGATACTTGAGGTTTCTTAATGATTTTTTTAGCTTTATTATACCCTTTACCAAAAAATGGTAAAAGGGTATATATAGGTTTGTCATTCCGTTTGTAATTTCCAGAATATTAATAAGCGAGCCATAAAGTATATATATTCTGGATCCTTATGCATAGGGAAGACGAATAAGCGATGTCCGTCTGTCCGTCTTTCTGTACGTGAAATTTGGTTTTTCCGAAGCTCCCAGAAAAGCTAGAGACTTCGTTCTTGGACTGATGTGTCAGAAATGGTCGAAATAAGATTGGTATTGAAAATCAGTAAAATCGAGCAGACGGTTTCAGAGCTGGGAAGCTTAAACTTCATTTTGCCATACAAAATAACAACCGAAAACTAGTTATTATTTTTTTTTATTAAATAAACTTATTTTATACTTCAGTATTAATAAAATTAATATTTCTTAATAAAAAAAAAAATAAAAAAAAATTAAAAAAATTAAATAGACGTTTCCAGGGTTGGAAAACATTAAGTTTTTTATACAAAATTATACAAAATTAATTTACTAAAAGAAATTTTTCCTTTTTTCTATAAATTAAATATATCTTATATTCTAAGAAGAAAGAGATTGGGTTAAAAAATCAGAAAAATCAAAAAGGATAATTCCAGGGCTGGAAAACTTAAAATTTTTGTGATATAAAAAATTAACTACCGTAAACTAATTTTTATATTTTTTTTTAAATTAAATTAACTTATTTTATACTTCAGTACAAATAAAATTGGTATTTCAAATCAAAAAAGAAAGTTAAAGAAATTAAAAAGACGTTTCCAGGGTTGGAAAACTTAAATTTTTTTTCATATACAAAAGTAACTTACTAAAACAAATTTTTTTCTTTTTCTCTATAAATTAAACATATCTTAGACTCTTAAAAGAAAGAGATTGGTGTTACAAATCAGAAAAATCAAAAAGGATGATTCCAGGGTTGGAAAACTTACACTTTTTTAATATACAAAAGTAACTAGGTCTTACTATTTTTTTATTTTTTTATTAAATTAACTTATTTTATACTGCAGTACACATTAAATTGATATTAAAAATTAAAAAAAAGTTTAATACATGAAAAAGACATTTCCAGGGTTGGAAAACTTTAACTTTTTTCTTATACAAAAGTAACTTACTAAAACAAATTTTTTCTTTTTCTCTATATATTAAACATAGCTTATATTCTTAAAAGGAACATATTGGTGTACGAAATCTGAAAAATCAAAAAGAACGGTTCCAGGGCTGGAAAACTTATACTTTTTGTGATATATAAATTAACTACCGTAAACAAATTTTTACTTTTTTTTAAAATAAAATAAACTTATTTTATACTTCAGTAAGAATGAATTCGGTATTTCAGATTAAAAAAAAATTAAAACGAAGTTTCCAGGGTTGGAAAACCTTATTTTTTATACAAAAGTAACTTACTAAAACAAATTTTTCCTTTTTTTTTACTATAAATTAAACATATCTAACATTCTTAAAAAAAATTGTTTTTAAGAATACCGAAAAATCAAAAAAGGGGGATTCCAGGGTTGGGAAACTTACACTCTTTGTGATATAAAAAATTAACTACCGAAAATTAATTTTAATTTTTTTTGTATTAAATAAACTTATTTTATGCTTGAGTACGAAAAAAATTGGTATTTAAAATAAAAAAAACAATTAAAAAAATTAAAAAGACGATTCCAGGGTTGGAAAACTTTAACTTTTTTTGTACAAAAGTAACTTACTAAAACAAATTTTTCCTTTTTTCTATAAATTAAACATATCTTAAATTCGTAAAAGAAAGAGATTGGTGTAAGAAATCAGAAAAATCAAAAAGAATCATCTCAGGGTTGGGAAACTTACACTTTTTGTGATATATAAAAGTAACTAAGTCTAATTAATTTTTATCTTTTCCTTTATAGATTATACATATTTTACGTTTTGAAAAGAAAAGTTTGGTGTAGAAAATTATAAAAATAAAAACCACAGCTCCAGAGCTGGAAACTTTGACCTTTTTTTTCTGGATATTAAAGTAACTAAATAAAACATTTTTTTAAAATTTTTTTTTCTTATTTTACTCAACACAATTTCTATATTTTTTTAAGAACTGCTAGATTGATATTAGGAATCAGAAAAATCTAATTTAATGATTCTAGGGTTTGTAAATTTATTTTTTTGTACATAAAAGTAACTAGGTCAAATTATTTTTTTCTTTTTGTTTATACTTTATGTATGTGCTTATGTATGTATCTCTATACTAAATAAAAACACTTTGGTAAAGGGTATATAAGATTCGGCACAGCCGAATATAGCACTCTTACTTGTTTTCTTTTCGTTTGAATTTATCAATAATTGGCAGTGCCAAAACCCCAACAGCAACAACAAGAATCACACTAATAAATTCAATGGTAACACCGATACAGTCATAAACCAAATACATATTAATAACAACAACAACAAAAACAAACAACAACTTGTTGTTATAATGTGAAAGGGAGGTTCCGTGATTAGCACGAGTTCACAGAATCCAATTGTTCTACTCGCTCATTCGTACGTTTGCTTGTGTTTGTCTGTGATTTTTGCAGAAACGTTAAACGTTAAGAATTAAAGCCACTTTAAGTGATTTATATACATACACATATGGCGTTTTTTCCCACCAAAGATAATAAGGTGAGTAAGTATTTACTCACTTTTGCGTGAACAATCATGCAAATGAAGTGAGATTTTTGTTCCCATACAATTTTAATGCTCCTCAAAGGCAAAATTCTTAACGTGAAGTTCACATAAAATTTTCTTTTCACTATCAGTGGCCAGTAAATGTAAATAAATTCAGTATTCTGTAACTCGCTAAAGCTAAATCTCTATCGCTAAATATCTACAAAGTCGATTTATCGTTTTTTAGCTACAAATACAATTTTAAAAAGTGTGTATTGCTAAATCAGACAATGTCTTAGAGATCTAATCTGCCGAAGTTTTACTGTTGTTATGTAGTCGCCAAAAATGTTTAATTTTGTATTTGTTCAGCATTTTAGCGATAGAATTTAGGTTTGGCTTTAGTGAGTTACAGAATACGGGGCTGATGTAGAAATTTTTTAAAAATTTTGTTTGAGCGCTTTTTTAATTTTAACGTTTTATTTTTTATTTTTGGCTATCTTGTTAGTTTTAGCGATTTGTTTTTTGTTTTGGTGCTATTTAGCTTTGGTTTTGGTTATTGACAAATTTTTCTGCTTGTTTAAGCGATTTTTTCGGGTTTTTGGCGATTTTTTTTAGTTTTTTGGTGACTTTTTTACTTTTGGTGTTTTTTTTTTGCATTTGAGCGATTTTTTTGGTGATATATTTCGTTTAAGTGCTTTTTCGTTTTGGCGATTTTTCGTTTCGGCATTTATTTTAATTTTGAAATTTTTAGTTCTAGCGTTTTTGAAAATTTCAAGAGTTAATCGATTTTCTTAGTATTGACGCTTCTTTTAGTTTTGGCGTTATTTCGTTTTGGCGATTTTTTTTTTTTGCTTTTTTACGATGCATATTTTTATTTTTAGCATGTTTTATTTTGGCGTTTTTTCGGGGTTTGGCGATTTCTTTTAGGTTTTTGGCGACCTTTTTACTGTTGGTGTTTTTTACATTTGAGCGATTTTTGATATTTTTCCTTTTTTAGTTTTGGCCATTTTTATTTGGCTTTTTACGATGCGTATTTTTTTAGTGCTTTTTTAGTTTTGGTCCCTTGGTCCCATCGTATTGGCGTTTTTTCGGGTTTAGCCGGTTTTTTGGCTGCTTGTTTACTTTTGGTGTTTTTTTTTTTGTATTTGATCGATTTATTCTATTTTTTTTTGATATTTTTCATTTAAGTGCTTTTTTATTTTGGCGATTATTCATTTTGGCATTTTTTTAATTTTGGGATTTTTTAGTTCTAGCGCTTCTAAAATTTTTTAAGAGTTTGGCGATTTTCTTAGTTTGGACGTTATTTTAGTTTTGGGGTTTTTTCGTTTTTTGCCATTTTTATCCTTTTAACCATGCATATTTTTAGTTTTAGTGCTTTTTTTAGTTTTGGTCCCTTTTTTCGTATTGTCGTTTTTTCGGGTTTTTGGCGATTTTTTAGTTTTTTGGGCTACTCTCTTACTTTTCTGTGTTTTTTTTTGTATTTGAGCGTTTTATTTTTTTTTTTGTAATATTTTTCAGTTTAGAGCAGTTTTCATTTTGGCGATTTGTCGTCTCGTCATTTTTTGGAATTTTTTGTTTTAACATTTTTTTTTTGAAAATTTCAAGAGTTAATCGATTTTCTTAGTATTGACGCTTTTTTAGTTTTTGCATTGTTTAAATTTTGTTTTTTTTTTTTGTTTAAGCATTTTGAGCATTTTAAGAGTTTGCCTCTAACGGTTTCCAAGATAGAGCAAGTTGTCAAAATTACTACATTAACCCTTTAATTTTGATTTTTTTTTAATTTCAGTGTTAATTGTTGTAGTCTGCATTAAAATGCACTAACTTTGAAAATTTCCAGTGTCTACATACATTCGTTTGTATGTTACATTAGGATTTCAAATTTTTTCGTTGCACGCTTTAGGGCACCCTTTAATTCTTAACTATCATATATTTGTTGTTGTAGCGGCCAAAGTTCTACACATTCTGTGGAAACTTCAGGTCCGTAGATCTTACTGTTCTCAAGAAGGCAGACTGTGACAGAGCAACAGGGTTACTTTTCACCTTTGGTGTACGGAACCCTAATTATTCCTGTTTGGGCATCTGTCCCCCAAAACTGGTGCAATAATATTCTCTTAACCCCCATCATATGAGTGCGTGGTTTGGTGTGCTGTGGGAGCGTGTGTGTGTCTCACGTTTAACAGTTCTTGCCGTCATTCATATGAAACTTGAACTTGATGGTTTAATTGAAATGAGGAGGATGGAGATTTTCAGTTTTTATTTATTTTGTTTTTTTTCAATTTTTTTTCTTGCCGATGAGAGTTTATAAATCCCACAAAAATTATGAGCAAAATTCATAATTTCAACAGGCAGACGGACAAACTAACAAACTAACAAACGAACGAATCTTACGTTTCGCTGAAGGCATGCGCTCTACAGCAGCAAAATCTCTTACGCACGATGCTTGGTGGTTCCCTCCCGAGATAAAAATTTCTATTTACCTATACACATATAAGCGGAATAATAAACAAGATTTGTACATATGTAACTACATGTATGTTGTGCGTGAGTGTGTGTGCGTGACGTAGGAATAAAGTGAATAATAAAACAAAACAAAAACTCTCACGGCATCGGCAAAAAAAAAACATCAAAGATGCTTTTCAGCAAGCGTTTTTTAATAAATGTAATCAAAGTATTGAAACCAAAACCTGTTAACAACAGAACGGTATGTATGTATGTATGTATGTAAGTGTAACTGGATGTGTGCAAGTGTTTGCCTTAACACTGGCTGGCTAAAGTGTACGGTGATTTTTATTTTCATTAACATGAACTTAAACGTGAGTGTGTGTGTTTGTGTGTGTATGAGTTTGCATGCGGCTGTTACTTATATTTTAGCAGCTAATAATAACACAAATTAAACTCTCTGTTAAACACAAAATGTTCGGCTTAAAGGTTCGTCTCGGCTTTTTTTGTTGTTGTTGCTGTTGTTTTTCCAACTACTGTTAACTGAAAACAGAAAACTGAACCTTCTATAGAGTTGTCGAGGGTATAAAAGCGTTGGGAGCTTGGACATCGAGCATGCATTGATTCGCTATCATTCGCTCTAATAACTTGCTTCTTTGGTTGAAAGAAACGTTTAATTTGAAAACATTTTTTTCAAAAAAAAAAAAAAAGTTGTAGCCGATTGTTGTAATTCTTAGCTTAATAATTGCTCTGGATATTTAACGAATTTCAAAATAATTAAACAAAAAAATAAAAGGATACCAAAACGCGTATTTATTTAATTTAAACTCGCAAAACAAAAGTAAAACGGTATTCAAATATTAAAATAATAAAACAACGAGTGCAAATATCCAAGAAAGTTATATGAAAATTGTAAAATTGTGTTTTTTTAACTAAATAAAAAACAAAAATTTTCAAACTCATCACTGAAAAGCTAAACTAGACTTCAGTCTCGGCTCAGAATATTTGGAGATATTTTGACAAATAGAAGCAGGTCCTGAAAAACAAATAAGCAGTGGAAATCCCAAGTGTTCAACAAGTTTTCGAAGGCTTATCAATCTAATAAAATAAAATTAAAAATCTTTAAACAACAAAAAGTATTAAGTAAATAAATTTTTGAGAAAATCTTAAATAATTCTTTAAATATATATTAAAACTAATAAACTAATAAACAAAATGATGGCTGTAGCTGCTGCTCAAAAGAATCGCGAAATGTTTGCCATTAAAAAATCATACAGTATTGAGGTGAGTTTTGACAAAATCCGAAAAAAAAAGATTTCGAGTGTCCTTTGCAAAGATTTCTTTTTAATTTTTTAAAATTTTTAAATAAAAAATTATATATAAAAATTATTTAAAAGCTTTTAATTGAATTGAAAGATATAAAAATTAAAATCAATAAAGATTGAAATTAAAAGAAAAATTTTAATGTGAAAGTAATATTTAAAAAAATTGTATTCAAATGAAAAGAAAATCATTAAATTGGCAATCCAAAATTATTTTAAAAAAATTTTCAATTTCTATCTTTAATCAGTTTATTTACTTAAATATTTCAAGTTAGTTGCATGTTTAAATAATGTTCGACAATAAAATTCAAAAATTTGTTTTTGTTTTTTAATTTTTTTAATAATATATTTTTCATTTGTTTATAGATGTATATTAAATGAAATATTTTTTATTTCTTTAGCAAATTATTTTGATATCTTATTTAAAAATTATTTATTATATTATATAAACAAAATTAAATAACCATAAATTTTTGAAATTTTAAACTTCTAAAGAAGACATTTTTCACTAATTTACAATTTGTTAGAAATTGGCCACATTCTGAATTACTGAGATTTCATATTCAAATTCAAAAACTCAAATTTTCCTCAAATTAGAGAACACTTTTCAACTTAACTTCAATTTAAATGTTTTATAGAAAACAGCTTTCTATGAGTGTAAAGAACAAAAGCTTAGTATTTATCAATAAAATTAGCTTTGAAGGTACAGTTTTTCGGTAAGAAATACAACTTTTCCATATATGTATGTATTTCAAAAAAAAATTAAATAACCTCAAAATTTATATTTTGAAATTAAGCCACTCTTCAATACATTTTAATTTTGAAAAGCAATTTAAAATGAGTTTAATAGCTAAATACCAAAATTTTAAAATTTAATTTATGCGCCTTATTTAATAATATATGTTCTTAGAACTAGTTTTCGGAAGCCTAATTTTTTATATAAACACGAATTTTTTTTACCTTAAATGTTACATATTCCTCAAAATTTCAAAAAATGTTCAACCTAACCTAAAAAATTTCAATTTGTAAATAAAACCGCTTTGTTAATATATTTTCATAAAACAAGCTTTTATAAGAAGAATTTTTCATACACACATGAGTTTCTCAGCCTCAAATGTTACATATTTCTCACAATTCAAAAAAATTTCAATCTAACCTATAAATTTTAATTTTTAAATAACGTCACTTTGTTACTACATATTCATAAAAGAGGCTTTAAGTAGCAAACTTTTTTAGATCAGCTTCAATTTTTTTAACCTTAATGTTTGATTTTTTACAATATAACAAAATTTTTCAACATAACCTAAAAATTTTAATTTTTAAATAATGCTGGTTTTGTAACAAATATACATGAAATAAGCTATTAAAAACTTATTATTATTCAAACATCTTAAGAGATTTATTTTCTTCAAAATAAATAAATTTTCAACATAACCTTAAAATATATATCAATATTTTTATTTTTATTTAACGCCTGACAAAATGAGTACAAATATAAAGAATTTATTTGTCGTTACTTTAGCAAATCAAATTATATATTAACTTTTTTTTAAATAACCACAAAATTTTGATGCATTATTTAGTTTAAAACTTTATTAAGGAGGTTCCGGTTTTCTATGAAGGCAAAAAATTCATTAAAAAAACTATAACAATAATAATAAATATTTTAAATTGTTTTAGTGAGTTTTTTCACATTAAATTACTTAAGGTAAAAATAGAAATCATTAAATTCAATAATATTGCATATCGTTACCTCAACATAGAAAGGCCCTAACTCATTTTTTTTCTTTTTGAAATCGAGAGTTTTGCATTTTTCGAAACATTAGATGTTGTTCCATCTAAATATACAAAAAACTCGATTAAAAAAAAATTATGAGTTAGGGCCTTTCTATATTAAGGTAACGATATATTTTCTTAATATAACTTTTGAAATTTTTAATTTTTTTTTCTTTGTTTCCGATAATTTATTTGGTAATTTTCAAAATCTTGTGATAATCAAAATTTGTTTTTAAAAATTTTATTTAAGATTTTCATAAAAGAATTTGTTCAACATTTTTCAAACGTGAGTTGCAACATCGTTCAAGTGAAGGAGAGATATGCTTTTATAAATATAAAAACTCATAATTCCACTGAAAACTAATAAATCAATTAATACAGTTTATTATTATATCTCACTGGGCTTTTTTATTCCTTTTTTTGATGGAACCAAAAGTAACTTCACAATTTAAGTGAAAGTGAAAATTAAAAAAAAATGTTTCCCTTAAAAAAATTATTATTATTTAATAAACCTCAGGCAGGTTTCATCAGCCAAAACTTCAAATTTGACAGGCCATACCAGATTCTTCAAAATAATTTAACCTAAAAACTCATGTCAACATAATTTATTACTTACTTGCATTGATTGGAAACACCAAACAATGTTTAATAAACCCCAATTCATTGTTTATGTTAATTTTCAATATTTCTTTTTTTCCATTGACCACAAGCCATGCCACACTTTTATTATTATTAATTTAAAATATCTTAAAAGTGTTAATAAAGCTGTAAACATAAATTACAAAAAATAAAAAATTAACACCCAAAAAGATAGAAGTAGTCAAACAAAGTTACAAATAAATAATAATAAAACAAAAAAATTTGAATATATTAAGAAAACAAACAAATAAATAAAAATACAAAAAATAAGAAAAAAAACTCGAAATTTGCACGTACGCACTCTTTTAAGGGCTTTTCTTTTACTCCACATTTTATGTGGCGTAGTGGCCCAAATGCATTTGTGTCAAAGAGTTTGCAGCCGTGTATGTGAGCGTGTGTGTGTGTGCGTGTGTTAAAGCTCAAGCCGGCCTCATTAACAAGTTAACAAGTTAATAATAATACACGATTGATTATGTGAACTTTATGAATTTCCATAAACTTGTTTTATTGTTTTTTTTTTTTGAAATCTTCTTCATTCAGCATTCATTGAACATTCATGATCATCATGACTGCTTGTTTTCTTCCATCACTTTCGATTTCAGTTTAAAAGAAATGAAATGCAATGAAATTGTTTTGTAATGTTGGCTTTTGTCTGGTTGATTTTTTTATTTTTTATTTATTTATTTAAAAGCTAAAATTGTTTTTTTTTTGTTTTATCAAAATAAATATTAAATTTGTATTTAGCTAAAAACAAAATAAATTATTATGTCATTGAATAAATAACAGGAGTGAGCAAGAGAGAGGGAGGGAGAGAGAGAGAGAGAGAGGGTGAGAGAAAATACAGCAGCCGATATGTTTGCAAAAAAGATTACAAATCAACAGCAATTAATTAACAAAACAATTTTGGGGGAACAATCAGATTTAGTGGGCCAAATTTTTGATAGTTCCCTGTTGTTAAGAAAATTGCACATTTCGGCTATACATTACATAATTAGCGCAAATTCTTCATACATACATACATAATTTCTTTGAAAAAATTCAGCATGATTTTTTAAGTTAAATTAAAAAATTTAAATTGAGCTCAAAAAATTTATTTGTCTTAAATAAAAATATATTTTTATTTATATTTCTTATGTATTCTTAATGTTTCTTGCTTTTTTATGGAAACCGGCGAAAAATTCTACCTAACCTTAAAAAATAAATTAATTTTAAATAAAATAGATTTATTTCATTAAAAAAGTAATATGTATTTGAAAAATATATGTTTTACTTGAGTTCAGTTGAATTCAATCATAAGTTTTTTGTTTAATTAAATGAAATTTTCACTTAACTTCAAGCAAAATATTTTACCTAACCTAAAAAAAAAAAAATTTAAATAAAAGCGAGTTATTAAAATACAGTTAATTTCATTGAAGCTGATATATAAACGCTAAGTTTATTTATTGTTTAATTAAATAAAGTTTAAAACCTAACCTCAAATATGAAAATAAACGAAAAATTCTACCTAACCTAAAAAACATAAATTTGCAATAAAATAGCTTTCTTGCATTAAAAAAAAAGTAATTTTTAAAATCATGCCGCCCATTACATTGTTTATTTTATTGAAGTTGATATAGAAATGATAAATTTTTTATTTTATTAAATTTCAACCTAACCTCAAATATTATTTATTTTAAATAAATCTATTTTTCTCATTTAAACAAAAATTTATTTATATACTTTGAGTGTTTTCGCTACTTTTTAGCTAACTTCACAAAAAAAAGGGGGGGGGGGAAGGTTAACAATTCGTCTCAATTTTTTTGGTGGTCTTACTTCATAACTCGGTACATTTTAAACCGATTTTAAAAATTCTTTTTTTGTCTGAGAGGGTATAGCTTCCCATTGGTTCCATTATAATTGTTTTTTAAATTTAATTTTATGATATTCTACTTATTTGGTTCTTATTATTTCATAACTTGAAAGTTGAAAAAACGGGCGGGGTTACGCCCATTAAAATTTATTAAAATATTTTACATGGTTCTACCTAACCGATTATTACGAAACTTAACACACACCTTGCGGTCTTAAATAGACACAATCCTCCATTTCAAAAAATGGGCGGAGTTACGCCCATTAAAATTCAATATTTTATAATCAGAAATAATTTTTAGTCAGGCTTAAGTTCAGTAATTTCAATTCTTTTATTGAATGAAATATTTTTATTAATTAATGTGAGTTTCTAAAGAAGAGAAGAAAAATTAAGTTAGACTTTGAAGCTGGGGGAAATACCGATATTTTTCTGTGCAGCAACGCACTTCATCAGCACCCTAGTCTATCTGCTTGAGTAGAGATTGTTATTAACATCAGCTATTTAATATTTTAAATATTATTAATATTTTATTTTAAGTGGTTCTACTTAACCGATTTTTACAAGATTTAACAAGCGCCCTGAGTTCTGAAAAACACACATGGGTAAATTTAAAATAATTTTATTATTTTCTAAAGAATCTGCAGAAAGTTGTAGCGAAATATTGAGAATTTATTAAAATATTGTTATCTTTTAAAAAAAGAGCTAAAGCTTGAATAAAATATTATTATCGAACCTTAAAATAACTTAAATAAAATTAAATTCACATTAAGTTTATTTAGAAAATTTCATTTAAAGCAGCTACGTCCAATCCATATGCACAATGTGCAAACTTTTACAAAAGAGCTTTTGTGCTTTCACACCGACGCGCCGAGAGTACAACAGCCACAACAAAAACACATCAGACAGCAATGCTTACTTCTACTGTGTAAGGAAACCAGAACAAATTTAAGAGCTTTCAAAGCTGTTTACCTCAAATACAAATATCAGTATATGTGTGTTTGGACATAGCTGATTTAAACTTTTGGAAATTTGTGGCATATAATAAAATTTTACGGCCTGTCCCACGATGTCATCAGAAATCGTTCGATCTACAACTTGTATTGCAAACTACAATAACATTAGAAAATTTGTTGTTGTTTTCAATATAAGTATTCGATCGAACGATTTCTGGTGACATCGTGGAAACTTAAAGCTTTTAATAAAATTTTAACTTTAAAAATTCGTTCTAACTTATAATAAACTGAAATTAATATTACAACTTTTTTTTTCATTTTCTAATTTTTTTCTATACAATTTTAAAAATAAAATATCATATTTAATATTTATCAAAGGAAAACTTGTTTTGCTACTCCCCAAAAAATTTTGCTTGTAATCATTATTTTCCATTGTTTTCATTACAGAATGGTTATCCATCTCGTCGTCGCTCTTTGGTGGACGATGCCCGTTTTGAAACTTTAGTTGTTAAACAAACTAAACAAATTGTCTTGGAAGAAGCTCGCAATAAGGCGAATGGTAAGTTAATTATTTTCCATAAGCTTAAATACAATTAAATACAAACAGAATGAAAATAAAAGAAGCCATTTCTAGCGAAAAAAAATGTTTATGGTCCTTCGAACCCAAGTTTATAAATAACGTGTTCATAAGATATTATTTATTAAAACTCCAGCCTTCTATAAAAAAAGACATTTGTTTAAAAAAAGTAGTTCTAAGCAATATTTTTATGGACCTACGAACCCAATTTTTTATATTCATAAGATATTACTTATTAAAATTCCTATCTTTGATACGAAAAGAGAGACATTTTGTTAGAAAAAAGAACAATGTTAAGCAAAAATTTTATGGACCTGTGAGCCCAACAAGCACTTCTTGAAAATGTTCACAAAATATTACTTTTTCCAATTCCAGCCCTTGATAAAAAACCTTTTGTTGTAACTAATTAAGCAAAATTTTTATGGTCCTCCGAATGCAAGCACATTTTTTTTAATTTTCAGAAGATACACTTCATTGAAATTCTACCATTTGATAAATAAAGGATATTCTCTTGTAAGAAAATAAATTTTTAACAACATTTTTATGGTCCTACGAAGCTAAGCATATTTTCTAAAGAAATGTTTTTTATAATTATTAAAAAATATTTTATGGTTCTGCGAATCCAAGCATATTTTCTAAATTTTAATAAGATACTTAAATTCCATCCTTTGACAAAAATTATAATTTTGTTATAATTAATTAAGCGCAATTTTTATGGTCCTGCGAACCCAAGCTCATTTCCCAAAATTTCATTAAATATTCCTATATCAAATACAAGCCTTTGAGAATCAGAGAAGACATTTTCTTATAAATAACTAAACAAAATTTTTTTGGTCCTGCGAACCCAATAATATTTTCTAAATCTTCAAATTAAACCCCTCGCCAAGAAGAAAATATATTTTGATCTAAAAAAAGAAGTTTTAATTTTTATGGTCCTGCGAACTTTTAATATCAGTCAGGGTGCTAAGACTGTAAGCTATAATTTGTTTTAAATTGTAGTTCTAAATATTTGCAAGTTTAAAAGTTTATATAACTATGCAATATGTATATAAAAAAATTAATCACAAGCAAAATTTTTATGGTCCTACGAGCCTAAGGTATCATTTGTTTGGAATTGGGAATTTAAATATTTGCAAGTTTATAAAACAACTATACACATAACGCAAGCATAGGAAATGCAAAATTTTACGTCTTTAATGGATGTTTTTGTACTCCCCTCCCCTTCGCCACAATTTAGCTTTTGCTTTATTTAAGTATTTCTTTAAAAAGTAATTTCAAGGCAATATGTTTATGGTCCTGCAAACAATGATAACACTCATGGTCCTACGAGCTTAAGATATCATTAATTTTAAATTGGAGCTTCAAATATTTGCAAGTTTAAAAATTGTGATAGAAAATATTTAAGATTTTCTGGTGCGATATTTGATTTAAAATAGAAGTTTGTTTCATAGTCCCGCTGATTCACAATTTTAAGTTTGTTTTATTTTATTTTGTTTAAATATTTCTTTATAGTTTTTGTATTATTTCTTTGTTTTTTTTCTTATGTTATTTATATTTAATTTTTTTATGTTATTTATTTATTATTTTATAAAGATGGCACCTTGGAAGAAGCCATTTTACAAGCCAAAGGCGATCATGTGCCAAATCAGGAACAAATCGAATTGCAAGATGAACAACAAATAGAAAATCTGGATGTCGATGATATACAACAGCCCGTTTTTAATGAAGGTAGAGAGAGGCGTGCTTTTTTTAAATTTTTATTTATTTATTTTTTTTAATTTGCATTTTTTTATTTATTTTTATTTTACCAAATTTTGTTCCCTAATCTTGGTCCTTCAGTCGATATTCAAGATGAGTTACCAGCTGAATCTGAACAAACTCAGGAAAATGATTCGCAAGAATCAGCAGATATAAATAATACAGAGGGTAAGCTAGCAAGGACGTTTATTGAAAACAATAAAGAAAGGGATAAAATCAAAAAGCCATTTACTTTTAACTTCAACACACATACATACACATATAGATTATAATCCCACGCACAATATAAATTTAAAAACCTTTATCCATTTTTGCAAAACAATAAAAAAATTCAAGGAACCTTTTAAAAGCAACAACAACAAAAAAAAAGCATCTCTTACAATAAATATGATTTCTACAAATCTTCTTAACATTTAACATTTCACTTAATTCAGTTCTTTTGTGACAGTTTATATATTATTCACTTCATTACTGCATTCTTATGCTTAAATACACAACACCCACACAACTAACAGCTCAAATGGTAAATTGTACATTTCCGTTTCCCTTTAATGTGTTCGGCATTTGTGAAAAAAGTGTGTGTTAGAGCGAGCGCGTGTTCGTGTTGTGTGTGCGTGTGTGTGTGTTAAACTTACAGCAAAAGTACTCGTATAAAGTGTGTGTTGCTTTATGTGTTGGTGTGGCAACGGTTAAAATCTCTAGTACGAGCAGCTTATGTTGATGATGATGTATGAGTGTTGAGAAACCATAAGTCTATAAAAATCTTATTTTATTACAATATAATACATTTATATAACTTTTGTTGTATGTGTTTTTTTTTTGTATTCATTGTAACTCACTCCTCTTTTCTTAATATTGTAATAATTGTCGCAGCAGCTTATTTATGCTTATAGTTTTAAAGCAAAGACGACACATGAGAAAATTATATTCACTTAAATTTCTACTGTTTTTTTTTTTTTTTTTTTTTTGTAAAAAATCCACTTCTTCAAATAAAGTCATGGTTCATATAATAAGCTCGTCGTACGTTTGTGCTCACACTTAAGTAAAAGCAATAATCATATTTCTCATACATACGAGTACGTCATGTAAGGACACGCGTATTATTATATTTTAAACGTGCTAACCATTATTATTATTATTATTGTTGCTAAAGAAAGAAAAAAAAAATAAATATTTATTATATGATTTCCTTTTTCAATTGCATAAAAACGTTCTTAATCCTTTTTATCTTTGCTTATTGCTATTCTTGCAGATGCCGGTTTAACTGAAGATGAAATTGTCTTGGCCAATGCCGTGTCAGAGAATGCTGAAGCCGAAAGTGTTGTGCAAAATGCCGCCTTGGTTGTACGTCTCAAGGAGGGCATTTCCTCTTTGGGTCGCATTTTAAAGGCCATTGAAAATTATCACGGTACCGTACAGCATGTGGAATCACGCCAGTCACGCTCTGACGGTATTGATCATGATGTCTTGATCAAATTGATTATGACTCGCGGCAATTTATTGCAATTGATACGTTCGTTACGCCAATCCGGCTCTTTCAGTAGCATTAATTTGCTGGCTGAGAACAATATTAGCGTTAAGGCGCCTTGGTTCCCCAAGCATGCCTCCGAATTGGATAACTGCAATCATTTGATGACCAAATATGAACCTGATTTGGATATGAGCCATCCTGGCTTTGCTGATAAAGTCTATAGACAGCGTCGCAAGGAAATCGCCGAAATCGCCTTCGGCTACAAATATGGCGATCCCATTCCCTACATCAACTACACCGATGTTGAAAATAAGACCTGGCGCTCGGTATTCCGCACCGTTAAGGAATTGACACCTAAGCATGCTTGCGCTGAATATCGTGCCGCTTTCAAGAAATTGGAAGATGAAAAGATTTTCGTCGAAGAGCATTTGCCACAATTGCAAGAAATGTCCGACTTCTTGCGCAAAAATACCGGTTTCTCTTTGAGACCTGCTGCCGGTTTGTTGACAGCTCGCGATTTCTTGGCCTCGTTGGCTTTCCGCATCTTCCAAAGTACTCAGTATGTGCGCCACGTCAACTCACCCTACCACACACCCGAACCGTAAGTATAATTTGTAGTTATTTTATTTTTATTAAAACATTTTTAGAACTAAACGTTTAATCTCAATTTTTTTTTCAATCTTATAAAGGAACATTTTTAAAATTCAAAGTTTGAAACAAAACAAAAAAAAAAAAAACATAACTAACCTCAAATTCTAAAATTTTAAAAATGCAACATTTTGAATTTAAATTTTTTTTATATTTTTAATTACTTAAAAATAAAATTCAATTCAACCTTATATAAAAAATTTTTTGAAATTCAAAGTTTTAAACAAACAAAAAATTCAACATAACCTCGAATTTTAAAATTTTCAAAACGCAAAATTTTGAGCTAAAAATTTTTTTATACCACAAATTTTAAAATTTTCAAAAAGCAAAATTTTAACCTGCTAAAGCTTTTAAATAAAATTTCTGAATGCAAACAAAAAGACTTTTTTATTGAACGCATTCAATGTCAACTTATTTCTTAAAACTCAGTTTCAAGTTGTTGAAACAAAAAAGAAAATTCAACATAACCTAAGACAGATCAACTTTTCAAGCCCCTAAAGCTTTTAAATATCTAAATATAAAAATAATCTTTTTTGTTAAACAAATTTAAATTCAAAGTGTTAAGTTGTTAAAAAAATCACAATAACCTCAAATTTCAAAATCTTTAAATTTCAAAAGTTTAACCTGTTAAACCTTTTAAGCCTCTAACTACTTAAAGTGGCATATAATATTGAAATATGTCTTGCAAGGAATTATTTAAAAAAAATTACACAACCTCAAATTTTAAGCTGTTAAAGATTTAACGTGACAATACTATTGAAGTAGCTTTTACAAAGCAACATTTTTAGAAAAACAAATTAACATAACCTCAAATTTTAGAATTTTGAAAACGCAAAATTTTAAGCTGTCAAAGCTTTTAAGCATCTAAAAGCTTAGCCCAGCATATACTATTGAAGTAACTTTTGCAAAAAAGAACAGTTTTTATTTAAAAAAATATCATGTTAACCTCAAATTTTGAAATTTTTTAAAAGCAAAATTTTAAGCAGTTAAAGCTTTTAAGCATTTTAACGCTTAACCCGGCATTTTTAGTAAAACAAATCAACATAACATCAAATTTTAAAATTTTTAGATGCAAAATTATAAGCTTTTAAAGCTTGTCAACATCTAACTAAATATTGCGTATAATATTGAAATTGAAAATTATTTTTAGTAAAAAAAAATAAACATAACTTCAAAAATTAAAAGTTTTTAAAACTCAAATTTTAACTTGTGAAAGCTTGAAAGCATTGAAAGGCTTAACGTGGCATATAATATTTAAAAAAATTTTGCAATGAAACATGTTTAGTAAAAATAAACAACATGACCTCAAATTTTTAAATTTTAATAAATCAAAATTTTAAGCTATTAAAGCTTTTTAGCATCTAGATTTTGCAAAGGAATATGTTTCGTAAAAAAATCTACATAACCTCAATAATAAAATAATTTTTTAAAACTAAAATTTAAAGTTGTCAAAGCTCTTAGGCTATTACATAAATATTCAATGTAGGATAAAGATAAAGATTTTTGCAAAAACAAAACTTTTGTTTAGTTTAAAATTTAACCTAAAATATGACAGATTTGGAATTAAAGAAATCAAAATAAATAATTATTTTTTCTACTAGGAGGACTTAAACTCATTCCCAATTTTATTATTAACTTTATTAATAGCCATACAATAGTAAAAATTCAGCATAAACTTAAAAATTAAACATTTTTAGAAGCAATATTTTTTTAGATTGCGAACCAAGAATTTAGTAGACTTTCAATAATTGTTGTAAAACTTTGCATAGTATGAAAAACTCAATATAACCTCAAAATTAAAAATTAGAGAATTATATTGTACCATAACCTCAAACGTTCACAAAAAAAGCAATTTAATTTAAATTTTCCTGTCTTTGACAAAAAAAAACTGCTTAAAATGCTTGCTAGAATTTTGGGTTTTATTGAACATTTTAATTAATTAAAATAAATGTAAAACAAAATTCAATATAACCTCAAAAACTAACACGTCCAACTCTCTTCCATTTGAGATAAAGTGTCTTTAATTAAGCGGTATAATGGAAAGTTAAACTAAACTAATTAGTTACAAATAAATGCAAAACAAGCAAAAAGTTTACTGGAACTGATTTACTTGCTTATTTTCGAATATTTTTATCCATTTGCCAACAAAAGTTTAAAGGAAGTTTCTTTGACACACGCCTTGCTGTGCTCTAACATAAGAAAGGCAGCGGAAACCTTCTCTAAGTTTCTATTGTCTTAAGCTTAAATATAATTTCCTCTATTCTTGCGACATTAGCCCAAATCAAAGTTTCATTTGAACCCCATTTGCCTCACCAACACTACTAGCAACCAGCAGTCAAGTCAGTCAGTCATCCGTTCAACAATTTTTCCTTGACAATTCATTTTCATTTTTCCCCTCCCAAAAAGAACAAAAGGGAAACCTCATAATTGGCCTTTAAGCAGAAGAGTGATGAAATAGCACAACTTTAAACTGTATGTACTCTTACTACGCATTCGATAGCAAAATATATTTCTAAGTGTGTGTGTGTAGAGTTGTAATATTTATGTTAGAAAAAAGCAACAAGTCCGTTTTTATGTTGATGGCACTTGACAACTCCATTAGCAAGTAATTGAGTTATTTAATGCCAGTGTATGTAGCTTTTGCACAAGAACTTTGTTGGAGGCAGGCAGCAATAGAATAAAAAGCTTTAACACTTTGAACACTTAATTTTATTATCATTTCTTTTTTTTATTATTAAATATTAAAATGATTTCCTTTTCTCTTTTTTTTTTAATTTTCATTTTAGTGATACCATTCATGAATTGTTGGGTCATATGCCATTGTTGGCAGATCCCAGTTTTGCTCAATTCTCGCAGGAAATTGGTTTAGCTTCATTGGGTGCTTCGGATGAAGAGATTGAAAAATTATCTACCGTAAGTATTTATAATTTATTTATGTATGCTTATACATAATTATGTATATATCTTGTTATGATTAGTAGAAGAACATCTAAGCCAACTAAAATCATTTGATTTAATTCCAAGCCGTTGGAAGTTTGTCATTTTAAAGAAATATTAAAAAATTATGTTTGAAAGTTTTCTATACAATTAAGCAAAAATTTCAACATAATCTCAAAAATTATTTTTTTTTACTTAAGGATTTTCAAGGAATTCAGAGCTCTTATGCTTATTTTATTTCCGAATTACGCAAATATTTCAACATAACCTCAAAATTTCAGTTGTTTCCTACCGTTGCAGTTACATTCCATTACAGTCGGCTAACTGAGCCTTAGAGTTTTTTACGTTCTTTACTTTAATTCTCTCTTGCACTTTCTATATACACAAACGTACTTTGTTTACAACACATACTCTATGTCGACGTCACACAAATAACGGAACTGCGCAATGCGCCATTTTGTTTTTTTTCATTCATGGCAAATACTCATAATTTTTTTTGACATAACGGGTGTTGGAATTCGCTTTTTATTCTAACCAAATCCCTGTTGTTGTTCTTGTTGTTTTTTGTTAGTGTTGTATTGTTGCAGGGATGTACAAATATATGCACCTTATTTTACTGTATAAACATGATACAACTAAATCTGCTTTCTGAAGGCCATTAGGGATTACATTATTTTAAAAGCATTTTCATCTCTGAACAAAAATTCAACATTGATCAAGAACCTGCTTAAAAGGCGTACATACATATGTAAATTGAATTACAATCTTAAAAGGTTGTTAATTAAGAACACAAAAATTTGTTTTCTTAATTCCATTTAAATACTAAATTTAAATTTAATTTACAATTAAAAGCTTTAATAAAAATAAAGTGTATTTATTTCTTGCAGGCAAGAATTTAAAAATAATTACAATTTAATTTGATATAATGATTTTCAAATGATAATTATCCGCTTTTATATTAAATTATTAAGTATTTAATTTAATGTTCTCTCCTTAACCTCAAAAAAAAACACACATTGAAATCCTTACATAGCTTTGTTCTTAATAATCTAGTGATTAAGAGAAACAAAAAACCCTTCACTTGCATTTAATTTGTATAATTTAAATAGCCAATTAGTTTTGAATATTGGCCGGTTTCTTTGCAAAGCTAAATGGCATGCATGCTTTTTCGGCAAATGGCCTTACAAAATTTATTTTTTAATTTTTTTTTTGTTAAATGGAAACAAAAATTCTTGTTCGGTTAGTGCTCGCTGAAAGCAATTATTTTGGGGCGTGTGTGTGTGTTTTTTTTTATTATTATTATTTTTTTTGGCTGATTGTTGTTTGCTTTTTATTAAAATTATATTAAGGTTCTAAGCCAAGTTTAAAGTTTTGTTATGGCTTAAAAGTCAAGTTCGCATTTAAAAACCATAAAACTAAAATTTGCTCAATTCAACAAGAACTAGTTAGACAAATGTTTTGTTTGAGGTGCTTAAAGAAAAACAGCTTTAGCAAAAAAATAATAAAAAAATAAATAAATACCATAAAAAATATCGTTTAAAAATTAGAAACGCTTAACACTGCACTTGTAATCTTGACTTAAATGTTCGTTCAAAAAGCTAAAGCTAAGCTAAGCAAAAAATTCAAAAAAATATTTAAAAAAAATATATTATAAATCTAAATGAAATCAAGGTTTTAGTGGTTATTACTAGTAAACTAGAATCTGGTTTAAGTAAGATTAAGTAAAAATTTTAGATATTAAAATATTTTAAAATAATGGCGCTGGTATTAATTAAATAGTTGCATATTTTTTTTCTCTCTCTATAATTTTAAAGGTCTACTGGTTTACTGTTGAGTTCGGTCTCTGCAAGGAGCATGGACAAATTAA
Organism: Tachina grossa; assembly: GCA_949987645.1. Classification (NCBI taxonomy): domain Eukaryota; kingdom Metazoa; phylum Arthropoda; class Insecta; order Diptera; family Tachinidae; genus Tachina; species Tachina grossa. The sequence continues at coordinate 30,111,964 of OX465276.1, read as the reverse complement.
GGCTTATGGCGCTGGCCTCTTGTCCTCTTACGGCGAATTGTTGCATGCCATATCCGACAAATGTGAGCATCGCGCCTTCGAACCTGCCTCCACCGCCGTGCAACCCTATCAGGATCAAGAATACCAACCCATTTACTATGTAGCCGAAAGTTTCGAAGATGCCAAAGATAAATTCCGTCGTTGGGTCTCCACCATGTCGAGACCCTTCGAAGTGCGCTTCAATCCCCATACCGAACGTGTGGAAATCTTGGACTCTGTTGACAAGTTGGACACCTTATTGCAGCAAATGAACACTGAGATCTTACATTTGACCAATGCCATCAACAAGTTACGTCGTCCCTTCTAAACTTTCAGTTTGAAGAGAGAGAGATATAGAGAGAGAGAGAGAGAGCGAGAGATAATATGAGAGTTTAACCTTAAAACGTAGCTACATTTTTAAAGCACTTTGTTAAGTATTTTATATATACAATTATATAAAATATAATTTACAATAATATTTTGAAATCAATGTGATCGCGCTTTATGAAGCATGTTTGTTGACCAATTTTTTTTTTTTTAACTTAAATATTTTACGTTTATTGTTCCAATTTAATTAAAAGTATTAAAATTAGCACTCATGTTTTTCTTAAAGCTTAGGCAAATTATATATCAAAAAGCCCAGTTACGTTTAATATATATACATATACATTTTTCTTTAACTTCTAGAACTCTTTTTAACACCCCTTGAAAGTATTCTTTTAAAAGTTAAATATCAAATTTAAATTTAAATGTACAATATTTTATTACTATTTTTATTTTTTGTAGCAAAACATTTCTTAACATTTTATTTTTATTTTATTTTAATTTTTCATCAAATATTATTTATTTTATTTTTATTTTTCATTATTTTTATAGCACCAAAATCCTTTTAGATTTTAAGTTCCAGTCTATATTTTTTTTTAGTTTTCATTGTGCTGGCGAAATTTTTTGTTAATTATTTTTCTTTAGTTTGTTTTTTTTGTAACTTTTTCTTCTATTTTTTTTTGTCTCTAAGATTTTTCTTTTTTAAAGAAATATTTATAAAATCAAGAATTTATAATGATTTTTTTCACAAAATATTTTATGAATTAATTTTTTATAAAATGTAACTATTATTTTGTATTAAATAGGTATGTAGTTTTATGTATAGTATTATTTAAGATTTTCAATAAAATATAAATAAATAAATATATATTGAATTGCAAAAATAATCAAAAAAAAAAAAAAAAAATCTATATAAAAAGTTGTGTTTAAATATTCAAATGGGAAAGTAACTCGTAGAAAAAAAAACTAATTTGAAATTTAAATTAATGAATTAAAAATAAAAATATATATAATAAAAAATATATATAAAAATTATAAAACTATTAAAAATTCATTGAGTTGAAATTATTATAAAAAAATATAAGAATTTTACCTACATATATGAGCTTTATGTTTTAAAAGTGAGGCAGCTTTAAGCTGCGGCCACACGTACCGCGAATTTGGCCAACATCTGCTTAGATAAAAACTTCTTAATAAATATTTATTAAATTTAAATAAATTTCTATTTAATATGAAATATGTTGAAATAACAATTTCAATAACTTGTGCATGATGATACAGACATTACTAACTACTTGCTCCGTGTAATCGAGTCCTGTTAGCAAAATATTTAAGTAGGTTTATTAAAAATCAAGAACCCGTTTTTAGCCATTAAATCGGTGCTTTATTCATTCTATAATAATAGCTTACAAACATTGTCGTCAAATAGTGTCTAAGCTTATGTATACAAATTTCATTTAATGCTTTATTATATCTATAATTTCTTTGCTTGAATCAAGAAAAATTTATATTACTTAGCTAATTTAAAAATATGCAAAAAAACAGTTTAACGAGTGTTTAAAGCTTGATATTGAAACAGTCCAACAAACCAACACACCATAAAAATAAAACGTTACATTGATAAAAAAAATAAATATTTGTGCCACTCACAAATCTGTTAGTATAATTGTATCTATTGTGTTATTGTACACAGTGTTGCCATATTTTATTTTTCAAACTTTTCCAATTCACCATTGGAAATTGGTGTTAAAAATATTTTTCTTTTAATAATTTTATTCAAATATTAACATTGATATCGCTCATTTAATCAAAGAACGTCATAACTAAAAAAATGGATTTTTTTTAAACTAAGTTTTGTGTAAATTGAAACCGTGAAAAACTGATTTTCTGGCATACTGTTTTGATTTATTTTTTATTTGAGTAAATGAGCGATATGCACATACATACGAGTACTTATATTTTTATATTCTACATACATACTTACTCCCGGACTTGCACAAGCTGCCACAAAAAGAGCAGACAAATTATGGCATTCGAGGGTGCCCCTGTGGCTGAGTGGTAGCGATGCTAGCCTCTCAGTCCAGAGGTAGTGGGTTCGATTCCCACCATAGACCCTGGGTGTTTTTCGCAGACAAGCTAATCGCTTTGCGAGTTGTGTTTGTTTAAAAAAAAAAAAAAATTAATTTTCATAAAGTTTTAGTTGCCTTTCTATTATACTTGTATTATACCCATTCAATTGGACGTTTTTGACACAAACCTTTAATAAAAACCATGTAATTTAAATGGGTTTAATCAAAACTTTGCGTCAAAAATTACTGAATGAATGAGTTCGACTCAAGTCAAGTTTGTATGGAAATTTCGATCAATATCGAATGCCCTAAATTATTCCCAGACTAAAGCGAATTATTTAAGAATGTGTGCTTGATCTGTAAAAAAACGGTTTACACGTAGATATATGGCTTTTTGCATGTAGACTTTTGTTATTTTCTTTCTGCTTGTACATCTTTAAACTGCTTTTCATACTTTTTATGAAACAAGAATAATATATGTTTGTAAGTAGTTTAGTCAAAAGCAACTTCAACTAATATGCTAAAAATAACATTTATTATATTTTCAAAAATCTTATTTTTAGCTAACAAAATCTTTTAGTCTTTTTAAAATCTCGAAAAAGTCCAAAAATAAGATAATTATTCACATATGGTAACGCTGATTGTACATGTAATAATAAGTTCTGTTTCCTGCTATTAAACTAATGTGAATGTTTTTGTTCGAGAGAGATAGGGAGAAGATAGAGAAAGTCACACACACACAAAGAGAAATGAATATTGTTTTGTATAAGCTAAAGTTGAATTTTCCGTTATTTTTGTCATATTTTCCATCAATATCCGGTTTTATTTACTAAACACTATACTCAAGGCGAATTGACACCAGGTGATCTCGATTCAGGAAAATGACAATATATTTATTTAACAATATCGTCGTTCAAAAAATTTTTATCAGAAGTAATTTCTTAATCGGGCTTAAGTTCAGCATTTTCAATTCTTATTGAATTAAATGTTTTTATTAATTAATGTAAACAAGAGAGAAGAAAAATTAATAGTTTACAGGGTTGTCATATGCAACAATTTTCTGATTAGATGTCAAAGTATTTCACAGAAATTGTCAATCTTTTGTGCTTGCGTTATATGTAAAAAGGGAAATTATAAATTATTATGGACCATTAAAAAGCAATTGTAATATTTAAGTTTAAAGTTTTTTAAACGCATTACTAATCCCAATTTAATATTTTACTTACTAAGCAAAATATTTTTTTTTTATATTAAAAATACATTGAAAATTTTAAACTTAAATTTTAACAATTCCCATAAAAAACACTAATTAACAATTGTAATAATTTTGGCTGCATATATTTTATTAAATTTTTACTCTCTCGGTTAACTTCGAAAAAAGGAGTTGGTTAAGAAATCTTCCCAATTATTTTTTGGGTGTTACTTCAAAACTCTTTTTTTTTTGTCTGAGATTTATGATATTCTACTTATTTGATAGGTTCTTGTTATTACACAATTTGAAAGTTGAAAAAATGGGCGGAGTTACGCCCATTAAAATTTATCATAATACTTCACACAATTCTACTTAATTAATTTTTACGAGACTTACCACACACCTTGAGCTGTAAAATAATAAAAAATTATCCATTTAAAAAAATGGGCGAAGTCATGCCCATTAAAATTTAATATTTTATTTTAAGTAGTTCTACTTTACAGATTTTTACAAGACTTAACACGCACCCTGAACTCTGAAAAACACACAATCTTGCATTTTAAAAATAGGCGGAGGCACGCCCATTAAAATTTAATTTTATATTTCACGTACTTCTTCTTATCTTCTTCTATCAGATCTTTGCATTGAAGTCAGCCTTTTTTTGGCAGAAAGAATTGTATTTAATTAAGAACAAATATGTGTGGAGTGTTGAAAATAAAAATAATTCTCTGGGAATGATGCCATTCTAAGATGCATAAACTGCAAACATTCGACAACAATAAAATGTATGACAAAAATATCTGAAAATAATTTGGTAATAGCAAGGAAATGTGTTCACACTATGGCCAGATGCTTGAAAAATTGTTGTCAGCTGGTAATCTTGGAACGGACTGGCGCTGCTTTTTCTGGCAACTTTGCCAGACAAAAATTTTCAGTTAGCAGAGCACATTTTATTGAAAATTATGTAAGATATCACATTCGTTTGTCTATAAAACAAAATAATAAATAAATCAAAAATAATTGGCAACAGCAAGTTAATTAACTTATTTTTAATGTTGGCGATTATGTTTAACTCTCAGTCAAAACATAAGTTAAGGTTAACTGAAAGTTAATAAGCTTTCATATAAAATTAGTTTAACCAAATTAATGTGTTAGTAAGGCTTACCGACATATTCAAAGAAAAAAAACATCATAAATTTAAATTTAATATAAGAACATGACTATAGTCTTTACATACATTTGTATATACTTATATTTGTATTTACATATTGAGTTCTCTATTAAAGACCAATTTAGAATTTTCTATTTTTAGTTCCATAAGGAAGAAACTCAATAATCAACTACTAAAAAGCAAAAAATGTCGTTATAAATGTTGTACAGCTTGATTAACAATATTATTTTATTCTTTATATTATAAGAAAAAATGTACGAATATAAACCACAATAATTTGGACCAACTTTTAATTAATTAGTTCTTTTTTAAACTTGTAAATTAAAAGAGTGTATGTATTATATGTAAAATTTATTCTTGTATTTTAAATTTACAAATAAATGTGCTATAAAATATTGCAAATAAATTAAATTACGAGTATTATTTTAACTGCGCCACTTTAAATATCAACTAGTTACTACAACAAGGCCCAATAAAAGCGTACTTAGTTGAAATTAAAAGTAAAAGTTATAAATTTTTTTCAAATTTTAAAAGTTTAATAAGCAAAATTATTGCTTCATCAGCGACTCTATATATAAAATTTCTGCATTAATTTCAAAGTGCGCTATTTTGTTTCCAGTTGTTTTATTTTACTTGAAAATTTGAAAAAAAAATTTTTTTTTTGAAATAGAGGGAAAATAGGGAAAATAGGGAAAAAACTCTCAGGGGATTTTTATTCATAATAGGGAAGCATGATACAATAATATAAAGGTACAACCACATTTGACGTATAAACTTAATTCTGACTTTTGTCCCAATTATTTGATTGCTGTTTTTATTGTAAGCAGAGAGGAAAGCGTTGCCACTCACGTATAATGGCAACTTTTATTTAGGAATGTGTAATTTGAGTTTAGAAATTGTAGTTAAACACTTATTTTTTTAATGTTAATTGCACATGAGAATAACGAAATCTGTGTGATAAGACCTACAAAAGAAAATATTTGATTAATTATTTAATTCAATAGATAACAAAAATAAATGCTCACGGCTTGGGATGCAACTTCGTTCTTAAAAACATCGATATAAAGAAACGCCGTAAATAGACGCGATACATCGATGTTTTATTAGCGGAATTCACGGTTGTTTCACACATATGTATAATACACATTGGCATATCGATGGCTTACTAACGCAACCTCGTAACTTAAAAACTACTACTTTTCAGGAGAGACAAAAAAATGATTTATAACAAGTATTTAAACATTTTTAATATATGTTTTTTATAATCTAATTACTTGAATGATTTTTGTTAAATTTTCAATTAAATACTTGTAAATTTTCATTAAATACTTGTTGTAAATCATTTTTTGTCTCTCCTGAAAAGTAGTAGTTTTTAAGTTACGAGGTTGCGTTAGTAAACCATCGATATACATACTTCATGTGCAAATTTATTGCTGGTTTACATCAAGCACAACACACATACTGCGACATTTGCATTTGAGGTAAACACCTTTCAAAGCTCTTAAATTTGTTCTTGTTTCTTTGCAAAGTAACAGCAATCATTGTTGTACACCGATATCTGGTTGGCTGTTGTGCTTTTGTCGGTGTGAAAGTACAAAAAGCACTTTATAAAAGTTTGCACATTGTGCATATGGCTTGGACATAGCTGAATAAGAGTTAATGCTTTGTTGATATATACAACAAACACTGTTCTTCTCTTTGTTTGCGGAGGACATGGCCTATGATTGGACTAGGAGCATGTAATTATCACATTTCTCCTTAAAATGGACCACGTGGTCTAATAGTGTCCTTAAGAATGCTACAACCCGTTAACAATTTCATCCGAATAATGTAAGGCAGCTAACGCGAAACACACATACTCAAATATATGTATTTCAGATAAACAGCTTTGTTATTGTTTCCTTGCAAAGACCAAAGATGTCGCCGAGATCTGGAGGCAAATCGCGGCACTCGTTATCGAATTACGAAATATTTCCATATAAATTCTATTGAAATATTTCGTAATTACGTTCGACAACGATTGCCGCGATTTGCCCCCTGCTTGGATGTTGTGCTCTTGTCAGTGTGAAAACACAAAAGGTCTTTTGTAAAACTTTGCACATAGTGCGTATAGCTTGGACGCAGTTGATGTAAGGCAATACACCGGAGAGTATAAATACAAAGTTCCGCCTTGATTCAGTTGGAAATTTCCTTCCTGTTGTATCTTGCTTGCTGCTGTTGTTGGTGCTGCTATAACTTATTTGCTGTTTATTTTTTTTATAAATTTATGAAATAATTAAAATATTTTTCATTATTTTTAATTTAATAAACAAGAACGTCAAAAAATTAATAAAAAACTCGGATTTCATAAATTAATAAGGTAGCATTAAATTTGAGGGTAAAAAATAATCGGGACAAACGTCAGAAGGTTAATATGGCGACGAAAAGAGAGAACGGTTTTACCTTTTATATTATTGTATCATGTAGGGAAGTATGTAAAATTTTATTCGAAATTTTTATTAGTATATGTTCAACAACTTTTATTCGAATTGGAATTTGTTTTTCTGACTTATTTTTTGAATAAAAACTAAGCGATTAAAAAGAATTATAAAATTGAAATTGTTCGATTAAATAGTATTCGAATGAATATTATACGAATAAAAATTATTCGAATAAAAATTATTCGAACAAAAATTATTCGAATAAAATTTTTTGCATAATTCAAAATCACCCTTATTCCAGTTGTCAACATCGACGTCACTTTACACACACAATACAAAAAAATTGGGACTTGTTTACTCGCTCTCAAGAACAATTTTGTGTAACTGGCAATCTATTTGCGTTCTCTAAGGTCTAGAAAATAGTATAAACCTGCCAAAAGGAGTCAGTTGTTTTCGACAACGGGTACACAAGCCGACAACTGTAATAAGGGTGAATAACAATTATTACAATGAAAATTACTCGAATATAAATAGTTCGAATAAAACATGTAGAATAGTACACTTCAGCAAAAAAATTCTACGATTAATGAAGTAAATAAAAAATTTTCAATTGAAGACGTAAAAAATTCGTAAAAATATTTGGCCTTATTATGAATATCGTATTACGACTTCGACTAAGACGATTTTGTACGAGAGTAAAGAACAATGCAATTTGCATTTTATCTAGTTCGAAATCGTCGTAGTCGAAGTCGTAATATGACACTCGTAATAAGGTCCATTATTGAAATAAACATCAATTGAATAAAATTTTTCGAATAATACTTATCAGAACAAAACTAATTATTTTAATGTAGAATATTTTATTCAAATATTCGAATTAAATTTTTTTTTACTTATTTATTATCCGAATAAAAATTATTCGAATAAATTTTTCGAGTAGCGCATTTCAGGAAAAATTTATATGATCAAAGCTTCACGGAATAGAAATTATTCGAACGAAAATTATTCGAATGAAAATTATACAAAGAGTTTTTTGAATAACTATTATTTGAATAAAAACTATACGAGAAACAATACATTTTTTTTTCAAATAAAAACTGTTCGAATAAAAATATTCGAGCATAAAAATATTTTAAGAAGGTGGATAAAATTTATTTGTATTTCAAATATTCAAGTAAAAATACTTTTAAATAAAATTATTCGTGGAAATATTATTCGATTCAAAACATTCTATTAATTGTTTGAATAGAAATTATGGAATAAAAATCATTCGAACAAAATTTTGTGAATAACACTCGTACTTATCAGAACAAGAAAATTTGCTTTTATAAATTTACCTAAATAAATGTTATTGTAGCTATATAATATTTCAATGATTTCAATTCAAAATGATTTTCTTTTATAAAAATTTTATTCGAATATTCGACTTGATATTTTTTGGCAGACTTATTGTTTTCAATTTCGTTTTGAATTATCAAATTAAAATTATTCAATTAAAAATTATTGGAACAAAAATCATTTGAATAAAATTTATCGAATAGAATTTATCAGAAATTACATCATTTCATTACGAACAAATATTATTGGAATAGATATTATTGAAATGAAAATAATCCGAATAAGAATTATACGATTAACAGTTTTTGAATATGTATTATTCATTTTAACCAAACTAGACGAGAAAATTTATTTGAGTAAAAATTATTCGTATAAAATTTATTCGAATAAAAATTATTCGAATATAGTTATGTATTTGCTTAAAAATTATTAGAAAAAAATTTGGAAAAAAATATTGATATATAAAATATTTGAGTAAAATTATTTTAACTAAAACTATTCGTATGAATATTCGAATCAAATTGTTTGAATAAAAATATTAGAGTAAAAAATTATTCGAAAAAAATTATTTGTATTTAAAATATTTGAACAAAGTTATTTTACATAAAATTTTCCTATGAATATTATTCGAGTAAAAACTTTCGATTAACGATAGTTTGAATAAAAATTCTTCGAATAAAAATCATTTGAATGAAATTTTTTGAATAATACTTACCTAAATAAATGTTATTGTAGCTATACACTGTTTCAATGAATTCAATTCAAAATGATTTTCATTTAAAATATTTTATTCGAGTATTCGTATTGAAATTTTTATTGCAAACTGACTGTTTTACTAAAAATTAGGCGTGTAAAAAAATTATTATTAAATTAAAATTATTCGATTGAAAAGTATTCGATTAAAAATCATTGGATAAAATATCATTCGAATAAAGGTTTTCGAATATTGTGAAAATTATTCGTATAAAACATATTTCGAATAAAAAATTTTTGAATAATATTCATAAGAACGCAAAAAAAATTTTTTTAATAGAAATTATTCGAATAAAAATTCTTCGATTAAAAATTTTTTTTTAAAACTTGGAAAAAATTGTAACTATCTTAAATAACATTATTCGTATGAATGGCTGTACGATGGAACTCCAAAATTGTTGGGTGACTAGTCATTGCTAAGAAACGCCAAAAAAAAAAAAACTAGTGCCCGATCGTTTAAAAAAGTGAAAAGCAACCCAAATATGTAAAATTAATAATCGCTCTTGAGAGAAACAGGCGGCAAAACTCTAGTCGATTTTTACATACATAATTGTAAAAATTATTCAAAATAAAAAATTTTCCTAATTTTTATTTCCTAATAAGGTGAGTTCGAATAAATTTGCTTGAGTAAATATTATAAAAATAAAAGTTTATTTGTTGTTGGTTAAGCACGTCTAGACTCTAGACGTATTTTGTATTAATTTTGCAAACCGTTAAATAAAAACTAAAATAGCCATATTAAACATAATAGCCCAATTCACAATCTTGTGCAAATGGTCTTGCATCGTAGCATGTTCGAAATGGTATAGTATATTGATACTCACCACTAAGATTTGTTAAATGGTGAGTATGAATATCTTATACCATTTTGCACATGCTACGATGCAAGACCATTTGCACAAGATTGTGAATTGGGCTAATATTTTTTTAATAATTCGATTTAACAATGTACGAAAATTTTATCCAAACAAACGGAATTAAGAGTATAATGTGTTGCACAGTGGCTTGAAACAAAGAGAAGTGGTAAAAATTCAAAAAAAAAAAAAAATAATAATTTTAAAAGAATTAAAATTAATCATTTTAGCAAGTTAAATTTTAAATAAAATGCCACTGAAATCCTAATAGCCAAAATAAATATGACTCACTTGAAAAAAAAAATCATTTAAAGAACTGACCTTGCAATCAATGCATTATGTATAATTACACCATGCGACAAAAGATATAAGGTTCAAGAAATAAATGTCCAAATATCTAACATTATTGCTATCATTTAATATCCATTAACAGCTTTATAATGCAAAATAATTGTTTTAATACACTTAAAATTGCACGTGGTATTTGTATTGTTGAACAGTGTTGAATTTATTTTAATGGCATTTAAAGTCTAAAAATCAATTAAACAACTTTTATGGTTGTTGTTTATTCAACCAAATTCAAAGCATGAAGATCATGACCAAAATTTTTAACAATTATAACCAATTGATTTTAAAAATAAAAATTCTTTAAACTGTTCTTGAAAAAATCTAACCAAAATTAAACAGTAACTTTGCTTCCAAATAAAAAAAAATTGTGCCAAAATCAAGCTTAAAGCCTTAATAATAAGACAATGGCAAATAATAAAGCAGCCAATAAAACAATAAAATTGGCTCGATTTAAGCAAGGCTGGCTGGTTGGTTGTTTTTATGTTTTTTTTTTTGTACAGACCATACCTAGAAAGAAACAAAGTATGTATGTACGAGCTCTTACATATTAATGAACATTTTCGGCCATAAGTACGATAATTTTTTATGAAAAACTGAACACATGTTTTTTGTTTTTTTTTTTTTTTTGTTTAAAAGTGTCGACAGTAATTGTTTAAAATTATTGTCAAAGCCAATGTTACAGACAATGAAATAAAATATTTATACTTACATTAAAAAAAATTATTCAAATTAAATGATTATTAATAATTGTTTTGCTTGTAAAGAAAACTATTGCAAATTAAAAGATAGAAAATTGCATTTGCAGTTTATAATAATTTTCTAAAGCTTAGAAATATTTTCATTGAGCTGAAAACTGCATTTCCGGTTTAGCAGTTAAAAAGTTCATTAAACCTTTCGGGCCTTGTAGATACCGATTACATACTTAGATAAAAAATACGACTACCTGACTGACTCAGGCGCATTATATTGTATTGTTGTACATATTTGCATCTGTTTACGTTGTAATTTTTTTTTAATTAATTTATGTTTAATTAACATCGCATAATTGTATGCCAACACGTTAATATTTGTCCTAGTTTATACTATGTAAGCCTTATTGCTAAACTGATTAGTTTGTTAGCATAGAGAGGGATGAGGAGAGGTGAAAAGAAACGTAACTGTTCCCCTCGTCTCTCTCCCTCAAACTACTCAGTTTAGCAATAAGGCTTGCATAGAATAAACTAGGACTTAGCTTGATATTTTTTTAAATTTTTTATTGAGACATAAACAAATTAATAACTATAATTTTAAAAATTTTCACATGCATACATACATATCTTGCAAAGTATTCAATTACTCTCAATCTTAAAGATTGTTACAATTACCCGCAATTTTAAAGAATTTTAAATTACTTATTTTTCTGTCGTACGAGCCAGACTTATCTGCTACTTTAGTGTTTCTTACGAAGTGATTTTCTTATTAAATTTTTATTTGCATTCAATTTCCGTTTTTTAGTTTTTTTTTCTATCCCATAACAAAAATAAAAGTTTCTGTTTAAAAAAATATATGTAATTACTGTTCTTGTAATTGTTTAAATTTTAACTAAACATATTAACACTTTTTAAAAATATTCTAACAATAATTTGGAGAGGAATTTAGTATATTAAGTGTATCCAAGAATTTGCAACAGTCAGCTCTGATTTAAATAAACATGTTCAAAACAAAACCACGGTTACCTTTTTGAAAAAGAAAATCTACAAATAATAATTTTTTATATGGGAAAAGTTTTCTTTCATTTTCCAATTTTTGGCAAAACGGATGAAATAGTATTTTGTTTTTAAATTTTCTTTGAAATTACGGCGCATATTCACAGTCAAAACAAAGTATAATTTAAATATTTAAAACCAGTATTACCATACAAAATACTGGTTTTTAATTCCTAAATTATACTTTTTTTTACTATGAATATGCGCCCATAACATAATATTTTAAAATGAAATACTTATCAATCTCCTTTTTGGAACAAGAACGTTCACAAATGAACTGATTGAAAAAAAAATTTTTTTTCCCGGTACTAAAAATTTGCTTCCCATAAAATTTAAATGTTTCTAAATTAATTGCATATTTTCTTAAGAAGCACTTTCAAAAAATTATGTTTCATAAAATATCCATTAAATATCATTAAATTAATTAGATTAATTAAATATATTCAGAAATATCCGAAAAGAAGTTAACCGTAGATTAACGAAATACCGAAGATTAAAAATAAAAATATATGAAGATCTAAACCTTAAAAAATAGTTTCGTTAGCAAAAAGTACTTTTTCAAAAGATATTTTTTTGAATGATACTTTTTTAAAAGGTACTTTTTTTTTTTGAAAAGTACGTATTTTTTTCAAAAGATACTTTTTATAACTTACTTATTTGCAAAAGTAATTTATTACGCAAGGTAATTTTTTAAAAAGTACTTTTTTTTTAAAAGGTCATATTGGTAAAAAGTAGTTTTTTTAAAGGTACTTTATTTAGCAGATATGTTTTAAAAAAGTACTTATTTCAAAAAGCACTTTTTCGAAAAGGTACTTTATTTAAAAGGCAATTAGCAAAAAGTATTTTTCTTAAAATGTTCTATATGTAGCAGATATGTTTTTAAAAGTACTTTTTTTTGAAAGGTACTTTATTTAAAAGGTACTTTATTTAAAGAATACTTTTTGTAAAAAGTGACTTTTGTAAGAGATACTTTTTTAAAGGTATTTTTTTAAAGGTAATTTTTTAAAAGATACTTCTTTTGAAGGGTAATTTTTGAAAAGGTACTTTTTTTAAAAGTTTTTATGTAAAAGGTACTTTTTAAAAGACTACTTTTTTCAAAAGGCACCTTTTTCAGAAGGTACTTTTTAAAAAAGTACTTTTTTAAAAGGTACTTTTTTAAAAGGTACTTTTTTGAACTGTAGTTTTTGTAAAAAGTGATTTTTGCAAGATACTTTCTTAAAGGTTAAAAGATAATTTTTTAAAAGATACTTCTTTTAAAAGGTAATTTAAAATAATAAAAAAGGTAAAAGATACTCCTTTTGAAAGTTACTTTTTTGAAAAGGTACTTTTTTAAAAAATTATTTTTTCATAGATACTTTTTTTATAAAACGTACTTTAAAATAAAGCTACTTTTTTGAAGAGGTACTTTTTTTAAAGGCACTTTTTTAAGGGTAGTTTTTGTAAAATGTGATTTTTGTAAGAGATACTTTCTTAAAGGAATTTTTGAAAAGATAATTTTTTAAAAGATACTTCTTTTAAAAGGTAATTTTTGAAAAGGTGCTTTTTTTAAAGGTTTTTTTTATAATAGGTACTTTTTAAAACGCTACTGTTTTCAAAAGGCACCTTTTTTTAAAAGGTACTTTTTTTAAAAGGTACTTTTTTGAAGGGTACTTTTTGTAAAAAGTGATTTTTGTAAGATACTTTCTTAAAGGCATTATTTTAAAGATAATTTTTTAAAAGATACTTCTTTTAAAAGGTAACTTTTGGAAAGGTACTTTTTTAAAAGTTTTTCTTGAAGGTAATTTTTAAGTGGCTTCATTTTTAAAAGGTACCTTTTTTCAGAAGGTACTTTTTTAAAAGGTACTTTTTTCCAAAGCTATTTTTTTAAAAGGTACTTTTAAGAGGTAATTTTTTTAAAAGGTAATTTATTTAAAGGGTACTTTTTGTAAAAAGTAAATTTTTTAAACATTTTTTTAAAAGATCATTCTTTAAAAGATACTTCTTTTAAAAGGTAATTTTTTAAGAGGTACTTTTTTTAAAGTTTTGTTCAAAAGGTACTTTTTAAATGGCTTCTTTTTTAAAAGGTACCTTTTTTCAGAAGGTACTTTTTTAAAAGGTACTTTTTTTCAAAGGTATTTTTTTACTTCATTTAAAGGGTACTTTTTGTAAGAAGTGAATTTTGTAAGAGATACTTTTTTAAAGGTACTTTTTTTAAAAGTTAATTTTTTAAAAGACACTTCTTTTAAAAGGTAATTTTTGAAAAGGTACTTTTGTTAAAAGTTTTTTTTATAAAAGGTACCTTTTAAAAAGCCACTTTTTTTAAAAGGTACTATTTTTCACAAGGTACTTTTTTAAGATTAAGTTTTTTTTGAAAGGTACTCTTTTAAAAGGCACTTTTTTTAAAAGGTACTTTTTTAAAACACACTTTTTTTAAAAGGTATTTTTTTTAAAGGTATCTTTTTAAAGGTACTTTTTTAAACTTTTTTTAAATACTTTTCAAAAAAAAAGGTACAAAAGTAACCCTTGAAAAATGGACCTATAACAAAAAATCTTTAAAAATTTACTTTTTATTGGGTACTTAATTCAAAAATATTTTAAATAGACACTTTTTTAAAAAGTATTTTTCAAAAATTATTTTTTAAAAGGTATCGAGCCATAACCGCTAAAATAGCTTAAGCGACACATTTTTCGGACTTCGTTTTTTTTACGAAAAACGACTATTAACGATCGCAAATAATCAATTTTGGTCAAAAATTGAAGTTCGAAAATTATGGCGCTTAAGCTATTTTGACGGTTACGGAGCGGTATGTATGTACTGTTTTTATAAAGAACCTTTTTTTAAAGCACTTTTTAAAAAATTTATATTTTAGAATTTTTTTTGGGTAGGTACTTTTATTGAATTGTTTATCTAATTTTTCGATAATCCTGAAGAAGTTAACCAAAGGTTAACGAAATATCGATATAAAACTAAAAATATATAAAATTTACTGACCTAAAGCTTAAAAAATAGTTTCATTGTAGGTACTTTTAACTAGGATATTTTTCAGATGCTTTTTTGCAAAAAATACATGTTTTAAAATCGTACATTTTTTAATGATACTTTTGATTATGAAACAGGTACTTTTATGTAAATTTTTTTCAGATAGAATAGTTAGAATTTTTTTAAACAAATGTGTTTTAATACTGTTCGTATGTTACATCCAGTCAGCATTAAAAATTGTGTAGAAGGGTATTTTTTCAACTCTACTCAAGCTTAAATTAAATAAAGGTCTAACTTTTGAAACAGCACATTAACACGATTTAAAACATGTTCGTTATTAACGTGAACTGATAAGAATTAAAACCTTTTTTTTTTTTTTGTTCAAATAATTTTTTTTTCTGTACATTAGTCCAATCATTTATTCCTTTAGCATTTATAGTGTCAGGGCTAAATTAAATAAGGTACCAACTACACACAATAACTAACTGGGCAAAGTAAGTGCGAAATAAACATAATTGCATTTTTATTTTATTATTATTACTATTATTGTTATTATTGTAATACATTTGATTTTATTGCTATTTAAATAAAAAAAAAAAAATTAACAATAATTCTTAAAAGTGTTCGTGTGTGTTAAATTAACCATGTTTAAATTTTATGATTGGAGTTAAATGGACGTAGAAGAGAACGGACGCTTGTGGACGACAATGTGTCTGAAGGCACGTAAATATGTTCTTTTAGGTTTAATTGCTGGGCTTGAAAAGTGTAAATTGAATTCGAACAAGTACCAGAACTATTAATACTTATGTACATATGTAGTTCCATATGAATCATGGCAGGCTTTACGCTTGAATAATTAACAATATCAAGTTTAATATCAACATACGCTTTTGTGTGTGCGAGTGTGTGTAAATAAACGAAAATTTAATTTAGCATTATTTGTAAATTAAGTGTAAAACAATTAAAATTTATTTTCGTTAACAAATTGTATACGCATTGAGTTATATTTTTTTTAAGACATTCAATGCCAAAGTCCGTATCAAGCGCTAGTTTTGTGCAAAATTATGTGCAAAATATTGCAACGATCCTATTTTGGTTTTTATTTAAAAAGTATTAAGTCAGGCTAAGCTTCGTATCCGGAAGAGGCCAAGTGCACATATAATGATTTTTTAAATTAGAAAATAGATCAAAGAATGCTTAGTTTTTTTTTAAATTCAGAAAAAGAAGAAAATTGATAAGGCTAAACAAATATTTATTAAAAAATTTACTTTTTGGTCTGGCCTCGTAGTATTTAAAGTTGATTTAAAAGGTTGCATTTAGCGGTCGCGATGTATATATTGTTTTTATTTTATTAACCGGACATTAAGTCCGAATTATTTAAATGTGGGAAGCAATTAAAATATAAGCGGGGGTTATATTCATCTACAACGAATCTTATACACCCCCTTCAATTTAAATTCATATATGAAAAGCTTTTCAATTACATTTTTTTGGATTATCTGCCACGCTTACGATCTCGACAAGAAATTTTCTTTCGCTTATTTATATTGAAAGCAAAAACAAATTTTCTTATTTTGCTTTTGTTTTCAGTATAAACAAGCGAAAGAAAATTTCTTGTCGACATCGTGATGCTGGCAGTATATCTTTTTCTATGAAAAATTTATGTTTGCTGTGGGTTAAGCTTGTCTAGATGAACTTCATTGCTGCTTACACTTCCACAAAAATAATAAATTCAGTAAAGTGCGACTCTGACTCGCGCACGAAGGGTTCCGTACGAACACTAGATATGTAATTTAATACAAACTTCATCCTATATAATATATAGTTTTGGCATTTTTTTCGTTTTTGGGGTCTTTTCGATTTTTTGTTTTGGCGTTTTCTGCGTTTTTTTCGGTTTTGGCGATTTTTTTAAGTTTTGGCTCTTTTTTTAGTTTTAACACTTTATTTTCTTGTTTTGGCGATTTTTTTCGGTTTTTGGCGTTTTTTCATTTTGGCGATTTTTTATTTTTGGCAATTTTTTTCATTTTTGCGATTTTTTTTATTTAAATTTTTTTTTTTAGTTTTGGCGACATTTTCGCGTTTTGGCGATTTTTTTCGATTTTTGGCGTTTTTTTTTTCATTTTGGCGTCTTTTTCGAACTTGGCGATTTATTTTAGTGTTACAAATTTATTTTTTAATTTTGGCGATTTTTTTCGTTTTGGCGATTTTTTTTTTAATTTTTGGGGTTTTTTTTTTGGTTCTGCGATTTTGTAATTTTCGGGTTTTTTAGTTTTACCGTTTTTGAAAATTTCAAGTTTTTGGCGATTTTTTTAAGTTTTGGCTCCTTTTTTAGTTTTGACACTTTATTTTCTTGTTTTGGCGATTTTTTTCGGTTTTTGGCGTTTTTTCATTTTGGCGATTTTTTTTTATTTTTGGCGATTTTTTTCATTAATGCAATTTTTTTTTTCATTGAAAATTGTTTTTTAGTTTTGGCGACATTTTCGCGTTTAGGCGATTTTTTTCGATTTTTGGCGTTTTTTTTTTCATTTTGGCGATTTTTTCGAATTTGGCGATTTATTTTAGTGTTAGAAATTTTTTTTTAATTTTGGCGATTTTTTTTTAATTTTTGGGATTTTTTTTTTTTGGTTTGGCGATTTTATAATTTTCGGCTTTTTTAGTTTTACCGTTTTTGAAAATTTCAAGTGTTTGCCTCTTACGGTTTCCAAGATATAGCAAATTGTCAAAATTACATAGTCAAAATTGCATTAACTGATGGACCACCCTTTAATTTTAATTTTTTTAAATTTTAGTGTTAATTGTTGTAGTCTGTATGAAAATACACTAATTTTACAAAATTCAAGTTTCAATATACACATGTAAATACATACAATTGTATGTACATTACATGGGATTTTAACATTTTTCGCTGCTCGTTTTGGAACGCCCTTTAATTTTGAATTCTCATGTATTTGTTGTTGTAGCGGCCAAGGTTCTACATACTCTGTCCAAATTTCAGGTCCGTAGCTCTTACGGTTCCTGAGAAAATACCGTGTGACGGACAGACGGACAGCGTAGCGAAAACAATAGGGTTCCTTTTCACCTTTGGTGTACGGAACCCTAAAAATTATACCCTTATACAAAAACTCCTAAAATATTATTGAGAATTACTAATTGAACAAACTCACCAAGCTAACATAAACTTCTGCAAAAATGTGAAAATCACAGCAAACATTTTAGTTTCATTTGAATCACTTTTTAATTTTTTTAAACCTGTTTCATACCAGACCCCTGCACAAGACCACTTACAAGAACTTTTAAGACATTAGGGATTTTTCAAATGCTTTAATACAGCGAAATCTTCTAAAACAAACGCTAAAGAAAACTGCTGGCAAGAAATTTGTTTTTAAATGTATTGTCGTAGCATAAACCAATAATAAATGATGTAGTTTAATAAGCGAAGCACGATGGATGTATATATTTACGTGTACATATATGAGTGTTTACAAGCGATGTCGTGAAGACTTCTTGTTCGTAACAAACACTTAAAAGAATTAGTGCTGATGCGTGTATGCTTATTATTTTACATAATGTGCGTTTGAGTGTGTGTGTAAGATACAGATGCCCTGCAGAAAGTGCGAATAGTGAAAATGTACTGAGTCGCTTTTGACTTTGTCACCAGTACTACTCTACAATTAGTCCCCATACAATACTTTATGCTATAAACATTTAGCATGTGCTTGTCATTGAAAATCTACTAGTAACACTAAAACAATTGACTAGGTAGTGAATTCATAGTTCTTATGGGAACATGGAGACATACCAACCAGAAATTTACTAGTACATTTCTATACCTTACGTACATAAAAATTTATGTATATTGGCAAGTTGTTGCAAAATCCACCAGAAATACCCCACATCTGTTTTCTCTATTTCTTTTATACTGACGAGTAGAAGAGAAATTGTAGACAATGTAACTACTACTAGAATTTTAGTGTTGACATAGAGACACTTGGACCCAGTCTGACTGCAGGGTGGTAAGAAGTATGCACACTTCTACCGATATTCGGTAGATTCTACCGAATATGTTTGTGAATTTAACAATCTACCAATTCTACCGAACAAGGCCTGAAATCTACCGAATATTGTTAATTAGTAATTTAAGTCTATATATGTGTAAATTGCCTATTTTGCCACATAGCAGTGCTGCCGCAGAGCTAGAGCTGCAAAACTATCGATAGTGGCTCCATTCGATAGTTTCGATAGTATTTTTTGATGCCATCGATACTATCGATAGTTTTTGATTCTTAGAAACTTATCAATTGTGTATTTTTCTAATATTTATATCTTTTTTTAATCTAGAATTTTTAATCATTCCATAAAGTTAAAAAGAAAGTTGATTTTTTCAAAACTTTTAGTTCCAATGATTTTAATAAACATATTCAACAAACATATATACACAGTTCTATAAAAAATAAACGAAAAAGCAAACAGATAGAAATAGATAGATCAATAAAAAATAAATCGAAAAGGAATAAAAGAAAAAAAAATCTTTTAACATTACTTAGGCCCCTTTCAGATTAGGCAACTTTACTTGCACAAGTCTTGTGTTTGTGGTTGTGAGAGGAAAGGTCGGTTTGAAGGGGAAAGACTTGCCGAGATTTGAGTACAGACTTGCTTGTTGTACTTGGCAATTGTTGTACTTGTATTTAACTAAATTATTTTTTTCTTCAACTTCCATTGTATGCACCAATTCAAATCACTTTCACAATTACAATGAATACACAAATGAAACAAAACGTCAACAAATTAAAAAAGTTCGAGCATAAGAAAATTAAACTTGCTCAACAAAGTTGCTGAATGTGAACATAAAAGCAAGTTCAAAAGAAAATAAATAAAAATAAAAATTTTACTTGAGCAATTAAAGTTGCCTAATCTGAAAGGGGCCAAACTATTTAGCGTCACCTTTTATTTAAAAGTAAAGAGCGGAGACAGTACAGTAGTCGTCAAATTTAGCCGCCGTCAAATTTCTTCATGTAATCAAAGCCGTTCGAACATAATAATTGTATTTCTATGCAATTTGCATCTAGTAGATAAAAACTGACTGATGTTGAATCAAACCAAAACTAATTAATTTGTTTTCACATTTATATATGTAATCAAAGCTTTATTATAAAGGTTAACCAGCGGCGAAATTTGAATGTTGCATTTTTTATTACACAAGCGCCATCATTCCGTTATTATTGACTTTGAAAAATAAAACTATCTATACTATCGATAGTACCATCGATAGTTTTGCAGCTCTGCGGCAGAGCGGTCATTTTCTGTTATGAAAATCATTAAAACAGAACAAAGAAATCGGTTAAAAACTGAAACTATAAGTAACCTAATATTTGCCAAAGAATTGTGCCTTGGGGATGAAATGTTTATTCCTACCAATCATTTAATAATTTTTGCACAAAAGTTTAAATTTATAAATGGACTTACATATAATCTTTGTAGTTACAAATGTTTGTCAAATAAAAGTTATTTTAGTAGCTTTATAAAACTTATGTACAAAAACTGAATTCTTGTTATTTATGTATATTATTTTATAAAGGGTAAGGGCAAATAACTGGGGATGACACTTTTCTTATTGGAAATGCTTCACTGTTTATGGCCAATCACATGTGAAGTTTTAAATGCGCTTTTGGAACCTGTTTAGTTTGATATTCCTTGCACTTACCCTTTATATATAAGTACATATATTTTGTTATTTTTTATGTTTCTTTTGTAGATTCTATCGAATTAAAAAAAAAAACTAAGTGTGCACACTGATGGTAAGCTATTATCAAAGACTATAAATATATTTATAGCCTTTGCTATTATGTTTATGTTTAAGGGTGGTGAGCAGAAAACTTAAAGAGCATACACACAACGTTTGTGCATATGTACATGCCTGACGTTTGTATTCCCGTCCATGCGTATGAAAAAGCAAGCATCACAAATTTTTCCGTCACGAAGTAGTTTCTTCTTTACTCCTATACCTGCAATATCTGAAACAAATTTCTTGCAAACATTGTTGTTTAGCGTTTGTTTTCAAATATTTCGCTGTATGAAAGCATTTGAAAAATCCCTCATGTCTTAAAAGTTCTTGTAAGTGGTCTTGTGCAGGGGTCTAGTAGAGACCTCAACTGAACGTCCAGAACGTTCGGCTTGTACAGCCGCAGCGGATCTGAGTAAACCACTTTTATACCAATGAAATTGATGGGTAAAGAGTCCCCATAGTATTTATCAAGCTTAGTGATGGGGTTTTCCGCAAAAAAATTATGCTTAATGAACATACGAAATTCACTTTTTTCAGTTTCTTCTGAAAATGAAACGTCTGTCAAACACAAACTAAATGATGCAGCTTGTTTAAATTTAGACAGGAGTCAACTGACAGTTGCCTGTTGACAGGAGCAGTCTTGCCATTTCAATTAAGAGGCAGGAAAGTCCCAAAGACACTGACACTACGTTTATACGGGCAACTTTTTCGCAAAAAAAAAAAAAATATTGAAAATTGTGAATTTTGCCGCATAAACGGCGAATTAATTTTTTATTTGCAAATAGCTAACTCACAAATGTTTGATAACAAAAAACAATAAATAGATAAATATTACACAAAAAACATTTCTAAAGGGTGGTTAAATTTTAAGAGCCGATGTTGAGTTTGAATAAAACACAAATTATTTAAGAAGTTATTGTCATTTCTTTTTATTATGATAATATGGTATAGTTCAATTATGTATGGAACAAAATATCGGCCGAATTGCCGCCGCGACCAAATAATGTCAGTAAAAATAAATAATCTGCCTTATCGTGTTTGGCGTATTGCAAATACGACTATGACTGTTTGGTAATAGATTAAAGAAAAACTGTTGAAGTCTTCTTTAATCTATTACCAAACAGTCGTAGTCGAATTTGAAATACGCCAAACACGATAAGGCAGAATTATTTGATATTTTGTACATTGGGACTACTTTTTTTTTGTCAACATAAGTAAGTTTCTTTAGAAGTGCTGCCAAGTGTTTGTACTTTTGCTATGCCATATAAACAGTGAGTTTATATTTGGAAATAGTGCGCGTATAAAGGTAGTATGAGTTAATGACCCACCCATAACTAGTTTGCTGCTTTTTCGATTGCTGTTATTTCGCCTTGAAAAATGTTACAATCATTCGGGAGCCGAAAAGTAAAGATATGGACAGGGTGACCGATGACATATTTCAAAAAGTGGCATCAAATAGGGGATTTATCAAAAAGGAGCAAAATTAAAAAAAAACGAGAAAGCTACACTTAACTTTTTATTTTTAATGTATTTTCATATAACTCACCCTAATTAAAGGGAGACAAAAAGTGGCAAGACAGTAGAGGATGAAGAGTAGAATTTTACTCACGTTACCATCTCTAATAAAGACCAATTAAAACATAAAAATACCTACATATGTATACACATATTTCAAGCAATCTGTAAATTTTTCGCTTTAAGCGAAATAAAAAATACCTGCCGTTATTAATTACATTAATTAAAACAATTAAATGTTAATTGAGGCTTAAGCGGGGAGCAAAATGAAAATTAGATTACAAGTCGTAAAGTAACTAAATATAAATTATTAATGTGGGACATCTGGTAAAAGATTTTTGATTTGCAAATATTCTATTGAATTTGTACATATCGTCGCCTCAGAATTGGGTTAGCCCATACGCCACAAAGTTGGAGTGGAGAAAAACGACAAAGAAGGTTTACATGATGGATTTCTTTAGTATTTGCACCACTGCTTCCGACTAGTGCTGGGATACTATTTATAATACTATCGATACTATCTATAGTTTTGAAACGTCGAAAATATTGATAGGAAAAAATATCGATATCGATATTATTTAAAATGCAGTTTTGAAAACGTGAGGTGTTATAAAAAAATTTTTAACTTACATCAGCACAGTTTTCCAAAAAATGTCACCTACAATAATATTTTAACATATATATTAAAGCAAACATAAGACTATATCGAGAGCCTTATTTTCGATTTAATCGTAAGCGTCAAAAATTAAATTTTTCAGTAGACGTTTTTTTTTTAATATTAAAATATGTTTTTGTACGTAAATGCTATTTCGATAGCATGTCGCTTACGATAAAATCGAAAATAAGGCTCGATATACTTTCAATAAAGGGATAAAAAACTGACCGTAACCTGATAAAAAATTAGTTGCATTTTTCTTTCTCAAGTACAAACATTCAGTCGATAGTAATATCGATAGTATCGATAGTGGAATATGAACTATCGAGAGTTATCAATAGTGGAAAATATCGATAGTATACCAGCACTATTTCCCACATGTTTTAAAAAAAAGTGTAAATTGTTGTGAATTTTCATGAAAGTTAATATTAATTTATTGGAAAAATAAAAATACGTTTTGTGCCGCATACACCACTTTTCTTGATTTATTTTCAAAAAGTAGTTTTTTGTGCTCCATGCAAGACCAAGAAGCCGCCGCAGCAATATTATTAAATATCGATCCGCTAACACAAGAAAAACAATTAATTGGAGTACATTTAATATAGAGAATGAAATTAAATGATTTTCGTTCTACTCAAACATGAATAATGAAGGTTTCTTTTATTTTATTTTAGTGTTTAATAAGTTTATATTAAAACATTTAATCGGCGGCTGCGTTTTGGGTGATGATATTTTTGCTTGAAAGTCGCCGTTGAATTTTTCTTACGTCAGCTTCTTTATTTTATTATTCATTCTTAGTATAAATGCAGCAAAACAAGAGTTAACTTAACTTCGTACGTTTTTGTATGAAGAATTTGACGCAATCGCCAAACAGTAACGTGTACAGAAAAACAATACTTATTAGTTCCAAAAATAGTGGATATGAAGCAAAATGAATGCTTAATATCTCGGAAAGCACAATAAATTTCGTGAAACGCATTTTTGATTCAGAAGGAGGCTATTCAAAATATATACAATATTCCATACCTAACTCAGTTTGTTTAAGAATGATCGGTGGAGCAAAACTATTCTGGGGCGACGATATGTGAAAATGTTCTGGCTGGTGTTTAATCTGAAAGTGATTTATTTTATTTGTCTGATATATTATTAAACATTTTATGACTTAAAAGTTAGTTTTATACAATTCCAGCATGTTTAATTAATTATAATGGTAGTTTTTTTTTTAAATATATTTTATGTAAATTTTTTTATATTTGTTCCCCAGTAACCCACAATCTGTTGCACCACTCAAATTCTTTCGGTATTTTAATGCACTGGTGTTTAGTTAGTAGCTGCTCTTAGTTAGTTGTTGTACGAATAGTTATTATGTTTTCATATAGTAAAGAAATTGAAATTAGACCACATTCTTCACAAATAAAAGCTATGTGCTCGTAGAAGAGATAAAAGATAAAGTACTTGTTTCAGTGACAGTGTGTTTTAATATTTTAATTTTAATTATTATTTAATACCAGATTAGAACAAAAAAAAGGAAATGTGTTCTGACTCGTTTGAAGGGTGGGTTAGCAGACTCGTTGGCTGTTGAGTGCTCGTAACTGGCTTTAAGCTGTTTCTTAGTAACGATAAATTGTTAGAAACGTTGCCTTTACATACCTCAGCCACATAAAAAGTATTAAATTATTTTAAATTTAAAATAAGTATCAAAAGTTTAGCAATGCGACGATAACAGCTAAAAAGAATAGTGAATTAGAGATTTGTCCAACTGTTTCATTTAATTCGTTTGAAAAGGGAACAACAGGTGGCGAACGAGTGAAGGCAGATGTAATATATATATATGGGTTGCATAAAAGACTATGGCTTCTTTTTGAGCTCAAACTACAGCTGTGATAACCACCTAAAACATATGGTTGGTAAAATATTTCACCGGGCGTACACTTAAGGTGAAAACTAGTAATTAAATAAATAAAAAAAAAACGACTGCGACCAACTTTGAACCGTTAAATATCCTAAATTATCACTCGAAATGAAAAATCATAAAAAAAATTAAATAAAATACCTTTCGAATGACACCCATTTTGATATAGTTCGCTGACTTTTTATTTTTTTTGGTGTTTACAAAATGGCGTCTGTTGGTCGCCATATTGAGTTTTTACTACCGTCATATCTTTAGTGACACTACCATGGTTAAGCCAAGTCAAGTGATGTAAGAATCATCAAAATCGGTTCACGCTTCTAGTTTATAGAGCCGCAAAGAACCACACATAAATAAAAACATATATACATTTAAAAATTAAAGGGGGTTCCAAAGCGAGCGATAAAACATATTGACAATATGTCAAATAATAAATTTCTTAAAAATGTTGAAATCCTAATGTAATATACAGACAATTATGTACAGACACTCTTGAAAATTTAAAATTCTATGTCTTTTTATGCAGACTAAAACGCAAAAAGAACACCAAATGTAAAAAGGTCGTAAAAAAAACTAAAAAATCACCCAAAACCGAAAAAATCGCCAAAACGAAACAAAAGCGCAAAAGCTAAAAAAATCACCAAAAACGGAAAAAATCGTTTAACAACAAAAAAGCGCTAAAAATAAAAAAAGCGTCAAAACAAAACCGCCAAAGCTTAAAAATCGCCAGAAACCGAAAAATCGCCAAAAACGAAAAACAACCGCTTGAACTACAAAAATGCGCTAAAACTAAAAAAAGCGCCAAGATTAAAAAAATCTACAAAAACCGGAAAAAATCGCCAAACCGAACAAAAATTACACAAATTAAAAATTTTCCAAAAACCGAGCAAATCACCGTAACGAAAGAAAACGCTTAAACTACAAAAAAGCGCTAAAATTGAAAAAAGCGCCAAAACGATACAAAAGCGCTAAAACTTAAAAATCGCCAGAAACCGAAAAAACTGCCAAAATGAAAAAATCGCTTAAACTACAAAAAAGCACTAAAACTAAAAAAAATCGCCAAACCTGAAAAATCGTAAAAAACTGAAAAAATCGCCAAAACTAAATAAAAACGATTAAACTACCAAAAAGCGCTAAAACTAAAAAGGCGCCAAAACTTAAACGAAATAAATCCCTAGGACTACAAAAAAAAGCGCTAAAGCTAAAAAAGCGCCAAAAATAAAAAAATCCCCTAGAACCACAAAAATAGCCAACACGACACAAAAGCGCCAAGGCTAAGAAATTAACCAGAAACCGCACAAATCCCCATGATGAAAAAAACGCTTAAGCCACAAAAAAGCGCTAAAACTAAAAAAATGCTAAAACGAAACACAAGCGCCAAAAATTAAAAAATATCGGCAGAAACCGAGAAAATCGCCAAAATTAAAAAAAATCGCTTAAACCGCAAAAAGCGCTAAAATTAAAACTAAAAAAATCGCCAAACCGAAACAAAAACGCCAGAATTAAAAAATCGCCAGAAACCGAAAAAATCTCCATAACTAAAATTTTCGCTTAAACTACAAAAAAGCGCTGAAAAAAACTCGACGACAAAAACGTTTTTGAAAATGTTCTACATCAGGTAAGATATTTGATTATATAGGCTAAAGTTAGTATGGTATTACATATCGCTCAATTACTCAAAGAAAATCCATTTTTTTTGAGATATGACGTTGTTTGAGTAAATGAGCGATATTTAGTGTCTGTACGGAATACTTCGTGTGCCAGTCAAAGCAACACTTTACTGAACTTATTTCAAATTTTTTAATTTAAAGGTGTGATAAGTCGAACATTGACGACATCCATAAACCAGCCTTAAAACTCACATATAAAATGTATAACTAGCAAACATGTTATGATAACTTGACATCACACATGTTTAATATAAGTTTACATTAGACTGATCCCATACATTTTTTTTTTTTTTTTGATATAAGAAATATTACCAAGAAATTTTTGTTAAAAGTTTTCGTTATTGAAGCAACCAGATCGTTTTGAAATAGACCTATTTTTGTCATAAATATAAAATTTAAGGCCTCGAATTCCAAACCTGCAACCAAAAAATTGATCAATCCACCTTAAGACATGATATGTTTTTAAATATTTTCAAAAATATTATATGCGCAGGCGAAAGATAAGAAAAATCCCAATTTAAGGATTTTCCGAATTTTCAATTTTTACTCTCTGTGTATTAATTGCATAATTTTCCACCTAAACGACTATTTTCAGCCGAAAAACCTTCTAAAATGCTATCTGCAATTTCCTAACAATTAGAAGCTGCAGAATTATTTTCATTTTTGTTTTTAACAAAATCCCCCACTGTGCATTCATCGGCTACTTTAAGTCCCACTAGGCAACAGATGACACCGTCGGATCGAGTTAAAAAACTAAGACCGCATATATGACATCAAGCTCATATTTTAGACAGAGCATATATTAAGAAATGAAAAAGAAAAAGAAAAATCGCATACAAGCTGCGGCCAGTCTAATATACATACATATGTATATGTATGTATATAAACCTAAATAAATCAGCATATTAATCGCTTTATATAATGTATACTATGAATATTTATTTAGGTTTGTTTTGGCGGATGTTTTAGCATATGAGATAAAATCAAAACTTTTTAAACTATTTACAATAAATAGTGCTGAGAAATGCTTAATAAACAAATTGAAAAGTACTAAAAATAGTCATGCAAAATGCTAAATGGAAAATTTGCTTTTAAATTAATAAAAAAAATTATAAATTTCGATGTAAAAATGCTAAAATGGCCACACTGGTATTTGCGAGCATTAGCGTGGGAGGCAGTAGAAGAAATACTCGAAAGTAGTTCTTCTTCTTTTTCTTCTTCTTCTTTTGCTCTTTTTTAAGTCATAAACTTTTTAATGAAATTTTTCTAAAACATTTATAACATTACCTTAATATTATTTTTTTTTATTCAATTGCCAAAATATTTTAAAATAAAGGGTGTCCCAACCAGAAAGCAAGATTTAAATTTTAAATAAAACACAGATATTTAAAAAAAAAATCGTGAAACTTTATTATATCGTAAAGTAGACAAAATGAGGTTATGTGTGGAACAACAAATCGGGCAGATGGCCGCCGCCGTGGCTTTGCTGGCACACACGCGATCTTTTAATGAAATTTTCAATGGCCGTTTTGCATAAATGCTGCGGTATTTCATTAATGCAGCGTCTAATTTCCTCTTTTAAGGCTTGAGTCGTCGTCGGCTTATTCGCGTAAACCATCGACTTCAAAAAACCCCTAAGAAAAAAGTCTAATGGTGTTAAATCGCATGATCTAGGCGGCCAATTCTGGTCTCCAAAACGCGAAACAACACGACCGGGAAATGACTGATGTAGCAATTGAATTGTTTCTCTGGCTGTATGACATGTGGCGCCGTTTTGTTGAAACCACATGCCCTCCACATTCATTTCTTCAATTCTAGGCACGAAAAAACTGGTTATCATTTCTTATAACGCTATACCGCTTAACCTGCGTTTGAGCGACATCATCACGTACAGCTGCGACATTTTCGGTCGATCGACCTGGTCGAAGGCGCGTTGTTGTCTTTACATCACTAACAGACCCAGTTTCGGCAAATTTATCCATTAATGTCTTTACAGTTGACTCTTTTGGAGCATTATTGTGACCCCAAATTGATCGCAAATTTGCGAACTGTAGCCGCAAAACTTTCACCATTTTGGTAAAACAATTTCACAATGAGAATGCGTTGTTCATTCGTGTAGCGCTCCATTTTTACTAACCTCGTACCTTCTACTAGCAAACAATAACAATTGTTCAAATGTCAAACAATGACACTTCGAATGGCGCCAAATTTAAAACTTGCGTTCTTGTTGGGACACCCTTTATATACATATACAAGTACAATATTATCCGCAAGGCCGCTTTAAACTGTCAAAAATCAGCAGTTCCCATTTGAAGACCCTATAAGAACAGACATTTAATTTGAATCTGCATTTTTAGCTATCAGCTTAAATAGTTACGCTTATTATTAGAAATTTTGTTTGCTATTATCTAAAACTATTTACTATTATTGTAAACTGTCTAAATAAACATTTTCTTTCTCAAATAAAAACGGTTAAGCTTTATTTACGCTTCAATTGAAAAAAAGAAGCTGCTTAATTAAACAAAAAGTTGTATAAATATTTAAATTTGATAATTATAAAATATCGCATCGCATCTAAAGTGTTTTTGACGCTAATCTTTATAAATTACGAGTATTATTCGCAAATGGTAAACCAATGGCCCCGCACCGGACATATTTACTACATATACATTTATTAAATTTTTGTTTTACACTTCTAAAATTCTGTTTTGTTCAGCCATCCATTTATTTATATATAAACAAATTGTTGGTAAAATAAAAAGAATAAATTGCTTATGTTCTAATCTCAATTTATATTTATCTATTTATATGTATATGGATTACAATAATTTATCATTGGATTGGATGCCTCGCTGGGCATCACAGGTGTCAAGAGAAGCACACCTCAACCCGCTTTAGATCTCATTCTTCACCTGCTTTCCATACACACAGAAAAATTTCATTTTAAAATCTACATAATTTAATCATTTTCGGCAATGATTTTGCTTTATATGTGTTTCATGTTAATCTAACATGATTTACAGTAATTTTCAAAGAATATTTTCTTTTTAAAATAACTTTATTTCACGTTGATTTAACATTTACGTACTGTTAAAATCAACATGAAGAATCATGTTGAAACAAAGTTATTTCAAATAAAATAAGGTTATTTCAAAAGGAAAAATTTTCTTTTTGAAATAAGAATATTAGTGTAAATCATGTTGAATTAATATGAAACACATGTGCTAAGGTAGGCAAGCACAGTTGTCATAATTTTTTTATGCAGAATTCGTTAAATGTCGATTATAAATTGATAAAAATTGTAATGATTCTATAATTATTTGTTAGATAATTTTCGTATTTCTAATTGATTGAAATTGAAAAAAAATTATAAGGATTACTTGACATTAGTGTAATAAGTTTATTAATTTCAGATCAAAGATTAAATGAATTTTAATCATGGCTTAGGTTGTCGACTATTTTCAAAGACATTAAGCAGCTGTTGCAAAGTAATTATGTATAAATATGCAAATGGCAAAGCTAAAAACATATTTTCAATATAAATATTGTGATTTCTATCAACAATCACGATATATTTCTGTTGTAAATATTTAAAGCAAAATTTCTTTTAACTCTCTGGAAAGATTTTTAATGTTTAAAAAAATAAATTACTATTATTTATAATCTCAAGTGATTTTGATTATTTTTAGATTTTTAATAATTAATTAATAATTCCTTACAAATATCGCTTTTACATATTTAAGGGTACATGAAGCATTTTCTGTTCTAAAAAAATTTTTAATTTATTGCACTTTTCTATGAAAATTTGCCATACAATGGTTTTTTAACCCATTTTTCGCCGCACCAAGTTCCTGTTGACCGATTTGAAAAAAAAAATTTTGTATAGAACATATTCTGATACTAATTAAGAAAATTTCCCGTTTCCTTGAAAATAAGTGGTAATTATAATCACCATCGGCGTAATATGTACACAGGTGTACGATTTTTCAAAGGTAACTAGAAGGCATTTTATTTAATGATAAAATGTTTTTATTATGGTAAACTTTCAAGCAATTCGTATGCAGGTGCTCCTCACATTTTTTACACCAAATGGGGTGCGGATGTGGTATTTCTTCAACCAATAATTTTGCCATCATCTGGCTTACAATAACGTATTGGGTGTCACTTTCATGCGTTTTGGTCTTGGTACCTCTGTTTCCATTTACTGTTCGTCGGAATCCTCGCAAACCAGAAGAGTTCTAGTAATTTCCGACCGAAATTGGTGTTGGTTTTTCCCTAAATTTTTTCTAATGTTGCACAAAGAAATGTTCAACTTACAAGCATTCACAACAACCGAGTTCACTACCTTCGAAAAAAGATGCCATCACCAATTCTTTCTGACGGTGGAGTTGGCTGAAGTAGCTAGCACGTTTACTATAGAACCGAAGGTCCTGGGTTCGAGCCCAGGACTGCAAATTAAGTGGCTAATCTGTAACCATTTTGGGACTTTAGAAAAATTAAAATTAAAAAAAAGTCAGATTTCTGGAGAGGATTATTGCTTATTGTGGGAAATAGGAGATGAGTACATATATCCCACTATATAGAAATGGTGCTCCTAATGGTTCGCTAAAGTGCAAATTAACTGGCTAATCTGTAACCATTTTGGAACTTTACAAAAATTAAAATTAAACAGATTACACAGTTAATTTGCACTTTAGCGAGCCATTAGGAGCACCATTTCTATATAGTGGGATATATGTACTCATCTCCTATTTCCCACAATGACTAATTTACGTTCCAAAATATGAGATTTTTTAAAATTAAGTTTCTGTGTTAATGTTATATCTGTTGTATATTCCATTAGCATAATTTCATTATTCAGATCTTGGAGTATATTTTTCATTAATTTTTGGTTATAGTATCAGTCCCTATTCCTAAATTTCGCCACCGAAATAATATTCCTTTATTTTACTAGGACCGTTAAGTGCTTAACAGAGCTCTGTTAACTCTAAAATGAGCTCTGTAAAATTTGTTGGTTTTTGTCTCTGCTAGTTAAATTTAAATTTATCCTTCACACACATTCAGCGGATACTAATCCGCCAACATTAGAGCACCCTCCTTCGTCGGTAATGTGTAGCAGAAGTAAAATAAAAATTAAAAATGGCAAGCTAATACACCTTCAAAATTTAATACGCCTCATTGACACCAGAGGCGCTTCAAAACTGCATCATTAAAAACGTGCAAAAAGCAGAGTTGTAAAAGAATGCAGCTTTCCTCCTCTATCTCTTCCTTCACCACCTGTCTTTTCTGTCACTATCCCCTTCTCTATCACCCTCTCACTTAGAGGTAGATCAAAGGGATCATTGTATTGGACCCAAGTGAGCTGGACTCTTAATTTCACCCTTCCTTACCAGCAGTCTGCTAACCTCACCTAACCTAACCACTTCTGGCTTCTAACATTTATGCGGTAGTTCGATGCTGTATTACCTTCGATATCTACGCCCACCCCCCACCCCATATGTAATTTATAACTTTGTAACACATTAGATTATTCAACATTATATACTTATGTAACTTTTGGTAGCGTCGGTCAGTTGTAGAAGGATCGATGGTATCAAAATCCGATTGCTAAGGTAAAAATTACTTTATCATGCTATTTTGCAATATATGTATGTAGATCTCATTTGTGTGATCGAATATGAAGTTATATTCTTGTTTGGTAAGCGGTTGACGTATTTAATTTCTAGATTAATTAGCTGGCAATCTGTTTTTGCGCACTGAGCCAACTGCATTAAATTTCATTTCAGATAGTAGACAGACGCTCAGGATGCTTCACATATTCGATTAAGTTTAAGGCCACGAGAGAACCGAGGTCAATTTATGTACTAAACACTTCTTCAGAGAGAGCGTATACAACAAGGCATATGAATAAGACGCACTATAAGGTGTATACGTTTTTCGCCAGTGGTGATTGTAATTAGCACAGTATTCATAATAAACTTTTACATTATAAATGAATATTATTTTTGGTAAATAGTACACAAAAAATAAAAGTAAACGTTTAGTTTTATAAAAATAGGTGTAATTGATAGATATAATAAAGTCTTGGTACTTTATCTCCATGTTTTTCAATTCCCTTTAATTACTAATCTCTAAAATTACCAAAAATAAGAAATTCAAGTAGCGAAAGGAACTTAACTGAGAATTTAATAAACTAACTAGTCGCCAAATCACTTATTAAAAAAAATCTATCGAATCAAAACTATTTTGTTTGTCGGCTATGGATAGTAGAACTTCTGGTAATTATAATCACCGGCCGGCGAAAAATTGGTTAAAGTATAGTGTTTATTAGAAACTATAAAATCTTCCCCTACGAGCGTAATTTTTTGACGAATCGCTAAATTATATTTTTCTTAATGCAAAGTTAAAAAAAGTTGCACTTTTTTTTCTAGAAAATAAAACGGCATTATTTATTATTTGCGTTTTTGCCCGTTTTCTTTTCGAAATTAAGTTATTGGCCTCTTTTCTCCAAAGAAGCAAAAAAGGGTCAAGAGAAATCCCTATCGGAAATTTGGCTAATTTTAAAGTAACTTTAAGCTAACTATTTCGCAACTAGTACTGACTACACTTGGATTACTTTGCAATGTAATCAACTGACTATTTTAACATTGCGATGTCCTAGGCGGTAGTCAATTGTTTCACTATGCACTACTTTAAGCTAACTTAAAGTTGACTTTTTTAAATCACTTGGTAGTCAGTAAATTAAAAAAAATTTTCTTGGGCTCGAACATGTACTATCACACGTTGTGTACTCAATGCGCTACCACTCGGCTAAGCTGCCATACAGGGTGACCGATGACATTTTTCAAAAAGTGGCACCAAATAGGGGATTTATCAAAAAAAAGGGGCAAAATTAAAAAAAAAACGAGAAAACTGCACTAAACGTTTTATTTTTTATGTATTTTCATATAACTCACCCTAAATAAAGGGAGTCAAAAAGTGGCAAGGCAGTCGAAAAAGGGGAAACGCAGTCGAAAAAGTGGCAAATTGCCACTTTAGTCGGTCAAACGGTCACGCTGCTGCCATATAAAATAACAACAGCAAAATGTTAATATAAAACTGAAATGAGTTTTAAAGTAGCTGAGAATAAATTTGTTGGCTCTCACCAAAATTCGATTACGTACTCAGTGTTGTCAGTTTAGGGGATTTATCCCCAAATTGGGGATTTTTTTCGAGATTGGGGATGACAATTTCGTGTTGAGGATCTGGGGATTTGTTGGGGATGATAACTTCAATTAACGGGATTGCTTGGGATTTATTTTATAATGATCTTTGAGCTAAGAAATGTGTGTCTGACAAGTCTAAAAATGTGTGTTTCTATTCATAGTGAATGAATTCTATAGGTAATAAGAAGAAGTATCAAGGCAGATTAACCAATATAATGAACACTACCAAAACAAGAATACGTAACAAAATAAAATATGACTTGTTGGAAGCACTTCTTAGAATAAACACACTCTAAAAATAATTCCATTTGTTGTGACAAATTAGCCCTTCTGCTGAAATGCTAAAATGGTAAACTTTGGTTAAATTTTTTTTATACTTGTGTATATTAAACTATGTGTTATTTTTTCTTTGCAAGTTTTATAAGTACAAATTAAATTAATATGAATGTAAATATAGCTATCGATATAAATGTTATTTTTGCCATTATTTTTTTAATAAAATTAAAAATTTTTATCTTTTTCACAAAA
This sequence comes from Tachina grossa, assembly GCA_949987645.1. Lineage (NCBI taxonomy): Eukaryota > Metazoa > Arthropoda > Insecta > Diptera > Tachinidae > Tachina > Tachina grossa. Next base: position 30,077,509 of record OX465276.1, on the reverse strand, counting down.
CAAAAAATTAAAAAAATAACTCAATTTGGGGATTTTCGGGGATGACAAATCAAAAATTGGGGATAAGCTCTAGGAAAAAACTGGCAACACTGTACGTGCTCAACTCTAGAATTAATTTTGGGTTTGTTCTGGATGACTTTGCAGCTAGCTTTTGGTCAGTCTTTTGGTCAGAAAAGTTAACTATAAGTTAACTATTTTTGTAGTCAACCACACATTCTCCGACAGGGATACTACAAACACACACACACACACACACACTCATGTTTTGGTTCTTTTTTACTTGTAAGCTAATAAATGCGTGTGTAATATGTGTGCATGTAGTAGTAGCAATTTTAAACGCTTATAGCTCCCAAAATACTAAACCGATTTCAATAAGATATAGATTCTGTACATCTGTACAGAAAATCCTTTAAAACCATATAAATCTTTTTAAAATCGGTGTGGTGGTACCAGCGTAAAAGGGATTACAAAAAACATGTTCGCCTATTAATTATATAGATATATAGATAGATTCTGGCTGCAGCGGTAAGTGTGTTGACTACCGAGTTTAAATCTTGGCCGAGGAAATAAATTATATAAATACAAACACTTTTCTGATGCCTGTTTCAATTTACATACGTTAAAATTAAATATTTAATAAAATATACAATGACTATATTAAATTAAATTCATGTTGTTTCAACGTTGATTCTACATGCTTCTTTGTGTTACTTCAGCATAGAACTTACGTTGTTCCAATTTGAAATAGCTTTGGTGCAACAATTTCTTTTAAGATTACTGTCAATCATGTTGAATTAACATGAAACACTTATGAAGTAAAGTGATTGCCGTAAAAGGTTAAATAAACCTTGTTTATGTAGATCTTTAATTGAAATTTTTCTGTGTGTAGGAGAGGAACCAGTTAATTAAAATGTGCCACCAAATGCAACGTTTTATTAAGCACGTCCAATACCTAAAATTCAATTGTGAACAAGTACGATTAAGTAAATTAACCTTTAAGCATTAAACACATTCACCACAGCAAGCTACCGACTACCAAATGTCAAGGATAGAATACACATGTTTATATGAGAATAATTCTTTTCACGACAGCAAGGCAACAGGGCGATAGGTTGTTGTCAATGCTAATTTTGTCGTTGTACTCCAATTAAACTAATTTCTATTTTGTTGGCTACAATGAGAAAATTCAGTATTGCCAGTACCATACAAAATGTTGAATGAATGATTTTGTACAATTATTTCATATTATTTAACAGAAATAATATCTAAAAATTGATGTTAAGAATAAATTGATACATTTTTGTACTTTTACGTCATATAATTACATTTCGAAAAAGTACATAAATTTTTATAAATGCGAAATATTTGAAGGTGGTAATACTGAACTATGTATTTGTACTTGAATATCAACTGCAGATGGTGCTGCTGCCGTCTCCAAAATAATTAAGTAGCCGGCTACTAGGCGACAAATGCTGCTAGCGGCATTTGAAGTCGTGTGTTCGTATAGTCTGCTGTGGTGAATGTGTTTAATGCTTTAACTGTATTTTTATGGATAATTTCACCCGTTTATGGGTACTTTTGGCCCCTCTTTAGCCGACTGCGCAGCGCAAAAGAAGGCATGTGTGTATGTGTGTTTATATAGATATGTTTGTTTGTATGTATGTATGTATGTATGTAAATGTATGTATGTGTGAATGTATGTATGTATGTTTGTTCCTCTGCGGCACTATATAGAACAAACGCGTGGGCCAATTTTGATGATTCTGACGTCAATAGTAAAAATTATGACTGTCAAAAAGCGCCATTTTGCGAATACGAAAAAAATAAAAAGTCGGCGCACTATATCAAAATGGGTGCTATTCGACAGGTATTCAAATATGATCTTTAAATCTCTCTTATGATTCTTTATAAGAATCTGAGATTAAGCTCTCCTTAAAATAAGGTGACAAGAGCTTTCAAAGCGTCGATACATGTATTTACATGTATATATCGAGAATCACTCAAATAAAGAATTGATCAACTATTCTATAATCACTCGAAAGATGAGTGCTTTTTATATAAATGTTCTACACAAGTCGAACGTCCATGTTGCGGAAACAGGGGGTAAATTTGAGAAATTTTGAACGAATAGATAGATCATGTAAGCCAGATAAAAGGGAATTACAAAAATTTTGTACCATTACGGCCTGTTTCCACAATGCGGACGTTCGACTTGAGTAGAAAATTTATATGAAAAGCAATAATTTTTCTGAAGTGATTTTCATAAAAATTTTCTAGACGAGTCGAAAATCTTGAATGAATTTTTTTTATTATTTTTAAGTCTTTCACAAAAAATTAACAGATTTTTATGCATTACTTGAGCAAGCAGTTATTATTTTTAAAAACAAGGAGGATGCTAATTGAATCACAAAAATTATGCGAAAATTATTTCATGATCGAAAATTTTTAAAATGCATTTTGATATGCTCATTTTCGCAAGACTCCTTCAGTCCTAAAATTTAAAATATTTAACTTGAGTGAGTAAAATCATTAAGGTAATTTTTAAAATTGTGTTTTTCCACCAACACATTCGTTAGAATTTTAAACGTGATTCCTTTTTCTTTATACGCACGTTACACCGTCCGAAATAAATATTAGAATTAACTTTTAAGCACTTTTTTTTTATTTATTTTTATACCTGCTTCTTGATATTGACCCATCAACAGGTATTTAATTTATGTTCAAATTACCAAGAACTAAACTAGATCTAAAGTAAGTTTTTTGTAAATCTATTATGTTAATGAAAGCACTAAATTTTGTTTTCAAGCAAACAATTTTTTATTAAGGAAAGTTTGCTAAAGTTTGTTTGAATAAGTTAAAAATAAATAAATACAATTGATATTGAAATACGTGTTCATTTATTTAAATTGATATTAAATTAATTTAATAAATTATGAGACCAAGACAAAAAAAACTGTACTTCCTGTTTAAAACAAAATTTTAATACTTGAGTGTTTGTTATCTAAAGTATTTTAAGAATGTAAAATTTCATGTTACAAACAATTTTAAACTGGGAGAGTTAAAGCGATAAAACTCCATGATTTTTTTTTTCAATAAAACACATTATTTTTTCGTTTAAAAAAAATTTAATTTTTAGCTTCAGATCTTTCCCCCTATTCTATTCTAAATGTTAATTTTCATCTAAGTGGTTACACAATTAATTTTTTTTGGTTGAAATTCAAAAATATTTAAGCTTAAACAAAACAAAATTTAAATTCAAAAGAAGTCTTTAATTTAAATTAAATTAGTTTCATAATGCGAAATGAAAATCCGTTCGATCAGCACTTTCGACTACACTCGAAAATAAATAAAAAAAAGCAATGTGAGTCCGATCACAGAGGAGATGTGTAAACATCTAGTAATGAAATTTTTTTTTAAGTTGGAAGTACTTATGCTTTTAGTATATTTTTTTAAATTAATTAATTAAAAGTATCAAAACTTTCAATATTGTAAATACATATGAATTTGTTGGTTTTTGTTTGTTTTATTAAACTTATTTGGTTAGTAAATGGGCACACTGCAGTATATGTATATGTACTGCATTCAAAATTGCAGTAAGCAGTAAATTTACTGATTACTAAAAAAATTCAGTAAATTTTTACTGCTTATGAAATTTAATTTGCATTACTAGTAAAATCGTAGGACCGTAGCAAGTGGCAAAGTTTTTTCATTCAAATTTTGAAACTTTTGTATGAAACACATTTAGCCACTTGGTAGAATTTCATTATGAATACGGGCATTACTGATTACTGAAAATTCAATGCACCTCATCATATAATATATCATTTAGGCAATTTATAAAAATTGTAGAAAAAAATTTTAGTAATCAGTAAAAAATTTTTTGTTTTTACTGAAACTTTAGTGGTACTGCAGTAGTGCTCATCTATGGTAAATGCCTTTGCTTTTACTTTTTAATTTTTAATTCCTGTTGTTCATCGTTTAGTTGTTGCTGTTCTTGTTGTTATGTACGCATTGCAATTAAAATAAATTCAGTAAAGTGCGACTTTGACTCGCGCACATTCGGTTTTGATAATTTTTTTTTTTTTTTTTGATTTAGCTTTCTTAATTTTTTAAGTTTTTTCAGTTTAAACGATTTTTTTCAGTTTTATCGTTTTTTTTTCTCGTTTTTGCGTTTTTTTTTCTCTTTTTGGGTTTTTTTAATTTTCGCAATTTTTTTCATTTTGGCGATTTTTTCATTTTGGCGATTTTTTTCTGTTTTTTGGGTTTTTTTTATTTTGGCGATTTTTTTCTGTTTTTTGGGTTTTTTATTTAGGCGATTTTTTCATTTTGGCGATTTTTTCATATTGGCTATTTTTTTGTTTAAGGTTTTTTTTAATTTTGGCGATTTTTGCGGTTTTTCGCGATTTATTTTAGTCCTAGAGATTTTTTTTAATTTGGTGCTTTTTTCGTTTTGGCGATTTTTTTATATTTGGCGATTTTATATTTTTTTGATTTTTTAGTTTTACCGTTTTTGAAAATATCAAGAGTTTTGCTCCTACGGTTTCCAAGATACAGCAAGTTGTCAAAATTACAAAGTCAAAATTGCATTAACTGATGGAACACCCATTGATTTAAATTTTTTAAATTTAGTGTTAATTGTTGTAGTCTGTATAAAAATACACTAACTTTTAAAATTTCAAGTGTATATATGTACATACAATTGTATGTATATTACATGGGATTTTAAATTTTTCGTTGCTCGTTTTGGAACACCCTTTAGTTTTTAACTCTCATGTATTTGTTGTTGTAGTGGCCAAATGTCTACATATTGTGTCCAAATTTCAAGTCCGTAGCTCTTACGGTTCATTTTCACCTTTGGTGTACGGAAATATACAGAAAAATAACCGGCGTCGGCGCACCGTCGGCTTCGAGCCGGTCGACTTGTTTCTCTGCTTGGTATTGCTTCTTTCAAACACTAATGCACTCATACATAGCTCACACCGATTTGACAATGCAAAGAAATCTCAGCAAAGACATCTCAGCAAAGAAATCTCAGCAAAGAAATCAAAGTCAAAAGATTTTTACCACCTAGCGTATAGATGTTTACACATCAAAAGTTACTCATAATACGGACATATTTTCCATTGTTATCCAATGGATTTCTAATTGTATAAGGATGTAGAAAAATAAAATGAGTTCACCTGGATATAAATTATTTGCTGGGTTTTGTATCAGTTTCAAAGCCTACTAAGCTTATTTTTTCTTTTGTGATTTTCAAAAGTATTATTATTTTATGAATTCTCATATAGTTTTTGAAAGTCTATGCATAAAGTAAGAGGTTTGTGACTGTTTAAAATTTGTGGTTAAAGTCTACAGATGATTTGGTTCAAGCGCCAATGAAATACGTATATAGACATGCTAAACTACCAGCAAATAAATTTAAATTATTTTATGTACACTTCTGACAATATGTCAAATAATGAATTTTCTTTAAAGTATGAATAAAAATTGTATTTCTAATAAAAAAAAATTAAAAAGACGTTTCCAGGGTTGGAAAACTTTAAATTTTTTTATACAAAATTAACTTACTTAAACAAATTTTTCCTTTTTTTCTTCTATAAATTAAACATATCTTATATTCTTAAGAGAAAGAGATTGCTGTAAGAAATCAGAAAAATCAAAAAGGATGATTCCAGGGTTGGGAAACTTACACTTTTTGTGGTATTTTATATACCATATACATAACTAGGTCTAATTAATTTTTTTTCTTTTTATTTATAAATAATATATATTTTACGTTTTGGAAAGAAAAATTTGGTGTAAAAAATTATAAAAATTAAAACCACAGCTCCAGAGCGGGAAACTTTGAACTTTTTTTCTTGATATTAAGTTACTAAATAAAACTATTTTTATAATTTGATTTTTTGATATTGTATGACGTAACGTCGTTTTTGCCAACTGAATAAGGGTGAATGTAAAATATTTCTTAAATACAGAGTGTAGAATAAAATATTAAACTTATTGCTAATATCGGAAAAAAAATACATTTTATTGAAAAATACCGAGAGGTCACTTACTAAAAATTGCACTAGAGCAAAAAATTATAAATTTTTTAACAAAACATATGCATATACATATATGGATGTGCTTATGAATGTATCTCTATACTTTATATACGCACTTTGGTGAAGAGTATATAAGATTCGGCACAGCCGAATATAGCACTCTTGCTTGTTTGTATTACATCAACTCCGGTTTATAACTTTAAAACGTAAGTTGTGTATTCTTTTAAATAAAATTCATCAAGAAGTTTTTCTATGAGTCTAAATTATTTTTAACTTTTTATTGCTTATCCTTAAAGTTCGTAAATATTTTCTAAGTTTTCTTTTTAGTTTTTTTCTAACCTTTTTTGCCCAACATTAAATTTGTATCATTACAAGGGCCAAATTTCGTGAGATTCCGTTTAGAAGTAGTGTTTATAATATGAAACTAAATTTCAGAAGGCGTGTTAACGCCCACCTTCATAACTGCAACATCCTGTCACTCTCCGAGCTAATGTTAATAGCCAAGTTTTGCAAGTATCTGATAGGTAGAAACATTTTATATAAAGTACTAAATTTTAGTGGGCGTGGCCGCACCCACTTTTTGAAGCACAAGATTATGTTATTCCATGACTCCAAACTGTTTGCCAAACTTCGTGTGAGTAGCGTGAGTAGAAATCCATATAATATATAATTAAATTTTAATGAAAGTGGTCACGCCCACTATCCGAAATGCCACATCGTATCACTTTCAAGTCCAAATTAAATAACATATTTTGTAAGAATCTTTTAAGTAGAAATACTTGAAAAATTATACTAAATTTTAAAAGGCGTAGCCGCGCCAACTTTTTCTAATTACAAAATTTTAGCATTTCACGTACCCAAATTATTTACCAAGTTTCGCAAAAATCGCCTAAGTAGACACATGTGATATATAGTACTAAATTTTAATGGGCGTGGCCCCAAAATTTGTCAAATTTTGTAGGACTCGCATGAGTAAAAATCCATATAACTAATATAAAATAATATAATATAAAATTGAGGGTGGCGTTGGCTGAAGTAGTTAGCACGTTGACTACAAAACTGAAGATCCTGGGTTCAATCCCTGTATCCGACAGTCATCAAAATAACAACACCACGCATTTTTCTGATGTGCATTAGAGTCCCTTTGCATCAGTTGTTGTAGGAAAGTTCAAGTGATGAAGGCATAGTCACTGGTCACTGAACTATACCGACTTCAGCAGATGCTAATCCTAATGTAACATCAGAGCGCCCTCCTTCGTCGGTATTGTGTAGCAAAATCATCGGCGAAGTAAAATAACCAATAAAATTGCTACTAAACACAGCTTCAAAATTTAATACGCCTCATTTAACACCAGAAGGCGCTGCAACACTGCATTATTAAAAAGCGTGCAAAAGCAGAGTTGTAAAAAGAATGAAGCTTTGTTCTATCTCTTCCTTCACCACCTGTCTTCTATCACTATCCCTTTCCTAAAAGAAGGTAACACCTAGTAATAGTAGTAGGCATTAATTGCCCGAGTGTTACTTCTCTTTAAAAAAAAAAAAAAAAAAAAAGTTTTCGAAGTGTTCGAAATGCCAGATCTGTCACTTTTAAATTCGAAGTACATATATAACAAATTTCATAAGAATCTTTTAAGTAGAAATACGTGGAATATTACACTAAATTTTAAAAGGCGTAGCCGCGCCCACTTTTTTTAATTACAAGATTTTAGCATTCCAATAACACAAAATGTTTGCCAAGTTTAAAGGGATTCAGCTGAGCAGAGTATATAAAAAATGAGACTAAATTATAATGGGCGTGGTCCCGCCCACTTTTATGACAGCAAGAATGTGTCACTTTTAGAGCGCATGGTGTGTGTCAGGTCTCTTTAGAATCGTTAAATTGAAAGTGCATTAAATATGACATTATATTAAAATGGGCGTGAAACCGCCCACTTTTTTATCTAAAAGGGGCACGCCTTTTTCAGAGCTCAGGGTGTACACAAATTTTCGTTAGAATCAGTTAAATAGGAATCAAGCGAAATATCGAGCGATAAATGCCAAAAAAAAACTTAATCGGCATATTTTTTTAGCATAGTTTAGTGACGAAAATTGATTACCTACGATCGTGTAGAATCGATTTTCGTCAAAAAATTAAGCTAGAAAATTAGGTAGCTTATGGCACAAAATATCTCTTAGATCCCGATATTTCATTTCTCCCGGTCCTATTCTACCAATTGTTTGAATTACTTCGCGCTTCGCTTTCAAAAGAGTCCATACCAAATTTGAAGACTCTTGCTGTTATAGCTTTCAAGATATAATATTATTATTATTATTTACTTTGTATGGGGGTGCCCCTTCTTTTGGTCCTACTCTATCAGTTCTCAAAAGAGTCCATACCAAATTTGAAGACTCTAACTCCTATAGCTTTCAAGATATAAGATATTTCGTTCGAATGGGTGTGGCACAGCCCACTTAGGAGTATAAAAAATAGAATACGACCTATGTGAGGGATCTACCTAATAGACATACAAACTTTCATTAAAAAATAGGTTAAGCCAGCGTGACACGTGAAATTTATAGAAAAAATTGTGGGCGTGGTTCCGCCCACTTTTGTGGCAATGGCACCAAATGGAGGGAAGCAGTACTTTCTAATACAAAAAAAATGTTTAAGTGAGCTTACAGACGAATGTGAAAAAAAAACGAATGGAGAACCTCCTCCGGTTTTTAAGTCGGTTTGAAATTAATTGAATATACAGTTCTTGAAAGTGATTTTGTATAAAGTTTTTTCTGTGTACGCGAACACACTTAAGCTTCTACGCTTTGGATTAAATTTTTCTTGTGTACGCGAGCACTTATTGGTAGAAAATTTTAATGCAGGAATACAAGTGGACTAAAAAAAATAAAAAATTGAGTTGGATGCAGTAATCTGGTTGAAAAAAAAAGGATTTTTTATACCAACAACTTTTTTTTTGTACAATTAATAAAACTTTTTTACTTACACCTTTATAAATTAATGTGCACTTAAGATTTTGCCCACAACTGTTGGGAAACAGCAGCGCTTTAATTTAACCAAGTGTTAAGCTTTTGCACTAATCATAGAAAAATAGCTTTTTGGCAAAACTTAAAGCTTTCATGCACACAAGTTTTCTGGTGCGTTAATTTGATTTTCAGTTTAAAATTTAAAGGCCCAACAAAAAGCTTTTTTTTTAACAAATCATATTGTTTTTATTACAAAATTAAAAATTATTACTTTAAAATTACAATAAATTATATTTGGCTGAATAACAAATAAACTTACAATTATTAAAAAAAAAATATTTACTAGAATAAATAATTAAAAAAAATAAACATTTAAAATCTGGCACTACGATGAAGAAAGAAAGACGTTACTGCAACAAGTTATAATGAAAAGAAAAATAAGTTTTGATATTTTATTGTTGGCGCTATGAAATAGGGCATAAGGAAATAAGGCATAAGAAAAATAAGGCCCAAATAAGAAATAAAATAAAATTATATGAGGCCCAAGAGAAAATTTATGAAATATAAATGAAATGAAATAATGAAGCCAAACTCAAGATGAAATAAGCCCCCAAAAATATTAAATAAACCCCAATTAAAAATTCCTTAATTTTATTGGGCCTTATTTAATTTTCCTATTTTGGGTGTTATTTCCTTGGCCCTTATTTTATAGCGCCTTTATCGTTGTGTTTTTTAACAAAAAAAAAAAAAAAAAAAAAAAAAAAAAAAATTGTTGTTTTCAATATACTGGTAAACTGTTGCAAAAAACGTTTTCTTGCATTATCGTCTATCAGACTGCTAGACAATTTGTTTATAAAAAAAAATAATAAATCAAAATATAAAATTACAAAAAAATAATAATAAATGTATATATAATAAACTTTAATCTTTCGGCAGATTACTGTCACTTTTCCCCCGTGTGTAGGGTCGTGCACTGCTCAACATGCGCTCCAGCAAACTCTGTTTGGATTTGCGTTTAGAGGCAAACACTTCCTTGCACAAGTCATTAAAGACATCTGCCACCTGATCCACTTGATCGGCAGCAGACACTTCACTATATTTACTATTGATTTCTTTGGCCAATTCCTCGGCCTCTTCACTACCGACACTACGTAAATGCAGCATATCCGATTTGTTGGCCACCAAATGCATGGGCATATCGAATAGCAGATCCGATTTGACTCGACGTATATAATTGAAGCTATTGCGATCTGTTATGGAAAAGACTAAGAGTAGGCCATCGGCCCGTTGCAATGTTTCAGCGACGTTGATGAATTCCTCCGACTTCGAAGAAGAAGGGCAGAGAAATGGAAATAAAATGAAAGTATTTTTTTTATTAAATTAAAATACAATATTATTTATTTTTTTATTAAATTAAATTAAAATTTATTATATTAACATGCAATATACAAGCAGATTAAAAGGCAGAGAACGAAGCCGATACTGATTTGTCGGCGTCGCACCGTGGGGTGAAAGCCTTCACAAGTGGCGATTAATTCAAAAGATGAACTTTAACTTTCAAAACCATATTTGGTACCATATGAAAGTATATAAAATTCTACATCACTAACTGCAAAAATAAAAGTTCAAAGTTCTAAGTTCAATAATTTTAATTATTTTTGCGCGCATTGATTAAAAGAGAAAATTTTGGTATTTCAAATGATTATAGTTTTTGTTAAGGCTTCTATAGTTAAAAGTTTTATAATGGAACCGTCAACTTCAGGTATATGAGCATTTAAAAAATTATTTTTTGCTTAGATAAATGTTTTAGAAATATTAAAAAAAATTAAATTACTCTAAAAATGTGGTATTTTTGATATATACATTGAGTTTCAACAACTTTGCGGATGAGTGCAGGAAAAATGCTTTTATGCTCTTAAAATATAAAATTTTCGCTAATAAATCCCAGAATATCTATTTGCGCATTTGTGTGATTTTTGAGTTATGAGGGTTTTTGTGAGAGAATTCCAGTTGCTAAAAATCAATGTGAAAAATATATATTAAATATTTTTGTTTATCTAAACAAAAAAAATATATTTTTTTAAAGGCACATAAATTATGCTCTAATCTACAATTTAATTTACTAATTTATCTTTTTTCATTTCAAAGTTACAGCAAAAATAGTCAAATAGTCCAAAATACAAAAAAGCCCATAAAAGGTTAAAATTTTTTTAAAATTTTTTTTTTAAATGCTGGTTTTTTATGTATTTATTAATATTCATCAATAAAAAAATAAGAACACTTTAAAATTACGACTTTCATGAATTAATCGCCACTTCCTCTACCATTCACCCCACTGTGCGTCGGCGGCTTACCAAATATATCTACGGCGTCGGCAAAAAATCGACTTTGAAAATAGGGGGCTTTTAAAAAAAGCGGCTAAGCAGAAGCCAAAAATTAGCCGCAGTGGTTGGCGGCGGTTGAGATTATCAAAAAATTGCCGGCGGCAGCTGTTAGCCGACTCTCAAAGGTCCGTTTAACCCACTCTAATGTAGTGTAACTGCAACAGTAGGAAACAGCTGATCGATATTGTTATGTGAAAAGTAATACAAATGGTTATAACATAACCTACTTTTCATATAAAAATATCGAGCAGCTGTTTCTTATGACGGCTAACTGAGTCTTTAGCCTATCGGCCTCGTTCACTGTTACAAGGTTGTTACAATTATTGGTCCCTTTTTTGCTTCTAACTTAAATATATTGTTTTGTCTTATTTTGATTCTTTTTTTTGCAGGCAGGAGTAGTTCAAATGAAAGTAAAAGCTTGAGCAAACATGCGATGACACCACGTTGTCCTTTTTTTTTAATTTAATTTTTCAGGCGCGTCAGTTTGTTTAAAATGTTGTTTTTCGAGGACTTTTCCTGTGCTTTTTTGTTTTTTTGTTTTATTTTACGCTGCCATTTACTGTGACCCAGTTTTCTTATGTTTTTTTTTCTAACGAGAACTATAAATGATTATGCAGTTTGACGACACACGAAAGTTTAATGTTTAAAGAGACATTTTCAAGGCGCAATTGGATATAAAAAAATTATAAATTTATATAAACTAAATTTAATTGAAATGGAATGAATTTTAGTCAGGAATAATTTTTTAAACGCGCATTTAAGTTCAATATTTTCAATTTGTATTGAATGATTTTTTTTTATTAATTAATGTGATTTTCTAAACTAGACTTTTAAGCTGGAGAAAATACGCTGCTGTGCGTGGCTGCATAGAAAAATGTCGGTATTTCCTCCAGCTAAACAAAGTCTAGTTAAATTTTTCTTCTTTTCTTTAAAAAATCACATTAATTTATTAAAAATATTTCATTTAATAAGAATTGAAAATATTGAACTTAAGCCCATCATCATTAAAAAATTAAAAATTATTGAAAGCAAAATAATAATAATGCAGTCACTTTTAATTTTGGAGTTTCTAAGTTAATTCATGGGGATTATTATAGCAATTTTTTAGTCAACAATCTGATTGGGTTCACACACAGAAATTTATGTAAGTAAAGTCTTAAGTTTATTTTGAAAATTTCAGCTGAATCGTTTAACTCTAATCCTAAGCCCTCTGAGGTAAAATTCAGATATTGCAAAATTCGCCCATTGACCAATAAATTATCGGAAAATCATTTAATTTTGCACTAATGTTTCTGAAAATCAGCGAGAAAGCTCTAAATTATATTAAGAAGAACTTTTGTTGCAAACATTAACTCTTTGCTGGCATGTGAGTCAAAAATGCTTAACAAAAAAATTATTTATCAAAATTATGATCAATTAAACTACTTTTTCAAGCTTTAGGTCTGTTTATATTTTTATTTTTTTAGTTCGATATCTCGTTAACCTTCGGTTAATTTCCTGTGGATATTTCTAATTTTTTTTTTTTTTTGATATTTAATTTAATTCTTTTCTCCTTTCAGAAAAACAAAAAATAAGAAATCTCCTGAAGAAGTTAAGCGACGGTTAACGAGATATGGAACTAAAAAATAAAAATATAAACAAATCTAAAACTTGAAAAAAGATTTTAATTGAACATATGAACATGTTGTTGATTACAACAAAAATTTTTTTTTAATTTAAAAAATATTTGATAGAACAAAAATATTTAATGAAGGAAACTATTAAGATTTGGATCAAAAATGTCCCAAATTCTACAAAAAATTTTTTATTGTTATTTCAGTCCCAAAGTGTGAAAAGCTTAACGTTTTTGGTTGTAATGAAGTATTTTCAAAGTTTTTTTTTTGTTAAGAATTTTCCAAATTTCTGGAATAAATAATTTTGAAATAACTGTGAAAAAATAAGTGTCAATTTAACCCTTTTGGCGCACAAGGGTTAATTTTTTTATAAAAAAAAAAACTTGGAAATATCTGTGAAAAAATAAGTGTTATTTTAGCCCACTTGAAGCACAAGGGTTAATATAAAAAAATGTGGGATATTATTTAGAATATTTATAAGAGCGCCCTTGTTTATTTTCAAAAGAATCGGTTTAAGATAGACGAATTCTTTAATCAACTGCTGGTGAATTGTTGAAAACAAATTTGAACTTTGACCTTGAAGGACTTAGGCTTATGCCGAGTACACATCTGAAATGTGTGCAAAGCCGTTCCCGTTATTATATATTTTTTTATATGGAAATCAAATGCCACACGACGAAAAATATTGGAAATGACAAACGTTGCCACCAATATACACTATTGCGATGTCACAAAATGCCATAGCGTGTACTGGACATTAGAGTTGTCCGATTCAGCTCAAATTTTCACCATATCAGTTTTGTGCTAAGTGCTGCAACAGAATAAGCCTGCAACTTCACGAAAAATCGCTGTCTAATTAATAAAGCCCATAATCACATTTACGTCAGCAAGGCGAATTCATACCAGGTGGTCTCGATTTGCAACTCTGCATATTCCGCTTGTATATTTGGTAGTGTTAAATTTCCTGGTGGGAGAAACTTTGCGAACGTTTTGCTTTAATTTGATACAATAGACATTAAAAGCTGATCACCATATATTGATACGAGATCAACTGATATCAATTCGCTTTGGACGGCAGAGTAACTTTAAATGTTCTCTAATTTTTGTTTTATTTTCTTTTGTGCTTATTTTTCTTTGTAGTTTTATTTACAAAATGTATGCAATTTGGTAAACTTTCTCAAAATAAAATAGATTCTATCTCTCGAGTGCTTTCTGGGGGCAGCTTCTTTGTGTCAATTTGTATGGAAAATGTGTTTATGCCCCAATTCTATTTAACCATTTGAAGGAATTAGGGCCAATTTCACCAACTCTATTTAAATATCAATTCATATTTTTGAGAACCAATTTCACCAATTTATTTAAATATCAATTCATATTTTAAATTCATTTCTCCATACAAAAATTAATGAAAATTGACATTTAAATATGAATTGATATTTAAATAGAGTTGGTCAAATTAGCGTTAAGTGTCGATTTTAATGAATTTTTGTGCAGAATAATGACTTTTAAATATGAATTGATATTTAAATAACTTGGTGAGATAGGCTCTTAATCATTTAAGGGGGTTTTATGAAAATCAAATGTTGAACCCATACCCCACTACTCTATTAAATGGGCCGTGAAAATTTTTGACAGCTAAAAAAAGCTTATCGCTTTCCGATTCATATAAATTTATATTAGAAACAAAAACAAAAAACTGAAATTTGTTTTTTTTTTAATACAAATATTCGATCGAATCTATCGTTTGCATTTAGATGAACAGGCCCTTAAACAAGTTGGTGAGATAGGCTCTTAATCATTTAAGGGGTTTTATGAAAATCAAAAGTTGAATCCATACCACACCACTCTATTAAATGGGCCGTGAAAATCGCTTTTGTTAGGTTTGGCTGTTAGAAACGCCTGCTTCAAAATACCAAAAAAAAGGGTTGCAATATTTTATGAAGTTCAATATCTAATTATTATAAACATATGTATGTATGTATGTTACAGGAATTATTTCACTATTGTCGTCATTTGCTCAAAAACCTTTAACTTTTATGACCTCAATATATTTTTTGTTTTTCCTCCAATAAACTCCTTCCTGCCAATAAATTTTTTAGTTTTGTTTAACTTTAATAAATTGGTTGCCAACGTAACCAAAGTAATATTAGTAGTTGTGGAATACAGTATACTACATATCCCTCATTTACTTGAAAAACGTCATAAGTTCAAAAAAATTACTTTTACAAAAAGAGTTTAAAATGTTCAAATTACACACAAGAAGTTGGAAAAAGGAAACTAAAATTGTTCTCTCTAGAATTGAATTATTTTATTATATTAATTGTTGTTGTATTAATTCTGCATTATTACTTCAAAGTTTTCATATTTTTGGAATTATGACTTTATTCAAGTAAATCAAAGCAAAAAAAAAGGAGTTTGTATTTTTTATTAACTCACCTTGGAACATGTGTCTAGTATTTCAAATAAAGCTGGTTCTCCATCGATTACGGATTCATGTTTGTATCGATTTTCTGAAATAGTTTATAAAACCATATTGAGAAAAAAAACATTTGCACATTCACATATACACACGAGAAAACACAACAGGCACACACGAGCACAATCGAAAACAAGGCTTTTAAATAAAATTAATGTAATCATGCGAGAACGTTAAAAATAAGCGCAGTAGTACGTAACGTTTTTTATGGCACTTTTTTTTGTCATAAATATAAATTTAACATGTGAGACTTTTAAAATAAAAGCAATAGCAATAGGCTGCACAATGGGGCAGTATCGGCATATATATTTTGAAAATAAATGTAATTTTTTATATAATTTAATTACAAAATTATTATTGTTAAGCAGAAAATTTTAAAATTCATAGTTTAAATGTGAACATAAAAAAGTTCTAATCATTAATATTCATCCCAAAATCATGAATGTATTTACCCTCGAAATATTTCCCTTTTTCCTTAAAGTTGCAATTGTGAATTATTTCCACGTGAAATATTCACATGTTCGAAAAAATATGGCATCGCCGATTTTTATTACCGTTTTTTCCCAAAAAGGAATAAAAAATAAAACTAAATCAATTCACAATAGCATCTTCGACTTGCCATTGGCGATGCCAATTGTTTGTTAATGGGATAAAAAAAAATATTTTTCCGTGTAATTTATTTTCTTGAGATTCGCGATAAGAGTGTTAAAGAAAACTTCATTATTTTGTTTTCCTTTTAAGTGATGCAAATCGTTTCTTTAAAGCTTAATTAAAAAAATTAACAGAAAGAATTTTCATATTCTTTGAGCTATTTGACAGTTTATTTTCGTTTTAGAGATTTTTTTTTAGTTTTGGCGATTTTTTTTTCATTTTTGGCGTTTGTTTTCATTTCGGCGATTTTTTTGGTTTTTACAAAGTTAAGATTGAAGTGAAGTAAAATAGCAAGAAAGAAATATGGGAAAAGTAGAAAAGAGAAACAAACAAAAAAGTCTGGCACAGATACACATGTACACTGCACCCTTTACATATCCGTCACCTCTCGAACAAACTTCGTTTGTCTGCCTTTTAGTTTCTCAAATGTGAAAGGACACTGAACAAACAATGATATTAGAATTTGCTGTGATATTTTCCTTAATTTTATTTACATATATGTATTTGCAATCATTTTTAATCTCAATAAAACACATATCAAAAGTTTAAAATCAAATTGAAATAAATAATAAAATATATTTCAATAAAAATAATTATTAGTAATTTTTCCTCGGCAGGCTACACGAACACACGACTTCAAATGCCGCAAGCATCATTTGTCGCCTCGTAGCCGGCTACTTAATTATTTTGGAGACAGCAGCAGCACCATCTGCAGCTGATATTCAAGTACAAATACATAGTTCAGTATTGCCACTTTTATATATTTTGTATTTATAAAAATTAATCTCTTTTTTAAAATATACTTATTTCACGTAAAAGTACAGAAATGAATCAATTTATTGTTTACATCAATTTTTGGATATTATTTCTGTTAAAAAATATGAAATAGTTGTACGATATCATTCATTCAACATTTTGTATTATACTGGCAAGACTGCAGTTGCTCATTGTAGACAAAGAAATAGAAATTAATTAACCCATTAACCGCCAAAATGAAACCAATGACGATATTTAACAAAAAAGTTTATTTTTAATTTCATTGTGCTCAAAGTTAACATAAAGTAATGGAAAAATTAAAAAAAAAATAAGTGGGCGGAGTAAGGAGGGTGTACTCAATTGAGTACAGCGGCGGTTTACAGGTGGTATTTTTCAAAACATGATTTTTCAATATACATATAGTGTTTTCGAACATTTTTTGCACTGCCAGCGAACTCTTGCATGGCATACGACACATCTGAGTTGATTTTCTAATTTTTTGGGGTAGTGCCCTATACCATCTTGTGGCAACCATAGGACCAATGAAGACGAGAGTCGAGCTTTAGTTTGCGTATTTTGCCGTAAATAGTATCTTGCAATGTAACGTCGGAATAAAAGCTGATCCATATCATCATTATGAGTCGTTACATATAACCGCCAAGCGTTTGCAATAGCCTACATAATAGATGTAGGTAAACAAGACCCACCACCATTTCTTACCTCGAATGGTAATTCTGTACAGCGAAATTGACTAATCTAGCTCATCCACTCTCGACAATCATGAACTTCATTTAAAGAAATAATTGATGTTTGCATATTTTGGGAGTTCCCTCTTTATTGTGAAAAATACACAAGTATGCTTTTGTATTTCTGGGGAAACAATAGTGTTGCCAGAATTCGCATGCGGATTCTGCCGCTGTTCTCAATTGAGTACAGATATATCTAAACTACGATAACTTTATAATAAATTCAGTAAAGTGCGACTATGACTCGCGCACATAGGGTTCCGTACGAACACTAGATATGTAATTTAATACAAACTTCATCCTACATAATATATAGTTTTGGTATTTTTTTCGTTTTTGGGGTCTTTTCGGTTTTTTTGTTTTGTCGTTTTTTGCACTTTTTCGGTTTTGGCGATTTTTTTAAGTTGTGGCTCTTTTTTAGTTTAGACACTTTATTTTCTTGTTTTGGCGATTTTTTCGGTTTTATGGCGTTTTTTCATTTTGGCGTTTTTTTATTTTTGGCGATTTTTTTTAATTTTTGCGATTTTTTGTTTATTTAAATTTTTTTTTAGTTTTGGCGACATTTTCGCGTTTTGGCGATTTTTTTAAATTTTTTGCGTTTTTTTTTCATTTTGGCGTTTTTTTTTCATTTTGGGTATTTTTTCGAATTTGGCGATTTATTTTAGTGTTAGAATTTTTTTTTAATTTTGGCGATTTTTTTCGTTTTGACGATTTTTTTTAATTTTTGGCGATTTTTTTTTTTTGGTTTGGTGATTTTATAATTTTCGGTTTGTTTAGTTTTACCGTTTTTGAAAATTTCAAGTGTTTGCCTCTTACGGTTTCCAAGATGTAGCAAGTTGTCAAAATTACATAGTCAAAATTGCATTAACTGATGGACCACCCTTTAATTTAAATTTTTTTTAAATTTTAGTGTTAATTGTTGTAGTCTGTATAAAAATACACTAATTTAACAAATTTCAAGTTTCAATATACATACATATGTTCATACAATTGTATTTATATTACATGGGATTTTAACATTTTTCGTTGCTTGTTTTGGAACGCCCTTTAATTTTGAATTCTCATGTATTTGTTGTTGTAGCGGCCAAGGTTCTACATACTCTGTCCAAATTTCAGGTCCGTAGCTCTTACGGTTCCTGAGAAAATACCGTGTGACGGACAGACGGACAGCGTAGCGAAAACAATAGGGTTCCTTTTCACCTTTGGTGTACGGAATCCTAAAAATGAGTGGGAGGCAATTTGTTACTACTTATTTTATAAATAAAAATGCTTTAGTTTGGGAAGTTAAGGTACAAAATAAATTAACAACACAGTAAAATTTATAAAAAGCGGAAAATACATACTTGTCACGTCACATCAATTTTGCACCAGACTAGGAGTTAATTTTTTAACAGTCTAAGGGCCATTTTCTCAACATGCCTTTAGCTAAAAGCAGTATTTTGTTTGTCCTATAAATGGCTTCGCATTATAAAGACTTTATTTATTATTTTTTTATCCATTAAATATTATTATTATTGATAATTATAAAATTAAAAAAATTTAAGTTTTAATATTGCAAATATATTTATCGGGCAGACAAAATCCTAACTTTAACTAAAGGTAAGTTGTAAAAATGGCCCTAAATATATATCGACAGGTTTTTTAATTGGAGTACAACGACAAAATCAGCATAGACAACAACCTGTCGCCCTGTTGCCTTGCTGTCGTCAAAAGAATTATTCTCATATAAACATGTGTAT
Organism: Tachina grossa; assembly: GCA_949987645.1. NCBI lineage: Eukaryota > Metazoa > Arthropoda > Insecta > Diptera > Tachinidae > Tachina > Tachina grossa. Next base: position 30,058,142 of record OX465276.1, on the reverse strand, counting down.
TCTATAATTGACATTTGGTAGCCGGTAGCTTGCTGTGGTGAATGTGTTTAATGCATAAGAAGTATGTAAAGAAAATAAATGTAAGGAACAACAACAGCTATTTAAGAATAGAGTGTTGCCATACAAGTATTTTCGACCGGGTGCAGTTAAGTTAATAATAAGTGTTTTATAATGATTTTTGCAACTTTTCTTTGACGTTTTATTTTTAATTTAACTACTTTTTTTATTAAGTTTGAGGTATTTTTTTATATAAACAAATTAACAATATTTATTTATATAAAAAAAATCCTGAAGAAGACACACAAAGGCGTGTCGAAATATTGAATATAAATAAATATTGTTAATTTTTTTATATAATAACAAAAATTAAAAATTTTAAAAACCTCCGACTTTTTTCAGAAAAGATGTTATATCTTCTGGACCGATTTTCTTCAAACATAGCTAAGAACCCTCTCGATCAAGTCATCTTTCAAACAGAAAAAAACTAAATGAAAATCAGTCTAGCCGTTTGGCCTGTACGTGGACACGGACAGACACACAGATACACAGACACACACTACAAACTTATAACACCCCTTTTTTTATTCGGGGGTTAAAAAAAGATCTCAAGCTTAATAAAATAGTAGTTAAATATGTTTTTTTTTTCAATTATTACATTACATTATGCTTGAAAATGTTGGAAGAAAATGCCAACAAAAAGTCGGAGACATTAAATTAAATAAAAAAACCTCTTTTATTTACACCTTAAAGAAATTGAATGACATTGAAAGACTTAGTAGATACAATATCTAAAAATCTCCGATTTTTTGAGCTTAGATTATTTGGCTTATTCACAAAGCAATTCAGATGAAAATAGGATTGATCACTGTATTAATATTATTATTTTAGGTAACAGCTGCTAAATAAAAGAGTTGCCAGTTGCACGGAAAAGATGCTACAAAATTTAAAGTGAGAATTTTTTGAGACACTCTTTAAATTAAATCAAAGTTCCCTTGTGCGAAAATAAACAAAATATGAAGTATTTCGAATATGCAAATAACTTTTCCTTTTTACTCACTGTAACAAAATAAAGGGTGTTCCAAAACGAGGAACGAAAAATGTTAAAATCCTTTGCAATATACATACAATTGTATGTATATAGACACCTGAAATTTGTAAGGTTAGTATATTTTTATACAGACTACAACAATTAACACTAAAATTTAAAAAAAATTAAATTAAAGGGTGTTCTATCAGTTCATGCAATTTTGACTAGGTAATTTTAACAACTTGCTGTATCTTGGAAACCGACCGTAAGAGAGTAAAACTCTTGAAATTTTCAAAAACGATAAAACTAAAAAATCCCAAATTATAAAATCGCCTATCGAAAAAAATCGCCAAAAAATCGAAAAAAACGCCAAAACGAGAAAAATCGCCAAAATTAAAAAAAAAATCTAGCACTAAAATAAATCAACAAATCCAAAAAAAATCGCCAAAATAAAAAAAATCGCCGAAATGAAAAAAATCGCCAAAATGAAAAAAAATCCCAAAAACCGAAAAAAATCGCCAAAACAAGAGAGATGCGCCAGAACTAAAAAAATCACCGTTATGAAAAAAAATCGCCACAATGAAAAAGAAATCGCCAAAAAGGAAAAAACGTCAAAAACTGAAAAAATCGCCAAAACTAAAAAAAATCGTCAAAACCGAAAAAATGCAAAAAACGCCAAAACTTAAAAAAACCACAAAACCAAAAAAAAAACACAAAAACGAAAAAAAGCCAAAACTTTATTTTAAATGGGCTAAAGTTCGTATTGAATTACCTATCTAGTGTCCTTACGGAACCCTTCGTGCGCGGGTCAAAGTCGCACTTCACTTAATTTAAGCTTATTCACGATTAAGTAATAAAAACTAAAATAGTTTTAGGCACGTATGTATATTTATTTGTATGTACTTATGTATGTATTTTTATATTCAGCGGCAAGAAAGAAAAAGGCATTTAAATTAAGAGTGTGTAACTTAGTATAAAAAACTCACAAACAGAAACGGCAGCAAAAAAATTTCATTATTCATAAATGTTATATAAAAACGACATCCTCAAGTAAATGAAAATTTATATAAAAGTAATTCAGTCATTTGCACTCACCTGCCCGATGGTCATATTCGCCGATATAACGTTTGGTTAAAAAACGTACAATGAGAGCTGAAATGAAAAATTAGAATGAATTAAAACATTTTCATTTTTAAAGGATTTTATTTAAGATTTATCGAAAATTTTGTTTTATAAAACGTATGTACATATGTAAGAATTTTTGAGATTCAAAGATGTTCAACGGGGATATGAAGTGTTAAAATTTTTTGCTGTCTGTAACTTTTTGAATGTTGCTAAAATTATTCTACAAACTTTATGTTAAGTATGAAAAGGACGATGCATCATTTATGTTTACAGTTTTGTTTAAGGAACATCAAAGTTAACATCATGGTATTTTAGCAGTGAATAATTTAACAATGTGTGCTTAAAGACTTTTAACATCAGTGTTGAGTAAATAAAGTATTATGATTTGATAATAATTGTACACTGGTCACTTTTTATTTTATTATGAAAATTCTAAAGACATAAACAACGACAATTATAATGCTACTTTAATGATATCCTATTGTCAATGCACATACACAAAAACCAACAGATAAATTACATTGTCGAAAAATATTATTGAGAGGCTGTTGAAAGTGCTGTGACTTTTTTCATGTTGCTAACATTTTTTTTAGTAGTTTTATGTTAAGTATAAATATGGCGATTGTTCCCTTAACAGTACGTTTCATTGAAACAGTATTGTATAAAGAACAGCTTTGTTAACATTGTGGTACTCTAGCAGTGAATAACTTAACATTATCGGTCTTATTCATAAAAATTCCTTATTTCAGCTTTAATCTGTACATAACTTATGAAACAGATTTTGCTTTATTAAGCTCTAATAAGCATTTGTATTCATAACTGATTAATATCAGTGAATTAACTATTAAACGATTTTGCTTCTTTTGTAATTTTATGTTGGCAACATCATGCTACTTTCGCTCTCATTTTATGTTTAGTGATGCATACAACGAAGTATCGATTATCTAGGTAGTCTGTTTGAGTCGAAAAAAAAGTAAATCATTACGCGTAATGTTATTAAAAAAATAACTTAAAAAGTAGGCGATTCACTTTTTATTAATAAATAAACCAAAAAAAAAAAAAATTTATATGTTACAAAAAATTGTATTTAAACACATTTATATACGGCTGAGTACAGAGGTAGGCAAATACCCATTTTATTGCTGTCGATTATGCATCACTATTTTGTTTTAATTTTAAAATGTTATTGTACATACATAATTACATACATATGTAAGCATGCAGTACCATACAAACATACGTATGCTTGTACTTGCATATGCCCTTATGTTTATAATTCTATTTTTCTTTTTGCCAATGAATGTGATTTCTTTAATTTTCAACGATGTTTATATGTATGTATGTATTTTTCTTTTTGTACAATTATGCATACATACATACATGTACCGACTTACATAAATTAATACATTTGTCCAAGAACATGATTCAGGAGATATGCATAAGAATAAACAAGAAACATAAAAGTGAGAAACCACAGAAAACCTCACATAAGGGATAAAAAAATCAAGAAAATATTATTTATAATTGTTTATCAAATGCTTAAAGTAGCATGGAGGCTACATTAAAAATCTCTGAGTTATGAAACGTTTATTAAACGTCTAATAGGCTATTAAGCATTCATAAATGCTAAAGACTATTCATAAATAGTCTTTTTTCGATTTTTTCTTATTAAGCTGTTATGAAGCGGTTATGAATAAGACGGTATGTGTTTAAAAGCTCTTAATATTACGATATTAACAAAGTTAGCATTGTTGTATTTCAGTAGCAAAAAACTTGAACATTGTGTGTTTAAAAGCTCTTCATACCGCGATATTGACATTTTTAACATCGTGGTACTATGGCAGTGAATAGTTGAACATTGTCAGCCGTATTCATAAAAATTTTAAACCGCGTTTCAAATATTGTTTAAGCAAAATTCGCTAAAATTGTATTCATAATAGAATTTTTAAATTGACTGCCCCCATGTTTAAATCAATTTTAAGGTGACGTTGTTGTAATTTTGCTTCGTTTTTGTTTACATTTTGAACTTTGCCTGTATGTACATATGTATGTGTGTATGTATGTATGTACTTATGTATGCATGTATGTATGCATATGCCAGTGTTATTTAGAAGAAAACAATGTAATTTTTTTTTTATAGAAACTATTGCCGAAATCACAAATATACTCCAAAGAATATTTAAAAGAAAAGGAGCGATCCAGTTTCCATTCCCAGTCATTGTTTTCTCATTTCATGTGTTAACAAAAATAGTATAATTGTAGAAAATTAACTAGGGATGTATAAACACTCAAAACAAACAAAATAAAGCTCGTTATTCTAGTGCTTCTTTATCTGCAATAAAATAAATAATATAAAAAGCACTTTTAACAAAGATTTGTTGTGAACTTTTTTTTTATAATTTTATTAAATACAAGTTGGAACGAACACATCTTTTATTTTATAGAAACAATATTTCTTTGAAAAGCGACAAATAAACAAATATAGACACGAGTAATTTGTGAATTAACAATCGTTGTTTTGCAGAACTAATATGCAAGTGACAAATAAAGAATATAGTGTTGCCACGATATTTTAAAAAAATCAAGTTAATTGATTTTTAGTTAAAAAACTGATTATGAATACCAATGTTTAAAAACGTTATTTAGCCTTAAAACGTGTTTTAACTAATATGAATTTTAAACCTCAATCAACTTTTTTTTATGAATACGGCTGTGTATGTTTAAAACCTCTTAATATCAGTGCTGAATAAGTAAAGTGTTCTGATTACACAGAAACTGTACACTTATTACTTTTTGTAACATTTTTAAAAGGATAAAAACATAATATATAACATAAATTATTTTTACTGTTTAAGTTGAGTTGCGAGCTTTGTTAATTTTGTAGATTTATAATGAAACTTTAATGCCAATAAATAGAAAGTTTAATGAAACGTGCAAACTTGCCCACAAATAGATTTTATATTTTACCAGAAAAATAATGTTTTAAATAGCCTTGATGTCCCAGTTAATTATGTTCTCAAAACTTTTTTTCTTGTAAGCCACCCTGTTGTGCAACAATAAAAATAAAAATGCACATTTCAATTAACCAACCAAACAAGCAAAGTTATTTCTGTTGCCAGGTAAAAGGCTATTAAACTCTCAACACCAATGTAAGTTTAGATACGATATGTGTGTGTAACATAAATTGCTGCTCAACCTCTTTGTTTTTAGAAAATAGATTTTTCAAGTTGTACTCTAACATCCGGCATTTACACCCGCCCGCCATCGCTTGCATACAAATGTCCTTTAGAATCGTGTCATGCACCTTAATGTTGCGTGATTCCAGTGGTAATAAAACAAAACAAACAAAAAGAAAAAGTGTGGCGTATTTAGGTTTAAAAGGTGGTCAAAACAACATGTTAAGGGTTGTCATGTACTATTCAAAAAGGCCGAAATGGCATCGGAAAAGAAATTAAAATATTTATGTTCGTACATATGTATGCACTTTATTTCTTGCTATACGGATAGCAAGAAAAAAGTGCATATGTGTGTACGCTCAGCAAACACACAAATTTGATTTCAAATTCTGCTAAGTGCAATCTCAAACGTAATTTTTCTTTAAGTGATAACTACATTTAATTCTCAAATATTTTTAAAATATGGATTTTAAAAAATCCAAAGTTAGTTGTAAGGATTATTTATTTCAAATTGGTTTCTACATTGTTTGTTGTGATACTAGAGCGATATAAAAGAATGCGGTCAACAGGAAACGGAAATGGCTGATAAAATAACATAAGAACTACAGTCACCTAATTTTGAAGACTTTAGTAAAAAACCTAATATTCGTAATTTAAATCAGTTGGAATATTTTGTTAGTTGCTTGAAAGTTATATTAAACAAGTGAGAGTGCTATATTCGCCTGTGCCGAATCTTATATGCCCTTTACCAAAGTGCGTTTATGTAGTATAGAGATACATACATACATAAAGTAATTTGACCTAGTTACTTTTATGTGCAAAAAAAATTAATTTTCAATTCAATCAATCAATTTTTCCTTTTTCTCTATAAATTAAAGATATCTTGTATTCTTAAAAGAAAGAGATTGGTGTAAGAAATCAGAAAAATTAAAAAGGATAATTCCAGGGTTGGGAAACTTACACTTTTTGTGATATAAAAAATTAACTACCGAAAAGTAATTTTAATTTTTTTTTAAATAAATAAACTTATTTTATACTATAGTACGAATAAATATGGTATTTCAGTTTCAAAAAGCTTAAAACACGATTCCAGGGTTGGAAACATTTACCTTTTTTTATACAAAAGTAAGTTACTAAAGCAAATTTTTCGTTTTCTCCATAAATTAAAGATATCTTATATTCTTAAAAGAAAGAGATTGGTATAAGAAATCAGAAAAATCAAAAACCATGATTTCAGGGTTGGTAAACCCACACTTTTAGTGATATAAAAAATTAACTACCGTAAACTAATTTTTTATTTATTTTTATTAAATAAACTTATTTTATACTTCACCACGAATAAAATTGGTATTTCAAATAAAAAAAAAATTTTTAATTTAAAAAGACGTTTCCAGGGCTGGAAAACTTTATTTTTTTTTTCTTATATAAAAGTAACTTATTAAAACAAATTTTTCCTTTTCTTTATAAATTAAACATATCTTACATTCTTAAAAGAAAAAGATTGGTGTAAGAAATCAGAAAAATCAAAAAGGATGATTCCAGCGTTGGGAAACTTTAACTTTTTGTGATATAAAAAATTAACTACCGAAAACTAATTTTTGTTTATTTTTATTAAATAAACTTATTTTTTGCTTGAGTACGAATAAAATTAATATTTCAAATAAAAAAAAAAAGTTTAAAAAAATTAAAAGGACGTTTCCAGGGTTGGAAAGCCTTAACTTTTTTTCTTATACAAAAGTGACTTACTAGAACAAACTTTTCCTTTTATTTACAAATTAAACATATCTTATGTTCTTAAAAAAAAGAGATTGGTGTAAAAAATCAGAAAAATCAAAAAGGATGCTTTTAGGGTTGGGAAACTTACACTTTTTGTGATATATTAAAGTAACTAAGTCTAATTAATTTTTATCTTTTCCTTTATAAATTATACATATTTTACGTTTTGGAATAAAAAGTTTGGTTTGAAAAATTATAAAAATAAAAATCACATCTCCAGAGTTGGAAACTTTGAGCTTTTTTTCTAGATATTAAAGTAACTAAATAAAACATTTTTTTTTTGGAATTCCCTTTTTTTATCACTTAACACACTTTTTATATTTTTTTAAGAATTACTATATTGATAAAAGGAATGAGAAAAATCTAATTTGATGATTCTAGGGTTTGAAAATTAATTTTTTTGCACATAAAAGTAACTAGGTCAAATTACTTTATGTATGTGCTTATGTATGTATCTCTATACTACATAAACGCACTTTGGTAAAGGGTATATAAGATTCGGCACAGGCGAATATAGCACTCTCATTTGTTTAGTTTTACCATTTTTGAAAATTTCAAGAGTTTTGCTCTTACGGTTTCCAAGATACAGCAAGTTGTCAAAATTACAAAGTCGAAAATGCATTAACTGATGGAACGCCCATTGATTTAAATTTTTTAAATTTAGTGTTAATTGTATATGTACATACAATTGTATGTATTAGAGGCCTGCGTAAACAGTCTTGAAATGCAAAAACGTCATGATTTTTAAATATATTCACGTCGCATGTATTATACTAAATCAATAATAAATGCTGTCGTACTATAAGCGAAGCGCGATGGATGTATTGGTGTATGTGTATACCAGCCCTGCAGTCAGACTGGGGCCAAGTGTCTCTATGTCAACACTAAAACTCTAGTAGTAGTTACATTGTCTACAATTTCGCTTTTATTCGTCAGTATAAAATAAAGAGAGAAAACAGATGCGGTGTATTTCTGGTGGATTTTGCAACAACTTGTCAATATACATAAATTTGTATATACATAAAGTATAGAAATGTACCAGTAAATGTCTGGTTGGTATGTCTCCATGTTCCCATAAGAACTATGAATTCACTACCTAGCCAATTGTTTTAGTGTTACTAGTAGATTTTCAATGACAAGCACATGCTAAATGTGTATAGCACAAAGTATTGTATGGGGAATAATTGTACAGTAGTACTGGTGACAAAGTCAAAAGCGACTCAGTACATTTTCACCATCGACATTTCCTTCAGGGAGTGTTAACAAGCGATGACGTCAAGACAGCTTGTCTGTAACAAACACTCAAAAGAAGTACTGTTGATTAGTGTATGCTTGTTATTTTTCATATTGTACGTTTGAGTGTGTGTGTAATATGTAGATGGTAACCCTGTAGTCAACCTAGAACCATATGTCTCTATGTCAATACTCTTTCTCCAGCGACAATTGCACTAGTTAAAATGTCGACAACTTTCCTTTTATGCGCGAGTAGAGATACGTTAGAGACGACAGTTCTAGTGTATTTCTGGTGATATTGTCAATGAACGTGTCAATAGTTTGTTTTTCGTTTTTATTATGTTGTGCAATAATATTAAATAAATATATGTGACGCGCAAAATAGAAAGGGTAAAAACCGGTTTTGTTCAGGAGAGCCATTTTAAAGATTTAAAAACGTGTATCTTTGGTGTACTATCACACCATAAAACGCGCATATCTCTGGGAGGGAACACTTTTGGGGCATGGGATCGGTCTCATTCGATGCTCAGATGTTGTCCACATCAAAAAAAAAAAAAGTGAAAATTGCTTTTTTTACCCTTTTTAGGTCCCTTTCTCTATGCGCTGTCACATATGTAGACGAGGGTCATTAAAATTTGCGAGTGAATCTTCGGTTCAAATATCTCCATATGGTCGTAAAAGAACTACCTTCTCAACAGTGCTAAAGTCTACTGATAGATTTTGAATAACAACCCTATGTTATTTGTCAATAGGCATTTGCATTGGCTGGGTACACCTAGTCAGTAGCACTATTGACAATGCCACTAGAAAATCACTATAAGTTTACTATTGACAACGAGATTGGATATACCGATATTGTAGACTAGAGCCCCTAAAATTTACTAGTGAATCTTTGGTTCCAATGTCTCCATGTGGTCCCGAAAGAACTACTAAGTTAGTAGTGATATAGTCTAGTGGTGGATTTTCAATGACAAGCTAATGTTAAATGTCAATATATGATACCATTGGCTGGGGTGCACTTGGTCACTAGTGCTACTGACAACGTCACTAGTAAATCACCACAATTTCACTATTCGCACTTTCTGCAGGGAAGCTATTATGTGATTAACCACATACAACTAATGTTAATGCATGTGTGTGCCTTTGCATGTGCGCAGAAAAATAAAAGATCATACACACATACATGCATGACGTTTGTACACGCTCTTATTCGTAGAAAGAATCTAGTATCAGAAATTCTTCCGTCACGAAGTGTTTTCTTCTTTACTCTTATACCTACAATACTCAAATAAATTTCTTGCAAACAGTGTTGTTAACGTTTGTTTTATAAAATTTCGCTGTAGCACAGCATTTGAAAAATCCCTCATGTCTTAAAAGTTCTTATAAGATATCTTGTGCAGGAGACTAGTATGTAATTATATTACATGGGATTTTAACATTTTTCGTTGCTCGTTTTGGAACACCCTTTAATTTTTAATTCACATGTATTCGTTGTTGTAGTGGGCAAATGTCTGCACACTGTGTCCAAATTTCAGGTCCGTAGCTCTTACGGTTCATTTCTTACGGTTCAGGTGTACGGAATCCTAATAAAGCAATTATCAAGTTAAATAAAACACACAAAAACCAGCAAATTCCTATGTATTTACAATATTTTAAATAATTTTGTATTGCTTCTTTCAAACACTAATACACTCATAAATATGTAGCTCACACCGATTTGACAACGCGGTGTCAATCTCAGCAAAATTTGTGATTGTATTGTGAAAAAAAATTTTATCCCCTAGTGTATAGATGTTTACACATCAAAAACTAGTTTGCCAGAAAGGAAAAAAAGGGAGGGGAAGGGAATATATATAATAAAAATTTTGCATAAAAACACACGGGTACAATTTTTTTATTTAAAAACCAAACAAGTTTCACGTATTTCAAAACTGTTTTTCTTTTCTTTTATTTTATATTTTTTTGCATGTAAACATTGCAATGAAAACAAAATTTTATTATTTTATGACGATAATAATAACGATGACTGTAATTATCAGCACGATCATCAACACCATCATCATCCATCCTCATTATTATGACGATCACCATTCATAGAGGTCGCTTCTAAGATATTGCACATATAAACATACACACCGAGCCATAACCGCTAAAATAGCTTAAGCGACACATTTTTTGAACTTGGTTTTTTTTTTTTTTTTTTTTTTTTTTTTTAACTAAAATCGACCATTTACGATCGCAAATAATCGATTTTGGTCAAAAAATTGTAGTTCGGAAATTATGTCGTTTAAGCTATTTTGGTGGTTATGGCACGATACAATAATTTTTGATTTGTTGGCTCAATATGATTTTTTTTTAATTGAATATAAAAACATTTTAAATGATTTAATGTTGAAAATTATGAGGATTATAAGTTGTTAATACTAGATATCGTTAGATCTTGAGTGTTTTGTTTAGGAATTTTCTTTTTTACTCAAGGACAATTTATTTTTATATCCTTTACCAAAAAATTATAAAACCGTATATACATATATGTAGGTTTGTCATTCCGTTTGTAATTTCCACAATATTAATAAGCGTGCCATAAAGTATATATATTATGGATCCTTATGTATAGGGAATACGAATAAGCGATGTCCGTCTGTCCGTCTGTCTGTACGTGAAATCGGTTTTCCGAAATTCCCAGAAAAGTTAGAGACTTCGGTCTTGGACTGGTGTTTCAGAAATAGTCTGAAAAAGCTTGACACTGAAAATCAGCAAAATCGAGCAGACGATTTCAGATCTGGAAAAATCAAACTTTATTTTGCCATACTAAAGTAAGTAGCGAAAACTAATTTTTATTGTTATTTTTTTATCAAATAAACTTATTTTATACTTCAGTATGAATAAAAATTGTATTTCTAATAAAAAAAATTAAAAAAATTAAAAAACGTTTCCAGGGTTGGAAAACCTTAAATTTTTTATACAAAATTATACAAAATTAACTTACTAAAACTAATTTTTCCTTTTTTTTTGTATAAATTAAATATATCTTATATTCTTAAAGGAATGAGATTGGTGTAAGCAATCCGAAAAATCAAAAAGGATGATTCCAGTGTTGGGAAACTTACAATTTTTGTGATATAAAAAATTAACTAACGTAAACTAATTTCTATATTTTTAAATTAACTTATTTTATACTTCAGTATAAATTAAATTGTTATTTTAAATTAAAAAAAAGTTAAAAAAATTAAGAAAACGTTTCCAGGTTTGGAAAACTTTAACTTTTTTTCTTACACAAAAGCAGCTTACTTAAACAAATTTTTCCTTTTTTTCTATAAATTAAATATATCTTATATTCTTAAAGGAATGAGATTGGTGTAAGAAATCAGAAAAATCAAAAAGGATGATTCCAGGGTTGGGAAACTTACACTTTTTGTGGTATTTTATATACCATATATATACATAACTAGGTCTAATTAATTTTTTTTCTTTTTATTTATAAATAATATATATTTTACGTTTTGGAAAGAAAAATTTCCAGCTCCAGAGCTGGAAACTTTGAACTTTTTTTCTTAATATTAAAGCTACTAAATAAAGCTATTTTTTTAATTTAATTTTTTGATATTGTATGACGCGACGTCGTTTTTGACAACTGGAATAAGGGTGAATGTAAAATATTTCTTAAATACAGAGTGTAGAATAAAATATTCAACTTATTGCTAATATCAAAAAAAAAAAAAAAAAAATTATATATTTAATCGAAAAATACCGAGAGGTCACTTACTAAAAATTGTACTAGAGCTAAAAATTATAAATTTTTTCACAAAACATATGCATATATATGGAAGTGCTTATGAATGTATCTCTATACTTTATATACGCACTTTGATGAAGGCTATATAAGATTCGGCACAGCCGAATATAATAGCACTCTTGTTATATTTACTGCCGTACTCATAAAGAATAATTTTAGGTTTATTATAGGGTCTTATTTGACATATGTATTTCTATGGGAAATTTGGGTATTTATTATTGTTAGTGTTTTTGTTATTAAGAGCGCTATGAGGAAAATAAGAGCATTTGGCACAGTTAAAATGCGCTAAATTGGCAACTCTGCGTATCAGCTGTTTATGATGCTGCTACCGTTGCCATACTAAGTAAGTAGTTGGCTACAGAGCGACAATTGCAGACAGCGGCATTTGAAGTCGTGTAGCCCGCATGAATTTAGTATATACATTATTATCAATAATTAAGTATTTTTTTTCACAAATATTGGTTAGCAGATTGTCTAACAGATTTAATAAATGATCGCCCCTATTAGACCTGCTCCAAAAAGAATATGTGGGTGTACGAATATTCTTAAAATTATTACCCAAGAACTGTCAAAAAAAAAACCATATCACCATAAATACCAATAAATGTCGTTTTCTTCTAAAAAGAATTTTATAATATAAACAACATTTATGAAGAAAAAAAGAACACATACTACACATGTTCACATGTACAATTTTGTACAAAACGTTGATTTAATTAGATTATTAAAAAACACATGCTTTCACATATGTATGTACATATCTTATCCAAAATCTATGAGTGGAGGTGCAGAGGAAGCAAATGAAGGTGGCAAATTGTTTATATACACACTTACCAGTTTTGCCAGCATTGGGAGCCCCAACAACCACAATTTTTAATTCTGTTAAATTGGATTTCTTACGTCGAAGACCCCGGGTGGCCATAGTCAGCGAGAATATAGAAAAACTACTTATTTATGTATTAAGAAGTTTTTTGTTGGTCTTTTTTTTTTGTATTGCTGCATGGAATGTTGTACGTATGTATGTATGTACTCGTATGTTTGTATACACAAAATATTTGTTAATTTTTTTTATATATTATTCTTGTTGATTTAAGGCCGCTTTCAAATGTTAAAAAAACACGCACTTTTTGCTTTTTACTTCACTTTGACTTTTCAATAAAAATTTAATACACATTAAAAAAATATAGTATATTTTGAGATATAACGGGGAATTTTATTTTTCTTATTTTATTTCAAGACATTTTATGTTTCTTCAAAAAAAAAAAAAAAAAAAAAAAAAAAAAACAATTTAGTTATCAATTGTAAGCACATTAAAGTTTAAAATTGTATGTTCAGATTCTAAAATAAGAGTTAAAAAAATTTTATTTTCTCCCTTTCTCTGGTCCAAGTAAGTACATGTGTACAGACAGTAGAGGCCTGCGTAGGCAGTCTTGAAAAGTAAATACGTCTTGTGTTTTAAATGTATTCTCGTGACAAACCAATAATAAATGCTGTCGTTTAATAGTATGTTTCCACCGACTTTAAATCAAATAGGTTTAAGTAAATACTTCAAAGCGATTCCATGAGTGATTTGTTGTTCGAATTTTCGTACTCAATTTATGCACGTGCCTTATAAGGTGGGCACAGCAGCTGTAACGTGAATTTTATTCACACGTAGGTGATTGATTAAATATTCCTGAATTGTCAATCACTATTGTTGGATGAACCAGGGATGGAGTTTGTAATTTTAAAAGCAACACAGTACCCCATTTCTGTAACTTGTGAGAAGTTCTCGCATCGAGAAAAATTAAATAATTATATTGGTTGTCCTATTTTACGCAGGGTTACTCACATAAAAACTTATGCAAACTTACAAAAAATATCAATAAATATAGTTTTTTTCCATAGCTGTAATAAGTGAATGGAATGAAAAATAAAAATATTTTTATTTCAGTTATAGTTTTTATTTCAAATTAGAAATAATAAAAATTCAAACAATTATTTGCTATGTGAAAATTCAAAACAATCTATTTATTTTAGAACGATTGAAATTTTTTAAAATTATACATAGCTCAAATCAATTTTTTAGAGTATTAAATCAATTTACAATATTCGAAATACAATTTTTTTCGTACTTTTAAAACAAAAGAAAATTTATTGAATTTAAATATTCAAAATTTGAATAAAATTCATTTCCATATTATTTGACTACGAAAATATCAAATAGTTTTTCTCAGAATTTAATTTGAAAAACAAACAATGAATTATTTCTTGAATAAAAACTATTTCTGAAAAATAAAAATAAATATTTATTAGACTTAAAAATATATAACAACTTTTTTTTTTTAAACGGACTCATGTAACTATCAGCAAAGAAAAAGAGCACTTTTTGTGCGAACGCGTTTTTCTTATCTCTTTTATTACTACTGAGCCTCTGGTATTCATTATATTTTTCACTATGAAATTTCCTTAGGTGTACAATAAAATTTGAATTTCATTTAGAGCTAGCACATAATGATTTCGCGCAAGTTTTGCAAAAACCCAATATCTTATTATTTTTATTGAGCTAAATATATTGTTATATGAAAATAACGTTAAAAGTAGACAAAATACAGATATGGCGCTAACTGTATTTCTCAATTATCCAAGGTGATAGATAATTGAGGCAATAGGTGGGTTCCTCTTCATTACTAGAAATGTGGAGGTCCATAACAAAATGCAACAATTCCACTTTTTGAGTTTTCTGATTTTTTATTTAATACAGTTCTGCAGATTAAAATCTATGTAAACATTTTCATAAAACATACCAAAGGTCTATAGTTTTATTGTGACTCAATACCTAAACTAGATATTCAGACCAAAATAAAATAATTCCAATATGTATTCTAACAGTCTAATTACAGTTATTCGTTTATTCAAAAAATGTCTCAAGTGGAAATGTTGCATTTTGTTATGGACCTCCTCAAATCATCTTACAAGGAGTATTTTCAATAATAAAAGAATTTTTTTTTATTTGTATATCCTTTTACAATTTAAAAGTATTTGAAACTATTTTTTATGAATTTGAAATAATCAATAAAGTTTTCGTTGAATAATATAAATTTGACTTATTAACAAAAAATTATTTGAATTTCAAAAACTCAAATGAAATAAAATAAAATTTCATTCAAACTATAAAAATATAATTTAAACAAATTTCAGTCGCTGAATTCAAATAAAGCATTAATTTGTTATATTTTTATTTGAATTTCTGAAGGCGTGATTTTTTTTAAATTTTCTAACAAAAAAATAAATTTACATTTGAAAAATTTTATTTCAAATCAATAACAATAAATTTTAATTCATTTCATGAGAAATGTCAATAATTTCAATGAAATTCTATTTCTTAAACAGAAATAAAATTTAAGTTTACTTTAATTTTATGAAAAAATTCAAGTAAAAAAAATCATATTGAACAGCTATATTTTTTTCTTGCTCACCCTGTGATCAAGGATGATAACAATTTTCTCGACTCGAAAAGTTCTCACATTCCTTACAGAAACGAGGCACAGGGTTGCATACTGCAGACATTATTTAAAATAAATCAACTACTTTGAAGAGATCTATCCTTACGCAAAATGTATAGTAAATCATGTATAAATTAACAAATGTATAAATGCACAAATCATCATGATTTGTCTAAATCATGCCGGTCGAAACATACTATAAGAGACATACAATCTGACGATGTTACCCTATTTTGAAAAGTAAGATGGTAATTTATACCAACAAAGTACATGTGGTTATTGCTGTTGTAATATTTGTTGTAGAAATACGGGTACCTGATTGATCTGCCTTCTTACTTTACTATTGTTACATTGAATGCGCTGATTTACACGGGCATAATTGTGCTGGCATAACATGCCAGTTTGTCGGTGAGAGAGGCGAAGAGAGTGGTTTTGCGGTTGGCATAATTTTTCAACCAGCTACAACCCTGCAAATAATATTGGAGTACGTGGTCCAATCTAGATGAAACAGACTAGTTATATCATGGTCCCATGTAATTCAGTCATGGATCATGTCGTTTTCATACAAGCATTCAATGCTGTTCGTGTTTAAACGAATATGATCGTTCTTCTTAGGCACTCACAACTTGTATGCGAGTAGTCTATAAGTATTCCATATGGAGTAGTTTTGGGGTTAGTCCGATGTAATGCAAAGTTGGACCATGTGATCCAACCCTGGGACATCGCAATGTTCAATCGACCACCTTTTTTTCATATATTTGGAGTAGTTTTGTGGTACTCCTACTCCTCTTTGGACTAGTCTTTACATGCATGTATGGACTAGTCGCATTATTTGCAGGGAAGAACAAAAATTGTGCTGCTCAAAAATTGTTCTCGTGTAAACTACCTCACTGACAACAACAACTGCTGGCGACAACGTTACCAATATAATACAAAATGCGGAGAAATAGAACCCTGCATAAAGCAATTCGAAAGAACTTTCAAGGCATGATGGATTTTTCAAATGATTTTATATTTCGAATAATATAAAAAAATTTTCTAGGTTTCTTTTTGAAAGCAATAACACATAATTTTGAAATAAAAAAAAAACATATGCAATTTGAGAGGATTAATACCAACACACAAAATGAGCCACTGCATTATACATAAAGGGTCTTCCAATAAGAGATTTCATTTAGATACTTATGTAAGAAAAAAAAAATATATTATTTTTTGGGGAAAGTCATCGAATATTAATTTTATTCCTTTATTTTGCTGCTGTCCAAACAACAGAAACATCGAGGAATGTTAAGACCGGCATATGTTTAATTTTTCCTAGTACTCTTCTCTCAATTTGAAGTGAAATTTTTGGAGAAAAAAAATTTACAGTGTGGTTTGCGCTTTACCACGTCTTTTTGAATAAAAAAATTCTTCTTTGTTTATTGCATTTAATTGTTATATTTTGTTATTTTTTGCTTTAAACGAATAAGAAGTTTCCATTAAATTTATACAAAATAAGATTGATATGAATGACACTCTTTGTATACATATGTACATATGTACATATGTATGTATACAAATTAATAGAAATTAATACACAATCATTTAGTATTTAAAAATTACATGTATCTATGTTTTTTTTTATAATGACTTCTGTATAATAAAAAAAGGCGGCATATCAAAAAGCTCCTAGGACGTTAGCAGGCCTAAGTCCACTACTGTTTAAATTCACTATCCCCTTTTTAGGGTTCCGTACACCAAAGGTGAAAAGGAACCCTATTGTTTTCGCTACGCTGTCCGTCTGTCCGTCACACGGTATTTTCTCAGGAACCGTAAGAGCTACGGACCTGAAATTTAGACACAGTATGTAGAACCTTGGCCGCTACAACAACAAATACATGAGAATTAAAAATTAAAGGGTATTCCAAAACGAGCAACGAAAATGTTAAAATCCCATGTAATATACATACAATTGTATATTGAAACTTGAAACTTGTATTTTTATACAGACTACAACAATTAACACTAAAATATAAAAAAATTTAAATTAAAGGGTGGTCCATCAGTTAATGCAATTTTGACTATGTAATTTTGACAATTTGCTATATCTTGGAAACCGTAAGAGGCAAACACTTGAAATTTTCAAAAAAGGTAAAACAAAAAAAACCGAAAATTATAAAATCGCCATACCAAAAAAAAATCGCCAAAAATTAAAAAAAAAATCGCCAAAACGAAAAAAATCGCCAAAATTAAAAAAAAAATTCTAACACTAAAAGAAATCGCCAAATTCGAAAAAATCGCCAAAATGAAAAAAGAACGCCAAAAATCGAAAAAATCGCCAAAACGCGAAAATGTCGCCAAAACTAAAAAAAAAAAAATTATATAAAAAAATCGCAAAAATGAAAAAAATCGCCAAAAATTAAAAAAATCGCCAAAATGAAAAAACGCCAAAAACCGAAAAAAATCGCCAAAACGAGAAAATAAAGCGTCAAAACTAAAAAAAAATAGCCAGAACTTAAAAAAATCGTCAAAACCGAAAAAAACGCAGAAAACGCCAAAACAAAAAAACCGAAAAGACCCCAAAAACGAAAAAAATGCCAAAACTATATATTATATAGGATGAAGTTTGTATTAAATTACATATCTGGTGTTCGTACGGAACCCATCGTGCGCGAGTCAGAGTCGCACTTTACTGAATTTATTTAATACTTCTGAGAGAATTTTCTACCATACACACTTGAGATAACTTGGTTTATAAAAACATTTTTTTTTTACAGATATCGAGTCGAAATTCTTATTTCATATTTTCAATTATTTTTTTTCTTTGTCACTGTTCGTATGAGGAAACGGCAGCGTAAACTCAAAAAATTATTATTTTTTTATTTTTTAATTTTATGCACAATTACTGTAATTAATTTTTGCATTGTTTACTTAAAGAAAAAGAAATTTCAATGTCAAATTTTTGGTTTAATAATAATTAAATTCCTGTTCGCACAAAAAAAAAGGAAAAAGAAACTGCTATATACAAACATATGTACGTACATATTTATACAAATTTCTTTATGTACACATTTTAATATGTATGTACATACATATGTAAATATGTATGTGAGTATGTAAACTTAAAATACCACTTAAAATTCTTTCTTTCTTTTTCCCACTAAAACACAGAATTTTTATTTTAAAACAACAGTCTGAGTGAGCATTAATTAAAATATTTTAAAAACTTAAAAAAAAAATTGTTATTGTACATTTTTCTTGGTTTGGAAGATATGCTATCTACAAAATATTTACAAAATATTTTTCTCTATTTTTTCTTTTTTTTTTTTAAATAAAACACCGTATTGCCTGCTTTAACGCTTAATTTTGTACTAAAAGTGATCGTGTATGCTTTTTTGCGAATTTCCACCAAAAAAGAAAATTTTTTATCTAACAGATACTATACCAAAAGGAAAAGAAGATTTCTTGTGTTGTAGTCTGCTGCTGTTGTTGTTGTAAATATAAATTTACTTAAAAATAGAATTTAAGAGAATTAAAATTTTTTTGCTAGCTAAGTTTAAGTAAAAGAAAATTAGACTTTCTTAATAAAATACTTTAAAATGCAAACATAGTACATATTATTTTCTTGCAATATTATTATTAAATTAATATAAAAGTCATAATTAGCATAATAAATTTTATTTATTGCTAAGCATATGAATTGAATTGGCAGCAAAAATGTATTTGCTTAAAACATTATTTTCTTTTCAAAAAATTTTATTCGGTGAAATACAGACACGCCACATTTTTATAGCAGCTTGTTACACAGGTGGAAAGGGTAAAAATTTAAACATACGAGGGCGAGTCACTAAGGCCAATTTCACCAACTTATTTAAATATCAATTCATATTTAAAAATAATTTTTCCATACAAAAATTAATTAAAATCGACATTTAAATATGAATTGATATTTAAATAGAGTTGGTGAAATTGGCCCTAAGTCAGTGAATGGAACACAGATTTTTCGAAAAAGAAAAAATAATTTTATTTTCAACGTTGTTTCCCTTCAAACAACGTCATAACTAAAAAAAACGAATTGGCCAGAAAACAAGTTTGAAGTTTTCAATTTACAGCAGTGATTGGCAGTGAATCATATTTTCGCTATTCATACTGACTTATAAAATTTTAAATATATGTGAGTAGACATCATTTAAAATCAACTACTCTGATTTACGCACACTCACAATAATATTGATTTATAAGTATAGGTTCGAGCTGGGTCCAACTCGTTCATTCGTTCATTTTTGCCACGAACCTATGATCAAACCCATTTAAATTACATGGGTTTGATCATAGGTTTGTGGCAAAAATGAACGAATGAACGAGTTGGACCCAGCTCTAGTATAGGTTGCAATAAATATGAATGCGACGTCGACATCATACTCATACCACACTCACACTCATAAATCACATCAGTTTGATTTATAATTTCTGAAAAATACTTATACTACTTACATTGATTCAGCTCATTCAACTCATCCGGTATAAAGTGTATAAAAAACATATTTGTAACCTCATAATGCGCAAACACATAACCTCATAATGAGTATTTTAATGTGCGTATACGAAGTTGGCCTTGCCATGCAATACTTATTTTGCATCGTCTATAAACATTGAGTTCAGGAGAGTCGAAATCAACAACGTCATAAATCTTGCTAAAGGTCGTGATACACTATCATACAAAGTCGTGCGATCTACGAAATTATACAACTCTGGTGTTATGAATTGTTATTGTCTCTTGAAAATTTTCATAAACTCCATACCAGCGTTGTACTTTTTCGTAGATCGCACGACTTTGTATGATAGTGTATCACGGCCTTAAGTATGAGTTCGATGCGCACTTCAAACTTTCGAGTGAATATGATTCATAGACAACATTGCAATAAGTATGAGTGCGCATAAGTACAAGAAATTATAAATCGTGATTCAACTCTACTCATTTTTTCACTACTCATTGCGCTTCTCTGATTTACACACAACTTAATGGAAAAAGAAAATTTTATTTTTCTCTCAAGATTTCAATTCAATTTTTTGAGTTATGACGTTGTTTGAGCAAATGAACGATATGTATGTATGGAGTACAAAAACAGTGTTTAACAGGTCTGATTTGCATTTTCTACTACCAATTGAATGAAGTAAATCAAATATTATAAATATGTAATTAAAAGTAATTTAACAAAATGTTTCATATGAAATATCTGGCATGGTTTTACAACAACAAAATTTGTTTACATTTGAAACTAAAGGGAACTGTTATTTATTATTGATCTCTATTCCTCTACATTTCTCATTTTGTTAATGAAGGTTGCCATATGAACGGTTTTTATTTGCAGGTGCATTAGGATCAGTGTGACCATATTAGCTTATTTTGGGCTAAATTTACTTGATTTCTTCTGAATTTAGCTTTAAAATTTTCATTTAACTGTTAGCTTATTTTTTTTAGCTTTTTTAGCCTTTTTTTAATCTAACCTGTGTATTCTCTAAAAATATATTAAAGACATAAAATTGTTAAAAAAAATTAAATTTTTTAACATTTAAATATATAAATTTTTTACATTGCAAAAAGTAAATTCTAAGACAATTTTAGCACAAAAATGGAAAATGTAAAAATAGAGGACAATGATAGAATGGTTAGAGTTACAATGGCAAAAGTTAAATTCATATTAGTGGCCAGAAGACTTACGATTTTTTAGTATACAATTCTTTGAGTTCAGAATTTACTTAAAACAAAAATTCGAAATAGATTTACTTTAAATAGCATTAATTAAAAGTGAACTAAAAAAGAGATTTCGTGTTTTAGTATACATTTTTTTAAATTTTTAAAAACTCGTTAAACTTATTTTGGGAAGTTTTTGTTAGGTTTTTCTGTAAATCTAAAATACATATAATAATTAATAAATAATTCCATTAAAAAATCGGATATGCAACATTTTTTATTTCATATAATAAAAAAGTATTTTTGTGTATGTATGTATATGTATGTATGTATATATCTGGCGTTATTTTAGCAATAAGAAACTATTAAAAAGTGATCAAAGAATTATTAAAAAGTTTGGCTTTATTTTCTGGCTTAAAATATAAGTATCTTTTTAGCATATTTTAGCTTTTTTCCAAAATTGATTAAACGTGTTATTTTAAAATCTGGCCACACTGATTAGGTTGGTGTGTGTGTGTGTGGTGAGCAGGGTTGTCAGATTTTTTTATTTCTCCAAATTCATTAAAAAATCGTCAAAAGTCGCCAAAAATATATTTTATGTAGTTTTTCTTAATATATGTATGTATATTTGATAATAAATTTGTTTTTATATAAATTTATTTTTCAATATAAATTTTATCAAATAATATTAAAAGAAATTAGCCGAAAATCTTTAGAAGTACAAATTTAATCGCCTAAAGTTATTTCTTGACTTCAATTAACATAAGAAAAATGATCAAAATCACATTGTTTTAATTTCATAGTTTTTTTTTTTTTGGAAACAATCTTTCAACAAAGTAATTCTGCTGAATTATAAAAATTTTGAAATTCAAGTAATTTACATAGCCACAAAAATCGCCAAATATGTTTTGTTTATCGCCAAAATCAAAAATTTACACGGCAAACAAGTTGAAAAATCGCCAGGTTTAGCAAGAAATCGCCATATCTGTGTGTGTGTGTGTGTGTGTGTGTGTGTGTGTGTGTGTGTGGGTATGAATGGAGAGAGACAAAAAGTCATTAAGTCGATTTTGATTAACTGTAAAAAACTGCATGGAGCTAATTAATGCTTTTTTCTTTCATAATTTTTGAAATTTTTATGAAAAGCATAAATAATTTTTTGTATATTTTTAATTTTTTTTTGTGCTTAGCATATCGATGGCTTAATATAAAAAGGGCGTAACTCAATTTTTTTCGAAATCGTGTTTTTAATGTTTTCTGGACGAAGATCTGAAGATCTTAGTACGTTACAGTTCAAAATCAAGGACTTATGGCAACTTAAAAAACTATTTCTGCATGTAAATGCTTTATTTGTTCTTCAGTTTCTTGCTTCTCCTGTAAAATAACGAAAATTCAAGATAGGCCTTTTTATATTAAGCCATCGATATACATATGTATGTATATCATTTATCACTTGTTGATGTGTTTTACACATTTAGGCCCTTGAAATTTTACGTAGGCTTTATTTTTCTTTTCATAATTTTTTTTTCTATTAGTTTCTTGCAACCCACACAATTTGAGCCACCCTACAGTAGGTAAGGCAATTGCTACTTGATTTCGATCAAGGCAGGTGAAATCGGTACCAACGGTTCTATAACAAATATATCAATGAAAAGCATACATAAATGCCAAATAGGTAGGTACTTTATTTACTTAATTTATTTCCAAAAAGTAGCTTTTTGTTAGAGCTGTGTCGTTCATGAACGAACGAGTACAATTAAACGAATCAGTGAAATGAACAGTGTTGGTATCTCTACGAAGAGCAAAAGCACATTAAGCTGTAGCAAAAAGGGTAAAAAGCGCAATAAAATACGAAAAAGAGGGTAAAAAAGTACGAAAATATTTTTTTTTTAATAAAATAAAAATAAAGTAAGAAAATAAAAAAACATGTTGATTATTGAGTTCTTGTTTCAACTTTGTTATTTGTTGTAGAGCTTCTCATTTTTTTAAATGAAAGTTTATAATATAATAACTCTAGTTGTTCTAAGAAGCTTTGGGTAAAGGTTCCCTGATGATCTGCATTAGCAACAGTGAAATGCGCATTGGATCCAGCTAAACCCCTCAATAATCAATTTCAATGTATTTTTAATAAAAAAATCTTGATTAATTTAATAAAAATAAGTATGTAAAAACAAATAATAAAAAACTAGGAGTCAAATAATATAGTAACATATACACACATACATATGTACATTAGACCGTCTCATTTTTTATTTTTTTTTTCGAAACCCCTTGATGAACATCGATTTTCTGAATCCACTCTAAAAACCAAAAATTTTGGTATATAACACTCAAATATTGATGAACCGGAAATGCTCTCTAAAATCGTTTTTTGTTTGTTTTTTTTTTCAAGAAAAATGCCTTTTTGCAAAAAATTAAAAAATCTTGCTTTAGTAATCTACCTGCTGCTGCTATTGATAACCTCATGCTTTCAATCGAAATCGGCCCTTAAAATTTAACCACTCTTGTACGTTGAATACAAATTTACCTACATGTTGTTGTAGACGTGAACATTTTGATTTACTTTGCACTTACAAATTAACAGCTTTATGAAAATTCCGAAATCGGCCCTTAAAATTTAACCAGCCTATAGTATGATTAAATATTTGTGTAAGCTTTAACAAATGCTTATTGCATACTACTTTCAATCAATTATTATGTAGAGAATTATGAGGTACTTTCCAGTTACTTCCGTTTTTTATTTTGCAAAAAAAAAAAATTAAATTTTTTAAACCCAATTATGAAAACTTTTCTACATTGTTTTTAACATAGTTTCGTTATTGTCATTGAAAACAATTTAAGAAGCCTCAGTTAAAAGATGCTGCTATTAGCGCTTAAAAATATTTTAGTTTTTTAAATTAAAAATATTTTTATTTAACAAAAAAGCACCAAAAGCGCTGTAAGAAATTGTTAAAAGCACTGTAAAATACCCACTTTTTAAAAATGGGTATTAGCTAAAATTTCGCGTTTATGAAGAGGCAAAAAGCACCAAAAAATACCCGAAACCCACCAAAATACCAACACTGGAAATGAACGAAGTGAGCCAGCCGGTCACTTTACTGAGCTGTTTTGGCTCAGCAGTACTGATAAAAAGTCCAATTGAACGAAATGAGCGAACGAAGGCACTTGTGTGTTTTAGTTCTTTTTTTTTTTTTTTTTGCTTTTTCTTTAATCATGTGAGATTTTTTGTCACATTCTGGTTTTCATTTGCCTCTTTGCCTGCTTTTAATTACTAACAGTATGACCATTATGAAATTAATAAAATTGCCATTAATATATCTTAAGTGAGAGTAATTTTTTCAGGTAAACTTATTGCAATTTGAAAATCTTTATTTTCCATGCCTGACATAACCCCCCGTCTAGACTGGCAATAAATATGTTGGCAATATAGCAATAACGCCGGCAGAATATCAATATCAATAATTTGACATTTGCTGCAATATAAATATGTTAATGATTTTATTGCCAGTCTAGACGGGGGGTAAGCACAAAATGTATGTTTTTGTTTAAAGTTTTTCCGGCGAGCGTAATAAATTTCGAGAGTAATTTATTTACTTTTTAATGATTTCCAAAAACTATTTCGCATAGTCATATACCTGATTTACATTAAGCATTTTTTCATGAAATTTCATGAATTTTGTTGCACGCAACTTTTTCTATTTGCTTATTGCAGCGCTATAAAAGAGAATTTTATATAAAACAGAGCGTAGAATGAATCTCTGATACATTTTTGACAACTTTTTTGATATAAGTTGCTCCTCCAGGTCTCCTATTGACAAATAAAAATTTTTCATGCAACTAATTTCATGAAAAAAATGCGTAATGTAAATTAGGTAATAGTCATAAACAAAGTACACTTTAAGAGTTTAAAACCGGTATTGCCTTACAAAATACTGGTTTTAAACTCATAAAGTATACTTTGTTTTGACTATGACTATGCGCCTATGTATTTAGAATCTATGTATAGATAGAAGAAGTATTTGCTAATTTTTTTTCTTACACAGCAAAGCAAAACATTTTAATTAAACTACTATTTCTAAGTATCTACTTTAGTTCGATGAAGTATTTAATTTTATTTTATATAAACAATTTATATTTGATAATGAGTCAGTTCTTTGTTATTCCATTTAGTTTTATTTAATTACAATCCTGAGGAATTATATTCACTACGTGATAAAAGACCAAAAAACAATCCATGTCTACCAGTTTTGCCCCAAAGTCCTCCACTTTTTTTATGGGCCACCAAAGATTTAATTTTTGCATTTTTTAATTTTCATATCTTGCAAACCGTTCGTAATTTTTATTTACTTTCTTAGCTAAAGTTGTAGCTCTTGTCATAAAGAATAAATAAATTGTTATTATATAAAATCAAAAAAACTTCTTCAATAATCTTCAAGATCAAAATCGCAAAAAAATTAAAAAAAAAACGATTTTTTCTTTTTTTCCCCTGTTCAGGTCCATAGCTAGCAAACCGTTCAAAATTCAAGGAAAAAAATTAAATAAAAAAATGTACCTAAGATCTCAATAAACAACTTTCTGGAACATATGAACTTCCTAAGAATGATTCTTAACACCGTTTAGGTAGCCGCAAAAGTGAAAAATATCCCAAAAATTTTTTAATTCCATTTGTTTGGAAATTTTTTTAAGCACGTTAAATCAACATTAACTTTAGCAATCATTTACTAGTCAAAAAATATTGAAAATTTTAGTATATTTCAATTATGTTTCACACTTTTAATTACGCCTTCTGCATTAAAGAAATAAATTATTCTTTATTAAAACTTAAAATTTCATTAAGTTTGTAAAAATTTTGTTATTCAGCTATTTAAAATTTATTTTGGATTTTTTTTTTTAAATTTCATAACAAAATTCCATTCATATTTTTACAAACACTTTTAAAAGTTATTTTTAGCAAAGCAGTGTGCCGCCAAATTATATGTATACGCAAGCAAACAGTATAACTACGAAATTGTATTGTATAATTCTTCAGATAATTTATTAAAAAAAAAATACACTAAAATTAAAGCAGACAAATTGCCAGCAAATGCCAAAAAAGCATTTTTGAACAAGCTGGAAAATGTTCACCTTGGAAATTGATTAGCCAAAGATTTATCGTTGTACTTAATTAATTATTATTGAGTTAAGTACATATGTATATTGAAATGTCCAGCAAATATTTATATTAATTTGCTAGCTTCATACTCAAAAAGAAATTTCCCTCAAATCTATTCGTAACAAGACAATCAGTGTCAGTCACTGTTGCTTTCTAAAGTTACAAAAAATTCTTTTGCACTACACAATTTACAGATTACGTTCTTTGCAGTGTGCTGCTAATCACAAAAATCTCTTGGCAAATTAGAAAACCAAAAAAAATTTACAGTTAAAATTTATCGTTAATTGATGAAATAAATTCATTCATATTCTCATATCGATCGTCATGATTGCAGCTGTAAAATCCGTCTGCCATAGAAAAAAATAACGTTTTAGTGTTTAAATTAAAATGTGCAGACGGCCATAAGCAACAACAACAAAGCCATATATGTTTTTAAAATAAACGAACAAAACGTTAAACTGTTAAACAGAGATATGTACACACAAAACAAAGCCGGCAAAAGTTTAAATTTGAATGAAAACGAAAACAATTGCATACATTCAGGAGTATTTATTTACATATCCAGTGGTAGAGTGGTGGAGTGGTGAATAAGTCATATAGATGTAAATAAGGTTTATTGTTTTTTGTGAACAGATGATGATGATGTGTTGTTGGCTTCGTTGGTTGGATACATAAAACAGTGGGACCGAAGTGAGTTTCTTCTGTGAACTCATTTAAAATTCTGAGAGTTTACATAATTTCAAAAGAAAAATTGATAATGGCAATTGGACATTGCATTTGGCACTAATATAATATATTCCGGAAACCCAAACAACTTTTTCGTTTTTTTTTAATTTAATTTGTATTTTCTTTTTCGGGTTCCGTACACCAAAGGTGAAAACGAACCCTGTCTGTCCGTCTGTCCGTCACACGGTATTTTCTCAGGAACCGTAAGAGCTACGGACCTGAAATTTGGACACAGTATGTAGAACCTTGGCCGCTACAACAACAAATACATGAGAATTAAAAATTAAAGGGTGTTCCAAAACGAGCAACGAAAAATGTTAAAAACCCATGTAATATACATACAATTGTATATTGAAACTTGAAATTTGTAATATTAGTGTATTTTTATACAGACTACAACAATTAATACTAAAATTTAAAAACATTAAAATTAAAGGGTGGTCCATCAGTTAATGCAATTTTGACTATGTAATTTTGACAATTTGCTATATCTTGGAAACCGTAAGAGGCAAACACTTGAAATTTTCAATAAATTCAGTAAAGTGCGACTCTGACTCGCACACCATGGGTTCCGTACGAAAACTAGATATCTAATTTAATACAAACTTCATCCTATATAATATATAGTTTTGGCATTTTTTTCGTTTTTGGGATCTTTTGGGTTTTTTTGTTTTGGCGGTTTTTGCGTTTTTTCGGTTTTGGCGATTTTTTAAGTTTTGGCTCTTTTTTTAGTTTTAACACTTTATTTTCTTGTTTTGGCGATTTTTTCGGTTTTTAGCGTTTTTTCATTGTGGCGATTTTTTTTTATTTTTGGTGACTTTTTTAATTTTTGCGATTTTTTTTTTATATAATTTTTTTTGTAGTTTTGGTGACATTTTCGCGTTTTGGCGATTTTTTTCGATTTTTGGCGTTTTTTTCTTTTTGGCGTTTTTTTTCATTTTGGCGATTTAGTTTAGTGTTAGAATTTTTTTTTAATTTTGGCAATTTTTTTCGTTTTGGCGATTTTTTTTAATTTTTGGCGATTTTTTTTTGGTTTGGCGATTTTATAATTTTCGGTTTTTTTAGTTTACCGTTTTTGAAAATTTCAAGTTTTTGGCGATTTTGTTAAGTTTTGGCTCCTTTTCCTAAAAAAACCGAAAATTATAAAATCGCCAAACCAAAAAAAAAAAAATCGCCAAAAATTAAAAAAAATCGCCAAAACGAAAAAAATCGCCGAAATTAAAAAAAATTTCTAACACTAAAATAAATCGCCAAAATGAAAAAAAAAATCGCCAAAAATCTAAAAAAAATCGCCAAAACGCGAAAATGTCGCCAAAACTAAAAAAAAAAATTTATAAAAAAAAAATCGCAAAAATGAAAAAAATCGCCAAAAATAAAAAAAAATCGCCAAAATCAAAAAACGCCAAAAATCGAAAAAAAATCGCCAAAACAAGAAAATAAAGTGTTAAAACTAAAAAAAGAACCAAAACTTAAAAAAATCGCCAAAACCGAAAAAACCCAGAAATCGCCAAAACAAAAAACCGAAAAGATCCCAAAAACGAAAAAAAATGCCAAAATTATATATTATACCTGATTTACATTAAGCATTTCTCTCATGAAATTAGTTGCATGAAAATTTTTTATTTGCCAATAGAAGGCCTGGAGGAGCAACTATCAAAAAAGTTGTCAAAAATACATCAGAGATTCATTCTACGCTATTTTTTATATAACATTCTCTTTTATAGCGCTGCAATAAGCAAATAGAAAAAGTTGCGTGCAACAAAATTCATGAAATTTCATGAAAAAATGCTTAATGTAAATTAGGTATTATAGAGGATGAAGTTTGTATTAAATTACATATCTAGTGTTCGTAGGGAACCCTTCGTGCGCGAGTCAGAGTCGCACTTTACTGAATTTATTTACTAAAACTTCTTGATATTAAATTTTTTTGTGCCCTTTAATCAGTAAATGTTTTGATTTTTTTCAACTTGTACGATTTTTTAAAGATACACAGCGTATCACTAAATTTTCCATATGTTGCATATATTTTTTACAAGATTAGTTTTGCACGATTTCCTTAGGATTGTATCTACCGTGTAAAATAAAAGAGTGTACAGTCGAATCCGATTTAACGCAACACGCTTCACTGAAAAAAATCGGATTACTGAGAGCGATACAAATCCACGCACTGATTTTAAGCACAGCTAGTCTTATTCACTTCGCTTTAGCGAAACATCGCTTTACTGAAAATATCGTATTATTGAATACCAAAAGCAAGCCCACAACTACGTTTTCGCTTTAGTGAGAAAATAAACAATGACAAATTTATTTATTAGAAATCGATTGAATAACTTAAGGCTGAAAAAAATGTGCATGTTTCGTACGTTAAAAAATTAAATGGCAAAATGTATTTGTCCTTTTCGCTCTTACGTACTTTATTGTATTTTTCTATTATATTGTCAATGCAAGTGGCTAGACATTCGGTTTTAAGCAGTACGCTTAACTGTAACAAATTTCACTAACCCGAACTACGTTTTAGAGAAAAAATTGGACAACTGAAAAAAATTGGGTTTTGGTTATTTCCAGTAAAGCGGAATCGACTGTATATACATACGTACATATATAAGTAAATAGTTCTAATTTTAGCAACTGTGTATAATACAAATTGTAGCGCAACCAATTTTTACGCTCGAATACATATTTTCTCTCAAGCATATATGACAACAGCCGATTCCAACATGGCAAGTGTATCTTTACGTCGTTTACTCAAACAACTAAATTGTTCCCCGACTACAAATAAAAAGACACATGCTTATCAAGCGTAATGACGGTCTGTCATACTTATAGTTGGTGTATATTCACACTCATTCATAGTCTGACGATCGGACAAAAAAATACTCATGATACTCGGGATATTTATTCATCATTAGCCCCCCCCCCCTTCTTTTCATGCATTTCTGTATATAATGTGGAAAATGTGTTTTGGGTATTTGAAAACATGCTCTATGTATGTGTGTGTGTGTGTGTAAATAAAGTAGCCCTGTATATAAGCATGTGTAGTCGATTAAGACTCAGAGTATTTTTATACTCATGCATAATATAATTGCAGCTTCCACAGTCAATAAATTTTGATTATAGTTATTTGTGCTGCGTAATTAACATAGTTGTTGGTTCTTTAAAGTTATTCGGCACTCGGTTTAAAATTAACACGTGTGTTTTGGTATTACCATGATTTTTATTTTTAGCTGTGCGTATTTATAGTTGTTTGATGGCTAATACTCAAAGAGTATTTAAAACATTACTCCTCATTCCTTCAGTTCATGCTTTGTCAAAAGTAGCGAAGTTGAACAACTGTAATGGCTGCCAAATTTTTACAGCCTTATGCATAACGAAAACCTTTTTGCCAGTTAGCATAAGTTGCAAAATAGAACATTATCATGAACTTTTAAGAAACCAACAACAAGATAAAATATAAAGCTTAAAAAAATTTAATTAAATATTTATGTTTTCAAAAATTCTCGGCTTTACAAAAAAAAAAATTTTTTTTTTTGTCAAATCCAATTTCTTTTACATTTCCACTGTTCTTTATAAACATAAAAGACTTTCATTAAAATTTTGTTGCATAGAAAATTTCACACTCTCACATTATTTTTGGGTTAAAAATGTCCAACTTCCGCTTTTGTATATTCATTTCATACTCATTTAAACGCAAATGCGGCGGCAGCAGTGAAAGTTTGAGAGAAAGTCTATAAAAATGTGAAAATTATAAGGAATGAGGGAAAGGAGTCTTACAAAAAGAGGGTTGAATTCAATGGAAACATTATAAATCAGGTGCAAACTTGGGTGCGTGTCTGTTGCACTCGCACTCACACTCTTTTGCTTCAATATACATACACACATACATAAACATATTAAAATATTCCTTTATTCATTTCAAAAGTCTTACATCAAATGTGGTTGTATTAAAATTATTCAAATTGAGGGTTGAAATTATGCGTGAGTTACACAATTAATAGCATTTGAAAGTGGCATTACAACTGCGTGTACAATTTTTCTTTTAATGTCTGACTTGGGAAAGTTATAAGCAAGGAAAAAAAGGTCTTGAGCATGATTTACAAAGCAAAAAAAAAAAAAATAATTATAATAACTGGACAGGTTTTACAAGTTATCTATATATTTCCATGTACATGATTGAAGACAAATGAAATTTAAATATTTGGCGTGCAGTTTTCAATTAAGTCAACTTTGCAACTAAAGGAAATGTTTTAATTGAAGAAGAATATTATACGGCCTTATAAATGACATGCGAAGGGGTTTATTTTGGATTTTTAAGCGATACTAACTAAAGCAATTTGGGAAAGATTAATTAGAATTGAAAACCAAATAACTTTTGGCTCAAAAACTGGAAGCATATTTTCTTATATTAGACTAATTGTTACATTAACACTCTGAGTGAAGCAGTACAGCTTGTGAACTAATCCATCGTTCACACTATGATATAATATGGTTAACAGCAGTCGCTGTCCTTGGATTGATATTACGATAGTAATAATAAGTGTCTCATGGAGACGCCTTACCCTGGCCTTGGTCTTTCATTAAATAAATAGAGCGTTGACTGAAGTAGTTAGCATGTTGACTACAAAACTGAAAGTCCTGGGTTCGAGCCCAGTATCCGAGTCATTAAAAAACAACACCACGCATTTTTCTGATATGCATTAGCATACTTTTATATCAATTGTTGTAGTAAAGTTCAAAAGATGAAGGCGTAGACACTGATCACTGAACTACACCGACTTCAGCAGATACTAATTCTATATTTAAAATCAGAGCGCCCTCCATCGTCGATATTATGTAACAGAATCATTGGCGAAGTAAAATAATGAATAAAATTTCTACTAAGCATAGCTTAAACAAATTAATACGCCTCATTGACACCAGAGGCGCTGCAACACTGCATTATTACAAACGTGCAAAAAAGCAGAGTTGTAAAATAATGACAATTTCCTCTTTCTCTTCCTTCATCACAGAATCCTGGTACTGGTGTTAGAAAGCATGAGTGTTATTTATAAAAGTGTCGCCCTAGAGCATGCAAAGTTTGGTTACAGAAAATTCTTTACGAGTACGAAAAAAATATTCCGAAATTCTAAAAGTTGAAAATTTCGATTTTTCCTTTCATATGTAAATGAATCATCATAAAGTGGCACCAGCTAAAGAAAATTTCATTGATGTATGTACATCATACATATTTTTATTTTCAAATCGTATAGCCGATTTGAAGAGCAAGTGGTATATTAATTTTTGACAAATAAAAAAATATTTTAGCTTTAATTTGTTTGCTTTATGCAATTCAATTTATTCGCCAGAACACTTTCCTCATAATTAATTTACCATGTGGAAAGGTTAAAGCGAAGTTTTTAAACCCTTAACATCTGCTATACTTTTAATTTCTTGATAAAATTATAAGGAAAAACTTGTGTAAATTCTCACCAAATGTGTGCTTGGCGCGTTTTTTCTTTTCATTAAATATGTTG
Source organism: Tachina grossa (assembly GCA_949987645.1). NCBI lineage: Eukaryota > Metazoa > Arthropoda > Insecta > Diptera > Tachinidae > Tachina > Tachina grossa. Next base: position 30,025,465 of record OX465276.1, on the reverse strand, counting down.
GAAAAGAGCTTAAATGTGTGCGTGCGCATGTGTGTGGGTATGTGTGAGAGTTTGGAAGCGTGAATAGTGGTGAATATTTGTGCTTAAGTTAGAATTATAAGCTTTAGATGGCGCTGTAAAAACAGTAGGCCTGCCATTTTTTTTGTATTTGCTGCCCGAAGCGTCTTGTTACAAATATCGCCAAAATACCCCATGTAAGCTAAATTATATTATTATCAGTAGTCAGTGTTTTTTATGGGAATTGTTAAAATTTAAGTTTAAAATTTGTTAACGCACTAATAATCCCAAATTATTATTTTACTTATTAAAAGCCGTTTCAGACTATAATACAACTATTAATACTGGTGGTTCGACTATGTAATTCTGAGAACTTGCTATATCTTGGAAACCGTAAAGCAAACTCTTCAAATTTTCAAAAACGGTAAAACTAAAAAAATCCGAAAATTATAAAATCGCCAAATCAAAAAAAAAAAAAATTAAAGAAATTGACATAGCGAAAAAATCGGCAAAATGAAAAACAAACGCCAAAAACCGAACAAAAAAATCGCCAAAACGCGAAAACGGCGCCAAAACTAAAAAAATCACCCAAATGAAAAAAATCGCCAAAATGAAAAAAACCGCCAAAATGAAAAAATCGCCAAATTGAAAAAAAAACAAAAACCGAAAAAATTGCCAAAAAGGCGCCAAAACTAAAAAAAATCGCCACAATGAAAAATAAATCGCCAAATTGAAAAAAACGCCAAAAACCGAAAAAATCGTCTAAACGCGAAAAAAGCGCCAAACCTAAAAAAATCGACTATATGAACAAAAATCGCCAAAATTTAAAAAATCACCGAAATGAAAAAAGTCGTCAAAATGAAAAAAAATCACCAAAATGAAAAAACCCCAAAGCCGAAAAAATCGAAAAAACTGGAAAAAAGTGCCAAAACTAAAAAAATTGCCAAAAACAGAAAAAACGCCAAAACTAAAAAAACGCTCAAAACCGAATAAGCCCAAAAACGAAAAAAAGTCAAAACTGTTTATTATATAGGCTAAAGTGCGCGGGTCAAAGTCGCACTTCACTGAATTTATTTTTAATTTTTGTTTGCAGAACAGTATTATCAGTGTACTGTGAACTACAGTATGAAACGCTTTCGAGGAATCAAGTGGGACTAAAAAATTAGTTTTACGGTCTGTCCCACCACGATGTCGTCAAAAAACGTTCGTTCGACAGATTGTATTGAAAGCAGCAATAATATACAAAAATTTGTTTCTGCTTGCAATATATGTAAGACGCAATTTACACTGTGCCTTTTCTGTTTGCCTGTGCAGGCAGGCTTTTTTAGTTTATTGGTGAGAGGGGGTGAGAAGCTTGCGGTGTAGAACAAAAGGCACGAAATGAAAATTCGAGGGGATTTATGACATTTCTCTTTGCCTCTTTCGTATTCTCAGCATTAAACGTGTATATAAATGCCAAAAAGGTATGAATAAAAAAGGCTTAATGTAAATGTGTGTGACTTTTCGTATTGTCAATACAAGGCAGGCTAAAAAGGCATAGTGTGAATAGCGACTAAGTAATCCATCGAAAGTTTTCTGTCGACATCATGGGACATACCGTCTGATGGCTTGTCAGAAAATAAGGTATTTTCTGATATTAAAGAAGACATCTGAATTTGTAAACAATTTTTCTAAAACTTTTGATAAGTAGCATAGAATTGCAATTGGCCTGAGATCCGACTCAGTTTTAGGTAGTCATTACTCTTTCTAACCAAAAATCATTTCTTAATCCCAGTTTTGTCGACAAATCTCTATATATGACAACACTGGCGCGAAACTTAAAAACACACACTCGCTCGCACACTTGCAAACAAACATCTTCTTAATAGTTACTGAAAAAAAAAACAAAAAAAACAAAAACAACAGCAAAAACATGCAGTCACAGTGTGCCTGACGAGTTTCCTACAAAACTGAATTTAGTTGAATTTTGAATGTGGCGTATGACGGACGTGAGAAATTCGTTTTAATAGTCAAACGAACGATAGAAATTGATATTTTTCTTTAATTTTAAATAATTAAATAAAATGAGTGTCGATTCTTACAACATAAGAATCTAAAGTAAAAAGGTGAATAGTGTTGAAATATTGAAAATAAAAAGATAGTTTATTCGTATGAATATTGATTATGTATAAATTAAATTGAGCATTAATTAATAATGTTATGAAATATTGATGGAAAAAATTAAAAAAAAATGAAAGGAAATATGTGTATGTATTTCGAGTATACATACATACATACATACTGTTTGGCAATTAAACTATTTTTGTCTTTTTGAGTTTCAAAAAAAGTTTAAAGTAGAAAGAAACAAATTAAGACAAAATAATAGACAAGTGGCCGTTTAGTGATTTTTATTTCACGAATACCGAAAGTGGAATAAGTAAATACATATGTATATTCTGGTGGCCTTCAAATTTTTAGATTTGTAGAAAATAAAAATAAAGATTTCAAAACATTGAACATCAGCGACACAAAAAATAAAACTACAAGATTCCCCAGGAAGGGAGATTTTTAAATGACAAGCAAGTAAACAAACAACAACACAGCAACAACGACGACAAAAGGAAAACACTTTTGTTGAAATCCGATATCGTGTGGCAACACATGTTGCACGCAAAGTTATAAAGGATTTTTTTAATAAGCATAATTTTTATTCCTCAAAACTTTATTGAATAAAATGCCATTAAAAAAATCAATGAAAAAAAAAACAAGAAAATTTTTTTAAGAAACAAGGGTTCAGTACTTCAACCGTTAAATTCAAATATGTATGTACATATATAATTTTTGAATTGAATGCATAAGTAAATATATTTTTATAACTACAACAATTATAAAACTGTGCCAAATTGTCTTAAAACAATCAGTGACTCATTCCACTTGCAAATACAAAAATAATATTTCTTTTCGCATTTGATGCACAAGTTTCTTTTTAAAAGTGTGTGTTAATGGTGCAGCAACCAGCAGCAGCAAGCACTCTCACTTTATTGCACCATGTTGTCATCAAAAATTTTTAAATAAAAATAAGTTTTTAAGTAAAAAAAAAAAAAAAATAAACAAGACCATGAGTCTTCTCAGAAGGACCATTTCGTTCATTTCGCATACAAAATGAAGTCATGCATTTTATTTGTATTATTTTTTTTGTTGCTGCTTTAAATCTGTTGCACATTTTTCATTACATCATGTTTATTTATTTTCTTTTTTGCATTTGCAACACTTTTGACAGCCACAAGAAGAACTTCCTTTCAACTTTAATAAATGAATTGATTTTTTGTTGTTACTTTTTTTTTGTCCGCTAATTCTCTTGGAAATAAAATTAAAGGGTGAGATCATAAAGGAAAACAAATTGATGAAATCATAACTGGGTTATATATACTTTACAGTACATACATATCTGCGGCTACAAGCGATAAAAGCGTAAGTCGAAAAGTATAGTTTCGAAAAAACCCACTTTTAACACACGAACATTTTTTTAAAATTACAATGGACAAATTAAAATAATTTCGTTGTAAACTACCGATTACTACTGTGTTGATTAATCCAGCCAAAATTTTATAAAAATTTAAATTTTTAAAAAATTTTATTTTAAAAAAAATTAAATTTTGTGAAAATTTAATTTTTTTATAAAAATTTAATTTTGTGAAAATTTAATTTTTTTATAAAAATTTAATTTCGTGAAAATTTAATTTTTTTTATAAAAATTTAATTTTGTGAAAATTTAATTTTTTTATAAAAATTTAATTTTATAAGAACTTATTTTTTCACAACAAATTTTTTTCATAAAAATTTAATTTAGAAAAAATTAAATTTCATATACACATATACACTAGGGTGATCGACTCGGGTTTTCAACCGGTTTTAAAACCCGGTTTTTTCAAAATACGGTTTTCGGTTTTTTCAAAATGTTGATTTTTCAAATGTCGAATAGTCCGGTTTTTTAAAATTTAAAAACCGGCTGAGTCGAATACTTTTCGATTTGTATATTTACATTTTTTGTTGATTTTCGTAAGTATTTTTTTAGTGTAAAAGCTCTAAGCCTTTTTTGAGCATGGCAACATTTACTGAAACATGAAATTTAAGAGAAATTATTTTGTGAGGTACTAGCAGAGGCGAATTTAATTGGCCTTATGGTGTGCAATGGATGTCAAAATACAGTTGCAAAAAGTGTTTTTTAGTTTTGTTGCCATTTTGCTTCATATTTTATATGGAGGTATGTAGATATCCACCTTGTCCATACATTCATATGTACATATATACCATTAAGGAATAAACTCTACATGCAACCATAATTTTTGGGGTTTGAGGAAACTTGGGAAGAAATTCAAAAAATTAAATATGCCAATATTTAGGTTGCTAATGTATATATTATATATATGTTTATACAAAAAATAAAAAATTAAAAAATTATTATAATAACAACATTATAATAGACCATATTTGGATGCCATTTGTTGACGGCTTGGTACCGAAAACCACAGAATTTTCAAACAAGTTGACGACCTCAAACATTTTGCACGTATTTTTTTCATGTATTTTATGCCTGTATGTAGACTTTTCTCCTATGTATTTTCAATATTTTTTTTGCTACTGTATAATTATTTTTTATTTTTTGTATAAACATATTTATTATTAATATTGGCATATTTAATTTTTTGAATATCTTCCCAAGTTTCCGCGAACCCTAAAAATGATGGTTGTATGTAGAATTTATTCTTCAGCTGTATATTATATATAAACTATACATAACTATATGAAGTTAATTCTTATGTTTTACCTTTAATTTTTTTTATTGTTTTATAGTATTAACTGTTAACCCTTTTTTATAAAACAATTTAAAATCAAAACTTTTGTATAATAATTTTCTTACTTAAAAAACCGGTTAACCGGTTTTCCTGAATTGTAAAAACCGAAACCGGATTTTTCATAATTTCAAATATTCGAACTATTCGAAAACCGGTTTCTGGAAAAAGTCGAATAATCGATCACCCTAATATATACACACTTAACTTTAAAAAAATTAATTTAATTTTTTATAATATTAAATATTAAATTTTTTATACAAATTTATTTTAATTTTTAATTTTTTTTTATAAAAAATTAACTTTAAAAACTAAATTTTTTTATAAAAATTTAATTTTTATAAAAAATTTAATGAAAAACGAATAGTTAAACAACACATTGGTCACTTGAAATTAAAATAAAATGAAATTTTTAATTAAAAACAAATTTAAATTTTTTATAAAAAATGTTATTTCATAAAAATTTAATGAAAATTTTTTTATAAAAAATTTAATTACATAAAAATGTAATTTTCTTATAAAAAATTTAACTTTATAAAAATTTAATTTTGTTATAAAAAATTTTATTTGATAAAAACTAAATTTTTTTATAAATTTATAAAAATTTAATTTTTTTATAAGAAATTTAATTTTATAAAAATTTAGTTTATTATAAAGTCTTCGACTTACGATTTTACTTTTGTAAAATCTTGCCCATTAAATTTTTTTATTGAACTCTTATTCAGACCTGTCACTGTATGAATGAATTTTGTCATTACTAACGAGCTAACGCAAGAATAAATTGTATTAATGAAACATTTCGTGCATATAATGTAAACTTTCAATAAGCTAATGAACAATTTAATTCATGAAATGAAGAATTATTAATGATGCTACTTCATTAGCCGATTGAATGTGTGTGTTTTCTCTCAGTGTAATCGATGTTGTTTTGTTTATATCTTTATTATAAACTTCGTTACAGACATGGAAAATTCACGTGAACATGAAGTTTCGTTTGAAGATTTTGTCTTAAGTCGACTTAGGTTGCTATCGCTTTCATGCAGAGACATACATAAGTCTGACATACTACCTCGTAAAATGGCAATTAAATTTACTACATACCCGTACATTGTTTAAGTAATAACCGGATCATAAAAGTCAACTTTACTACAAATCTGAATTCACATAATAAAAAAAATATATATGGAAATATAAAACATAAACTTAGCAGAATTGAATCCACTTGGAGCAAATTCCGGCATTTTGTAATACAAAAATAAAAATTCTTATATATATATTTAAGGACATCTTTGTGTAAAATGAAAAGTTTTTTTTTAACCCTAAAAATATTTCATATAAATTGAAAACACTTAAAACTTTAAGCATGACAAAACGTTTTAGTGCAAATAGCACCGAGTTGATTCATAAAATATTGTGTAATCTCTTGCTAACGAGTTGCTAAGATGTTGCTAATGAACTGCTAGGCATTTGGTAACTTGTTAGCAAACTGTTAGTGCAAAAAATATTTATATAAAAATATATAAATTTACTTAAGTGCATCTTTTAGCCTTTTCGTAAATGCATCACCAGCGTAACCGTTTGATCGCCAACTTTTTTGGACTGCCTTGCCTTTTTTTTAGAGTGAATTATATAATAATATATATTAAAAATAAAAAGTTTAGTGTAGTTGTCTTATTTTTTTCTTTTTTGATAAATCCCCTATTTGGTGCCACTTTTTGAAAAATGTCATCGGTCACCCAGTGCATCACTACTGTGTTGCATAATATGATTATTTGGCAATTCTTTTGTTAATCACTTGTTTATGGTATTGCCAATTTAATCATTTGCCTGTTTGCGTTTACGAGAGGAAAATTTATATAATTGTAGCAAATTCACTTTATGCATTACATGACAAAATTAATGATATATGATTCTGTAATTTACATAAAAGCGTAATATAAAATATTACTGGGTCTCTTAGAGACCAAACTTCAGTTTGGTTGTAGTTCACCAACAAATACATTCTCGAAGCCAAAAAATATCAATATAAGATTAGGAGACTTTTTGAAAAGTCGAATTTCATAACTGTCATAAATCACAAATAATCTATTGCAAATTAATAGCAGCTGTTATTTACGGGGTTTCGTCGGTAACGCAGCTTCTGGCAAGTGGCAACGCAACTTAAGTTGCTATCCACAATCCACCTATAATATATATATATATATATATATATATATATAAATCAAAAATTTTTGTGATTAATATTTGCTCTGAATAATAATATGGACTCAGTGTTGCCACCATTTCCATTTGCGCAGCTGCATTATCTCAATGTAGGTGAAATCGATTTTTCTAAGCCCCCAGATATGCTAGAGACTTTGGTGTTGGACTCAAATATCCGCCCTTGTCTTATCTCGATTGGTAGTGAAAATCGACAATATCATAAAGTGGTTTTCGGCATTGTTATTGTTTCATTATAAACCAGAGCTGGAAAATGTAATTTTTTTTATCTAGAATTTTTTCATATAGTTTATTCGTGACTGCGAGAGTTCTAAAAATAATATTTTCTTTAGTAAATCAATATTCTACTTCCTATTTAATGTTATAAATGTAAAAGTTTATAAGTTTGGATGTAAATATCTGATAAAAAAAGATAAGAAGAAGTATGTGAAATATAAAATTAAATTTTAATGGGCGTAACCCCATGGCCTTTAGCCATATTTTCTGTTGAGCATACATATATGTATATCATTTATCCGTTAAAATAAAAATTTTTTGGTTTAAAATTTAATGTTAAAAGCAAAAAAAAGAAGAATTAATTTTAAAAATACCTCAACCTCATTTTAAGTATGATGGCTGGCCACTTCAAATGGATTAAATGTTCAACAAGCCACACTCGTAAATCGTTCAACAAAAGTTTTCGAACCAAAAAAGAGTACATTTCTAATCAAACTACATATTAAAACATTATATTAAAAAAATTAAAATTCCAACAGAAATTCGGTAAAAAAAATTGCCGGCACAATTTGAACTCATCAAATAGTTTATCTAAATTATGATTTTGTAACAAATTCAAAAAGTGTGTGCATGTGTGTTTGTGGTTAATTTATTAAAACAACAGCAGTCAAACAAACAAACAACCACTCCTCTTAAAACAAAATAAAAAACACACTCACTCACTCGTGCCCTAAAAAGTGGCAAACAGAAGCTTTTCATAACGCTCCCCCTCTTAAAAGAATATTATAATATAAAAGAAATTTATATTCCCCTAGAAAAGTGGAAGGAAAACTGAAAAAACTTAAGTTTTATAAAAATAAAACAACAGCGCTAAGAAAAAATACATATAAATAAACAAACATTATAATTAAATGTTTGAAGTGATTAGAATGTGGAAACAGACACTTTTTTTATCAAAATATTATTTGTTATTTTTGACTCGTATATATATCATCAGGCCTTATGCTTAAAAAAAAAAAAAAAAAAAAATTTGTATTTGCATTTAGACGATCAATCATTTTGGCACACATTCGAATGCAATTACAGTTTAGGCTAAAGCAAAATATTGAATATTTAAATATTTTTTAATTTCTGATTTTTTTATCTGCTTTTTTTAGATAAACAGCTCTGAAAGTTGCCACTGTTTTATTAAATAGCAAAGCGTTACCATACTTTCTTGTGTTTCGCTATTTAAGTTGGTGAAAATTAAAATTTTTCTTAACAGACTTTAAATAAAGATGCTTTATTAAATTAAAGTTTGTTTAAAAATTTAAATTTTGAGAATTTTTTTCCCCAATTTTTCTTAACGCAAGTGTGTATAAGATAAAAGAACTTAGAAGCTTTATAGTTCGGTGTCTTCTATTCTCTCACAGGCTTGACGAAAAGCACAATGCCTGGTGGGAAAAAGGAATGATTTCTTAAGCTTAAATTAGACGTGACATACCCATAACTCCATAACCACTACCAAACCAAAATTCAATTGGTTTCTATGGTGAGAGATATGGCGCTATGGCGAGTCACGTATAATCGAATACAGTGTTGCCCATTAGTTTTGTTCGAACGGCTGCTCTCTGTGGCTATGTTTATGTCACGTCTGATTGAGCCTTTAATTCAACAACTCTTCAATACCTGGATTCAGTAACTTTTATAACGATAATCGTATCGCTATAACAAGTACATATATCTAACGAAAATTTATCGACTTTGCTATCCAGTCACATATTTTAACGTTCTTCGCTGTCGGTTGAAATAAAAAAGTAAAAACACAAGCTCAAATTTATTTAGGTTTTCTTTAATTCTTCTTTGTGCTTTTTGCTTATTTGGACATTTTGTATGCGGGGATCGTAAAAAAGAAATTACGGAATCATATTATCACATTATTGCAAACGCATAAATATATCGACAAATATTACGATTTTTGATTTGCAAAAAAGTTACTGAATCCAGGTACTGGTGGCAGGTTTTTGCTCTTTTTCCAGACCGTTTTGCAAAAAGTTTCCGAATCTAGGTAAAAAAAATCTGTAAAAAAGTGTATTAAAAAAAAAAATTTCTTTAATCAATATATTAAATTGAAAAAAAAATCAAAAGTAAATTAAAAATGTAATTGTGTCAATTAAACATTTAAATAAATTAAAGTTTTTGACTCAATTAAATTTTTTATTAAACTTTTAATCAATTAAATTTTTAAGCAAAAATTTAATTAACTTAATGAAATTTTTAATTGACTACACGGTGTGACAAAAAAAAAATACACGTGATGTCTTATTATTTTTCTGGTAGGTATTGTCGAGTATAACAACAATTTGTGTTTGAAATTTTCCAAACACCCCCAAAATCTAGAGTTACGGTTAAAACCCGGTTTTTCCTACCCGTATGCACTTATCAACCCCTAACTAACTTAACTTAGCGACTAAGACCTTTCGAACTATGTATGTTGTAAATTTAGAGATGGTAAAATTGAGCTTTCATTACAAAAAAAGCCTTCAGCAAATTGTAATGCGATGAATCAGAACAATTCACATATTCCATTTGCAATAACGGATGCGTATATAAAGCAGAAATCTACATCAACTGACACCATACACAGTGGACAAAACACAGAGAACACTGATGATGAAGTTATAGTGGCCTTTGGAAAACAGCTAGTTGTTCCGTTCTACTAAGTGATTATCAGAATATTTATAATTAACTTTGATGTTATTAGGGTTCCGTACACCAAAGGTGAAAAGGAACCCTATTGTTTTCGCTACGCTGTCCGTCTGTCCGTCACACGGTATTTTCTCAGGAACCGTAAGAGCTACGGACCTGAAATTTGGACAGAGTATGTATAACCTTGGCCGCTACAACAACAAATACATGAGAATTAAAAATTAAAGGGTGTTCCAAAACGAGCAACGAAAAATGTTAAAATCCCATGTAATATACATACAATTGTATATTGAAACTTGAAATTTGTAAAATTAGTGTATTTTTATACAGACTACAATAACTAACACTAAAATTTAAAAAATTTAAATTAAAGGGTGGTCCATCAGTTAATGCAATTTTGACTATGTAATTTTGACGATTTGCTATATCTTGGAATTTTCAAAAACGGTAAAATTAAAAAAACCGAAAATTATAAAATCGCCAAACCAAAAAAAAATCTCCAAAAATTAAAAAAAATCGCCAAAACGAAAAAAAAACGCCAAAATTAAAAAAAAAATTCTAACACTAAAATAAATCGCCAAATTCGAAAAAATCGCCAAAATGAAAAAAAAACGCCAAAATGAAAAAAAATCGCAAAAATGAAAAAATCGCCAAAAATATAAAAAAAATCGCGAAAATGGAAAAACGCCAAAAACAAAAAAAAAATCGCCAAAACAAGAAAATAAAGTGTCAAAACTAAAAAAAAGCCAAAACTTAAAAAAATCGCCAAAACCAGAAAAAAACGCAAAAAACGCCAAAACAAAAAACCGAAAAGACCCCAAAAACGAAAAAAAAAATTCCAAAACTATATAATGGGTGTTTTTTATTGAGGTATAGAACTTTAAGTTGGCATCACTTTTTTAACTGGCGGCCATTTTGTCAGCTGTCAAGTGAATAATATTTAGTTTGGTTTGCCATTTCATCATGAACAGGTTGACAAAAGAACAACGCTTGCAAATCGTGCAAATTTATTTCGAAAATAATGGTTCAGTTCGCGAAGTTTACCGCAAGCTCCGTCGATTTTATGGTCGACATAATCGTCCATCAGAGCAATTAATTCGGTTAACCATGGATCGTTTTCGCACTACGTTTACTCTATGTTATAATACGCATCCGCAGAGATGTCGAACAGTGCGCACCGAAGAAACAATTGCCGCTGTAGAGCAAAGTGTTGAAGAGGACCCGAATGAATCGATTCGCCACCGTGCACGCAATTGGAGCTTTGTCCATCAACTTTATGGAAGATTTTGCGCAAAGATTTTGGCTTGCGACCTTACAAGATCCAGCTTGTGCAAGAATTAAAGCCGCGAGACCATGCAATGCGTCGTGATTTTGGTGTATGGGCCGAAAATGAGATTGATCTCGATGCTGATTTTCATCGCAAAATTTTGTTCAGTGATGAGGCTCATTTTTGGTTGAATGGCTACGTCAACAAGCAAAATTGCCGCATTTGGAGTGAAGAGAATCCACATGAGACCCTTGAGACGCCATTACATCCACAAAAACTGACTGTTTGGTGTGCTCTATGGGCTGGTGGAGTCATTGGGCCATACTTCTTCCGAAATAATGCTGGAGAGTCAGTTACCGTTAATGGAGACCGGTATAGAGCCATGATAACCGACTATTTTGTTCCCGAATTGGATGGCATGAATGTGGATGAGTTGTGGTTCCAACAAGACGGCGCTACATGCCACACAGCGCACGTCACAATCGATTTATTGAAGGAAACATTTGATGAGCGCATAATTTCGCGGAATGGACCTGTCAATTGGCCACCAAGATCGTGTGATTTGCAACCATTGGATTATTTTCTTTGGGGATATGTGAAGTCGCTCGTCTACGCCAACAAACCAGAAACGTTAGGGGACTTGGAAGCCAACATTCGTGGCGTTATTGCCAACATACGGCCCCATATGCTCGAAAAAGTGGTTGAAAATTGGACCTGTAGAATTGGCTTTATTCGAGCCAGCCGCGGCGGCCACATGCCCGAAATCATATTTAAACATTAATGGCATAAAATTATCCTTCCAATAAAGCCAAATTGATGGACATTAAAACGATTTTCTTGTGTTTTATTTCAATTCGAAGTTCTATACCTCTAAAAAAACACCCGTTATTATATAGGATGAAGTTTGTATTAAATTACATATCTAATGTTCGTACGGAACCCTTCGTGCGCGAGTCAGAGTCGCACCTTACTAAATTTATTTGATTATTATTGATTATGTAATTTGGCTTACAAAGCGATACGAGCCTTAGCCTAACCAAATAATATACATATGTATTGGAAATTATTTTTAATTTGAAACTTTTATCGACAAAATATTTGACCTTCTTTCTTTTTAATTCTGCACCCATTTTCGCCGCAAACAATAACATCCAGAACAATTTTTTTACTTGTGCTACGAGATATTGAGTCCTAAATTATTATTATTTAAGGCACCCAGACCGTCAATATTAAATCAACTGTTTGTAATTTAATAATGCCCAACTTAGGTTGTGTAAAACTTACGAAATTAAATAACACACCATAAATTTATCTTTAAATTTCAAATTAACTCCCACGAATTCTAAATATACAATGATGACACTGAATGAATGTTGCAACTTGCACTAAAAAAATTCTTAATATCTTAAAAACTGTGCATTCTATAGGCCACCATCACACAACAACAACAACAACAACAACAACAACAACAACAACAACAACAACAACAACAACACATGGTGTTCTTTAGCACTCTATAAAACTGTCACAGATTTACGTGCGTAAATTTCAAAATGAAAATTTTCCTTTTTGTAAATTCTTCTCTAATGTGTGTTCACATTAATTTGCATCTGTAAACAAAACAACATACACATACACAACAACAACAACAACACCAAAAAGCAGCTAAAAACAGCGAAATAAAAAAATTATTTACTACAGAGAACAATGTTTTTTATTGCTGTTGGTTTGTTTTATCTTGGCCACTGTCAAAAAAAAAAAAAATGGCAATTGTAATTTAAATTAACGCTAGAGAACACACCCGCATGATCTAATCAGTGATTAAATTAACGCATTTAAGAATTATAAAAATATTTTTTGTAATTTTACCCCTTCAACTAACCAGCCCTGATGTGAAGAAAATAAAGGGGAACTCTTTTGAATGCAGATGAAAATTTAGTCGCAAGAATATTATGCTAAATCTTTTTATACAAAGTAATTCAAATCATAAATAGCCGGCTGCATTTCGAATTGGGCTGAAAAATTAGGTAATTTTCAAAATTATTTTGCAATAGAAAATTTTTCTTGTTGGACTAAAGTTTTCATTAATTGACACCAGACACAGAGGACCAAGAACGCGACCGCTGATGATAAAGGTGTAGCAGTGGAATTCGAAAACAACCTTGCTGTTCCGTTTTGCTAGTGTTTGTCAGAAGAATTACATTTGTTTTTTTAGATTTATTTATTCTTATGTTCCCATTTTAGAGGAAGCCAAGTTACAATTTTTTAATTATTTAATTTAATTGAATAAGACTGAGTTGATTTCTTCTTAGCCCCGGTCCAGACTTGCAATTTTTGTTGCAGCAACTTTTTATTTTTCAATGCAAAAGAGCGAGCGAGGAATACAAAAAGTATATATTTCTACTTCAACACTCTCACACATATTCAAGAATTGCTGCAACAAAAATTGCAAGTCTGGACCGGGACTTAAGTTACAAATGTTGGGACAGATTTATGTGCCTTCAAAAAAAGCAATGAATTGGCTAAGGTTACATGGCATATGGAATAGCCGATAGTCAATCAACCGGTAATCGAAGCCTTTACGGGAGTCTGCACCACATGCAATACAGTCCTAGCATGTCGCACATCATTAAAGGCCATGGGTAAGAGAGGATTCCTGCTTCGAGATGTGGATATTGATAATTTCTGCAGCCTCATCCGCTCACACCTTCTACGTATATGTATGATTTGATTAGGCTAAAAGTTCGTATCGCTATGTAAGCCAAATTACATGTGATAATTATTAACGAACAAATAACACCAAAGTCAATTGTAAATATTCTGACAAAAACTTCGTAGAACGGAACAACTAGCTGTTTTCCAAAGGCCACTCCACTATGTGTGGTGTCAGTTGATGTAGATTTCTGCTTTATATACTCACGCTCATATTCATAAAAAAATAAAATGAATTTGAAATTCATTTTAGAAAAATTTTGTATGGAAAATTTGAAATAAAATACATTTCAAATTCGTTTAAAATTTTATGAATATGGGTGTCAGCATTTATTGCAAATTGAATATGTGAATTGTTTTGATTCATCGCATTACAATTTGCTGAAAGTTTTTTTTGCTAATGAAAGCTCAATTTTACCATATTCACAGAATATGCCAAAACTTTGGCCGTTACAACAAATATGTATATGACAGTTAAAAATTAAGGGTGTTCTAAAGCGAGGAACGAAACATATTGAAATCCTAATGTAATAATAGATAATTACATATAGACACTTGAAATTTGCAAAGTTAGTGTATTTTTGTGCATACTACACAAATTAACACTGAAATTTAAAAAAGAATTAAAATTAAATTGTATTCTATCAATTAATGTAATTTTCACAACTTGCTTTATCATTGGAAACCGTAAAAAGCAAACTCAAACTCCCAAAATAAAAATTAAATCGCAAAACGAAAAATCGCCAAAATGAACAAAAAGCGCTTAAAGGAAAAATATCATCAAAAATAAATTAAAACGCTTAAATGCAAAAAATCACCACAAGTACAGCAAAAAACCGAAAAAATCGCCAAATCAAAAAAAAAACCAAAATAATAAAAATCAACCAAAAAACATGAAAACCCCGAAAAAAAATCGTCAAAACTAAATAAAACACCAAAACTAAAAAGTCGCCAAGAAGTGAAAAAATCAGCAAAACACACAAAAAAAAACGCTAAAAAATATGTATTTATAAAAAAAACCAAAAAAAAATCGTCAAAAACCGAAAAAAGCCAAAACTAAAAAGTGTCAATATCAAAAAAAAAAAAAATTCAAAAAAGCGCCAAAAAGAAGCTAGAAACTTTATTTATTTAGGGCCGTTATTATGACGTGCCATTAGTTAAAGATATAATTTTATTGGACGGATAAAAACTTTTTCATTATTACAACTTCATTTTAACTAAAAGTGAGCGATAAGTTAAAGGCAAGTTCTTCACCCTACCTGTAACTTTTATTGCGAGGTTTAATCATTTGAAGTTGTCACATACGTTGTTGTTGTTTCATACGTTGCCACACTTTCTAATTAATATCTTATAGGCAAATTTTATTTGAACAAAATATGACACAAAACAAAAAACAATACAATACAAACATAAAATAATACAAAAATAAAATGAAATAATTGACAAAAATGGTTTCAATTTGTTTGTAATCTGGTATCAGTGTTGCCAGAATTTTTAAGGATAATATCTGCAAAATGTAAGAATTTTTCAACAAAAAATCTTCAAAATCTGCATTTTATTTTTAAAATCTTCAAAAAAAATCTTCAAAGCAATTTTTAAAACAATTTTTTTATATTTTATTCGAAAAATTTATATAAATATGGATGTAAATGCGTAACATATATATTTTTTCGTTAAGCCATATTCATAAAATTTGAACTCGGTTTAGAGTGCATTTTATTTAATTTTGTTAGAAAAAATTTTCTTAAAATATGTTTCAAGCTCATTTTCCTTTTTTTTAGAATTAAAACCTTTAATGTATGAAGAATGCGCATTTCGTGTCTGCTTAAGAAACTCATCAGTAGACTTAAACCAAAAAATGTTTGAAATAAGATAAAAACTTCATATGTTTATAGAACGACTATCAATGTGTTATTAAGAATTAAAAAAAAAATAAAAATTATTTTGGGTTACAAATCGTTTAATAAACCAATTTCCATTCAAAGTTCGTTTTGTAAACCTTCTGTAAACCAGAAGCAAGCAAAAATTTTTACAAGCTAACATCTTCGATTTTGAATCCCTTATTATTTTTTCATAACCTTTTTACACTTAGCTACCTCATTGGTTGAAGTCGACTGATAAGTTTGGCGGCTTTTCCACACGCGAAGTTTACTTTGCAAAATCTTGAGTTTATTGAAGAAAAAAGAATATAGAATAAGATCTCTTTTCCCTTCTCTCCTACAAACTCAAGACTTTGCAAAGTAAACTTTGTGTGTAGAAAACTTTCTTTCTTAGGAGAAACAAAATGCATATAACCAGCAAACAAATAAAAATTCTTCATAGTTATGTGCAAATAATATAAAATGAATGAGAAAAGAAATCAGATATGTAAAAAGTCATTTAATTTGATGCATAAATATCCAAAGGACTTCGAAGCTGTGTTTTATTCAAGTTTACTTGACTGAAAAATCTTTCGACATTTTCAAATGAATGTGGTAGAAATATTACATTTTGAATAAACTTAGGGCCACAAAATCGCTTTCAGAATGAGCTCGTTATAGGTCAGATATTCGTTTCCAGAAGCTTGCAAAGTAACTTCTTTTTCTTTAATGAAGTCTTCTAAGTTCAAAAATTTTAACTGTCTATCTGTGAGTCCTTCACACAAAAGAAACCAGAAGTAGTAGCAGTATTAGGAAAAATGTAAAAAATGCAATAAAATTTTAGTTAAAAAATCTGCATTTTCAGGCCAAAAATCTTCAAATCTTCATTTCGTCTTTTTGGAGGGCAAAAATCTGCAAAATCCAAATAAATCTGCATTTCTGGCAACCGTGTCTGGTATATAAAATAGAGCAAGTTGCCACTAAGTATTTTTAACAATCAATATCCACAATATCCACAGAAATGTTGCCAACCAAACGAAAATTTTATTATTTATTTTATCGGACAGTTGTAATAATGGAAGCATTTAAAGTTCACTTTATAGTTCAATTTTGCTAAAGTTAGGATTAACTATCCGAAATTTTATCGTCAAGTCATAATAATGGCCCTTAGTTATATTGTTACATTCATTATGCAATTAGAGTTTTAATATTTATTAATACCCATGTTGATGAAAAAGAATGGAAGCTAAGAATATATGGAATATGTGATATGCCAAAGTAAATCTATTTCGGTGCTTTCATTTTTTCGTTTAAAAGTTGATTTCTATTTTCTGTAAAAATATACAATGTTATGCATTAAACTTTGTAAGACTTTAACTTTCATAACAATGACTTGAAAGAGAATTTCTGCGATGATAGTTAAAGAATACCCTGGATAAATGTAAAAACCCCACGATGCGTTACAAATTAAATACCGGAAGTTTGCCGGGTTTGTTTTTTTTTTCAGAGCTCCCCTCAATAACAGCCACCACCACAAAAAAACCGACTATTTAATAGTGGCCAAAAACAACCCTTAGATAAATTTAAATAGAAATAAAACTTAAGTAGAATAATTTATGGCATAAAGGAGCGCCTGCCATTTCTCCGAATGTATATACTTATGTATGAATAACACACAAAAAGCCGGTAAAGCAATTTAAAGCAGAAACTACCCCCGTGCAAGAAAAAGTGCGTGAATACAAGTTACTTTTGTGTGTTAAGTTATTTAAGAAGAAGTACTTTGAAATTCCATAAAAATAAACTAGAAATTCTAAGGCTTTAAGAAAATTATGAAATTAGAAATTGAAATCATGCTTGCATGAATGTTTTATGAGTTTTATTTTCTGCTTTTCAAAAAAAAAAATTAGCCAAACTCAAATTAGATACAACCAAATTTTGAATGGCAAAATAAGATAAAAAAATCTTTTTGTTTTTGCTTGAAAACTTAACCAACCATAATTATGACTGAGTGTGTAGTAGCAAAACTACACGAATGGTTGGACGCTTTGCCGCTGGCATGGTATGACATCATCCGCGTCATCAACTATCTACATACATATGTATGTATATAATATATTCTTTAGCGACTGACACCTCCGACATTATTACGACAAAAGCACCAACCAAGCGAGCGATCAGCCAGCCAACCGACATTTTATTATTATTATTATTATTACATATTAATTTTTTACTTTCAACAATAACAAATTTATTGAAACCCAACCGAACAGCAAAACATTAACTATCAGCCATTAATATTAAAAATACATAAATACATTAAAAAAAAAACTAAAGCAAATAACAAAATATATACGAACAAATTAAATTAATAAAAATAAAAACAACTGGCAAAACTGCCAACACAAATAACGTATCTACAAAAAAAAAAATAAAAACATCTTTTGAGAACAGTCATTTGTGTCTTTGTGCCAGTAGTTGTTGACTTCATGCGCTGGCAACAAACACACAGTCGAACATTAACAAAGTAATTTAAAAAATTTTGTTTTGTATTTGAGCACTAAAACTATTTTTAACAACAACAAAAATACGCATAAAATATTTAAAGAAATTAAATTAAGAGAATAAAAGTTGAGACAAAAATGTGCCAAAAGCATACACATAAAAATAGAGAATAAAAATCTCTAGCCTACTTTCAGTTGATTCGGGGGTTTAAGGTCTAGGTTAGTCTCCTTTCACATTCCAGAAATTGAAAGATGACAGTTCGACAAACACATGAAGTGAAGGGCGAGGGTTCTAAAAGCTACGGAGTATAGTCCACGACTATCTGTACTAAACATTTTAGGCAAGTTCACTTCTTATCCATATACATAATATGTCAATAAAAATCAAATCGTGCCATAACCGCCAAAAAAAAGCTTAAGCTACATAATTTTCGAATTTATCGATAATTTTCGATCTTAAATAATCGATTTTCGTAAAAAAACCAGGTTAAAAAAATGCGCCGGTTAAGCTTTTTGTGGCGGTTATGGCTCGAAATGTCGTTCGTTGGTAATCGCAGCACTTAAGAGCGTCTACACCGATTTCGCAAAAAAAGAATTTGTATTTTTAAGGAGAGAAAAATTTACCACTCCATTTTTTTTAATTTATCTAAATCCGGAGAACGACTGGACCGACTAGTCTATTATCTTAAAAATTCGTAGTAGTTTATAGAAATGGTATTAAGGAGTGAACAAGTAGGTGTGGCACCTCCCATATACAAAGCATGTATTTGTTTTGAAATATCTTTGGAACTAATACGGTAAAACAATTGAGGTTACTTCATTGACCGTATAAGTTGTTAGAAAAGAAAAGGTTAGGTTAGGTTAGGAAGGGTGGTGATATACCGCACCTCCACTCGGACACCCAATTTGGTCCATTGTGATTCCTTTCTGTTGCCCAAAAAGTAATATTTACCCTCCCATTTGTGTCCAGAAGTGACCCTATTATACATCATTAACCTACCGAATTCCGATGATGAAGCACCTGATTTCCTCTAATTTACACTTCCCGATATCAGTAATGCTTTCATGGAAACGTCTGCTCATCTGCTCGTCTGGTTCCTTTTCATCCCCGCACGTCCTGCAAAATCTGAAGTGCCAGTCTCCAAAATACTGGTTCTTGCTCTGACCGAGCAGTGAGCTGTCCTTCCTATTCATTTCCAGTAGCAGTTTAGATCTTCATAAGCCAAGTAAAATAAAATAAAAAGTGGGAATAAAATAAGTGGGCTTGGCATCTCCCATGTATTTTTTTTTTATATTTTTTTTGTTTTATCAAGAAACGTGAAATTGTGTGTTAACAACGATTTTTATAAAAATTTTACATTTGGGTGTGGCATAAAGAGAAATTATTTACTTTACGATATCTGAAAACCTAATACAGGAGTAACGTTGAAATATTGTGGGGATAACTATATTGCTATTGTGCATTCTCTCTGGATGCGTTGTGCCTTCAAAAATAACAACAGCGTACCGATCTTGCTGATTTGCTTACAGCATATTACTTGCTGATGGTCTAGAAGCAACAATCGGCTATTACTTTAATATATATATCAATTTAATGCCAATAAATGGCGTGGCACTTACCACATAGCAACAACAGTTATTTCAAGAGATCTTGGAAGCCAAAACAGTCAAACAAACATATTTTTCGCTGTAGGGCTTTTTCTAGTTTCAATAATTTTTTTGTTTTGGCGATTTTTTCGGTTTTTGGCGATCCTTTTAGTATAGATGCTTTTTTCAATTTTGGCATTTCTTTCGTGTTAGCCATTTTTTTTTTTTTGGGTTTGACGATTTTGTTTTGAGTTTTACAATATGTACAAATTTTTACTTTTAGCGTTTTTTTTTTAGTTTTGGCGCTTAATTGTATTAGTGTTTTTTTCGGTTTTTTTTTTTAGATTTTTTTAGTATTGGCGCTGGTTTTTCATTTTGGCAATTTTTTAGTTTTTTGGCGACGTTTTTACCTTGGTGATTTTTTCACCTTTTAGCGATTTATTTTATTATTGATGATATTTTTCATTTAAGCGCTTTTTTCATTTTGGCGAATTTTCGTTGCGATATTTTTTAATTTTTTGTTTTTTTTTTTATTTTTGGAATATTTCAACAGTTTGTCTTTTACGGTTTCCAAGATACAGCAAGTTGTTAATCACAAAAAATAGAATAAATCGTTCAAATGCGAAAAATCACCAAAAGTAAAAAGGTTGCCAAAAAACTAATATAATCGCCAAAACAAACAAAAACAGCAAAAGCTAAAAAAAGTTGTCAAAACGAAAAAGCGTCAAAATTGAAAAAAATTCCAAAAACCAAAAAACAAAGCAAAAGCTAAAAAAGTTGTCAAAACGAAAAGCGCCAAAACCGAAAAAAATTCCAAAAACAAAAAACAAACGCCGCAGCACATAACTCTTTGTGAGTGAGCCAAAGTCGCACTTTACTGAATTTATTTTAAATTTAATTTAGCTAAAATTTTAGCCTTATTGAAGCAAACACATAAGTTCTAACAAAAACTTAAAATTTAATCTCATTTTAACTTTGAAGTTAGTTCTTAATTTTGTTTGATTTATAAAAATTTTATTTCATTAAGTCTACTTAAAAGTTGGCTCATCCATTTTATTACACAGATATCTCTTTGTAAATCTTATAGGAATTTTTTACTTGCAGCTAATAAAAGTTATCCTTCAACTATTCCATACTACGCAATATTTTTATTCCCTTACTACAATAGGGAAAAAAATAAATAAGGTATTTCCGCAATTTCTTGAGAATTCTTTGGCAATTGCTCTCCCCAGGAAAGTTAGTGTGTTATTTTTATACCCTACAGCAAAAATGGTAGGTTTGTCATTTCGTTTGTAATTTCCACAATATTAATATGTGACCACATAAAGCATATATATTGTGGAAGTAATGTCCGTCTGTCCATCTGTGTCTGTACGTGAAACCCATTTTCCGCAGATCGAAGAAACTAATAGAGACTTCGGTGCTGGACTAATATATCAAAATTTATCTTAGCTTGATTAGTATTGAAAATCAGCAAAACCAAAAGGCGGTTCTCGGCATTGTAATAGTTTTATTATTAGCCAGGGCTGGAAAATTTGATTTTTTCATGGTATATGAAATTTTTTCAAATATCTTATTTGTGACTTTCAGACTACTAGAAGTAATTTTTCCTTTATTAATTAAAATTTTTTATGTCTTAGAAAGGTCTCTCCCTACTCTAGAGTAATTTCCTTTAAAAGTAATATTTTTATATTTGCCCAACCTATCATAAACTTTTGTTGGTGCTATGTAAATCATGAGCATTCATAAGTCTTAAGACTGCTTCTAATTGAGGCCCTATGCTACTTATAAGAAGCGAAAGGAACCAATATATATATATATATATATATATATATACATATATACATATATAATTAAAATGTCGAACGGATTATCTTGAGCATACATATATGTATACTATATACCACAGATTGACAAAAGTATTGTTTTAAGTACTCTTTGAGTATTGGCGGTCAAACAACTGTAAATGTGTACACCTAAAAACAAAACCACGATCTTAAGCATTAATTTAAAACCAAATGCGTATAAATATAAACATACAACAACTATTTTTATAAACATATTTTAAATTACGATGCACAAATAAGTGTAACTAAAATTTATAAGCTGTATGAGCTACAATCACATGCATGAGTATAAAAATACTTTTACTATTATTCGGCTATACATGCGTATGTACAGGCCTTTTTTTATTTACACACACACATAAATCATATTTTCAAACAGCCACCCACACAGCCACACATTTTTAAATTCCATTTTATATAGACAAATTTGTGCATACACAGAAAAAATTATTCCCAAAAGAATTTTTAAACAAATATTTGTTTGAAATCAAACTTAGTTTCAGTAAGTATTCTGTACTGTTCCACTAAATTAATTTGTACCAAACCACTGTATAGAGAAGAAACAGGCCACGACGTTTGTCGGCTACATTTCGGCATTTACATGTATACAACACGATCAAACAAAATAAACAACAACTAAACAACAACAACCGCACAACAGCACGTTGTTCCTATCAACAAGCAAGATAAACACCAACACACCGAAATAACATTTTCTCTCAGCCGAACTATGATTAATTTAAATTTTTACAAAATTTTTATCAGAATTTACAAAATTATTTGTAGGACCGCATTCAAATAAAATATTTACTGATTCAACGAATTTGGTTACTGAAAATGAAATTTAGTTTTTTCTGTGTACGGTGGCCAATGATAAATAAATACTGCGAGTATCATGCATATATTTTTGTTGTCCGATTAAATATCCATAGCCTGAGTGTAAGCATACTCCGACTATAAGTATGCGAAGAGTCAATACGCTTGATACGCATGTGCTCTTTTATTTTTAGTTTAAGCCTATTTTAGTTTTTCATATAAACGAAGTAGAGATGCTCTTGTATGTTGGAATCGGCTATAGTCATAGTTGTTTGAGCGAAAATTCTGAGTGTACGAATTGTTTACGCTACAATTGTGGTTATACGCAGTGACTAAAATTCAGACTATTTACTTGTGTATTTTTATTTAATTTTTTGAGTACTCATTGTTGGGTATATACATTTTTTTACTTGTGTAGGGTATATAAGATATGGCACAGTCGAATATAGCACTCTTACTTGTGTTTTCTATATTTAATGTACCAGCCAGCCAGTCTTGTATGGAATGAAATAAAAATTTATTTATGTTTATGTATGTGCATTGAAACTGGGACAAATAAATGTGTTTACATATATTTTTCAAGGAGAATTTTTCTTTTTATTTTCTCGCTGACTGGTGGTGGTGAACTTTAACCACCCAAACGACGAAGTTCTTATTATGGAATACCATAAAATATAATAAAGAGATAAAATTGAAGCGCAAGTTGGTATGTGTACATTTTATATTTGTTTGTAGGTCACTAGGAAGCTTTAAGCGTATTTAAGACGCAATAAATTTTATTGCCATTGGAGGAAAATATACTATTTAACATTGGAAATTGCTGGCAGGATTTTTAAATATATTTGCTATGTAATTATGTACATATGTATTGGTACATACATACATGTGCAAATACATAAGAGTATCTATTTATTTCTTATGTACTATTTACGTATATTGGCTTAATGCGTAAAATATTTTGATTGGATGCTGAAAGAATCTGAATAGATATTTAAAACTTTTATTGAAAGCTTGAGAAGGAATAATTTTCAAGGTGAAATTACTTGTATGAAGGTAAATAATACAAATATAATTGATTACATACAAAATTATGTATATTGTCATCTAAGATGCAAAATGCCCTAACTAACATTTTTATACGTTCATACGTATATCAGCAAAAGCGCTAAATCAGCAAGCGACTTGTCTTGAAAATTTTTGTGAATTTCACTCAAGAAGAAACTTAGTGCTTTTTATATAAATTTTCTACTCAATCGTCTGGGTTATGGAAACAGGGATATAGTTAATAGGGCATTTAAATTACCTCGAAATCTAGTACTTACGAGATTTCTAGCTAAATCTTGCTGCTTTTTACTAGATTTCCCATACAAAATAAAATATATTTTGTCAGTAGATTTGTAGGAAATCTAATTAAAATCTAATATATTTATTTATTTATTACTACCCTGTACAAAATATTTATAAAAAAGATGACTGAATTAGCTACGGTCTACTTAAGAAGGTGTGTGTCTTAGCTACATTGCAGTTATTTGGTTGTAGTTTTGGAAATTTTTTGATTAATGGGTCTTGTTTTGGATAAAAAAATCTTGATAAATGTCAAAAAAAAGTTGGTCTAAACGGTATAAATTTTCGTAAAGATTTTAATTAAAATCGGCTAAATCTTGTGTTGGTGTAAATGGCCTATAAGACATTTTGAATTTATTGATCAAGAAAATATTAAAAATTAATTTTGGTATATATTTTTTTTCACTTAAATAAAAGAGTTTGGAAAATAACAATTTTTTCTATTAGTTCCTGATTAAATTTTTCGAAAGGCGGCAACAAATATCACTCCCAGTCGACATACATAAATACACATATTTACATGGCCTTACATTATCTTGGAAAAAACAGTGACAATTTCTTTTCTTTAGCCATTTAATTTGATTTTTTTTAATTCAGTGTTTTAGTCAAATAAAAATCAAACTGAGTTGTCATTCAAAGTTTTTCTTTTTCAAAGAATTTTTAAAATGTTTTGTGTGGTACGCTTTCAGTACTCTTTGAGTATTGGCATTCTAACAACTATGAATGCGTATAGCCAAATATATATAACAATATATCAACAACTATGTTTATACATATTTTTTCAAATATCCAAGAAATATGTTTATACATATATTCCATTCCATTTTATGCGGTGGCAAATGATGAATAAATAAATATCCCGACTATCATGCGTATATTTTTTTGTCCGATTAAATATCCATAGCCTTAGTGTAAACATAATCTTACTGTAAGTATGATAAAGAGAGAGATAGTCAATGCATTTGATGCGCATGTGCCTTTTTATTTTGACTTGTAGCGTATTTTAGTTTTTTCTATAAACGAAGTAGAAAGGCTCTATGTAGGCATCAGCTTTAGTAATAGTTGATTGAGAGAAAATAGCTGAGCGTATTTGTATTTGTGCTACACTTATGATTAAACGCTGTTACTAAAATTAAGACTATAACGTTTTCTGGTAGGCTAAAGGCCTTGTGGAGTACATCATTTCTTTAATTCGAGAAATTCGATTACTTCCTCAATATCAAAAATGATCGATAAATTAAAATTTTTAAGGACTTTGTGGACCGAAATATTTTTAATTAATAAATTTTTACATCGATTAGGATCGGAAAAAAATTTGAAAATTTTTTCTAAATTGTTTTTTTTTAGCATCGCTGGCAAAATATTGAGTATCAAGTATTTGGAGCATTTTTCGGGTACTCAATGCTCAAAAATAGTTACTCGATATTTTCAAAGTTGTATTCTTTTTTAAAGAATTTGAATGCATAATTTAGATGACAAAATACAACTTTACTTAAAAATACAACTTTTCTTGTCTTCTTTAAAAAAAAATCACATTAGTTAATAAAAACGTTTTCACTCCTAATAAAAAAAGTGAGAATTGAAAATACTGAAGTTAAAAAGCTTGAATAAGAAAAGTTATCTCTTAAACTAAAAAAGTATTACATTCGGGCCTGTTCTGAGAGTCACGGTCATTTAAATCACGATGATTTCAAAAAGAAACTATTAATAGCTGAATTGTTAGTGAATTTGTTTTGTATTTTAAGTTTTTGTCACATATAATAGAATATTTCATTCCAACTTCCACCGCTATAAATCGTGAAATTTACAAAAGCAATGATTTAGCTTTCATTAATTTTTTGAAATCACCGTGATTTGACATGACCCGATTTATATTAAAAGGGTTGCATATTTAAAAATTCGTTGAAAGTATTGAGTAGTATTGAGTACTCAAATGAATAGTATTGAGTAATGAAAACTAGTAGTAGAGTGGTGACGTTGGCTGCAGTAGTTAGCATGTTGACTACAAAACCCAAGGTCCTGGGTTCAAGCCCGGTCTCCGACAGTCAGTAAATAACAACACCACGCATTTTGCTGAGGTGCTTTAGTGTCCATTTGTATCAGTTGTTGCAGGGAAAGGTCTAGTGATGAAGGCCATTGAACTATACTGACTTCAGCAGATACTAATCCTAATCCTAATGAGTAACATCAGAGCGCGCTCCGTCGTCGGTATTGTTCAGCAGAGTCATCGGCGAAGTAAAATAACTAATAAAATGGCTTCAAAAAATTTAATACGCCTCATTGACACCAGAGGCGCTGCAGTACTGTATTATTAAAAAACGTGCAAAAACAGAGTTGGAAAAGAATGAAGCAATTTCTAAAAAATATAAAGCCATTTACGGGGCCTAGAATAGTCTGCGAAAGCTAATTTTAAAATTACTTCTTCAAAGTCAAATTTTTAAAGTGTAATTTTTGAAAGTTTTTGTTAGCAAATTATTCATATTCAAACTTGATGTGTTTGAAACTTTTGAATGATAAATGGCTTATTGTGAGGTAAGATTTAACTAAATAAATCAAAGCTATGTAAATAACTTGGTTTATATGTATGTATGTACACGTTGGATCCCCTTATACCTGTAATTTTATATCTCTCATTTCCTCCCAAAATTAACTAAATCAAAAACAAAAGCAAACAATAGTTACCAAAAAGAGGAAAAGAAAAGAATAAAAAAAACCACAACAAAAGTAGTTTTTGCAAAACAATGATATCATCCATCCTACTTGAGAGGCCAACCAATATCTTGAAATTTTCACAGCTTAAACAAAATGCAATCCTTCAAAAACAAATATGTATACAGTGTGTGTTTTATTTAGAACGACACCACAACAATCCGGTTTCTGGTTCCATCTTTATTTCTGGTTATTTCTCAATTTCAGCTGCCAAAGAGCACAACATCAAAATACACTTTAATACACACTTATACGAGTATGTACATATTTACGTTCCCAATAGCCAGTCATGGTTCACAATTCAACTAAAATCTATTTAATGCCATAAACAGCCTTTGGCATTAATAAAGCCTTATTTGTGGTCTGTTTTCAACTATAGACGGAAGATACTTAGTTACTCTGTATTCGCATCTTTTTTTCAAGTTTAAGTTCAAAACCACTGTGGAACAATGAAAAAAAAGTAACAACTAAACAAACCAAAATAAAAAAGATGATAAAAAAGCTTTTGTTTGTTTAATTCTGGTCTCGTAATTTTTTGAAAACGCAAAAAAAAATTAAACAGAAAAACAGATGGATGGACGGACGGGGCAAAATAGACTGATAAATCTATGTTTGTGTGGGGAAAGAGGCCTTCAATTCCGCTTGTTTGTTAAATGATAGCAACAACAAAACGACAGCAGCACTTGGAGCGCACAGTAATACATATTAGAAACTGGTTAAATCCATAATAGACATTTAAGGAAATACTCGTTCGATGGTTTCTTACTTTGTTAAGTGCCTTGAAAGAGATGCGAAATTATATACAAACATAACATGTATGTATGCTCATATGTATGTGTCTGTGTACATACGTACATATATGTATATGTATATACACTAGTTCTATAGTTTTGATGCATAAACGCGTATGTCTGCAAAAGAATTTTATTTTTTTTTTTATTTTTTTTTCACAGTCACATCGCTTAAAAAGTTCTTATGAGGCCTTGGCAAGGCAATATTTTTTGTAATGAGCACATATAATTTCTATAACAGTCGAGTGAAATATAAGTTTAAATTAAAAAATGGCCAACACTAAAGTACGTGAAAGGCCAATTTGTCTATAATCACGTGGAATAATTTTCTTGTTCAATTTCAGTATGGAAATTACTTTTTGTAACCGTGACTCACACGTGACTGGTCGTGATCACTTAAAATATTTGCTTCAATTCAAATCCAATTTCTTCGCTAAGTTCACTTATTTTATTTTCTGAAGAAGTATCATATTTTGGCAACAATGTGAAAATGTTTTTGTAAATGTGATTCTCGAGTGACTAACCGTAACCATGTGAAATATTTACTTATTATTTTCTTCAATTTCCGATATCGTTAATACAAAAACAAACAAAAATATTCTAAGCCAATTGAAGTTAGTTTTTGTAAAAGTGACTAGTGAATGCTCACGCGAGACTAAGTATACATTTCAATAATCAAATCATAAATATGGAAACAAATAACAAAACAATAATAACTAAACTAAGCAACGAAGTAATTCTTTTTTAAAGTTGGTTCATAATTTTTGTAAAAGTGACTCACGAATTAGTAACGCGTGATCTAGTAGCAATTACTTACTAAAGTTTTTTAGAAGGCCATAATAAAAAAAATGTTAACCTTAAGTTAAACGACTTTTGATGCTAAGTAATACTTTTCTTGGTATTGAATTCTTATTCACCTAAGTTGTGCATTTGTTATACGAGTGACTCACTCATGATCACTCTTAAACACACTTAATTTTTGCTTCTAACTCCCATTTCTAATGCCAATAATAAGAAAAAACTATTTTATTTCAAGTTGACTAACATCTTTTTTGTAGACGTGACTAAAGCATGGTCACGCGTGACTACGTCACATACTTTATACTTGTTTTCTTCAATTTAAATTTTATATAGCATTAATCAATTCGTTAACTTTCTCTTTACTTTTTTTTGGCGTGACTCACAGTTTGTTATCACGTGGCCAAATAAAATACTTGTACCTGGATTCTGTAACTTTTTGCGAATCGAAAATCGTAATATTTATTGACATATTTATTCGATGGCTTTAACGATAATGTGATTCCGTAATTTCTTTTTTACGATAGTCTCCAGCTTTATCTTACTCACCATTTAATTCAATATTCTATGGTATCTCTGTATAGAAAATGTGAAAATAAGCGAAAAGCACAAAGAATAATAAAGAAAAACTCAATGAATTTGATCTTGTGATTTAATTTTATTTTTATCGAACCGACAGCGAATATCGTTAAAATATGTTACTGAATAGCAAATTCGATAAAATATTGTTATATTTATTATAGCGATACGATTATCGTAATAAAAGTTACTGAATCCAGGTATTGGAAATGTTTTTAATTAATTTCAAAGTTTACTGCCAATTATTAATAATGAATGCCCTTAAATATAGTCCTTTTCGCGCACTGACTTTCTCAAGCTCACGCTCTATCACGCGTGATTTTTATCATCCATTTTTGGGTTTTTTTTTTAATTTAAAACTGTTTTTAAATTAATAAAAAAGCTATTCCTTTAAGTAAATTCTTTTTTTGTAGGCGTGGCTGGCTTATGCTCGCGCTTTATCACGCATGATGAATAATCCATTTATTAGTTAAAAATTATTTTGGCATTAATAACGAAATGATTCTCTTAAATATAAGGACTATACAGCACACGTGACTTTCTCATGCTCACGCTCTATCATGCGTGATGTTTTTTGATCCATTTTTTTAGTCATTTAATTTAAAATTTTCTTAGCATTTATAAAGAAATTATTCCCTTAAGTAAATAAAGTTCTTTTTTGTAGACGTGACTGGCTTATGCTCACGCTTTATCACGCTTGATGCTTTGTTATCCATTTCCTGGCATTGCATTTGCATTCCCTTCAGTTGGCCTATTTCTTTCTTTTTTTGTATGGCGTGACTCATGTCTGGTCACGTTAATCATTTGAGAGCCTTATTCATTTTTTTCCTTCAATTTCGAATTATGATGTTAATGAGTAAATAATTTCTTAAGCTAATTTAATTTTTTTTATGTGCATGCATCGTAAGCGTAAACTCTCGTGATAGTTTTTATTTATATCTTTTTTATTTAAAATTTTGTTGACATTTATACAGAAATGATTCCCTTGAGTAAGACATGACAAACTAATGCTCAAGTTCTATCACGGGTGATGATTTGTAATCCATTTATTGGTATTGAATTTGTATTCCCTTTAGCTGGTTTTTTATGCATGACGTGATTCATGCCTGGTCACGCTTAATCACGTGTGAGCTTTAGTAATTTTTTTTTTCAATTTCGGCTTATGATGTTAATAAGTAATTAATTTTTTCATGTGCATACATCGTAAGCGTAAACTTTCGTGACAATTACCAATCACCCTTATCACGTGAAATATTTCCCCTGAACAAAAAAATTATGAATTAAATTAGAAAATAGTATACTGATACAACAACGAAGCAAACATTGGCGACCACAATTTTAGGGAAACACATTTCACTTGAACTTTTATTCCCGACAAGGGTGAATGACTAATCGTGAGCCGCAAGTTGCTTATTACAAAAAAAAATAAACTTTCTGACTGAAAAGCCGCACCTTCTTAATACTTCAGTAGCACTGAGAACAATTCAAATAATATAAAAAAATATAAATCAAAGATTAAAACTTTGTTATTCCAAACTTCCATTAAATGCTTAAATGAAGCATTTGTCTGTAAGCCTCTTATTGTAATCAACCAAACTGGACATATGCGGTTTTGGATAAAAACCACACAATATGCGTGTTAAGCTACGATCACACCTGTCAAACATTTGCCCAAAAAAACGTTACCAACAAACACTAATGAAAAAAGTTTTCATCCAGACGCGTGTTTATCAAATTAAGCAGTTTCGAACACAACTAATAGATAATGTCATAGAATCCAACACTATTGGCTACTCTTTGACTTGACAAACTTTTCTCCGAATTGAAAGATTTTGCTTTAGCATTTAGTGGTTACGCTTGAGAAGTGTGACCGACCGTACTTTTACTTTCGCTATATTTGGAAAAAGAATGCAAATTTTTTACAATAGGATATATTACATATTAAGCTTATTATTCTTATGACGCTTTTCACAATCTACAGTTAAAAGGTAACAGGGACTTTAACGGCAGGTTTTGTATGAAGAACTTGCAGTTAAAGTTCATGGAGTACTTTTATTGTCGCGAAGCAGTGTGAAGTTGCACCGGAGATATAAAGTGGCGTCGAAGTAGAAATAAAACATTGTAGAAGAGTTCTGTTGTGCGATTTAGTAACTTTTAACGATCCGACACTCGTAATTTTTGTCTATACCTTTTTTCGCTTGCCATATTTCTGTTCATTTTTGTTGATAAAATTAACAGCACATAAATAATTGTCGCTGAAATAACGACACAGCTGACATTATCATTCAGCGAATATCGTTAAAAATGTTAGTGAATAGCAAATTCGATAAATATTCGTTACAATTATTTTAATGATGCGATTATCGTTAAAAAAAAGTTAGTGAAGCGCACTACTCATAATTGTGAAATTAGGCGCAATGTGAACAGGGCCTTCTCAAGGAAATAAGAAAACTGAATTTAATAAAACTGGCGCTCAATTAAAATTATTCTAAATATATTCGAAAATAACTTCGAAACTAGACAAAAAGTTCACTTTATGTATAAGTCTTGATAACCCTGCGATCTAGACTAAGATCTAGGGAAAGCGTTAATATTAATCACTGCCCAAAACTATTTCGATATGTAGCTTAAGTTCAATTAAAGTTTTCCACCATAAAGTACCCAAAACTTAGGCCAACACTGCTTTCAAAACAATAGCAAGAAACATCACGTTTTTGCATTGTTTTGTTTTCTTGTTTAAGATAATGATGGTTGGTGATCATCATAGTCTTCAGCACAATGACGACAAAATTTAATGTTAAAGTTTCTGATGTGTGATTAAAGAAACAAAAGAAAGAAAACATAATAATTGTAATATTTACAACGTTTTTGTACGTTTCAATATTGCAAAACCCCTTGGCAATAGTTTTGGCATTGACAATGATGTTTTGAGATTTATTAATGAGCTGCCTGCCATCTTTTGAAAAACATTAATAATTTCCTGCAACAATTGCCTTTCTAACAAACCAGTTTATTTGCAGTCATAAAACTCGTATAATTGAAGATAATAGTTTTGTTCTGACAAGAAATTAAATGTTTTTGCTCTTCAACAGAATTCAAGTTAAAATTCAAGCAATTCCAAGTGTTAACGCTAGAAATTGAAGAGAAAGTTTGTTTCGAAGTTTTATAAGTGTTTCACAATGTGGATTAAAATCTACATACATATGTAACTTTAAGTTGGCAATACTGTTTTATATGCGCGCCATTTTGAAAGCACTTATCTATTTTGTTTGATTGTCTATTTCATCAGCAATATACAGGCACCTGAACAAAGCCCGCAAATTGTGCAAATTTTTTTTTACCAAAACGTGGCAAACGTTCGCCCAAGTGCAAATCGCCCGGAAAACAAAAATGTAGAATTACACAAAAATTAAAAAAAAGAATGGGTAATTGTTCCTCGACTTTCGGCGACTCAACATTTTTAATGATTTGGTTACTTGTTCATAATGAATATTTGCCGAATTTCCTCAAAATATTAAAATATAAAAAAATCAATTTTTTTTAGGGATTATTTATTCCAAATTTGGGTGATTGTACTCGTACGTACCGAACAAACACCCCAAAAACTTCGGGCGATTATTTATTTTACACTTTTGGGTTATTCCTCACTAACGACGAGTCAAAAAATCGCCAAAATGAAAAAACCCGCTTAGATGAAAAATATCACCAAAAATAAAATAAATGGCTAAAATGCAAAAAAAAAATCATCAATAGTAAAAAAGGTTGCCAAAAAAGTAAAGAATCGTCAAAAACCGAAATAACTCATAACTAAAAAATAGATAAAACAAAAAAAATGTTGTAAAAAAAACAAAAAAAATTGCCAAAAACCAAATACCAAAATGAAAGAGATTTAAAAAAAAACTACAAGTCCAAAAATCGCTAAAATGAAAAAAAAATCACCAAAAATAAAATGATTCGCTAAAATCCAAAACAATCACCAAAAGTTAAAAGGGCGCCAAAAGAAAACTAAAAAAAATTATCAAAACCCGAAGAAAACCGCCTAAACGAAAAAAACGGCTAAACTAAGAAAAAGCGCTTAAATTAAAAAAAAAAATAATTTTAAGAAAAATTACCAAAATAAAAAAGAATTAAAAATTTAAAAGAATAAAAATCGCTAAAATGAAAAAAACGCTCATGTGAAAAATATAACCAAGAATTAAAAGGGCGCAAAACAAATAAAAAAAAAACCTCAAACCCCGAAGAAAACCGCCAAACCGGAAAAAAACGCCGAAACTAAGAAAAATGCTAAAACTAAAAAAAAAATTAATGTAAAAAAACGAAAATCGCCTAAAACCGAAAAAATTATCAAAATGAAAAATAATTAAAAAACGATGAGACCAAAATCGCTAAAATGAAAAAAAGCTTAGATCCAAAAAAAAAAACACCAAGTTAAAAGAGCGCTAAGAAAACCAAAAAAAAATTGACAAAAACCGAAAAACCACCAAAACGAAAAAAACATCAAAATTAAAAAAATCGCTAAAAAAAATTGGTTAAAAAAATCGCCAAAAAAAGAAAAAAATTACCAAAATGAAAAAGAATTAAAAAAACGACAAGACGAAAAATCGCTCAAGTAAAAACAAAAAACGTTTAAATAAAAGTACACGAAAAATAAAATTAATCTCTAAAATAAACAAAAGTTAAAAGGGCGCCAAAAATTAAAAAAAAAATCCTCAAACCCCAAAAAAACCACCAAGCCAAAAAAACTCCAAAACTAAGAAATATCGCTAAAACGAAAAAAAAATATTGTAAAAATATAAACAAAATCACCCAAAACCTAAAAAAAATCACCAAAATTGAAAAAACGCCAAAGCTAAAAAAACGTCAATACGAAAAGAAATCGCCAAAACGAAAAAAGCGTCGTACGTAACCTTTCTCTTGAGAGTCAAACTCGCACGTTATTAAATTTGTTTTGCTATTCGTAAACATAAAAGGTATTCTGGATTCGCTTTAAGAATAAATCGGATTTGATATAACTCTTGGTCCTTGTGAAAAGTTAAGCTATAATCATAAATTTTTCTTACAATATTTGTGAACAAAATCAATTCATTATCCACATGACTGAATATGGTAATATATGGTGTTACAAACACGTGCACATACTTAATGTAATAATTAATAATATATACATAAATATGTATGTAAAAGGTCCGCCATCTAACGTTTTTTTTTCAACTAGTGCTTATTTCGTTAATGGTAACACTTAGCTCATGTCTGATTTGACAGATAATTAGTTTTATCCTTCCGCTGAACGAGCCAACTGACCATGCAATGCGTTTTCGCTTCGCTAAGTGGGCCTGCGATCGACTTACAGAAGATGCCGATTTTGCCAAAAAAAAAAATCATCTTTTCAGATGAAGCTCATTTTGATCTTGGCGGGTATGTAAACAAGCAAAATTGTCGCATTTGGGGCACAGAAAACCCGCACGCATACATTGAAAAGCCGACGCACCCAAAACGAGTCACTGTTTGGTGCGGACTTTGGTCCAGGGGCATAATTGGGCCATTGAGCAAGGAGTGTCCGTTACAGTCAATGGCGATCGTTATCGGGCCATGTTGAACGAATTTTTGTTCACAAAAATTGAAGAGGAGGATATTGACAACATTTGGTTTCAACAGGACGGCGCTACATGCCACACAGCCGAAGCTTTAGTATTTTTTTTTTATAGCATTTTCAAACAAAAAAAGTTATCTGGCGGACCCTGCACATAACGTTACCTTAATATAAAAACGCCCTAACTCATTATATTTTTAATATCGAGTTTTTTTTCATATTTCGATAGATGAGCGATGCTCAAATGCATCGAAATATGCTAAAAAGTCGATTTGAGAAAAATAATGAGTTAGGGCGTTCTTATATAAGGTAGATATAACCGAACTCGTTTGAAATTTCTGCTACCAAATTATGATGTCATTAACTGGAGCCGGCTTTAACTGGCCAAATATTGAAATGAACAAACAAATCAATACCAGAAATAATTAAAAAATTATACAATATCTATAACAAAATAACAATAACAAATAGCGACAATAGCAAATATTTGTCTAACCAGTCTTATTGATCTTTCATAAGCAATTTATGTTAATTTTATATAAAAATATAAAAAATATACGTCTAATGGACACATAAACAAACAAATCAAATGAAATAAATTAATGAATAAGTAGAAATAAAATAAGCAACAATTGCCTGTGAAATCACAGCAATAGCAACAATTACTAATTTGCCATGTGGATGCGCGGACAACTGAAATTGCAACTGCTGAGGCAGGCAGCAGCATTGCTGGAATGCACCAGCCAAACTAACAAGAAATTATTGGCATGTGTTGAAAAATCATAGGCTGCTGTTTATGTACATATGTATTGTATGTATTTTTATCTCCAGTGAATTTGTTGCATTAAAATTTATTATTCAAACATTTCATTGAAAATACTCTACAATCAGCTGGGGAGATAAAAAAAATATTGGGTCTATTTATTCATTCCGTTCCGTATGTATGTATGTATTTACATATACGTGTATGTATATATGTATATCTTTTAAAAGGCTTTTTTAACAACAGCCGATACTACACCACGTCAGAATTAATAAAAACAGGGACGTTGAATCAATTTCACGGAAAGCGTATACCGCAGGAATGAATAATTGCAATTTGCATATCGATCGATAGTTCTTTCCGTCGAATTTTCCTTTCCGTGCGGAATCAATAATACCACCCATTAACATTGTATGTATAAATATATATATATATATGACTATTCGACCTTTTTTATTTAACGTATGATGTGGTTTTTATAGAATTACTCCATTCAGGCTTCCAAGGTCATTCAAATTGATTTAAATGCAAATAAAAGACAATTTTATTTCATTTTTTCATATCCGAAGTTTCGTTGGGATTTTCCAACATCTTCAGGGATACTATTTTTACTGAAATATATACTATCCTCTAATAAAATTTGCATTTAAATTTTAATAATGTTATATTACGCGACATGACAACATACAACATAAAACACATAATTTAAAAATAATTGCAAAAATAATCAAAATTGTTAATATCACAGTATAAAGCTTTTCTTAACGTTCTAATATCACAGCTGTACTTACACTCCAGTATGTAATTCTTATATAAATTTATATATACAGAATCAGTTAGTAGAATGATTATAAGAAACGCATTTCGAAATTTCATGTATTATATTCCATCTATAAGATTAAAAAAAAATAGTCAAGTGATTTTACATTTCAGCTAATAATATGATGTTTGACTGTTCTCAAATGATATACGAGAAGTTTTAAAATCGTTAGTATCACAATATGAAGATAATGTTTTTTTTTTAGTTTTAATAATTTAAAGTTGAGATAAACATACTTTTTATATCGATAGATACACTATTAATAATTTGACACCTCTAATCATTGCAGCAGGAAAAGAGATACAGATCAATGAGCATAATTCTACAAAAACGAGCAACAGTGGCTGCTCTGGCAAATCTTCAAAAAATAAATAAATAAATATTTTAAGGTGTTTTAAATCTTCATAATAAAATCTGAATACTGCTCATCCATACCGTAGAGTGTATCACAATACGCAAATAATTGCTTAATTCACAACAATCTTTATCGTGTATTTGTGTATCAAATACACTTTTGGTTTTTTAATTGTGAACACCCTCTGTGTTGTGTATTAATGTATTTCGTATTTTAAATGAAAAAAGAAGAACAAGCTACATACAAATTCTCTCAGAGAGCCTCTCTTTGAATACAACATTTTAAAAACATATGAAATAAAAGTGTAATAGTGTATTTCATTTTTGTATGAAAATTTCATACAACAAATGTTACACTCTTGTATTTAATATGATAATACAATCGATACAGAGATACAAGGGGTTTTGTGAATTAAACAAATGTTTTTTTTTAGTTTTAAGAATAATAAGAGATAAACATAATTTTTATATCGATAGCTACACTATCGATTATTTGACAACTCTAACCATTGCAGCAGGAAAAGCAGTGTTGCCAGAATTTCTAAGCATAAAATCTGCAAAAGTTAACAATTTTTAACGAAAAAATCTTGAAAATCTGCATTTTATTTTGAAAAACCTTTAAAAAATCTTCAAAGGAATTTTAAAAAAAAACTTTTTTTTACATTTTATTAAAAAATGTACATAAATATGGATGTAGTATATACATTTGCAATATAAATATTTTTTCATTAACCCATATTTATAAAATTTAAAACCGGCCTAAAATGTATTTTATTTAAAGTTTTTAGGAAAACTGTTCTTAAAATAACTTTCAAGCACATTCTATTTTTTTACGAATATAAGCCTTTAATGTATGAAAAATGTGCATTTCGTTTCTGCTTGAGAAACTCATCAGCAGACTTCAACCAAAAAATTTTTGAAATGAGGAAAAGAATTTCAAATGTTTATAGAACGACTATCAATATGTTATTAAGAATTACGTACACAACCATAATAGGTAATATTCATAAAAATTATTTTGGGTTACAAAACGTTTAACAAAATAAATTTCAATGCAAAGTTTTTTTTTTGTAAACCTTTTGTAAAACAAAACTATTTTTTATGAATACGGCAGAATAAGCTTCGAGTAAAAATCTTTACAAGTTAACATCTACGATTTTGAATCCACTTTTATTTTCTCATTACTTTTTTACAATTAATTGCCACATTGGTTGAAGCCTACTAATGAGTTTGGCTTTTCACACGCAAAGTTTACTTTGCAAAGTCTTGAGTTTGTTGAAGAAAAAAGAATATAGAATAATACCTCTTTTCTCTTCTCTCCTACAAACTCAAGACTTTGCAAAGTAAACTTTGCGTGTGGAACCCCGTCTTTCTGCAGGAGAAACGAAATGCTTTTAACCAACAAACAAATAAAAATTGTTTATAGATATATGTGCAAATAATATAAAATGAATGAGAAAAGAAATCTGATATATAAAAATTTACACAAAAAGTCATTTAATTTGTTGCATAAATATCCAAAGGACTTCGAAGTTTTGTTTTATTCAAGCTCACTTGACTGAAAATATTTTCGACATTTGCAAATGAATGTAGTAAAGACATTACATTTTGAATAAACTTAGGGCTGCAAAATCGTAATCAGAATAAGTTCGTTTTATATCAGATATTCGTTTCCAGAACCTTGCCAAAGTTACTTCTTCTGTTTTTTAATGATGTCTTCTAAGTTCAAAAATTGTAGCTCTCTAAACTATCAGTCGTTCACACATAAAACAAACAAGAAGTAATTAGTAGCAGAATTCGGAAAAATGAAAAAGTTCTCTATAATTGCAGTTGAAAAATCTGCGTTTTTAGGCTAAAAATCTTCAAATCTGCATTTCGTGTTTTGGGAGGGTAAAAATTTGCATAATCCAGATAAATCTGCATTTCTGGCAACCGTGAGGAAAAGAGATACAGATCAATGAGCATAATTCTATTTTCTGAATACTGCTCATCCATACCGTAGAGTGTTCTAAATCCCATGTGTTCGTGTATGTATAAAATAAAATATTTTATTTATAATTTAACAAACAAATCGCTTTAGGTAAGACAGTAGGAAAATGTGATAAAAGTAGACATAAAATATTTAAATGTTTACGACCTTCAGTAATAGATAAAAAAAATAGCTATTCATTAGAAATACCTTGGGAGAATTGTGGCGACTTAAAAAAATAAAATGTTTTGGTATTGTAGAATTTGCAATGTTAAAGCTTCGAAATGATTTCCTTTTAATGAGGAGAAATAAAATATATCATACAACCATATCGTGCCATAAGCGCTGAAAAAAGCTTAAGCGACATAATTTTCGAACTCAATTTTTTTGGCTAAACTCGACTCTGCGATGCTAAATAATCGATTTTCGTAAAAAAGGGGTACAAAAAATTTGTCGGTTAAACTTTCCTTTGGGAGCTTTGGCTCAATATATGAGGTCATCATAGCAAAAGTGGTGTAACACACATATTTTTATGTTGCTGTTTTGGTGATATATACATTCTTTACATTAGCAACTATCAAACAAAGTGAAGTAACTTACCTTTTCGTATCTCAGAGGAAATATAGCAAAATAATAGAGCAAATAAATGATTATATATAGTTTGGAGTTACACCATTTTTGCGCTGATAGCCTCATATATACGAAACATTATGGAAGTATATTTTGAAATCATGGCAATTTGAAATCTCAAACCATTTTTAAATCACACTAGTGTTCTGAAAATCACGAGATTGTTGGTGGTTTTCAGATTAAAAGCCCACTGTGAGGGGACTAACTTGAATTCCGGAGATTTTTGAGGACTTCTTCGAGAGAACATGTAACGGCTGTGGGTAGCCACAATAGATGCGTGTAATCTCAGAGAGACACACGTAGTGGCTGTGGTAATTTTCAAGGTTGCTGGGAGAAGGGTTTTGGATTGTTAGTGTTTGGTCGGATGCGTTCAAAGAGAAACATTTCTAACGGGTATTTCAAAAGGGATGTTCAAACTTTGTCAGTTGAAAGCGGTCATATTGGCTGTCAATAACATGTGAAAAGGATTAAATTATCTTATCAGAAGATGTGTTCTGGTCAGGCAACGTTGCACGCACTTCATCTGTTTTACGGTCTCCATAAAATCGTCCTACCGAGGGGAATATTGGCAGTGTGGGGGATAATCATGAGTCCTCTGTTGCAGTAAACAATCAAGCAACAGTCTTGCGTTGACGAAATACAAGATCTGCCTAAAATATTTTCACTGTTCGTGAAAGAGTGCCTGAGAATCCGATGCATTAGATTTTGCTTCATTCACAAGAACTTTATCTTTCGCAGACCACAGCTTGGTGAATTTCGTATCTTAGGCCTAAATCCGACCAAATGTAGCTGAGTCGAAGAGTTGAGGGCAAGCGAACATCTACAACAAGAGGTGTTTTATGAATAGAACCTGGAACAGTTGCAAATTAATGCAATTTTTCAGCGAAAAATCATGTTCGGCGATAAGGGTAATTTCTGGATGAAAAGGTATAGCTACAAACAAAATTGTCGAATTTGGGAGGATACCGATCCATATGAGATTCAAGACCGGGCTGCCGGCCTTATTGGACATTGACCAGGTTACCACCGTCAAGGGCGAGCGCTATAGGTCGATAATTATTAACTTTTCTTAGCCAAAATTGGATAATCCCAGCAAAAAATTTCAAAAAAGGTAATCGAGTTTGGAATTAAGCATTTTTGGTGGAAGCACTTCCCTACTGGATTACCAACTTAATGATTTTAACAAGGCGTGAGACTAAAATAATCGATTCTTGAGAAGTACTTACATTTTTTTATTTGTCAAACATTTCACGTAATCTATTTCGTCTAAAACAATCATTGTCTTCATTTAGCAACTTGCACGTCATTTTTTGTAATTTTAGGTAATGTGATTTGTAAGCGAGTAATGAAATTAGGCTATCAGAAAAGTAAGTCATTATATGGCAAGTAGTGCTAATGGTAATGTGTAATTTCCTAGCAAAAAATTACACAATACCATCAGAACTACTTGCCATATAATGACTTACTTTTTTGATTGCCAAATTTCATTACTCGCTTACAAATCTCATTACCTAAATTGTAAAAAAAATTATGTACAAGTTGCTAAATGAAGAGAATGATTTTTTTAGATTAAATAGATTACGTGAACAAGTTTCCAAATAAAAAAGGTAATTACTTCTCAAGAATCGATTATTTTAGTCACGCGCCTTGTTAAAATCATTAAGTTGGTAATCCAGTAAGGAACAGCTCCACCAAAAATGCTTAATTCCAAACTCGATTACCTTTTTTCAAATTTTTTGCTGGGGTTTTGCTGGGATATGCACGAACCATTTCAGAGCGTGGTCATCGCACGTGGAGGTGACCCGTTAACTGATCATTTCGGATGTGCGCCACCGATTTTATATTTGATGTATAATCGCAACAGCAGGCCTATGATTCCTTATACACACTTTGGTTTTTTTAAACTTAAAGATAGGAAGCGATTAAAGAAAGATCCCTTAGAAGCTGTTGTCATTCCAAAGATGTTGCTTCTGATGATGTGGTCACGGTATTGGCGTATGAGTGTTCTGCTTTATGTTAGAACTTCTCTGGTTTGGTAAACCCAGCAGACTAGAGCCTTCTCCAGTAAAGGTAGAATTAGTAAAATCGTATCATTCTACTTTACAGCTTGCCGTATCGTTCAACTTTGTGCACAAGTTATAGAAAATGTAACAGTTTGCACAGCACATTTTTTTTTGTCTGGCTTTGAATGCGGCTGTTTTGACATTCGCTACAGAAAAATCTGTTTTCTGTAGATTTCTACGTCAGCAGTGCTACCACCACCCACATATTTTATAACTAGTAACATGCATTGTATATGGTACGGTTTTTGTCAGCTGACATGCAACATCACGATACGATTTTACTAATTCTACCTTAAGTCTAGTAAAGGTACCAACAGACGACATGTTTTTTACATGTGTTTTTTAAGTTTTCGACTCGTATGTTTTTCTTTATGCTTGTCAATATTGGTTAATTTACATAAGGTTTATAATTTTTGGTCACAAACGTACATACATGTAGTATCACTTCTTCTTTTTCAGTACATAAATATCCAACTAGTTTGTTTTATAAATGGCTTGCAGCCGTCGAAATATTTTTGGTTCCGTCGCTGTAGTACTGGCTACGCAAATTTGCTTTTTTAATTTTTTTTCTTTTTTAAACAAGACGTTGAGGTTGTATCCAAAAATCTATACATTTTTGGACTTATTTTAATAAAACGACAACGTTAAATTAAAAAAAAAATATATAATTAATTTGTCTTGCAAAATACTTCATTCAGACGGCTAATGATAGTGCTCATAATCAACCGCCGACGAATTTGTTCGCATGACATAGACATTTGGAGCTGTATGTTTAACATAAGAAAATAGAGCACGCTCTATTTCAAATAATGTCTTTTGTCATGTTTTTTACACAAGCAATGTTTTAAAGGTAACACACGACATGTTTTCGTTTACATACGTAAATTCTGGCACATACAATGTGAAAAACATGTCGTCTGTTGGTACCTCAAGCAGTGCGAGAGCGGATGTCTTAAAGCACTTCAGAGTCAGAGAGGACTTTGTTCAAATTTTGCAATCTATGTATGTATGCAGCGCACAACAGCGGTGGCGAACGCTTAAAATCATTCGTTGTCCCGAAAACCGTGGGAGAGAGTAGTTAGCCACATATATTTTAGATATATCTGTATTATATACATTAAAGATTTAGAATTCTCATATTCAAAATGCTAAATTTCTAATTGATATAATGAATTTTAACTTAATTTTCTAAAACTATTTGTAGTTAAGACAAATTTCACACAATAATCTTAGAAAAGTTAATTGTATAAAGATTAGATTTAATTCAAGCAATTTAACACAATATAAGATGATGCTGGTGATCATCATTATCATTATCATCGTCATCATCATCATCGTCATCGTCATTTTCATGACTACTTCATGCACATCTTAATAATTAAAACAATTTAAACAGTTTTAAGCAAGATTTGCAAGCAAATTGTTGCTCTTAAATATAAATAAAAAAAATATATTTTAACAATTAAACAACAAATAGACAGAAATTAAGCAATTAATTAAATTGCAATTAACAAACAATTGTTAATTCAAAAAGCATTTTTAGAAACTTTTTTCATGTAGTCGTAATTTGTTGTATTTTGTTGCTTCTGGTGCTGTAGTTTTTAACAGTTTCCCAAAATGGTTAAACTACTGAATGTGCTGGGTTTATTTTTTTTTTTTTTTGTGAGTGCGCTGCAAAATATTGCTTTTAATTTTAATTGTTATTTTTTTTTTTTAATATTAAGTATTTTCTGTGTCTTGGAATATTAATTTGTTAAGCTGACTATTTAAGTTATAAAAAGTAATAAAATTAGACCTTTTTGGTTTAAGGCACGTAATGAAAGTACAGACCCAAAAAAAAAGCTAACAAAACACATTAAACAACAGTTGAAAGCGTCGGCTTAAAACTTTTGATTCTCTTTTAAAATTTTTGAATAAAATTTAAATATTAAAATTACATTTCAAAACAACTACATATAAATATGGTGTGGTCAATAACATTGTTAAAACTAAATTTAGGCAGTTGTATTTCGACGCAAAGAAATGCGAAATATGATTTCATTCATAAGACTTGAGGAAAAAAAAATGAATTGCAGAAAGGGCGATATCAATACATATATTGAATAAGGCATGCTATTCGGCCCGTGCTGCTTTTGGCAATGACATTAGACAGAATCTGCTTCTTTTCTTTTTTAAAGAAAAGTAACACTCAGGCATTGAATGCCTATTACTAGGTGCTACCTTCTTTAGAAAAGCGATAGTGTATAGAGAATAGATAGGCGATGAAGGGAGGAGATATAGGAAAGCTTCATTCTATTACAACTCTGATTTTTGCACCTTTTTTTAAATAAAAAATTAAGTATTGCAGCGCCTCTGGTGTCAATGAGGCGTACTAAATTTTTAAAGCTGTGTTTAATAGCCGATTTAATACTTTCTTACTTCGCCAATGATTCTGCTACACAATACCGACGAAGGAGGGCAATCTGATGTTACATTAGGACTAGTATCCGCTGAAGTC
This sequence comes from Tachina grossa, assembly GCA_949987645.1. Lineage (NCBI taxonomy): Eukaryota > Metazoa > Arthropoda > Insecta > Diptera > Tachinidae > Tachina > Tachina grossa. The sequence continues at coordinate 29,982,016 of OX465276.1, read as the reverse complement.
GGTGTACTTCAATGGCCTGTGTCTGTCTACGCCTTCATCACTTGAAGTTTCCTACAACAACTGATACAAAGGGGCGCTAATGCACATCAGAAAAATGCATAGTGTTGTTGTTTAACGACTGTCGGAGACTACAGGCTTGAACCCAGGGCCTTCGGTTTTGTAGTCAACGTGCTAACTACTTCAGCCAGCACCACGCTCCTTAGAAAGTGTTCAGTGCAATTTCTTTAAATTTAAGGGAAAAAAAGCTCATTATTAATAAGCTTGAAAAAAATAAAAATTCAGTAAAGTAAGACTTTGGCTCGCTCCGTGGGGTGCACAGTGGTTTCTAAGCCCCTTTTTTTCAAGGATTAATTCTTATCTCCACAACTATAATAGTCAGGGTCACTTAATTTGATGTAGATAACTCGACAAAATATTGTTGGTATCGGAGGGTTGAAAAAGAATACCCCCAATAAAAATTTATTGTTATTTGTATAATTTTTGTTGCGGCAACGAAGTGCATATAAACGCTGCTTAACTAACCAACAAAACAAGCAAAAACTCATGATGTATTATACAGAATAGATTATTTAATAAACCTGAGAAAGTTAGCTGCTGTCACACACGTTATTTTCTTAATCATTATTATATATAAATAAAAGCACGATCAGACGTGCCTCACGTGTGACCAATGCGTGACTAATTCGTGACTTGCGGGTGACTAATTCGTGACTGGTGCATAGAAAATCACGCAATTTGCACATCTCTATTAAAAATACATAAAACAATGACAACAACAACAATAAAAGTATTAGCAGAAATCGCTAAACTCAACGCATCTTCTTCTTCTGAAGCGCACCAATGAGCTGCATACATTTTTCGAATATAACGCAGATTCGTTTCACCTTTAAAATAAAGTTAAAATCTCTGCCTAATTGAGTCCAATTTATAACTTTATGTCCACCTAAACTGAGAAAATCTAGTTATTTCATAGAACTTACAATATAACCAATTGAAAACAAAAGCACTTCCACAAATAATTTATAGTACAAATTTAACCAAAACATTTGAAGATGCACCTGAAATTGATGGTCGGTGGCATGGCTAGATTTTTTACTTTTTCAAAATTGCTTGCATTAAATTAGATTTAATAAACGCAGTTTTTAACTCTTTTGTGATTATTTTACCAGGGGTCTAATCGTCGTTTTCGATAACGAGCTGATTCGATCACGTTTTTTTAGTTTCAGATTATAGCATTCAACAGTTCGTTCGATATGTAGTAATATGGTTCGATATCGACTGACATAATAACAAACTGAAAAAACGTGATCGAATCAGCTCGTTATCGTGTTGCGATTTTTTGGTGTTGACGCTTTTTTACTTATGTCGTTTTTTTTTTTTTTTTTTTTTTTTACAATACACATTTTAAGTTTTAGCGAATTTCTTAGTTTTTGGCGTTTTTTTAGTTTTGGATATTTTTTCGAATTTTGGCAATTTTTTTATTTTTTTTTGGCGATTTTCTTAGATTTTTTTGGCAACCTTTTTACTTTTGGTGAGTTTTGCATTTTATTTGATTTTTGGTGATATTTTTCATTTAAGCACTTTTTTTATTTTGGCGATTTTTCGTTTCAGATTTTTTTTTTACTTTTAGCGTTTTTGAAAAAAAAACCTCTTACGGTTTCCAAGGTCCAACGAGTTGTCAAAACTACATTAACTGATAGAATACCCTTTAATTTTGATGTATTTAAATTTCAGTGTTAATTGGTGCAGTATGCATAAAAATACAATAAGTTGGAAAATGTCAAATGTCTATATATAATTAACTGTATATCACATTAAGGATTTCAACATTTTTCGTTGCTCGATTTAGAACACCCTTTAATTTTTAACTGTCATACACATATTTGTTGTTGTAGTGGCCAAAGTTTCACATATTTTGAGAAAATTTCCGGTTCGTAGGTCTTACGATTTTCGAGAAAACAGCCTGGACGGACATAGTACCGAAAATAATAGGGTTTCCGTTCACCTTTTGTGATGTAGGGAACCCTAAAAATTTATTCAAATATTATTACGGCCTTCAAATCTTTCAAGTGACAAAAAAAAATATCTTAACACATACAATTTTTGGAAAATATGTTTACAATTTAAAATAAATCCACAGCATCATTTAGTTAAATTTTTGATTTATATTCCATTTTAATTTGATTGCCAAATACAATTTTAATGCTTATTATCAGTTGCCTATTTTGAATTTGTATGTTGTTTTTTTTTTTTTTTTTTTTGTTATTAAATATTTACTCTAGTTTCTTTCGGAGCTGTTAGAAGACTTAATATTTTTATGTTTATGTTTAACATGAATAATATTTTAGGTTCACTTCGAGCAAAAAATGAACGAGAAACGTTTTAAACAAGAACCCATGACGAGATACTTTCGGCGAACCACTACTGCTGAAAATAAATCTCATGTCATAAATTTTAATTTGTTTTTGGAAGTTCGAAAATAAAATAGTTTTTTTTACAGAAAATTATTTGAAAATATTATGTAAAGCAAAGCAAGTGGGGGTACAAACTTTTATGTTCAGGGAAATGAAAAAAAAAAATTAGTTTCCCAATAAAAAGAAATTTAAAAAAAATCAATTATTAAGTTTTCATCATATTTATACATATCGTTAACTTAATAGATAGAAATGGCCTAATTCGTAATTTGTTTTTAAATCGAGTTTTTTTTTTGTATAATTCGTATTTTTGTATATTTTGCCTCTAATGTAACGAAATATGCAACAAAGCTCGATTTGAAAAAAAAATGATGAATAAGGGCATTTATACATTAGAGTAACGATATGTATATGTGTACTTCTATTATTCATAAGACTCAGTCAGCCGATTTTAATGGAATGTAACTGCAACGGTAGGAAAGAGCTGATCGATATTTTGAAAGATCGGGCCATCTTATGCTTTATTCCCCACCAAGACACATTCAGTCAAGTATCATATGTACATATATATACATAATTTTTTGGTTTTTAGGGTTCCGTACACCAAAGGTGAAAAGTGTGTTCCAAAACGAGCAACGAAAAATTTTAAAATCCCATGTAATATACATACAATTGTATGAACATATGTATATTGAAACTTGAAATTTGTAAAATTAGTGTATTTTTATACAGACTACAACAATTAACACTAAAATTTAAAAAAAATTTAAATTAAAGGGTGGTCCATCAGTTAATGCAATTTTGACTATGTAATTTTGACAACTTGCTATATCTTGGAAACCGTAAGAGGCAAACACTTGAAATTTTCAAAAACGGTAAAACTAAACAAACCGAAAATTATAAAATCGCCAAACCAAAAAAAAAATCGCCAAAAATTAAAAAAAATCACCAAAACGAAAAAAATCGCCAAAATTAAAAAAAATCTAACACTAAAATAAATTGCCAAATTCGAAAAAATCGCCAAAATGAAAAAAATCGCCAAAATGAAAAAAAAACGCCAAAAATCGGAAAAAATCGCCAAAACGCGAAAATGTCGCCAAAACGCGAAAATGTCGCCAAAGCTAAAAAAAAAAATTTATAAAAAAATGGCAAAAATAAAAAAAATCGCCAAAAATAAAAAAAATCGCCAAAATGAAAAAACGCCAAAAACCGAAACAATCGCCAAAACGAGAAAATAAAGTGTCAAAACTAAAAAAAGAGCCAAAACTTAAAAAAATCGCCAAAACCGAAAAAACGCCAAAACAAAACAACCCCAAAAACGAAAAAAAAATGCCAAAACTATATATTATATAGGATGAAGTTTGTATTAAATTACATATCTAGTGTTCGTACGGAACCCTTCGTGCGCGAGTCAGAGTCGCACTTTACTGAATTTATTCTGATATTTCTACCTATGTACATTTGTACCATAGATGGGGGTATTGCAATAAAAATTGATTGCAATCAGGTTTGCAATAGCAATCAACTAAATTGCAAAACTTTTTTTTTGCAATATTTTTTCTACAAATTTTTTGATAAAAAATATTATTGCAATCACAATAAAAAAAAAAAATCATTGGTTTTGCCAGATTATGCAATATCAATAAACAAATATTGCTTGAAAAAAATTTGCAATCAATGAAATTATTGAAAAATTTTAAGGTGCAATCAACTTTCAAACTAGCTTTCTTGAAACGATTGGAATGAAATTGGAAAAACAAGCATTTTTATAATATATCGTCAGATGATATATAATCTCATGTAACTTAATAAATATTAGGCAGACGTGCAAATGAATTAATAAAACAGTTCTAGAACTGAAAATTTTTTTTATAAAGTTGTGACAATTTAAAATGTATATTCCTATGTTCTGACTGTTAAGAAAAATATAGTTTCCACATAATGGGGCATACTCATATTTATCAAAAAAGTATACTTTAACAGCCTTATTTATAAAAATTATTAAGGCTTAATAAGAAAAATTTTGTATGAAAATTTGATTTAAAAGCACTTTATTATGCCTTAATAAATTTTATAAATAAGACTGTAAAAATTCTATGCTAAAATAAACTGATTGCAAGAAAAAAAAATTCAAACATATTAAATACAGTCGGGCCTCGATTATCCGTCATGCTCGGGACCAGAAGCATTACGGATAACCGATTTTCACGGTTAATCAAATAACAAATATATTTAGATCTAACCACCCGCACTTCTCAAATTTCAAAATTAAACTAATCACTTGTAAATGCTTCTGACTCATCGTATGCAAATAACGGAATTCCCCGTTTTCATGTTTATTATATTGTATGTATGAATTTGAAGTTAATAAAAAAAATTCTGCCATCACGGATAATAGAGGTAATCACGGTTAATCGAAGCAAACAATTTGAAAACATTGCAAACAAAAAACAATATACTAATCTTTGGCCATCACGGTTAATCGGGGTTACCGGTTAACCAGATCACGGATAATCGAGGCCCGACTGTATTGCGTTTTTATTTTACTCCAATAAATAATTTTAATTGAAAATTTCTTTAAATCAATACCAATAATGTTGATTTTTGATTGGAATTTTGCAATCACCAATCAAAATCCAAAAAAATTATTGTAATAATTTTGAAATTGCAATCAGTAAATATTGCAGATTGCACAATATTGCAATACCCCCCATCTATGTATGATTTGTCATATATATTAGCGTATGTATGTATGTGGCAACTGATGGTTTAAGCGTAATCGCCATTGTAAAGTAAATGGCGGCACCTTGATTTTTTTTTTATTCAACTATTTTAATATTAAGTCATCAGTAATAAAAGAAAAAAATTCTCCATTTTACTTCTCCCTCAATAAGACCTTCAAAAATTTCATTTCGAAGTGAATATTTTTTTCTCAAACTTACAAATGATTTCATGCTATTAATCATGTTTTAATAATTAAATTATATTTATTAACTGTAAAAAAATATCATGTAAAAAACAGCAATTACAAAAATATGAACATATAAAAAAGTAAATAAATTATTGTTGGGAATCAAAATATGAATATATTCATTGAGTTTTGTCAATATGTATGATGCCGTTTATTTTGTATTTAAATGCATGTTGCATTTGTTGTGTATAAAAACTTCACATAAAAATTTATTTATAAAAAATTAACAAACAAAAAAAACAAAGAATATCAATAAATAATCACGTACAATTCGACAAAATACAATTGGCAGTCATCTGTGCAGCAGGCAGCCGTTAAGATTATACAAAAAAAAAATTAAATAAATAAATAAATGAAAACCAATTAAGTTCTGGGAGATTTTATTTAAAAATATATGAGAGTTTTAAAAGAGTGTATTCTTTGAATGAAAAATTTGTTAATACAGAAAGTGTAATTCTAAGTCCCAAGGTATTCAATAAGAACCATAATATTTTTTGCAATTTGGGCAAATGAGCAATATTTTCAATCATTTAAATGTTTTTTTTTTTTGAGAAGGTATAGCTTTCATTTGGTTACATTGCCAAAAAAAGGGGTGAGAACACGCCCACACAATTTTTTCTTTGATTTTATTATATTTTAAGCACACCTTGCGCTCTTCAATAACACAATATTGAAGTTGAAAAAATCGGCGGGCCACGCCCATTAAAATTTAATATTACAGTTCAAGTGCTTTGACTTAAGAAATTTTTACGAAACTTGGCACACACCCTGAAGTCTGAAATATACTCAGTCTTGCATTTAAAAAGTGGGCGGAACCACTCCCATTAAAATTTAATATTATATTTTACGTTCTGTTATTTAACCGGCTCTTACGAAACTTTTCACACACCCTGAACTTTGAAAAAGGCTTCATCTGGTATTTCAAAAAGTGGGAGGGGCCACACCCATAAATGTTAACATTCCGATTCCCACCAAACTTGGCACACACTCTGAAATCTGAAAAACACTCAATGTTGCATTCAAAAACTGGGCAGAGGCACACCCATTAAAAATTAATATTATACTTCACGTGGGCAGAGCCACACCCAATAAAAATTAATATTATGGTTCACGTCCTTCTACTTAACAGATTTTTACAAAACTTGGCACACTCCCTCGGATTCTAAATATACTTAATCTTGGATTTAAAAAAGTGGGCGGGTACACGCCCATTAAAATTAAATATTATAGTTTACGTACTTATACTTAACCGATTCTTCCTTGACTCGGCACACAATCGGAGCTTTGACAAAGACTTAATCTTGTATTTAAAGAAGTGGGCGGGGGCACGCCTTTGAGATTTTAGTAGTTATCTACATGTACTTTTGTTTATCCGACTTCTACGAAACTTGGGAAACAGTTTCGGATCTTAGAATGACATAATTTTTTTGCTTAAAAAAGTGGGCGGTGCCAAGCCCATTTAAGCTTAAAATCTATTATTATATTTAACGGTTCTTACGAAACTTGGCACACAGCCTGAGCTCTGATAAAGATTTAGTTGTGGATTTAAAAAAATGGACGGAGCCACGCCTATGAAATGTTAGTATTGAACTATAGTACTTCTGTTTAAAATTTTTAAACGCACTAATAATCCCAAATTAATATTTTACTTATTAAGTAAAATATTTTTTTTATTAAAAATACATTGAAATTGATTATTGAGGGTTTTAGCTGGATCCTATGCGCATTTCACTGTTGCTAATGCAGATCATCAGGGAACCTTTACCCAAAGCTTCTTAGAACAACTAGAGTTATTATATTATAAACTTTCATTTAAACAAATGAGAAGCTCAATAACAAATAACAAAGTTGAAACAAGAACTCAATAATCAACATGTTTTTTTATTTTCTTACTTTACTATTGCTACATTGGCTGATTTTTTTCAGCTTCAAATTGTAGTCGTAAGAGTATGTAAAAGAAAATAAATGTAAATAACAACAACAGCTATTTAAGAATAGAGTGTTGCCACACAAGTATTCTGTATTATTCTGTAAGTATTCTGTTTATCCGAGTACCACGAAACTTGGCAAACAGTTTTGGCTCTTATGCCCATTTTTTCTGTTGGTAATCAACCCGTAATTATTTTTAAGTTCTAATTAAATACGAAATTGTGTTTTTGAGTGCTTATTTAAATAATAATTAAATGCCCAACCTTGCGAAATTAAACACTACTTAAGTTTTATGATTGTACCATATGTTTTTATGCGTGTGTGTGTTTACTGAAAACATGCACATGAGCATCATGCGGTCGTATTAAAAAGAATTTCGTTTAAATTTCATAAATATATAACATATACGGTACAAAGTTTCATATCATGGAATAAAGTAATATAAAAAGTCATTATGATGTTCTTTTGGTCTCATAAAATGAGTTTTTATGCAATTTAATTTTCTACATGTTGATAACCTAACTTTTTTGTTTACATTAAACAGCTGCTGTTTGAAAAGCCTTCAATAATACTGGGAAATTTTGCAGTGCTACCGTACTTTCAACGTAATTTAATAAGAACTTTAAATAACCACTGAAGAAATGAAATCGTATTTAATTACAACTTAATTTTAAATAAAAATTAGCTAATTACGTACTTAATTTTTAAGTTAAAAACTGGGAGTTAGAATGGCATAGTTTTGTGCTTAAAAAAATGGGCGTCCTTCTAGTTGAGCGAATTTTACGAAACTTGACACACACCTAAATCTCTGAAAAAGACCTAATGTTGAATTTAAAAAACTTAGCGGACATTAATATTTGTGTAATTGAGCGTGATCAAGCCCCTGAAAATATAAAATTGGCACTAAAAGTTTAAAAAATAGAACTTTTAAAAAAAGTTGAACCGACTTCAAAAGTAAACACTAACAAGTTAAAAATAATTTAGATACAGTTAAATAAAATATTTTTATATGTGTTACCTATAATGCTATTCAAAAAAGTCTACATTCACTTAAGCCTCTGCCGCTGATACATGGATGGAAGTGTTCGAACTATGTAGGACAACTATTTATTAAAAGAAAAAATGTATTTATAAATATTTTTCTGTTCGTTTATTTTAAACAAATGCTTCCATTTGTTAAACAGGGAATCGTAGAAAAACATACAATAAATAATAATTGATTGATTACAATCAAAAAGAGCTAAAAGCATGCATGTACTATTATACATTATTATTTAAAAAGTAAATTGAAATTAAATGTGATAATTTAATTGCAGTATAATCTTGAGTGAAAATTTTTTTTTGCTTTGAAAACTTTTCTTGCAGCTTCTGTTGCGATTTTTAAGTGCAGAGAACGAAGCCGATACAGAAGCGGTTTCATACTTTTCCGTTGATTTACAGTTCTGCTCGCGATGTCGACAACAAAAACTAATCTTAAATTTTTTTGGTTATTTCCAATGTAACTATGTGCGACAAGTCGAACGTTGTCGACATCGTGGGACAGGCCTTTAAAAAAATGAAAATTTTTTTTATAAAAGCGGCTAAGCCGAAGCTGATATTCTGCCTTATCGTGGTTGGCGTATTTCAAATACGACTACGACTGTTTGGTAATAGATTAAAGAAGACTTCAACAGTTTTTCTTTAATCTATTACCAAACAATCGTAGTCGTATCTGAAATACGCCAACCACGATAAGGCAGATTATCTGCAGAGGTAGGCGGCGATTGCGACCCGTCAAAAATAGGCGGCGGCGGCTGTTAGCCGGATTACAGCGAATCTTCTTCGTTTTCGGTTTAAAAGACTTAAAATCCGTTGCATTTTTTAATGTTTATTACCAGATCAGATCTCTATTAACTAAAATTTAAATACCGATATATCCAATTTTCCAACAATAAAAAATAAACAATAAAATATTAAGCGGTACTGCTTCTGTGAAAACTTGACATTATATTTTATGTATTTCTAATCAAATGATTCCTAGAAAATATTGAATATTGCTCAATTTAATGAGCCGCTCCTAAAGCCTGGTACTCTCTTCAGAATTTCGTGCGAAATGCTGTCAAAGTACATATAAAAGTATTTGGTATGAAATATTTGCGAAATAAATTCGCAAAAGTAGTACTCTGTTCTTGTTGTGAAAATCATGTAAAATCATGTCTTTCCATGCAAAATTAGTCTGGCATCATTTTAGTTTAGCTGCGAAATAACATGAGCAGTGCTTTTTTCGCACGGAATTTTAACAATGTTGCATACTTTCAAGCAATAAAAGCGAGAAATTTATAAAAAAAAAATCGCGAGTTGGGCTACATTTAGTACATGTCAAATTTTTTCATGATTATTTTTCAAATAATCAATGGTGCTGAAAATTTTTCACAACTTTGAACAGAGTACCAGACTTAAGACAAGAAAAGTGGGCATTATGCGGTCTTGAATATAAAATCAGTGCTGCCAAATTTCTGTGAAAAAGTAGCGCAAACTGTTAAATAATATTTGAATTTTTTAACGGAAAACAAGCAAAAAATTCTTTATTTCTTTTTTTAATTATTATATTCCTATTGATTGATTAATTATGTGTGAAAGCAAAATATAAAACATGTAATGTAATCAATTCCCTTGATACCCACTTGGTGTGGTCATATTAAAATATCACTTAATTTAATGCATTTGCTGTGAAATTGAAACTTCAGTTTGTGTTTCCATTGACAAATTCACTTAAAATAAATGAATATTGAATAACAAATAGTAGTGCCCATGCAACATTGACCTGATTTCATTGCACCGATTAATTAATAAAGTTCACTAGATCCTCTTGCAAAACGCAAAGTTTTTTGTTTTGCTTTTTGTTCGTACTTATGTACTAGTCTCCTGCACAAGATATCTTATAAGAACTTTTAAGACATGAGGGATTTTTCAAAACAAACGTTAACAACATTGTTTTCAAGAAATTTTTTTGAGTATTGTAGGTATAGGAGTAAAGAAGAAAACACTTCGTGGTGGAGGAATTTGTGATACTTGCTTCTTTCTACGCATAAGCGCGTGTACAAACGTCATGCATGTATGTGTGTATGATCTTTTATTTTTCTGCGCACATGCAACGGCACACACATGCATTAACATTAACATTAGTTGCCCAGCCTGCAGTCAGGCTGGGGTCAAGTGTCTCTATGTCAACACTAAAATTCTAGTAGTAGTTACATTGTCTACAATTTCTCTTCTATTCGTCAGTATAAAAGAGAGAGAGAGAGAGAAAACAGATGTGGTGTATTTCTGGTGGATTCTGCAACAACTTGTCAATATACATAAATTTGTATGTACGTAAGGTATAGAAATGTACTAGTAAATTTCTGGTTGGTATGTCTCCATGTTCCCATAAGAACTATGAATTCACTACCTAGCCAATTGTTTTAGTGTTACTAGTAGATTTTCAATGACAAGCACATGCTAAATGTGTATAGCACAAACTATTGTATGGCGAATAATTGTAGAGTAGTACTGGTGACAAAGTCAAAAGCGATTCAGTACATTTTCACCATCGACATTTCCTTCAGGGCGGTTAATCACATAATAGCTTACCCTCTACATATTACACACACACTCAAACGTACAATATGAAAAATAACAAGCATACACTAATCAACAGTACTTCTTTTGAGTGTTTGTTACAAGCAAGCTGTCTTGCGACATCGCTGGTTACAACTGATATACACATACACCAATACATCCATCGTGCTTCGCTTATAGTACGACAGCATTTATTATTGGTTTAGTATAATACATGCGGCGTGAATACATTTAAAAATCATGACGTTTTTACATGTCAAGACTGTTTACGCAGCTCTCTATTATGTACATATCGATGGCTTAATACAAAAAAGGCCTAACTCGAATTTTCAATATTTTACTGGAGAAGCAAAAAACTGAAGAAAAAATTAAGAATTTACATGCAGATATAGTTTTTAAAGTTGCCATAAGTCCTTGATTTTGAACTGTAACGTACTAAGATCTTCAAGGAGGATGCAATTATACGTTGTCGCCCAGAAAACATTAAAAACACGATTTCGAAAAAAATTGAGTTAGGCCCTTTTTATATTAAGCCATCGATATGCATATGCCACAACTTGCTACACAGTGGATGTTTTTTTTTTTTTTTTAATCAGTTAATTTATGTTTTCTATCGAATGAGTGAGTGAGTGCGTTTGTCTGGGGGCAAATTACGGCATTCGATACGTTTCGAAATTTAAAAATATTTCCATATAAAGTCTATTGAAATATTTCGTAATTTCGTTCGATAACGAGTGCCGTAATTTGGCCCCTGTTTTCTTTAGTGACGCTTCGACATCAAAGAAATGAGAATTATAACAACTCTTCCCAGCACTTGTGGGGCAATAATTACTGCATAATTCTTTAGATGAGAGTGCGTGTCATTTAATTAAAGCATGACACAATGAACAGCAGTAGTTTACATGAAGTTTAAGCATAATTTTAATATACACATTCCACCGAGTGACTAATGCGGGTGCAGTGGATTCCAAACTACAGGGGGAAATATTAAATATATAAATTTTGTTAATTAGTGTTTGCCATTTCTTTGCTTTTAAAACAAAACACAAAGGTCTTTGTTTACATCATACTTATCCCAACAGCTGATTGATAAGCAGCAAAAGTAACGGGCCTGCGCAATGAATTGAAGCCAGGTAGGTGGTCTCGATTTGTAACTCTGCATATTCGGCTTGTATATTTGTTAGTGTAAAATTTCCGGCAGGTAAAAAGTATTCGAACGTTTTCCTTTGATTTGTTGACACAAGAGAAATTAACAGCTAATTATAAGCTGCTGAATTGAGATCACCTGATATGAATTCACCTTCAGCAATCTTATTTATTTGATTCGTGATCGTTATTGGAATTATTTATGTTCGTGAAAACAAAAACACATAATTAACATGCAAATTCGAAAGTATTTTTCTATCCTTTTGAATTACAGAGTTGACACCCGGAAAATATTATAATCAAACTGAACATTAATACAAACATGTGTTCTCCACATAGAAGAACATGGTCAATTGTTTATGTGCTAAAAAAATCATCGACTAATCAAGTTGTGGATAGAAGTTTTAGTATTGAATTTAAACGAGGAATCGTTCCAGTTTGAGTACCTCTGACTCTACAAATTTGTTTCTAATTACTGATGTTTTAATATAAGCGTTAAAGTCAATGTAACGACCAATATTTCCTCGCCTTGAAGTGTGTCAAATGATTAACAATACAACGTGTTAAAAAAATAAAAATACTTTGCAACTCAAACTTAAGAAATAACAGAAAAAGAAATATTTAAAAGACTTCTTTGGTGCCCCAAAAATTTTCGAATATTAGCAAAACAAATTTTAATTTAATTTAATTTAATCACTTACCAAAACCAACAAATACATCTTAATTATGGATGTGTACAAGTATGTTTATTATTTAAAAAATTTATGTACAGCTATTAGAGGCCTGCCTAAACAGTCTTGAAATGTAAATATGTCTTATTTTTTTAAACGTTTTCTCGTGGCATGCGTTATACAAAAGCAGCTACGTTGTCCAAGCCATATGCACAATGTAAAAACTTTTATAAAGAGCTTTTTGTGCTTTCACTCGTCGGTGTGTACAACATCTATAACAACAACACAACAGACAGCAACCCAGTAAAAAAAGACACTCCAAAGAAGTCATGAAAATTTAGAGTTTGCAGTCTGGAAGTAGTTCAAATTTCGATCCGATCTAATGATTTTTACATAGGGTTGTCATTGCAAGAAGTTCTCTTTTTCGATGCCTAGTCACCGAATTAGAAGCGATTTTAAGAAAAAATTTAATTTTTTGTGTTCTATGGTAATATTTTCATCTAGGAAAAACTTTAAAAAGTTACATATTTTAACAATTCGTTTCTTTTTATACGAATTTAAACGCGAAATAGTGTTTTCATGTAAATTTAAGCAAATAACTTCTGAATTTTAGGCCAAAATTAGTTAATAAATTTCTTTCAAAAAATCGATTTTTGGTGAGTATTTACTAACACTATGGAAAAACTACAAGGTTTTGTGTGATTAAAGTAAACTTTTACTTGGTTATCTGCTAACTATCGACAAATTAAAAATATCGATTTTTTGGAAGCAATGAAAATGTGGTTCCTTCAGAATGACTTCCATTTTTTTTTACTGGGAATGCTTGATCTTACTTTGCAAAGAAACAAGAACAAATTTAAGAGCTTTCAAAGCTGTTTACCTCAAAGGCAAATATCAGGGTATGTGTGTTTGGACGTAGCTGTACTAAAGCAATAATAAATGCTGTCGTTTAAAAAGTGAAGCACGATGGATGTATTGATGTTCGTGTATATGAGTGTTTACAAGCGATATCGCGAAGACTTTTTGTTTGCGACAAACAATCAAAAGAAGTAGTGTTGATGCGTGTATGGTTGTTATTTTGCATATTGTACGTTTGAGCGTGTGTGTGCGTAAGAGGTAGATGGTAAGTTATTATGTGTTTAATAGTGTTTTCACACTGAAAGTTAAAACCTGGTTTTAACGTTAAAACCACAAACAGCTGATTTTGCTTTCACACTGCAAGTTTGTTAAATTCAGGTTTTAACTCACAGGCTGTCTAATAACTTTGCTCAAAATAAAATAAATCTCCTGCCGAAATACGGGTATTTGTTGTTGCATTTTTTCTGATTTTTGATAACGCTTGTTGGACATACTGTTCAACTGTTTTTGTTTGTAGGAAAAACTGAGATATTTCACAATGCGCTCTAAAATGGAAATTATTTTATATTTTGTAAATAAAATATTTTTAAATTATGGAACTTCTTATACAGAATGAAGAAGTGCTTGGAAATATTGTTAATAATATAAAAATGCACAAATACATTATAAGATGAATGTCAGTCATATTGTCTATTTTCACTTTCCACAGTTAAATTTAAAATATTTTCGTTGTTTTCCTTCCAAAAAACTCTTTTCCATAATTTTTTGTTTATTGTTGCTGCTGCATCCATTTTTATGTTGAAAATTTTTCAAGCGCCATCTATTATTATTCACTGATATAACATTATCAGCTGCTGTCGGTCATTTCAACTTGGCAGCACTGAATTTATCACAGCGAAAACAAGGTTGCATTTCCTAAAACCAACTTAAAACCAATTCAAAATTGGTTTTAATTTGGTTTTAACATAAACAATTTGTATTTTAAAACCAGGTTTTAACAGTTGGTCTGAACGTTAAAACCAACTTTTATTAAAACCATGTCAGTGTGAAAACACTATAAGGGTAGTTTTTTAAAGCAAGCGCACACAACTAATGTCAATGTGTGTGTGCGTTTGAATGTGCGCAGAAAAAAGATTATACACACAACGTGTGTGTTTATGTAAATGCATGACATTTGTATACGAACCCATGCGTATGAAGAAGCACTTCGGTCAATAAGTATTTTCTTCTTTACTCCTCTACCTGCAATAACTGAAACAAATGCCTTGCCAACAGTTTTGTTTAGCCTTTGTTTTAGTAGATGTCCATGCAGTAAAGTATTTGAAAAATCTCTCGTATCTTAAAAGTTCTTGTAAGTGGTCTTTTGCAGGGATCTAATAGCTATAAACATTATCATCGCTATAATTAAATCACATTAATTGGTAGCAACAATAAAAGATACACATATATTTGTGTGTATGTAAAGGTACGGTCACACTTGTCAAACATTTGCCCAAAAAAGCGTAACCAACAAACACTAATGAAAAACGTTTTGATCCAGACACTTGTTTATAATATTAAAAAGTTTCAAACACAATTAATAGACCATGTCATAGAATCCAACAATATTGGCTACTCTTTAACTTGACAAACTTTTGCCTGAATTGAACGATTTTTCATTAGTATTTAGTGGTTACGCTTTTTTGGGCAAATGTTTGACAAGTGTGACCGTAGCTTAAGTATGTGTTTACAAGCCCAACTTAGGCAACAACAATAAATTAAAACCTAATTACTAGAAGAAAAAAAAAACTAACCAACACTGTAATAATACTGCCAGATTATCAGATTATTGTGTCTACCCTTATATTAATTTTTATTAACACACCGATACGCTTATAACAAGCAGAGATAATTTTATTTTATTAACATAATAATTGGCAAGAGCGTAAATTTTCGTAATACATACATATGTAAGTATTAGAAATCTAGAAAATTAAATACAGGGTGCTGTTTTGAAAGCTTGCAAGGAGATTTAAAAATATAAAATAAAAAGCTTAATTTAAAAGATAATTTTGTGTCATTAGTGTTCAGAAAAAAGGTAAAAATAGGTTTCCATGTTGTTGAGCTTCTCATTTGTTTAAATGAAAGTTTATGACATAATAACTCTAGTTGTTCTATGAAACTTTGGGTAAAGGTTCCCTTCCCGGATGATCTGCAATAATCAATTTCAATGTATTTTTTATAAAAAAATATTTTACTCAATCGGCCCTGTTCTGTAAACCGAATCCGAGTAAATTTCTCGTTTTCAAAATATTAATAAAGGTCCTGCAGACGTGTCGAAAATCATACACGATACTTTTCTTTCAGATATGATATTTGAGAATCTATATAATGGAAAAATTACAAAAAGTCTGAAAAAATATTTCTCTTAACGGAGTTAGTTTTGTAAAATCGTTCGATTTCAAATCGATTCGGTTTACAGAACAGGGCCGAATAAGTAAAATATTAATTTGGGATTATTAAAGGAAGATTCAGTGAAAAAATTAATTATTTTTCAATTTATCACGAAAATTCTAGCATTAACTCAACCAATTTAATTAAATTTTTTTTTTGATTTTTTTTAATTAAAAAAATATTGAATTAAAATTTAATTGAAAGATTTTTTAACATTCAATGAAAAAGTTAATTGAAATATTTTTAAGTATTCAATTAAAAACTTATTAAAAATTTTAAAAATTCAATTAAAATATGTATTTAAAAAATTAAATAATATAAAAAAAATAAAAAAAGGGAGATGCCATGTAAAATTTACAAAAATGGAAGTATTTGTCTGTTGTACCAAAAAATGCATTGCATCGTATTGGTCTTAAAGTTCGAGTGGTGCACCAAAGTACAAGGACTGGGTTCGGTGTTTGATTCAAATGGTCTTCCGTAAGGGTAAATGTAAAATGTTGTATCTTGTTTTAAAATCCCGCAACAAAATACATACATATGACAATTTTCTAAAGAAATGGTGCTATATTTTGCATTTACACATACGCAAGACCATTTGCATCAAACACCGATTATCAGCAATGTACCAACTTTACCATCTACATATATATATAAGATTTTGCTTGTTAAGGGTGGCGTTGGCTGAAGTATTTAGCACTTTGACTTCAAACCCGAAGGTCCTGGGTTCGAACCCGGTCTCCAACAGTCATTAAATAACACAACCACGCATTTTTCTGATGTGCATTTGTGTCCCTTTGAGTCAAGGCATAGCGCGACTGCTGATTAATTATTTTGGAGACGGTAGCAACATCACCAGCACCTGATACTCTACTAAAAATATATCTTTCAATGATGCCACCTTTAAATATTTAGTGTTTAAAAAATTACTCTTTTGAAATATACTTATATCTCTTAAATGTTTTTTCTGTTAAATAATATGAAATAATTGTAAGTTATCTATCATTCATTCAACATTTTGCAGCCGTATTGCCGTGCTGTTGTCAAAATAATCATTCTAATATGTATAAACATGTGTATTCTATCTCTGACATTTAGAAGTCGGTAGCTTACTGCGGTGAATTTGTTTAAGCTTTCAATGACAGAATAGGATTCACTATCCTACACAATCGTACGACTTTCGAGAAAATGCAACCCTGGTATGGTGGAGTTTAAGAACATATTTAGAACAGGGTTGTGTAGCATAGTGAGTCCTACTAGGACAACATGAATTTAAATTGCATGCATACTTTTTTGTTGCAGGCTTTGTGTTCAATTAAATTTAAATTTATTTTATTAATTGTCCAACTGTCTATTAGCGGCTTCTTTTTTAATCCAAATTAAGCAGAAAAAAATTAATAAAAATGTGTATGCAATGGTATTACCAAAAATTTAACGACAGGTGTGGAATATTATGCATAAGCTATTAAAGTGTTCGACAAGTGAAAAAATAATAATAATAATAATTAAGCAAACAAAATTGTGTGGAATATTTATTGCAATTTAATTGTTTAAAGCAAATATTTTAATAAAAAAATAAGATGCATACACGTATAAACATACATACATACATATATTATTTTCGCGCATGCATACATACTTATGTATGTACATACATTTACGTATTAATTTTTTAGTGCCTTTTTTTTAATTTTGTAGCAAATAAAAAACTACGCAAAACTCTTTGAACATTTTTTTAAGAAACCGTAAAATCTAAAACCAAATCCTATCGCTCGCAAATCCACATCAAATTTTTTCTGCTGCAATCCCTCGAGAAGTAAAGCGGAAAGTTAGTTTTTAAGTAATTTTTTTTTGTGCTCAATTAAAATCAGCACTAAGTTTTTTTTTGTAATAAGTTTCAGTTACCGTAATATGCCGCCATATAAACTCAAACGATCTGGCATGCCCGATTCAAGCGGCAATTAAATTAAATTTAAATTTGTTTTTCATTGCTAAAAAAAGACAACTCATTAAACTGTAGAGTGCGCCTTTAAATTGCACTTTGTTCTAATTTCGTTTCTGTTTATTACTCTTCTACTCTTGTTTAATTCGTATAGATTAAAATTAAACTAGACATTAATTACAAATACACACACACATGCAAACAGCCACATTGTTCAACATCAGCTACCCACTTGACCAAGCGCTTAGAAAATGCACACGCTCTAGCAATTCATAGTTGGATTTGAAAATTTTATCTCGGTTTGATATATATACAAACGATAAGGGATTTTTTACCGGACTGCGCAACGCAAAGAAGGGTATTTTGATGCATATTACGTCAGATTCCTCCAGGAGTGTCACTAAATTTATGTCAGTTGTCAAAATTCAATATGGCGGCCAACAGACGCCATTTTGTAAATACAAAAAAAAAATTCAAAGTTGGCAAACTATATCAAAATGGGTATCATTCGACAGGTATTTTAAAATCATTTTCAGGTTTCTCTTATGATTTTTCATTTCGAAAGATCGTTTAGGATATACTAGTGTAACGGTTCAAAGTTGGTCGCAGTCGAGTTTTTTTTTATTTTTTTTTTAAATAAATACTTGTTTAATACAACAGACTACTTTTAAAAACAAAGCAAATCGAATCCAAGTTATGCTATAGTCTAGAAACAAGCGACATTGCTGTAGTATACAAAGCAACATGCGTTCAAGAAGACATTCTATATCGTTACCTGAAACTCAAAAAGCCCTAAGAAACATTTTCATAATTTTGCAGGAGAAAAAACATGACAATATTGAGGAGTTTAATGCGAATTTTCGCAATCTTATTAAATTATTAAGATCGCCACTATTGTTACCGCAGATTTCGTATTTTTTTAGCGACTATATTGATAAAATACCACGGAATACATATGTATGTACATATATGAAAAAAAATTATATATAAATTTTTTTATTTCGATACAGCCTTTTGCATTTTAGGTGACGATATTTCAATTATATAGAAAAATCTTATAATTTAATATACATATGCACACATTTAAAAAAAAAAAAAGTAATTCATAATCCTGCGAAATTAGTTACAGTTGTGAATAGTGACAATACCCCTCTTACCCTGCGTTTACACGTGCAAGTACTTGAATGTCAGCTCTGTGTACGTACTATGAACGAAAATTTCGCAAAAAATATCCGACTGTCTTGCAAGTTGCATGTTTACTTTTTAATGTGGATAGTCAATACCATAAAAAAAGTTTAATTTTAAGGGAACCAGATAGTATTGAACTTTATTCGTATTGCTTCAGTGATATGAATGTCTAAAAAATTCAATAACTGCTTGATTTATGAATATTTAAGGAAAAAATATCAAATTATCTTTTAAATGTATTTAAAATAAATAAAAACTACAATAACATTATACTGTACTAAATTATTAATAGGGCAACATTGTTAATTAACTTTGAGTTGGAAGTAGACTGCAACAAGGCGAATTCAGTATCAGGTGACAATTTCCGAACGGCTGATAATCAGCTGTTGATGCCAAATTGAGCAATTTGAACAAAAATTTCAACATTTGCTGAGATGTCTTCTGACAGATTGGTTTTGTAGCACAGCAAATACCCCTTTTAGACACGGAAAGTTTATTTTGCAAAGTCTTAATTCAGCTGGGAGAAAGACAGAAAGAGATATTATTCTTTCCTCTGTCTTTCACACAGCTGAAGTAAGACTTTGCAAAGTAAACTTTCCGTGTTTAAAAGAGGTAAAAATAAATGTTGTTTTTTGTGTAGTTGTTTTGTTGTAGGGAAGAGGTCACCTGATACTGTAAAAGAGTTTGAGAGTTTGAGAGTTTTGAACTTGCACTTGCACGTGTAAACCCCAAGTTAGATTCACCTTACTACGCCTATGTGTTTTGGCATTATTATTTTAAAAAAAATACTGCAAACTATGATGGCAAAATTTAACTTAATTAACATAAAAATTTCAAATGTTTCTTTCAAGCAAACATGATTGAAATATAAAAAAAAATGAAAAACAAATTTACCGGTTCCAATGTTCGTAAACAAATCAATGCGATGATACGTAAATGATATCACTAGTGATGTCATTCGTTACAAAAACAATAATTATAATCTATTCATAACTCAGGCATGGAAAACAAAGATTTATGAAATTTCAGCAACTAGTCCCACTTTGCCGCATTAAGCATTAGGAACTGCTTATGTAACAAGGCATACTCAATGTCATTGTGACAGTGTCTTGGACACAGCTAATTAGAGCTTGGTTCGAAGGACCATAAGAAACCCATAAACATAAAACATATAAAAATAAAGATATAAAGCTTTACTAAAAATTCATTACAGCTCAATTACAATAATAAATATTAAGCAAATTATCAACTTAAACATAAAATATCATAATTGTTACTCATTAATTAGGTTCTTTTATTAGAACATTAACGTTCCTTTTCACAGTGTCTGGTTAAGAGTTAACGTGAACTTTAACTGCAAGTTCTTCATACAAACCTTGCCGTTAAAGTCCCTGTTATCTTTTAACAATACATTGTGAAAAGGTACGTAAATGTTCCAGCTCTGCCATAACTATAACCACAACAACAACAAACAAATAATTACAACAACTAAAACACATGGAGTAACAGAATTAATAGACGCTGTTTTTGTTGTGATGGTCGAAATGAAACAGAGCAGATCGTCTAAAAGAGCACAACAAGTAAAAAGGCAATTACGCATAAAAATGCACATTGAAAAATAAATAGAAAAATTAAATTATGCATAAAAACATTTTTAAATGTGAATAACGCCCATTTGATAGAACAACTGGCAAATAAAAAACTTTTTAATTCCCTGAAGATGTATGTACATACATATGTAAATTATTATAAAAGCTGACAAATATATATTAATTGAATAAATATTTCATTAATATGATTTTTATTTTCAAATAATAGCGAAAAAATGTGAAGATCTAAAACATAATTTGTCTGTTTTTCATCTCAATGAAGAGATACGAGTACATATTTTGTTTGAAATTGAAAGTGATACTTACATTCAATAACATTATTTACAAAACAGTGTCTTGCATAAGTTTTCGTACCTGGAAAATTCTTATTCAAGGCTATCATGAATAAAATTCCGCGTGAATTTCTCCCTCTTCCAATTAGAATTTTTTGTTTTCTCTCTTGCTTGTCATTAGTTGGAATTGTTTCCAGGGAAAAATTTCACGCGGAATTTTATTCATGATAGCTCTGTTTTTTTTTTGTGTTGTAAAATTGTTGTACTGATAAGGTCAGCTGATACTGAATTCGCCTTGGCCCTGATTATTTACATGCAGACAATGAAAGCTATGCAGACCATAAGTTGCTTTTAGTGCTCGAAAAGGACTTCTTTGCCTTCTTTAACGCAAAATTTTCTTAAACAACTGAATTACCTCTCTGGCAAATAAGACTTTTTCCATAATAAAATTTATGGAATCTATTACCTCGTTTATACGCAAATCTTATTTGCAAATAAAACTATTTGCAAATACTGAACTCACCGTTTATACGTAGATAGAATACATTACTATCTGTGAATGATATTGTAAAATTTGTATTAAATTTCTTACAAAACAAAAATAATTGGCAACATTTTACACTTTATTTGCAAATAGTGCGCTATTTGCAAATAGTTTTCGTGAGTTATTAACTTACAATAAAAAAATTATACGGCAACGCTTTCCAGTTTTATTTGCAAATAAGAAGTGCGTATAAACGGGATATATAGCAATATTATATAAATTCAGTAAATTGATAATGTGACTCGCACACGAAGGGTTCCTTCCGTACGGACGGATACACACTATACCAACTTTAGCCTATATAATCGAAAAAGACATTGAAATTTTTTTTTTTGTTTTAGCGTTTTATTTAGTTTTAGCCCTTTTTATGTTTTTCCGTTTTTTTCAGTTTTATCGATTTTTTTAGTTTTAACAATTATTTTTAATTTTGGCACTTGTTTTTCGTTTTGGCGATTTTTTCTTTTTGGCGATTTTTTCGGTTTTTTGACGACTTATTTTCTGGTGATTTTTTTTGGCATTTGAGCGGTTTATTTAATTTTTGGTGGCATTTTTCATTTAAGTGCTTTTTTGTTTTGGCGATTTTTCATTTCGGCATTTCTTTAATTTTTTGATTTTGTTGTTTTAGCGTTTTTTAAATTTTTTCCCGTTGTTGTAGCGGCCAACGTTTATCATATTATGTGAAAATTCAAGGTACGTAGCTCTTACGGTTCTCTAGAAAACAGTCTGTGAAAGACAGACAGACAGACGGACGGACACCGTAGCGAAAACAATAGGGTTCCTTTTCACCTTTGGTGTACGGAATCCGTAAAAACACTACATAATAAATATCTTAATCGATAGGTGATATAATCACCCTTATCGGGAATAAAATTCGAACATTTTGTTCACGTGAAATATTTCCCGTTAACACAATTTCAGGGAAAGGGAACACATTTCACGTAAACTTTTATTCCCGATAAGGGTGATTATAAAACCGTACAAGATTACTAAATAATTTTGTACACTTTTTTTAACATCAAAGCTCGAAAACTATTGTGAAATACTGTAGACATAAAATGAGTAAAGAAAGAAAGAACATCATTACAAAAGATTATGTTGAATTTGTTGGGATAATAAATTTGATCAACTCGTACAATGTCAGTGGCTCAAGAAGTGCACATTTCCTTCATTTAGAGGGCAACATTAGTTGTTGCTCCAGCATATCCATCATACTAGTATTTTAAGAGCATATTGGACCACAAGGTGAAATTGATCATGAACAATATTTATTAAATATTCAATAGCTTTTAAAAATTTAAAGCTCACAAATTAATCAGTACAAGAATTCAAAAGAACATTCGAACTGGAGTCTAGCTGGTTTGATATTTTGCACTTTGGTGCTACTTTGCCGGCTACGAACTAGACTGACAAGATATATTACACTCATCTGCCTTTATACTTATGTACATATGTATATGATGAATTGTTTCCGTACTTCCCATGACTATGCTTCAAAAACACATTAAACTTTGAATTTCTTGGATCAACTAGAACACTACCCTGCTTATTTATAGAAGATCAAACTCGACCAGCTACCTTGTGCAGCGCAGGGCATTTCTGCATAAGTCTGCAGTTTTTTTTTTTTTTGTAATCTCACTTATGCATCTGTGATTTTTATTAAGGGCTCCATTTGCAATGTTCAATTGTTGTAAACACTGTTGAAAATGAAGTGTGGGTTGAAATTTATTGCAACAATAACGGCCACAATAATTGTTTAATGCACTTATCTTTGCAATTGCTGCAGTTTATTATTCTTTGCAAGAGGAGACAGAGTAGTAGGTGTCAATTTAGCTGTCTGCTTTTTAAGTGTACATTTAAATTAACAACTAGTGATGGAACAATTGTCCCCCAGAGGCTCGGGAACGAAGTTGATTATGTTGGAAACATTTCACATTCAAAACAATAGAATGTTAAAAAGGTATTATAATGTTCATAATAAGTGTAGCAAAAATGGAGTTTTTTTTTTCAAAATCATATTAAGGACCTTAATATAGAAAGGCCCTAGCACATTATCTTTTTGAAATCGAGATTTTTACATTTTCTTCTATCGAAATGAAATTGAAACTCGATTTCAAAAAGAAAAGTAATGAGTTAGGGCTTTTCTATATTAAGATAACGATATGTACATACATATACATACATATATCATCTTGATAAAATACATATGTATACAGTTTTGATAAAAAGCATTTACCTTTTTGACAAAAATAAACGCATAATGAAGAAGTAGTTTTTTGATAAAAATGACTGGCCTATTTCTCAACTGCGAAAGAAAACTTTCGACTTACAATTTATATTGAAAACAAAAATAGGCCATACATTTTTAATAACAAGAGTATATTTTCGACAATAAGTACCTTTTTGAAAAAAAGTCAATTTTTTTTGACGTAATTCCCTTTGTCTTAAAAGGAACTGTTAGTGATTTTTTCATAAAAAGCATATTTTTCATAAAAAGTACTTTTTTTTGTAAAGAGTGCCTTTTTCATAAAAAATAAATTTTTCATATAGATATCCTTCTTCATAATAAGTACCTTTTTCCAAAAAGTACCTTTTTCATAAAAATAACTGTTTTCATAGAAAATATATTTTTCATAAAATAATTGAAATTTATTTGCTGGTAGTTTAGCATGTCTATATACGTATTTTATTGGCGCTTGAACCAAATCATAGAAGTGTCACGAGACGGAAGATACGGGTATTTTCCTGTTTGTCTCGTTTTCCCTTAAATTTTGTCGTCGTTTTTGTTTTGCTACGTCTTTCTAGTGCAATAAATTTTTATTACCTATGTTAATTGGTAAGTAGTAATACACTACAGCATCAAATACACTATGCTTTCCTCTTTTTTCCACGAATTTTAACAAAAACCTGATTGGAGCTTTTTTTACCTGTCACTTTCTTCACTTCTGTGTATTCTGTGCCAAATCATCAGTAGACTTTAACCACAAATTTTAAACAGTCACAAACCTCTTACTTTATGCATAGACTTTCAAAAACTATATGATGTAGAAAAATAAAATGAGTTCACCTGGATATAAATTATTTCCTGGGTTTTGTATCAATTTCAAAGCCTACTAGGCTTTTTTTTCTGACAATATGTCAAATAATAAATTTTCTTTAAATATATTTTTCCTTAAAAGTACATTTTTCATGAAAAGTACCTTTTTATAAAAAGTAACTTTTTTCTACAAATGTACCTTTTTCTTAAAATGTACCTTTTTTTCATAAAAAGAATTGTTTTCATAAAAACTACGTTTTTCATAAAGAGTACTATTTTCCTAAAAATAACTGTTTTCATTAAAAGTAGTTTTTTCACAAAAATTGCCTTTTTCATAAGTACCTTTTTCATAAGAAGTACATTTTTGATCAAATGTACATTTTTCATAAAAAGTACCTTTTTCATAAAAATAACCGTTTTTGTAAAAATTAAATTTTTACATTAAAAGTACCTTTTTCCTTAAAAAGTACCTTTTTCATTAAAAGTATCCTTTTACTAAAAAATACCTTTTTCATAAGAAGTATCTTAAAAGTACATTTCCCATTAAAAGTACCTCTTTCATAAAAAGTACTTTTTTTAAATTACCTTTTTCAAAAAATTACCGTTTTCATAAAAAGTACGTTAAAAAACGTATCTTTTTTTTCTGAAAATTACCTTTTTCATAAAAAGTACTTTATGCATAAATAGCACCTTTTTCATTAGAAGTAAATTTTTCATAAAAAGAACTGTTCTCATAAAAACTACCTTTCTCTTAAAAATTAAATTTTTCACAAAAAGTACCTTCTTCATATAAAGTACATTTTTTCATAAGAAGTACATTTTTCACAAAAAGTACATTTTTCACAAAAATATTTTTTTTTTCAAAAAAGTACTTTTTTTTTAAATACTTTATTGATAAAAAGAGCACACTTTCTATGAGAAGTATATCTTTGCAAAAAAGTATGCTCTTAACAAAAAGTACCTTTTTCGATACAAATCTTTCTGACAGAAAGTATCTTTCTAATAAGAAATATTCTTCTTGATTTCTTTCTGATCAAAAAGCACTTCTTTGATAAAAACTAACCTTTTTCTTAAGAGGTATGATTTTGATAAAAAAAATACCGTTTTGACATAAAGTGTCTTTTTAATAAATTTTTTTAATAAGAAGTGTCTTTTCGATAAGAAGTACTTTTTTGTTAAAAAAAAGTAGTTTTGGATTTAAAAAAAAGTACTTTTTTTGATTAAATAATCACTTGTTGGATAACAAGAATACATTTTTTAATATAAAGTTTCCTATTAAAAAATTATATTTTTAATAAAAAGTACTTTTTAAAATACTTTTTTTATGAACTGTAAAGTTTGGAAGAAAAAAATTGCTGTATTAACTTGACGTTCTTCTGCATGAAACTTGACCTTTTCAAAAGAGATAAATGTAAGTATTTCTGAAAGAAATACTAAAATAAGATTATAAGAAAATTATTTGTCTTAAGCTAAGTCTAGACGATATGTTGAATCAGCATATTTATGGTAAAAAATTTATTACCAGTGCCAAAATATCGTGTAGACACTAAATTTTTTCAACATACATGCTTAACGACATATGAAGGGCATTTGTTAACGTTGTCAACAAACGTATTTTCAAGATTTTAGCATATCGTGTAGCCACCATATTTTTCCTTTGTAACAAATTTCCTATGTATGCTGCCAGATATGTTATTTGTTGAAAAGCCTATGTAAGCTTTTCAGCATACGGCAAATTTGATAGCATATAGAATTGATATTTTAACTCTGCTCAGGTATGAACAGTGTTTCCTAATTTGCCATTTTTAAAATAAAAATAACGTAAATATTAAAATAACAAAAATAGTAGAATAAAAACAAGAAAAAAAACACAAAAAATTCTACATTACGCGAAAAATATACTGCAGAAATGTTCATGGTAAATTCGGGTGAATAAAAAATAAGGGAAATTAAAATTTCATAAAAAAAATTTCAGGCGATTCTGAAGAAGACAATCAATCTTATTCCAGCAAACTTCGCAATAAAATCGACCTTTTGCATGCTTTCAGCCACCTAAAAGTTTTGCCGATTTTTAAAAAATGTTGGAATTCGTCAACATCCCGCTGTTAGTAACTTTTTGCGAATTTTTGCCATTTTTGCGACTTTTATTGAATTTTTTGTATTCCTTACAGTTTTGGCGATTTTTAATCAACATTATGATTTGTTTAAAATTTTGCAACTTCTCGCGACTTTTTGTAGTTCGAGATAAAAGCAAATTTTTGAATGCTTTCAGCCTCTTAAAAATGTTGCCGATTTTTAAGAAATATTGGAATTCGTCATTATCCCGCTGTTAGTAACTTTTTGCGAATTTATGTAATTTTCGCGATTTTAGCCGAAGTTTTTGCATTCCTTACAGTTTTAGCGGTTTTCAATCCATATTATGACTTGCTTAAAATTTTTTGTGATTTATTGCAAAGTTTGCAATAAAGGCGGCCTCTCGCGTGGTTTTTTTTAGAAGTTTTAACAATTTTTAAGAGTTTAAAACATTATTAGACTTTGTCATCTTGCTGTAGTAGCTTTTTGCCAATTTCCGTCATTTCGCGAATTTCTTTTTATTTATATACATGTATAATTGCACTAATTTTTATTAACCAAAAATATAATTTTTTGCACTGAAAGCGATAATTGATATATGTACATACATAAATTTATAATAAAGAAAAAGAATTGTCAAAATTTATTTTATATCTAAGCAAATGCTCACATGACTCAACATATATATTAGAATACGAAATTCAACATATCATGTAGACACAAAAATTTTATGCTAACTCATATGTTGTATTATCATTTGCTGACATATGTTGACTTTAAAAAATTAGGTACTTTCAGCATACTGTGTAGACGGCTAACACATATATATGCTGACAGCAGGATTTGTTGTTATTTTAAAGCATATGAACATAAGCATACATTTGCTGATTCAACATATCGTCTAGACTTAGCTTTATATAAAAAAAAATCTGTAGTTGCCATAAAATCCTCACAGAAATAGTAATAATAATAATAATAATAGTAATGACTTGTATTACATAAAGGGTCTGCCAGATAACTTTTTTTTTTTTTTTTGAAAATGCTATAAAAAACTACTGAAGCTTCGGGTGTGTGGCACGTAGCGCCGTCCTGTTGAAACCAAATGTTGTCAATATCATCCTCTTCAATTTTTGGGAACAAAAATTCGTTCAACATGGCCCGATAACGATCGCCATTGACTGTAACGGCCACTCCTTGCTCAATGGCCCAATTATGCCCCTGGACCAAAATCCGCACCAAACAGTGACTCGTTTTGGGTGCGTCGGCTTTTCAATGTATGCGTGCGGGTTTTCTGTGCCCCAAATGCGACAATTTTGCTTGTTTACATACCCGCCAAGATCAAAATGAGCTTCATCTGAAAAGATGATTTTTTTTTTGTGGCAAAATCGGCATCTTATGTAAGTCGCTCGCAGGCCCACTTAGCGAAGCGAAAACGCATTGGATGGTCAGTTGGCTCGTTCAGCGGAAGGATAAAACTAATTATTTGTCAAATCAGACATGAGCTAAGTGTTACCATTCACGAAATGAGCACTAGTTGAAAAAAAACGTTAGATGGCGGACCCTTTAGTTAGAACTTAAAATTTTCTTTCATATTTAAAGGACATTATCATTCCATGAATACCCTTAATAAATTACCTCGTGTTTAGCATATTAAACTTTTATTGTTGAATTTATGTGTGTACGACTATAACATGAGGTGCTGAGCGACAATGTTAAATCTAATAGCTGATATGCAAACAAAAAACAAATGTTAAAAAAAAATCAAACTTAATTTAAATACGCATAATATTATTTGTATTCAAGGTGTGCAAGTTTTGTTTATTTTCCGAACTGAATGCAAATAGAGAGAACTTCTTATTAGTTTGTCTCGCCTAACATTTGAAACATTGAACGCGCTGCGTTGGTGTAACGTTTCTTTCTAACTTTGAAATAGGTTTTTTTTTTGTTGTTGTTGTTTCTGTGAATGATTTTGATTTGTGTAAATTTTGCATTTGGAAAAAGTTTTTATTTTGGGCTCGATTTTATTACATACCACCATACATGCTTTATATGCAAATGAAAAAAGCACAATAAAATTTTGTATGAATGAAATTGTTCACCGGCCACATGTTGATTGTAAAACAAAAAAAAAAAAAAAAAAAAAAACTGCTGCTTTTTTTCTATTTTCAAATTACATATTAAGCATGCGTAACGTTTCTCGCTACCTTAAGGTTTTTTTAATAAGTGTTTTTAAATGTACATGAGTGTATACAAACTGTCAGTCATACTGTCTGCTATTTTGTTTGCTGCTGCTGCTGTTGTTGTTGTTTTTGGAGTGATTAAACGAAAACTTAGAAGACAAATTATTTTGTAATTATGTTTAATTATTTGAAATTATAAGGTGGAACTCTCCCCAATCGATTTAAGACATGAAAACTTTTTGCTGGAATTTAGACTTTTATTTCAGTTTCGAAACACCCATAAATTTCTTACTTCCAAAAAAACTTATTTGGATTATTAAAATATGCCTACACTTTTATCTCAATATCAGCTAAATTTCAATGTGTTATTACATAATTTCTTTGGCAAAAAGGAAAAAGTGCTTAAGTCGAGATAAGCTGATTTTGAGTTAATGGTATCTTCGTAGTCTGCATATTTGAAAGTACCCCTGGTCAAAATCTCAATCAATTTGTGTGATTTTTAATGAAGTTATAGCACTATGACTTGCAACTTATATTTTTTAGACTTCTAATCTCATTTGGAATAAAAGTTTAATTGAAGTTATGCATTGATATATTTCAACTTAAATGTATTACTTATAGTGTGTAGAACGATGTTTGATTAAAAAAATTAAGTTTAACAGAGAATTTCCCAAATTAACTGCACAGAAAAAAAGGATTTGCAAATACAAATAATTTTTTGTTATATCAATTAAGTAATTAATTGATTTTGAACCTACAACGATTTTTGTAAATACAATTAACGAAATTGTAAGTTGAAAGAAAATCTTAAAAATATTTTCAATTAAATATATCAACAAATAATTTGTTGAAATTTATTTTTTTTTCAACATTTATTTTTGTTAGATTTCAAGTTATTTGAATTAAAGTTATTGTTATATTAACAATGTTAATTTGTTGAATTTCTGTATCATAATTGTTATATTAACAAGCTTTTTATACACAATCACAATCCTCGAAACGATTTTTTGCTTGTCTGCGAAAAACACTAAACGTCTTTGGGCGGAGTTGAACCGGCAACCTCAAAACTAATAAACCAACTTACTTAGCTCTCAGCTAGAGAGCAACACTTCATTAGATACGCAAATAATGAATACACACAAAATATGATTTCATGTTTCTTCTACATGTCCGCATTCCATTATGAGTGATTTAATTGACTGCAAAAATTTAAATTTGTTATATCAACAATGATGATTGTTAATTTTTGAATTATATGTTAACAATTTCTTTTGTTGGTTGCATTTCGATGATATTTTTTTCTGTGTGTAAAAGAAATAAATTTCTGAAAATCGACTTGAACAATTAAAAGTGCTCTCCTGCAAAACAGTGAAATATGACTTAAGCACTTTTTCCATATGGCCACAGATTTATAATTGTAATAAACAATAACAAAAATCAATTGTCACGAATTACCTTAAAATGTTTTCCAATTTATTATAATTATTATTATTTGTTTATGAAAGGTCAAGAATTGACATTTGTATTGTTCATAAAATGAAAGTTATAAATTAAAGTAAAATAAGTAAGAATTTTATGTTCGGCTGTGCCAAAGCGTTACACCAGCTATGTACATACGTCGAAGCAATATGCACAACAAGCGAGCTTTTACAAAAGAGCTTTCACACCGACATGAGCACAGCAGCCAATCAGATAACGGCGTCGAGAATACTTGCTGCTTACGTAGCTGGTATAAAGCCTTCATTGCGGAATAATGCAAATTTTTAATCCGCTGCCCAGTTATCGGTATTTCCAAATTTCATAACTAAAGTAAGAGCTTTTTGATTCGAATAGAAATCTCCTAATGGAATAGATGTTATTCGTATGACATTCCACATACATATGTATGTTGTTGTAACTGTGTTTAGCAAATAACTATTATTATTATTTAACCCTGAATTTATTCAAATATATTTTTCAACTCCAATTGCAATCAGTATCTATATCAACTAAAATAATTTCATTTGAATGAAGTCACTATAGAAACTCAACCGTGACATCATGCATAGAACAAACATTTTATAATTCCAACATTTAAATAATTTAATAATTATTATTTAAAATTTTATTTGTATTTGCAGATTTAAAATATACGAAAGCTATCGATATTAATTAATCGTATTGCTCGAAGCACCCACCTAGAGCTTTAAAAGCTCTTACGAAAATAGAGTATTGGACCTCCACCTATTTTAAAAAAGTATTTAAAAATAAGCGGCTCAAGGAGACTTTTAATACCGTTATACTATAGCCTACTCCAAAATGGGAGCATTTTCCAGAAAGCCTAGAGTTAATAAGACTCTAATATCACTGAAAGTGGTGGCATTTTTTGTATTGAGTGGTAAGTTTTTCATAAAATGCAATTTAATTTACATATAAAAAGCGCATTTGTTGCTGGTTTTTGTTCAAAAATTTTATAGAATGGGCTTAAAACAAGGTATCTTTATTAAAAGCTTTTATTAAGTTTCACCTATCTCGTTATCTGTCTGTAATCAAATCTTGCAAATTAAATTTGATCCAATTCCCTGTTTTTTATTGAGCAATATTATCATGACATAGAGCTAATCTGATGAGGCGGATCATTTTTTTGGACAATTTTAATATCATAAAAAAATGTTTAGTATAATACGTTAAAAGGTTTTTAATCCCCGACTAAAAAAGGGGTGTTATAACTTTGTAGTGTGTGTCTGTGGATCTGTGAGTCTATGTATCTGTGTGTCTGTCCGTGTCCACGTACATACCAAACGGCTGAACCGATTTTGATTTAGTTTTTTCTGTTAGCCATGTTTTAAGAAAATCGGTCCAGCCGTTTAGAAGATATCGCATCTTCTCTAGATATATTCGGGGGTTTTTAAAATTTTTAATTTTTGTTATTTTTAATTACTACTTGTTTTGCAGGTTAAATTTTTCCGTGAAATTGCCATTCAGTTGCCAGATCTGACAACTATATTATAAATCGTAGTCAGTTTTTTCTTTATAATTATTATACTTAAGCAGCCTGGACATGATATTTCTCTAATGGTCAATCTCATTATTAGAGCTATGCTCTTTATGCTACGACACAGGATCTATGACATGATTTTTTTTGTACTTAAAAGTAGAGTACGAAACTAAATGCCACAAAATGTTTGATTTTGTTTTGTTTCGTACTTTGAAGTGAGTAAAAAAAAACAAAACAAAACCAATGAGAATTGAGATTGCTCAATTAGTTTTTGTATTGTTTTTGCTATTTAATTTAGAAAAGAAAAGAAAAGAATGGGAACTAAATGGAAAAGTTTTGAGATATTTCCGGCGAATTTGACATCATCAGATAATATTATTTTATTGCATTACTATTTAACACATGAAAGTTGTGTCATATAGCTAAACAGCATAGCTCTAACCGGGTGTTCTAGGATAACTCTCTTCTTTTTTCTCCCTTTGCTGTCTCAAAAGGCATCTTCCACAAACCTTTTTTAAATGTCCATTAGAAATTGCAGTGCTTGGCAACCAAGTTGAAGAAATGATGGCAACAATACTTAAGTTACGGCCACAATTGTCAAATATATGCCCAAAAAAGCATAACTAATAAATGCCAATGAAAAATCCTTCAATTCAGACAAAATTTTGTCAAGTTAAAGAGTAGCCAATAATGTTGGATTTTATGACATTGTCTATTAGTTGTGTTTGAAACTGTTAAATTTGATAAACAAGTGTCTGGATCATAAATTCTTCATTAGTGTTTGTTGTTTACGCTTTTTTTGGCAAATGTTTGACAAGTGTGACCGTACCTTTAGAAGCATTATTAATTTTCCCAAAAGAGAAGTAGCACTCAGATTGTTAATATTCTCAGCAACAGTGCGCTTATCTTGTCTCATTTAAGAAGAAGCACAGCTATCATCCATTTAAAGAGCAGCAGTCTGGTTAAGGTTAGAGTTATCCATATCAGGTATATCACAGGTGTGTATACCACATCTTCTCTTGCCCAGCATTCAAGTATCACATTAAATTGGGTGCTGCGACATTGAACCATTTTAGGCAACGAAATTGCGGAGGCAAAGAGGAGAAGCCTACTCAGGGAGGTGAATCGTTTATTTCTGGGGCTCCCACTCCTGTCCTCCTGGAGATGCTTTGAGGTTGTCCTTCTTAAATTAGCTTAGAACAAAACTACTACTACTACTACACTTACAAAACTAAAAACCTCATGGACTGTCGGAAATCATGCTAAATCTTTGGTTATCCCGAACAACGAATACTGCTTGAGTTGTTATGATGAGGAGGAGGAGGAAAGCATTGCCGACTGCATTTCCTTGGCAGATTAGGCTTCAGCAGCCCATCCGAGTTATCAGAAGAGAGCCTTTATATTAGGAGCAGCACCTGGTGTGGGCCCTGACTGTACTATGGCGTGTGCACATACATGATCGATTCTCTCGTCTAACATCATTAATCTTTTTCCAATTTGCTCTATATTTAATTTATCTTTTTCAACCTCTCCTCCCTTTAGACCTTCTCCTTTCTTATCTTCCTACTCACGAGTAGCATAAAGTGATCATTATATTGAGTTGGATTCTACTTTCCTCCATATACCTGAAACCTCAATTATGTTTACAACTCTTCCAGTGCGCGTTTTGCTATCTTTCATTGCATCGTTGCAGCGCCTCTGGTGTTAAGTAGTAGCATTACTTTAAAATGCTTAGCCAATGGTCAATTGCTAAGAATAGCAACGACGGAAAGCTCTATGACCTTCATTAGTATACACATTAACGAATATTAGAAAAAATTGTGGTTTTGATGGCTGAGTCTGGATCTTTATCGAACTTGGGCTCTTAGACTATCATCTAGGAGCACGACAGTGCGCCAGGCCAAGTTCCGGCCAATGCACGCAGTGTGTATATTTACACGAAGCCATTCGAGCTGTTTTTACCTCCTTCATAACTTTGTTCCCCGCAATCGCAAAATCATGAAATTTAAACCACAATTAGAATTAATTCATGTAACCTCATATGCGAAGTTTGAAATGAAATGTTGCCAAGTTAGCAGATTATCTAGAAACTATATGACACCCTTACGATTACAAATTTATATAATGCATATCATATTTCTGTGTTAGGTATTGTGCCAAACAAGAACTGGGTCAAAATTTATATCTCACTACTTTTAATGGCCGAATTTTTTTTTAAAGGAACTTGGCCTTTTCTCACATTTATGTTTTTGTAAGGATTTACTTTTTCGTTAATGCGTTGAATACCACTCCTCTAGTAAGTCTTGAATGATTTGCTGGTTCTCGTGTAATCAGATGAGTCAAAAGTCGGCCTTTAGCAACAACTTTTTCAAGCCGGGGACCTGTTAGTTTATAGTAAAATAAAAGCTTCGGGAATTAGTAAGGCGCATACTTGTCCTACAATTTAATATAACTTATTTATTTTGATCTTCTTTAATTTCAAAAGATTATACAAAAACTTTTTGTTTTTCATTTTAGGTATTTCCGCTTTGCACATACTTAACAATCGGATGCCCACTGTGTTGGGTTTGAATTTCAATGAATATCGCAACATTACCATAATTTCGACGTTCGTATCGATATTGGGTCCTCTAATAGTTGGTCCCTTGGCTGATCGTTTTGCTGCCAAGAATCCCAATAACTATGGCAAAATGTTAAGAATCTTAACGGCTGTAATCCTATTGATCACAGCCATTATTTATGCCTGTTTATTTGCGGTGCCCGCAGTGAAGCG
Organism: Tachina grossa; assembly: GCA_949987645.1. Lineage (NCBI taxonomy): Eukaryota > Metazoa > Arthropoda > Insecta > Diptera > Tachinidae > Tachina > Tachina grossa. Next base: position 29,947,404 of record OX465276.1, on the reverse strand, counting down.
CAGCGAACCCCATCAACCGCTGGTTAGTTTTGGTTGTGATGCTAATGGAGCCATTATGTTCCAGCAACGCTGCTCGGAGGATAACCAGTGTCATCACTGGAAGGCCAAGGGTGGCAGTGTTAATTTGACCAGATGCACCTACACCTGTCAAGATCCCACACAATACGAAAATATGTATACGCCCTGGTTGGAGAGTATACCCACACCCTCGCCCTCAACCGAACACAGTTCCGAATTCGATTACGAAGATGAATCGACAGCAGCTGTGACAGAGAGTTTAAGATTGCGCAGAAATGTGCAAACAGTGGAGCAATCATCAGAATTGGGCGCCGCCGAGGTAATGAGCTCTGAAGTGCTTTCGAGAAAGAAAAGAGCTGTCAAATCGGCACCTCAAAAGATTTATGTGGAACCACCACACTTGTGCATGACGGCAAAGAATGAGCATGGCGAGAATGTGGTGAAACACTGTCATGTCTATACCGATGATACCACAAGCATTTTGGTGCATACTGTTATGAAGGCAGCCACAAATTTGGAAAATGATACACACTCGGCGGAATGGTGCAATTATCCTTTGGGTAAGTTTTTATCGGCTTTTGCTTTGAAATTATGAGAAAATATTTCAATTATTTTTAACATTTGCAGATGGTTTCCAATGTCAAATTCCCCTGCAGCAAGCCAACTACATGATCCAATTGAAGAATAATAGCGAGTGCAAGCCCATGATTGAATGCCAGGTTATTGATCCTTATGGCAGCAAAGGCAGTGTGCTGGCCGACAGCGAATGTGTTAAGATCGAAGGAGATTTGGATGCCACTTTGGCGGGTTACACCACCATACGCATTCTGGGCGATATATACGCTTTAGCCTGTTTGACTTTGTTGAATACCGCCATTGTGATTGCTGTGCGTGAAACGTCGGAAGGTAGAGGCGAAGTATGCCGCCAGTATGCTTGGGGTGCTGTGGGTTATGTCATATTGTTCTGCTCCTTGGACATATTTTTCTTTAAAGGTGGCGAAGAGGAGATGACTGTAGCCTTGATATTAGTGATCATTTGTTTTGTTGTGGGAGCTTTAGTTCTACTTTTTGCCTCGCAAATGCCACTCAGTCCTCCCGAGTGGTGGTGGCACACCAAGACTGGCATGCTGGTGTTTCCCATGTCGGCCATAAGAAAATATAGTCCAGAGATAGTTGTGCTCACCTTGGTGGCCATTTTGTTTGGCACCTTCTGGGGTAGCATACACACTTATTTGTACTGGACCTATTTGGGTGAATACGCCGCCTATTTCGCCGGTTTGTTGTTGATATTGGTTTTGTTCTTCAATGTGGATAAATTTATAGAATATTGTGGGCATTCGAATATTTTCATTGCCGGTTTCGCTTTGTTCATTATACGTTTTACGGCTTTGGCCAGTCAGGAAACCGACTGGTTGACTAATATTATGGAAATAATTGAACCCATCATAGTGGGTATTGTCTGGATCACTATTATCTTGTATATGCGCCATGCCATGCCTCGCAAGTTTACTGCCTCGGGGCAAGCCTTGGCTGTTATTGCCTTCTTCGGCTTGGGCAAGGGTTTCGGTGCTTTGATTGGCTTAGTGCACGATGATAAAAAAGGCATACACAGTGGCGATGATCTGGTTAAGTTTGAATGGTTAGCGGTTACTGCTTGTATTATTGCTCTAATCTATTTTGTTATTTATAATCTAATATTGGCACCACGTTGCACTGCCAAGCCGGTGCATTTGGATGATCTAATGTCTGGTTCGGCTTCCCAGACCTTTGCCAATGGCGCCGCTGGGCCAGGTGGCAATGGCAGCGCAGGCGCCGCCACTAATGGCAATGGTGCTGGTGCCGTCGTCAATGGCAACAACTATTCACCTCTAAGAGTATATCACAATGAGAGGGGCAAGAAGGGTCAATTTAGGTATTAAATTTTTGTTTTTAGTTGCTTTCCTAAAGCTAACCGAATGATTACAACAGCTCCTTATTTACTATTTTGTTTAATTGAAAAAAAAAATTATATAAAACAAATATTACTTTATTTGTTTTAAGTCTAATGAAGTGACAAAATTAAAAAAGAAATAATCTTTGAACCAATTTAAAGTGGGCTCAAGGCAAAATGATACCAGTTAAACACGCCTCGCTCAATTCGCCTTGAAAAATGTGTTCTTGGTATGTGTGCGTGTGTGATATCTAAAGGAAATTCAGATTCCAAGCGGCAAAAACAATCACCAAGGCCACCTGGCATGAATTCACTCTGAAGTAAGACTATTTTGTTTAAAATTTTAGAAAATAAAAAGCTTTTTTAGTCTCTTAGATATCAGTACATTTTTTGACATCCCAAGCAGGCAATTTTTAAAAGCGAATTGAGGCGAGTATACCTACTGTAAATAAGCCTTGATAGATACTTTTTTAAAGGTATTTTTTTAGCTACCTTTTTTTAAATACTAGTTTTAAGTCACTTTTCTAAAAGGAACTTTTTAAACGGAACTATTTTTAACTAAATTTCTTAAAAGTACTATTCTTAAAAGGTATTTTTAAAATGTCTTTACTTTTGAAATGTACTATATTTTCTAAAAGGGGATCTTTGTAAAGGAAGTGTTTTAAAAGGAGTCTTTTTTTAAAAAGTTATTTTTCTAAGAGGGAATTTTCTTAAGATATTTTTGTTAGTGTTTTTTTCAACAGCTACTTTTTTAGAAAGTACTTTTTTTAGAAGGTACTTTTTTAAAATGTACTTTTTTAGAAAATAATTCTTTAGAAAGTACTTTTTAAAAATTTTAACTTTTTTAAAAGCCCTTTTTTAAAAGGTGCTTCTTTTTTCAGAAAATAATTTTTTCGAAAGTACTTTTTAAAAGATAATTTTTTTAAAGTCCTTTTTTAAAAGGTGCTCTTTAAAAAGTACTTTTTTAAAAGACAGTTTTTTATAAAATACTTTTTAACAAGTACTTTTTTAGCAAGTACTATTTTAGCAAGTACTTTTTTAAAAGATACTTTTTAGAAAGTACTTTTTTTGAAGGTACCTTTTTAGACGTACTTTTTAAAAGATAATTTTTTAGAAAATACTTGTTTAGAAAGTTCTTTTTTGAAAGGTTCTTTTTTAGCAAGTACTTTTTAAAAGGACTTTTTTAAAAAGTATTTTTTTAGAAGTTACTTATTTTGAAAATAGTTTTTTAAGTTACTTTTTTCGAAAATAATTTTTTAATAAAGTACTTTTTGAAAAGCAGCTTTTTAGAATGTACTTTTTTAAAACGTATCTTTCTTAGAAAGTACTTTTTTAAAAGGTGTTGTTTCTAAATACTTTTCTCAAAAAGTACTTTCTTCTGAGGTACTTCTTTTTGAAGGATATCTGCTAATATTAAATTTTTAGAGAAAATTTTTTGTAAGGCGCATTTTTTAAAAAGGTACATTTTTTTAAAGATAATTTTTTAAAAATACATATTGTTTAAAAAACTTTCGTTAAGAAATATTTTATTTAAAAAACACTTTGAAGAGGCAAACACTTTCAAAGTACTTTTTTTATTTTTTTTTTTGCTTCCTATTTAAAAGGTACTTTTTTAAGTTTCTTTTTTATTTAAAAAAAAATTCTAAAGAGGTACTTTTTCAAATTCACTTATTTTTGAAGAGTTTATATTCTGAAATGTGATTTTTTAACAAACTTTTTTACTAAAAGTGCTTTTTTTAAAAAGTTATTTTTTTAAAACACATTTTTAAAGCACTCTTTTAAGAAATATTTTATTAAAAATGCAAAAGGTACTTTTTCACAAAGTACTTTTTTAGGTTCCTGTTTTAAAACGTGTGTTTTAAAATATAAAAGCGTAATATTTTTTAGATTAAGTACTTTTGTAAAAAGGTCCTTTTTTCAAAGGTACTTTTTTGAAAAGTACTTATCTCAAACTGTATTTTTTAAATGGTACTATTTTAAGTTACTTTTCATGAGTTTTTTTTTTTGGAAAGGCTACTAAAAATTTGTCTGGAATCTCATTTTAAATTTAAATTCTGTAGTATCCGACTATATAAGATCGAGTATACAAGTGCCACAAGAAATTCAAGGATTATTTTTTCTGAAATTGATATTAATTGCAATCAAACTTTTAAACGTTAGTGCTTATATTTTAACTATTAAATTTAAGTTTATATGAACAAAGAAATAAATATTTCTGCAATCAACAGCTTTAATTGCAAAACAATAAAAAAATCAATTAAAAATTTAATTAAGTCAAACTTTTTAATTAATTAATTTTTTTTTTAATAAAACTTTAAGGAACTAAATTTAATTTTTTAGATTAACTTTTAAGCAATTAAATAATTGAATTAAATAAATTTTTATTTGATTAATAGTAGTTGTTTTAATTAAAGGTGTTAATTGCAGAGAATTCTTTTTTTCTGTAAAAAGAAAATTCGTCAGGAAACTAAAACATTTTTAATAATATAATTTTCTAATATTTATACTCGTATATAGTGTATGTATAATTTTTTGCAACCAAAAATATATATAATATATATTTTATTTATATATATTTTGTACTGTTATTTTATATAAAAAAAAAATCACTTATAAACTTAATGATATTACAATAACATTTATTTAAATAAAAATAAAAAAAAATAAACCAAAAGGCAGTAAGATAAATCAAAATACAATTTTTTTCTAAATAAAAATCATTAAATCTTTTCCAATAAAAATAATTATAAATCGCTATTGTAATTAATTTTGATTTTTATTTATGCAAAAACACTTTAAAAAGGCGAAGAACCTTAAAAGTTGCATAAAAATGATAAAGGTCGTTATGTATGTGATCTGGTTTTTCACACACCACTTTTCTCTCTATTTAAAAATTATATTTAAAGTAAGAGCCCAGAAAAGTGATCGATATATTTGTGTTCAAATAGTCTGCCATTTTTTATTTTTTATTTTTTGATTCTAATTTTTTCCGTTTTATATTTATTTCTTTCATTTAAATCATCTTAAGCTGAACAAAGTAATTTGTAAGAATATAAATTTTAAGAAATTGTATTTCTGGAAACTATTTTTGTATTCAAATATTAACAATTTAAAAAGAAAAAACAAAGATAATAATAAATAAAACACTTAAAAGCTGAATGTGTTAAGCTTCAAACAGAAATTTATGAAAATTCGCCACTAAAACTAAAACAATCTGCTATACTTGTGTGTGTTTCATAAAATTAAAAACAAAATATCATAATAATTATATACAAAAAGCTTAATTGTTATTAAGCTCATTTTAAAATGCAATAAATTTTAAATAAATTCTATAATAAATAAATTTTAGCGGATTTTTAATGGGGTATCTGAAGTAATAGACGTCTGGGTTTTCTAGACAAACTTAACCTTTTCTCAAAATCCAGCAATAATTAATTTTTTTTTTACTGTGTTACAGTACACTTTTCTCATAAGAAAGTTGTGCGTGCTATACAGCACATTTTTCTCATAGAAAAGTTGACTGTGTCACAGCACACTTTTCTTATAGAAAAGATGACTGTGTCACAGCACATTTATATCATAGAAAAGTTGACTGTGTCACAGCACATTTATATCATAGAAAAGTTGACTGTGTCACAGCACACTTTTCTTATAGAAAAGATGACTGTGTCACAGCACACTTTTCTTATAGAAAAGATGACTGTGTCACAGCACACTTTTCTTATAGAAAAGATGACTGTGTCACAGCACACTTTTCTTATAGAAAAGATGACTGTGTCACAGCACACTTTTCTTATAGAAAAGATGACTGTGTCACAGCACACTTTTCTTATAGAAAAGATGACTGTGTCACAGCACACTTTTCTTATAGAAAAGATGACTGTGTCACAGCACACTTTTCTTATAGAAAAGATGACTGTGTCACAGCACACTTTTCTTATAGAAAAGATGACTGTGTCACAGCACACTTTTCTTATAGAAAAGATGACTGTGTCACAGCACACTTTTCTTATAGAAAAGATGACTGTGTCACAGCACACTTTTCTTATAGAAAAAATGACTGTGTCACAGCACACTTTTCTTATAGAAAAGATGACTGTGTCACAGCACACTTTTCTTATAGAAAAGTTGACTGTGTCAAAGCACACTTTTCTTAGAGAAAAGATGACTGTGTAACATCACACTTTTCTTATAGAAAAGATGACTGTGTCACAGCACACTTTTCTTATAGAAAAGTTGACTGTGTCACAGCACACTTTTCTTATAGAAAAGATGACTGTGTCACAGCACACTTTTCTTATAGAAAAGATGAGTGTGTCACAGCACACGTTTCTTATAGAAAAGATGACTGTGTCACAGCACACTTTCCTTATAGAAAAGATGACTGTGTCACAGCACACTTTTCTTATAAAAAAACTTATAATGCTCTGATCTTTCAATACCTATGATGCGACCGACTTGTTTGATATTTTGACACCTAGAAAAATTTAACAAACATTTAAACCTTTCAAACAATCAATCAACTTCGTACGTAATGAAAACTATTGTAAATAACTAAAACACGTAGCAAATATTAAATTATGCTCAATTTCCGATTTTCAATTATTCAATAGTTTTTTTTTTTATTCATCTATTTCTATTTACTACGTGTCATTTGTCTATTTAAAAAGACCTTTTTTGTGGGCAACAGGGCAAAGTAGTTTCATTGCCATATTGAATTATTATTGACACGTCTTCTCATTTGCTTTTATTGGTTACAACGACGTAAATTTTTTTTTTTATTAAATTAATGGTCATTGGGTTAATGAAAGGAAGTTGGAAATGTTAATTTGCCCACAATTGCGACTTGAATTCAATTTAATTGGACTTGAAAAATTGTTGTAAAAGGTCGTAAAAGCATAATTCCGGCCTTAACTTCCGTAAATATTTTTTTTTTAAATTCACAAGGTGAATAAAAAATGTTAAGAAAAAAAATTCTTCTAAAAGGTCGTAAATTACTTCCGTAGTTTTTTTTCCAAATTCACAATTAATAAAATATTTAAGAAAAATTGTGTTCAGCTAAAAAAAATTTGTAGAAAAAAGTAAAAAGTGCTTAAGTCGAGATAAGCTAATTTTGAGTTAAAGGCTGCCTGGGGGTTATTGTGTTATCTGAACCGAAAGGAAATGTGTTCGAATTGTAATGTTAATAACATACAAATTCGAACAGTTTCCATTTCGAATCGAATTACATAATAACCCCCCTGGTAATATTCATATTCGAAAGTACACCTGGTGTAAATCTCAATTCATTTCATTCATGCGGTAATTAGCTTTTTAGTGGCTTTATTTCGCTTTTAAAACTTACTTTTTCCCAATTATCGCTACATTTATATAGAAAGGCCATAACTGATTATTTTTTTTAATATAGTTTTTTGTATATTTGTATAGAAAAACATCTAATGTATCGAAAAATGCAAAAATTTCGTTATCGACTGGTGATTTTAATGAGGTATATTAAAATTAATTATTAAATGCAATTTTTTTATATTAGATGCATTTTTGGGGAGGGCATTTCCCCTATCATAAGGTTAAAAAGAATGGTATTTTTAACCTTATGATGCAATCGAAAAACTTGGGACTTGTCTACTCGCTCTCGAGAGCAAATTTTATGCTTTTGACATTCTATTTCTGTTCTCTAAAGTCTAGAAAATACCACGAGCCTATCAATAGAAGTCAGTTGTTTTCGACAACGGATAGACAAGCCACAATTTTTTGGTATTGTATTGCCGTGACATCGATGTTCACAAATGGAATAAAGGTTTATTAATAAGACAGTAAATGGGTTTTACCTCATTAAGTACATAAGGCCCTATTAATAACAATTATTAAGGCTTTATAAAGGCTTAATAAGAAAAATTTTGTATGAAAATCTATTTTATAAACCATTTATGAAACCTTAATAATTTTTACAAATTAAGCTGATCGTATTATAAATAAAGAAACCTGCTAAAAAGGTATCTCGCATATCTGCACAATTCCCTGGCCCAACACAATCGAACAAAGATCAACGGGGCGTTTACAAAGGGTTTTTATTAATGCTTGGACTAAAACTTTAAACAACTTTAAACTCTGTGAATGAAAATATTCAACTCGTTTTAGAAACAAAAAATTTGCTCGCATTCGCTTTACAAAACAGTTTAACCCACATCATATTAAAAAATTAATAAATAAATGAAAATTCAATTGGAGAATATTTCCAAAAATGTACTTCCTTTTTTTCGTCAACATTTGTAATCCTAAATTATATATATACACACTAACATGAAGCTAAACGTCTGACCAGAGCGATATAAAAAAATTTTAAACTTCATCTTCATTTAACAACATATTTGGTATGCCATCAGTAATTGGAAAAACACGTCCAGTTTCCGGACACTCCAGTTGTCCATCTAATACATCAATCTCCAAAAGTAAATGATGAAGCTTTTGCAAGAGTTCTTCATTGTCAGCAATACTGGCAGGTTGTTCGGCCGGTATAACATCCGCCATTTCAACCTTGAAACAAATAAACATATTGCACAAGGTATTCAAACATGATTCAAAAACTAACCATTTGAGCTGCTAAATACACTGTAGGCCAATCGAGTTTGGGTAAAAGTCTCTCTATAAAACTAGGATTAAATTCAGCCTCCACAACATCCTTTTTGGCAATCTTTGTTAGAAGGATACAAATTTATATTAAATTTTTTTTTAGGGTTTTTGTTGTACCTACAGTCAATTTTAAGGGATATCCAACTTTAACGCCTTTAATAGCTTTCGAAGTAAGGAAATTATACGTACTTAATTTCATTTTTGTTTAATAAAATCCAAGAAAAATAGTGGAAGAATTTATTTTATCTAGCACGTTGCTCTGAAACAAATTTATAAACAAATAACTTCACAGTTGCTTAAAAATAGTACTAATAAAGTTTAGTAATGTAGGAACGACTTGATTGAGAGAGAAAAAGTATACAAGTACTGAACAGGGTTGTCAGATGTGGGGATTTCTCACCAATCGCGACGATTTTCAAAATACCACCAATTTCCTATGCAGCGACAAGACGATACTACAATGCTTTATTAAGTTATTGGTTAATTCTGATGAGATATGAATTTGTTTTTTAGGAACCGTTTAGTTGGAAGATTAAGTCCCTGTCCAGACTTAAAATTTTTGTTGCAGCAATTCTTGAGTTTATCGGTGAGGGTGGTGAGAAGATTGGGGAGGGTACACATGAAACTGCTCTGCAATTCTCTTTTGATTCCAAATTCGTAATTGTTAATTTCAAGTTGTTATTTATTGTATGAAAAACAAAATATATTAAAAAAAAGTATATATAATTGTTAATTTTTCAGGGAACTTTCTGGTGTAATAGAATTTTTTAATGCATAATTGCAAAATTAGAATTTCATAATGTGGACACTTATATAATTTCAAAGCAAAATTCTAAGAAATTGCAGCAACAAAAATTGCAAGTCTGGACGAGGACTAATATTATCTTGATTCTAGAGTTTTATGTATGAAATTTGAATTGTTCAATCGGATTGCTAGGTTGTGAAGATGCTGCATTAAGAACATTTTATAAACCATAAAGCAATGAAGTGAAGTATTGAAATCTGACATTTTGTTAAATGTGGACGCAGGCGGTATGCATCAGAAGATAAATTCTACTCTTCTTTAATTTTTCCCAAAAATTTTTAAGCTAACAGTTTTGAGTGGAACACATAGTAGTGAAATAACGACTTTTTTTTTTTTTTGGTTAATGCCGTAATTTCGCAAAAATATTTTGGACATTTTTTTTTTTTTGAAAATAATTTTGAGTCTGTTTTTAAATTCTCTAAATCTTTGATAATGGATAATAAAAATATTAATATCATGCTTTTAAAACACATTAGGGGATATACTTGCTAAGTAATCCTTACATATATTTTATGAATACAGATTCCTACATGAAAAACGACTTAAATATAAAATAAAACAACCCTGAAATTCTGACAAAAGACAGTGTATTAGAATGAGTTAGAAAATTTACTTTATAAATAAATTTATATAATTCGATTTAAATCTTTTTTATAAATAAAAAATATATTAATCGGCCATGTTCTGCAAGCCGAATAGATTTGAAATCGCAAGATTTTAGAAAACTAGCTTCGATAATACAAATATTTTTTCAGACTTTTTTTAATTTTTCTATTATTAAGAGTTCTCAGATTTTATATCTGAAAGAAAATTATAGTGTTTGATTTTAAACACGTCTGCAGGACCATTATTAATTTTTTGAAAACCAGAAATTTACTTGGATTCGGTTTACAAGCAGGGCGGAATAATAGTTATTGTAAATAAAAACCTAAATGTATTTAAAAGAAAAATAACTGTAATTTCTGATATGAATAATTATCAAAAGGGCCTATATAACCTTATTGTGTTGGGGCCTTTCGAAATCAAAATGAATAGATAAATAATAGAAAAGTGTAATATATATTATTGAGAAACTCTTACATAAATGCTTTGACCATTTGAATGATTTTTTACATTAAATTTGTGCGAGAGAGGTCAAAATAAATTTGACAGCTCTAGCACTGAACAATAGTAAGTAGAACTGTTAAGTCCATTCAATTAGTGAAACATTTTATAAGAAATCAGTTTAAATAAATAAGTTTAAATAATTAATTTTTCCGATATTAATACAACATGCTTTGAGGCGTTTTTATATGCGCCAAAGTACACAGCCCTGTTCGATGATGTGTTTTCTCTCTTGACTGACAACCATTTGACGTTTTGTTATATTTTTTTATTTTGTACAATTCGATATAGTATTAAAACATTTTGTGATTTTATTGAGCAATCTGTTCACAATTTGTTGAAAATACTTGTAGAAATTTGTAACTATAAATAGATTTTAGTGTTCTTAGTCAAATTTAAGTTAATAAAGTTATAATTTACAATAAAATAATTTTTGCTTAAGAAAACAAAAGGAAACACCTACAAAAAAAATGGAGGACATATTCCATTGGTGTCGTGAAGGCAATTCCATACAAGTCCGTCTGTGGCTGGATGAAGTGGAGCACGATATGAATTTAGGGTAAATTCTTGCAAAAAAAAATAATGTTTAAGATATTTATCCACTCTTATTTGATTTCCGTTCAAGGATGTATGGAAACAAGCAATTTTTGTAATGCAAATTTTGTGTTTGAAAGTGTATGACGTCATTATGTATTTTTAAGAAAATTTGAATAAAACGCTAATAGAAAAATTTATATTTGAATACAACAAGTAAACACCTACATTCTTGCTTCTTTTTTTATTTTAATTAATGTGATGTTATGTTTATTAAGCAACAGAGAACGAGTGATTCAATGTTAAATGAGAGAAATGTAAACAAAAAAATAAAGTGTTGCCGAGTAGGTTTTTTTGAAGCTTTATTTCCCAAAGAAATAAGGTATAGCGAAAATGTTTTTGTTTTGCTTTTAATTACATATTTAATAGAAATTGCAGATATTTGGTTAGGATGGAATTTAAAATAATGGAATTTCAATAGTTATTCAAAAGGGTTTTAGTTCTAACGACATTGCTCATTTATTTCATCAATAATGTCATAATTCAAAAATGCGTTTTTCAGTTGGTAATACAGAATAATTATTTATATGGTATTTTGTCGTGTGTAAAATTCTTATATAAATAGCTTATACAACCAGCTGAGGGCAGAATATTTTTTCATATCTGCTGTTTTTATGCACTGCATACCTACGACGACTTTTATTTATTCAGACAGTTTTTTTCTTAAATTTTGTAGAAAATAATAAATTGCATTTTTCAGTGATGATCATGGCTTTAGCCCTTTGCATTGGTGTGCCAAAGAGGGACACTCGAAGCTGGTGGAAACATTGTTGCAAAGAGGAGCGCGAGTGAATGCCACGAATATGGGCGATGACATCCCACTGCACTTGGCAGCAGCCCATGGTCACCGTGATGTAGTACAAATGGTATTTATTGACTTATAGTTGAAATAATTCCAATAAATTTTAAAATGGCTCTCTTTATAAAAAACTCTTTAGCTTTTAAAAGAACGTTCCGATGTCAATGCGGTAAATGAGCACGGCAATACGCCCCTGCATTATGCCTGCTTTTGGGGTTACGATATGATTTGTGAGGACTTGATTAATGCTGGTGCCTGTGTTACCATAGCCAACAAAGACGATGACACGCCATTGGATAAGGCCAAGCCGGGCTTGGCTAAACGCTTGCAAGATTTGGCCGAACGCAATGGCCAGGAAATGAAAAAAATAAGTTTCAAGGAACAAAGTTGGTTGGGCTTCAAAACACGTTCTCGCGATGCTACTTTGTCCCGATTCAAGGGTATCAGTATGGGAGATTTAGATTTGCATACAAAATTGGCGGTGACACCTTCGGGTGAGACATGGCGCGGCAGATGGCAAAAAAATGATGTTATAGCAAAAATTTTAGCTATACGACAGTGCACTTCAAGAATATCGAGAGATTTCAATGAAGAATTTCCCAAATTGAGAATATTTTCACATCCCAATATATTGCCAATAATTGGAGCGAGCAATTCGCCGCCAAATCTAGTGGTCATAAGTCAGGTGAGTAAAATTTGTCTAGACGCGTACTAAATTGGCTTTACTGTTCTTTATTTACTTACTTCCCTTTTTAGAAAATTATAAAATGCCTATAAGTCGTACATTTATTACAAGTTTAAGAAATATTGCCTAATTACTGAAAAAAAAAATATTTATGGAAAATTATAGTGGGAGGAACTTAAACTTATTTTCACATTTGCACAAGCATGTTTTTGTGAAAATCTGACAGGATTTTCCAATATTTTTAAGTTCAAACTAGCAAAAATAGAAAGTTTTCGGTTTCGTTTTTCGAAAATAATGAAATTATGTTAGGTTAGGTTGTACGGGTTACCAACCTGATCCGTGTCACGAATGTGCATTCGAGCTTCGGATCTGGCTACGATATTTCCGGCACATTGTTATACCCTCAATAATAAAATTGTCAAGTATAGCTTATGCACACGCGCTTTACACTCATCAATGTTCAACTAATGCTCTTGCGCCCCATAATTTTATAAATGCAAATGATGGCATTTAGAGATAAAAGGTTTTCGTTTATAAATTTTACTGATCACTTACCAGTACCTGGCGGTGTCTCAAAAATCGGCTCATTACTTTTTAATGCTTATTTTCAAACTTTCTCTAATATATAGAAAGTATTCTTCACACACTCAAATAATGAGAAAAATAATGCACTGCTTGTAATTTATTCACTTACTAAAATTACTTTTATTTTTAAAGACTTTACACAAAGGCTTCATTTATTACACATTTTAATTACAAGCTATGTATTTCATTTATAATTTTGAAAGAAAAGCTGGATCTACTAAAATTTTATATTTTTCCACTGCACCTAGAATATTTAATACACAACTTTACACTTAACATATAATTTGAAACACAAAATTTGGTTATTTCTTATTATTAAACTTAAATTTGTGCGATTTTCAATTACTTTTTTAGTTTTACTAGTCTTCTTCGCGTTTCTTACATTCACTGAGAACTGATGTCGGTAAAAAAATTGAGGGGAGATTCACGATAGCATTTTTCCCTTCGTGGGGAATAAAAATTTCATGGGAACAAATATTTCATTTGTTATTCACGGCAGCGGTGATCGAAAACAAATACAAATATTCTACCGTTTGTTTGAAATATATGTATGTATGTATGTATATACATGTATGTATGTAAATTGTGGGACTAATTAAAAATAACAGTTACTTTTTGATTTAATAATAATGCAATAAGTTGGATAAAAATAGTTTTATCACTTTTGTATGGTCATATAATAAATTTTATTGAAATCCATAAATTTGCTGTCAATCGAATTTAAGAAAAATAGATTTAAATATATCCCTTAAGTAAAATATTTATATGGTTCCTTTTTAAAATTTTAGTTTATGCCCAGAGGGTCTTTATTCAATTTATTACATGCAGCCACTGGCGTAGTGGTGGATACCTCACAGGCAGTACGCTTTGCCTTGGACATAGCCAGAGGTATGGCCTATTTGCACTCTTTGGAACGAATAATACCCACTTATCATCTAAACAGTCATCATGTGATGGTAATTTAAATAAATTAATTTAAAAAAAATATATCGAATTCCTAATAACAAAATAATACTTTTCTTTTTTGCAGATCGATGAAGACTTAACGGCCCGCATCAATATGGGCGATGCCAAATTCTCTTTTCAAGAAAAGGGACGCATTTACCAGCCCGCTTGGATGTCGCCGGAGGCCTTACAACGCAAACCCACCGATCGCAATTGGGAGGCCAGTGATATGTGGAGCTTTGCTGTGCTGCTGTGGGAATTGACTACACGAGAAATACCATTTGCCGAGTGGTCGCCCATGGAGTGTGGCATGAAGATAGCTTTAGAGGGCTTAAGAGTAAAAATTCCTCCTGGCACTTCGCCGCACATGGTGAAATTAATAAATATTTGCATGAACGAAGATCCCGGCAAAAGACCGAAATTTGATATGGTCGTGCCTATTCTAGAGAAAATGAAACGTTGATTCCTGAATTAGGTTTTCGCTAGTTTTTTTCTGCTTCTTCAATACTCGAAATGAATTTTGAATAGTTACTAATTCGTATTTCACCATATTTTTTATTTATTTTTGTTGTTGTCTGTATGTCGAAAAACCTGCCAAAATGTTTGTTGTTTTAGTGTCTTTAATGCCGAGAAGTGCCTTAAAAGGGATTTATGTATTTGTTTTTTCTTCAATCAAATTTATCAATGTTTTAAAAAGAAAAAATTAAAAAGACTAACTTTAGTTTAAACTAAGGTGCTCGATTTATGTATTTCGAAAAAGAATTTTCTTACTAAATCCTTCTACTTATATTACAAAATGTATTTTTTATATCTTATTTATACTACAGTACAATTATAAGAATGTTTGTTAAAAAATAAAATAATTTTATATGCAATATTTTTTTATAAAATAATAAAAAATGAACATGCCCATGCCATGCCGGTCACGTGAGTATTGACCAATACGAAGTTGTAACTTTTCTTCATTTTTGTTATCATTACAATGCCCTCGTGTGCAGGGAAAACACTTCCTGTATGCATTTCGTTTTATTTTTATTGTTTTAGTTACTCAACAAGACAACATTTCTCTTTCTATTTTCCATTTATATTTAATGCAAAAGTAAGCTTTCGTGTGTTAATACGAGTGTGGGAATTTGTGTTAAGGGTTTATTGTCGAGTGTGTCTGCATTCGCTTTGTTGAAAAATGAGCACAACGTCCCTGACCTACTTTATTCCAGTGAGAGTTGGGGTAGCCAAACCAGCATCTCAATAAAGTACATCCATACTTAGAACGACAATAATAATAATGCAATTGTTGCCTTAAGAGCGCAGAATAAGAAAATGGGTGTGGGAAAATTTAAAGAGTCTGGGAATTGCTTAAGTAAAGAGAATCAAAGAGTGTTGAGATATTTGTAGCGTTTTCTTTGTTTTGTATTGCGAATTTTCAATAGAAAAGGGAACGGGGAATATATGAAATATGTAAAGTAATAAAGGAAATCAAATAATTTCAATGCATTAAGTTCTGAAGACGTAATTTTCAAAAAATTTTTGTTGTAGAGATTTCACATACATATATAAAAATTATTTCTCTTGATTCTCAAACATATTCAGCCCTATTGTGAACAGTTTTTCCCTCGAAATATTTTCCCTTTTCACCAAACTGCAATCGTGAATAATTTTTCCCGTGGATTTTTCCACTTTTCCCTTGATTTTATTCACTTTATTTTTGGAAGAGAACTGAATTTACACATTTACTTCCAATAATATTGTTACGAAAATAGCCGTCAACAATGTTAAGCAGCATTACACAAAAATATTCCAACAGAGTTAATGTAAGTGTTACGCGAAAATATTCCTACAGGGTCAATGTAACGAATAATCTAGAATAGTAGCAAACAACTAAATAAGCATGCGCAGCTTGATTAAACGTAAACAAGCAAAAGCAACAACAAAAAGCGTCTGCTTATTAAGAAGATTCACATATTTACACACATACATACATGCCAATTCAAACGAAAAGCAAAAGATAAACAACCACCGTGTATTGCTTAGTTAATGATGTACACACGTATGCATGTACACATGTATGTACATAGTTACCACATGAACTTAATTAGGCAGCATATAAGATGATAATGATCGTCTAGACATTGCTTGAAACTTCTAGTGGAATTTGTGTGATATATAAAAAGAGGTGACGCATCCAATGAGTTAGTTAGTTGCGAGTTAGTTATATGTAGTTGTGTTGTGAACGAGTTGCGAACAAGTCAATCAGTTGCGAGTGAACAAGTCAGTTGATAATTAAGTTGTGAATTAATAATATTCTGCGATACAGTGGTGAGTTGATAGTTAAGAACAGTCTGTGCTTTACACGTGAGTTAGAGTTAAGGAGAAACTATAGGACAGTCTATAGTGACAGCAAAGTCTGTCGTGGAATTGAGTTTATTGTGGAGTCTATCGTGTCGAATGGAGTAAAGAGAACAGCGCAGCGAATAGACGTGTGTAAGGGTGTAGGTAAAGCCAGTGAGTCTTTATTGGTGTATCAACTGTGAGTGTCGGCAGAGTGAGTGCCATGTGTGACGAGCAGCAGACAAAGAGGTATTGGTGCATCAACTGTTAGTGACGGCAGAGTGAGTCTCGTAAGTGACGAGCAGCAGACAAAGAGGTGTCATGTGAATACTTGCGCAGCCAGCTAAGACACGTGCGTAAACTACAGCGAGGAAGGCGTAGTTGTAACCAGTTGTGAATATTTGTGTGTAATTTATTAGTTTAAGTTGTATTAGTTTATATAAGCTCTTGATTAATTTAGTTTAAGTGTATTTGTAAATAAAACTTGTATCATTCTTAACCCTAATTACTACACTCGGCTCTTGTATTCATTTGCAAATCTTCGGGTCCACGGAAAAGCGTTTTTGTGGAGAGAAAAACGTAACAATATGTTAAAAGTTATATATAATTATTTTCAGATTCAATATCAGTAAATAATGTCCACGATTAACAATAATAATTCCCGGCAACTCATTTTTTCATTGAACATGAATCTCTTTGGATCACATACAGTAAATTTTCTGGCTGTGGTATACTAAAGAATTTTTTCTACAGCACTTAAAATATATCAAAACACAACTTTATACTTAGGGCCTTATTACAACTTAAGGATAGTTAAAAGTAGGGGTTTATCGAACGTATAAAAATTACAAATTAGATTTAACTTACTTACTTGCCTCTAATTTATCGCTCACCTTAGGTTAAACTAAAATTTTGCAAATAATAAAGTATTTATACGTCCGATAAAATCCTACTTTTAACTATCTTTAAGTTGTAATAATGGCCCTTAATAACATTTCGTTTGAAACGCTACATGTATGTATTTCTTACTATCAAACTTAAGAAATTTGATTTTCAATTAAATTTCAAGCTTTACAAATCTTTTTCCCGTTTTTTACATTCACAACGCACTGATAGCGGGAACAAATGTTTCCATGAAATTCGCAATAGCGAATTTCCCTTGATGGGGAACAAAAATTGCGCAACTATTCACGATATGGTTGATTATTTGGAGTCGATTACTAAAGCCAATCTACGAATTCAATAAAAATATATATGAAATATGCTTCAACTTACCTTGATGATATTTTGCAGCTATTGTTGCTCTTGGATTTTGTAATTCGCAGATTTAATATCAAGGCTTATTTATTTAATTATGTATGTATGTATATATTTACTAACTTAGCGATTTTTTTCAATTTATATTTTTTATTACTTATTTTTAGCACATCTCTTATTTTTTTTTAAACAGGCCATAGTGTAAACATTGCACTTTATTCTATTATGAATTATAAAACTGAACATTTTCTTTTTTTTAATTAAATTTTTTTCTAGCACTTATTATTTTTTTTTTATATAAAGGACATAATAAATTATTTAATTATTTTTTTTTTTAAAAGGCCATAGTGCCAAAATTACTCTTTATTTTCAATATTATTACACTTTATTATTATATTTATTATAAGAAATTATTAATACACAATTTTATCATTACACTTTTTTTTTGTAAAACAGGCCATAGTGTAAATATTACACTTTATTCTTTTAATAATTATACATAGTTACAACTCAATATTTTATATTTCTACTAATTAATTTTGCTTAACCACTTATTATTTCTTTTTAAAAGAACACAATAAATTTTTACCTTGTGAAAAATTACACTTTATTTTTATTTATTATAAAATATTATTAATTTTCAATATTATTTTTTTTTTAATTTTTTCTTTGCAAAACAGGCCATAGTGTAAATATTACACTTTATTTTAATACATATTAATTATATTATTATTTTAATTATGAATTATAAAACGATATTTTTCATTATACAGGCCACAGTGTAAAAATTACTCTTTATTTTTAATATTATTGCACTTTATTATTATATACTATAACAAATTATTAATACACAATTGTATTTTTTTTTATTTTTTTTTTTGCAAAACAGGCCATAGTATAGATATTACACTTTATATTAATACATATTAATTATGCAACGCAATATTTCATATATATCTTTTCATTAATTTTTCTCAACCACTTATTTAATTTTTACAAAAAAGAAAAAAAAAAAAAAAAAACAATAAACGCACTCGCGCACACGTACACAATCGCGTCATTAGAAATTACGGAACGCTTGAGGCAACGAACGGAGAAAACGATCGAATTTTAATGTGACATAAACGAACGAATGATAAATATTTTTCTATTGCAATTCGCAATTTAATTCTTTTTATGTATGTATATCTAATAATAAATATTATTAAAAATATGTATGTATAGCAGCAATTCAACATAATTAGGGAAATTTTAATTAAGAAAAAAAATCCAATTCAATGAAAACATCAATGGAAAACAAAAGCATCAAAATACCCACAACTCAATAATGCCCACAGACGCATAAACTAAAAAACTTATCTGTTCATATGCTATAAATTAAAAACCAACTCGAATGGAAAAACAAGCAAATTGAAAAAAAAACAAATAATTGAAAATGGCAAATAATAAACAATTTAGTGCTGCCAACTGCCGCGGAAAAATTAAACTAATTTGGCAGAATAAGATAAAAAGCTTAGATATTGTTAAAGCTTCACATGTTCTCACAATGACAGAGAGCTCTATCATCTTAACGAAAAGTCTATTATGGCGGGAAACGGATAACGAAACAAAAGGAAATGTGAGATAATTTTTCACCAAATTCCTAGATTCTAAACATTTTGTTTTAAACAATTTAAACACTTTTTCAAAACATTTTAACTAAAGAAAATTAATTATTGAACACTCTAATCCCGTTTAACACACTTTTATACTTTCCTACGCCCGTTTTACCGGTTTTATTTGATACCGAAAGGACAGGCCACCAGCGCACGTCTGACTGCCACAAACTCTGTAAATAAACTATTGAGAAAAGTAAGTAAAAGCTTTTATTGCAAGGCAACATTTTAACGAAGGACAAAACATGTTGCCTGTTTATTAAACGATCAAAGCAATGCAGAAATGAGTCTTGAAAAGTTATTCATAGATGACAAATGAAAACAATTTAGTAAAATGTTGATATGTATGAATGTACACATGCATGTAAATACATATATACATATATATATATACAGGGTGGGCCAAAAGAAACCAAGGGGTGTAAAAGTTTAATAACTTTTTTGTTTATTAATTTTTTTTTATTTTTTCTTTCAGATTATATAGACAATACTTGGAGAATTTATAATGGAGAGGTTCACAACTGAACAGAGAACCAGAACAATAGAATTTTATTATTTAAACTAGAGATCAATTATTTTAACGCAAAGAGCATATCGTCGACATTTTAACGTCATTTGAATGGCTTTGTTAATAAGCAGAACTGTAGGTTCTGGGGTTCTCAAAATCCAAGAGCCATTCATCAACGCCAATTGCACCCCATCAGGTGTACAGTATGGTGTTGGATCACATCTGAAAATGTCATTGGGCCCTACTTCTTCGAGAATGAAGATGGAAGTGCTGTAACCGTAAATGGAGAACGGTATCGGTTTATGATAGAAAATTTTTTACGTCCTGCTCTTGAAAACAGACCTGGTATGTGGTTTCAGCAGGACGGAGCCACTGCCCATACTGCCCGAGACACAATGGCACTTTTAAGTCAAATTTTTGGAGAGCGAATAATTTCTCGAAATTCGGACATTATTTGGCCAGCGCGATCGCCAGATTTGACAGCACCCGACTATTTTCTTTGGGGTTTTTTGAAGGAGCGAGTGTATGTGAACAAGCCAGAGACAATCCTTGAACTCAAGGCAAACATTGTTGCAGAAATTCGAACGCTACAGCCACAAGTTTTGAAAAATGCTCTAAAAAGAGCCCACCAGTGCGAAGCTGAAAACGGTGGTCATTTAAGAGACATCATTTTTCATACTTAGTGTAAAAAAATTTCCATTTTGTATATTATATAATCTGAAAGAAAAAATAAAAAAAAGTTAATAAACAAAAAAGTTATTAAACTTTTACACCCCTTGGTTTCTTTTGGCCCACCCTGTATATATATATATATATATATATATATATATATATATATATAAGTATATACAGTACGATAATTGACAAATTATAAGAAAATTTAACTTATTAAGAGACATGAAATATTTTTATTCGAAAACATAATGGTACAATTTTTATTTCGAATTTCGAATGAAACCCAAATTAAACAATGTTGCAGTGCACTGACGTATACGTCTAAAAAAGCAACCTTTATTTTGATTTTGTCAACTACGAACTAAAAACCGAATATTACTTCGATAATTTGATTCTATTAAGAATAAATGTATGTAAATCAGGACCATAAAGATAATATATGGTTTTTTTTTTTTTTTTGTTAAAATGCAAAAATGTTCAAAACAGCAAAAATGAATAATGTTCCTCAACATTATAAAAAAAAAATCATGCAAATTTAAATAAAATATTAAAAATGAGAAATACAAAAGTGTAAAAACAAAATAGTTAATGCTGCCAACTACCGGCAATAAACATTACTAACTTGATAGATAAAGATAAAAAGCTTCACATTGTTAAAGCTTTAAAAGCTCTCACTATGAGAGAAAACTTAATTATCTTAACGAAAAGTCGATTATGGCGGGAAGCGGATAACGAAACAAAAGGAAACGTTTGATAATTTTTCAGCAAATTGCTGGATTCTATACATTCTGTTTTAAACAATTTTAACACTTTTCTCAACATTTTAAGTAAAGAAAATTAATTATTGAACACTCTTTTCCCGTTTAACACACTTTTATACTTTTCTACGCCCGTTTTACCGGTTTTATTTGATACCGAAATGACAAGCCACCAGCGCACGTCTGGCTGCCACAAACTCTGTAAATAAACTAATGAGAGAAGTAAAAGCTTTTTTTTTTGCAATACAATTTTTTAACGAACGAACAAATATGCAGACACGGCTGCCACATTTGACGACTTATCGTCATTTTGACGATTTTTGCCACCGAGTTTTTCCTGAAAATTGATGATTTTTTAATAGTCCAAATATGACAGGTTTTTATGAAAAATCGACTATTAGAATTTAGTTATGCATATACTCACTAAAAAGATTTTGGTGTAGTTATGCCCACTCTTTCTTAATAATATTTATTATATGAATTTATCGCCTCTATTTTGATATTTTGAATTAACACTCTATTGTTGCGGTAAAGGAACATATGTGCATACTTATATATGTACATATGTAAGTATACAAGTATGTATGTATATGGGTTCAATTAATACATATTTAGATATATTGATGTCTGTCTAAATTGATTCTCTCAAAAAAACATAAATGCAGAAAAGCCAAGTTCCATCAAAAGTATTGAGAACAAAACTCAGGCCAGCTAACGGGGCAATATTTTTCACAATTTCACCACTGAGGGGTATAAAATTATGATGGGGTAAAAACAGTACGAATAGCTTCGTGTATACATATATGCACACTATGTGCATTGGCCGAAACTTGCCTTAGCGCACTATTATTGGCCCCGATAAAATTGAGATGTAAAATGCCAAAATTGTTGATAACTTTTAAAATGTGGGCGACAATTTACGTACATAAACATATTTGAATATTTTAAAAAAACCTTCTCCTGAAAAATTTAATTTTTGTCGCTTACGATAAAATCGAAAATAAGGCTCGATATATGAAAATTCACTCTTATATTTTTGATTTCTAAAAAATACATTTATAAAATAAAACATACATATCGCACTGATTCCTCTAAACAGAGTCAACTCAAAATTCAAATGTGAACATGAATTCACTGAAAGGAAAATCATTCATTCAGATAATGAAACGGTTTCATTAAATGTTCTGCATTATATTAATGAAACTTTTCATTAATACAATGAACAATTTAATTGTCTGCATGAAATCTTTCCATTTCTGCTCTTCATGTGTTCTTCATAGTTCATTGTATTAATGAAAATCGTTACATTGTTTAAACGAATTTTCTTTTTGGCGAATTTGAGGCAAATATAAATAAGTTCCAAAAATTTTATTTGCTTACTGTATTCAGTTTGTCAAACTTAAATCAATAAAAAGTTATTTTCTTAAAATGTATTATGTATTACTTTCCCAATCATTTTAATTTCAAAGCAGTATGGTCATCATAAATGCAATGAAATCATTTCAGTTATATAATGTAATATTCTTCATTGTATAGCAGATATCTCTCTCTTTCTCTTTTTTTTTATCCATTCACGTCCCTCACCACTATACAAACGCAAGAAGGTTGTGCCAAACATCTTATAAATATGCTTGTTTTGTTAAGATTTTTGTTTGATTCTTTTGAACTTATGTTTGTGTATTGTGATTCTCAACAACATATTAAGAGTTTTACTATAAAGGTAGAGGTCGATAGCTCGCTTTTTGAGCGTTCCGCTTTCTATGCATCTGTCAAAAAAGTAGAATCAATGTAATAGTATGTGACAAGTTACATTGCAAAAAGCGCAGAACGCGTAGGCGCGTTCAAAGCAAAAAGTAGGTCTACTTTCTACTTTTGTACGTGTTACAAGCACCATGAAATAAAGTCAGCTGTTCTTGAAAGCTAAAGATGTTAAATAATACTTTATTTCTTACGTTATCGATAAATATTATTTTGCCGTGGATAATTTTTTTCTTTTTTTTCAATAAAAAAAATTTCTTAGTAAAAAAAACTTGTTTAATAAAATATGTGATTTTTTTCATTAAAGCGATGTATTTTAATTAACTTCTCACCACACTTTTCTCAGTAACAAATTTTACATATTAGTTATCGATTACTTTTACGTACTGAGTGTCATCTCCGCTAAATCTGTATTATTTACTTTGTGTGCATTACATATTTTTAAACAATAAAATGGAAGAAAATTTCATAAATTAAATATACAAACTCGACTAACTCCACAAATCCTTTTAAAAACTCGATTTCACTCTCAATTTTTTCTTTATAAGCATTTATAAACAAACGCACACAGCTGATCAAAACAAAAATAAAATGGCGCATGAAAAGAAGTGCATGTAACTCAACGCAAACAAAGTATAGAATGAAACAAGAGAATGAAACGCGTGTAAAGCATTACGCGCAAAAAGCGAGCTATGGACCTCTACCTTAAACATGCCAGTTTTTCGGCTCACTTAAACATTATTTGGGTTGAACTCTACTGATAAGTTCCTTAAATTTTAAATGTTTTACGTTAATAAATACATACATATGCTTATATATTAAGTACATATGTATTTCTATATATTAAATAAAATAAAACAATCTATATATCTTTTATTAAGTAGGTGGCTTGGAAGGGATATGATTTCATGTTTTTAATAGAAAATTTTCATTATTTACTGCTTATATTTCATTATATTTATGAAATTTTCTTTATATTAATGAATAAACTTCATTTATAGTATGTAAAATCTTCATTAAATCAATGAAACAACTACATTATATTCATGAAAAAGCTTCATTGAACTAATGAAATAGTTTCATTCTATTTATGATATAGCCGCCAAAATTAACTTCATAAATACAATGAATCATTCTTCATTGATCCAATGAAGGGCTTCATTAGCTGACTCTGAATGAAACATTTCATTAATACAATGAAGAATTTCATTGTCTGAATGAAGGTTTTCCTTTCAGTGTTGTTATATTTTTTTGTTTGATTGTTTTCTAATAAATATCTAGTCCTATTTCCGATTTCATCGTAAGCGACATGTAGAAATTAAAACTTTATGGATCTACCCATAGTTAAGAATTATCAAAATGCCAAAATTGTTGATAACTTTTAAAATACAGGCAGTAAAATTTTATCGTAAGCGAATAAATATTCATATTCATATTTGAATATTATAAAAAAACTTTTCTTGAAAACTTGAACTTTTGCAACTTACTATTAAATCGAAAGTAGGGCTCAATATACAAAAAAAAAAAAAAATTATACATGCGAGTAGAAAAAAATATGCATTTTAATCTGTCCGTTTTTTTGGACGATTTTTCAAATATTTCACGACGACGATTTTTTTGATAATTTTATCTGGCAGCCCTGAATCCTACACTAATAAATAAAATGAGAAAGCTCGAAACACATACAATCATATTAGTGATGTGCGAATATCACTAATATCGTATTCGAATATCCGAATATTCGGCAGTTTTTAGATATTCGTATTCGTATTCGCCAAATTCAGACGAATACAAATATATACATATAATTTTTAAATAAATGTTTTCAAAATATTAGTTTGCAATATGTAATTAAAAAAAGAAGTTTTTTAAATTCAAAGAACAAATAATATTCTTGTATTCTTATTGTTCAATGAACATTAAAAAAGTTAAAGCACTTCCCTCACCTTAAAGCCCATGTCAGATAAAACTTTTGCTTCGCGTTGCGTTGAAGATTCGCTTTGACATCTAAGATGAAATATACGTGCTTATATGAAACATGTCACATAAAGAACTTTTAACGCAAAGCGAAGCGAAAAGTTAGGCAACTCTCAACTTTTTGCGTGCTTTGACAATCGTTTGGTATACTTATTTTAATTTGTTTGAGCAAACTCGCATGTAAAAGTGAAATTTTGATTAAAATGTATGAATTTACATAAAAAACGAGTTCGTGGCATCAGATTAATCGAATTGTGCTGTGTTTTAGACATAAAACCGAATAGTGAGACAAACAGTGAATGTTGTCAAAGTTTTTATTGTGTCATACACATTGTGCCTTACGCTTTTTTTCCAAAGTTAGAAACGTCACGCAAAGCGTTGAAGTTGTATCTGACACCGCCTTAAGAGAGGAATGTTTAACTTCATAAATGAAAGTTGAAATGATTTTTCTCAATCCAGTTTATTATGATGAAGTATGTAAGGAAGACCAAAACCATCGGACATATGCTCGCTCTAAACACTTCGCTATAGATATAATAAAAAGTACTTTTGCGTATTTAGTTGAAAATATGTTATATGATCGATCTCATTTGCTATCAGTTTTTCCGCCAAATAATCTGCTACATTTTTGCGTATTGATAATTGTGTAGCATTTTAAAAACTAAGATGAGAATTGTCACCGTCACTTTTACTAGTGTCCATAAGTGAAGCCATCGTGTCTTTCAGAGATGAGCATTTTTTAATTTCGGAATCTTTACCTTAATCTAATATTGCAAGTCTTAGATTTTGATTAAGAGAGCTTGAAGATGACTCGGTTTGTTTATCTCTTCAAGTAAATCTAAAATGTGCCGTGAAATTATTAAAAAATTCATTATATATCTTGGATCAACGAAGATTCCCATAATGAAAAATATTACATTTTCCAAAAGTGAAAATTTGTAACGAGTGCACTTAGCGGGAGGGCTTTAAATAACAATGTGTATGGTTGAGGTGTTTTGGGAGACCAAATGATTCAAAATGATTTCCATTACGAAAGACTGTAACGTGATTTATTGTTATTTCTTCTTAATAATCGTATTTTTTCAAATTTATTATATTAAGGTCTGTTTGACACTTCTTCCTCTAAACCTTTACAGATTCATTAATCTATCAAAAAAGGTAATTAAACTACGTATCTGATTTTTTTCTTAATTTTTTGTCATTTTAGAAGATTAAATTTTTAATAGATATTATTTGTCGGAAATTTATTTCTCTATATAAAAATATAATTAAGTACTCTTTAAAAAGATCTTAAATATGAATACATCTCTCAAAAGTTATACGTTGTAGTCTCAATTTTAAAACTTTATTTTTTGATATTGTCGTATTCATGGAAGAACAAAGTTTTTGAAAGGGCACTTTTTGAAATGTTTTCATTTTTTTGATAGCTTTATTGGTAATAAATATTGCAGCTTAATATATAATTTAAGTTTTTTATGTATGTTAGGAATTTTTTAAAATATAAAAGGAGAAGAGATGAAAGGAAAATCCAGTAGAATCTACAGTATATATTGTTTTTTAAAAACCGACTTTTCTGCAAAAAAAAAATAAAAATGAAAATTTGCGGTGTAGGAGGAATCCATTTGTAATATAAATTTAGGATAAGTATCGTTTTAAAATTTAATTTAATGACGACCAATAAAATTTTGGATATTTTTCATTAAATTTAACACACAAAGTACATATACAGAGACGATTCGAGACGGAAGAAAAGGGTATTATTCTATTTGTCTCGATTTCCCTGAAATTTTGTCGTCGTTTTTGTTTTGATTCTTTTTTCTAGTGCAATAAAATAACAACGCTTTTTATTAGCTCTGTTAATTGTAAGTAGTAATCCACTATATTTTTCTCTTTTTTCACGAATTTAAAAAAAAGCCTGATTGGAGTTACAGGTAAACTTTTTACACATTCTGTGTTTAATGTACTCCAACAGGAGTATGAAGTCCTTCCAAAATTTTTTTTCACATATCATTTTGCAGGCGTAAATAGAACCCCAATTAAATGTCTATAAATTTCAAATATAATATTCATATTCGCTTAAAATATTCGTATTTGTATTCGTATTCGCGAATATCAAAAACTGACATTTGGTACATCACTAATACGTATGCATGCGAGTCAGGGATGGCATTGAGAATTTTCAAATTGTACCAACAACTTTCAAAAATTGTACTTTTTTGACTTAATTGTACTAAACGAATTTTTTTAGTTCAAATTTCATACTTTTACTTGTTTTAAAACCCCGACTAAAAAAGGGGTATTATAAGTTTGTAGTGTGTGTCTGTGTGTCTGTGTATCTGTGTATCTGTGTGTCTGTCTGTGTCCACGTACAGGCCAAACGGCTGGACCGATTTTCATTTAGTTTTTTCTGTTTGAAAGAAAGATGTTTGAAAAAAATCGGTCCAGCCGTTTAGAAGATATAACATCTTTTCTGAAAAAAGTCAGGGGTTTTTAAAATTTTTAATTTTTGTTATTATTAAAATAATTGACTTTTTTCTGGCTACCGAATCGTTTTCACAAATTTTCCTATAAGTGGATGTTAAAACATATGGCTACACCTGCTTAAGTCAAAATTTAAAATATGTATGACATTTAAAAGCATAGAATTTAGAAGAAAAATTATTTGGAAATGGACTAGTTAACATTTTTTTTTAATTTTCTCGCTGCGTTTTGCTTTCACAAGACTGTTTTCAAGTGGGAAGAATATGAGTTTCATCGTTCATATGTAAGTGAAAATTGGCATATGCAATCGTTTGAAAAGAAATGCGAAGTGAAACTGGAGAGATTCCTTAGCTGCCTGTCAACTGACAACTTGTATTGCAAACAACAAAACATTAGAAAATTTGTTGTTGTTTTCAATATAAGTTGTCATTCATTGTATTTTACGAGTTTGAATAGTACCGAAAAAAGTACAATTGTACCAACTTTGTCATCCCAGATGCAACTAAGCTCACCATGAGATAAATCTCCATCTTAACATATGAGAGCGACAGCTTTTATTTTTTTAACGAAATCCTTAAAGTACTTGAGGAAAACGGATAACGAAACAAAAGGAAATGTACAATAAATTTTTAACAAGTGGAATGTTGAATTATAATCTGTTTTAAACAAAATATTTACTGTTTCACAACAATTTAACAAAATATATATAATTACTTAATACTCTGCTTCCATTTAACACGCCTTATACCGGTTTTATTTGATACCGAAATAACAAGACACTCGCGCACCTCCGACACTGATGAAAATTGCAAATGAACTAAGAAAGTGAGCAAAAGCTTTTTTTTCAACGAAGGGCAAAAAGAGTTGCCAATTTGCTAAATAGTGAAACCAATTAGGAAATACATATTTAGGAATACGAACGCATGTGAGTTAATTAAATTAAATAAAAAATAATATTTTGGAAATGTATGCAGATATACATAAATACACCCATCTAGCATTTGGAAGATAGTTTTCTGAAAAATCACCTTGCTGAGTCTTTTTAGATCACTATTCGTGATCAAAAACTGATTAATCACTTACACGATCCAAAAAGGACTCGAAAAAGATTCGCTCTAATGGGTAAAAATAGTTCGATTTAAAATACAATAACAAATTGTATAGCCATCGCAAATTAATCATCCAGAGGTGTAAAATGTGACTATTATTTCCGTTTGTTATTATCATATTTCGCTTACCTGGAAGACTGAAAAATGCTTAATCAAAAACAAATCTTGCAGGTGTTTTAAAAGTGATTATAATTATGTATTTTATGATTATATTTTACGCAGAAAGATGATTAAACACTACTTGATATGTTATTTTTAAGTATAACGGGGCAATCTTTACGTATAATGTCAAAAACTTAATTTTTTTTGCATTTATAAAAGTTAAATCGAATATGAAATTAAATGATGAAACAGAATAAGCCTGCAGCTTCAGGAAAAATCGATTTCAAATTAACAGAGCCCATAATAAAATCAACGGCAGTAACTTCAATTGCTCTCTGATTTATGTTATATTTTCTTTCTGCTTATTTTTCTTTACAAAATGTATAAAATTTATTGAAAGTGTGGTAGCATAAAAAAACGCTGTCAAAATAAAATAGATTCTGTCTCTGGCCTGCTTTGTGTAACTTCCTTTTGGTGTCAATTAAACGTAGGACTCAGAAAGCTGACTAAAATATTCTCGTAGAAAAGTCAAATACGATTAGAAAATCGGCTAATAAATGACTCAAATAACAGTCATAAATGACTATAAGAAAACTCATAAACTGACTGATAAATTTCTCAAATATGACTCGTAAGCGATTAGAAACAGGGCTGAAAGACAATTCGAAAAAGAGTAAAAAATGAAGCGAAATAAGATTAATAAATGATCAGAAAACGATTCGAAAAAGACCTTAAATACTACTAGAAAAGGGGTCGAAAACGACTCTAAACTAATATAGAAAAAGACTCATAAATGATTTATCAAGAAGAGTCGCGGGTAGTCACGTTTTTCTACCGACAAAAGTATAATTTATGATCAGAAAATGAGCGCATATTCTAGCTTTGTAATCGCGCAGAGGAGTCAAAAAAGACTCGAATTTGATTGAAAATTTCAAAAATTGCTGGCTGGGCATACATATATAAAGTATATGTATAGGAATATGTATGTATAAATAATTTCATTATTTCTAATATTGGAAAATATGTATTAGAAATAATGAAATATTAAAAAAACTAATAACGCCTTTTTAATTCCTCAGTAAAAAATAGTTGGAAAATTTGAGATTTTAGATATTGCTGTAATTTCATTTAAGTCAAATAAAAAAATAAATTAAAGAAATGACCATCCTTTCTTATTATCAAGGCAAGTTTAAAGAGACTGAGGGTGGAGTTGGCTGAAGTAGTTAGCACGTTGACTACAAAACTGAAGATCCTGGGTTCAATCCCTGTATCCGACAGTCATTAAAATAACAACACCACGCATTTTTCTGATGTGCATTAGAGCCCCTTTGCATCAGTTGTTGTAGGAAAGTTCAAGTGATGAAGGCATAGTCACTGGTCACTGAACTATACCGACTTCAGCAGATGCTAATCCTAATGTAACATCAGAGCGCCCTCCTTCGTCGGTATTGTGTAGCAAAATCATCGGCGAAGTAAAATAACCAATAAAATTGCTACTAAACACAGCTTCAAAATTTAATACGCCTCATTTAACACCAGAAGGCGCTGCAACAATGCATTATTAAAAAGCGTGCAAAAGCAGAGTTGTAAAAAAGAATGAAGCTTTCTTCTATCTCTTCCTTCACCACCTGTCTTCTATCACTATCCCTTTCCTAAAAGAAGGTAACACCTAGTAATAGTAGTAGGCATTAATTGCCTGAGTGTTACTTCTCTTTAAAAAAAAAAAAAAAAAAAAAAAAAAAAATGGCATGAAAAATGTCAAAATGGGATTAAAAATGGCCAGAAAAATGGCACAAGATGGCAAAACTTGCAAAACATCGGTTGTCAGACAGGTTATTTCCTATGGTTGTGATAAGGGTAAATGGGTGACATCGAGGAAGGAGAGTCAGAGGTGCGCATCGCTAGGTATCACAGGTGCCCACTATTTAAGTTAGCTAACTAATTATAGCGTGAGAGAAAAAAGTTAACTGAAACCCAAAATATTTTCAGTCAAATGTATTGATAGGAACAGAAAAACATTTTTGCAAAAATTTTTTGTGTTATTCAGCAATTTTTTTATAATTTACAAGAAAAAAAAGAGAAAAAAATTACTGAATTAATAACAATTATTACCTATTTTTCTAAAAAAATTAGTAAAAGTTTGATTTGACACTGCAAAAAAAGGTTGCAAAAATTACTTTAAATATTTCAGAAAAAAACCGAATCAAATAAAAGGTTCAACTAATTTTTTTTTATTTATTAAATAAAATGTTTTTTAGATTTATGAAATAATTTGTAGAAAAACTTTAAAAATCAGACAAATTTTTTTACCGTATATAAAAATAAATTTCACTGAAAATTAACAAATTTAAATATAAAAATAAATCTAAAAATTTTTGTTACAAATTTTACTTTGTATAGAGTGTATGAATAAGAATTTTCACTCTATACAGTTTTTTTACATAAAATAAAGTTAGAACAAATAATTAATTGGAATAGTAAAAAATATTTACTGACTCTAAATTATATTTCAAACACACGTTTGTTTGAAAATTTTTTGGGAATAATTTTTTCAATGTGTAGGAAAGCAAAAAAAACCGAAATTATGACGTACACAATCATACAACTTTTGAATAAATGCAGTCCAGGTTGTTAGAGTTTGTTAATATTTTCAAAAGACAACAAAAATTCATTGGATCAGGGTTATATATTTTTAAAATTCGTATAATTTTGCAATACATCAGTTTTTAGCCAACAGCTAATTCAGACTTAGTAGTGATAACGCTTAACTACATATATATGACAATAATGTAGCTAAGGGTCTACTTAACAAATTTTATAAATATTTAACGCCAAAAAAATTATTTCTTTATGCAATTTTTTTTTGCAAATATAAAGGAAAAAATATTTTTTATGATAAATAACAAGGACGCCAAATTCTTTGCAAACAATATTTAGCAAAGTTGTAGCTACTGTAAAGCTGGATAACTTTCGTGAGCATATCAATATAATATTCTTTCTTATTTTATTTAATTAAGTCACATGCTTTACAATTCCTAAATATGTATTTCCTAATTGGTTTCACTATTTAGCAAATTGGCAACTCTTTTTGCCCTTCGTTAAAAAAAAGCTTTTGCTCACTTTCTTAGTTCATTCAGCGTTACCGTTGTGAGACTGAGGTCGCATATTGCCCTTTTTTCTACTGCCTTGCCACTTTTTATGGCCCTTTTTTTTAATACCCTCTTTGTATCATTTGTATTATTTTGTGCCCCTTTTTTCAAATTAAAAAATAAATAAATTTACCTAGATTCGTACAGATTCTGCCACATTCGACAACAAGAGTTTATTTCCTGTGTTAAACTTCATATTAAATCATGCAAAAAAATGAATTTTTTTTTAATTGACAGGATGGCCCAATATTATTATCTGTGGGAGTACATGGTGTTAAAAAGCCTTGAATAGTAATTCTAACTGTTTCCACAGCAATTGTGTAATCCAAATTTAATAAAAGTACATAATTTTCAAAGGTGAAAAACTTTGTGAAAAAGGAAATAATATTGTATGAAAAATAAATAATATTTGGAAGTAAGTATAATGAAGTTTAAAGATGTTTTATTTTAAGGGTGTACGTGTTTCTTTATTAAATCTCTAGGTTTGTTGCTAAGGCAAAAACAAAAAACACAATGAATTGCTATAATCAAGTAATAAATATATAAATAAAGTCCGATAAAATTAGTTCATCAGGAGACTCTATTATTTCAAATATTAGGAGAGTTGGCAGGAGTGGGTTAAGGTGGATGCCCATACCAAAAAACCAATTTGTGTTTTCTGCAATCAGTTTCTTATCAGCAAAAAAAGAATCATTTGAAGCGCCATGCTAAAACAGCCAAACATGTGGCCAATTGCAAGAAAATGATGTAAAAATATTCGAGTTCTTAGCACAAAAAATGCCGATTTTAAGAGGAAAGTTGCTATTGCTGAAATGAAGCTTGTTTTAAGGATGATAAAACAAGCCCGTTTAGGTCAATGCACAAATTGGCCAAGTTAAACGCAAAAACATATCCAGATTCTGGATTTGCAAAGTCGGTGAATTGCACCTTATTTCTTCATCTTTATAAAATAAAATTCACAAAAAAAAAACATAAATAATAAATATAAATTAGCGTTACTACAACATTAATTATCAAATAGACTGAAAATTTCTCAAGTATAAGAAATTTGTTTTAATTTTTTGGTATTGTTTGTTCTTAATAGAAAAAAACTTAATAAACATTACCTAATTTACATTAACCCATTACCGCCCAAAAAGAAACTGTTAATAAAAAACTTTTTTTATTATTATTGATTGCTTTAAAATACATAAAATAAAAGGAATTCATTAAAAAAAAATCAAAATTTTTTGTTAGCTTTTAAGAAAAATGGATGTGCCCACATGGGGACAACGGGCGTTTTAGTTATGAAATTTACCAAAACAATTTCTTTCTACACAAAGTGTTTTTGTGCATAATTCGCATCTCCATCGACATGACAAACAATACATCGCAATTGATTTGCTATTCTTTCAGGATTGTGTCCGTTGTTTTTTTGATCAGCATCAACTGCGGTGGAAGAAGTTGGACGTTTTCTAGAAATTCCAGGCGTTAAATATGCCCTAGCAATATTTTTTCTGAACGATAATTAGGCCATTGGAGTCATATTTTCAGCTCTGCATAACAAAACATGTAACCGCCAAGCGTTACTTACCGCCAAATCTAGAATATATGTAAAAATAAACCACCACCACTTCTTTCATCTAATGGATACTCTGTAAAGGCTTATAGATTGGTCCATTTGGTCAACGCCTCCCATTCCCTGGTTGCAATTTACAAACAATCTAGGTATACTGAAGTCAGTCTATTCTTTTCGAGCCTTACACCATCTTTTTACTTTTCCTAGTGGATGAACAAAATCAAAATTTGTTGCATTGGTGACGACGTTATTGTCTTTCCAACGTACTATTGTGATTTCATTATTTTTATCAAAACGAAAATCATATTCTGCTCTATCTTTTTTTTCATTTCTCTTACGGGCATTACTGGACATTTTTTGGTTCTGTTATCACGAATTGTACCAGTCGCTCTAAGTCCCAAACGTTTCAATTCACATAATAGGTGATAGTTGGTGAAAAAGTTGTCGAAGTATACGATGTGTTCTGCAGGTACTATGGGCATTTTTGCAAGAAGAGATTTAACAACTCGTTCACCAAGAGGATCATAACTCGAAGGAACGTGCATTTCTTTTCCACAATAAACGTCAAAAACATAGCAGTACCCATCGGAACTTGTTGCAGCCCAGTTCTTGTATCCAAATCTTACCGGTTTACCATAATAAATTGCTTTGCTGGATGCCTACCAAAATATTTAATCATGGACTCATCTATCGATAAATTTTCATGCATAATACCCCACTGACATGAATTTCTCTCAATGAGATTACAAAGAGGCCTTAATTTAAACATTTTGTCATTGGAACTATTGGCGAGGCTGTTATCGGTGAAGTGCAAGTTTTTCTTAATTTCCAGGAACTTTTTGCGGCTCATTGAGTTTGCAACCAAAGGAACTCCTAAATCTTCATCCAAACTCCAATAATCGCGCTCTGAAGATAGTGCAACATATCCGCTTAACAATAAAATCCCTAAAAATCGTTTCAGGTCATCTCGATCTAGGGCGAAGGTGTGCCGGTTGTTTTGGTTAGCG
Source organism: Tachina grossa (assembly GCA_949987645.1). NCBI lineage: Eukaryota > Metazoa > Arthropoda > Insecta > Diptera > Tachinidae > Tachina > Tachina grossa. Next base: position 29,912,987 of record OX465276.1, on the reverse strand, counting down.
TATAAGACACTGTTCTCGACTATCAAATCAATTATGTCAACATCGAACATTTTTTCAAACAAAATTCGGGGAGTATGATTCTTTAAAAGGTTTGTGAACTTTATAACCCTATTTGGAACTGCATAACTTGCATTGAGCATTGCACTATAAGATGGTAAAATCTTTCTCCACTTAGGATCTCCGAAGTCGCCCTGATCTATATTGCCTCTTAGCTTTTCTTTGAAAAAACTAGAAAGTGGTTCATCATCTCTGTCACTCCAATCTAAATAGGAATCATTTTCGTTTCTATACACAAGCTCAATCTTTCCCGGCACATCGTTCGGCATATTTATACACAACAAGTCTTCTTCATTTCCTTCGTCTTCATCACTTATGAAAGCTGTATCAGGTGGCACGATAAGAATATCATATTCAGCATCAGTGTCATCGCTTTCCATTATTTGTTCAACAGCCTCCTGAAGTCGTAAAAAATCTTTTTGTCCTCTAAAGGTATTGCGATGGGCCATATTGCATATATTAAAAAATCTGCAAAAAATATTTTTTTATAGTTGCAACGCCTATTGTCCCCAACTGGGGACAGCTTAGCAAAATCATACCTTATAATAAAATGTTACACTTTTTCTTTTAGTTAACTATTTTAAAATCATTCACACACTCTTCGGAGAAAAAACAATCTGTAGTTATTTTATTTTAGGCAGCTTAACACAAAAAATTAACAAAACTAAAATTAACAAAGTAAACCGAATTGGAATGCGCAATTAAAATGACTGAAAATAACACTTGCACTTTATACAGCACCTTGTAAGTTTTGCTACAAATTTTTTAAACCTTTTAGAAGAGATATTTGTTTTTACATTGAGAGACATAACGGTTCCTTTTAGAGTTGCCATCAGTTGAACAAGTGTCCTTATATGGGGACAGTGAGCGGTAATGGGTTAAGCATTTTTTTCATGAAATTAGTTGCATGAAAATTTTTTATTTGTCAATAGGAGGCCTCGAGGAGCAACTTATATCAAAAAAGTTGTCAAAAATGCATCAGAGATTCAATCTACGCCCTTTATTATATAAAATTCTCTTGTATAGCGCTGCAATTAGCAAATAGAAAAAGTTGCATGCAACAAAATTCATGAAATTTCATGAAAAAACGCTATGTAAATCAGGTATATGCTTGTATTTTTAATTTTTTTTGATTTTGAAGTTGCCCCTTTTCTTCCTAAAAATGCCCATTTTGTGCTACTTTTTTTTGAAAATGCCCTTTTTGTGCTTCTTTTTGAAATATGTCAACGGTAACGTTGAGTTTGTTTGCAATTTTCATCACCGTCGGAGGTGCGCGAGTGTCTTGTTATTTCGGTATCAAATAAAACCGGTACAACGCGTCTTAAATATCATAAAAGTGTTTTAAATTGAAGATGAGTATTAAGTAATTGAATATCTTTTGTTAAATTGTTGTGAAACAGTAAATATATTGTTTAAAACAGAATATAATTCAACATTCAACTTGTTAAAAAATTATTGTACATTTCCTTTTGTTTCGTTATCCGTTTTCCGCAACTACTTTAAGTATTTCGTTAAAAAAATAAAAGCTGTCACTCTCATACGTTAAGATGGAGATTTATCTCATTGTGAGCTTACTTGCATACATATGTATTTAAGTTTTTTATGTGTTTCGAGCTTTCATATTTAATTTATTAGTGAAGGATTCAGGGCTGCCAAATAAAATGATTAAAAAATCGTCTTCTTTTCATATTTGAAAAATTGGTAAAAAATCGGACAAATTAAAAATGCATATTTTTTATTATATATAAATTTTGTTGTATACATTTATCGAGCCCTACTCTCGGTCTAATCGTGAGTGGCACAAATTTAATTTTTCAGGAGAATTTTTTTTATAATATTCAAATATGAATATGAAAATGTACAGAAATAGTCGCTTGTAATAAAACCTTACTGCCTGTATTTTAAAAGTTATCAAAAATTTTGGCATATTGATAATTCTAAACTATGGGTTGGTAGACCCATTAAATTTGAATTTCAATAAAAAAAGTTTTTTTTTCTACACGCTGCTCACAATTAAATCGAAAATAGGACTCGATATTTATTAGAAAACAATCATATATCTTTCGACGAGATAATTTATGAGAATACATTTGAATTAATCAAAAATTATTTTTAAATTATGCAAAATCTTAATTAAGAGTTGTACTAGTCTCGATTTATGCAAATTTATTTAATATTTATTGAAGTTTTTTTAAAATTTATTTAATATTTCGAAGCAAAAGTCCATATGACTTAGACCATTTTCATAATTAAGGACACATACATATGTACATATGTTTAGATACCAATTGTGCAACAATATAGGACCAGTTCGTTAGTGCATCACTGCACTGCAAACGGAAATTTAAATGTCCTAACGTGCTTCGCTGTAGTATATAATGCAAATATAAATGTCAAATATAAGATATAAGCACGGCTACTACTTAAAAAGATTAACTCAAAATTTTAAAATTGTTAGTAAAGCTGAAAGCTCTTTATTCTTCATTGAAGGTGTTTATATTAAAGGGTAAATTTAAATATCAATTTAATTAAAAAATAACATCAAAATCTTTTAGTGTGTACGCATACACATGTGCATTAGTTATAACTTTTTGCATTTTTTTCGCAAGGTAAAATCGTGTACCGCTTGGAAAAATATTAAGGACTGCATTTTTAGTTTTTCGCGATTAATAAAAAAATATCCCTCACCAAAACGCAGCCAGATAAGATGATCGTAGAATAGTCGAAATACCGATAAAATATAAAATAATCGTCGTTTCATACTCTAAGCAGCGTCAACTCAAAATTTTCAAATGTTCAAATTATGTTCAAATGTGCAAACTACTGTTTTTAATTTTATATTATCTTATACTAAAAAGAGGAATAAAAGTATATTTTTTCGGGGAAAGAGTAGAGAAATTGATGTGAGATTTATACAGTAGATATGACAACTGTATATCGATTTCTTGAAAAAAAAGGAAATTTGAAAATTTTTGAGTTGACTCTGTTTAGGGGAACCAGTGCGATATGTATGTTTTATTTAATAAATGTATGTATTTATTAGAAAGCAAAAATGTACATTAACAATTTTATCTGAGCCCATAATAGTGCGCCAAGGCAAGTTTCGTCCAATGCATATAGTGTATATATTTACACGAAGCTATTCGTGCTGTTTTTATCCCCTCATAACTTTGTACCCCTCAGTGGTAAAATTATGAAATATATTGTTAAGTTAGCTGGTCCGAGTTTTGTTCCCAGTACTTTTGCATACATCATATCATTGCATATCATTTATCTTAACAATAGAGTATTAACTCAAAATATTAAAATTTAAAGTACATACATATATAAGTATGTACATATGTTCCTTTACCGCAACAATAGAGTGTTAACTCAAAATATCAAAATAGAGGCGATAAATTCATATAATAAATTTTATTAAGAAAGAGTGGGCATAACTACACCAAGATCTTTTTAGTGAGTATATGCATAACTGAATTCTAATAGTCGATTTTTCATAAAAACCTGTCATATTTGGACTATTAAAAAATCATCAATTTTCAGGAAAAACTCGGTGGCAAAAATCGTCAAAATGACGATAAGTCGTCAAATGTGGCAGCCGTGTCTGCATATTTGTTCGTTCGTTAAAAAATTGCATTGCAAAAAAAGCTTTTACTTCTCTCATTAGTTTCTTTACAGAGTTTGTGGCAGCCAGACGTGCGCTGGTGGCTTGTCATTTCGGTATCAAATAAAACCGGTAAAACGGGCGTAGAAAAGTATAAAAGTGTGTTAAACGGGAAAAGAGTGTTCAATAATTAATTTTCTTTAGTTAAAATGTTGAGAAAAGTGTTAAAATTGTTTAAAAAGGAATGTATGGAATCCAGCAATTTGCTGAAAAATTATCAAACGTTTCCTTTTGTTTCGTTATCCGCTTCCCGCCATAATCGACTTTTCGTTAAGATAATTAAGCTTTCTCTCATAGTGAGAGCTTTTAAAGCTTTAACAATATGAATCTTTTTATCTTTATATATGACGTTAGTAATATTTATCTCCGGTAGTTGGCAGCACTGTATATTTTGTTTTTGTCTCATTTTTTAATATTTTATTTTAATTTGCATGATTTTTTTATTCTTGCTGTTTTGAACATTTTTGCAGTTTAACAAAAAAAAAAAAAAAAAAAAAAAAAAAAAAAAAAATACATATATTATCTTTGTGGTCCTGATTTGCAGACATTTGCGGTCTAATTCATAAAAAATATTTTAGGTTTATTACAGGCTTATTTGACTAATTTCCCATAGAAATATGTCAAATAAACCTTAATAAATCTGAAAAATATTTTATGAATAAGGCAGTTATTATTTATAGAATAAATTCGGTTTTTAGTTCGTAGTTGAAGAAATCAAAACAAAGGTTGTTTTTTTTAGACGTATACGTCTGTGCACTGCAAGACTGTTTAATTTGGGTTACATTTGAAAAAAATTGTTCGTTTATGTTTTCGATTAAAAATATTTCATGTTTCTGAATAAGTTAAATTTTCTTATGTATGTACATACATGTGTACATTCGTACATATAAATATTTTTCCAAATTGTTTTCATTTACCTATAATCAACTTTTCCAGACTAATTTCTACATTGTTTGATCATTTAATAAACAGTCAACATGTTTTGTCGTTCGTTAAAATGTTGCCTTGCAATAAAAGCTTTTACTTACTTTTCTCAATAGTTTATATGCAGAGTTTGTGGCAGTCAGACGTGCGCCGATGGCTTGTCATTTCGGTATCAAAGAAAATCGGTAAAGCGGGCTTAGAAAAGCATGTGTGTTAAACGGATTAGAGTGTTCAATAATTAATTTTCTTTTGTTAAAATGTTTTGAAAAAGTGTTTAAATTGTTTAAAACAAAATGTTTAGAATCTAGGAATTTGGTGAAAAATTATCTCACATTTCCTTTTGTTTCGTTATCCGTTTCCCGCCATAATAGACTTTTCGTTAAGATGATAGAGCTCTCTGTCATTGTGAGAACATGTGAAGCTTTAACAATATCTAAGCTTTTTATCTTATTCTGCCAAATTAGTTTAATTTTTCCGCGGTAGTTGGCAGCACTAAATTGTTTATTATTTGCCATTTTCAATTATTTGTTTTTTTTTCAATTTGCTTGTTTTTCCATTCGATTTGGTTTTTAATTTATAGCATGTAAAAAGAAAAGTGTTTAGTTTATGCGTGTGTGGGCATTATTGAGTTGTGGGTATTTTGATGTTTTTGTTTTTCGTTGATGTTTTCATTGAGTTGGATGTTTTTCTTTACTAAAATTTCCCTACACATGCTGAATTGTTGATATATATATTTTTAATAAAATTTGTAATTGAATATAAATAAAAAAGAATTAAATTGCGAATTTCAATAGAAAAATATTTATCATTCGTTCGTTTATGCCACATTAAAAGTCGATCGTTTTCTACGTTCGTTGCCTCAAGCGTTCGGTAATTTTTAATGACGCGATTGTGTACGTGTGCGCGAGCGCGTTTATAGTGAATTTTTTTTCGTAAAAATTTAATAAGTGTTTGAGAAAAATTAATGAGAAGATATGTATATGAAATATTGCAGTTCATAATTAACATGTATTAAAATAAAGTGTAATATCTACACTATGGCCTGTTTTGCAAAAAAAAAAAAAAAAAAAAAAAAAAAATAAAAAATTTGTGTATTAATAATAATAATAAAGTGCAATAATATTAAAAATAAATAGTAATTTTTACACTGTATCCTGTAATATGAAAAATAGCGTTTTATAATTCATTATAGAATAAAGTGTAATATTTACACTATGGCCTGTTAAAAAAAGTGTAATGATAAAATTGTGTGTTAATAATTTCATATAATAAATAAAAGAGTAATAATATAATAATATAATTTTTACACTATCGCCTGTTTTACAAAAAAAAAAAAAAAAAATTGTTTAATTAATTTATTGTGTTCTTTTATATAAAAAATTTTATAAGTGGTTGCGTTCAATAAATTAAAAGAAATATAAAATTTTAAGGTTTATAATTAATAAAACAAAAGTGTAATTTTTACACTATGGCCTGTTTTGCAAGGAAAGTGTAGTGATAAAAATGTCTAAATAAAAATAATAATCATAAATAAATAATTTAATATTACAAATCCGGAAATTAGGGCATCCACAAGCGCAAAATATGTTCAAGGTAAGATTTTATTTTAATACCTTCATCAATTTAAATGTTCAGATGACCATAGAATATTCCCAAAAATAATAAAACAATATATAAGAAATATTTATGTATGGATTTTCTGAAAAACCTTAAAAACATACTGGGGGCAAATTACGACGACACTCAATATCTATTTATTTATTGTAGTCCAGTCAATGAACAAATAATCCTTACAGACTAACTCCCTTATGCAAAAAGGATTGTTAAACTTAAAGTTGGCTTAACAAACGAATATTGTATGGCGAAACCGGGTTTAACACATGCTTTAACTTTAACAAACGCTTTTGCACGAAATAACAAAATATTTCAATAAAGTTTTTATGGAAATATTTCAAATTTCGATCCGTACGCAATGCCATAATTTGCCCTTTGAATTTACACCATAAAGTTTTTATGAAATAACCACCGTGGGACTTTATTTTTGGTTATTTGTCACAAATCTTCCCGTTTCTTATATTCACTGAGAACTAACAGCAGGAAAACATCTCACCTCAAAGATTCACAATAGCATTTTTCCATTCGTAGGAAATAAAACTTACATGGGAGCAAAAATTCCACTTGTTATTTTAACAATGCCGATCGCGATACCGAATACCAATTGTTGAAATTGCAAAAAAATTTTCAGAGATAAATTTTTCTCCAATTAATAGCATTTTTGTTTTTGATTGTAAATACGTAAAATAAAAATTATTATAATTTCAATTAAAATATTTAATTGCATGAATCAAAATAGAAAATTCATGTTTTGATCACTTGCATAATTTCAGTTAAATAATAACTGACTAAAATAAATAATGCTTGGAATAAATTGAAAATTGTATTAAATAAATTAAAATATTTAATGAAAATCAATTAAATGATTTAAAATGTTAATAAATCTGTAGTCACAAGCAATAATAGCGTAAGTCATAAAACATTGTTTCGAAAAATAACTTTTAGCGTATGATCGTTTTTTCTTATATCGAAATGGGCAAATTGAAATGATTTTTTCTTAAAGTAAAATAGGCCAGCAATAAAATTCTTTAAAAAAATAACTAAAAATTTAAAATTTTTATAAACAATTCTCAAAAAATAATTGAGAATTATATATGTACTAACTGCCGTATTCCAAAAAAATTGGTTTACAAAAAGTTTACAAAACAAATTTTTTATAGAAATATGACACTCTAAAAAGCAACAACATATTTCGTTCTAAATTATTTTAGCACCAATTGAATTATTTAACAAATTAATCTATCTTCTATATAAATAAAAATGAAATGTTGTCCGTTGCAAAGCGCATAACTTGAAATGGGCTTCACCGATTTTGCTAATCTTTTTTTTTTTTTTTTAATATGTGTAATAGTTTTTATGGCAAGAAAAATTAAAATTGCTTGTACTAAATAAAAATTAATTAAAAAGTTTACTGCAGCTTTCCACATTTATAATAATACTCGTATCTCTAATTTGCATTCACATCATTTTTAAGAAGAAAGAAGAACGCATAAATTAATGTGTAGGAAACAGTTAAAAGGGAAATACATATTTCGCAATTGAATCTTAAGCTTTAAATACATTCCACATGTAACCATTTAATTAATTAGTAATTTGTTTTATTAAAAAGCTCAAAACTACAAATCATGTGTAAAATTGCTTTCGTTTTCTTAAATTTTCTTATTAAATATTTTGAAATAAAATAAAATCTTCTATAGAAACGAACATTTGATTTCAAGTTCAAAAGTAAATTTCAAAATAACGTTTCATTTTATTTTGTATTTAAATTCTCTTGCATAAGACAAACTCTCTCACTCAAATAAATTCTCTGTTTACAATTTGCTCTGCATTTCCTGCCGACAAAGGTTTGTTTGAATATTTATGTATGTATGTATGTAAGTGGTTGTTTATTTTGCTCACACACTCGCAGTTTCACACACCCTCTCACACATGCATACCATATAACCGTTATATGCTGTAAGTGTGTGTGTTTGCATTAACATGCTTAAATTCTACTTCTCTCTGCAGTTTTGTTACATTCAGTTCAGTGGTAAAACTTGCAGTAGTGCAGCAATCACACTGTTAGCTTTCTGGTTTGGGAATGATGTTTCTTTTCCATATTTTCTTGTACACTTATTAGTGTAGCAATAAAAACTAAAATAACAGCAACAACAAAACATTTATGCAAATAATAATATAATTGTTAAAAATTGTGTAAAAAAATACATAAATTTTCCCAAACTGCAGCAGACCGCAAGAGCAGTGAATTATTATAATAAAGTAAACTAAAATAAAATAAAATAAATAAAATAATATTAAATAAAATATATATCAAATGACAAATAGTATAATTTAAAACTAAAATAAGTGTACTATATATTAATAATGAAAAGCAATTAAAAAAAATAAATAAAAAGTGCATTTGTGTATAAAAAATTTTAATTTTCTATATATATATATATAATAACATTTATTTATTTATGCAAAATTAACAAAGTTAAAAAACCTGATAATGCAGCCTATTCTGACTATTTTGCTCTGTAAAAATTCCGGTTTTTTTTCCAAAATATTATGGAAATATCAATATTTTTCTTTTAGCTTTTAGTGCTAAAATGTGGCTGAAAGTCCTTAAAATGTTAATTTTTGTCGTGTGCGTGTTTTTTTTGTGTGCTTCTCATTTTAACCCAATAAAAAAGTGCTGCATTCTGATGCTTTTTTTCTCTCATACTCTTTCCTTTAAAATTTTCCATCTCTATCATTTTGTTGGTGCAAAAACTAAATAGAAATTAAGGAAGACCCGGCTACACAGAAGCGAACATACAAAAACAACGAAATTTATGCACTTACTAACACACGCACACACACACACACATGCATTCATGCACACCCATAAAAATAAAAAACAACAATAAGCCCAGTTGTGTTTTCGGTGCTGCCAGATTGAAAAATTTTGTATTGAATTGTGCAGAGACTGATTCTTAAGGATTTAGTGATTAATTTAGATTAATGTGTATATTTATGGAACATTAGGGGTAGGATGGCGTGCGCCTTTCGATTTTGATGAATTTGGGCAAAAAAAATTTAAAGGTTAAAAGTGGAGAAAAGTAGTAATGATAGACTTAAAATCCACAGAAAGCCTTACAAATGTTTCGCCTCCGCTCTAGCATTTTCTTCGTAATGTTTTTACACCACATCTCCACTTTTCAGAGGATATTTTTATAAAATTTATTTCCACTGCTATAAATATCCCAAGAGTGTCCCCAGATGAGCAAATATATGAACGAACTCAAATATATTTTCAGTGGCGATATTTTTTTGGGGTATATTTCACTTATATCCTCAATTCTAAAGGTGGACTGGACTCCATGTACATTTTATATTTTTCATACTTTTTTTTTATGATATCAGCTTCTACGGGTTAAAAGGAAAGTTTGAATCCCAATTAGCCCAATTATACATATTCCCGGGAAGATTAATTTCCTGGGATGTAAATTTTCCCGGAAAGATTGTCCCATAGTGTAGACACATGCGGAAGGGAATTTCGAGTTTTTGAAGTCAGCTTCTTTGATTTGACATACAACTAGTCCTGGCGACAACTAACAACAATGACTCAAATCATATAATACTTAAAAAATAATAGAATAGGTTACGTTAGGAAGGGCAGTGCTATAACTCACCTCTACTCGGAGACCAAGCTGGGTCTCTTGTGATTCCCTCATATTGGCCCATTAAGCGTTCTTTTAATATAAGTAGTATCCTCTATATAAATTCTTAAATAATCGTGTGTTTTTTTTTTTTTGGTTTAATACATTGCTGATGGAATAGTCCATTGGATGCATCTTTAAAAAATCTTTCAAATTGTATACTTATTTTGGCAAAAAATTACAAAAATATAAATTTTTTAGACACAATCCAGCACACGAAGGGTCACGCTACATCCCTAAAATATTTTGGGCTGACAAAAAATTTTTTTCTGTTAGTCGCTCTAACCCATTAACCGCCAAAATGAAACCAATGACGATAATTAACAAAAAAGTTTATTTTTAATATCATTGTGCTCATAGTTAACATAAAGTAATGGAAAAATAAAAAAAAATAATAAGTGGGCGGAGTAAGGAGGGTGTACTCAATCGAGTACAGCGGCGGCTTACAGGTGGTATTTTTCAAAACATTATTTTTCAATACATAGTGTTTTCAAACATTTTTTGCACTGCCAGCGAACTCTTGCATGGCATACGACACATCTGAGTTGATTTTATAACTTTTTGGGGTAGTGCCCTGTACCATCTTGTGGCAACCCTAGGACCAATGAAGGCGAGAATCGAGCTTTAGTTTGCGTATTTTGCCGTAAATAGTATCTTGCAATGTAACGTCGGAATAAAAGCTGATAAATATCATCATTATGAGTCGTTATATATAACCGCCAAGCGTTTGCAATAGCCTACATAATAGATGTAGGTAAACAAGACCCACCACCATTTCTTACCTCTAATGGCAATTCTGTGCAGCGAAATTGACTGATCTAGCTCATCCACTCTCGACAATTATGAACTTCATTTAAAGAAATAATTGATGTTTGCATATTTTGGGAGTCCGCCCCCCCCTCTTTATTGTGAAAAACACACAAGTATGCTGTTGTATTTCTGGGGAAAACTACGATAACTTTATAAAAATGAGTGGGAGGCAAGTTGTTTCTACTTATTTTATAAATAAAAATGCTTTAGTTTAGGAAATTAAGGTACAAAATAAATTAACAACACAGTAAAATTTATAAAAAGCGGAAAATACATACTTGTCACGTCACATCAATTTTGCACCAGACTAAGAGTTAATTTTTAACAGTCTAAATATATATCGACAGGTTTTTTTCATTATTTCAATAGACTATGGTTCAGATTTAGCTAGAAATGCCAATTAATTACAACAACTTTCAAATATGCAAAATTTTCACCTTTTTTTGGCTGTACTCAAGTGAGTACAGCGGCGGGTAATGGGCTAATGTACATACATAAATCTAGCCGTGCAAATGTTGTACAAAATAATAATAAATAATTTTTTTTTGGACTAAATAAAAGAACTCTAATTATATTATAATATCGTACCGTACATAATATTCGCCAAATCGGTAATTTTTTTTACAAACAAACATTGTACACAGAGAAAAAACTGCCTCATAGAATCAATAAGATTTTCTCTATGAAACGTTTTTAGGCTAAGGGGTATCCCAGCAGAAAGAAGCGAAGATTTTTTCATAGAGATTCCTTATTGTTTTTATGTGGTAAATCTTATTAATTTTATCAAGAAGAAAACCACATAAAATCAAGAAGAAATCTTATTATTCCCAACTTTTTTTTACTCAATTTCCGTTATTTTTGGCACCAAAAAAAACAATCCATAGAGAAAAACTTCTTGATTCTATTAGGTTTTCTTATAAATTGTAAACTATATGGATTTCTTATTGATTTTATTAGGTTGCCTTATTGATTTTTTTAAAAAGGTTTTCTTCTTGATTTTATTAGGTTCCTATATGATTATGTGTAAAGCATCTTATTGATTTTTTTAATAAGGAAATCTTCTTGATTTTATGAGGTGTCTTGTTATTTCATATCTATAAATAGACACAGACAATTTTTTTTTCTTGATCTTTTTCGTTTTTGTATAAGCATGTTTGCAAAATTATTTCAATGGTTATTCAGACTGCTTGTTAGCATTTTGGTTAGAGTGTTTGTCTATCAGTTAGAAGTTTGCTGGTTCAATACTTGTCTCATTTCAAAGTATATGGTATAGAATTTAAATGAAAATATATAAGCAAAGCACAAAGAATAAAGAAAGACATAATTTTTATTTTATTTTATGAGGTCGCCTCATAAAATCAAGAAGAAAACCTTATTAAAAAAAATCCATAAGATAACCTCATAAGAACTACAAGATTTCTTCTTGATTTTTTCAAAAAGTTTTTCTCTAAGAAATTAATAAGATTTCCTTATTGAAAAAAAAACCATAGAGATTTCTTATTAATTTTGTTCTATTTTATGAGGTAATTATTAGGCACTATTTTCTCTGTGTATAATCTTTCGTATTAAAATTCGTACAGTTAACAGTTCTCGGCTTTTGGCGATTTTTTCGTTTTGGGGTTTTTTATTTTGGAATTTTTTTGTTTTAGCGTTTTTGATCATTTCATGAGTTTGCCTCTTACGGTCTGCAAGATACAGCAAGTTGCCAAAATTGCATAGCCAAATTACATTAAGTGACAGAATATTCCTTAATTTTGATTTTTTAAATATCAGTGTAAATTGTTGTAGTCTGCACTGTTCTTTGCTAGCTTTAGAACTCCCATTAATTTTCAGCTGTCATATGTTTTGTTGCTGTAGCTGCCAAAGTTTTGCATATTACATGAAAATTTCAGGTTCGTAACTCTTAAGTTTCTCGAGAAAACAGCCTATCATAAACAGACAGACAATAGGGAACCCTAAAAAATTATGTAGGAGAACTTTCGGAAAATTGTTTGAACTGGTTTGCTTCTTTACTTTTGAAAACAAATGTTTTTCCAAGTTGCACAGCAAAATGGAACGTTATTGTTTGGAATTTATTGTTTTAGATGAGGTTTAATTCAAGAATTTTTATTTTTTTACAATTTACGTCCCTTTTCACAATTTCTGATTAATAGTTAACGTGAACTTTAACTGACAGTTCTTCATACAAAACTTGCCGTTAAAGTCCCTGTTAGCTTTTAATTGTACATTGTGTAAAGGGCCGTTAATAACCAATATTATTTAGTGATTTTCCGACTTAAAACCCCAAACAATCTGGCAACGCAAGATTACATTTTCAATTGCACCAGGACACACACACACACATACACGACACCATTAACCGGCCAACGAAATATAGAGTAGAGTAGGCCAAACGCAATTCAAACTTAAAACGAAAAAGGAAAGAAGGAGCGACAATAACAACAACAACAACTACAACGTGTAATATTAACATTAACGCAACAAAAAATAAACACAACTTTATACTCGCACAAACTCATACCACGAGTATACATACATACATATATTGCAGAGACACAGAGCGAACATATTTCACCAAAAAGGAAAACTAAAAGAAGAAAAAAAAAAATAAAAAATAAATTGAAGTGAGTAGAAGAGTCGGAAAAGCAAAAAATGGTACATTTGGTAGGAAAAGAGCTTTTCATGTGCAATTCTTCCATGTACATGGTGAAACACCAACAAAATGCGGTCATATTAAAGTTTTAAAGCAAAAATATAAGAAGAAAAAATAAAACAAAAAATAAAACAAAAAAAAATACTAAAGTGAAATGCCAGAACATAAAACCGGGTGGACATATAAAGCAAACAAATTTTGTTCAATAAAAATTTGCTAAAATACAAGGGAATTTCCCAAGAAATCGTCGCAATAAAAAAATATTTACTTGAACAAAATCACCGGAAACGGAAAATAAATAAATAAGAACAAGAGAACAAGAGAACAAGAGAGTTTGTGTGTGTGTGGAGTTTTTTACATAAACCAGTTACACAAATACTTAAACATTTATGCAAAACATAATTAAAGTTAAAGTGATTTTTTTGAGCATTCTAGAAAATTAAAAGTGCTTAAATGTATTTAAGACGTTTTAAGGTCTTACGGCCAGCCCCAATGAGGGCCGGCAATCGATGGATTATCCAACATCTACAACCTTACTAAGCGATACAAATCAAAATTGTCAGAGGTAAAAAAATAATAAAAATATTTGCTTTTACTTTACTTTCAAATTAAAATCAATCACATTATTACATTGATTTTATTGCTGAAATTGCTTTTGCATTTAATTTTAATTGTTTTGAACTTTCGTATCAATAAATAAATAAACGAGGAATCTAGAAAGTTTATGTGTGTTTTGCAGTAGGCTTTTTGCAGAGGCAAAAGGAATTAAATTGCTCGTATCCCAATTTTTTTTTACAATGTAAATAGGACACAATATATCTTGGCATTTAGCCATTTAGGTTAATTGAAGTTTAAGTCAATATTTAAAAAAAAGAAAGAATGTAAAAATGGGAAGATACACAATTTACTAATAATTAAAGTTTACAAAATAATTTAATGCTGTCAAAGAAAGTGCAACGCAGAATATTAATAAATAGTTAAGAATAAAAATCTGCTTAGCACGTGACATTCTTGTTACTTGCAGAGATAAAAAATCTAAAAATCTATAGCAATTTATGTAAAAATAATTCCCGATAACATTTTCAGAGTCTTAATAAAGCATTAATTTTAGACGTTCGCAAGAATTTTTCGGTTGAAGTCTATTAGTAGGGCTGCCAGTAGTAGGGATTTGGCCCAAAACGTGGCGGCTTCATAAATGATTGGGAGCCAAAAAAAATTTCGTTTGGGTTCAGGGGATTTTTCTGGTGATATTTAAAACCACCGTGGGGATTTTTTGTCGTAAATTCAATACAATTTAAGCTAAAAATTAAGTTTATTTCAACACTGCTTCCAACGTTTTTTTTTTTTTTTTTTGAAGAAAACCAACAATTGCTGAATTAACTTTCAGCCTATTATTTTACCAATCACCAGAGACAAGGACTTCATGTATTTAAAAAACGTATTTTAGGCGCCGAAGATATGACATCAAAAACGCAAAATATGCACTAAAAACAATAAAATATGCACATATCTTTAAAAAAAATTCAAAAGTAAAGTTTTCAATCTACATATCAGTAAATAAAGATATAAAAATATTTTCTTTGCTCAAGAGGTGCGTGTACAAGCCTTTTATATTAAATCTTTACACAAGATTAAATATGGTATAATGCTTTTTTCTGCATTATTCACTCCAAACTCGCATTTTCGAGATATGTTTGTTTATATTACAGAAAAGGAGCGATACGTAAATAGAAAAAGAAAAGTGTAGTTTAAGTTTAAAATTTTTTTAAACGCACTAATAATCCCAAATTAATATTTTACTTGTTAAGTAAAATATTTTTTTTATTAAAAATACATTGAAATTGATTATTGAGGGGTTTAGCTGGATCCAATGCGCATTTCACTGTTGCTAATGCAGATCATCAGGGAACCTTTACCCAAAGTTTCTTAGAACAACTAGAGTTATTATGTTATAAACTTTCATTTAAACAAATGAGAAGTTCAACAACAAATAACAAAGTTGAAACAAGAACTCAATAATCAACATGTCTTTTTTATTTTCTTACTTTACCATTAATACATTGGCTGACTTTTTTTCAGCTTCAAAATGTATTTGTAAGAGTATGTAAAAAGAAAATAAATGTAAATAACAACAACAGCTATTTAAGTATAGAGTGTTGCCACACAAGTATTTTTTTGACCGGGTACAGTCAATTTAATAATTAGTGTTTTTTATGGGAATTGTTGAAAAGTGTAGTTATTTATTTATTTTCATTAAAAATTTCTTTATTGTTCACACATATGTATTATCGAATGTGAAGTCCAATGAATTTGTTCTTAGAAAGCTTTGTGTATTGATTCTTTTTATATAATGCTGTATATTTATTCAACTCAACCATTGCAATGAATTGAATACTAGCTAATAGATTTGGGTTTTGAATCCATTATAACTTTTAAAAACAATATCAAGTTTCAGCATAATTTTTTCACTACTTTCGGCTTTAATAGCAGACAATTTGAAATTATCAAAATTACAATTTTCATTGTGTGCTTGTACAATCGTTCCACAATTCTACAACAATGCAAGCGGGTACAGTTGCCAAAAACAGTTTTGCAATATTTTTTGAAATTTGAATTTTTGAGAAAATATGACATAAAATCAGCATTTATATGAAAATATGAGACAAAAATATGCATTTATGACTAAAATATGCAAAAATATGCATTTTCAGCAAAATATACAAAAGTATGCACTAACAAATCGATGCCATTTTTACGCAAATTCATTGTTTCGTAAAGATATTTCGTTCTAGCCATTATCAGAGTTAAGGGAAAAAACATGCATTTGCATGAAACCCCTGTCCCTGCTAATCACACATTTCTCTAGAATGAGAAATTTCTGCATATATAAATGATATTTCAAGAAGTTTTCATAAAATTGTCAGCGGATGCAACACTAACATGTATGTTAAATGTATTTGTGTCCTTTATTTTAATAAGACAAAATGTAAGTTAACAACCGATTTTTTGTTGGCTTATTTCTGGTTGAAAAGGCCACTTCGGGAAAATTGCGTGAAGTCCCTTTGAATTATTTGAAAACTATTGGACTTAGTAGCTCTTCAAACATTTTTGGCAACCGGCACGGATGGTGCAAACAATTAATGTGAAAATTAAATCGTTTTATATTGCGTTTACATTTGAGGAAAATCTACATAGTATTTACTAGACCCCTGCGTAAACATTCTTGAAATGTAAATACGTCTTGCTTTTTAAATCTATTGTCGTAGCATGTATTATACTAAACCAACAATAAATGCTGTCATATAATAAGCGTAGCACGATGGATGTAGTGATGTTCGTGTATATGAGTGCTTACAAGTCATGTCGCGAACACTTCTTGTTCGTAACAAACACTCTAAATGCCACAAAAGAAGTAGTGCCTTCACCTAGTTACAAGTACTGGTAACAATTATATAACATGATGGTGTTGCCACTGCAGATTTTTTAGATTTTCAGTGCTGCCGTACTTTTCCGGGGAACGTCTGGGATTTTTGGGGATTGTTAGCTTCGTTCTTGGGAATTTCCAATATGTGTTGATTTTGAGGCTTTTGCTAAAAGTTTCGTGACTTGGATAAGTGATAGCTGAGCATACACTCAACTTATGTGTGTATGTACTAGTGATGCACGAATATTCGTATTCGTATTCGAATTGTCGTATATTCGGCAAGTTTTAGGCGAATACGAATACGAATATTTTTCCAAAGAAATTAAATAAATAAATGCATAAATCCTAAACGAAATTTAAATATATGACTAAAAATTTTAGTTTGTACAAATACATTAATTTTTTATAGAAATTTGTGCTTTGTATCATTTTCAAATATTATTTAATGACGGACGATCTTTAAAATTTTGGGTACTTTTTATTAAATTTAAAGTACGCCAACAAGAGTGTGAAGTCCTTTTTCATAACAATCTTTTAATATTTCATTTTGCATATAATATTCGTATTCGTATTAGTATTCGCGAATATCGTTTCAAATATTCGTATTCGAATTCGCGAATATCAAAAATTGACGTTCGTTACATCACTAGTATGTACATTAGAGTAGCCGTTATTTTTTTTTGTGATTTATTATGGTCTCTCCCCACAAATCGGTTTAGTTTTATGTAAAAAAAAAAAATACAAAAAAATTTCAAAGCGACAAGTTGTGTTTTATGGGGTGCGCCCGCCTCTCAAAGTTGGCCTTCAAGCCCATTTTCAATGTAATTTGTTTATCTTAAAAAAAAAAAACAAACATTTTACAAGAACATGATATATGGCAATAGTTTAGCTCTTGTAGTCTACAAAATTAGTCTCACAGAAAGTTTTTTGCTAAAATTTATATTTTAGGAAATAATGAGGAAAATAACCAACGAAATACAAAAAATTATATAAACCAAAATTGCATTTATATGGAAATTATTTTACTAAGTGTTTACAATAAGAGTTTATATCTATTAAATTATTTCATACATATATTAAGTTAAGTTAAGTTATTACATTGATTATATGAGCTTGAGGGCTAACTTTGAGGCCGGACGCAACTCCTAAAACACAACTTGTCGTTATGAATTTTTTTTTTACATAAAACTGAGCCGATTTGGAAGGTGAGAATATAAGAAATCAAAAAAAAAAAAAAAAAAAAAAATTCTACCCCCCCCCCCCCAAATCATTTCAGTTTTATGTAAAAAAATTAAAAAAAATGTCATTATTAATGATAGATTGTAACTAAATTAAAATATAAAAAATAATATTTAAAAGTGTCGTTTTTCATATATGTATGTATGTACACTAGTGTTGTTATTCGAACAAAAATTATTCGAATATTCGATCAACTTTTTATTATATTTGTTCGAACGAACAAAAATTTTCAATTTAGAATAAAAAATTATTCGAATAATTTTTGTCGAATATTCGATTATTCGAAGAATTTCCTTAACTACTTGTATTAACAGATTTTTTTGGGTTATCTGCGGTTTTTAAATTATTTTTCCAAAAAAATAATAACATATTAAAAATTTTCGTAAATGTGTATAAATAACTATACTCTTTAACTAATTTCGTTTCAGTTTTTAACTCCCGACAAAAAAAGGGGTGTTATAAGTTTGTATGTAGTTTGTGTCTGTGTATCTATTTGTATGTACGAGTCGACGTACAGACCAAACGGTTGGACCGATCTTGATTTAGTTTTAATGTTTGAGGGTGGCATTGGCTGAAGAAGTTAGCACGTTGACTACAAAACCGAAGGTTTTTGGATCGATTCCGCTATCTGACAGTCATTAAATAACAACAACACGCATTTTTCTGATGTGCAGTTGTTGTAGAAAAGTTCAAGTGATGAAGGCATAGTCACTGGTCACTGAACTATACCGACTTCAAGAGATACTAATCCGAATGTAAAAAAAATTAAGCATTCCTCTATCTATTCCTTCACCACCTATATTTTCTGTTACTATCCCTTTCCTTATAATAGTAGTAGGCATTCATTGCCTGATTGTTTGTTACTTGTCTGTAAAAATAAAATAAAAAATGACTTGTTCGAGAGTGTTCTTAGCTATGTTTAAAGAAAATCTGTCCAGCCGTTTAGAATATATCACATCTTTTAGATATATTCTGTTGATCTGCGTGTCTTTGACGCCGTAGCTCCCTAACGTCGTGACCGATTTTAATTTTGCTTTATTTTCGTTTGAATGGTGAAATGATCGTATATCTTCTAATTTATACTTGAAGAAAATCGGTCTAGTCGATTGGAAGTTATCATAATTTTTTTATTTAATCTTTTATTTTTTGCGATTCTGTTACTTCAATAGTATAAGTGCAACATAGAGTTCTTATCTATGCCACAGCGTCAACTGCGGCAAAGGTTCATAAAATTTTAATGTTTTAATTAATTTTTAATTAATATTCCTAAATTTGTTATTGAAATTACACATACGTGTCGTTTTTTGCAAACTTTTTTAAGATTATTCGAATATATTTTTTTATTCTTTCTTCATTCGAGTATTCGAACAAAAGTTCAAAATTATTCGTCTGTTCGAACAAGAAAAAAATTATGAAATTTCATTCGAACAAACATAAAAGACGAATAATTAACAACACTAATGTACACATATATTTTTTTTTTTCAATGAAAAATTACTTTTAAGTGTGAATTGTTATTTAAAAAGAATTTGTGAAATTGGCCCATAATTTTAATTTAAAATTTTTCACTCAAGTCTGGGCTATGGAAGCGGGGTGTAAAATTAAAAAAAAAAAAAAAAAAAAAAAAATAGCTCAGCTTTGTGGGTGTGTGTGCATTGAATTATTTTTCAACTTTAATTCGAAAACTGAAAAATATCAGCCTCATTTATAAAACTTATTAAGGCTTTATAAAGAAGTTTTAAAAAAATTTTTTTATAAAAAATTTTTCTTAAAAAGCCTTTCTAAAGCTTTAATAATTTTTATAAATAAGTCTGTATATTTTTGATGCTAATTAAAATTCTTTTGTTATTTCATCAATCTATTTTCCTTTCTAATTTTCAGCGGGCAAACAAATAGTGTTGGCACTTCTGCTTGCTATTCGAGGGCAGCGTATTTTAATTTCGATTTCAAAACACATCAACAACAACAAAAAGTAAAAGAAGAAGAGCTGCGTGATTGTACAACATCATCGCTCTCATCTTGGGCAAAAATAAAAACGCCCACGCCTCCTGCAACGACAACAATTTTTACAACAATAGCAGCTGCAGCAGCTTTGAGTGCCGCTGCCGCTACAGCAAACAGAATATCATCACCATCATTGTCGTCGCCATCATCATCATCATCTTCGACATCATCGTCATTAGCATCAGCATCAGTATCAGCATCGCCATCATTAACGCCACCCACACCAACAAGTCCTTCCTTCGAAACATCACACAGTCCAGATGGACATGCATCAGTAAGTTCAACAGCATCATCCAGTGATAATACAACATCAGGTAAGTAAAAACAAAGATAACAAAATATTTAAATACATAAGTATATACTAGAGGCCTGCGTAAACAGTATTGAAAAGTAAATACGTCTTTTTTTGTTAATGTATTGTCGTAGCATGTATTATACTAAACCAATAATAAATGATGTCGTTTAATAACCCTGCAGAAAGTGCGAATAGTGAAATTGTAGTGATTTACTACTGACATTGTCAGCAGTACTACTGAACAAGTGTACCCCAGCCAATGTAATCATCTATTGACATTTAACATCAGCTTGTCATTGAGAATCCACCACTAAATAGTTCTTTTGGGACCACAAGGATACATTGACACCAAAGATTCACTACTAAATTTTAGGAGCTCTAGTCTACAATATCCAAAATTTCCCCGCTCGTTGTCAATAGTAAGATTATAGTGATTTTCTAGTAGTAGTTCTTTTAACAGTAGATTTTAGTGAACTTCGTCTGCACATATTTATTTAATATTATTGCACAGCATAATAAAAAAGAAAAACAAACAATTGATGCGTTCATTGACAATATCACCAGAAATACATTAGAACTGTTGTCTCCAGGGAATCTTTACTCGAGCATAAAAGGAAAGTTGTCGACATTTTAACTAGTACTAGAGGAAAGCGAAGCACGATGTATGTATTAATGTTCGTGTATATGAGTGTTTTCAAGCGATGTCGTGAATACTTTTTATTCGTAACAAACAATCAAAAGAAGTAGTGTTGATGCGTGTATGCTTGTTATTTTGCATATTTTATGTTTGAGTGTGTGTGTAAGATGTAGATGATAAGTAATTTTGTGTTTAAGGGTGCGCATGCATGAAGTATGTATACGCGCCCATATGTAGGAAGAAGCAAGCAGCACAAATTCCTTCGTCACGAAGTATTTTCTTCTTTACTCCTATAACTGCAATAACTGAAACAAATTTCTTGCAAACAGGTTTGTTTTAGAAGATTTAGCTGTAGTTAAGCATTTGAAAAATCCCTCATGTCTTAAAAGTTCTTGTAAGTGGTCTTGTGCAGGTGTCTAGTATCTACGTATACATGTATATGTATGTGTGTAATGTAATACATTCAAACTGGCATAAATATTCTCCCAAAAGTGCAGAATGAAAAGGAAATTCCTACAAAAACTTTTGTGTGCTGCTTTTTGAAATAGATCACGACCCAGGAAATTGTTGATTTATATGAATTGCACATTATTGGACAAGACAACAACAGACATGATGTGTGTGCCATGGTAATCGTTTGTTCTTGTACGAGTATGAAATGCATTTTAACAGCATTTTTATTGTTATTGCATCGATGTTTTGGGAGGTGTAATGATGGTGTTGTAAAAGATGGAAATATATTCGTATTTCTTGCACACTAAAGGGTGTTTTTTATTGAGGTATAGAAATTTAACTTGGCATCACTTTTTTAAATGACGGACATTTTGTCAGCTGTCAAGTGATTAACATTTAGTTTGGTTTGCCATTTTATCATGAACAGGTTGACAAAAGAACAACGCTTGCAAATCGTGCAAATTTATTTCGAAAATAATGGTTCAGTTCGCGAAGTTTACCTGCAAGCTCCGTCCATTTTATGGTCGACATAATCGTCCATCAGAGCAATTAATTCGGTTAACCATGGATCGTTTTCGCACTACGTTTACTCTATGTGATAATACGCATCCGCAGAGACGTCGAACAGTGCGCACCGAAGAAACAATTGCCGCTGTAGAGCAAAGTGTTGAAGAGGACCCGAATGAATCGATTCGCCACCGTGCACAGCAATTGGAGCCGACTAACCGACTATTTTGTTTCCGAATTGGATGGCATGAATGTGGATGAGTTGTGGTTCCAACAAGACGGCGCTACATGCCACACAGCGCACGTCACAATCGATTTATTGAAGGAAACATTCGATGAGCGCATAATTTCGCGGAATGGACCTGTCAATTGGCCACCAAGATCGTGTGATTTGACACCATTGGATTATTTTCTTTGGGGATATGTGAAGTCCCTCGTCTACGCCAACAAACCAGAAACGTTAGGGGACTTGGAAGCCAACATTCGTGGCGTTATTGCCAACATACGGCCCCATATGCTCGAAAAAGTGGTTGAAAATTGGACCTGTAGAATTGGCTTTATTCGAGCCAGCCGCGGCGGCCACATGCCCGAAATCATATTTAAACATTAATGGCATGAAATTATCCTTCCAATAAAGCCAAATTGATAGACATTAAAACGATTTTCTTGTGTTTTATTTCAATTCGAAGTTCTATACCTCTTAAAAAAACACCCTATACTTGTCACTTAAATAAGGAATTTAATTTTCTAAATTTTAGGCATTGCAGCTGTATAAAAAAATTAAAATTAAAAGACCCTAATATAACTAGATATAAGGGACACTTATGGCATGTTTCTACATTACAAGTAACTCAAAAATTTTGTTCATATGAGCGCAAAAGTTGGCTTTGGGGTTTCATAAAACAAGTGCCAACTTTTTCTGAGTAAAAGACGTAATACTTTTTTATTTTGTTGTTTCTACATAACAATTACAATTGTATCTAATGTCAAATATAGGCAATCAAAAATTAGTACTTGTGTGGAAATCAAAATAGGTTTTTATGCATTAAAGAAGAAATTTAATGTCCCCGCAATCGTCTAATTGAACCATTATGGAAACTGTAATCATAAATCTTAACATTTTTACATTATATGCCATATATGTATGTATGTATTTTCATCACAATTTTATTTTCAATTTTGTTCACATAAATTTGTTCAAGGAAAGTAATAATAGGTTTGTTCGAGTACCTGAAACTTTTTACTGAGCCTCGCTGTACTATATAGAATTTCATTCGTTTATACAAAATCTTGACAGTGTAATTTGAGACTGAGTAATTGCAAGTTCTTACTGAATAAATGGTTCTTTTTTGTGAATTTTATTGTTAAGTAAATTCTTCACTCGTTTTCTTTTATGATGTGTAACATATTTAAAAAAGAGTATATATTGGTTTTATGTATACGAAATATATTTTTTATATATCTTATACATTTTTCTACATTTCAAACATATTGAAAGATATTGAACCCCAAAGTTGCCTCATATCCATAATTTTCAAGTTAACTAAGCATTGCCTATTATTGTGATTGGCGAATTTGCCGCGAAAGTCAGGCGTATAGCTTCTTTTCTTTAATCAACTACAAATCGTTGAATTTGAAGTCGAAAACCGCCAACCACGACCAGGCCCATTATTTTGTTTCATATATAAATTGATGTGCTTTGAACCACATTTCAATGTAAAGTTTTTATGTATTCAAAGCAAGAATATTGGGAGCATTTCCATTAAATGCGGCAAATTAGTAACCATTTGACGATATACATATGTACATATCGTTTATAATGGATGAAATCCTTCTACTTAATTAAGCAAATACAATAATTTAAATTACTTGCAAGACATGAATCATGAAGGCTTTTTGACTTATTTCAGCAAAATCTTAGTGTTTTTATAATTTGTGAAAAAATTATAATATACCGAAAATAAATATTAATTAAAAATCTACGATGCAGCCTTTTTTAATTTATACAAACATTACTTAATGCTTTCTAGCAAAAATAATCAGGATTTATTCTGTCACTCCATTTTGCTTGATAAATAAACGAACAGAACTAATATTGTATTGTAATTTAAAAGCAGCTCTTTTTTATTTTGTACGATTTTCTCATAGGGCTGCCATTCAGTAATGCTTCTAGTATGGACAAAAATTAACTCAACTACCAAATTGTATACCATGGCAATAATGAAATTAAATATACAAAAAGTGATACCAAATACAACGTAAGCTAGACAAGTGTACTATAAAAACTTATTTTGTTACGTACTCGCCTGTGTACTTGTTATGTAGAAACAGGCCATAAAGGCTTCATTAGTCTTTACTTTCTGTTGCTGTTCTGTGCCGTTCCTTTCTGTATAAAATATTTTGCAATTACTTTGTCTGTGAAAAAAATCAGCTGGCAACCTATAGAATTGATTACACAAAATATCACAACACACTAATACATACACACTTTTGGCTGTCACTTAACGTTAAATTCTACTTTCTACAGATTTTTCCGCAACAGAACAGAACGAAAAAGTAAAAACTAACCACACATACAGATTTTCAACTCAACAGAAACAAAACAGCTGATTCAGAGGAGAATAGCACGTACAAACTAATTCTGCCTTAAGGCTCAGTTAGCCGACTGTAATGTAATGTAACTGTAAAGTAGAAAACAGCTGATCGATATTTTATATGAAAAGTAGGTTACGTTACATTACATCTCTATAATCATTTTCATTACTTTTCACATACCAATATCGATCAGCTGTTTACTACTGTTGCAGTTACTTTACTATACAGTCGGCTAACTGAGCCTTTAAGACTTCTTGAATTTCAGAAAATTTTGCTTGAAATAAAAAGGCAGTTTGAAAGTTGTTACGTTTTTTGATTGAAATCGTTAACAGTCGCCATTTAAAAGCCAAAAAGAGAAAAATGTTAATCGGTGTAAATTGCTCTTTGCTTGTTCTCAAAACTTAGCTGCTCCCGATTTTATTCCTACTGGGCATTCCTAAAAAAATAATATTGGAGAAGTAAATCGATCGTTAGCTCTGGAAAAGTTGAATAAAATAAAGTGCGACTTTGACTCGTGCGGCGCTTATTTCTTTTTGGCGAGTTTTTAGGTTTTTAGAGATTTTTTAGTATTAACGCTTTTTATGGTTACGTACTATAACAAATGTAATAACAAAAATTAAAAATTTTAGAAACCCTCGACTTTTTTCATCTAAAGATGTTATATCTTCTAAACGGCTGGACCGATTTTCTTCAAACATAGCTAAGAACCCTCTCGATCAAGTCATCTTTAAAACAGAAAAAACTAAATGAAAATCGGTCCAGCCGTTTGGCCTGTACGTGGACACGGACAGACACACAGATAAACAGACACACACACACACACACACACACACACACTACAAACTTATAACACCCCTTTTTTTAGTCGGGGGTTAAAAAGGAACGCAATTGTTTTCGCTACGCTGTCTGTCTGTCTGGCCGTCTGTTTGTTGCAGGGTGTTTTCTCGAGAACCGTAACCGTAAGAACCGTAAGAGCTACGGAGCTTTGTCCACTACAACAACAAATACATGACAGTTAAAAATTAAAGGGTTTTCCAAAACGAGCAACGAAAAATGTTAAAGTCCCATGTAACATTTAAAATGTACAAAGTTATTGTATTTTTATACAGGGGGCGTGTGTCAAAAAAATATTTGCATGTGGGCAAAAAATTTAATTTTTCTGCTGTGCCAAATGATATCTTTTTTGACAATGTAAAATTTTAACAAACTCGCTTGAGCAGAAAAAGAAGCTGATGAAACAATTGCTGCGGCGTCGGTTTTGCTTCGCCTGACTACAAGCCGCCGGCTACCAACAAATTTTTAAGAGGACATTTTTATATAAAACAATATTCTTTTAGCAATAAATTGTATAATATTATATATATGATGCAACATTTTTCGCAAACTAAAATAAACAATGATTTTTTCACAGTCTAATTAAACTTAAAAGACGTAAAAATCTTTGTATTGGGCGACGGCTCGAAGCGACGGCGGTGCGTTTTATTGCAGCTTGTCAAAAATTTACCTGTTGTGTCAAAATTTCTACTAGCCCCCAGGGCTAGTGAAATTTTATTCACCTCAGAAGTGTCAAAAATTTACTTACACTAGTACTTTGCTACCGTTTGGCACAGGCCCAGACTACAACAATTAACACTAAAATTAAAAAAAAAATTCATTGAAGGGTGTTTTATCTTGAAATTTTCAAAAACGCTAAAACTAAAAAATTACAACATCATAAAATCTCCAAACCGATAAAAATTGCCAAAAACCGAACAAATCTCCAAAACGGAAACAAACTATCTACAACTGAAATAAATCACCAAAAACTAAAAAAATCGCCAAAATGAAAAATATCCCCGAAATGAAAAAACAATCGCCAAAAGGAAAAAAATATCGCCATAACGAAAAAAGTACCAAAACGAAAAAAAAAATCCGAAACTAAAAAAAAATCACTTGAACTAAAATAAATCACCAAAAACCGAAAAAATCGCCAAAATTAAAAAAAAAATCGCCAAAACGAAAAAAAAAATCCAACACTAAAAAAAATCACTTGAACTAAAATAAATCACCATAAACCGAAAAAATCGCCAAAATTAAAAAAATTTACCAAAATGAAAAAAGTACCAAAACTAAAAAAATCACTTAACTAAAATAAATCACCAGAAACCGAAATGAACGCCAAAAACGCAAAAAATCCCAAAACAAAAAAAAAAAAACGCCAAAAACTGAAAGAATCCCAAAAACGAAAAAAATTATATAATTCGTATAGTATTACATATTTAGTATCCGTAAGGAATCCTTCGTGTGCGAGTCAAAGTCACACTTTACTAAATTTATTTGGTATTTTTACTTTTGGTGTTGTTTGCATTTTACCGATTTAATTTATTTTTGTTGATATTTTTATGTTAGCGCTTTTTTGATTATGGCGATCTTTCGTTTCCTTTTTTTGAAAATTTCTATAGTTTGCCTCTTACGGTTTTTAAGATACAGCAATTTGTTAAAATTACACACCCTTTAATTTAAATTTATTTATATTTTTAAACTTTTAAAATGCTGCCTAAAATTATGCTAACTGGCTGTTGTAAATTTTTTTCCCACACAATTTCCAATTTACAAATCTTCAGTGAACACAATTTCCTTAATTTAATTAGAAACACATTAAACATTATTTGCCATTAAATTATTTTGTGCACTTAAACAAATTAAGTTTTAATCGAAAACAAAAAAAAACTAACTCTTTGTTTATACTCTAATGAAAACAACTTTAATTTTCAAGATTTTTCACAGCGATTAGGAAAAGAGTAAGAAAGAAAAAGAAAAATATTATCTGAAGGAGTGGTGAGGGTGGGGGGTGGGGAGGGGAGGGGAGTTGCATGTGTGTTGTAAAATCGTAAATAATTTTCTATAATTTTCACTTATTCTATTACAATGACAACAAAGTATCGTTAATGTTCTTTGGCATTTTTAAATGTGCTGCTGCTACTGTTGTTAATATTAAATATAATTGTTTACAACACATTTCACTATCAACACTATGTCTATGTCAAGAAAAAAACTTTTTTTTCTAACTTTTTATGCACATATTTGCCAATAGATACGCTCAGGCTAGAGCAAGAGAATTTTTTATTGATATTTTGTAAAGTATGTGTATAAGTGCAAGTAACCCAGTTGTCCAAATCGTCCTAGACGGCATTGTCTTCGACGATTCATATACGACATGTCGTCTGTAGATTAAGTTGTCTAATCGACAATTTAAAAGAAATCGGCGTTCATGACTATCTGAACGACAATGTCACACGTTTTCTCTTCAATAAAACTTTGTTGGGGACCATCTGAGCGACAGTGTCATACGTTTTGTCTTCAATAAAGCCTTGTCGAGGACAATCTGAGCGACAATGTCCCTCGTTGTGTCTTCAATAAAGCATTGTTGACGACAATATGAGCGACAATGTCCCTCGTTATGTCTTCAATAAAGCCTTGTTGATGACAAACTGAGCGACAGTGTCACACGTTTTGTCTTCAATAAAGCCTTGTTGAGGACAATCTGAGCGACATTGTCGCTCATCTGGTCTTGTGTGACCTCGCCGCCATTTGTATGAAAATTTCGTCAACGATTTGTATGGAGTTGTCTTTAATATGTCTTCTACGACTTACCATTGTCTTGTACCCGTCGTCAAAGATGTCTTAAAGACGTGGCCAACTGGGAAATGTATATATGAGTGTGTGTGTGGGTAAGTGCAAGTAAATGCATTTATAAGTACGAGTATAGTGTGTGTGTGTGTTTGTGCCGAACAACATGCCACACAAATTTATTTAAGTTGTTTGCCCATGACGTTGCTGAAACGAGTCATTGAACTTAAAAAAAAGTATTTCTTATATTTTTTTCTTCTACTTTTCAAAAAACTAGGCGAGAATTTTAAAAGAGACGAGTACGTTCATTGGCACTTAATGCAACTAACGGTGATGGCATTTCTTTTCTTTCTAGCAGACGTGGAAGAGGAGAAGATATTTTGCATTGATCTGCTGAAAGTGTGTTGTGTTGCCAGTCTTTAAGCAAAAAGGGACAATTTTTTTTTGCCGTCATTAAGTATTGTACCAAAGCGAACTCATTTTGATAAGAAACGCAACACTGCAAAATAACTTTTTATATTTATTAGTGTAAGCTTTCTTTCTATAAAAAAACTTAGGAAAATTTTAATTGAATTTGACACGTCATCTGCTATAATAAGGCCGTCGCTTTTGATAAAGAGCTTATCAGCCCAATTATGAATAGCAATTCCCCGGGAGTTTTTTCCCTATTCCCATTCCTCCTATTATGAATTAAAATTTCCCCGGGGAAAAAATTCCTGGGAAAAAAGTAGGTAATCTAAATATGAGGGAGAGGGAGAATTTGGTGATAGTTTTCTCCCCAAACATTTTGAAGGGAACTAATGCAAAAATTTAAAAATCATATTAATAAATGTTGAAAAACAATAATAATAAATGCTTATTTATTTAGAACAAAAAGTTTAAATAAATACCGAATTATTATATTTCCCTTTTGTATTTTGTATTTTTGCATTTTTATCTAAACACTGCGCACATGCACTTCAAAAACATAAACTACTTCTGTATTCAGAACAAATACTAAAACAATCAATTTTGCAGTTCACATAATAGGTAAATGCAAGATTTATTTCCTTCTAATATTATCAAGACCGATAAGAAAAACTTTATAAAATTTACAAAATTTCCTTTGTACACACAGTCCACTGGACCTGACTCAGTTTTCACTCCACTTTCTCAGCACAAAGTTATTCTGAATGGATACACTGTTTATTTAATTTTTATTTAAACAAAAACAAATGTTATATTAACACGAAATCTTATTGACAATGAAAACATCACATTTTTAATAAATTTATATTGCTGAACTTTGCGTTAGTGCAGAAAAATATGTAAACATTAAACAGCTGCTCCAGATTTTACTCTCTCCCGTATTTGCTTATTCCCCGGCTATTTAGAATAGGAGGATTATTCCCTGGGAACAAATGATAGGGAAGGGAAAAAACTCCCCGGGAATATTCCTCTTTTCATTTTATACGTATGATAATAAAAATATAACAAATTCACTAAAGTGAGACTTTGACTTGCACACGAAGGGTTCCGTACGGACAATATGTAATACACACAAAGAAAAAATATGGTTGAGGTAGCCATAATCAAACAGCAACATACTATGATTGAATTATATGGTTGCAGTCAAATTATATTATTGTTAAGAGAAAAGCAAACTTTAAATAATATTATTATCTGAGTTAATAATAATATTATCTACAAAAACAATAAACTTTGTTACAACTAATCTTAGTATTGTAAATATGACAACACTATTGTTAGATGTGACTAAAATATAATTGAGACTCACCATACCATAATCTAATATTATATTAATATTGTTAAATACGACCAATAATAATACTATTTTGTTTTTTAATCATATATTTATTGTAGAAACAGCTGTGCGTTAAATTCGAAATAAAAATAAATTAGTATTGTTGAAATAAAATGTATTTATACAGGTATGTGATAGAAATCGTTTTCGATTTAAAATCGACTGAAAAACGTAAAAAGTTGTGATGCATACATTTATTTCGATTTCATTCTGGTTTTGTTTTAAATCGAATTCGATTTCATTTCCCATCTTGTTCTATGAAAATATTAGTAAAAAAAGATGTGATGGAAAACGAAATTTGTGTTGTTTTTGCGTTATTAAATCGAGCAAGCATGAGTTGACGATTTAGAAATTATTTTATATCTAAAAAAAATTTTCCTGCAATAACTTGTGTGAAAATGTAAGTAAAATGCTTTAAAATAATTAAAGGCAGATGATATTACAATAAAAGGAATTTTTTATTTAAATTTATTTTTGTTTGAAACAATTTAATTGTATGTACGTACATATATTGAAGCCGATCAGCAAAAATCTGCCGCCGACATGTATTGAAAACACTTAGCCGCCGTCGATATGACCATTTTTTTCCAAGACTTTTCTATGGTTTTAAAATAAAAGTTTTTCATTATAAAACCCGGTGTTTGAAATGAAGAAAAAATATGCCATTCCTTACAACAATTGCTTCAGCAAATCACGATCCAACGATTTTCGTTTCGCCGTCGCCGAAAATATCTTTGGCAACCTGCAGCCGGCTTCTGCATTATTGGCTTCAATTTCAGTTAGAAGCAAAAAATATAATAAAGGAACAAATTGATTTTTTTGTAACCAACTGAAAATGAAACAAAGTTGAAATATGAAATCAATGCGTTTTCTGTCACACCAAAAACAATTTTCTACGTTTTGAGCTTGCTATTTCATTTCAAATCGAAGCGATTTCCATCACATACCTGATAGATATGTATACTTACACGAAATATAGACATGTATGTATAAAGAGATACCAAAATGTTTATATATTTTTATTGGTCTAACCTTTTGTTTATACTTCGTTTATTTATTAATTTATTTAACACAATGTGTGCACTACCGTTAGCTTACAAACGAAATACTGTACTGACAGATGTTTCTGAAAGAGATGTTTTTTTAACTCATCATAGTATGGTTTTGGATAACATTATGTTGTTATTTACATCACATTATTTTTAAATAATAATACAAATTATGTAGTTGTCATAAATTTTTAACAAAACTATATTGTTAAACTCTAACCATATCACACTTTTTATGGTTGCGATAATGTAATTATTAAATTCAAACATTACTCTGTTTATCGTAACGAAATAAATGTTTAAAATAACAATAATTAGTTTTCAATGACCACACATTTGTTTCAGAGAACATAATATTGTTTTCTCAACCATTCTACAACCATATCTTTTCTTTGCGTGTATTCTACGTATTTTTTTTTACCCTGTATAATTGAATATCTTACTTCAAGTAGACCTATTTAAAATATAATGTTGTTTTGGTGCTTTTTGTTTTCGTTTTAGCATTTTTAAATCGTTTTGCAATTTTTTGTTTTTTTTTTGTTTTTGGCGATTTTTTCAATTTTAGCGATTTTTTAAGCTTTGATGCTTTTATTCGACCTTTAAGGATTTTTTCGGCTATTTTTTTAACTGTTATTTTCATTTAAAAAAATTTATTTTGGCATTTTTTAATACTAGAGTTTTTTCCGTTTGGCGGATTGTTTTTTGATTTTTGGCGATTTTTTTTTAGTTTTCGCGTTTTTTTTAACTTGGGTGCATTTTTCGACCTTTAAAGATTTTTCGGGTATTTTTATTTTTAGCGGTTGTTAAAATTTTTTAATACTAGAGTTTTTTTCGTTTTGCTGATTGTATTTCGTTTTTTGGTAATTTTTTTAATATTATTTTTTTTTAACTTTAATGCCTTTTTTTCGACCTTGAAAGATTTGTCTGCTATTTTTATTTTTAGCGGTTGTTAAAATTTAAAAGCATGTTGTCTTGGCGTTTATTTTAATTGAAGCGTTTTTAGTCCGTTTTGCCGATATTTTTCGGATTTTGGCGATTTTTTTAATTTTAGCGATTTTTTCGCTATGTTGCTTTTTTCGACCTTGAAAGATTT
Organism: Tachina grossa; assembly: GCA_949987645.1. Lineage (NCBI taxonomy): Eukaryota > Metazoa > Arthropoda > Insecta > Diptera > Tachinidae > Tachina > Tachina grossa. Next base: position 29,880,873 of record OX465276.1, on the reverse strand, counting down.
TTCAGCAATTTTTATTTTTCCGTTTCGTTAATTGTTTTTCGATTTTTGGGGATTTTTTAGTTTTATACATTTTTTTAGCTTTGGTTTTTTTTGTCTTCTTTGCAATTTTTTCGGTTTTTTTTTAAATCTTTCAGCTGGTTTTTAGTTCTAGCGAATCTTTTCGTTTTTTTTGGCAATTTTTGTTTGGCGATTTTTTTTTTTTTTTTTGATTTTTTTTGCAATTTTTTGACTGTTATTTTAGTTTTAGCGATTTTTTTTCATTTATTAGCTTTAATTTTCCTTTTGGCGATTTTTTCAGTTTTTGGCGACCTTTATAAGTTTGATGGTTTTTTTTTTTGCTATTTAGTAATTTATATTATTTTTAGTGATATTTTTTATTTCAAAGCTTTTTTCATATTGGCGATTTTTGGATTTCTTCATTTTGTCGTTTTGGGATTTTTTAATTTTAGAGTTTTTGAAAATTTCAAGAGTTTGCCTATTAGCTTTAGCGATTTTTTAGCTCTAATGCTTTTACGACTTTTGACAGTTTTTATTTTTAGCGGTTTTTTAGTTTTGGCGTTTTTTTTTGTTGGAATTTTTTAGATTTTTTTAGTCTAAGCATTTATATTGGTTTTGGCAATTTTTCTAAATTTGTTGGCGATTTTTTAAATTTGTTGGCGATGATGTTTTTTTGCATTTGTGTGATTTATTTTATTTTTGCTGATATTGTTCATTTAAGCGCTTTTTTCATTTTGGCGAATTTTGCGAAGTTTTTTAGTTTTAGCGTTTTCGAAAATTACAAGAGTTTGCGATTACGTTTCCAAGATAAGGATACAGCATTAACTGATATAATACCCTTTAATTTTGATTCCTTAAATTTCAGTTTTAATTTGTGTGGTTTGCATGAAAATACACTAACTTTGTAAATTTCAAGTGTCTATATATAAATGTCTGTTTATGACATTTGGATATTAACATGTTTTTCTTGCTCGCTTTAGAACATCCTTTAATTTTTCACTGTCTTACATTTGTTGTTGTAGCGGAAAAATTAGTTTTACATATTCTGTGAAAATTTCAATTCCAGAGCTCTAACAGTTCTCGAGAAAACAGCCTGTGACGGGCAGCGTAGCGAAAACAATAGGTTCCTTTTCACTTTTGGTGGAACCCTAAAATTGGCCCCTAGCTTTTGCTAAACTTGTATTAGTTAGACAGAGATAAGCGCTTAGAATCTACATAATGAACTGCAAAAAAGATAATAAAACGTAGCAAATGTTTTTATGTTCCTTGTTTCCGTACCCTGACTATATTATATGTAGCTTTAGTTAGAGAGATCAATAACTTTTACTAAATAAAAAATAATAAAAATTACATAATACACATATGTAGTTAATAAAAAAATTAAAAATCAAATTTCTTTCCGCCAACAAGTGATATTTTCAAATAACCACAAAATCAAAAAATCCCTCAAAGCATAAAAGCGACAGTTGAAAAAATTCCCCCTGATCGTCTGCTGATTTTCCAACAACTCTATTTACTCAATAGTACTCGTACGTTTACTCGGGGCAGCAATAAAAGCAACACAACAAACCATACACGATCGCTATTACACAATCTTAAATACTACGGCCTCCACAAAAAGCAGGCAAAGGAAAATATCACAGCAATAACAACAGCAACAATACATACAACAAGCAGCAACAGCCGAAGAAAATCAACAGCAATAACAACAACAAAAAAGCAAATAGTAAATAGACAACAACAAAACAAGCAAAAAAAATATAAGAAAGGAAAAAGCAAAGAAAAAAAACTGCAAATAAACCAATGCACTCTACTTGAACAGTTTTCTTCCTGGTTCAAAGATAGTTGTACGTTGATGTTGTTGTGTTGTTGTTGTTCTTGCTGCTGTTGCTGTTGCTGCATTTGTTGTTATTGTTTGCTTTCATACCACAACGGCAAAAACAAGCAAATAATAATAAAAGCGAACCAACTGATAGATGCCACACGTTGCTATTTGCTGTTTTATATTGTTGTTGTTGTAGCTGTGTTGTACTAATATTACTCACGGACGGACAGACGGATAGACAGACAGACATGCATGCATTTGAAAATTTATCATTGCAGCAAAGACATTTAGTCAGCCCGACAACAGACTGGCGAAAAGCAAAAAGAGTCTCAGCCAGGCAATCAGTTAAAGATTGCAGAGTCTTCTGTTGGAAGACGACAACAACGACAACAACAAATACCACGATGATAATGATGTTGAAGCATAAGTAGTTGGAGGAGAGAGATAGATTGGCCAGTAATGATTCGTAGTTGATAGTTTTTTTTAATAGTAGTAGGCGAATTGTGGTTGTTTGGATTTTTCTTACTTTTCCCTACTTCTTTCGCTTTCATAGTACGAGTATAATTGTCAGAGCTTTAACAAATGTATTTATTTATTTATTAACCGACTTTAAAAAAGTAGGAGGTTAACAATTCGTCTCATTTTTTTTTGCGGTGTTACTTCATAACTCGGTACATTTTGCAGCGATTGCAAAAATTCTTTGTTTTTGGTCTGAAAGCTTCCCATTGGTCCCACTGTAAAAAAGTGGGCGAATACACGCCTACAGTTTTTTAAATTTAATTTTATGATATTATACTTATTTGATTGCTGCGAAACCTATAAGAAACCTTTGGTTCTTGTCTTTACACAATTTGAAAGTTGAAAAAATGGGCGGGGTTGCGCCCATCAAAATTTATTATAATATTTCACGCAGATCTACTTAACCGAGTTTTAAGAAACTTACCACTCACCTTGAGCTCTAAAATAGACACAGTACTCCATTTGAAAAATATGGGCGGAGTCACGCCCATTGAAATTTAATATTTAATTTTAAGTGGTTCTAGTTTACCGATTTTTACAAGACAAGCTCTAAAAAACATAAAATCTTGCATTTCAGAAATGGGCGCAGACACGTCCATTAAAATTTAATTTTATATTTTATGTATTTCTTCTATCAGTTCTTTGCATTGAAAAAGTTTTGGTGACTGAATATATGTACATGACCTGTGCCTTCAAATAGGAAGTTAGTAGCAACGTGGTTGTCAACGAAATTCCACAAAAGAACCGCAAGATTATACGGTTATCCGTGGCAGATCAGTCAACCAGTGCGAAAGAGACGAAAAACTCTCGAAGGCCAAAAAACACACACAACCCTGACTGCTCTTAAAAAATAATTACGACGACGCCAGAGCTGTTTTTCGGCCCAGAGCTGCTTAACAAAAAAAATATTTATTTCCAAAAAAAAATTGTTAATATCTAAATTATGATAAAGATTAAGATTTTAGAGCGGCTTAGAAAGACTAGAAGAAGTGGTATATATTCGACTTTGACAGTGCGAAATATGGCAGAAGTTGGAGCAAGTGACATATAAAATCCATAAACATTGCATTATTATTTTCTTGTTTAAAGAATAAATTCTTTTAAAACTCTTTCAATGATAATAAATTTTGTTGTACTATTTCATTATTATGTCTATCTATTTATCTATTACGTTGTGGTTTTTGTCTATTTTGCTGCCTTCAAGATTTATTGAGTGTGTAATGTTTTGTTGCAATTTCCTTCTTTTGAAAGCAGAAAAAAAAGTTTGTGCACACACACACACATGCATGCATATGAATGTATGCATATTAGAGTTGAGCGATTTTTCGAAACCTGTTACTTTTTCACAGCGACTGAAAAATCACATATCACAACTGTGACTGAATTTATCAAGTAACAGGTTCTGGAAATATAGTTCTTTCATACAAACTGTGAATGTTCTTGTATGCTTATGCTATAAACACAATCAAGTCCACCGACCATCGACTACAAGATGTCAAAAATAGAATACATGCGTGCTTATGAGAATAATTCTTTTAGCCGCTACACGACTGCCGACTACACGGCTACTTTTGTAGCCCGTAGCCAACTTAGGCTAATTTCTATTTTTCTTGGCTACAAATAAACAGATTAGTGCTGCCAATACAATAAATGCATGAAATGGTGGTTTTAAAAACGCAATATATTAAATATCGCTATTAAAAACGCGAAAAACTATTATAGTGGCACCATTGAAAAATAATAATCAAGCAATAGTAGCAATAGTACTTATAAAGTTAATTAAATTTTCTTGAGACATTTCAATTTTTTTTTCTCACACAAATTCACTTAAAAAAATCAAGTCTGTTTTGTTTTGGTTAACTTTAATACATATGTCAAAACAGATGCTTATTTTTTGTAGTTTTGGTCGGTAGTCGTTAAAAGAATTAAGTACCTGGCGACTTGGCTATTTTTGTAGCCAGCTACTTTTGTAGTCGGTAGTCGATGGTCGGTAGCCTTTGATTGTGTTTATAGCATTACTTTACAGTAAATAAAGCTACCACATTAATTTTTTTTACACATTCAGCTTTTGTCAAGAAAAAATCGTCAAATCGTCTTTTCTGGCAACTATGTACAGCTCACATTTTTATATTTGCAATTTTATTGTCTCTCTGCCTGTTATACGACAATTCTCAATGTATGGATGGGATTGATTGCTAAAGGCAGAATTACCCGACTGTAAATGTAAATGTGTCAGCTGATCGAATCTGTTGCATGAAAAGCTATGCAAACGCTTACCTGACTGAAATGGCACGTAAATGTAACGTCTGAACCTGCAGAAAATAGAATTTCATGACGACGTTACGTGACATTTGTAGACAGTGATGGGATGTATGTACTTATATTGAATTAGAGTGTGGCACAATAGCCCTGATTTGGTACTTTTGTTTCTTTTAATAATTTAAGCTTTTGAGTGGTTAATTTGTATACGTACATGGCACATTTAATAAATTTAGTTTTCTAGAAAAGTTTTTTTATAAAATCTAACTAGAGTTGCCAATCGTATGTGTTTATTTTTTGTTAATATATATACATACACATATGTATATGTATATATGTATGAATTTGTAAAATATACCCTGCAGAAAGTGCGAATAGTGAAAATGTACTGAGTCGCTTTTGACTTTGTCACCAGTACTACTCCACAATTATTCCCCATACAATACTTTATGCTATAGACATTTAGCATGTGCTTGTCATTGAAAATCTACTAGTAACACTAAAACAATTGACTAGGTAGAGAATTCATAGTTCTTATGGGAACATGGATACATACCAACTAGAAATTTACTGGTACATTTCTATACCTTACGTACATACAAATTTATGTATATTGACAAGTTGTTGCAAAATCCACCAGAAATACACTACATCTGTTTTCTCTATTTCTTTTATACTGACGAATAGAAGAGAAATTGTAGACAATGTAACTACTACTAGAATTTTAGTGTTGACATAGAGACACTTGGCCCCAGTCTGACTGCAGGATACATACATATGTGCGTACAAACATACATTCAAGCGTACATAAAATTATTTTTATTTAAAAATAATACCAATAACAATAAAAATAAAAATAGGTAAGTATAATCATAATAATTATAATGATAATAAAAATATTAATATTTTTTATAATTATAAAGCGTTTTAATGTAAATATGTATATGCGGGTATGAAGCTTAAATTGTAATTTCACTAAACGTCAAATTCATTACAATGTTTGTAAGTATAAAATAATGATTTGATACCATTTAAATAATTTTGGTACTTTTTCCATGCAATCAAAAATAATGTGAAGATGTTGAACTCTCATCAATGTTTCGAACAGCTGTTTTCCATTTTATATGATTTTTTTATACTGATAAACACCCAGCAAACAAAAAGTCCTGTATATGTACATATGTATTTTTTGTTAAAAAATATACATATGTATATTGTTTGTAAATAAAACTAAATTATTATGAGTAGGTACGAACATTAATAAGAAAAGGATAAAACGAGAAAATAAAGATTTTATTGAGGTGCTACTGCAAGCATACACATTCTTGGAAATTCGAGAGCTAAATACTTCGTCTTTACGATGAAGTTTCCCAAAATCTGTTCTGGTAATGTACAATGACAAATATTACGGTTGAGCGTTACAGCTGCTACTAAAATTATTATAATTGAGTTCATTGAAATCAAAACCTCTAGGCGCATTTTCGTTCTAAAAGGTGTTATTTCAAAAACTCAATTAGTTTTTTTCCAACAGGTTAAATCTTGCCATCAAAAGAAAATAAATTAAAATAGTTTCAGCGAAATTATTAAAAAATCTTTTAAAAAATCTATTTTATATATCTATTTTATATATTATTTACTTATAAGTTCTAATACATACATACATACTCGTATGTATGTCCGTATACATATGTATGTACATTTCAATCAAAATGAATTTCATGAATTTAAATATTATACATAAGTATATGAACATTAGCGTTTGACTTCAAATAACTCGCAATTTAAAATCGAAAATGCGTGTTTTCTGGCCACAATGCAATTAGTATGTATGTGTGTGTGCACAAAGAAGTTATTTTGTGTGTCGAAAACACATGACACGTTTTTAAGTATTCTATAAAGGCTCAGTTAGCCGACTGTAATGTAAAGTAACTGTAACGTAGAACACAGCTGATCGATATTTTTATATGAAAAGTAGGTTACGTTACACTACATTTCTATAACCATTTTCATTACTTTTCACATAACAAAATCGATCAGCTGTTTCTTACTGTTGCAGTTACATTACATTACAGTCGGCTAACTGAGCCTTAAGCGCTCAAACGATTACATTTACATTACATTTACATTAACCTTACATCTGCGATTTCTACAGTCGGGTAATGGAGCCTTAATTGTTTATTCTTCTCGCTCTTCTTATTAGTATTTATAAGACACCAATACTAATAAATACTTTTAAGACAGAACAGCTGAAATGTGTTAAACCGTGATCACAGTCACTGTTTAATTTCACTGCTGCTCTTCTTATTAGATTTTCTCAAAATAACAGAACTGCTACAAACAAACTACTGCTAAACTGTGATCACAGTCACAGTTTAAAAGAACAGCGATTTAGAAATCACATTCACAAGGAGCAACATTATTAATAAATCACGCTATCGCTCATCACTAATGCATATGAATGTGTGTATGTGTAACTATTTGCAAGAAAAGAAAAATTGCGTGGCTTTTCTTTTCATTTGCCATGATCATTGACTTTTGCTGATTTTTTTTTTTGTTAATATTTACAATTCACAATTATTCACAATGAGCGTTAATAAATATTTGTGTTAAAACTAAACAAAATTTTTTTTTAAATAATAAAAATAAACAACTACAATTTAATATTATATAACACAATTTTTGATGTTTTGAAAATGAAAACTTTCCACACCTTCATGCGATCTTGAACTCTTAAAGTATTTTAACATGAATTTAATTAAATCTTTTTAATTTATTTTCAAGTGCTTGTTTAATTTTATTATTATTATGTTGACATTATCTGTGCGGCAAATGTCAAAATACTTTTGTTTTGTACTTTATTTGCTAAAGGAAACTCTTCCTGTTTTTTTTTGTCTCGCTCTCTTTTACTTTCAGTGTTGCCATTTGGAAGAGTTTTGTTTCATGTTTTAGGCGATTTTTAACTTTATATGGTATTTACTATAGAAATTGAGTGCTTTTTAGGGTTCGGTAAAGGTAAATAGGAGGCCGATTGCTTTTGCTACGCTGTCCGTCTGTCCGTCTGTTACAGGATGTTTTCTCGAGAACCGTATGATATAAACGGTGTTCTTAAGCTAGCAAAGAAAAATGTTGATATCCTAATGTTATACACAGAGAATTGCATATGAATACTCGAAATTTTCAACGTTAGTTATTTATATGCAGACTACACCAATTAGCACTGAAATTAAAAAAAAAATCAATATTAAAGGGCATTCATCAGTAAACTCTTGAAATTTTCAAAAACGCTAAAATAAAAAATCCCAAAATTAAAAAATGTTGAAACAAAAAATCGCCGAAACGAAAAAATCGCTTAAATGGAACTAAATATCACCAAACATAACATAAATCGCTAAAATACAAAAAAAAAAAAAAAAATCACCGAAGTATAAAGATGGTCAAAAAACTAAAAAAATTATCAGAAACCGAAAAAAAAATCGTCAAAAGGAAAGTAATGCATAAGAGTCTAAAAAATCTCATAAAAAAAAAAATTGCCAAAAACTGAACAAAACTCCAGAAACCAAAAAAATCGCCATAACGAAATAAGCACCAAAACTTAAAAATCGCCAAAATAAAAAAAAAAGCAAGAAACCGAATAAATTCCAAGTACATACTAAAAAAACCATAAAACTAAGAAAAGCGACATGACTAAAAAATGGCCAAAACGAAAATATTTCCAAAAACGAAAAATTCGTCAAAACGAAAAAAGCTCCAAAACTTGAAAAATATCGCCAAAACGAAAAAATGGCTTAAATGAAATTAAATATCACCAAAAATAAAAAAATCACCACAGTAAAAAGGTAGTCAAAGAACTAAAAAAAATACCAGAAACCGAAAAAAGCACCAAGTCTAAAAAAATCGCAAAAAATAAAAATGTGTTATAAAAAAAAAGCAAAAAAATTCCCAAAAGCTGAACGAATCTCCAAAAACTAAAAAAAACGCCAAAACGAAAAAAGTACCAAAACTTAAAAAATCGCCAAAATAAAAAAAAATTGCAAGAAACCGAAAAAATCTTTAAAACTAAGAAAAGCTGCAAGACTTTAATGGCTCGATTATGGATGGCAACCGAACTTCAGTTGCCGAGTTAACTAGCAACGCAACTGAACTTAAAATTTGTATTATGTATAGCAACTTCCTACAGTTGCCAAAAAGTTATCGAAAATACGATTATGACAGATTGGCAACTGAAAATAATATAAAAAAATATTCAAAATGTAAGAAGCACAAGTGCTAAAAAGAAAATTATTGAGTAATTATATTTATATTATTAGTTAAGTGAAATTAATTATTGGCGAAGAGGAGGAAGTACAAAAGTTTAATCTATTAGACGACTCTTTAGAATTACCGCCTCTACTGTGAATAAATGTTGTTGCTTAAAATAAGTTTACACAATCTCTTTTAGCTGTACAGCATATTTTCCTTAAATGTGCATAGAAGAAATTCAAAAATAAATATAATATTGCAATTACTGTTTAATTTTTAAATTTTTTTGCTTTTAAGCTATGCAGCGATTACAAATTTCTGGTTGCCAATATGGTAACTGACTTTAACAGCTGTTAGTTGCCAGTTGCCATCTGTAATACCATTTCGGCAACTAGCAACGCAACCAAGGTTCGGTTGCCATCCATAATCGAGCCATAAAATTGCCGAAACGAAAATATCCCAAAAAATCTAAAAAATCCCCAAAACGAAAAAAGCACTTAAACTTAAAAAATTGCCAAATTAAAAAAAAAATTGCAAGAAATCGAAAAAATCCTTAAAACTAAGAAAAGCGGGAAGACTAAACAATTGCCAAAACGAAAATATCCCATAAAACCGAAAAAAACGCCAAACGAGAAAAAATCGCCAAAACGAAAAAACAGTTTAAATGAAATTAAATATCACCAAAAATAAAATAAATCGCTAAAATGCAAAATTAAAATCACCAAAGTAAAAAAATCGTCAAAAACTAAAAAATTACCAGAAACCGAAAAAAATCGTCAAAACGAAGAAACCACACCACGTATAAAAAAATCACATAAAATATAAAATGTGTTTAAAAAAAAACAAAAAAAATTACAAAAACTGAAAAAATCTCCAAAAACCGAAAAAACTTAAAAAAATTGCCAAATTAAAAAAAAACGCCAGAAACCGAAAAAATCCTAACACGAAAAAAACGCTAAATCTTAGAAAAGCGGCAAGACTAAGAAAATGTCACAAACCGAATTTTTTTCGGGTTATTAAATAAAAAAAAATTTACGAGTTTTTTCATATGCGAGTCAAAGTCGCATTTTACTGAATTCGCTTATAATTAACAGATGTCTTAGGACTGTTTGTATGTATACAACAGTGAGTTTTTCAGAGCTTGTATTTAATATAAAATGTTAAGAAATACATTTCTCATTATAAATTTTTTTCACACACAGAACAAATTTTTCGTTTATTAATAACATTAATTGAAAAAACACAGATAATGGGTAGTGTGAATAAAAAATTCTTTTAGATTTTTACTTAAAAATTTGTTTAAACAAGTATTTATACAAAAAAAAATATCAAAAAAAAAAAAAATATCCTAAGTGGTCATTCAAAATGAAATATAATAAGTGAAAATTAAAAACCTGTTGGCAGCCATATTGAATTTTGACAACTGACATATCTTTAATGACACTGGCGGGTTTAAGAAAAATCGATTGACGTAAGAATCATCAAAATCGGTCCAAGCGTTCGGTTTATATAGTGCCTTAAAGGCACACATATAAATACACACATACACATATGTATAAATACATATAGACTGATAACCCAAATACTCTTCTTTGCGTTGCGCATTCGCGTAAAAAGCAAAAAACACATACATATTTAAGGTTTCAAGACAAATTTTAAAGTAAAAATCAAATATTTTTTTTATTCACACTACCCAATGAATTATACATTTAATTGAGTCAATTAAGCTTTTATGTTAAAATTTTTATGATTAAAAATTTAATAAAAAAAAATTAATAGAGTCAATTAAGGCACGAATAAATCAATAAGTTTAATTGACTTAATAGCAGAAGAATTTTTCTGGTGTAATCATACATTTGCGTAAATAAATTCTTGAACAATTTAATTTTAGCAGTTTTTGCGTATTCAACAAATGCTTTTTTTGAAGAGCTGGCTGGCAACACTGGCTGTTATCTAATTATGAATATACATACATACATATGTAGTTATGTGCTTATGTCCATACATGTGTTTATTTTCAAGAAGTTGTTTACTTTAGTTGTGTTTTATTACTGTATGATTCCATATGCCTCCTCTTTATAGCCCACTGCTAGTAACGGTTCTCACACACACTACCACACTATTTGTATTAAGAACATCTTAATGCAATACTAGTAAATTATTTGCATATGGGTTACTCCATTGTGGGAAAATTTCATTATGTTAGAGCTTAAGTCAACAGATATAGGAAATTCTCTAGCTCCTTTTGTAAAGATTTTTAAAGTGAATCGGCTTAGAAAACTATGAATGAAACTCTTATATTTTAGCTACAGCAGATGTTAAGCACTGTAATAAAAGATCTTGCGAGAAACATTTTTGTAGCAACATTTTAATTTTCTAACTCTACTTCATAAGGGTAATTATGGTATTTTTTGCAAATGAAGGAAATCAGTGCACTGGAAAATATTGCAAGCTAATATTTTATAGAAAAGTATTCGCTATAAAATTCTAATTTAAATCCTTGAAGTTAACAAAGCTCTAGACAAAACTTAATCAACGGAATTTAGTCAGAACTTGATATGTGCTTAACTTCTAATTTTGTAGTTATTAATGCTTGGATATTAGGTAGATATTCCTCCATATTGTGAATAGCGTCGTCGATGTCACATCAAGACGACAGTAAATATTGTCACTTGGCTACTCTTTATCAGCAACAATTGGCTTTTATTGACAATCTCTTACTAATCTCTAAGGCTTTGTAAATTAATGTATCATGTTAATAGCAGTGAATTATTGACAACTTTTACTGTCGTCTTGATGTACCCCCAGGGGAGTCTATTTATAGACTACGGGTGTGGCAATCCCGGTGCCCCAGCTAGGGTAATGTAGCTTTTTCCAATGACGGACAATGACGGACCTTTGGCTCATTACCCGTAAAACTTATGTGTTACTACCCGATCTCTGAATATAAACAGAGCAAAGGATGTGCACATATTTATAAAAGGAAAACAAATATTGTACGCCCGTTGTTGTCAGTTAGGTGCAGCGTCACCTAGAACTGCCCCTGAGTTCAAAAGACGATAGAGGAGAAGCCCTTGTGGTGGAACTTCGTGGTCTAACCAGAGGCTACTTCTGGTACCACGGGTGCCGGTTGCCCGACAGCTGGACTGCTTAGAGATAAATGCATTGCGGTTGTCAAGATTCTGTGCTAAAATAGTTGTGCATCCTACCTCCTGCGTTTATCAAGCATGAACGATTCTAGTAGGTACAGGATCTTGGCGGCGAGCTTGCATTCTTCTCGCGTAAGTGGTCCTCGCTGCTCTGAAGTTTTGAGTGCATGTAGCGGTCATCAGTTTCCTTTGCTAAAATGCCGAGTTCGTCCTACCCCACGGGGTTAAAGGGATGATTTTGGTATGTGTGGAGTAGGCACTGGTTATTTGGCGACACAGGCATGCGTTCATTATGTATGAGTGGTTAGCTGTGCCGGCAATGGTTGAGGAATTTTCTTGGGGAGCTCGCTAAGGTGTATACACAACACCATAGTGTGGAAGCCGGAGAATTATCGTGGTGGTTATCAATGCTAGTGGTTGGTCTGACGCGGTCAGCCAGACACTATTCTAGGTACTGTTGCCATTCAACAGAGCTGCTATGGGCACGGACATAGCAGCAGAGTTTAGATAGCTCAAAGTACCTCAGCAAGGTACTTGAATATAGAACAGGGATAACTATATTCAAAGAATGCAATCTGTGTGCCTTATGGAGTGGGCCATAGGTTCACTCTAAAAGGGTGCATGGGGGCGTTGGTCTGGCGTCTAACCCGCACCCAGTGCTTTGCCACACGTCAGATTATGCCGTAATGGCAGGTACTCACGTAAAGCAATTGCACATCTGTCGTCTTGATGTGACATCAACGACGCCATTCGCAATCAGAAGGAATGTGTTTGTCAGTTTCATCGAACAATATTATTACATTATTCGATGGTAAATGCCATAATCTCAAACTGAAGAAACGTCTGCGAGTATTTTCACGAGCCCTTACGCTCTTAAAGGGATTCACCCATAACATTGCTATTTAGTTCTATGCCGTTGATCTTGCAACTTGAAGATATGCAGATAGTTTTTTTCCTGCTTTTATTGAAAAAAATGTTGTTGTGGTTTCTCTTGAAAAGAAATTGAAAATAGTTGCAGCAGCATGAAGTAAACTGTACGAGCACAATGGCTCACACAAGTTTAAATTGCATACAACTACGAGTAACAATGACACATGAGCTCTATTCGATTTTTAAAATAATAAAAAAAAGAAAACTTTCAAAGAAAAGCAGATTGCAAGTATGAAATCTAACACACACACACACACACACACACACACACACATACACTTGAGTGCATGCACAATGAAAAGTTCTTCAAACGAGAGTCGTCTTGTCTTGTGTTGCTCTTTTTTTTTGCGAAAGCGAGTCTCTGTGTGTTTTCCCTGCTTTTAAATAATTTTCACAACAATATTTTCTATTCTACACACATTAAACATTAGAAGTGAGTTTTCTTTTCAAAAATATCTGCAGTTCTTGTTTTTGTTGTTGTTGTTGTTGTTGTTGTTGTTGTTGTTGTTGACTTTGATATTTTTCCTTTTTGTATGGTTTGAATTTTTTAGTTTTAATTTTTTTTTTGGATTTTTATTTGCAACATTCTCGACTTGTGGTTTTTACTTTCGTGTAAAAAGTAAGTAGAATTTCAAATGGATTAGAAAAATATTATATGGGAACGGCATAGATAGCAACAACAACAACAAAGAGCAACAACATTTACACCAGCAACAACAATAACAATAGCGACAAGAAGTATTGCAACTACAATTGCGATAGAATAGAATCTGATGTCCGTGACCACAACTTGCATTTACACCATTTCCAATGGTGCATTTTTTTAAAAGCGAATTAAGGGAAGTCTACCTTATATCTTAGTCTAGTAATAAAAGTCAATAGAATAAAACAAAACCAATGTGCGAGTACAAGAAGGCCTTCACTTACTTACTTCCACTCTCATTTCCGTTTACATTAATTTATATCTTAGTCTAGTAATAAAAGTCAATAGAATAAAACAAAACCAATGTGCGAGTACAAGAAGGCCTTCACTTACTTACTTCCACTCTCATTTCCGTTTACATTAATTTACAAAGTCTAGATTCTCCTCTTAAAAGTAATTTTGTCTTATTTACGTTTGCGATCGTGATCTATTTTATTTATCGCTTAAAAGTATACTTTCGTTTGCAAGATATATAGCTTAAATTAGACGTGACATAGCCATAACGTCATAGCCATAACCAAACCAAAATTCAATTGGTTTCTATGGTGAGAGTTATTTCGTTAAGGCGAGTCACCTATAATCAAATACAGTGTTGCCCATTAGTTTGGTTCGAACGGCTGTTCTCTATGGCTGTTCTCTATTGTTATGTCACGTCTGATTGAGCCTTATGGTAGATGAATGAGCGATATATATATATAGCAACTTTCAATCTTCGACTGTAGTCGAAAATACTGATCGAAAGAATTTTCATTTGGTACTATGACGAGCAATCGGCAAAGAATATCCTTATTGTGAATATCGCTCAAAGTGATTTTAAAAATTTGCAACAACTTTACCTAAAAATAAAAAACAATCTTTCACAATAATTTGTTATACTAAATAATAATAAAAATATAAATCATCGAAAGCTTAATTCTGTTCGATATAAAATTCGTTGCTCAACGAAATTTTCGATGTTCATAATATGATTTGAACATTAAATTTTCGGTGATCGATAGCCATCGAACGCAACTCACAATAGGGTCCTTAATTCACAATAGGTTAGGTTAGGTTAAGTTAGCAGGCTGCTGGTAAGGAATAGGAAATTTAGAGTCCAGCTCACTTGGGTACAATACAATGATCCCTTTGTGATACCTGTATGTTGAAGATAAGTTAGTGAGAGAGGATGATAGGGAAAGGATAGTGATAGTGACGTATGAAGATTAAGGAAGAGATAGAGGAAAGCTTCATTCTTTTACAACTCTGCCATTTTTAATAATGCAGTGTTGCAGCGCCTTCTGGTGTCAAATGAGGCGTATTAAATTTTGAAGCTGTGTTTAGTAGCCATTACTTATTTTACTTAGCCGATGATTCTGCTACACAACGATTAGGATTAGCATCTGCTCAAGCCGTTGTAGTTTATGCCTGCATGACTTGAACTTTTCCCACAACAACTGATACAAGGGACACTAATGCACATCAGAAAAAAGCGTGGTGTTGTTATTTTAATGACTGTCGGACATCGGGCTCGAACCCAGGACCTTAGGTTTTATAGTCAACGTGCTATATACTTCAGCCAACGCCACCCTCTTTAATTAATTCACAATAGTGTGTGGAATTTATTCATTTCTAATTTAGCCAATCCTGCAAATTAGCCAACTAGCCAAAGAGTAAATAAGTATACGTCGGAAAAAATAAATCAAAAAACGCTGTCCACTATTCCAAATGATTTTCTAATCCGTATGAGCCTTCCCACACGAGAACAATTTTCAATCGACAAATGTTTTTTCTTTCTTTTTTCCTGTTTTTTGTTTGTTTCATATTTAATGTAAAAAATTAGTGCTATTTTGTTTTTAACACAAACAGCTGATTAATCCAAACAGCTGATTAATCAAGCCGTACGTTGTTTTGAGTAAAATACTCTTGGAAAACTGATACTCACTTTTACTGCGAAATGGTGTAATAGATATTGTTGTATATGTGTTGGCGTCGTTGAGTTTTTTCTTTCTAGAATTGCATTCGAAAGCAGCAGCAGCAAAGCAGTAAAAGCAGGCACTTATACTCTAGCAGCAAAGAAAACTGCAACAACAACAACAACAACAGCGAGCAGATAGAATGAAAAAAGCCATCCCAGAATAGGCCTCAACTCGCTTTTTTAGTTTGCTCTTGTACTTTTAAAAAACATTTGCGATTTCTAATAGAGTTAGAGCCATTGGTTGGTTGGCAGGGAGTTGGGAGTTCTTCCTATTCTACTGCTACTTCTCCTTCTTCTTCTTGCTATTCTTCTTCTTGTAACGTACTTACTTAGTCGTTGATATTGCTAAATGTTCTTCTTATGCACGCTTCAAAGGTTCTTTTGGCAAACGATCGGGATATTTACGTGAATATTGACTATGAAGCGCTTTACGTGAAATTGTGTGACATTTCATGTACTTTGAAGGCGAACGAGCGAAACTGCACAGAAAATATAATAATTATAATTAAAATAATCGCACAAAAACCCCTAATTGATAGCAAGTGCTAGTGACCAAAAGCGAGGGTTAAAGAAGAAAATAAAACAAACAAAAAAATACAAACCAATAAAAATTATTTAAATTATAAAAAAACTAATTTAATTACATAAAAATAAATAATTAAAAAATAATAATTATGAATTAACTGTTCCGTTTCCGTGAAAGCGTCTACTAGTTTGTGTGTTTCGAAAAAATAAATAAAATATATAAAAATTAATTTAAAAGAAAAAAACAAACTAAAGATCAATGAATCCCCCTTTTAAAATCACACCCTTCTGCGTCCTCGTCCAATGTGCGGTTGTGCGTCTTGTCCCCATACATTGGTGGTGGTGTTGTGTTATTGGTGTCATACTCTATTAAAGAAAATGCTTTGACAGCAATCAAAATAAATAATAAAAAAAATACATATATATTACGGAAGTGAATTTAATTTATTATTTTAATAAAAAAATAATAATTGTTTTATATTTACAAAAAAAAGAGATGTATCATAATAATAGCAAGATTATAATTTAAATATATTCGAAATTCCTCTCAACCCAGACACTCCTTTAATGCTTTATTTCCTTCTTGTACCTCCTCTTATCAACTGGTTAACTAATATAAAAGAAAGCTGATCAACAATATGGCGTGAAAATTGCTGGAATATTTAATTTTTATTTATTTTTTGTTAAAAAAAAACCTTATCAAAAGCATTTAAGCTGTGAAATAAAGCAAATTAATTTATACAAGTAATATATTGAAAAAAAAAGAATATTAAATAAAGAGTTTTTAAATATCCATAGAAAAAAGTTAAAACTCTAACAAAGCAAGAAAAAATTCTAAAATGCCAGCCGGACACAATAATTTATTTTTGTTGCGCCTTAGATCAGACACTAGGACTACTTTTAATTTAAAGTTATTTCTTGCAGCAGTTTTCTTGAGAAGTTTTATTTAATTAATTGCAATTACACGCAAACCCAAATAATAGCGTCAACTATAAAAAAAAGATTTAAAAAAAAAGATTATAAAACAATGGTTGGTTATTAAAGCAGTTATTTAACAGAAAGCTCTAAGGGGCTAAATTAAAAGAAGAAAGTTTTTGGAAATGACTTCTACTAAAGCTTTTTGATAGTTACTTTTTCAGTCAACTTGCGTATATGTAGATTCAAATGAATAAGTCATATGTATTTACAATGTCTAGAAAAGCTTTTCGAAAAAGTTTCAACGTTATGTTTTTGCATATGTTCCACTAGAACACATTGAAATATTTCTACAATAGCTCTTTTTTGATATTAAATTTTTTATCCAATTAAAAAAAATTTACGCAGTCAAATTTACAATATCTTCAAAAGCTTTTTGAATAAAATTTTTAAAGTTAATATTTTTTCATATCTTCTGCTGGAAGACCTTAAAATATTTCTACAAGAGCTTTTTTGATATTAAATTTTTTATCCAATTTACAAAAAGTTTTTACGCATATTAAGCAGTCAAGCTTACAATATCTTCAAAAGCTTTTTGAATAACATTTTTAAAATTATTTTTTTTACTTATCTTCTGCTGCAAAAGCTTAAAACATTTCTACAAGAGAATTTTGATAATTTAGTGTTTCATCCTATTTACAAAACGTTTTTATCTTCAAAAGCTTTTTGAATAAAGTTTTTAAAATTATTTGTTTACTTATTTTCTGCTGCAAAACCTTAAAACATTTCTACAAGAGAATTTTGATATAAGTTTTTCATCCAATTTGCAAAAAAGTTTTTATCTTCAAAAGCTTTTTTTTAGACTATTTATAAAGAGCCTTTTGCAATCTTTTTAAAAGTTTTTTTAAATTAATTGTTAACGTTATTTTTTACATATCTTCCTTCTCCGGAAACCCGAAGAACATTTTGCTGAAATCAATTATAAATTTTTTCAAGAAAAATATTACATTTTGGCAAGATATTTAAGAAAATATTTTCCATTATTTTTTTTATATGAAATTCATTTCTCAAAAAAAAATTTTTTTTCAAAAACTTGTTTATTTTTATAAATATTTCTCCAAAAAATTTTATGAGATATTTTTTTTTTAATTAAATAATATATTATACTTCAGAAGGCTCTGTCATAATTTTGTGTTATTTTAAAATTAAAACCAAAATAAAATCACCACAGCTTGAAGTTGAATTTCATTAAACGTTTTATAAGAAAACGGGTTCTTAACAATTATACAAGATATTAAATAAATTTTTCCAAAAATTTATTTTAAGGCTAAGAGCAGCTACTTTTAAATTAACATACTCCGGCATTTGCATTTGAGCAGCTTTGAAAGCTCTCATCAGGTTTGTTCTTCTTTTTTTTGTACAGTAAGAAGTAATCATTGTTCTCACCGAGATCTGATTAGCTGTTGAGCTCTCGTCGGTGTGAAAGCACAAAGCTCTTTTGTAAAAGCTAGCACATTTTGCATATGGCTTGAAGGAAGCTGCTTTAGATGTTTTTAATGTAAAAGTTGAGAATATTCGCTTTATTTTAGAAAAAACTTGCATTGCTATAAAATATTTGGCTGTAAAAAAAAAGTAAAATATAATAAATTAACAATAAATTTTCTTGAAAGCTTCCGTATAATTATAATTAATTTTTTAAACAGCTTTAAGACAAGTTGTTTCTTAAGGTTATCTCAAATTGTTTGATATCAAAACTGTTTTAAGCATACTTTTTGTATGCAAGTTTTCTCAGATTTCCTTGACGAAAAAAAATTTTTGCTTCAGGATTAATTTTTTTTCTTAAAAGGACTTTTTAAAGTGTAATTGATTTTTATATAGAAAAATAATAAACGGATCTCAGGGTTTTTTTTAATTTTTGTTATTATATATTATAAATTATATATTCTTATATTATTTTAGTAAATATGGCTTCGAAAACTTTAAATTTTTTAAAAGCTGCTTTTTGCTAGAACCGTTTTTATTCGATAATATTTTCAATTTATTTTTGAAGGAAATTCTTCCGCTATAAAAGCTTTATCTACTTAGTCTTCCATGTATGACGTTTGGTCAAAAAAAAAAAAGCGAAATTAAAATATTTTAATAAAAAAGCTTTAATACCAAAATCTGTAATAAACCTTAAACAAATTAAATTTTTTTATAAAAGTTTATTTCTTTATGAATAATTTTTCTAATCAAAAAAAAATTGTTTAAAATTTTGACTAATGTTTGTGCAAAAAGCTTCCTATATATCTCAAAAAAAAAACTGCTAAAAAAAGCTTTAAACAATCCGTAAATGAAAAAATATTAAAGCAATTTATGTAAATGTTGATTTAAAATATTCATGAAAGTTTTTTATGCCTTTATTTATATAAGACATTTTTTATAAGTTTTGGTATGAAAGCTTTTGGCTAAACTGTTTTAAGATCACAAATCTCTTTGATGAAAATATTTTCTCTTTAACATTGATACTTCTAATTGTAATATATCATTTAGTATTGATTTTGGAATATGAAGAGTTTCTTAAAGCAAAATTTTATTTTCTTTTAATAAAACTTTAAAGAGAGCTGTTGATTTTTTAAAGATCTGCATATACAAACAGATATTTTGCTTAAAGTTTTTCGGTTAAAAAATTTAATTTATAAACAATTTTTTCAAGTTTTTGACCCAGAGCTTTAAGAAATAATGTTAATTTTTTTTTTTATGTAGGCACTTTGTTGTGATGAGTCACTTATAAAATTTACTTGCTCATTAATATAATTTATCTACTAAACCACAATAAATGAAGTGTAGGCGACTTTCAAACTTTTTCAAGAAATAAAAACATTAAATTAATTTTCTTAAAGCTTTCGAAAAGTTCAGATAAAAAAAGCTTTCGATGTGTTATTGAAACTCGTTTCTTCTCCTGTGCAATTATTTTGCTTATGAGCAAACTGAGAAATCTTTTGATTCAAATGATACACCCTATTGTTGATCACATCTTTCAAAGAAATATCGATTACATACTTGTGAATAAATGTATACTTTTGCTCTAAATATATTTTTTATACCCCCTTTTACCCGCACACCTTCATTCCTTTTTACCCTTAAATAAATCCCCTGAATGGGAGTTACATGTATCCTCAATAGGGATATGTTTATTTTATAATACCCACAAGTAATGCAGTGATTACGATGCTTCGCTGCGTCAACTAAAAAAAAATAACTTTGAAAACATCCACCACATCCATGACTCATCCATGCAAAACATTTTTACTACAACAACAACAGACAATTTATCTGAGGTGGACTAGTGCAAAAGATATAAAAAACAAACATGTCTACCCCAAAGACAATGGACCTGGAGTTGATTGAACCATGGATGTATTCAAATTAGATTTGGATCAAGCTCAAATCGGTTCCAGTCTAGTGGAAAGCAGCAGTGCCAGTAATACAATACAACGCAATTTACATACAGCAGCCGGTGCGTCCGGTAATAGCAATAATAACCCCAACAACAATAATAACAATTTACACGCGATCGATGAAGACGACGACGAAGTCTTACCCGAAGTTAGTTTTGATGCAAATTCAGATTTTAATTTACATTTCTTTGATACACCCGAAGATTCCTCAACTCAGGGAGGCTTCAGTGATCCCGGCTCGGTAGAGTCTGAAACCGAAGCTTTTCTGGAAGCCACATCAAGTCTGCACAATCAACTAACGCAGCAACAGCAGTACCAGCAGCAAAAACAGTCGCACACTTTGCCAACAGACTGTCAAAAGTTTTATCAATCCTCGACAGCGGTTTGCTTGAATCCAAGAACTGCCAATCTTAGTGTTAATACAAACAATAATTTGAGTTCTAGTGTAGCCTCTGGCGCCCATTCGTCTGCAAGTTTTGCTCAGTTTGGCAATGGTGGAGGTGCGTTATACGCCGCTAACAATATCCACAACTTTACACAATCGAATTCATCGTCATCCGGCTGTTCTTCAACCTCTTCAATCGCCAGCAATAGCAGCAGCATTTGTGGCAGTAGTTCTAGCCACAACAACAAACACAGCAACAACAACAACAACAACAACAACAATAACGGATCAATATCCGGAAATAGTCGACTTGTTGGATCCTCAACAATATCCTCATCCTCGACACGCTCCCTATCATCTTCAGCAGCAGCGGCCTCAACAGCAATACCATCATCATCAGCAGCAGCAACTGCAGCATCATCATCGCTGGGCCCTGAGCATTTTATTGGAAGCCTCAATCACACAACAACACAATCGTCTACCGTTTCATCATCAATAGCCTCTCTGGTCAATGTTAAATTACCTGCAGGTAGGACGGATTGTTTAGTTGTTAAAAAATAAAAATATTTCGGAGGCTTTTGGGAATTGTTACAAAAATTATACCAAATTACTATTTTACCATAAGCAAAACTACATTGAAATTAATCATTGAGATTGCTAATGCAGCTCATCAGGGAACCTTTATCCAAAAGTTTCTTCGAACAACTGCAGATATTATGGTAAGCTTTCATTTAAACAAATGAGAAGCACAATTAATATAATAGTTGAAACAAGAACTAAATAATCAACATCTTTTTTTTTAATTGGAATATTAATAAGGCAGTTGTGGTAGAGCTTTTAAACAACTAAACTTTAAGCTTCGGCAATAATAATTAGAGACGAAAAAAATAAGTAGTGCGTAGCAACTTAAAATTTGCTCTCCAAAAACTAGTGGAAGATTTGAAGTAAAGAGATTAGTTAAGTTTGAAGCAGAGAGCAGATATTTCACTCCAATATTAGAGTCATATTTTGATAGAAATTTGAAAGGACGAGCTTTACCTATTTCTGAAATTCTTTTTAGAAATCAAGAACTTAAATCAAGGACAATCCATATCAAATGGCCTCAACAGCCCAGCTGACTATTTTCCCGTAGATGTGAACACACACATCATCAGTAATTTTTTTTTTTTTTTTTTGACATCCCAAGCATGAATTTTGTAAAGCGAATTGAGGTGAGTCTAACTCAAAGCGAATTCATATTCATAATTTGAATGTCCGTTAGATGTCAACAAAAATTATTTAATACGTTTTTTTGACATAAAAAAATTTTCAATAGCGAATTAAGCTGAGTATACCTTAGTATACCTTATATAAAGACGAATCCATCCGAGATGGTCTTAAACGATCAGCTGACTTTTTTCGCCACTTGTAATTTGAGTGTCACCACACATTTTTTATAACCTTCACAAAAAATGGTATAAGGTATATAAGCGTATGACATTCCGTGTGTAATTTTAACAATTTTAATATTGAACATAGTATAAGGTATATATATTCTTGGTCCTTATGAATAGGGAAGACGAATAAGCGATGTCCGTTCGTCCGTCTGTCTGTACGTGAAATCGATTTTCCGAAGCTTCCAGAAAAGCTAAAGACTTTGGTCTTAAGCTGGTATATCAAAAATGTTCCAAAAGAGATCGATATTGAAAATCAGCAATATTGAAATTATGCTATCAGAGCTGGAAAGTTTAAATTTCTTTTTGCCATATAAAAGTAACTAACTGAAACAATTCTTTTTTTTTTGTAATTTAAGGCTATTTAATACCTCAGTAATAATTTAATTGGTATTAAAAATCCAAATAAAACAAAAAGACGATTACAGGGTTGGAAAATGTATTTATTTATTTTTTTTTGTAACCTACTAAAACATATTTTTCATTTTCTCTATAAATTAAACATATTTTATATATAGAGTGAAATATTTTGCTAAAAGAAATCGGAAAAAACTAAAAGTATGATTCCAGGGTTGGAAAATTTATTTATTTTTTGTGTATATGTAAAAGTAACCAGGTTAATTTTAGTTTGTTCTTTAAAAATTAAAAATAATTGATATATTAGGAAGAAAAATCGGTATACAAAGTTAGTCCCAATTTTCACGAGGCAATTTTACTTGCGCAAGTCATAAAATTTTTTATTAAACTTGCTGTAGCGTTTAGATAGAGCAAGTTTACTTGACCATTTTATTTCTTTTCATTTGAAGCAAATTAACAATTGTTATTAATATTCTCACAAAACAAACACTTCGAGCCACAATGAATTTTACAGACGAAAAACCAGAACAGAAAACAAACACAAATGAAAAGGAATATCAAATTTGATATAAAGCGAATGATAGCAAAAAGAGAATTGCCATGTACAGGCAAGTCTGTACTATAGGGTTGCATTTGTATACTCGTTTGTATAGCCAAAACAAATATACCATGGTATGTACCATATAATTGTAGTGTGAGCGACAGAACTAGTATAAGAGTTATTGTGTGTGCGTGCTTTTCCAAATTAAAATACAATTGAAAACAAATAACAATTGCTTATTGTATTGCTGCTGAGCAACTGTTTGATCTGTTTTTGCTCAAAAAATACATATTGTAATACAAATATATGAAAAAACCACTATTGAGACAAATACATGATGTGCAGATGTATGTGCGGACGTTCGTTATGTTATTTTGTGGCGCAGCCAAAGTATAGAGAGAGAAAGAGACAATTTTGCTCTGAGAGTAATTACAAATGCATGTGTTTCATGTACATGTATCATTTACTTACATATGTATGTGAAATTTTACTTTCATCCATTCATTCATCAACCATGGATTTTTTTTCAACACACCATGTGGTACTTATGTTAAAACCAGTTTTATGCATCTTATTTGTTATAGAAAAACAAATACATACAAACGTGTTTTTCTCATTTGGTCATTGCACAACCATACAATAACTGCCTTAAAAATCAACATTTACAACTAGTAAAAGAAACGCTAAATAACATATTTTTTCATACAAGAACCAAAAAACACGCAAAACGGGTGCAAACAGATGCATCTGTGCGATGCTATAGTCTGTACGGCAGTTCTGCTGGTTTTTACACTCCTCACTTCTTTGTTCGTCAAATTCAAGACTTGCGCAGGTAAAATTGCCTCGTGAAAATTGGGACTTAGAAAAATAAAAAAACAGCTCCAGAGCTGGAAAACTTAAAGTTCTTTTTTGGGACATAAGAGTAAATAAATTAAACTAATTTTTTTCCTTTTTAATTAAATATGTATGAGTTTTCTATATTAAAGAAAGAAAGACATTAATATCAAAAATCAGAAAAATTAAAAAAATTTTATGATTTCAGGGTTGGAAAATTTAAACCTTTCCTTGGCATATAAAAGAAACTATAAAAAATATTAAATTTGCTTCAGATGTTGATTACAAGTGCTGATCTCTGTTAGAGTCCTCTCTAATTAATTTCTCCTGATTCACTTTAAAAAGAAAAATATTATTAATGCAAAAAAATTTTTAAATACGAGTACAAAGTGCAGAATAGAAATATTCAACTATTGCTAATAAAGAAAATAAAATCTTTGAATCAAATTCAAGAACAAGAGCAAAAAATAAATGATGCATTTTTCTCACAAAACAAATATGTATGTATGTAATTACTCCATACGTACTTCGGTCAAGGGTATATAAGGATTCGACACAGCCGAATATATCACTCTTACTTGACATTAAGAAGTATAATATATTTCTCATAGCGAATTGAGTTGAGTGCACCTTATATTATATGTCTAGCCTTAAAGCAGTAACCCTCAAGCCATAGCACAATTGTGCAGATGAAAATCACATACATGCTTATGCTCTTTCATTTAGTCGTCACTGAGCAAGCGACGAATTAAGTTGTGCACGCATTTATTAATTTTTTCCTGGTTTTTGGTTTAGTTTTTTTGAGCACACGGAACGAAATTAAAGTTCAAATTTAATAAATTTCTACAGATAAAAAATTGATAATATAATTATGGAAGCTAAGAAATATTTCGTGATGAAAAATGCTTTTCGCAATATGCAATGCATTTTATGTTATGAAACATTAAAAAATAATAGGGAAAATGGTTTAAAAAGGCATTTTAATAGTATCCATAGAGCTGTGAATAAATTTAATTTTGAATTTATACACTAAATTGTTGAATGGTTATTAAATTTTTAGTTTTTACTTAAGTTTTTATTAAATTGCTTATTTACAAAAAAAAAAAAAAAAAATCAAACAACTAATAACCACATCATGTATTTTATATTACAAAACTTTTCTTCAAGTGCAAGTTTATTTTACTCTCATTTTTCTCACCAATACAGACATATTTTATTTTGCGGGACACTGCCTTAAAGGCTCAATCAGACGTGACATAACCATAGCCATAGAGAGCAGCCGTTCGAACCAAACTAATGGGCAACGCTGTATTCGATTATACGTGACTCGCCATAACGCCATAACTCTCACCATAGAAACCAATTGAATTTTGGTTTGGTTATGGTTATGGCGCTTGGCTATGTCACGTCTAATTTAACCTTAAATGATTTTTTTTTTTTGTTCTAACTTATACTCGCATGTATTTATATGCCTTGACAAATTATAAGATTATTGTTTGTATAAAAAAGGAGCGCATGTAAAAGTTTACTTAGCACTCATCACAAATTGAAGGCGAATTCATCTTTATTAATTTTTATTTAAGAAAGTTTCTTTTTTAATTACTTAATGAGAAACACTTTCCCATTATAGCACACGAAAAAAAATCGAAAGACGAGTTGTTGCTAAATTTTATGTGACTTCATTCTTGCATTCAATCTGTGCAAATCAGATCTTTTAATGAAAGCATTTCTTCTGTAACATTAAAATCTATAAAAACAGCAATTTTTCTTTAATTTTACTTGTTTTTCTTCTTTTAATCTTTGTAAAAAAAAAGAATTTCCTAAGTTTTCTTGCTTGTTTTTAATTTTGCAATCGTTATTTTTACTTCAGAAAAGATACTTCAATTTATTTATGACTTTCAAACTTTAAATAGCCATATGAAATGAAACGTGCTGCAAGACAAAAAAAAAACACACATATACATGGAAGTGTGCAAGATAAATGTTGCAATTAAGCAAAGGCGAATTTTGTGCTCCCTACAATATATGAAAAAAAAATCGACTTGTATGTGAATTTAGCGGCGCACGGTGGTTCAGAATCAATTTTCACTGGCCAAAACATAAATTTTTTCTTAAAATTTTTGCTTTATGAAAAAGAAAACATATCAAAGCTAAGGTAGCCTAAAAATTAGGTTAAAAATATTCTTAGTAGTGGGCGTGGCATGCTGCTAAAAACGAAGAGTTTATGTTAATTAAAAAAAATTGTTATATTTGACTTGAAATAAATTATGATTTCTCGAAAAGTATTATCGATAATGGGCTGCGGTCTTTTTTGTTATGTTGTATAATGAATGGTTTGTGCAGATCCCATATTTAAGTTGCAATAAAAAAAATTTTATAACACTTTTTTTATTTGAATAAAAATACTCAGAAATCTTAAAAAAAAACTTTACCAAAATGGCAAGTATTTTTTTACTATTTTATTTATCAATTTGAAATTTATTTGCTGGTGGTTCAGCTTTGTCTATATGCATTTCATTGATGCTGTAACAAATCATCAGTAGACTTCAACCACACATTTTTAATAGTCACAAACCTCTTATCTTATGACAATATGTCGAATAATAAATTTCTTAAATTAACTGTTTTAGGTTTGTACACGCATATCATTTATAAATCGATTTTAAAAATATATTTTTGTTTTAAAGCATTTGCCTGCGGTTTGCTGCTTTATTTTTTTTTCGAAAATCGGAGGGGGGTTATTTACTTCCCTTATGCATTAAACACATTCACCACAGCAGGCTACACGAACACACGACTTCAGGCCCAACTATAATATGAATAAGCTAGCTTAAGCAACTGTGCGGTTAGTCCCAAATCACACTATGCAAGTCTTATTGCTAAGCTGATTAGTTTGATAGGAGAGAGAGACGGGGGGAAAAGAAACGTTTCTGTTCCCCTCGTTTCTCTCTACCTAAAACTGATCAGCTTAGCAATAAGACTTGCATATTGTAAATTGGGACTTACATATAAAACGCATGTGGCAAACTTAATGTACTTAACAAACTTTTCGTCAAGCTTCGTCAAATGTCATTTGCTTAAGTAAAGTGCCAAACTGAACGTACATTCCGTAAGGAAACAACTGTTTGTGCATCTTTTAAACGCAAACAAGCAGCAGCAGAAAATATTCATTGATTTATAAAAATTTTTTTTTTGTTTCTTATTAACCCCCGACTAAAAAAAGGGGTGTTATAAGTTTGTAGTGTGTGTCTGTGTATCTGTGTGTCTGTCTGTGTCTACGTACAGGCCAAACGGCTGGACGGATTTTTATTTAATTTCTTCTGTTTGAAAGATGGCTTGATCGAGAGGGTTCTTAGCTATGTTTGAAGAAAATCGGTCCAGCCGTTTAGAAGATATAACATATTTTCTGAAAAAAGTCGGGGGTTTTTAAAATTTTCAATTTTTGTTATTTTAAACTCGGAAAATAAAGCAAAACTTTTATTTTCAATGTTTGTTTTACAATACACATATACACACATACTCATGTATTTACTTATGTGTATTCACTGTCGTACTTTTTAGTAGACAAAACAAATAAAACAAGTAATAAGGTGATGGATATATTTATATGTGAATTTCTAATAGATTAGGACATTCTTTCAAGTTAGTTTGATTGAATTGCATTCATTTAGGAGTTATGAGAAGAAACAAAATTACTACAAAATTATTAACAATACCTAGATGTGCAGCTGTGGCTAAAGAATACTTAAGTGCATGTTAGTACATTGTGGCCACCTAAAAGTCACATCTGAATTGTTTAAGCATTTGACAGACTTATCGTTCAATTCTGACATTAGCTTAAGCCAGCTTATTCATATTATAGTTGGGCCTTTCAAATGCCGCTAGCAGCATTTGTCGCCTCGTAGCCGGCTACTTAATTATTTTGAAGACGGCAGCAGCACCATCTGCAGCTGATATTCAAGTACAAATACATAGTTCAGTATTGCCACTTTTATATATTTTGCATTTATAAAAATTAATTACTCTTTTAAAATGAACTTATTCCACGTAAAAGTACAAAAATGAATCAATTTATTCTTTACATCAATTTTTGGATATTGTTTCTGTTCAATAATATGAAATAATTGTACAAAGTCATTCATTCAACATTTTGTATTATACTGGCAATACTGAATTTTCTCATTGTAATCAACAAAATAGAAATTAGTTTAATTGAACTACAACGACAAAATCAGCATAGACAACAACCTGAGGCCATGTTGCCTTGATGTCTTCAAAAGAATTATTCTCATATAAACTTGTGTATTCTATCCTTGACATTTGGTAGTCGGTAGTATAGCATTGCACTAGTTTTGCGTGTTTTTTGGTTCTGGTATGAACAAATATGTTATTTATCGTGTTCTGTTACTAGTTGTAAATGTTGATTTTTTAAGCAATTATTGTATGGTTGGGCAATGAGCAAATGAAAACGACACATTTATTTTTTTTGTTTTTCTAAGGCAAATAAGATACATAGAACTGCTTTTACCATAAGTGCTTTATGATGTGTTGAGAAAAAATGTAATTGGCTGATGAATGAATGAATGAAAGCAAAATTGCACATACATATGTAAGTAAATGATACATGTACATGAAACACATGCATTTGTAATTACTCTCAGAGCAAAATTGTCTCTTTCTCTCTCTATACTTTGGCTGCGCCACAAAATAACATAACGAACGTCCGCACATACATCTGCACATCATGTATTTGTCTCAATAGTGGTTTTTTCATATATTTGTATTACAATATGTATTTTTTGAGCAAAAACAGATCAAACAGTTGCTCAGCAGCAATACAATAAGCAATTGTTATTTGTTTTCAATTGTATTTTAATTTGGAAAAGCACGCACACACAATAACTCTTATACTAGTTCTGTCGCTCACACTACAATTATATGGTACATACCATGGTATATTTGTTTTGGCTATACAAACGAGTATACAAATGCAACCCTTTAGTCGGTAGCTTGTTGTGGTGAATGTGTTTAATGCTTTAAGGCAGAATTACCCGACTGTAAAGGTGGAAGTACATACCACGCGTTACGCGGCAACGCTTTTCTGGCTTGTTAAACGTTCAACGCTACACAAATGGAAGGTTACACACCACGCTTTTGAAGCTTTTTTAGTCGTAAAATTTAAATCCTTTGCCGGCTATTTTTTTTTTTTTTGCATTTACGTTGCATTTTTCTTTAAACATTTAATTCATTTTTGTATCCATTGTTTAATAAAAAAATTAATTTCTAATCATGTTTGTGTATGTTAGTTTATGAATCTGGCAACACTAGCTGTCATTTTGTATACAACGCGTGAAAGTTGAAGAATGTTCAACTTTTGGCGAGGTACGCGCGTCGCGAACTTCTCTATGTAACTTGCCTTATGAAAACACACTATTTCAACTTTTTTGACAGACGCGTGTATCGCATTAGCGCATTGAACGCGTGTTATGTACTTCCATCTTAAATGTAGAACTGTAAATGTAAATGTGTCAGCTGATCGAATCAGTTGCATGAAAAGCTATGCAAACGCTTACCTGACTGAAATGGCACGTAAATGTAACGTCCGAACCTGCAGAAAATAGAATTTCATGACGACGTTACGTGACATTTGTAGACAGTGATGGGATGTATGTACTTATATTGAATGAGAGTGTGGCACACTAGCGCTGATTTGGTACTTTTGTTTCTTTTAATAATTTAAGCTTTTGAGTGGTTAATTTGTATACGTACATGGCATATTTAATAAATTTAGTTTTCTAAAAAAGTTTTTTTTATAAAATCTAACCAGAGTTTGCCAATCGTATGTGTTTATTTTTTGTTAATATACATACATACACATATGTATATGTACATATGTATGAATTTGTAAAATAAACATACATATGTTCGTACAAAAAACTATTTTTATTTAAAAATAATACCAATAACAATAAAAATAGGTACGTATATCATAATAATTATAATGATAATAAAAATAAAAATATTTTTTATAATTATAAAACGTTGTAATGCAAATATGTATATGCGGATATGAAGCTTAAATTGTAATTTCACTAAATGTCAAAGTCATTATTACAATGTTTATAAGTATAAAATAATGATTTGATACCATTTAAATAATTTTGGTACTTTTTCCATGCAATCAAAAATAATGTGAAGATGTTGAACTCTCATCAATGTTTCGAACAGCTGTTTTCCATTTTATATGATTTTTTTATACTGATAAACACCCAGCAAACAAAAAGTCCTGTATATGTACATATGTATTTTTTGTTAAAAAATATACATATGTATATTGTTTGTAAATAAAACTAAATTATTATGAGTAGGTACGAACATTAATAAGAAAAGGATAAAACGAGAAAATAAAGATTTTATTGAGGTGCTACTGCAAGCATACACATTCTTGGAAATTCGAGAGCTAAATACTTCGTCTTTACGATGAAGTTTCCCAAAATCTGTTCTGGTAATGTACAATGACAAATATTACGGTTGAGCATTACAGCTGCTATTAACATTATTATAATTGAGTTCATTTAAATAAAATAATAATAAGGGTTTTCATGAGAATGTTCAAAAGTCTCGCAAACTGTGCAATTGTGCAGTTTTACACTCTCGTAAATAAAATGTCAAAAATTGTATGGAAATTTATTTACACAAACCTGTTAACTTTGCCCAACAATTTTCACTCGTAAACTTAAGCTGTGCAATTGTGCATTTATTAAACAACAATTTTTTGTTTATTTTTTGCTTTCTTGGGGCATTTTTAAATACAGACAGACACAATTTATTTTTAGAGAAATATATAAATACGTATTTAATTCAAAAACTGCTTGAAATTTTATTTTTTTATTTTTATTATATTATTTTTTTGACATTTCATTAAAATTTACTTAACTGTTTGCGCAAAAGTTGAAAAGGGGCTTCATGAAACAAGCTTCGCATATTTGCCCAATTGCACAAATGGGAATTTTAAGAGTTCTCATGAAAACCCTTAATAATAATTTTCAAAACCTCTAGGCGCATTTTTGTTCAAAAAGGTGTTATTTCAAAAACTCAATTAGTTTTTTTCCAACAGGTTAAGTCTTGCCATCAAAAGAAAGTAAATTAAAATAGTTTCAGCGAAATTATTAAAAAATCTTTTAAAAAATCTATTTTATATATCTATTTTATATATTATTTACTTATAAGTTCTAATACATACATACATACTCGTATGTATGTCCGCATACATATGTATGTACATTTCAATCAAAATGAATTTCATGAATTTAAATACTATACATAAGTATATGAACATTAGCGTTTGACTTCAAATAACTCGCAATTTAAAATCAAAAATGCGTGTTTGCTGGGTACAATGCAATTAGTATGTACATATGTGCGTGTGCACAAAGAAGTTTTTTTGTGTGTCGAAAACACATGACACCTTTTTAAGCATTCTATAAGCGCTCAAACGTTTACATTTACATTACATTTACATTTACCTTACATCTGCGATTTCTACAGTCGGGTAACGGAGCCTTTATGCATAACTCTGTCATTTGTGAACCGATTTGTTTTAATTAAGTGTCTTGGAAAGGTTCAGTTATTTATGTATGAACATGTCTAAAGCGAGTGCCAGACACATCAATATTCAGCTTCAATATATGTATGTGGTTTTGTGCGTTTGTTTATCTAAAACAGTCACACATATACTATTGGTGTGAGTATTTTTTCATAAAAAAACGCACACAACCACACATATTGAAGCTGAATATTGATGTGTCTAGCACCCGCTTTATATACTCAAGTATGTATATATTTATATCCAAAACGATCTAAAATCTATTTATGACTAAAATCTATTTATGAAAAAACTTGGCTTGAGTATTAAATTTTAAAGAATAATTATATACTTATAATTTTCATAACAAAACGCGCACATTTCTATGCAAAATTAAAAAAAAGTCAAGTTCAACTTTAACCCTGAATTCCTCAACAATCACTGTACTGATTCAAATTAAAGAAAAGCTTGGATAAAAGCTTAAAAAAATAATTACAAAAAATCCTTATTAGTTCAAAAGTGAGAGAGTTTTGGCTAATGAAAAACGATTCTGAACTACTGTGCGGCGCCTGTAAAATCTCTTGTGGCTTCTATTGACTACGATATTGAATTGAATTTTACAATGACTCTTGATGAGCATAATAAAGTCATTTTAAGATTCATATCAAAGTGTTAAAACTTCTCAAACATTTTGTATAAATGAACATACATATGTATATGTACATACATACAAGTGCTCTCTTGTTATAGGGTGCACACATAATAACAGTTGAAGTTGTAAACATGTTTTTTTTACTTCCTCGTTGTTAATTTTGTTGCATCAACATAAATGAATTGAATGAGTGAAAGAGCGAGTGGGTGGCTGGTTGGTTTATTTGTGTTTTTTTCCTCTTCTTTATTTCAATTGTTGCTGTTTGTTTATTTTTAATTTTTTTAGTCCATTCGAATCAAATCAAGTTTATTCAACTCCATTTAAGCTTTTTCTGTTGTTGTTTTTTCTCCTGACTTTCATGCAACTCTTTGGTAATTCATTAGATTGTGGTTAATATTTTTTTTCTCAAAGGTGGTCAGATCACTTCAATAATTTTTAAATAGCTTTTTTCCTATGTTAGCAAACATTAAAAACGTATGTATACATTAAAATTTAAAATTTTCAGTATGGGAGAAAAAACCTAAACTTTTTAAAACGCCCGTATGCGCAGTGCTACTTGTTTTTCTTCGAACAGTGTTCTGGAAATACTAAAAAATAATGTTTTTTATTAGATCCTTCTGTCTTGTGTAAATTAAATTAATTGTAAGAAAGCCTCCTGCCACACGTATAAGCCAAATAACCGCCACGACTACGCTTGCAGAACCATATTCCTTTCATTAAATTTTATATTACCGATTCGCAATTTAGAATTCAATCTTCGAGGTCTTGAAACACTTGTGGGTCATTTGCATAGACCTTATCTTTCACTTATCTCTAAGATCTCAGTGCTCACTTGTGATCGCCTCTTCGAAAGATCACACTATAATTACTATATTGATTCCGACACCGAAAACTGAATTAGATAACTATCCATAGTGACAGTAAAACAAATTTCCATTCTAAAACATCTGCAAGCGACCTAAACTAATTACACACCTGCATTAGTGCATAATATGCAGCATATCATAAAGCTTCGTTAGTCCCGGTCCAGACTTGCAATTTTCGTTGCAGCAATTGTGGAATAAGTGTGAGAGTGTTAAAATACCAATATATACTTTTGGTATTCCTCTCTCGCTCCTTTGCACTAAAAAAATAAAAAGTTGCTGCAACAAAAATTGCAAGTCTGGACCGGCAATAAGATTAATGAGTGACCATGTTTAGGGTTAAATTAGATTTTTATATAAAAACTGATGAATGGCCTTCCCAATATATAAAATATGTTTAATGAAAAAAATATAAGAATTAGTTTTATTTATTAACTTTTTACAAAAAAAAAAAAAGAAAAAAAATTTAGTCAGGCTTAAGTTCAGTAATTTCAATTCTATTATTGAATGAAATATTTTTATTAATTAATGTGAGTTTCTAAAGAAGAGAAGAAAAATTAAATTAGACTTTTAAGCTGGGGGAAATACCGATATTTTTCTGTCCAGCAACGCACTTCATCATCACCCTAGTCTATCTACTTGGGTAGAGATTGTTATTAACATCAGCTATTTAACGTAAATTCTAATTATTGATTTACCTTTGGTAAATACATGTGTAAGTATCACTATTTATTTCCCCTGTTTTTCCATATTTTCATTTTTCTATTTAGGTTAGCACGAAGTTATACATATTACTCTACCCACGTATGTGGCAGCACTGTGTGTGCTCATTGCTGCCAACACAAAGTTAAATGAGTATAATATGGCGGCAGCTATAACCGTGTGTATGTGTTTAATATATATGTATTTAGCTGGGAGTGAAATAAAATACCAAAAATTAAATCTAATTTTTTGCAAATCATTAATATCTGGGCACTCTCTTGCCATTCCATTCATCTTGAAGTCTTCTGCAAAAATTCCCAGCCAATCACCTATAAAATTTCTTGGTCTCAAGCTTAAATTAGACGTGACATAGTCATAACGAAACCAAAATTCAATTGGTTTCTATGGTGAGAGTTATGGCGAGTCACCTAATTATAATCAAATGCAGTGTTGCCCATCAGTGATGGGAATTCGAAATCTTGATTTCGTGCCAAATCTGTTTCTAAATAGTGCCAAAATCACTTTAATAGTGACAAACCACTTTTTATATAATTTAAATGTTGTCAGTTGATGTTCCTTTAGTATCCTATGGTCCTTTAATGATACATTATTGTGTATAGCTAGAAAATTTCATGAATATCACAAAAAACCACGTTCCAAAATTAGTAGTTTACACACATATGGACATTGTATATGTATGTATAATTTATTAATACTTTCTACTTATTTACAAGAAATGCAACTAACTGATCTGAACAGGTAAAAGTTTCTGTTTGCATGTTTATATGTTTGTAAAAGGTAATCGCCGAAACTGCCGGCTCGAATTTAAAATTTTTTTCAACAAAATGAAGAATGGAACCTCCTTACGGACATAGGCTAAGTAAACTTCAACTAAAGTGCCTTAGACAGGGTACACGGGCACTAAACCTCCTATACTTAGAAAATACGAATTATCAGTTTATGAGAGATCTATTAAAGCAATAGCTTACGTACTGAAAAGAAAAATAAAATCTTTTTAACCTTAATACGCTGTTCATCCTGCATTTTGCCTCCAGTCTATCTGTCCGCTCGACCGTCACCTAACCGAATGCTAAAGTGACTGCTGAACTGATTTTTTATGAAAGTGGAAACATAGGCTTTTTATGTATATATAAAATAAACATATGGCAGAAATAAAATTATTGATCGCAAGGCAACGTTTAGTGGCCTCAGCTAGTCTTTTACATAATTGAACAAAACATGATTCTAAAGCGATGTATGCTCCAGTGAATAAATTGGAGGTAATTAATCAGGAACTACTTTTTCTCTATTTCCAAAACATAAAAATAAAAGTTAAGGGAAGTAACAATCAGGCAATGATTGCCTAGTACTGTCACTAGGTGTTACCTTCTTTAGAAGAGGGATAGTGATATAGTGTTTTCACACTGACATGGTTTTAATAAAAGTTGGTTTTAACGTTAAAACCAACTGTTAAAACCTGGTTTTACCATAGAAATTGTTTTTGTTAAAACCAAACTAAAAGCATTTTTGAATTGGTTTTATGAAATGCAACCTTGTTTTCGCTGTGATAAATTCAGTGCTGCCAAGTTGAAATGACCGACAGCAGTTGATAATGTTATACCAGTGAATAACAATAGATGGCGCTTGAAAAATTTTCAACTTAAAAATGGATGCAGCAGCAACAATAATCAAAAAATTATGGGGAAAAAAAGAGTTTTTTGGAAGGAAAACAACGAAAATATTTTAAATTTAACTGTGGAAAGTGAAAATAGACAATATGACTGACATTCATCTTATAATGTATTTGTGCATTTTTATATTATTAACAATATTTCCAAGCACTTGTTCATTCTGTATAAGAAGTTCCATAATTTAAAAATATTTTATTTACAAAATATAAAATAATTTCCATTTTAGAGCGCATTGTGTAATATCTCAGTTTTTCATACAAACAAAAACAGTTGAACAGTATGTCCAACAAGTGTTATTAAAAATCAGAAAAAATGCAACAACAAATACACGTATTTCGGCAGGAGATTTATTTTATTTTGAGCAGTTATTAGACAGCCTGTGAGTTAAAACCTGCAGTGTGAAAGCAAAATCAGCTGTTTATGGTTTTAACGTTAAAACCAGGTTTTAACTTTCAGTGTGAAAACATTAATAGAGAAGACAGGTGGTGAATGTCGAAAACACTTCTTAAGCCGCACAATATTTGTTCTTTTAAACATAAAACCGAAGAACATTTTCTTTACCGAATTTGCCTACAATTTGGGCTATGTTGGCCAGCATATTTAAATTATTTTTCACGTCTCCGATATTTTTCCAAAACTCACTCTCACTTAAGATACGGAATTTTATAAATTTTCAAAGTGTGATATAGATCTGTATGCACTTTTAACTTTTCAGTGCGTTTTCTTTAATTTGGAAACATTTGTGTAACAAAAGGGACAGTAATATTTATGTCTCTACTGAGAACATTTTCTGAAGCTATATTGAAGATATATTTAGTTTTCCAATATGACAAAAACAGAAAAAATACTATTTTGTTTTTGAATTCTTCAACTTTATGCTTGAAATTTTCGGTTTAAAGATGGTGAGAATTTAGAACTACATACATATGTATATAAATTACCAACAAAGGTATCATCAATATATTTTTTGATCAAAAAATATAGACACAAGTGACGAAATAAAAAAGACAGACTTCTAAAAATTAAATGTACTCTTACATCTTCAGATAGTTTCGACATTAACATCATTTATTATTTTAAGAACATAAGTTTTATCATTGCATTTTTAATAAGCATTTAACAATGAGAAGAAATATTATGAGGATTTCCATTGTTCCAGGACTCTATATAAAATAGTTTGACGAGATAATCAACGTTTTGGGGATATTGATAAAATGTTTACGACATCAGCTGTTATTTCTTTTAATAATTCGTAACAAACATTCATTGAACACCGTTACTTTTCCCCATCATAAGCGAACAAATGTCAGCCTCAAATCCTACTAACGACCCTTTTCACAATGTATGATTAAGACTTGAAATGAACTTTAACTGCAAGTCTTTCATACAAAACTAGCCGTTACAGTCCCTGTTATTTTTTAAATAGCTGACCCGGTCCGCGTTGCTGGCCCTAAGCAAACATTAGTGTTGTATTACCACACG
Organism: Tachina grossa; assembly: GCA_949987645.1. Classification (NCBI taxonomy): domain Eukaryota; kingdom Metazoa; phylum Arthropoda; class Insecta; order Diptera; family Tachinidae; genus Tachina; species Tachina grossa. Next base: position 29,843,893 of record OX465276.1, on the reverse strand, counting down.
ATTTAAATTGAGCTTTTAACGAAATTTACGGCCTTTAAATAAAAATTGGATTTTGCCACGCCCCTCCACTCGCAGACCGAAAATAAAAAATCAAACTTCACAGTGTCACCCGCCTGAATATTCTGAAGATTCCCTGAAAATTTCATCAAAATCGGCCCAGCCGTTTTGGAGTCCATACGTTACATACATACATACACACATTCTGTTTTATGTGTGTATATAGATTGCACGTTGCAACGTTGTGAAAAGGGCCGTAAGTTTTCAATACTTAACAACATAAATACTAAAAGAATACTTTTTATTTATAACCGCCAAAAAGTTTAAACAAATGACTTTCGGGCTTCATTTTTTGACAGAAATCGATTAGCTAAGAACGCAAATAATCGATTTTCATAAAAACGAAGTTAAAAAATATAACGCTTAAGCCTTTTTGGCGATTATGGCTGGGATAGACAAAAAGTGCCAGAAAAGGACCGAGAGTACCACAGTGCCAGCTAACATCCAATAGTGCCAAAAGTAGCACAATTGTGACACATTTCCCATCACTGTTGCCCATTAGTTTGGTTCGAACGGCTGTTTTCTATGGCTATGGTTATGTCACGTCTGATTGAGCCTTCACTCTTTCGTTCTCTTTGACTTTTCCCTACTATCATATTTCCTCTTACATACATATTATTATAATGAAAATCGTTCTTTTTTTAGCTTCATGATATTCGTTTTCTCTATGGTTTTTCTTTTCATTTGTCGTTAGTAGTTTTCCATTTCGTTGCAACAGTGATTACATAACATTTGTAATGATCATTATCGTCAACATCATAACGACCACAAGTGAGATTAGTTTGTTTTGGTTTGTGTGTGTGTGTGTGTGTAGAAAGGTGCGCATGCGCAATGTCTATTGTGCTATTGTTGCTCATGCTCGTGGTGCTGCAAGGCAACCAAGCAGGCAGCCAAGCCAATCAGCCAGTTTGCCAGCTTTTTTGAAGAACAACAAACCACGTTTGGAGAATATGTATGTGTGTGTATGTAAATATGTGTGTGTGTGTGTTTGTCGATATATTTCTCTTTTAACTTTTCCTTATTTATCACTTTATGGCTGTTGTTTTTTTTTTTGTTGAATTTTATTTTTCCACATTTTCTTTTATTTGTTACAACATTGATATGCAGTTATTTAATGTTGCATTAACAATTGTATGTTGAACATAGAATTTCCTCATGCTTCAACAAGTTGACACGGTGTGAGTAAGTGTGTGATTGCGAGAGAGAGAGAGAGAGAGAGTGTGTGTGTGTGCAACACAGTAAACATATTTCGGTTGATGCAAGTTGTTCGCCTGCAATTCATTTTTGCTGGTCTATTACTCACACAGCTTTGGCAGTCACTTTTTGTTATAATGCTGCTGCTACTTACTGCCTGCTGATGGCTTGCTGCTTGCAGCTAACGCCTGTTGTTGTTGGTATTTCGATTATGTAAAAATTATTACTAGTCGCTGTTGCATTTTGTTTTTTTTTTTAGTTTTTTTGCACACAAATGCAAGTTTGTATGTTGCATTTATTTAATATTCATACACAACAGGGTGTTACACATCATGAAAATGTGGAAAATTGCTATAAAAATATATATTTATAAATATTCAGTGCAAAAACAACAATAAAAATAATTACAATTGCTGTTATCGAATGGAGGCGGCAAACGGAAAATTCAAATTAAAAGTAAGCAAAATTTAAAAAAAAACAAACGTGACTTTAGGTTAAATGTTAATAATTTACAAAAAGGTGTGTTCTGACTGTGCGGCATGCAGTTTTAAAAAAGGAACACTCACTTACTTTTTGTGATTTAGCAAATGTTGCAACTTCCTAGGGAAACCACTTTTTATTTTTATTAATGGAAGCCCTGTTAAATTTATTTATGGTCGTAGGCAACATTTTAAGCCACCCACAAAGTATTTGTGATGACAATTACTTCAATTTTAAGACAAAGAATTAAAAAAGAACAGCACTTAATTAGCAAAATGTTTGTAATATATGAAAAATATATTATATTGGTTGACTTCGCAGGACATCCTTGAAATAGCCCACCAAGCTATAGGCCTTGCTCAAATATATATTTTGTTCCACTTCATTCTTGTTTTATCTATAAAAATCACTGAACATCTAAATCGATTTAAAGAATACTTTTGAGGTTATTTGAAAGAAAAAAGCCTGTTTTAAAAATATCGCATACAAAAAAATAACACAATTAATGTATCGGGAAATCCGGTATAACGACAAAAATCGTCAAAAATTAACTACAAATTACTCGAATGAGTAATTAGTTGCCAAAAATGGAAATATTTCCAAAATTCAAATTAATAAAACGAAAAACCATCGAAACGAAAAAAAACGCCGAAATGCAAGATAACGTTTAAACGGTAAAAATCGTGCAAACGGAAAAAATTGGCACAATTAAAAAAAAATCGCCTAAACGATTTGCCAAAAAAGAAACATTTCTAAAATTCAAATAAAATATCAGCAAAGAATTGCCAAAAAAATCGCTAAAGCAAGGAACCGGCGAACCAAAAAACCGGGGAAATGCAAGAAATCGTTCAAACGGAAATAATCGTGCAAACTGAAAAAATTGCCATAATATGAAAAATCGCCGAAACTATAATTAATTGCCAACAATTAAACATTTTCAAAATTTTAATCAGACATAATTTCTTATTCGGGCTTAAGTTCAGTAATTTTAATTCTTATTGAATGAAATATTTTTATTAATTAATGTGAGTTTTTAGAGAAGAGAAGAAAAATTAAACTAGACTTTTTAGCTGGGGGAAATACCGATATTTTTCTGTGCAGCCACGCACTTCATCAGCACCCTAGTTTATCTACTTGGGTAGAGATTGTTATTAACATCAGATATTTAACGTAAATTTTAATGAAACGGAATATGAGAAATGATTGTTGTGTATACAATTATTGATTTACCTTTGGTAAATACATGTGTAAGTATCACTATTCATTTTCTGTTTAGGTTAGCACGAAGTTATATTTCCAAAATTTTAATAAAATACCAGCCAAAACTAAAAAAAAATTCTTAAGCGAAATACTGTCAAGACGAGAAAACTCTATAATGAAAAAAAAAATCGTTCAAACGGAAAAAATCGCCATAACCCAAAAACTTTTCGAAACGGTAATTACATAAATTCCAATAAAGAAACCTTTCCGTAATTCAAGTAAATCACCAACACGAAAAAATTGCCCAAACAGAAAAAACCGGCAAAACGAAAAAAATCGCTTAAACAATAAAACCATTGAAACGACAAAAATCACAGAAAATCACCAAAATGAAAAAATGACCGAAACGAAAAAAATCTCAAATTCAATAGCAATATTTCAAAAAATATCTTCTTGGTGATGCTTTATATGAATAATCGTGGAAGAATTGTGAAAAAATTATTGAAAGGCAAAAAGTCTCTAAAATCGCCAAAATGAAAAAAAATCGCAAATTCACAACAATATTCTCAAAAAATGTCATATTGGTTATGCATTATACGAATAATACTGAAAGATTTCGGAAAAAATTACCGAAATGCGATAAATCTACCCAACGACTGAAATCGCCAAAAATAAAAAAAAATCGCCAAAACTAAAAAAATCCCAAATTCTTGGTGATCGCAAATTCTTGGTGATCCCTTACAGGAATAATAGCAGAAGAACTCGAAAAAAAGTCATTAAAATGCAAGAAATTTACCAATTGAAAAAAATCGCCAAAAAGAAAAAAAATCGTCGAAGCGAAAATATCTCAAATTCACAAGAAAACCCACAAAAATGTCTTCTTGGTGATGTCCCATACCAATAATAGTGGAAGAATTCGGAAAAAATCACCGAAATGCAATTGAAAAAAATCGCCAACATCCGAAAAATCGCCGAAACGAAAAAATTGCAAACTCACAAGAAAATGCTAAAAAACTTTCTTCTTGGTGATGCCTTATACGAATAATAGTAGAAGAATTCAATATGCAAGAAATCTACCAATTGAAAAAAAAATCGCCAAAACTATCAAACGAATAAAATCACTAAAAAGAAAAAATCGACAAAAAGAAAAAAACACAAGTTCACTAGAAAATTCTTAAAAAATGTTTTCTTAGTAATGCCTTATAAAAATAATAGGGGCAGAGTTCGGCAAAAAATATCGAAATGCAAGAAATCTACCAAACGAAAAAGAAATCGCCAAAAACCAAAAATCGCCGAAAGGACAAAAATCGCAAATTCACAAGAAAATTCTCAAAAAAATTTCTTCTTGGTTATGCCTTTACGAAGAATTCGGAAAATTTTCCGAAATACCGAAAATCTATCAATTCAAAAAAAAAAATCGCTAAAATTAAAAAAAAAAATCGCCGAAACGAAAAATTGCCAATTCATAAGAAAATTCTGAAAAATGTGTTTTTGGTGATGCCTTATACAAATAATAAAGGGAGAACTCGAAAAAATTACCAAAATGCAAAAAATATATTAAACGAATAAAATCGCCAAAATTAAAAAAAGTAAATCGCCAAGACGAAAAAATCTCAAGTTCGAAAGAAAATTGTCAAAATAGTTTCTCTTGCCTTAAAGGAATAATAGTTGAAGAATGCTGATAAATTACCGAATAACAAGAAATCTACCAAACAAATCAAATCGCCAAAACGAAAAAAATCGCCAAAATGAAAACAATCGCAAATTCACAAGAAAATTTAAAAAAAAATTTCTTAATTTTCTTCCTTATGTAAATAATAGTGGTAGAACTCGGAAAAATTACCGAAATGCAAAAAATTTACCAAACGAATAAAATCGCCAAAACAAAAAAAATCGCCAAAAAGTAAAAAATCACAAATTCAATATAAAATTCGAAAAAAAAAATTGCTGCCTCGGTGACAAAAAATTTCAGTTATGTCAAATGCATTATTATACCCTTTACCAAAAAATGGTAAAAGGGTATATATAGGTTTGTCATTCCGTTTGTAATTTCTAGAATATTAATAAGCAACCCATAAAGTATATATGTACATTCTGGATCCTTATGCATAGGGAAGACGAATAAGCGATGTCCGTCTGTCCGTCTGTCTGTACGTGAAATCGGTTTTCCGAAGCTCCCAGAAAAGCTAGAGACTTCGTTCTTGGACTGGTGCGTCAAAAATGCTCGAAATAAGATTGGTATTTAAAATCAGCAAAATCGAGCAGACGGTTTCAGAGCTGGGAAGCTTAAACTTCATTTTGCCATACAAAATAACTACCGAAAACTAGTTATTATTTTTTTTTATTATTTTTCAGTATGAATAAAATTAATATTTCTTAATAAAAAATAAAATAAAAAAAAATTAAAAAAATTAAATAGACGTTTCCAGGGTTGGAAAACTATAATTTTTTTATACAAAATTATACAAAATTAATTTACTAAAAGAAATTTTTCGTTTTTTCTATAAATTTAATATATCTTATATTCCAAGGAGAAAAATATTGGATTAAAAAATCAGAAAAATCAAAAAGGATAATTCCAGGGTTGGAAAACTTAAAATTTTTGTGATATAAAAAATTAACTACCGTAAACTAATTTTTAAATGTTTTTATTAAATTAACTTATTTTATACTTCAGTACAAATTAAATTGGTATCTTAAATTAAAAAAGAAATTCAAAAAAATTAAAAAGACATTTCCAGGGTTGGAAAACTTATTTTTTTTTTCTTATACAAAAGTAGCTTACTAAAACAAATTTTTTCTTTTTCTCCATAAATTAAACATATCTTAGATTCTTAAAAGAAAGAGATTGGCGTAACAAATCAGAAAAATCAAAAAGGATGATTCCAGGGTTGGGAAACTTACACTTTTTGTAATATATAAAAGTAACTAAGTCTTACTATTTTTTTATTTTTTAATTAAATTAACTTATTTTATACTGCAGTACACATTAAATTGATATTAAAAATTAAAAAAAAAGTTTTATAAATGAAAAAGACGTTTCCAGGGTTGGAAAACTTTAACTTTTTTCTTATACAAAAGTAACTTACTAAAACAATTTTTTTCTTTTTCTGTATATATTAAACATAGCTTATATTCTTAAAAGGAACATATTGGTGTACGAAATCTGAAAAATCAAAAAGAACGGTTCCAGGGCTGGATAACTTACACTTTTTGTGATATATAAAATTTACTACCGAAAATTAATTTTTATTTTTTTTTTATAAAATTAACTTATTTTATACTTCAGTACGAATGAATTTGGAATTTCAAATTAAAAAAAAAATTAAAACGAAGTTTCCAGGGTTGGAAAACCTTATTTTTTATACAAAAGTAACTTACTAAAACAAATTTTTCCTTTTTTTTACTATAAATTAAACATATCTTACATTCTTAAAAAAATATTGTTTTTAAGAATACAGAAAAATCAAGAAAGGGGGATTCCAGGGTTGGGAAACTTACACTCTTTGTGATATAAAAAATTAACTACCGAAAATTAATTTTAATTTTTTTTGTATTAAATAAACTTATTTTATGCTTGAGTACGAAAAAAATTGGTATTTAAAATAAAAAAAAACAAAAAAATTAAAAAGACGATTCCAGGGTTGGAAAACTTTAACTTTTTTTGTACAAAAGTAACTTACTAAAACAAATTCTTCCTTTTTTCTATAAATTAAACATATCTTAAATTTTTAACAGAAAGAGATTGGTGTAAGAAATCAAAAAAATCAAAAAGAATGATCTCAGGGTTGGGAAACTTACACTTTTTGTGATATATAAAAGTAACTAAGTCGAATTAATTTTTATCTTTTCCTTTATAGATTATACATATTTTACGTTTTGGAAAGAAAAGTTTGGTGTAGAAAATTATAAAAATAAAAACCACAGCTCCAGAGCTGGAAACTTTGAACTTTTTTCTGGATATTAAAGTAACTAAATAAAACATTTTTTTTAAATTTCCTTTTTTCTTTTTTTTTACTTAACACACTTTCTATATTTTTTTTAAGAACTACTAGATTGATATAAGAAATCAGAAAAATCTAATATAATGATTCTAGGATTTGTAAATTTATTTTTTTTTTGTAGATAAAAGTTACTAGGTCAAATTATTTTTTTCTTTTTGTTTATACTTTATGTATATGCTTATGTATGTATCTCTATACTACATAAAAACACTTTGGTAAAGGGTATATAAGATTCGGCACAGCCGAATATAGCACTCTTACTTGTTTTTTAATAAAATTTTTTGTTAATATGTCTTTTCAACCGTATTTTTCCAATAATGTATTCTTTGTGAAGTTATTTTTTAAAAATCCCACCTTTCTTATTGTCGTTCTTCAGAAGTTTTTAAGGAACGATTTGAAAAGAAACCACTTTTTTGGAAGATATAATTTTAAGAAAAAGAATCTTTCGGAAAAGGGTTTGCTGTTATTTTGACAGAAAAGCGTTTGTAAAAATTATTTAAAATATAATACTTTCGAAAGAAGTGCGCTAAAAAACAAGTTAAAGAAAGAAAAAAAAGTATTTTTTTGAAAATAGGACCTTTTTAAAAAATATGTTCTTTTGGCAAAAGTCACATAAAAATGTACTCGTGAACGCTCATTTAATATTATTTTTATATACACGCGTGTATGAAGAGAAATACTACTCCTAGTCACTATTTTTATCTGGTCACGCTGCGTGACTCATTTCTAATGTTTATATTGACATTAGAAATAAAAATAAAACAATTATTGAATGCTAGATAGACTTGGGTCGAACTCGTTCACTAGTTCATTTTTGCCACAAACCAATGATCAAACCCATGTAGACTTGGGTCGAACTCGTTCACTAGTTCATTTTTGCCACAAACCAATGATCAAACCCATGTAATTTAAATGGGTTTGATCAGTGGTTTGTGGCAAAAATGAACTAGTGAACGAGTTCGACCCAAGTCTACTGCTAGAAAAGTCAAATTCTCCATTAACATTTAACGAAACAAACAATGTCTGCTGCATGCCTACGCTTAATTTTCAGTATCCGCTTGTAAATGCCTTTTTGAATTTGTAATATCGAAAAGAAGCAGATATTTTAGCATAAAATTTTCCTTAAAATAAAAGTAAAAATAAAAATAAAATAAGCGAAAGCAACTTGCTTGTACTATTTTTAAATTGCCATAACTCCCAAGTAGCCGGCCAGTCGGTTGTGACTTTACGCAGTTATCGATTGAAAAATGATGAAAGTCAATAAATTAAAAGTTTTTTTCCAGTATTTTCTTTTGCTATTTCCAATAATGCAGACAACGAACTATTTTTCGTTGTATTGTTAGATTGTTGTTGTCTTAGGCAACTTCATATGAAGTTTTATTCAAATTTCGTTTTCAAACTTCACTTCACACATACATACAACATAGGCTGATGGTGTTGTTATTGGTATTGTGTAGCAATGAATTTGTATGGGGCAGTCTTCGGGTGAGTTGAAACGATTTTTTATTAACTTCAATCTAATGCCATGTTTCCCTCTAACGTTATTCACTGGAAAGGCCTTTTTGTTTAAATTATTATTGCTGCTTCTGTTGTTGCTGTTGTTGTTGTTACTCTTGGTGCTGGTGTCTTTGCTGTTGTTGAATTTAGTTGTTGTTTTTAGGCATTTTCTTTTGAATACCAGCACAGTGGGCAACAAAAGTAGTACGTAAGTATGTATTAAATATTGTTTTGCTAGTTTTTATACCCTTTACCAAAAAATAGTAAAAGGGTATACATAGGCTTGTCATTCCGTTTGTAATTTCCAGAATATTAATAAGCGAGCAATAAAGTATATATATTCTGGATCCTTATGCATAGGGAAGACGAATAAGCGATGTCCGTCTGTCCATCTGTCTATACGTGAAATCGGTTTTCCGAAGCTCCCAGAACAGCTAGAGACTTCAGTAATGAACTGCTGTGTCAGAAATAGTCTGAAAAAGATTGGCATTGAAAATCAGCAAAATCGAGCAGACGATTTCAGAGCTGGAAAACTCAAACTTTATTTTGCCATACTAAAGTAACTACCGAAAACTAATTTTTATTATTTTTTTTATTAAATAAACTTATTTTATGCTTCAGTGGGAATAAAATTGGTATTTCTAATAAAAAAAAATTAAAAAGACGTTTCCAGGGTTGGAAAACTTTAAATTTTTTTATACAAAATTAACTTACTAAAACAAATATATTCTTAAAAGAAAGCGATTGGTGTAAGAAATCGGAAAAATCAAAACGTATGATTCCAGAGTTTGGAAACTAAAAATTTTTGTTATATAAAAAATTAACTACCGTAAACTAATTTTAATTTTTTTTATATCAAATTAACTTATTTTATACTTCAGCATAAATCAAATTGATATTTTAAATTAAAAAAACGTTTCCAGGTTGTTAAAACTTTAACTTTTTTTTTAAACAAAAGTAACCTTAACCAAATTTTTCCTTTTTTTTTTTCTATAAATTAAAGATATCTTGTATTCTTAAAAGAAAGAGATTGGTGTAAGAAATCAGAAAAATTAAAAATGATGATTCCAGGGTGGGGAAACTTTTTGTAGTATTTTATATATGTATTTTTGTAGTTTTTTATATACCACACACAAAAAAAAATCATAGGTTATATTTCCTAAAATAATGGTATAATTTTAACTAAGTGAAAGGGTAGAATGGCATTTACAAAGTTTTTCAGGTAATTTGACAAAAAATTTAGTTGATTTCTATGTTCGAAAAATCAACTAAAATTTTAGTTGAAACTCCTTAACGACTAGGTAAATTAATACTTTTGTTTTCTGTGAACTATCTAAATAGCAAAGTAAATTTATGCATATACATGGATTTTAGTTATATTAACTAACTATTTATAATTCGATAACTGTCATGGATTTAAAGAATTTTTGAATTTTTAAAAAAATTTATTATTTATTTATTAATTTATCTATGAAGGATGTATACATACATATAAATAAAAACGAAAAAAACATATCCAAAGGTAAAAAATAAAACATCTAAAGGTAATGATAGGAACACAACTGGGACGAACGACGAATTTTGTCACAAAAAATAAAACACATTCATGCATGTGCAAATTAACACAATACTGCCGTCGAACGAAACTCGTCGAGCGAGACGAACTCTCCGATATATTTATTTCTATTCTCTAAGCCGGCGAAAAAACAGTTTTATCTCTCTTTGCACAAACAATAAGCAACTGTATCAATTATAAGAGTTCATATTTATTCGTCGTTGTTGTGCTTCACACGACGAATTTACTCAGCGAATTATTATAGACGAATTCGTCACCGTCCACAAAATTCGTCGTTCGTCCCAGTTGTGTTCCTGGCATAAGACCACGTTTGCCGGCAATCGTAAGGCAGCAGTTGGTGGAGACCATTAAAACTTGAGATGGGGATCTTCCTATGCGAAGGTATAGGTCGTCTGCAGCTTCTGAAGGAATACAGGATACACTGGCAATTTGCGTACTTACTTCTACACCATCTAAGAACGGAAAGCAAGGAAGGGAGAGGACGTTAGCAGGGCTCAGCTAGTTTATCTATAATAATTAAAAAGAATTATTTTACATAAATTTCAAAATTTAAAAAATTTAATGTATACATACATACCTTCTTGCTCAAAAATTTACTTTTGACAATAAAATAGAAAGCATGTCAATAAAAATAATTTCGAAAAATATATGTATTTATATACCTTATTGTAATAGGTCTATTAACTTAGATTTTAGGTAATGTGTAATGTACAAATTACCTAACTGCATAGTTAATAAAACCCAAGTTTTTTACTTTCATATAAAAAAATGTTACCTATGTAAGCTTAGTTAATATTACCTCTTATATTTTTAACCCCCGACTAAAAAAATGGGTGTTATAAGTTTGTAGTGTGTATCTGTGTGTCTGTCTGTGTCCACGTACAGGCCAAACGGCTGGACCGATTTTCATTTAGTTTTTTCTGTTTGAAAGATGACTTGATCGAGAGGGTTCTTAGCTATGCTTGAAAAAAATCGGTTCAGCCGCTTAGAAGATATAACATCTTTTCTGAAAAAAGGGGGTTTTTACAATTTTTAATTTTTGTTATTTTGTGTGCATATAACTAGGTCTAACTAATTTTTTCCTTTTTCTTTATAAATTATATATATTTTACATTTTGGAATGAAAAGTTTGGTGTAGAAAATTATAAAAATTAAAACCACAGCTCCAGAGCTGGGAACTTTGAACTTTTTTCTGGATATTAAAGTTACTAAATAAAACTACTTTTTTTAATTTGATTTTTTGATATTGTATGACGTGACGTTGTTTTCGACAACTGGAATAAGGGTGAATGTAAAATATTTCTTAAACACAGACTGCAGAAGAAAATATTAAACTTATTGCTAATATCGAAAAAAAAATATATTTAATCGAAAAATACCGAGAGGTCACTTACTAAAAATTGCACCAGAGCAAAAAAGTATATTTTTTTTCACAAAACATACATATGCATATGTATCGTTGTGCTTATGAATGTACAGGGTGGGCCAAAAGAAACCAAGGGGTGTAAAAGTTTAATAAATTTTTTGTTTATTAATTTTTTTTTATTTTTTCTTTCAGATTATATAGACAACACTTGGAGAATTTATAATGGAGAGGTTCACAACTGAACAGAGAACCAGAACAATAGAATTTTATTATTTAAACCAGAGTTCAATTATTTTAAGCTCATTTTCATTTGAATGGCTTTGTTAATAAGCAGAACTGTAGGTTCTGGGGTTCTCAAAATCCAAGAGCCATTCATCAACGCCAATTGCACCCCATCAGGTGTACAGTATGGTGTGGGATCACATCTGAAAATGTCATTGGGCCCTACTTCTTCGAGAATGAAGATGGAAGTGCTGTAACCGTAAATGGAGAGCGGTATCGGTTTATGATAGAAAATTTTTTACATCCTGCTCTTGAAAACAGACCTGGTATGTGGTTTCAGCAGGACGGAGCCACTGCCCGAGACACAATGGCACTTTTAAGTCAAATTTTTGGAGAGCGAATAATTTCTCGAAATTCGGAAATTATTTGGCCAGCGCGATCGCCAGATTTGACAGCACCCGACTATTTTCCTTGGGGTTTTTTGAAGGAGCGAGTGTATGTGAACAAGCCAGAGACAATCCTTGAACTCAAGGCAATCATTGTTGCAGAAATTCGAACGCTACAGCCACAAGTTTTGAAAAATGCACTAAAAAGAGCCCATCAGTGCGAAGCTGAAAACGGTGGTCATTTAAGAGACATCATTTTTCATAATTAGTGTAAAAAAATTTCCATTTTGTATATTATATAATCTGAAAGAAAAAATAAAAAAAAGTTAATAAACAAAAAAGTTATTAAACTTTTACACCCCTTGGTTTCTTTTGGCCCACCCTACATGTCTATACTTTATACACGCACTTTGGTGAAGGATATATAAGATTCGGCACAGCCGAATACAACACTCTTACTTATTTTAAAAGTAGTTGTACGCATTCATAGTTGTTTGACAACCAATACTCAAAGAGTATTTAAAATTATACTTTTGTCTTTCTCTGGTTGGGGCTGATATTAGTTCTTTTTTTTTTGCAATGTAACCTTCTTAAAAGTCGATTTACTTTTTTATGTAATTTCTGTGCATGTGGGGTACTTGCCAAACATTTATACTGCTCAGTCGACACTTTAGCTTCATATTAAAAATCTAATTTTGTTCACTTTTATCCCACACTGTATTTAAAAAACATACATACATGCATACATACATACACACACACGCTGGCACTTTAAATGCATTTCCAAATAAACATATTCCTATTTGTGTTTCTTTGTAGTATTTATATTGTCGTATCTTTCTAATATTTCTATTGTTTGTTCTCATCTGCATATTAAGTGATTCTTGTAGTTGTTGCCTTTAAAGTTGATTACTGTGTTGTTGTAAAGTATTGCTTTGACTGTTAAGTGTAGATGCCTTGATGAAGATAAAAACCCAATAAAGGAAGCTTTTAATAGAGACCATGTTGTGTGTCTTTTGTGTTAGGAAAAATGACAATAGAAACAGAACATCAAAAGAAAAAAAAATAGTCAATAGTAATAAAATTACAAGGGAGCATTGAACGTTAAGGTATAGTGGAAAAAAATTTATCGTTTTATAAAGGGTGTTCCAACAAGAACGCAAGATTTAAATTTGGCGCCATTCGAAGTGTCATTGTTTGACATTTGAACAATTGTTATTGTTTGATAGTAGAAGGTACGAGGTTAGTAAAAATGGAGCGCTACACGAATGAACAACGCATTCTCATTGTGAAATTGATTTACCGAAATGGTGAAAGTTTTGCGGCTACAGTTCGCAAATTTGCGATCAATTTGGGGTCACAATAATACTCCCAAAGAGTCAACTGTAAAGAGATTAATGGATAAATTTGCCGAAACTGGGTCTGTTAGTGATGTAAAGACAACAACGCGCCTTCAGCCAGGTCGATCGACCGAAAATGTCGCAGCTGTACGTGATGATGTCGCACAAACGCAGGTCAAGCGCAAACAGTCAATGGTGTTCGGTATCGTGAAATGATAACCAGTTCTTTCGTGCCTAGAATTGAAGAAATGTATGTGGAGGGCATGTGGTTTCAACAAGACGGCGCCACATGTCATACAGTCAGAGAAACAATTCAATTGCTACATCAGTCATTTCCCGGTCGTGTTGTTTCGTGTTTTGGAGACAGATGTGCAATTGCTTTACGTGAGTACCTGCCGTTACGGCCTTATCTCACGTGTGCCAAAGCACCGGGTGTGGGTTAGACGCCAGACCAACGCCCCCATGCACCCTTTTAGAATGAACCTATGACCCACTACATAAGGCACATAGGTTGCAATCTTTGAATATAGTTATCCCTGTTCTATATTCCAGTACCTTGCTGAGGTAATTTTAGCTATCTAAACTCTGCTGCTATGTCCGTGCCCATAGCAGCTCTGTTGAATGGCAACAGCACCTAGAATAGTGTCTGGCTGACCGCTTCAGACCAACCACTAGCATTGATAACCACCACGATAATTCTCCGGCTTCCACGCTATGGTGTTGTGTATACACCTTAGCGAGGTCCCCAAGAAAATTCCTCAACCATTGCCGGCACAGCTAACCACTCATCCATAATGAACGCATGCCTGTGTCGCCAAATAACCAGTGCCTACTCCACACATACCAAAATCATCCCTTTAACCCCGTGGGGTTGGACGAACTCGGCATTTTAGCAAAGGAAACTGACGACCGCTACATGCACTCAAAACTTCAGAGCAGCGAGGACCACTTACGCGAGAAGAATGCAAGCACGCCACCTAAGTTTCTGTGCCTACTACGGCAAGACACTAAAAAGTGAAAGAGTCCTGGGGTCGTATCCAGGACGAAAGCCATTTTGGACCAGAAATTTCCGGCAACAGCAATGCATTTATCTATAAGCAGCCCAGCTGTCGGGCAACCGGCACCCGTGGTACCAGAAGTAGCCTCTGGTTAGACCTCGAAGTTCACCTCTATCATCTTTTGAACTCAGGGGCAGTTCTAGGTGATGCTGCACCTAGCTGACAACAACGGGCGTACAATATTTGTTTTCCTTTTATAAATATGTGCACATCCGTTACTCTGTTTATGTTCAGAGATTGGGTAGTAACACATAAGTTTTACGGGTAATGAGCCAAAGGTCCGTCAGCGGAAAAAGCTACATTACCCTAGCTGGGGCCCCGGGATTGCCACACCCGTAGTCAAAAATAGACTCCCCTGGGGGTGCGTTTTGGAGACCAGAATTGGCCGCCTAGATCGTGCGATTTAACACCATTAGACTTTTTTCTTTGGGGTTTTTTGAAGTCGATGGTTTACGCGAATAAGCCGACGGCGACTCAAGCCTTAAAAGAGGAAATTAGACGCTGCATTAATGAAATACCGCAGCATTTATGCAAAACGGCCATTGAAAATTTCATTAAAAGATCGCGTGTGTGCCAGCAAAGCCACGGCGGCGGCCATCTGCCCGATTTGTTGTTCCACACATAACCTCATTTTGTCTACTTTACGATATAATAAAGTTTCACGATTTTTTTTTTTTAATATCTGTGTTTGATTTAAAATTTAAATCTTGCGTTCTTGTTGGGACACCCTTTATATGAATTGAAAGAAATCATGTCTAAATAATATTCACAACAAAGTCTTATATTAGTTGAAAAATTTTTGTGTGACAATTGTAATTGGTATTATTTTTCCAAGTGTACTTCATTATGCAATTCTTTTTTTTTTTTTTTTTTGTTACTTTGTAAATGTTAAATTCGTTAGTAATTCGACAAAGGTTTATTTCTGTATTTTTAAAGCTGAAGAAGGCGTATGCTTGGAAACATTTTCTACGGGTTTTCTTATTAATGTTTTGCACTTTAATCTCCTGGTAATCAGGAATAAGATAGCAAATTTATTTAGCTAAAGAGATTGTATTTTAAAATTTAATGCTTTTTTTTCCTTGTTTAAATTTTCAGCAAGGATAATAGATCTTTTTAATTATTGTTACTTTCTTAAGACAAGAGAAATTAAATTCGATTGATTGATTTAAAATAATTTCATTAGCATCGATTCAGCAGCATCAATTGCGACTTTTTAAATTTTATGAAAAAAAAAAATATTTAACTAAAATTACAAAACAAAACAAATGCTTATCTGCCGAGTACGCCGTTTCCATATTTGAACAGAAATCATGTCTAAACAAAATACTCCTTCATATAAATTATATGAATTATAAGCTTTCTATGCATTTTTTACATAAAATAAAATTAAAACAAACAATTTCCTGGAAGAGTAAAAAAATGTTTACTAAATCGAATTTTTATTTTAAAGAAATATTTTTTTGTTACTCCTTTAATCGACTTCAAGAAAAAAGGGGCGGTATCAATCCGTCTGTATTTTTTTTCCTGACATTTATTAGTTCATAACTTGGTACAAATTAGCGAGATTGTAAAATTTCTTTATTCTACTTATTTGATTGCTGCGTAACCTAGAAAACACCTTGGTTCTTGTCATATTAGAGTTAGAAAAATGGGCGGGGGGCTACACCCCTAAAAACTTATCATTATATTTCACGTGGTTCTGTTTAACTGACTTTTAGGAAACTTACCAAACACCTTGAGTTCTGAAACACACACAATTTAAGATTTAAAAAAATGGGCGGAGTCTTGCCCATTAAAATTTAATATTTTATTTTAAGTGGTTATACTTTACATACAATCTTGCATTAAAATATGGGTGGAGGCAGGACCATTAAAACTTAGTTTTATATATCACGTGCTTCTTCTTAACCAACCAACGGATTTAAATTTTTTTTTTTTTTTTTTTTTGTTTGAAAGACTTTACTTCCAATTTTATTTCATAAACTTTTTTTGGAAAATGTTCCACCAGTTCTTTACATTACAGTCGATTTTTTTGGACGAATTATTGGGAATAATTTGTTCTGTATAGTAACCTAAATAATGTCATAAGGTATGTTTATGCCTTGCCATTATATTCTACATCATGTAATCCATTTCTTGAATTATGTCATGTCATTAAATGCATCATGACTTAAGCTATGCCGTATTATAGAAAGATGTCATGACATAAATTACATATGTCATTTTATATATTTTGTAAAGTAATAAAAAATTACATATACAGTCAAATCCCGATAATTCGTAATCGCAAGGGACCGGCCAATTCTTACGAATTATATATATTATATTTCGATTTAGCGGGGTTTTGATTTAACGGGGTTAAAATAAAATAAATACGAATTAACGGAGGTTTTCAATTTATTTACTAAAACGATAAAAAAGCATAAAAAATTGTTTAAAAAAAAATTAAAATTTTTTGTTTTTGTAACACCGACAGAGTTTTATGCGTGCACACACACACACAAGCAAAAGCATAAAATCATTATTTCCATGTTTCTGTTGTTTTTATTACGAATTATAAGTGGTAGTTAGCAAACAATTACGATTTATAAGAGGTAAAGAAGATTTTATTTGAAAAAAAAAAATTACGATTTAGCGAGGGGACCAAAATGTATGGAAATTTTACGAATTATCGAAATTTTTTCAAGGGACCGACAGTTTATTACGAATTATCGGGAATTACGATTTATCGGGATACGAATTATCGGGATTTGACTGTCATATAACATAATTTATGTCATAACATAAAAACATAAATTATGCCATGACCTAAGTATATATATGTCTTGACAATTTTTTAAATTGTAACATAATTTATGCCATCAAATAAAATATGTCATAACATTATTTAAGTATTGACTTGATTTATGTCATCACATAATACATGTCATAAAATAACTTATGACATGATATAATATATGTCATGGAAAAAGCTGTGTTATGAAATGAATTGTGTCATGACCTAAATTAATTCAAATATCTGTATTGAATTTATGTTTTGACATAGTTCATATCATGATATAAATAATATGTCATAGATTATGTACTGCGCTATATTATCTCATGACTTAAATAGTATCATAAATTAATTTATGCTACAGCATCGTTTATGTCATAACTTCATTCATGTTATGATACTACGTACACATATTAAATATGTGTCTTGACATAAATTATAATATATAATCCGCGAATGATTTATAACAATTCGTATAAAGTACTTAACTTTCACTTCTCTCTTTCGTAGAACACCAGCAAGCACATCAAAGCCATCAGCAACAGTCATCACAGCAACAGCAACAACAACAACTTCAACTTCACCAGCAGCAACAACAACAACAATCATTGCAACAGCAAACAACTTCCCAACACCAGCAACAGCACCAACAACAGCAATCATCATCGTCATCGTCAGCGCAACAATTTGCCATTGCTGATTCAAACTCGAACAGTGCGGTGGCAAAATCATTTGTTCCATGTAAAGTTTGTGGTGACAAAGCGTCCGGTTATCATTACGGTGTAACATCTTGCGAGGGTTGTAAGGTTTGTAATAAATGCATTTTTGACAGTTGTTGCAAATTTATTTGACAAAAAAAAAAAAAAAAATTCTCTCCTGTTTTAATTTTCCATTCAACAGGGTTTCTTTCGTCGCAGCATACAAAAGCAAATCGAGTATCGTTGCCTGAGAGACGGCAAGTGTCTGGTGATACGCTTGAATCGTAATCGTTGTCAATATTGTCGTTTTAAAAAATGTCTATCAGCTGGTATGAGTCGAGACTGTAAGTACTAAAAGTAGAGTTTAAGTTATTAATAATGGATTTTTTTGAGGAATTTTTTATTTTGAGAAGCTTTAAAATTTTTATTATTATAAGCAGGGCTGCCGCCAGACGTGGAAATTTTTCAAACTGATTAATAATTGGTTTTGGGATTTTCGTGCTTTATGAAGTGATATTACGGAATTTTTAATTAATTTTATACTTTTTTTAAATACCTTATTTATAAAAATTATTAAGGATTTATAAACAAATGATAACAAAATCTGTTTTATAACCCCTTTATTAAGCCTTAATATTTTTTATAAATAAGGCAGTAAGCTTATGTACATTTCTGCTCTTTAAAAAAAGACAATAAACCAGCTTTTTTAGCTATTCATCTTATGTAAATACTCCTATACGAAATAGTTTTGATTAAGATTATTCATTGAATTTTAATTAACTTCTGTCTGACTTTGAAACAAATAAGATAATCCGCTTTTTATTAACAATTTTAAGTACACACCGCGGACATAAATCATGTCGAGTTATTCCAACTGAGATTACATATTAAAATAAGATAAACAGAAAGTCACATTCACATAACTTTTCGAAAAAAAATTAATAAATAAATTAAGTATCCACACAGTGATAATGATCAGTTGAAGGTGACAAAAAGCTTTAAGAGCATCTTTTTCGGAATCAGCAAAGCTACTCGAACGATTTTGAATTTTGAAAGAATTTGTTATGAGTTTTTGAAAAGAATTCTGTATTAAATAAATTATGTAATGACATTGACTGCATTATGGCATCAATTGTGTCATATAGATAATAACTTTATGTCATGACACAAATTATATCATAGCATATAAGAATTAGAGCATAAATAATGTCCTGACATAAATATATTTATGTCATGACATTATTTATTTCACAACGTAATTTATGTCACAAAGTAATATTATACAAAGTAACATAATTTTTGTTATGATATATTTATGTCTTGACATTATTTATTTCATCACACAGTTTATATCTTATATCTTTATATAGTATCTAACATAATTTATGTTATCATATAATTTATATCCTGTAATTAGATAAGACATGACATAATATATTTCATTAAACAATTTGTGTCATAAAATATATTGCGTCATAATATAAGAGAATACATTACCGACTTATTTTTAAAAATTATTAATTTATAAAGGATTTTTGAAATAATATTTAATATTTAATAATTTTTATAAATAAGCCTGTTAGAATATAACTTACATTATGACACATAAGCTATGACATAAATTTTATGACATTCACATATTATACATTCAAATTTTTTAAGTTTTAACTGAAATAATTTTGTGAATTATTTCATGTCATGACACTATTTATGTGCTAGCTTCGCTTATGAGAATAAAGTCTTCAAGTCTAGGGAACTTTCTGACGTTACCAAGATTTAATTGCAACATTGTAGCAGCTTTATATTGAACTGTGGTTGATTCTACGGCGGGACTACGATTGAGCCAAATCTACTTATTGTCATAATTGACCAGAATGGTCTAAATGAGTCTGGGATTCAGACTGCCACCCTAACCTAACCTAACCTTCATATAAATTATATCATGACATAAAATGGTTTATAATAAAGACATAAATTTTGTCTTTACCAGGGCTGGGATTTTGACTGATAGCGCATCTTTTTACTGTAGTTGTTTTCAAATACGCTGAGTAAACACAAATTCCACCAATATCATTGATTTGCTTTTTAAGAATGCAAAGATCATAGATAATTTTTATTTTATTTTTCGTATATCTTATGGTTTTTTGTTCTAGGAAAAAAGAAAATTTTGTTTTTGCCCTTTCAAAGCTAAGTAAATAAATGTCAGGTTTATTATTAACCCCCTGTTTGTCTAAAACGTTTGAGTTAAAAATCTTGGCGTTTTTGTAATAGACTAAAGGAAACTTGTACAACTTTACTTTAATCTATTACAGAAACGCCTATATTTCTAACTCAAACGTCATACACAAACAGGGGGTAAGTAAAATTTCATTGGTTGGGAGTGCTCACCAATTTAAGGTTGTATAATTCCTTAAATGATGCTGCTAAATATGTTTTTTGAAATTAAAAAAGAAAAACAATGTTGCACTTATCTTGCTAAAATAAAATGCCAGCTGTTTTGGATTAATTGTGTTATATAAAGGTTGGATTTTTCCATATTTATTCAATTAATTTTTCATTGCTGTGTCGTTTTTGTCACATTGTCATTACAATGGGTGCATTCATAAGACGTAGCTGTTGTGCAACCGTTGAGTGTTTGTCTTAGAAACGCATAGTTGAGTAGTTCCGCTCCACTCAACAGTTGAGTAATTTTCCATCATAAAATTTTTTCGCTACCTATAGTCAACATGTTGTGCTCAGCCTGAACAGCTGATCGAATAGAGCTTTATCTTTTATTTGATTTGTTAGGTGGCAGGAGCAAATATTTGTTAAATTTTACATTACAAATGCGATGAAGTAACAAAATAAAGATATAAGATTAAATTATATCCATCAAACCGTTTCTAAGACGTAACTGTTGGGGCCAACAGTTGCCAACGGTTTCACAACTGTTGAGCTCAACAGCTACGTCTTATGAATGCGCCCATTGATATTCAAAAAATATTCTTCCTTGCTTTTTTATTATAATTTAAACTTGTGTCACTCTATAAAAAAAAACATTTACGATATGAACTTCAGCCATATGATAATTAAATATCTTAACTGATGTAGATATTAAAAAAAATTGTCTGGCTTTTTTTAATTTTAGCGTTTTTGTTTGTTTTGACGATTAATTTCGGATTTTGGGGATTTTTTATTTTTTTTTTTGATGTGTAAACATCTATACGCTGGGGGGTAAAAATCTTTTGAATTTGATTTCTTTGCTGAGATTTCTTTGCTTTTTGCTTTTGCTTTGCATTGCCAAATCGGTGTGAGCTATATATGAGTGTATTAGTGTTTGAAAGAAGCAATACCAAGCAGAGAAACAAGTCGACCGGCTCGAAGCCGACGGTGCGACGACGCCGGTTAGTTTTCTGTATATTTCCGTACACCAAAGGTGAAAATGAACCGTAAGAGCTACGGACTTGAAATTTGGACACAATATGTAGACATTTGGCCACTACAACAACAAATACATGAGAGTTAAAAACTAAAGGGTGTTCCAAAACGAGCAACGAAAAATGTTAA
Source organism: Tachina grossa (assembly GCA_949987645.1). Taxonomy (NCBI): domain Eukaryota; kingdom Metazoa; phylum Arthropoda; class Insecta; order Diptera; family Tachinidae; genus Tachina; species Tachina grossa. The sequence goes on along the minus strand of OX465276.1, from coordinate 29,822,493 downwards.
AATCTCATGTACATCCCAATATACATACAATTGTATGTACATATAGGTATACACTTGAAATTTTAAAAGTTAGTGTATTTTTATACAGACTACAACAATTAACACTAAATTTAAAAAATTTAAATCAATGGGTGTTCCATCAGTTAATGCAATTTTGACTTTGTAATTTTGACAACTTGCTGTATCTTGGAAACCGTAGGAGCAAAACTCTTGAAATTTTCAAAAACGGTAAAGCTAAAAAATCAAAAAAATATAAAATCGCCAAAACGAAAAAAGCACCAAATTAAAAAAAATCTCTAGGACTAAAATAAATCGTGAAAAAACGCAAAAATCGCCAAAATAAAAAAAATCCTTAAACAAAAAATCGCCAATATGAAAAAATCGCCAGAATGAAAAAATCGCCTTAATAAAAAAACCCCAAAACAGAAAAAATTTCCAAAATAAAAAAACCCGAAAAACAGAAAAAAATCGCCAAAATGAACAAAACGCCAAAATGAAAAAAATTGCGAAAATGAAAAAAACTCAAAAAGAGAAAAAAAACGCCAAAACGAGAAAAAAGCGATATAACTGAAAAAACTTAAAATATTAAGAAAGCTAAATCAAAAAAAATCCTTAAACAAAAAAATCGCCAATGTGAAAAAATCGCCAAAATGAAAAAATCGCCTAAATAAAAAAACCCCAAAACAGAAAAAAATCGTCAAAATGAAAAAAAACCCAAAAAAACAGAAAAAAATCGCCAAAATAAAAACATCGCCAAAATTAAAAAAAAAAATACGAAAATGAAAAAAACCCAAAAAGAGAAAAAAACGCCAAAACGAGAAAAAAGCGATATAACTGAAAAAAAAATCGTTTAAACTGAAAAAACTTAAAAAATTAAGAAAGCTAAATAAAAAAAAATGATCAAAACCGAATGTGCGCGAGTCAAAGTCGCACTTCACTGAATTTATTTTAATTGCAATGCGTACACAACAACAAGAACAGCAACAACTAAACGATGAACAACAGGAATTAAAAATTAAAAAGTAAAAGTAAAGGCATTTACCATAGATGAGCACTGCAGTACCACTAAAGTTTCAGTAAAAACAAAAAAAACTTTACTGATTACTAAAATTTTTTACTACAACTTTTATAAATTTCCTAAATGATTTGTTATATGATGAGATGCATTGAATATTCAGTAATCAGTAATGCCCGTTTTCATAATAAAATTCTACCAAGTGGCTAAATGTTTTTCATACAAAAGTTTCAAAATTTGAATGAAAAAACTTTGCCACTTGCTACGGCCCTACGAGTTTACTAGTAATGCAAATTAAATTTCATTAGCAGTAAAAATTTACTGAATTTTTTTAATAATCAGTAAATTTACTGCTTACTGCAATTTTGAACGCAGTACATATACGTATACTGCAGTGTGCCCATTTACTAACCAAATAAGTTTAATAAAACAAACAAAAACCAACAAATTCATATGTATTTACAATATTGAAAGTTTTGATACTTTTAATTAATTAATTTAAAAAAAGATACTAAAAGCATAAGTACTTCCAACTTAAAAAAAAAATTCATTACCAGATGTTTACACATCTCCTCTGTGATCGGACTCACATTGCTTTTTTTTGGAAACTAACTTGCGTCACATCAATTTTCTGGAATTGAATTAAAGCAAATAATTGAATCATCATAAAAATCCTCAAACAATTGCACACGACCTGCCACAACATTGACACACATCATGTCGTCCACCTTTTTAACTCCTATTGATCTGATTGATTTTACTGATTCATCAATGTTTCGATGTTGCAAGCATTGAATGAAGATGATGGCCAACCAGGCTTTGTTAGCAAATCAATGGCGAAATTCTTTAGATCAAAGACTAAAGCAATTTAATTACACGAAAGAAAAAAAATAAAATGAAATGCTGCTCAAATTTACATGCGATACAAATTAAAGAAGACAATGTAAAAGCGACAATAATTGCAACAACAACAACAACAACAACAACTAAAACTAGTGAACATGGCCTTAATATAATAGTTAAATATTGTTGGTTGCAACATGCGTTAAAAGTGATTTAATTTTTTATTTATTTTTTGTTTTCTTTGCTGCTTTTATTCGCCGTATTCATGCTTTAGTTAAAGAAAAATAAATAAAATGTTCTTGTTTGGCTTTATAAAATTTGTTTTGTGTTGTTTTGTTTTGAGTACAAATGTTGTTGTTGTTGCAGTTGTTGGTGCTGCTAATGGTGGTGTTGGTGCAGCTTATTTTTTTAGTAATTGCTGTTACAGATATTGTTGTTGCTGTTGTTGTTGTTGTTGTTTTCTGCATTTGACGCATGTTGACCTAGTTATCACAAGAAGCAAAAAGAAAAACCTCTACAATTTTAGTAGTAATTCTACAACAAACAATTTATCAAGCAACCACCATCATCAGCCATCGAACTGTGCTGGCTGATTTAAAAGAATGAAATCTTAATATGTTAAATGATCATACTAAAATAATTGATAAAATTAAATTAATCAAATAAGTATTAGATTTAAATATTTCCATGACATCATACGAGTATAACACTCTTCAATAAAATTATTTTTTTTTTTTTTGTAATGCATGTATTTATTTATTGTATCTTCATATATGAACTAACAATAAGTATTCAAATCTTAAATCTATAAAAAAAAATTATTAGGCCAGACCAGTGTCGGACATAAACTTAGTGGTAGTTATAAATAATACATTAGTAGTGATAATCAAAAAAAAAAAGGGGGGGGGGGAAAGTATTTTCAAGTAGTCCCATCTGGAGTGTTAGGTATAAGAGCCCGTGTGTCCCTCTTTTTTAAGCGGATGTGTCCAGTAAAGTTCAAAATATTACGAGCAAGCGGATTAGGATGTGATTCGAGTTTTGTTAAATATTTGCCTGCGTATTTTGCAATTTCTTCAGTCACTAGTGGCATATTTAAATCACGATGTATAATAGAATTTTGGATGTACCATGGAGCCGATGTTATTAACCGTAAAATTTTGTTTTGCCTTCGTTGGATTCTCTCGACATTGGAAGCTGAAGCAGTGCCCCATAACTGAATTCCGTAGCGCCATATTGGCTTCAAAAGCGACTTGTATAATAAAAGTTTGCAGTCTAGGCTGAGTGTTGAGTTTCTGCCAATCAACCAATATATTTGAGTTAACTTAAGTTTCATTTGAGTTAACTTAGAGTCAATATGATGTTTCCATGTAAGTCTTCGATCAAGGTGTATACCAAGGTATTTCACTTGGGAATGTTGAGGAATATTTTGATTGTTGATTCGAATGGGGGAGCAAGTATCTCTTCTTAGGGTGAGCGTTATATGGACACACTTTTGTTCATTGACTTTAATTCTCCATAAGTTTAACCATATTTCCAGCTGGGTAATATGTTCCTGGAGATTGCGGGATGCCTCATAAGGGTTTTCGTGCACACTCATACAGGCTGTATCATCGGCAAAAGTAGAAATATGGATATTATTTAATATTAAACTTTTTGTTCACATTTTTTTTGTTATTAAGAGAAGTAACACTCAGTCTGCTACTATTACTAGGTGTTAGCTTCTTTAGAAAAGGGAAAGTGATAGAGAAGACAGGTGGTGGAGGAAGAGATAGAGGAAAGCTTCATTCTTTTATAACTATTTTTTGCACGCCTTTTTTAATAAGGCAGTGTTACAGCGCCTCTGGTGTCATTGTGGCGTATTAATTTTTTCACATCCATTTTATTGGCTATTTTACTCCGCCGATGATTTTACTACACAATACCGTCGAAAGAGGGTGCTCTGGGGGCATATTAGCATCCGCTGAAGTCGGTTCAGTGTCTATGGGTTCATCACTTGAACTTTCCCACAACAACAGATATAAATCGTTCTAACGTCGCATTCTGCCAAGGGTATTCCTTTTCAATTTCTTGCTGTTTTGTTTTTAGAGACTTCTAATAGAGTTTTAAAAATTCCGAGTTGAATTTTACATGAAACTGGGCAATTATATTGTATGCTAAAGTGTAAGCTTAAATTTATACCATATTAACCCTTAAACCGTTTAAAAGTTTTCACCAGTTTTTAATTTTAAATTTTGATTTGGAACTTTGTAGTAGACTTTATAGTAGAATTTCGTTGCAAATATATTTGTAGAACATTTTCAGCGGTGTAACCCTAGTTTAAGGGTACTTTTTTGCCCTTTTTTGGAAGAGAAAAATAAATATGCATTAGTAGAAGAGCTAGAGGGTTGCAATATTCCACAAAAATGTTACTTGTAAAATTGTAGACAAAACAAACTGAACTCATCTCATACCTTAACTACCAGCTTTACATGAATCTGTAAAAAGTGGCGGACAGGACTTAACCCCCTTTAAAAAAAGCAAATATTTTTTTGTTTTCTACCACAATCAGTTGTCAGTAGCTTTTTACCCCCAGGGAAGTCTATTTATAGACTACGGGTGTGGCAATCCCGGTGCCCCAGCTAGGGTAATGTAGCTTTTTCCACTGACGGACTTTTGGCTCATTACCCGTAAAACTTACGTGTTACTACCCGATCTCTGAATATAAACAGAGCAAAGTTTGTGCACATATTTATAAAAGGAAAACAAATATTGTACCCCCGTTGTTGTCAGTTAGATGCAGCGTCACCTAGAACTGCCCCTGAGTTCAAAAGACGATAGAGGTGAAGCCCTTGTGGTGGAACTTCGAGGTCTAACCAGAGGCTACTTCTGGTACCACGGGTGCAGGTTGCCTGACAGCTGGGCTGCTTAGAGATAAATGCATTGCGGTTGTCAAGATTCTGTGCTAAAATAGTTGTGCGTCCTACCTCCTGGGTTCAAGGGGCGTTTATCAAGCATGATCGATTGTAGTAGGCACAGGATCTTGGCGGCGAGCTTGCGTTCTTCTCGTGTAAGTGGTCCTCGCTGCTCTGAAGTTTTTAGTGCATGTAGCGGTCGTCAGTTTCCTTTGCTAAAATGCCGAGTTCGTCCTACCCCACGGGGTTAAAGGGATGATTTTGGTATGTGTGGAGTAGGCACTGGTTATTTGGCGACACAGGCATGCGTTCATTATGGATGAGTGGTTAGCTGTGCCGGCAATGGTTGGGGAATTTTCTTGGGGAGCTCGCTAAGGTGTATACACAACACCATAGCGTGGAAGCCGGAGAATTATCGTGGTGGTTGTGGTTGCTACCAAAATCGCTGGGAGAATAGTCTTGGCTTCCCAGTGTGAAATCAATGCTAGTGGTTGGTCTGACGCGGTCAGCCAGACACTATTCTAGGTGCTGTTGCCATTCAACAGAGCTGCTATGTGCACGGACATAGCAGCAGAGTTTAGATAGCTCAAAGTACCTCTGCAAGGTACTTGAATATAGAACAGGGATAACTATATTCAAAGATTGCAACCTATGTGCCTTATGTAGTGGGCCATAGGTTCATTCTAAAAGGGTGCATGGGGGCGTTGGTCTGGCGTCTAACCCACACCCAGTGCTTTGGCACACGTGAGATTAGGCCGTAATGGCAGGTACTCACGTAAAGCAATTGCACATCTGTCAGTAGCTTTCTATGTTCTGCAGTGTAATACGAGGTCGCATCCAAAAGTACGTGACTTTTAGAGCTATGCTCCTATGCCAATGCCGATCGGCCAACAACATATCGTGAATCAACTGGGCGGCCAGAACGTTCGGCAACTTTGTTGCTTGTATGGCCACAACGAAATTCAATAAAACACTATTTACCACTGAAATTGTTGGTGAAGAGTCCTCATGATATTTATCAATATTAGCCATTTGAGTGATGGTTTTTTCCTCAAAAAATAATGTTTAGTGAACACATGAAATCCAGTGGTCTATTATCAATGGCTGTCAAACACAAAACCAAATGACATAGCTTGTTCCAATTTCGAGAGGAATCAACTGGTCATTGCTTGTCGACAGGACTCCTGTTGCCCTCAGTTTCAGTTAAGAGGAGGGAAATGACAAAAATTACGTATTTAATGATTCGCCCTCGTATGTCATCCCAAAATTTTAAGTATTTTTCTAAATAAGAATAAATTCTTTTAATTAATTGGCTGTATGAAATTCTTGTAAGCTCACCGAATATTTGTGGTCGTGTTAGTTTATAGCACCACTAAAACTACTGCAATACTTGTGATTGTATGTATGCAAGGTTGCCAGAAATGCAGATTTATCTGGATTTTGCAGATTTTTGCCCTCCAGAAAGACGAAATGCAGATTTGAAGATTTTTGGCCCAAAAATGCAGATTTTTCAACTCCAATTTTAGTGCATTTTTTTACATTTTTCCTAATACTGCTACTACTTTTTGTTTCTTTTATGTATGAGGGACTCATAGTTTAGACAGTTACAATTTTCGAACTTAGAAGACTTTATTAAAGAAAAAGAAGAAGTAACTTGGGCAAGTTTCTGGAAACGAATATCTGATATAAAACGAGCTCATTCTGATTGCGATTTTGCGGCCCTAAGTTTATTCAAAATGTAATGTTTTTATCACATTGATTTGAAAATTTCGAAAGATTTTTCAGTGAAGTAAACTTGAATATAACAACATTCGAATTCTTTGGATATTTATGCAACAAATTAAATGACTTTTTTTACATATCTGATTTATTTTCTCATTCATTTTATATTACTAGATATACCAAACGGACGACACACTCGTCCCTATTCTAGAATCAAAATGTAAATAATTTAAGATTCAAAGAAAATGTTTCTAAACGTCATAAAAAAATTCATTAAAACACAGCCACTCACAAACTTACATACATATGCAAGCATAATTAAATAATACATGAAATTAAAAAAACATAAACAAAATCCCTTCAACCAACCTAATTCAATTTATTCAACTCTCTTCCTTTAATTAAATATTATGGCTTTGATACAACAACAAATAAGAGAAAAAAAATTGTAAGGTCAAGAAAAATACTACAAACACACACACACGCTCACGTTTTGTTTCTCTTTTTACTTGTAAGCTAATAAATGCGTGTGTAACATGTGTGCATGTAGTAGTAGCAACTTTAAACGCTTATAGCTCCCAAAATACTAAACCGATTTCAATAAAATATAGATTCTGCACATCTGTACAGAAAATCCTTTAAAACCATATAAATCTTTTTAAAATCGGTGCGGTGGTACCAGCGTAAAAGAGATTACAAAAAACATGTTCGCCTATTAATTATATAGATTTGCACATAACTATGAAGAATTTTTATTTGTTTGTTGGTTATATGCATTTTGTTTCTCCTAAGGAAAGAGGGTTTTCCACACGTAAAGCTTACTTTGCAAAGTCTTGAGTTTGTAGGAGAGAAGAGAAAATAGATCTTATTCTATATTTTTTTTCAACAAACTCAAGATTTTGCAAAATTAACTTCGCGTCTGGAAAAGCCGCAAATCTTATCAGTAGACTTCAACCAATGTGGCAGCTAATGGTAAAAGGGTAATGAAAAAATAATAATGGATTCAAAATCGAAGATGTTAGCTTGTAAAGATTTTTGCTTGAAGCTTGTAAGCTTATTCTGTCGTATTCATCAAAATAGTTTTGGTTCACAAAAGGATTAAAAAACAAACTTTGCATGGATATTTGTTTGTTAATCGTTTTGTAACCCAAAATAATTTTTATAAATATTACCTATTATGTTTGTGCACGTCATTCTTAATAATATATTGATAGTCGTTCTATAAACATATGTAGTTTTTATCTTATTTCAAAAATTTTTTGGTTGAAGTCTACTGATGAGTTTCTTAAGCATGTATAAAGGGTTTTATTCATAAAAAAATAAAATGAGCTTGAAACTTATTTTAAGAAATTTTTTTCTAAGACAATGAAATAAAATGCACTTTAAACCGAGTTTAACTTTTATGAATATAGGTTAACGAAAAAAATTTATGTTAAACATTTACATCCATATCAAGGCGAATTCAGTATCAGGTTACCTTTTCCGCCCGTCTGATTATCAGCTGTTGATGCCAAATTGAGCAATTCGAACCAAACATAGCAAACTACATGTTGTTTTTTGTGCTGTAAAATTGTTGTAGTAATAAGTTCACCTTTATATAAATTTTTTTAATAAAATATAAAAAAAAGTTGTTTTAAAAATAGCTTTGACGATTTTTTGAAGATTTTAAAAATGAAATGCAGATTTTGAAGATTTTTTCGTAAAAAATTGTTACATTTTGCAGATTTTATCCTTAGAAATTCTGGTAACACTGTATGTGTGTACTAGTGATGAGCGATAGCGTGATTTTTTAATAATGTTGCTCCTTGTGAATGTGATTTCTAAATCTCTGTTCTTTTAAACTGTGACTGTGATCACAGTTTAGCCGTATTTAGTTTGTAGCAGTTCTGTTATTTTGAAAAAATCTAATAAAAAGAGCAGCAGTGAAATTAAACAGTAACTACGATCACGGTTTAACACATTTCAGCTCTTCTGCTTTAAAAGTATTTATTAGTAATGGTGTTTTGATAAATACTAATAAGAAGAGCAGCAAGAACAAGCAATTAGCAATCAACCCCGTTCAAATATTGAGAATAAATAAAAAAAAATATAAGAGGCAGAGAGACAATAAAATTGCAAATATAAAAATGTGAGTTGTACATAGTTACCAGAAAAGATGATTTGACACGATTTGACGATTTTTTTCTTGACAACAGCTGAATGTATAAAAAAAAATTGATGTGGTAGCTTCATTTACTGTAAAGTAAGCATCCAATAATAATCACAGTTTGTATGAAAGAACTATGTATATTTCCAAACCCTGTTACTTGATAAATTCAGTCACAGTTGTGATTTGTGATTTTTCAATCGCTGTGAAAAAGTAACACGTTTCTAAATATCGCTCAACTCTAGTGTGTACACATGCACACTCACACACACACACACACACCACATGCAATTATGCCACAACCCTGTAGTTTGGAGGAGGTGTTTAATTAACTTGTCACTTGAGTGACAGCAAAAGTTAATCACTGCGAGGTACTGTAGCCTTACTTACAAACATCTTAATTGTCGTGAGACTATTTGAAAAAAAAAAAATTAAATAATTTGAAATTAATTAATTATTTTGCGAAATCAAAGGTACTTTTTATGAACTGCCACCACTAATTGCACTATAGGAAATTTTTGCCTCTATTCCAGCCAAACTAAAAAACTTAATATTGAGAATATGCAACTATTTTTGCTCCAATAAGTATATATAAAACCTAACTATGTGGCAATAAGGCAAAAGTGCTTAAGTCATATTTTAATGGTTTGCAGGCGAGCACTTTTGTGCGATCAAATCGATTTTCAGAAATATATTCCTTTTACAGTTAAATTAGGAAATTCTCTGTTAATTTTTATTTTTTTAAGCAAACATCGTTCTGTACACTATAAGTAATACATTTAACTTGAAATATTCAAAAGTATAAGCTAAATTAAGCTATTATTCCCAATGAGATTAGAAGTCTAAAAAATATAAGTCGCAAGCAATAGTGCTATAACTTACTGAAAAATCACACAAATTAACTGAGATTTTGCCCATAGGTACTTTTGAATATGCAGATTATGGAGGTATCATTAGTTCGAAATCAGCTTAACTCGACTTAAGCACTTTTCCTTTTTTGCCAGAGATATTTTTCAGGCGGTTTGTAAATGACTGAACAAGTAGGGAATGTATGTTAGATAATGTCGAAAGTGAGTATTTTTTTTGTGTGTATAAGAAAATTTCAGTGAATTCTGGTATTAAATCGAAATTGTTAAAGTGACCTTGATTGAGTTAAAGAATCTTTTTTATTTGGACTTTAAACAAAATGATAGCAGATTATAGCAATAATTTCAACACAATTCACTAGCACAATCAATTATCTTCCAATATTTTTTTGAAATATTTCAGTTGCAAATATTTGCAATTTTCTGTACAAGGAAGATATTGGAAATCAAATGTTTCTTAAATCCAGACTATTTTTTAAACATTAAAAGGTCTAAAAAAGCATTGTCAAAAATTTATCACGCGTGAGCTGGAGTGAAAAAATATATTTATTTTGCTTTATGGCCTGATTTTGTAAAATAAAACGAATTTTCTTTTTTGTTTCTGGTTGGAGCGTAAACGAAAATATTTTAAATTTTGTAAAACGCCACGTTGTTTTCGTTTCATGTCAAAATATTATAATTGAAAAGTATATTATTCCTCATAACAAAAATTAATAAAAAAAATGTTTTCAAAATAAAATTGTATTACATTATGGAATATGCACCAACAAAAATACGAAATTTGGAATTAGCGGCGTTAGTTAAGGGTACATAACAACCCAGTAAAAAAAGACACTCCAAAGAAGTCATGAAAATGTAGAGTTTGCAGTCTGGAAGTAGTTCAAATTTCGATCCGATCTAATGATTTTTACATAGGGTTGTCACTGCAAGAAGTTCTCTTTTTCGATGCCTAGTCACCGAATTAGAAGCGATTTTAAGAAAAATTTCCTTTTTTGTGTTCTATGGTAATATTTTCATCTAGGAAAAACTTTAAAAAGTTACATATTTTAACAATTCGTTTCTTTTTATACGAATTTAAGCGCGAAAAAGTGTTTTCATGTAAATTTAAGCAAATAACTTCTAAATTTTAGGCCAAAATTAGTTCATAAATTTCTTTCAAAAAAATCGATTTTTTGAACATTTTCGTGAGTATTTACTAAGACTATGGAAGAACTACAAGGTTTTGTGTGATTAAAGTAAACTTTTACTTGGTTATCTGCTAACTATCGGCAAATTAAAAATATCGATTTTTTGTAAGCAATGAAAATGTGGTTCCTTCAGAATGACTTCCATTTTTTTTTTTACTGGGAACTTATTGGATCTTTCTGAAACTTTGAAACATTCAATATTTCAGTGTTGGAGTAAAATGATATTGTGGATGGATATCTTTTTCATAGCACACATGGATTTAGTTAAGGTAGCTTTTCAAGGTCAAATTCCTATCCAAAATCTCACAATTGCAATCATCAAGGTCTCATATCATTTCTAGGCAACCTGCTTACTTCACAACATTTTTCCTTTCATAAAAATATAAAGAAATGTCCGCTTTATCTTCTTCTTAAAGGCTAAAACTATTGCCAAGTATGCAGGTTGCATAGAAATAATATAACACTCTAACGATTACAAATTAATATAATATTGTGATAGGTATTGTGCCAAACAAGAACTTAATCCTTCTACTTCTGATGGCCGGAATTTTGAATAGGAACTTGGCCTTTTGTCACATTTATATTTTTGTGAAAATCTAACTACTTTTGTCTTATCGTTATTTCTATTAATGATCACTGCCCCCAGTTTAAAAGGGCAGAATGCAATTATATAATGGGTATTATGTTAAATTTTTATGAACACGGCCCCGCCTCCCTGGTTTAACAATCGATGCTTTCGAATTGTTCTTGCTCGTAACTCACCTAGGTCTACTTGGGCATCAAATTTGAGCTCAACAGCCAGAGCTCAATTTGATGACTGTGTCAGTGGTGAGTGTGTCAGTCAGTATGTCTTAAAAATGCAATTTTTGCAGCACCATTTATCAGGAAACTTTCATTAGAAACTATGACGATGAAATCTCCTGAAGTTTCTTCACTTTACAATTGGCAAGAACAAAGTAGTTATGAGGGTGGTAAAGCGAATTTATGTGTAAATATAGACACTACGTGCATAGGCCTAGCTTGCCTGGAGCACTATCGTGCACCGTGTAGATACTTATTTATTCTTTATTGCAGCAAAACTAATGCAATAATGTTGTTAAAACTTTTAAAACGAATACGATTTTATGAACGTTTTCATATGACATTTAAGTTGTTTGAAAACGTTTGGTACTGTTTTATAAAATACATTTATTTTACGTAAAACAGAATTTTTCTTTTCAAATGTTTTACAAAATTCAAAATTAAAAATAAACCAAAATTTTCTATTTGAAACGTTTCGTTCTGTGTTACAAAATTAGGACATTAATATAAAAATAATATACGAGTACATACATGTATAACAAACAAAACAATTGTTTTTAAAAATGTTCAAGAATTTTGATTTACTGTCACTTAATCAAGTGTTTTGTGTGTAATTTTAAATAGCGATTGAGTGTATTAAGGGTTTCATAAAATACAAATTTATGGTTGTTGAAATTAAAAAAAAATAATAATAATATAATCTCACCCCTGTGGTGAAAATTTTTTCCCTCGAAATATTTCCACTTTTCACCAAATTGCAATCGTGAATAATTTTTCCCTTGTTTTGATTCCCCTTACTGTGAATAATATTTTTCACGTTAATTTTTTCACCTTTTCCTTGGTTTTGTTAACTTTATTTTTGCAGGCGAACTGAATTATTGCATCGAATAGTTTTGATATTTTCCTTTGAATTATATATTAAAAGTTATAACTATTTATTTTTAGGACAAGATTAGTAAGTAACATTTACGATTGTTAACAATAATTGCCTGCAACCCTTTTTTTCATGGAGTATGAATTTCTTTGGTAAAACACAGTAAATTGCATGGCAGTTCACCGCGGTGGTATACTAAAAAATTTTTTTCCGCTGCACCTAGAATATTTAAAAACACAACTTTAAAGTTAAAAAAAAATCATTTGGAACCTAAAATGTGTGTATTTCTTATTATTCACATTAAATTTGTCTTATTTTCAATTAATTTGTAAGCTTTACAAATCTTCTTCCCTTTTATACATTCACTGGGACTGATGGCGGGGAAAAAAATTCACGTGAGATTCACGATAGCATTCTTCCCTTCGAGGGGAATGAAAATTTCATGTGAACAAAAATTCCACTTAAGTAAAATATTTTTTTTTTATTAAAAATATGTACATTGAAATTGATTATTGATGGGTTTAGCTGGATCCTATGCGCATTTCACTGTTGCTAATGCAGATCATCAGAGAACCTTTACCGAAAGTTTCTTTGAACAACTAGAGTTATTATGTTCCCTGATGATCTGCATTAGCAACAGTGAAATGCGCATAGGATCCAGCTAAACCCATAAATAATCAATTTCAATGTACATATTTTTAATAAAAAAAAATATTTTACTTAATAAGTAAAATAATAATTTGGGATTATTAGTGCGTTGAAAAAATTTTAAAAACTTAAAATTTAACAATTCCCATAAAAAACACTAAAAATTCCACTTGTTATTCACGGTAGAGGTGAATATTGAAGGTGAGTGTGATATTAATATTAGTTAGAAGTTATCACGCATGAGAGGACGTGAGCGTGAGTGATACAATTTTTTTGTAAGATTAAGTGCTAAAAACTTTAAGGACGTTAAAAGGCAGGCTTCCCAAGTTTGATTTCAAAAAATCATTTCAATCAGTCTTGCCGTTTGGCTGTAATTAATTATTAGCACAAAATGGGTAAGATTTCCCATAATGCAATGCTGGGGATTATCCAGAATAATATTTAAGGTTCACTCAGACATTCCATACTATAATGCCATAACCATACGCATACATATATTTGTTTCTCTTATTAGTGCTGTCATAACCATAAACAGCTGTTTATATTTATTTATTTTAAAAGTGCAACAACAACTGTCCATTAGTTTGTTTCCAACAGCTGTTTTCTAATTAAAGCTTAAGATAAGCTCAAGATCTTCCTCCATCTCAATTGAGTTGCTATGGAACATCACATAAGTAATTCTTAGTTCTTAGAAAATATTGGCCAAAGTTTCTGCAACAGCCACCAAGAGAACTAAAGGGCTTCTGATTGCCTCAATCAATTTAAAGTTTTTGTCTTTGTATAACTTGGTTTTATTTTTCCAATTGTTTTCTCAAATTGAAGAAGTGCAAAGTACGATTGGACTTATTTATAAATTTTCCATTACGCCTTTTAATTTCGGACCTGTTTGTGTGTGTTTTGTATTTAATAAAATTTTACAAATATCTTTAAGCTGAATTTTGTGGTAATTTTGATGTTTATTGTAGCAGTTGTTGTTTTTGCTATTTCATTTTGAGGTTAAGTAATAAGAAACTCTGTTGCAAAGATTTTGTAATAAAACAATTTCAATTTGAAAAGTTAATTTTTTTTTCTCTCTCTTTATATTTTGAAGTTTGTCAGTCAGTCAGCCAGTCAGCTATTCTTGGGTAAATTGTTGATTTAAAAGAAATAAAACTTGCCACTCACTTAGTTGCCACACTTATAGGAGTATGTATGTATGTATGTATGTATGTATGTGTGTGTTTATTTTACCATTAGTTGTTGCTCTTTAATGTTTGCCTTGCTGTTGCATGCATTGATGAATTCCTTCTTTTTTTTTCTTCGGATTGATTGACATTTGGCGTAGTTGTTGCAATTTTATATAGTTCACCAGTTATTGATTACATGTTGCCAAACATTTTTTGAATTGTTGGCAGTAATTGTTGGAATGTTTAAGCTTTAAAATGTTACAACTATTTTTGAAATTGTTTGTTTATGGAAATTTGTTTTTTAAAAGCTTTAACATTTAACATACTTTTAAAAGGGAGAAGGGAACAATATAGATGTTTGCATATCGTTGGCTAAATCCACTTTTAAATATTTAAAATATTTTATTAATGAATCCTTAAGCTAACCATAGACTAAACAATACTATTGAATACTTTATTGCTGTCATTATTGTCCCTTAGCTGCACAATATTCAATAAGTTGCACAATATCAAAAACATTACATGGCGCAATATTTTTTAACGATATACAGCACAACTACGATAGTACGAAAATTTCCATGTTCCTAAATCAACGATTTACGACATTAAAAAAAGTAGAAATGGATGCAAAAACAAATATCTCTAATGCAGATGCAAAGAAAGCATTTCCAATTTGCATTCAGTGGGCTGAGGAGAATAAGAGATAAAATTTTCAACTGCTATAGTCCGGACAACTCGTTAATCCGAACGAGCCTAAAACTATATGTGTCCGGATTGTCGAAGTTGTACTGTACATACATACGTACATTTGTACATACATATGTCTGTAAAATCAAAAAAAAAATTTTAATTTTTTACGATACAGACATTCATAAATCATCAGCTAAAATGCAAAAAGGCGTAACTAACAAATATATATAATTTTAAAAGAGAAGCAAAAAACTAAAAAAAAACTAAACTAAACTTCTTTTTTTAAATAAAAGCATCATTACTAATAGCAGAAGCGTAACATTTCGTCAAGACATGTGGTTTAATAGCATTCATAATAATCAAGCAAAAATTCGATTTTGAATCTTTTTTTAGTTACGTCCTTTTGCATTTTAGCTAACGATATATATTAAAACATGTACACAAGTCATTTTTATGCACAATATCAACTAGTGCCCAATAATATTCTAGATGTGTGGGTAACTTCAGTTAGTAAATTAAAAGAGGCCTTTAAAATGTACATTTTTACACAAGGTACAAAAATTACTTTTTACAAAATGTATGTCTTACAAAAGTATTTTTTACAAAACATTAGTTTGAAAAAGTACTTTTTACGGAAAATACCATATAAAAAAGTACCTTTTTAAAAAACTACCTTTTTAAAAAACTACCTTTTTAAAAAAGTACCTTTTTAAAAAAGTACCTTTAGCAAAAATGTCTTTAAAAATTACATTTTACAATAAGTCTCTTTTACAAAATATGCTTTTTACAAAAAGTACTTTTTTGCAAAAAGTACCTTTCACAAAGAGTAGTTTTAACAAAAATTGTATGTACCAAAAAATACCTTGGATAAAAATCACTTTTTACAAAAAAAGTACCTTTCCCAAAATATACCTTTTACAAATGTACTTGTTGTAAAAAGTACATTTGCCAAAAATCACATTTAACAAAAGGTACCTTTTACAAAAATTACGTTTTACAAAAAGTACCTGTTACAAAAACTACTTTTTACAAAAACTACTTTTTACAAAAACTACTTTTCACCAAAATTAAGTTTATAAAAAGTACTTTTTAAGCGCTTAATGGGGCCTAAAGTACCCGATACACAGTAGGGTTTTTGCAAAAAAAAAAAAAAAAATTGGAAATAATTCTGCAGTCTTGCAGGAGGTGTCGTCTCAGAGCTTAAATTTGAAATTTTGAATATATGTATATCTTGAAAGGGGGCGGAGCCACAAAGCCCTAAAGTAGGCAACCTAGGGTTAATGAAAAATAAAAACCGGTGCCAAGTTGATGTTTTTGACCTGATAAAAATGATTTTTTGTAAGTGGATTTTTTTTCTATTCAAGAACTAAAAACCGCCTGCTGCATTTATGGGTTTTCGCTTACAGTTTAGGAAATTTTCGAGAAAAAAATTTAAATTTTGGTTTTTTTTACCAATCTTGGTCCTCTGTTCCGCTAATGGAGAAGTCAAAACTTGTCCGACTTAGAAAATGAAACTCATAATGGCCAATTCACAAGGTGTTATACTATGCCATATTGTCATAAGGTTTTAAATTATTTCAATATAATTTTTTTGCTTTCAAACATCATGAGAATATGACACAATAGAACACTTTGTGAATTGGCCAATTAAAAAAATTCGGTAGCAAAATTACAATTAAGTCCAAAGTTATACGCGTTTTAAATTAAAATTAAAAAAAGTCGACTTTTCACCGTTTTTTGCTGAAAATAGTGGGCTTATTATTTCGTTATTATAAAAATTTTTGGCAAAAACACCAACCTCATGTATTTACTTATTCAAAAGGTAATACTATAAGAAATATTACAAATAAATTTTTTGTTCAAAATTTTTGTTTTGAAGGAACCAGATCGTTTAGAATTAGACCTATTGTGTTATATATATATATATATATATATATATATATATATATATATATATATGTACATATATCAAATTTAAGGCCTTTTTCCCAAATTCCAAAGCTGGAATCAAAAAATTTATCATGCCGCCTTAAGAACAAATATGTTTTTAAATATTTTCAAAAATATTATATATATATATATATATCCATTTTTGGGATTTTCAATTTTTTTTTTGGGAATTGCCAGCACAGGCCACTCAGGCGTTTAAAAAATAGAATGGCACCTATTATCAGACCTACCAAAGAATACACATACAAAATTCAATAAAAATCGGTCAAGACATATATATATATATATATATATATATATATATATATATATATATATAGATTTTTAGGGGAATTATAAGAGCCACTCTAAAAAGCTTCAAATCACACTTAAAAAGAAAAATTAATACCAATAATTATATAAAGTAATATTAGAAGATGCTATGAACACTTCATTGTAAATGTGCGGCTCCAGCTGGTCCAAAAGGTTAACTCAAATGCTTTTAATCGCTGCTTGATCATTATGCCCAAGATCATTTCCAATTGGGGCACTTTTAAGCAATCTATTCAAGTGACATTTCATGCAAATTGTAGACAAATCAACAACAACAACAGCTGCAGCAGCAGCAGCAGCAGCGATAGCGTCAACAAACAGCATAAATAGTTTGCAAAACTAACTGGAGGATCAATGACCGTCTAAGCAATAACAATAACAAATAAATAAATAAATAAGTACTCGTAAATAAGAAAAAACAAACGAAAACACAAAGAAAATGAGCAACGCTTCGTTTCCAGCGTCAGCTAGTGAATGCAACAATTATTTACAGAATAAATGCGGTGCACTACTGCAGCTCGGCGCGCGTTATTTATGCTAGGAACACAACTGGGACGAACGACGAATTTTTCGGTGCGAACTTTCGTCATAAAAAATAAAACACATTTGTTCATATGAAAATGAACACAACACCGCCTTAGAACGAAATTCGTCGTGCGTAACGAACTCTGAGATAGATTTATTTCTATTTTGTACGCCGACGAACGACGAAAAAAACAATTTTCTCTCACTCTCTTTACATACACAATAAACAGTATGACCAGATTTTAAAATAAAATTAAGCTAAATCACGTATGTCTTCAATATATTTTTAGAGAATACGCAATTTGGATTAAAAAAGGCTAAAAAAGCTAAATCCGTTTTTAAAAAGCTAAAAAAAGAAGCTAAGAGCTTAATAAAAATTTTAAAGCTAAATCCAGAAGAAATAAGCTAAATTTAGCCCATAATTACTAATATGGTCACACTGACAATAACCAACTTTATCAATATAAGAGCTGAGTTCGCTGAGTAAATTCGTCCTTATTGTGTTTCACACGACGAATTTACGCAGCGAATTCTTATCGACGAATTCGTCGATGTGGACGAAATTCGTCGTTCGTCCCAATTGTGTTCCTATCATTATTGCGACTTGTTTTCGCACAAACTTAAATGCTGAGAGAGTGAGAAAGATCGAGAAATATACACACACTTATAGCCCCCCGCATGTCGTTGACACTTAATCAATTATTCCTATAGATTCTAGACAAACTAAGAATGTGATTTACAAAAAATAAACAAAAACTTGAAAAAATGTAAAATAAAATAAAATAAAATAAAAAATGTGATTCAATCCAAGTTTACACATGATGATGGTGACAATCAAATAAAAAATTTATTAAAAGGGCATAACTACTACACACATAAATATCTACAGTGCTGAACAAAAGTGAAATTTAATGTTACAAACCTTCGTAAGACTAATGAGTGTCAATGTTTATGGTTAAATTAAAAATAAAGTTTTATTTAGTTTCTTTTATATACCAACAAAAAAAAAACTTTAAATTTTCCAACCGTGAAAATATATAAATGTGACCTTCTCCGAGTGTGTCAAAAAACGGGAACTTGGGCAAATCGATAAAAATGAGAAAAACATTAAAATTTTATTTTTAAATGCGTTTTTCTCAAAACTTAATTTTCACACACTAACTAGGTCCCTTTTCTCGAAGAAGGTCACATAAATTTTTTTTTCATTTTTCTGATTTTTAATACTAATATCTCTCTCTATTTAATATACATAGAAAATATGTATTCGTTTTATCTAATTACAATTATGTACCACAAAAAGTTTAAATTTCCCAGCTCTGAGGCTGTGCTTCTTATTTCTCTAATTTTGTATACCACACTTTTTCTTTATAAAACATCAATTATTTTTAATTTTTAAAGAAAAAGAAAAAATTAAATTCATCTGATTAATTTTATATATCAAAAAAATATTAAATTTTCCAACCCTGAAATTATGCTTTTAGTTTTTTCTGTTTTCTTTTAGCAAACTATGTCTCTTTGAAAACAAAATATGTTTAATTTATGGAGAAAAAGAAAAAAATTTAGTAGGTTACTGTTATATACCAAAAAAAAATATATATAAATTTTCCAACCCTGTAATCGTCTTTTTGATTGATTTTGATTTTTAATACCAATTTAAGTCTAACTGAAACATAAGTTTTGAATTACAAAAAAAAAAAAATAGTTTCAGCTGTAAAGTTTTAAACTTTCCAGCTCTGAAACCGTAGTTTCGATTTGCTGATTTTCAATGCAAATCTGTTCTGAACTATTTTTGATATACCAGTGCAAGAGCGAAGTCTCTGGTTTACTACAAGCTTTGGAAAACCGATTACACTTGCAGACAGAAGGACAAACGGGCATCGCTTGTTCGTCTTCAATGTGCATAAGGATCCTGAATATATGTATATACTTTATGTATCGCATATTAATATTGTGGAAATTATACACGGAATGGTAAACGTATAAATACCCTTTACCATTTTTGGTAAAGGGTATAAAACAAGTGGTGATGGATATACATCTTCTGAACTAGTGCTCCCACGTCCAAAAGGGGTAGAAGAGGACCTAAACTTTTTGAAAATGTATTTCTTAGACACCCTGTTATAATATAGTATGAAGTTCAGGGTGTCAAATAGAGCTGTGTCGTTCATGAACGAACAAGTACAATTGAACGAATCAGTTAAATGAACGAAGTGAGCCGGACACTTTACTGAGCTGTTTTGGATCAGCAGTACTGATAAAAAGTACAATTGAACGAAATCAACGAACGTCTGCACTTGGGTGTTTAAGTTTGGTTTTTTTTTGCTTCTTCTTTAATCATGTGAGATTTTTTGTCACATTCTGGTTTTCATTTGCCTTTTTGCCTGCTTTTAGTAACAGTATGACCATTATGAAATTAATAAAATTGCCATTAATATTTCTGAAGTTTTTAGAACATATTAAGAGTTTTTTTTTTAACAAATTTGATATACATACGTAGATATTATAAACAGTTTATTTTGGCAATATGCATCTTTTGATTTCTTATTCCTAGGAATATAAAATACTTTAATATATTACAAATTTTTACTTCCTGATTTTTTTTTGTTTCTTATAGTTTCTGTTGCGTGTTTTTTTATTTTGCTAAACAATTCATAACAAACTTACTGCATTTGTCCCTTTTTATTTGACGAATCAACTGTTTGTTTGCATTTATATCCTTCTATTTCTTGAAAAGAGCAGATGAACGAAATGAACGAACTCGTTCTTTCGTAGAAAATGAACGAAAATGAGCGGTCACTTGAATGAACGATTTGGCACAGCTCTAGTGTCAAAGTTGACCACCTCTGGCTGCGGAAACCTTTTGAAGCTCACAAGATACAAATATTTATTACTTTATTTTTAATTCATTTATTTCGATATTTCAAAAAACTAAAAATCCAAAAAAATAAATTTGAAAGTATTTTAAGCCTTCTTCTACCATTTTTGTATACTACATACATTAACTTTTAGTTGAACCATTGGTTCAGAAGATATATATTTATTATCACTTTTTTTTTTGGCTTAGAAACCACTTTGCGATGTGATCTATTTCGATTCTTTGCATTACTAACTTGTCCCAATAGCTAAAATTTTCCCCCAGTTTTTTAATAATTGCCGGGAAAGTGCTTCACGATGACACCAAAAATGTTTAGAGTTTTGTGAACTGTGATAGAGAAATTTTCACCATTTTTAGGGTTCCGTACACCAAAGGTGAAAAGGAAACATATTGTTTTCGCTACGCTGTCCGTCTGTCTGTAACAGGCTATTTTCTCGAGAAACGTAAGAGCTTCGGATCTAAAATTTGGACAGAGTATGTGGAACTTTGGCCGCCACAGCAAGAAAAACATGAGAGTTATAATTTAAGGGGTGTACCAAAACGGGCAACGAAAAATTTGAAAATCCCATGTAATACACATACAATTGTATGTATGTATATATATAGAGGACTTGAAAAGTCTTTAGTGTATTTAAAAAAATTTAAATTAAAGGGTGTTCTATCAGTTAATGTAATTTTGACAACTTGCTATATCTCGGCTTCCAAGATGAGGCAAACTCTTGAAATTTTCAAAAACGTTAAAACTAAAAAATCGCAGAATTATAAAATCGTCAAACCAAAAAAAAAAAAAATCGCCAAAAACCGAAAAAATGCCAAAACGAAAAAAAGCTCAAAATTAAAAAAAAAATCATTAAATCGCCAAAAACCGGAAAAATCCCAAAAATGAAAAAAATCGCCAAAATGAAACAAAATCTCCAAAATGAAAAAAAATCCTCAAAATGTAAAACAAACGCCATAAGCCGAAAATATCGTCAAAACGAGGAAAAAGCGAAAAAATTAAAAAAAGACGCCTAAATCAAAAAATCTCATAAATTAAAAAAGCTAAAACTATATATATTATATGGGCTAAAGTTCGTATTATATTACATATCTAGTGCTCGTACGGAAGGAACCCTTCGTGTGCGAGTCAAAGTCGCACTTTACTGCATTTAGTTTGTAGTGAATTTCAGTCATTTCAATGATATAGTGCGATTTGATATCTGTAGACTTTTTCTTGTGGAGTTTTCTTAAGTTGCAGCTCTCTGCCAATAAGCCCTATTAACCCGTGGAAAATGGAATATTTCATAACCGCCACCCAAAAAAAGGTAGTTAAAGACCTTCCTTAACACTATTTTTACACATACACTCAAAAAAGAGACATATACTTAATTTTAGAAAAATTTTACTTAAATATAAAAATATAATTACTATAAACTACCCAGTAAAAAAAATGGAAGTCATTCTAAAGGAACCACATTTTCCTTGCTTCCAAAAAATCGATATTTTTAATTTACCGATAGTTAGCAGAAAACCAAGTAAAAGTTTATTTTAATCACACAAAACCTTGTAGTTTTTCCATAGTTTTAGTAAATACTCACGAAAATGTTCAAAAAATCCATTTTTTTGAAAGAAATTTATTAACTAATTTTGGCCTAAAATTTAGAAGTTATTTGCTTAAATTTACATAAAAACACTGTTCGCGCTTAAATTCGTATAAAAAGAAACGAATTGTTAAAATGTGTAACTTTTTAAAGTTTTTTCTAGATGAAAATATTACCATAGAACACAAAAACGGAAATTTTTCTTAAAATCGCTTCTAATTCGGTGACTAGGCATCGAAAAAGAGAACTTCTTGCAATGACAACCCTATGTAAAAATCATTAGATCGGATCGAAATTTGAACTACTTCCAGACTGCAAACTCTATATTTTCATGACTTCTTTGGAGTGTCTTTTTTTACTGGGTAGTTCATAAATGAACTAGAAATTTAGTAAATATTTTACTGGTTTCAAGTAAAAAAAAACAGCTTTGGCGCCCTAATACAACTTTTTTTTTATTAAATTTTAGAAAATTTTCCAAAGTGTTAGTTAGTTTCTTTTTTTTGAGTGTATAAAAAATTTCTTTGATGTCTTATTTGAATTTAAGATAATATGAAGCGCTTAATGAAAGACCCTTTATTTTATATAAAACTTACTAAAAACTACCTTCAAGGATCCTAATGCACTTTCGTGATCTCTTATCGTTTCAAAATTGCTCCCCACTGTTTCTACTCGTATATGCATATTGTAAATGGATATGTAAAGTGTTCATGTGAAATAAAGAATAATTTCGTGATTGTTTATTTGTATGATTGTGATTATGGGCACTCATATGTATATTTATTAAGTAAACCATGGAATCGAAAAGTGAATGCACATTAATCACAACTAAAAATATAAAAATATGCATAAAAATTTGTCTTAATAAAAATTAAATATGTACTCGTATATAAAAATGTATACAAACAATTGTTGAAAAAAAATTTATTAATTTAAAAATAGCTAAAGAACCTTCTATACTCGTAGAATATTGAATTGAAAATGAAAAAGCGTTTTAATATTTTTCAGACACCTGCGCGACGAACATGAGAAAATTGTTTGAAAGGAATTTTTTTTTTTTTTGTATAAAACATATTGAAAGGAGTGTGTGAGAGAGATATAGTGAGAGACAGGGAGGAAGAATGAGATGAAATAAAAGTTTTATTTAGAACTCCATTTTCTTCCAAAATGGATTTATTTCGTAAGTTGCTTGTGTAGAAAATTAAAAATTAAAGTTTTCTACGACGTCATGAAAAGAATTAATTTGAATGAATTTTCAGTGGCTTTGTAACGTATTTATTTTAAAAAAAATGTTCTTTGTATATTTTCCAATATTTATTATTTAATTTAAATGTTCACAATCTATTCACTAGTTTTATTATTCTGTTCTTAATGTGCTTATTTTTAAAAATGTAAACTTATTTATATTATACTTATGCTAGGAAAGTGAAGCGTCATTAATTTGTCATGCTTTATTATTCAAAGAAAATGTGGGTCACTGAAGAATATTGACAGTAACCCCGATCTACTGAAATGTTAGTTATTTCATAATGTTTTGAATTAAACAATGTATGGTGGTAATGAACTTTAAGAATGTTAAATATTTGAATTCAGTAATTCTAGCTGTATTGAGTTTCTTTTTTTCTTTATTTCAGTAAATAAAGTGTTAATGATCTTTACTTATTAAAGAAGAGTGAATCATAGCAAAATATTTATTGACATACATACATTCATGACAGCTTAATTTTTTGCAAAAATAAAGTATACTTTTAGGAGCTATATATTAATTTAACTAAGGGCCTATCCCACTCAGAGTTGGCAGATATCGTGCCATAACCGCAAAAAAAAGCTTAAGCGACATAATTTTCGAACTTGATTTTTTTGGCCAAAATCGATCATTTGTGATCGTAAATAATCGATTTTCATAAAAAAAAAGACCCAAAAAATGTGTCGCTTAAGATATTTTGGCGGTTATGGCTGGATATGGCGATTTCTCGCCAAACGTAAGTAACTTTTTAATTTTTTAACTTATTTTTGAATTGGCGACATGGCTATTTGCATGGCTATAATTTATTGAAATTGCGGTTCAAAATTTTTGTAATTCAGAAGAATTAGTTTCTTGCAGGATTAGTTTCAAAAATAAATCGTACCAAAACTCGTCTGCAACAAATTAATGCAATTTGATTTTGAAGATTTTTCTTATATTACTTATAGTAATTAATGCGCTTTGAATTTGGACGAGAAAAATTGAAAAGAAATAATTTTTGGCGATTTTCTGTTAAATTTTTATTCGACTATTTTATAATAATTTATATTAAAAAAGTATTATTACATAAAAACAATCAGAAATAATTTCTTATTCGGGCTTAAGTTCAATTCAGTAATTTCAATTCTTATTGAATGAAATATTTTTATTAATTAATGTCAGTTTTTAAAGAAGAGAAGAAAAATTAAACTAGACTTTTTAGCTGGGGGAAATACCGATATTTTTCTGTGCAGCCACGTACTTCATCAGCACCCTAGTTTATCTAGTACTTGGGTAGTTTATCTACTTAGAGATTGTTATTAACATCAGCTATTTAACGTAAATTTTAATGAAACGGAATATGAGAAATGAGCACATACAAACGCAAACATGCATTGCAGAGTTGCCCACAGAGAGAAAACCGAGAGACATCTATAACCGTATGTGTACTCATTTGTATAAAAAGCCGCTTGATGTTCGGCACTCTGGTGCAAGTTTGAATAGCCTGGGTCCATTGACATTAGTTATAATTATATACATAATAGCTTACCATCTACATCTTAAACACATTCAAACACAAAATATGCAAAATAACAAGCTTACACACATCAACATTACTTCTTTTGATTGTTTGTTACGAACAAGAAGTCTTCACGACATCGCTTGGAAACACTCATATAAACGAGCATCAATACATCTATCGTGCTTCGCTTATTATTATAATACATGCCATGAAAATAGATTTAAATAAATTCAGTGAAGTGCGACTTTGACCCGCGCACGAAGAGTTCCGTACGGACACTAGATATGTAATTCAATACGAACTTTAGCCTATATAAAATAAAGTTTTGGCATTTGTTTTTTCATTTTTGGCTTTTCTGCTGTTTTTTTTTCTTTAGTTTTGGCAGTTTTTGCATTTTTTTCGGTTTTGGCGATTTTTTTAAGGTTTTGGCCCTTTTTTTAGTTTTGGCACTTTTTTTCTCGTTTTGACGATTTTTTTTCATTTTAGAAACTTTTTCCGATTTGGCGATTTATTTTAATGTTAGAATTTTTGATGTGTAAACATCTATACGCTGGGGGGTAAAAATCTTTTGACTTTGATTTCTTTGCTGAGATTTCTTTGCTTTTTGCTTTTGCTTTGCACTGTCAAATCGGTGTGAGCTATGTATGAGTGTATTAGTGTTTGAAAGAAGCAATACCAAGCAGAGAAACAAGCCGACCGGCTCGAAGCCGACGGTGCGCCGCCGCCGATTATTTTTCTGTATATTTCCGTACACCAAAGGTGAAAATGAACCGTAAGAGCTACGGACTTGAAATTTGGACACAATATGTAGACATTTGGCAACTACAACAACAAATACATGAGAGTTAAAAACTCAAGGGTGTTCCAAAACGAGCAACGAAAAATGTTAAAATCCCACGTAATATACATACAATTGTATGTACATATATACACTTGAAATTTTAAAAGTTAGTGTATTTTTATACAGACTACAACAATTAACACTAAATTTAAAAAAATTTAAATCAATGGGTGTTCCATCAGTTAATGCAATTTTGACTTTGTAATTTTGACAACTTGCTGTATCTTGGAAACCGTAAGACTAACAGTCTGTTTTTAGAAAACATAAGCCCTTTCGTTCTTATGTTTCGTTTATAAACGATAACGTTTAAAATTTGATTTTTATAAAAAATATTCTAAAGCTTTCGTTTTAACATAAAAAGAGCTTTTTAGGTGTAACGAAAAAATCACACTCACAAAATTATTACAGTGAAGGAATACAAAAAATAATATCTATTAAAAAAAATTTCTATGAAAAATTTTAAATAATATTCATTTAAAATTAATTTTAAATTTTATCAATAAGGGGATAAGCAATTTAATTTCTAATTGATTTTAGCATTCAATTGGAAACCAATTTACCCATTAATACAGGTTTTCATTGCATTTCGTATTTTCCGTTGTTTGTTAGAACTAACTATGTTTTTTTTTCTACAACCTTTACTTTAATTTGACTCAGTACTTAATTTTTTTGTGATTTGTTTGACAGTTAAATTGTGGAAAATAAAGCAAAAATTATCTGTTTATACTGAATTTGGTCTTGAGTTTTTCACAGAAAAATAAGAGAAGCAAGGGGAAAATCTTTGCTTTGTACGGAAGTCAAGATTCGTTCTTGTGAAAGTTAAATAATCAATCCCCTTATAGGAAAAACCATTTAGATTTTTTCGTTTATTTAATTTTTCGTAATTTATATTAAGAAATAAAAGGAAAAAATATTTTAAGTTTTAAGTCAGTTCAGATTCTCACATTAAAAATTAAATAACATTTTCGTTAAAGTCAAATGAAAAATATGTAGACTGATTTTTAAATAATTTTACATAAAAAATTTTATGAGTGTGGAAAACTGAAAGCTCTTTTGTTGTCACACACATGAAAATAAATAAATGTTTTAAAAACGAAAACATGGTTTCATTCGTTATTTTAAAGAACGTATACACTTATTCATTTTCGAAAAACAGGCTGTAAAACTCTTGAAATTTTCAAAAACGGTAAAACTAAAATATCAAAAAAAAATATAAAATCGCCAAATATAAAAAAATCGCCAAAACGAAAAAAGTACCAAATTAAAAAAAATCTCTAGAACTAAAATAAATCGCGAAAAACCGCAAAAATCGCCAAAATTAAAAAATTAAAAAATCGCCTAAATAAAAAAACCCCAAAAAACAGAAAAAAATCGCCAAAATGAAAAAATCGCCAAAATGAAAAAAAATTGCGAAAATTAAAAAACCCAAAAGGAGAAAAAAAATGCAAAACGAGAAAAAAGCGATAAAACTGAAAAAAAATCGTTTAAACTGCGCGAGTCAAAGTCGCACTTTACTGAATTTATTTTAATTGCAATGCGTACACAACAACAAGAACAGCAACAACTAAACGATGAACAACAGGGATTAAAAATTAAAAAGTAAAACTAAAGGCATTTGCCATGGATGAGCACTGCAGTACCACTAAAGTTTCAGTAAAAACAAAAAAATTTTTACTGATTACTAAAATTTTTTTCTACAATTTAAATAAATTGCCTAAATGATTTGTTATATGATGAGGTGCATTGAATTTTCAGTAATCAGTAATGCCCGTATTCATAATAAAATTCTACCAAGTGGCTAAATGTTTTTCATACAAAAGTTTCAAAATTTGAATGAAAAAACTTTGCCACTTGCTACGGCCCTACGATTTTACTGGTAATGCAAATTAAATTTCATTAGCAGTAAAAATTTACTGAATTTTTTTAGTAATCAGTAAATTTACTGCTTACTGCAATTTTGAATGCAGTACATATACATATACTGCAGTGTGCCCATTTACTAAACAAATAAGTTCAATAAAACAAACAAAAACCAACAAATTCATATGTATTTACAATATTGAAAGTTTTGATACTTTTAATTAATTAATTTAAAAAAAGATACTAAAAGCATAAGTACTTCCAACTTAAAAAAAAAATTTCATTACTAGATGTTTACACATCTCCTCTGTGATCGGACTCAAATTGCTTTTTTTTTAATTTTGGCGATTTTTTTCGTTATGGCGATTTTTTTTTAATTTTTGGCGATTTTTTCGAATTTTATAATTTTGGAATTTTTTAGTTTTACCGTTTTTGAAAGTTTTAAGAGTTTGCCTCTTACGGTTTCCATCATACAGCAAGCTGTCAAAATTAGAAATGCATGAAATAATATGTAAAAATTTAGGGGGCGTGGTGCCGACCACTTATCCAAACGGGAGATAGTAACATTACAAGAGACCAAGTTGCGTACAAAGCTTTTTAGGGCGTAGGTGTGGTATGCCTAATTCTTACAGTGGGAGAAAACGGAGATTATGCCTTCTCAGAAAAATTTTTTTATTTTTGAAATTGTTTCAAAATTAGGCAGTTCGATAGAAAAGAAGGGTAATAAAGTAAGAAATATAATTTTGAATTATATATACTCTAAGTGTATGATCTTATATATTTATTGCTTGCTACGTCTCCATGGCGTAAGGAAGAGCCCTGGTACTAGGCTCGAATATGTTTAGCCCATCCCAATTCAAGCAAATCAACCTCAAACAGATTCCCAACGTTGAGGACACTAAGATTCAAAACAAGAACACGATTCGAAAGGTGGAATTGGACTGGCGAAAATCTGTGCGGCATTCAAAAAATACACCTTTCTCTCTCCCAGCTTGTGTGTGACCAGTACCTGGATTCAGTAATCGACTCGCTTTAACAAATATAACGAAAATTTAACGATTTTGCTATCCAGTAACATATTTTAACGATATTCGTAGTCGGTTGAAGTAAAAAAATCACAAAATCACAAGTTCAAATTAATTTTTTTTTATTATTTTGCGCTTTTCGCTTGTTTTGACAGTTTTTATACAGAGATACAATACAACCGACAGCTAATGTCGTTAAAATATTTTACTGAATAGCAAAGTCTATAAATTTTCGTTATATATATTATAGCCATACGATTATGGTAATAAGAGTGTTATTTAAGTTTTTTAAGGATACGAATGAAAGTTACCAAAGTTAATTTAAAAAGATCCTTCAAATTATTATTACAACTAACAAAAAAGATTTCAAATTATACTTAAATGAATTTCCATATTTCTTTTTCAAGGCAGACATAAAGATGCTTAGCATATGGAAAACGCTGATCCTTGACATTTTAAATGTGCAACATTTGTATTCTATTTCTTCAAACAAAACTGAGATTTTTCCTACAATTCCCTTCCTCAACAGTCTTGGTTGTCATAACCTTTTTTTATTTTTTCTTCTTCTTGGTATTTTTTTTTTCTAATAAAAAAGAATTATTATTTCTTTCATAAAATTTTTCAATTTAACCTTGAAAGCAATATTGTGGCCTTGAAAATTGAGAGAGAAAGCGAAAAATATATATAATGTCTATTGATTTTTATTATATATATGTATGTACATATGTACGTATTTGTTGGTTGTTGCTGTTGTCACTCTTGTCTCATGTCTCTAATAATATCAATTGCACGTTTTCCTTGAATTCAAATCCTTGACAACTAAACAACAATAGAAAAACTTTGCTTCGCTCAAAGCAGCCACAGATGAGGAAAGGAGGAAAAATTTCTCTTCAATTATGCAAGTTTTCTTATTCTTTTATAATATTTATATACGGTACTCAGTAATAAATTAATTTTTTTTTCGTAATAAATATTTTATAAATGACAATTTTCTGGGGGATATGTAAATAAATGTAAAAAGTTAATTCTGAAGAAATACTAATAAAATAATAATTCAAATAAATTATTACAGATTCTTAATAAGATTTCATTGAATTAAAATATATATATTTTTTTTTAATTTTTCTCATTTTATTTCATTCCTTTAAATTTTTTTCACTTTGCATAAATTTCATGTGAATTCATTTTAGGTCGACGTCACTTTGTTGTTTTCAAGTCTTATCGCAAGTTTTAATAATAGAATTTCAATCTTTATCTCAACATTTATAATGAGTCTTTAGAGGTCAATGGCCTTTAATTGTGGGGGAGATGATGACTCGTTTTCATTTCCAAGAAGCATAATGTAGAAATGTTTTTTGTTGATTTGTGCAATTCTAAATCTGTTGCACAGTAGTTTGTGATATTATTTACATTTTTTTATGGTTTCCATCGTTTTAATTAAAACATGATAAGAAATTATGAGAAGGTAAGAGCAATTTTCTTGCTCCCTGCCCTGATGTAGACATTTTTAACTGCCTTAAAAAGTCGAGCGGCTTCGAACCGGCTCATGGCCACCGCCGACAGCTTTTCAATGGCTTAAGTAGCCGTGATATTATGCGGCTTAGGACAGTTTAAAATCTCAGTTGATTAAAGGCTCAATCAGACGTGACATAACCATAGCCATAGAGAACAGCCGTGCGAACCAAACTAATGGGCAACACTGTATTTGATTATACGTGACTCGCCATAATGCCATAACTCTCACCATAGAAACCAATTGAATTTTGATTTGGTTATGGCTATGGCAAGGCAAGTCTAATTTAAGCTTAATACACATAGTAGTAGCTAGGCCTTTCTGGGGGGGGCAATGCCCCCCTAGACTTGATTTCGCCCCCCCCCCCCAGGATTTATTACAAATTCTTTTTAAAACATATTCTTTTGCCTGTAATATTAAAAAATTCTATTTTTTATTTATTTTAAAATTACTCATGAAAATCACCAGTAATTTTTATACAAACTTTTCGAATAATCGCTAAATATGCATACTTTTATTAGATAACAAATACCCAAAAAACTATAAGTTCACAGCACTTCAAATCATCACAAATAGTAAACTCCATGATACAATTATAACAGGTACATGCACAAGGCCAGCCTGTTAATGTATACAATGCAAATAGTTGTCAAACTTTGTTTACAAGCTGCGAAAATGTTAGTGTATGTGTGTGAATAAAATGATTACAGTGTTGCTAATGAATTTACACATCGCTGTGTCTCCAATTACACATCGAAGAAAATTACACTACACATCTTTTGTGTAGGTTAAAATTAAAACAAAAATAAATAAAAATAGAACCCAAAGTAGAATTACACACAGATTATACAAGAATTTAATTACATGGCCTACACATGTGTGTAGAAATTACACACTGTCTAACTACACAAAGATTGGCAACACTGAATAACTATAATCATGCAGGAATGCCGCGTCTGCAATTGTACTTTAGTTACCCTGTAATTGTTATTTTTAAAAATAAAAGGCATCTGTTTCTGACAATTATTCGTTTGTTTATACCAACAAAATGAATTTGTTTTTTTTTTTGTTTGGTGTTGTAATTTTGTTGTAGTCGTGCATGTACCTAGTATAATTGTACCATTGTAAACTTCATGTGAATTTATAATGCATGTGTGTAGATATGTATGTGTGTATGTAGCTTTCAACAAATTCTTAATAAAATTGTATTAGTGTACGTAGTTAGTAGCAAGACAAGTTGTTTTAAGGTGTTCTTAAGATTTTCTACTGTCAAATTGTTTGTAACAATAGCCATCAATTTTTATTTAGAGTAAAATTAAAAAAATAGCGAAAAATTATGATCTGCAAATACCTTGTATATATTCATATACTATATATACTCCTACACACACATGTATGTATGTATGTATGCATATTTATGGTTCAATCGAGGGCTGCCAGATAAAATGATGGAAAAATCACCGAAATCCCGATAAAATATAAAATAATCGTCATTTCATGTCCTAAAAATCGTCAGAAAATTGAACAAATCAAAATTTCCTCTTTAAACATGTATACATACATATGTCTTATTTTTATTAGAAAACAAAACAAAACAATTCATGTTCATACACAACTTTGTTAGACTAGTGGAAAACTTGTGAAAAATATTCCTACGTCCAAATTTTGGTATCAGTACTTTTGATGACCGAAATTTTTGATAGGATATCAACTTACACAGGTCAATATATCGTTGGTCTCAAATCGAAAGGCCCTAATGTAACTTTTTTGTACAACTGCTCGTAAAAGCGCTATTTTTTACACTATTGCAATAAATTTTTGTGATGAGTTGTATTAGTGTGAACTTTATTGAAGTCACTGAAAAACTCAACTACCCAGTTGGCCACGTCTTTAAGACATCTTTGACGACGGGTACAAGACAATGGTAAGTCGTAGAAGACATTAGACTTGGGTCGAACTCGTTCACTAGTTCATTTTTGCCACAAACCACTGATCAAACCCATTTAAATTACATGGGTTTGATCATTGGTTTGTGGCAAAAATGAACTAATGAACGAGTTCGACCCAAGTCTAGAAGACATATTAAAGACAACTCCATACAAATCGTTGACGAAATTTTCATACAAATGGCGGCGAGGTCACACAAGACCAGATGAGCGACATTGTCGCTCAGATTGTCCTCAACAAGGCTTTATTGAAGACAAAACGTGTGACACTGTCGCTCAGATTGTCATCAACAAGGCTTTATTGAAGACATAACGAGGGACATTGTCGCTCATATTGTCGTCAACAATGCTTTATTGAAGACACAACGAGGGACATTGTCGCTCAGATTGTCCTCGACAAGGCTTTATTGAAGAAAAAACGTATGACACTGTCGCTCAGATGGTCCCCAACAAAGTTTTATTGAAGAGAAAACGTGTGACATTGTCGTTCAGATAGTCATGAACGCCGATTTCTTTTAAATTGTCGATTAGAAAACTTAATCTACAGACGACATGTCGTACATGAATCGTCGAAGACAATGTCGTCTAGGACGATTTGGACAACTGGATATCGATATGTATGCATGTATATATATGCACATAAAATTTTTTTCAATTGAACACGTATACATACATACTTGCATACATACGTTTGTACTTATTTATGTACGTATGTATGTTCATTCATCACAACAATATAGTATTGATTCAGAACTTCAATATTGGAAGGGTAACTAAATAATAAATGGCAATTTTCTATTTTTATTTATGCACCAACAGATAAATTTTTTTTAAATTAAATAATAAATTATTAAGAAATGAAATCATGAATGATGAATGAAATCATTTCTTGCTTGTATCTTTTCAAAATATTGTATTCAAACTTGTTGGAAACGAATATTAATTTTATTATTATTTAGTTTATTATTATTAGATTATTATTATTGTTATTTAGTTTTTTTCTAATACATACTAAAATAAAATAAAAGTAAAAATACATAATTTTTGTCTATATATATTGTTTTTGTTTTGAATGTTTTTTTTAGTTTTAATTATAACTTAATTTTTGTTATTGAAACTGGACTGTTAATTTATGTTTTAACTTAAATAAAAAAAAAATGTTAAATAAAAAAAATCTGTATAAAATTTTTTAAACGCACTAATAATCCCAAACCAATATTTTACTTATTAAGTAAAATATATTTTTTTAATTTCCAATTTCAATGTATTTTTAATAAAAAATATATATTTAACTTAATAAGTAAAATATTAATTTGGGATTATTAGTGCGTTTAAAAAATTTTAAGCTTAAATTTTAACAATTCCCATAAAAAACACTAATTAAAAAAAATTGTGTTTGCCCCCCCCCCCCCCCCCAGAAAAAATGTCTAGCTACGCCAATGTTAATACAGCTTATGGAGTGGAAAATGTTTTGCCAAATCGAGTGGCTGGCTTATGGCAGCTGAACAACTTTGCAGGGTTTATGACAGAAAATAGTGTGAAGCATTGAATATATTCAATCGCATTTGCATTAATGTGGCAAAAATTAAAATTAAGCTTTGAGACTTTGAAGAATATCTCGTTATAAATTTCCCGTCATTAAAAGATTTTGTGTTTTCAAAAACAAATTTGTGATAAAATATTAGTTTCTACTTCTTAAGAAATATTTCTTATGTACCTATATCCAATGCTCCGGTGCCACTGTGCATAGTTTGTACATTTATATGAATAATGCTACTTTTTTTCCTTAAAGGAAAGATATGTAGCTGCTGCCTGTAGGAAAAAAAAAAAAAAAAAAAAGAGGAAAGAAATCAAAACGAACAGAAACAGAAATAATAAGAAATATTAAGACTCAATTTGATGCGGCAGATAAGAAAACTGTTAGCGCAGCTTTTTCTTTTCAACGCCTTTTTTCGCCCATAATATAATTTATAACGAAATATTATCAAAACCTGGAAGATATTTAGCGGACTCAAAAAACACACACTTGCACCGCCAACGAAATACACACACTCCTCAACTTGAACGAACACAAAACTTTGAGATCAAATAAAGAATTTTATTTCCCAATCAACCAACGAAAAGCGAAATCATCAAACTTTTCAAAGCAAGCATCCCATGAAAAAAAATATAATAAAATAAAAGACGACCGACAAACAGCAGCGTTGTCAACTCGGTGCTTTTCGCACCGTTTTTAGTGCTTTTTGAAATCTTCGAAGCGAAAAATTTTGAAGTTAGTGCTCGGTGCTTTTTTAAACAAATTTTTGGTGCTTCTTATTTCATGGCGGTGGCACTAAACCCAAAATTCAAAAAGAATTTTCCTTATATATTTTTTTTTTTGTAGAAGTCTAACATTTAAAAACCATAAGCACTGAAGTTAAATGGAACATTTCAAAATATTCTAATAAGATTGTACAAAACTTGGTTGAAGAAATACGTGCATTTTATTCTCAAACTTTCACATTTTAAGCACAATTATTGGAAACAGTGTTTTGCCACACGACAAAGAAGACATAATGCAAGTATAGTCTAATAGTGAAATATTTTCTAGTATATACTGTAAATAGAGAATAATTCACTTAATGCAATGGAGAAACTTTGATTTCGCTATCGCGTTTTAGATAGAAATAAAGTCTTATAACGATTCATTTGAAATAAACTCGTTTGGGTTATTATTGAAATTGCATTCCCATCAAACTTTAATGTTTAAACGCAGAAGCTGATCACGTTTTTCCTTTATTACTTTATTTAAGTCTAAAATACGTAAAAAGTTGTCCCTACACTTGGCTTTGTATAAAAGCGGTCTGAAACGAGAAAATTGTGTTGCTAATAGAGCTGCCGTTTTAGGTTACATATTTATAACTTACTTCGTTCCTATTTTCTAAAATAATAGTACAAATAAGTTTATATAACTTGGTTAACTTGCAAATTACTTTTTTTTTAATTTTGTAACTTTGTTATTAGTATAGCATTTGCTGTGAAAGAATGTTTTCACAGCATTGTTTAATAAAAATCAAATTTTGAAAGTCTTGATTTAAAAAAAAAATTAACTACTACTCCCATCGAGTTCAGAATCTAATCAGAAAGTCAAAAAGACTTGCCAATTGCTACTAATTGCAGGTGATTTGTTCCTTCGTTGACGAAAAAATTAAATTTTTTATAATAATATAAAAAGGTTTCGTCAAATTGATTTTGGAATTCACTGATTTTCATAAATAAAATGCAAGGTCAACCGATTTCTATATTTTTTATATACAAAATTTTTTTTTTATAAAACAAAAAAAAAATTTTAATTTAGTGCTTTTTTACTTAAATTACGCGTTGTTTTCCCGGTTTCAGTGCTTTTTGAAATTTAAAAGTTGACAACGCTGACAAACAGCCAGCGAGCAGCGTTGCCACAACCAAAATATTTTTGTAACCAAAATATGGAAAAAAAGTAACCAAAGGCGAAAAAAAGTAACCAAAATCTCTATAAATTTAATATATGTACATATGTAGTGTTTTATTTGTACTTCCGTTAAGAAGTATATGTATCTGTGGCAAATTTAAAAAAATTCGATTTTTTCACATTTTTTCTCCTGTTCAGGTCCATAGGTAGCAAACCGTTGAATATTCAAGGAAACAATCAACCACCAAAATGTACCTAAGATCTCAATGAACAACTTTCTAGAAAATATTAACTTCCTAGGAACGATTCTTAACACCGTTTTTTTAATTTCATTTGCTTTGAAATTTTTTACTTTTGTGGATGCCTAAGCGCTACCCAAAAGGCGTTAAGAATCATTCCTAGGAAATTCATATGTTGTAGAAAGTTGTTTATTGAGATATTAGGCACATTTTTATCCTTGATAGTTTCCTTGAATTTTGAACCGCTTGCTACCTATATACCTGAACAGGGCAAATAGGTATAAAACTCAAATTTTTTTAAATTTTTTTTTGCGATTTTGATCTTGAAGATGTTTCTTTAATTTTATGTGTTCACAATTTTTGTTGTATGACAAGAGCTACAACTTTGCCTCAAAGAGTAAATCAAAATTCCGAATGATATGAACCGGAGAAAATGCAAAAATGACACCGAGGCCCCAAATCATTGGGGCAAACAAAAATGTGCATGACCTGGGGCAAGACATCGGTCTTTTTTTTTGTCTTTTATCATGCAGTGGTGTTCGGATATGATTATATTTCCATGACTTAAAAAAAACACAGTGTTATATTCGTTATCCAAACACATGACTGAATAGATAAACTATTAAAATATACATACATATGCATTATAGAGTTGGTATTGAAATCAATCTTATTCCTGCATTTAGTTCTGACTAAACCTAGCTGGGAAAATATTCTTTCAGAAGACCACGAAGTGTGTGAAAATGGCATTAAACTCAAAACAAAATTTAATAAAGACACCAAAAAATGTTTGTTGAATTCATTTGTATGTTTTGAAACTTTGTCAAAAAATTCAACTTCTTATTTCCAATTTAGAACATCTGAGCAATTTCTATTTGGGATACAATATTTACCATCTGTTTGAAAATCACATCCATGTTTTTTTAGCCACGAAAATTCTTTCAATCGCGTGATAGTTTATCTCAA
Source organism: Tachina grossa (assembly GCA_949987645.1). Classification (NCBI taxonomy): domain Eukaryota; kingdom Metazoa; phylum Arthropoda; class Insecta; order Diptera; family Tachinidae; genus Tachina; species Tachina grossa. The sequence continues at coordinate 29,785,841 of OX465276.1, read as the reverse complement.
TAGTTAGTTATATTCAAATTTATATACCATATAAAAATGGTTATTTTTGTGTTGAAGAAAAGTAACCAAAATGGGAAAAAAGTACACAAGTACACATTGGAAAAAAAAGTAACCAGTTTTGGTTAAAAGTAACCAAAGCGGCAACGCTGCCAGCGAGCAGCATGTGAGAGAGAGAGGAAAGACTGAAAAATACACAAAATCTCTGGCAGCTTCAAATGCCACCAAATAACAAGTTTAAGCCGTTAGCAAAAAATAAAAAAATAAAATAAATATTAAGCAGAGAAAAATGACAATGCAGACAGACAGACAGACAGACAGACAGACACAATTATCAAAAGGTTTCTGTTTCTTTCACTTCCTTCTTTCTCGGGCTAATCAAATAAAGGTGTGTGTTTGTGGCATAACATGCACCACACCAATTTACACACATGCCATTGCCAGTTCGCTTGAATATTTGTAAGTGGAGTCTTTTGTGCTATTGTACAACTGTTGCATGCAACACATTTGGTTTGTTTTTGCGTGCACTTTCGCTTTGAACTCAACATTTAACCAGCAACCAAACTGACTTTACTACTGGTGTTCCACTCACATTTTTATTTGTACACTCGTATTCGTTACATTTTCTTCTTGTTTTTTTTTTTTTTTTTTTTTTGATTTGCTTGGAAGTCCTTCAGTAAAGAGCAAAGAGTTAAATTGCCGACTTGCTTTTAAGCCCGCAATAGCAATAGCAACAACTTCTTCTGGGCTGTTGCCGCAGTTGTAAGGAAGAGGAGACCCATATGAAACCAAGAGGAATTATGCCGTTAGTAGTTAGCGGCCAAAAAGAAAAAAAATAATTTGAAAAGTAAACAAAAAAAAAACAGTTTACAGACACGCAAATTCATCAAAAGAGCAGCAACTTCAGCATTCAAACCAGTTAAAATAAACTGAAAAGATGCAAAGGAAAAAAAACAGTGAAGAAAGAAAAAGAAATGTTTTTTTTAGTATTTTTTTGAACGAAACCCAGCCAGTCAACAACATGTTTCATGTAGTAACATTGCAGAGTGGCATGCCACATAATTATGAATAACATGCTGCAGCACAAATAAATGCTCATAACATTTGTAAAGAAGGAAGTAAAAATTTTTATTTTCAAAAGAATTCAACAACAGTGGAGTTACTAATAAAGGTTATAATATTAAGACCTAAAAAAGCTTAAAGAAAATATTAAACAAGTAGTTATACAAAAAAAAAACCCACCGACTGCGACCAACTTTGAACCGCTAAATATCCTAAATGCTCATTCAAATGAAAAATCATAAGAGAAACGTAAATATGATTTTAAAATGCCTGTCGAATGATACTCATTTTGATATAGTTCGCCGATTTTTTTATATTTACAAAATGGCGTCTGTTGGCCGCCATATTGAATTTTGACAAGTGACATATCTTTAAGGTGTCTTTACATGGTAATACAAAGTATTACGACTTTGTAGAATCAAAATATTATGAAATTCTCTCCGTGTTTAAAAAAAAGAGAACAATAGTCTGTTGTACATAGGTATTTTTTATAATTACACTGATACTAATTATAAGTAAAATGCAAGCAAAGACATTAAACTTTTGAGGTAAAAATAAAAATTGGATAATTGCAAAAAAAAAAAAATATGTACTACTAATATAACTAAATCTTGGAGAAAACATTTTATTATTGCAATGTAATTTTACTACAAAATATATTTTTTTTATAGCTTTGTTTATTGTTTGTTTGGTTTTGTGGTACGGGTTAAGTAGCTGATGGTTGCAGTTGTACAATGATTACAAAAACAACATGATCATTTCCTGAGTTGATTTTGGTTGTTTTTGTAAAAGTGTTAAACCCTTAAATAAATACCATCAGTGCTGGCAACGTTTACTTTGAAATACACCTCTGATGTGATGAGAATACTTAAGTTTCTAAAATGGTTTAGAAAATAAACATTTACCGACCGCTTGTCAGATTTTCTATCCGTATTCTCTCCTACTCGAAACATTTTGCTTTTACATGATAAGATTTTATATGTTCTACAGCATATTTTGACATGTCGTAATACATTGTATTACCATGTAAAGACAGCTTTAGTGACACTCCCGGGATTAAGACAAATCGATTGAATCACTAAAATTGGTACACGCGTTCGGTTTATATAGTGCACATACATACATACATACATACATAGACTGATAGACACAATACCCTACTTTGCGTCGCGCAGTCGGGTAAAAACAAGACTTGTTATGACCTGGGTATCTTCTCAAGCCTTGAAACTAAAGCATTTCGTGATTAAGCAGTTCTTCTGTGGGGGATTGTGTTTTGGAGATGGGTCCAACTCGTTCAATCGTTCATTTTGTAAGTATTGATTCCAACGCAAACGAACTGTTTTAAAAGGAGCTGTTAGATACAACTCTATATAAGAATTCCAGACTAGCAAGTAGTACAGTAACGTTGACTCCTCAGCCAACTCGACTCCCTAAAGCAGTACGACCTGCTTAAGGGAGTGGATTAATCTGTTGTTGGTAATGTTGGACATTACCTTGTGGATCGCACTTAATAGTGTTATTCCTCTTTTTCGGTTTATTGCAAGGTTTAGTATTATCCCATAGTCTTTGTATGATTTTCTGGATCAGTACTGCACATGTCTGGAGATCTGCTTTCAGCAGTTTTCACTTGTTATTTTTGATATGTTGGGAATGGTTGTTGGTATATCAGTTTGAAAATAATATTTTAGTTAAATTGCCGTAAAATTGGAAAAACCAATCAAGCTAGTCTAACCTTAAGCAATAGTCAAATTGAATATGTCTGCGGTACGTCGACGGCAGACGGTTTTTAGAAGGTTAAATAATGTACACAGTGCTGAAAGGCAGTTGGAGCATCTACAGACGTGTAAGCAGACTAGGTCTTTGCTAGGACATGATATAGAATATATAATCTTCTATCTTCTTACTGAAGATATTAAAGAATATTCTGAGAGATGCAACAGATTGACCTGGGCTTACTAATCGAATGTCTTAGTGTACAATTCACTGGATCCTGATCTTATTTTGAGAAATATAACAGATTAGTTAAGGTTTGATCTACCTATGTCTGAGAGCATAATAGAGAAGAAATGGATTTACACCTTCTCTATTAGTGTATGGTATTGTACTCCGCACAACAAAAATTGAGATATCTCAGATATATACCGAATGTCTTAAGGCAAAGAAGTTATTTTTCATTGATTTAGTAAAACATGTGATTAATGAAATATGGACAAGGGGACTGGAATTTTTCGAAACAGAATTTCATGATTCTACTTGACTGCTTGAAAGCAGCAAACTCTCAAACTTTTGGTCTCACCTAGTTGAACTGACATTTGCAATTACTGAAGAAGCGAAAAGTCCGCAACTGCAGTAGTTTTTTAAGAATAATAACAACATTCTTAGAATTTTTGATGCAAAGTTAAATGTGTGCTGGCAAACATTTAATTTATAGAAAGCATCGTGCATAGACAGGCTACAAAAAGTTTCGATATCTTGAAAAACCTGCAAAAAATCGAACAAAATATTTAATAAATGACGTGTAGTTCAATTGGCAGGGCTATATATATTTTACCTATTAGGTTAGGTTAGGTTAGGTTATATTGAAAAGAGGGGAAGTACAATCAATATTGACCTAATCCGATTCGCATCACACTTATGCTTTAGTAGCATATTGTGCTTTCTTAATAATATATAAGTATATTGGGATTATATCCCATTAATAAAAATAAAAATCCTCAAATCTTCCAATTCTATTGGTAGTATTGTCAGTTGGCAGAGAAATATATATTTTACCTATTAGATTAGGTTAGGTTGTGTTGAAAAGAGGGGCAATCGATATTAACCCAATCCGTTTCGGATCACGCGTGTGCTTTAAAAGCATGTTGTGCGTTCTTAATAATATATATATTGGGGTTACTTCCCATTAATAAAAATAAAAAATCCTCAAATCTTCCAATTCTATTGATAGTATTGTCAGTTGGCAGAGAAATATATATTTTACCTATTAGATTAGGTTAGGTTGTGTTGAAAAGAGGGGCAGGGCAACCAATATTGACCAAATCAGTTTCGGATCACACTTATGCTTCAATAGCATGTTGTGCGTTCTTAATAATATATATATTGGGGTTATTTCCTATTAATAAAAATAAAAAAATCTCAAATCTTCCATTTCTATTGATAGTATTGTCTTCTATAGCAAATCTGCCCTTCAGAGAAAATTAAAAATAATGTTGAAAGAAGAACACTTTTTATTTTATTTTATTCTACATTTATATTTCGTCTGTTGTAAGATGTTTAACTTTGTATGTACAGACTTTTTTCTGCAGCCACTGTGTGTTTCTTCTCCCACCACTCGCTTGTGGGCTAAAGGCAAACTATTGACTCTTCTGTGGCACTCTATTGCAATCATAAGTTGATTCCTTATAATTTGTAGTTGTTAAATGTTATTGTTGTTGTTGTAATTTTTCTTTTTCATAAACTAAAGTAGTAATGAACGATAGAAAACGTTGACCTCTTCCTTTATTTTATTATTTGAGTCTCTGATGTTGTTGTTTTTGTTTGTGAAAACTCTACATCATTCCTTTGTATGATGTACATGAGCATGTCAAAGTATTTGGATATGTGTGTGTGTGTGTATGTTTGTGCTTGCATACATGCGAGTAAAAGAAATTTGAGTGCAAGTGCAAAAGTGTGTGTGTTAAGGAAAATAGCCCTGTAGTCAACCTTGAACCATATGTCTCTATGTCAATAATCTTTCTCCAGCGACAATTGCACTAGTTAAAATGTCGACAACTTTCCTTTTATGCGCGAGTAGAGATACGTTAGAGACGACAGTTCTAGTGTATTTCTGGTGATATTGTCAATGAACGTGTCAATAGTTTGTTTTTCTTTTTTATTATGTTGTGCAATAATATTAAATAAATATATGTGACGCGCGAAATAGAAAGGGTAAAAACCGGTTTTGTTCAGGAGAGCCATTTTAAAGATTTAAATACGTGTATCTTTGGTGTACCATCACATCATAAAACGCGCATATCTCTGGGAGGGAACACTTTTGGGGCATGGGATCGGTCTCATTCGATGCTCAGATGTTGTCCACATCAAAAAAAGAAAAAAAAGTGAAAATTGCTTTTTTTTACCCTCAGGTCCCTTTCTCTATGCGCTGTCACATATGTAGACGGTTGTCACTAAAATTTGCGAATGAATCTTCGGTTCAAATATCTCCATATGCATTGGCTGGGGTACACCTAGTCAGTAGCACTATTGACAATGTCACTAGAAAATCACTATAAGTTTACTATTAACAACGAGATTGGTTATATCGATATTGTAGACTAGAGCCCCTAAAATTTACTAGTGAATCTTTGGTACCAATGTCTCCATGTGGTCCCGAAAGAACTACTAAGTTAGTAGTGCTATAGTCTAGTGGTGGATTTTCAATGACATGCTAATGTTAAATGTCAATATATGATACCATTGGCTGGGGTACACCTGGTCAGTAGTGCTACTGACAACGTCACTAGTAAATCACCACAATTTCACTATTCGCACTTTCTGCAGGGAGCAGAAGAAAAAAATTCAAACCAAAATGCAATGACTTTAAAGTGCATTTAACTGCTAGACCAACAAATTGTCGACCTTTTTTTTATTGTGTGTATTTAGTTCTATGTGTGTGTGTGTGTGCGTGTGTGTGTGTGCTTGTGTCTGTTAGTCGAGGAATTTATGTATGCATGAGTGTGTATAATATTTTTTTTATGGAGTTGAATGTATTCAAATAGAACTTTGGCTCATTCTTAATACTTTAGCTTAATTTTTTTTCTCATGACTTTCATGGTGAACAGTGGGACTGACGTCATTTGATTTGTTAGATAGAAGTGGCAATTGTTACAATGAAATTTCAAAATTGCTCCATTGGCACTGAAATAACATATATCCATAGGGAATAGTTGTCAAAAAAGGCTGATAATTGTCTGAAATGGCGTAAGCATCTAGCTGGCAGCAATTACGGCAACTTATTTTGGTAACAACAGAACCATATTAAAATCAGCGTCAAGGCTTATCAACTATCCTTTATCTAACAAAATTAATTCAATACATGTCAACTTTTTGGGCCAAGCAAATGTCAGAAAAATATTAATTAATGGGCAAAAAAAGCAGGAATGGAAAGTGAATTTTTTATTTCAATATGAAAGAAAAAAAATTTATGTGTTATTTCTATTCATATTGTTTGAAGAAATAGTTAATAATTATTTAATGTGACTTTTGCTTAAGGCTATTGAAATAACATTACATTGCTCTAATAAGTGAGCATTGAAAAAATCTGACTGTATAAAATGTTCCATCCCTGAGAAAAAAAAACAAACCCTAAATTCTTTATCACGAAAATTCTTTTGCTTAGAGCGAAATTTAAAAATTATAGAATTAATTCCGTTTTGATTCTTATTTTATATTTGGGGAATTAAAAGGGTATTCTTAAAAGTCATAACGTCATAGTGTTTTTAAAATTTTTATGTGAAAGAAAAAACAAAAACAATTATATTAAAATAATTCAACACAATCATTTTAAACCAATTTTCGAAAATCGAGCTTTTATCATATTTCGAAGTTTTAAGATATTGAGAGGACTATTCTCGCTATATTGGTGATGAAGTCTCTCTGTGTGTGTGTGTGTGTGTGTGTGTATGTATTTGTGTGTGTATGTTTGTAAGCATCTTATAATTTATTCGAAAGATGTTGAGCTCACTTAGATGTCGTAAGATAGTGAATCGCTTTGCTATAGTAGATTTCGAAAATTCTTCAAAATAAAATTTCCATAAAACAGTTGTTTTTATATAAAACTTAAACTACTACTAAGCTTAAGCTACTGATTAAAATCTAATCAATAAGACAAGTTGAATAGAATCAGGTAATTGGTTCGAGAGATATCGTTGCTAAGAAATTCGTTTTTTTTACAATAATTCCAAATATTTTCGTCAAATCGATTTTAGATATTCACTGATTTGTATATATAGACTTAAAAGTGTATCGGATGCTGAAAATTTGAACAAAATTCGTAAAACTATTTGAGAGATATCTTTGTCAAAAATTTGTTAAATTTTTTTTTGTATTTTATTGCTCCTTAACTTCCTGTCAGATCGATTTTCGATAAACTTACATTAATTTTTACCTCGATTAAAAAACTGGCGGGAAGTTTCAGCAATAGCCATGGGGTCTACTATGTAATTCGAAACGAAAGAAAGAACTCTTTCTAACTTGTGTGTTAATAGCAAAGAAATTCGAAATCATTTTGTTTCTTTTCAAATTACAGAGTAGACCGCTTGGACGGTCAATCGACTCTCATAGTTTTTTAAGTACTTAGTTAATACAGAAATATTTAAGTTTATTAAGGCTATCGAATGTCATAGGCTGAGACGGCTGAGCAGCTGTTTCCATGAGACCACTACCGATATCGGGAAGTGTAAACTGAAAGTAATTCAGTAGCATAATGACGGATAAAAAGGGACACTTCTGGCTGCAAATGAGGGGTAAATATTACTTTTAAAGCTGTCTTTACATGGTAATACAATGTATTACGACATGTCAAAATATGATGTAGAACATACAAATTCTTATCATGTAAAAGCAAAATGTATCGAGTAGGAGAGAGTACGGATAGAAAATTTGACAAGCGGTCGGTAAATGTTTATTTTCTAAACCATTTTAGAAACTTAAGTATTCTCATCACACCAGAGGTGTATTTCAAAGTAAACGTCGCCAGCACTGATGGTATTTATTGAAGGGGTTAGCACTTTTACAAAAACTACCAAAATCAACTCAGGAAATTGTAATCATTGTAGTTACTACTGCAACCATTAGCTACTTAACCCGTACCACAAAACCAAACAAACAATAAACAAACCTATAAAAATTTTGTAGTAAAATAATAATATGTTTTCTTCAACATTTAATTATATTTATTAGTATAAATTTTTTTCAATTATCCAATTTTTATTTTTAGCTTAACAGTTTAATATATTTGCTTGCATTTTACTTATAGTATCAGCGTAAACATGAAAAATACCTACAACAGACTCTAGTTCTTTCTTTTTTTAACACGGAGAGAATTTCATAATATTTTGATTCTACAAAGTCGTAATACTTTGTATTACCATGTAAAGACACCTTAATGGGCGCAATAGAAGGGGATCACAATATACCCAACTGGGTGTCTAACCTAACCTAAGGATGTCGAAAAAAATACGTAGGGAATTCACAATAAGCATCTTAAAATTTTAATGTGGCTTCATTTTGTCTTTTTGAAACTTTCATTGTGATCAGGCAACGATACAAAATACAGTATATTGAAGTATTAATATAGCAAAAAAATTTAATATATGCATTGCAGTATTAAGACATATTTTAAAACGCTATTGTGAATTCCCTAATAGTTTTATTTTGCAATCAAATTATGTATGTATTGCCATATTGCCTTTATGTGCAAATCACTTTTCTTGTGAACAGTAACAATATACAAACAAATTCATTTCTGGCATTTTGTTTTTTATTTAATTTGATTAATTTAAAATTTTGGTTGTGCTTTTTAAGCAACAAGCATATATTTATTGTTTCACCATGTGCAATGCTGCCATATTTTCATTGAAAAGTTTAGATTTAGAAAATAGCAAATCAAAACTATTGCGATCCCAATGTACATATCGCACACTAAATCATAAACAGTCACAACTCAAAATGATCAAAGTGGCTTTTGCTTTTTTAAAAATCATTTACCTGAACAAAACTCTAACGACCGCAATAATTTCTATTGCAATAAGGTCTTCTTGAAGAATATATGATACCGTTTTTATTGCTTTTATCTTACATACTTGCGTCATTTTTACAGTATCAACAGTTGTTTGCAACTACTCAGCATCTTAAAATTTTTGAGTTGTGACTCTTTATGATTTAGTGTGCGATATTTATGTATGATATACCTGATAATATATTTTGTCTTATTTCCATATGCGTAGAAATACCATTCTGGCGGGTGCATTGCCCTCCAAGAATTGTTGCTGCCCCCCCTAGAACTATACAAAATTGCATGTAATTATTTATTTTAATATTACACATGAAAACAAACAGTCATAATGCCCCTCTCCTACAAAAATTTGCTAGCTACGCCAATTCTTATTTCTCATGTTATGTTATAACAAAAAATAAATTTCTGGGCGCTTGGTAGTGCGAATTTCATTCATACTTTGGATATTTGATATTTACAATTTCAAGTTAAGCATTTCCTCTCACTCGGTCCCACTGTGCTTTAATAATCATGTTTGTTTGCAAAGATGATGACGATGATGGTGATAATATTTTTTTTTTTAGAAAAGTTCAAAATACATATTAACATCACCTACCGAGCAATGATTTGTGTTGTGTATTTAGTTTATTATTATTTTATACTTTTTTTTTTTAATTTCTTAACATCTCATTTATTTTAACTGAAAATTTCTTTCGTTTTTATATTTAAGTGCACATGCAACTTTTCACACACACTTATGTATGTACATACATATCGTTGGTCATAAATAGAAAGCCCTAAAGGCTCATTTATCCGACTGTAATGGAATGTAACTGCAACGTTAGGAACCAGCTGATCGATATTGTTATGTAAAAAGTAATGTACATATTCTTACATTTTAGTTAGATCTCTATAACCACTTTGATTGCTTTTCACATAACAATATCGATCTTAACTTTGCAATTACATTCCATTACAGTCGGCTAACTGAGCCGTTAACTCAAATAACTGTAACTTTACAGGAGAAGGTAAAAATATTAAAAATGTAATAATAAGCACTACAACTGCTTGTAAAAGCTTTGTTTTTTACACTATTGCAATACATTTTTGTGACGAGGTCTATTTACTGAAAATCTCAATTTCTTGAAAATACGAATTAGGGCCTTTCTGCTTTACATACATATCGTCACCTAAAATGGCCATAAGTACACTTTTTACTTTTTGTTGTGTAAACATCTATACGCTAGGGGGTAAAAATCGTTTGACTTTGATTTCTTTGCTGAGATTTCTTTGCTTTTTGCTTTTGCTTTGCATTGTCAAATCGGTGTGAGCTATGTATGAGTGCATTAGTGTTTGAAAGAAGCAATACCAAGCAGAGAAACAAGTCGACCGGCTCGAAGCCGACGGTGCGCCGACGCCGGTTAGTTTTCTGTATATTTCCGTACACCAAAGGTGAAAATGAACCGTAAGAGCTACGGACTTGAAATTTGGACACAATATGTAGACATTTGGCCACTAGAACAACGAATACATGAGAGTTAAAAACTCAAGGGTGTTCCAAAACGAGCAACGAAAAATGTTAAAATCCCATGTAATATACATACAATTGTATGTACATATATACACTTGAAATTTTAAAAGTTAGTGTATTTTTATACAGACTACAACAATTAACACTAAATTTAAAATATTTAAATCAATGGGTGTTCCATCAGTTAATGCAATTTTCACTTTGTAATTTTGACAACTTGCTGTATCTTGGAAACCGTAGGAGCAAAACTCTTGAAATTTTCAAAAACGGTAAAGCTAAAAAATCAAAATAATATAAAATCGCCATATATAAAAAAATCGCCAAAACGAAAAAAAGCACCAAATTAAAAAATATCTCTAGGACTAAAATAAATCGTGAAAAAACGCAAAAATCGCCAAAATTAAAAAAATCCTTAAACAAAAAAATCGCCAATATGAAAAAATCGCCAAAATGAAAAAATCGCCTAAATAAAAAAATCCCAAAAACAGAAAAAAATCACCAAAATGAAAAAAACCCAAATAAAACAGAAAAAAATCGCCAAAATGAAAAAATCGCCAAAATGAAAAAAAAAATTGCGAAAATGAAAAAAACCCAAAAAGACAAAAACCAAAACGCCAAAACGAGAAAAAAGCGATATAACTGAAAAAAAATCGTTTAAACTGAAAAAACTTAAAAAATTAAGAAAGCTAAATCAAAAAAAAAATGATCAAAACCGAATGTGCGCGAGTCAAAGTCGCACTTCACTGAATTTATTTTAATTGCAATGCGTACACAACAACAAGAACAGCAACAACTAAACGATGAACAACAGGAATTAAAAATTAAAAAGTAAAAGTAAAGGCATTTACCCTAGATGAGCACTGCAGTACCACTAAAGTTTCAGTAAAAACAAAAAAAATTTTACTGATTACTAAAATTTTTTACTACAACTTTTATAAATTTCCTAAATGATTTGTTATATGATGAGGTGCATTGAATTTTCAGTAATCAGTAATGCCCGTATTCATAATGAAATTCTACCAAGTGGCTAAATGTTTTTCATACAAAAGTTTCAAAATTTTAATGAAAACACTTTGCCACTTGCTACGGCCCTACGATTTTACTGGTAATGCAAATTAAATTTCATTAGCAGTAAAAATTTACTGAATTTTTTTTAGTAATCAGTAAATTTACTGCTTACTGCAATTTTGAATGCAGTACATATACATATACTGCAGTGTGCCCATTTACTAACCAAATAAGTTTAATAAAACAAACAAAAACCAAGAAATTCATATGTATTTACAATATTGAAAGTTTTGATACTTTTAATTAATTAATTTAAAAAAAGATACTAAAAGCATAAGTACTTCCAACTTAAAAAAAAAAAATTCATTACTAGATGTTTACACATCTCCTCTGTGATCGGACTCACATTGCTTTTTTTTACAGGAGAAGCAAAAAACCTTATAAACTTAAGACTATTTATTTGTTAGATGACAAATTGAATAATGAATAAAATTGATATTTTTGAACCTACATATGTGAGTAAAATTTTAAAGAAAAATGTATTTTAGTTAATGTCTACATAATCAATCAAAAAATCTGTTTTAAATTTTTTGGTTGTTGCGTCCTTTTTGGATTTTAGGTGACGGTATGTACGTACATATGTTCATAAGCCCTTTTCTGCTTGTTTGTGCGCTTGTGATTGCCTTTTTGAATGCATGTATGTATTCATTATGATTTCATTGACTTCTCGATTCGAGTTAAAATAAAAATTTTGTTGCCTTTTAACTTTGTTGTAAAATATGCAATAAAAACAGAAAGAAGGGGGAACGCGGAAATGATCAAATTATCTTTAACCGTAATTGCGGTTTTTGTAGTAGCCTCTGTTTTTCTTAAGCGCTCCTCTTGCTTTCTTTCATTTTCCTTAATGCTGTTGCACTGTTATCGCATGCATTTGCTGGTAAGTGTGTTTAATTTAACTTTTTTTTTACTTCGTCATCGTCATCATCATCATCATTCATTATTTTACATGACAAAAAAAGTGAAATGTGTGTATTAAATAATAAGGAAGAGAAACCAAAAAAAAAAACCCCATTCTTTAAGACCGTTATGGTTACAGTGGGGGAAGTGTGCTACAGTAGTTAGGGCCCAATATTTTTAACTTTTCTCAACTTTCATGAAATTTATCATTCATGTTTGTTTATGGAACTCTCAATTTAATGAGTTTCATAAAAAAATTCAAGATAAATATCTATATAATTATATAATTTCGTACCACTTCCCTTACGCCTCTGAGATATTAGTATATATTTATACCTACTATACAAATATATACTTTGTTATTATTTGTTGCATACATTTTTGCTGCCACTGCTATTAATTTTTATTATTTTATTTAATAAGAAGTATGTTTGAACTTATGTGCAACAGTTTCAATTCAAAATGGGCATTGGACTTTTGAGTATGTACATATTAGTCTCCTGCACAAAATATCTTATAAGAACTTTTAAGACATGAGGAATTTTTCAAATAATTTGCTACAGCGAAATCTTATAAAACAAACGTTAACAACACTGTTTGCGAGAAATTTATTTGAGTATTGTAGGTATTTATAAGAGTAAAGAAGAAAACACTTCGTGACGGAAGAATTTGTGATACTAGCTTCTTTCTACGCATAAGAGCGTGTACGAACGTCATGCATGTATATGTGTATGATTTCCCTGCAGTCAGACTGGGACCAAGTGTCTCTATGTCAACACTAAAACTCTAGTAGTAGTTACATTGTCTAGAATTTCTCTTCTATTCGTCAGTATAAAAGAAATAGAGAAAACAGATGTGGTGTATTGCTGGTGGATTTTGCAACAACTTGTCAATATACATAAATTTTTATGCACGTAAGGTATAGAAATGTACCAGTAAATGTCTGGTTGGTATGTCTCAATGTTCCCATAAGAACTATGAATTCACTACCTAGTCAATTGTTTTAGTGTTACTAGTAGATTTTCAATGACAAGCACATGCTAAATGTCTATAGCATAAAGTATTGTATGAGGAATAATTGTAGAGTAGTACTGGTGACAAAGTTAAAAGCGACTCAGTACATTTTCACTATTCGCACTTTCTGCAGGGAATCTATATATTACACACACACTCAAACGTACAATATGAAAAATAACAAGCATACACTAATCAACAGTACTTCTTTTGAGTGTTTGTTACAGACAAGCTGTCTTGAAGTCATCGCTTGCTACAACTGATATTTGTACACATACACCAATACATCCATCGTGCTTCGCTTATAGTACGACAGCATTTATTATTGGTTTAGTATAATACATGCGACTTGAATACATTTAAAAATCATGACGTTTTTACATTTCAAGACTGTTTACGCAGGCCTCTAGTACATATCAGCTTACAGTACTTCACTCGTAATTAGTACAGTAGTGTTTAAAAAAATAGTAAAGACTCTTTACACAATAATAAGATTCTAGCGAATGGTTCTAGCAGAAGGAATAAAATAAAAATATAAAAATAAGCCCTAAAAAGTTAAAAATAATTTAAATTCAGTTAAATAAAATATCATTAGAGATAACACATATAAAAATATTTTGTTTTTTTTTTGGGAGTTGTTACAATTTAAGTTTAACATTTGTTAACGCACTAGTAATCCCAAAATATTATTTAACTCATGCAGTAAAATATTTTTTATTGAAAATACATTAAAAAAATATTTTGTTTAACTGAATCTAAATTATTTTTAGCCTTTTAGGGTTTATTTTTGAAGTCGATTTTATCTTTTATTTTTGAGTTTTATTTTCAACTTTTTAATGCCAAGTTTAAATTTTTAGGGACGTGGTCACGCCCAATTGGACAAATTTTAGTGTGAGCTCACTTTTCTAAATTCAGTATCGCATCCATCACTTTCACAGTTAAAGGGTGTGTGCTAAGAACAAAGACCAAGTATTTTTCAGACCTTGTGTGGCGAATTTCGCAAAAATCGATAGAGTAGATGCAAGTGATATAATAATATAATATTTAATTTAAATGGGCGTAGCCCCGCCTACTTTTTAAAAGCAATATTGTGTGATTTTTAAGAACTTAAGTTGTGTGCCAAGATGTTCACGAGTGTGCCCGAATCTATATCTTCTAGTGTACCACAGGGTAGTATTCTGGGTCCTGTCTTGTATTTAATATATACTTGTGATATGCCTGTGAGCAATACTATCCATATTTCTACTTTTGCCGATGATACAGCCTGTATGAGTGTGCACGAAAACCCTTATGAGGCATCCCGCAATCTCCAGGAACATATTACCCAGCTGGAAATATGGTTGAACTTATGGAGAATTAAAGTCAATGAACAAAAGTGTGTCCATATAACGCTCACCCTAAGAAGAGATACTTGCTCCCCCATTCGAATCAACAATCAAAATATTCTTCAACATTCCCAAGTGAAATACCTTGGTATACACCTTGATCGAAGACTTACATGGAAACATCATATTGACTCTAAGTTAACTCAGATGAAACTTAAGTTAACTCAAATATATTGGTTGATTGGCAGAAACTCAACACTCAGCCTAGACTGCAAACTTTTATTATACAAGTCGCTTTTGAAGCCAATATGGCGCTACGGAATTCAGTTATGGGGCACTGCTTCAGCTTCCAATGTTGAGAGAATTCAACGAAGGCAAAACAAAATTTTACGGTTAATAACATGGGCTCCATGGTACATCCAAAATTCTATTATACATCGTGATTTAAATATGCCACTAGTGACTGAAGAAATTGCAAAATACGCAGGCAAATATTTAACAAAACTCGAATCACATCCTAATCCGCTTGCTCGTAATATTTTGAACTTTACTGGACACATCCGCTTAAAAAAGAGGGACACACGGGCTCTTATACCTAACACTCCAGATGGGACTACTTGAAAATACTTCCCCCCCCCCCTTTTTTGATTATCACTACTAATGTATTATTTATAACTACCGCTAAGTTTATGTCCGACACTGGTCGGGCCTAATAATTTTTTTTTTATAGATTTAAGATTTGAATACTTATTGTTAGTTCATATATGAAGATACAATAAATAAATACATGCAAAAAAAAAAAAAAAAAAAAGATGCGCAAAAACTGGTTAAGTACAAACATGTTAAATATATTATTTTATTTTATTTATTTATCTTTAATTAATAGTAAATACATTTAAAAATTAATATTCGATTATAGGAAACTAGCTGCAGTGGTCTTCGTCCTTACTAAGTTATAATTATAGACTAACTGCCTTTTTCATAAAAAATATTTCAGGTTTATTAAGCGCTTATTTGACATATTTCTATGGGAAATTTGTCAAATAAGCCTGTAATAAACCTAAAATATTTTTTATGAATTAGACCGTAAAAATATTGTTTATATTTCAAATTGTAGTGATTATAAATTTTTTAATGACTGTAATTGGCAGATGTTTTCTAACGTTTTCAAAGTCTAAAATTTTTATTGATTCTAACAGGCTCTTAGATAATGTTGTATCGTTGAAACAAGATAATAGATGTGGCATTGTGAGGTTGTTGTTGCACTTTGGACATAATGTCTGGTTATCCTATTTTAAAAGATGCTGATGCGTTAATTTACTATGACCGAGTCTTAATCGGGTTAAAATCCTTGTTGATATTTTGGCATATCAACAGCATAGTTGCATTTTTGGTATGATGGGCTTATTGTTTTATAATATGAGTTGGGAGAATGTATGATAGACTGTTGGTTTTGACCCTTTATTTGTTTGGTTATATATCTTTTAATATTCTTTTTTGTATAATCATTGTGAATTATTGTAGGAGATAGAACGGCTTCTTTCGCTGTTCTGTCTGCTAACTGATTTCCCATTTCATACAAATCGGTCATACAGTAGTGAGTAAAATAAAATATTACATTTTGAAAGGCGTGTCCCCGCCCATTTTTTTGAAAACAAGATTGTGTTTTTTTAAGATTTCAAGGTGTGTGCCAAATTTTGCAAAAATTTGTTATATATAAACACCTTAAATATAATATTAAAATTTAGTAGGCTTTGCCCTGCCCACTTTTTAAATGAAAATTGTGTCATTTTTGGAGGTCAATTTTTCAGCTTCGAGAGATTGCTTTGTATCAATCGAATAAGTGAAATATCATAAAATAAAATAAAAAAAATATTGGGCGTATCCCCGCCCACTTTTCTTACAATAGAACCAAATGGAAGCTATACCCTCCCAGATAAAAAAGAATTTTTAAAATGCATCTAAAATGTTCCAAGTTATGGAGTAACACCGCCAAAAAAAAAAATACAGACAAATTGATAACCTACTTCTTTTTAACTGACTTCTAAAAAAGGAGTAGGTTAACAATTCGTCTCAATTTTTTTTTTTTTTTTTTTTGCGGTGTTACTTCATAACTCCGTACATTTTACACCAATTGTAAAAATTATTATTTTTTTGTCTGAGAAGGTATAAAAAAATTGGGTGGGGACACGCCCACAATTTTTTTTATCTGATTTTATGATATTCTACTTAATTGATTGCTGCGAAATCTGTAAAAGACCTTTGGTTCTTGTAATTGCACAATTTGAAAGTTGAAAAAAATGGGCAGGGTTACTCCCACTAAAATTTATTATAATATATCACGTGGTTCTACTTGACCGATTTTTACGAAACTTGCCACAAACTTTGAGCTCTTAAATAGACACAATCCTCCATTTAAAAAATTTAGCGGAGTCACGCTCATTAAAATTTATTATTTTATTCAACTTCACCGACTTTTACAAGACTTATCACGCACCCTGAGCTCTGAAAAACACACAATCTTGCATTTAAAAAATGCTCGGAGGCACGCCCACCAAAGCAAATCCGCTTATAAGCAAGCTCGAATATGAAACATCTCCCATGGCTACCAATATTAGCATTAACCTTTTTGCAAATCCTTTAAGCAAGTATAAAAATACAGCACATTTGCTATAATTTTCAACACAACTGCTTATGATAATATGTATTTGCTTTAATCGTTACACTTGATTGATTTGTAACGCTTAAACACTTTTTATATACCAATTGACTCTTGTGGGACTGGCCTGTACGTGTTTACTGACGAGAGTATGGAGGCGTAGCGTTGTCGTAACACTGTTTGTTCGTTTGTTTGTTTGTTTGTCTTTCATTCATTTGCATTTAAAGTCAAGTTGTTTTAAAATATTTTAAATAAAGCAAAATAAAATCTTTGCATATTTGTTTACCCAATCTTTGACTTTTTGATTGCGTTCAAATTACACTTACGTGTCAGTGTGTGCATGATTACGACAACTGGCGATGGCAACGAGGACGGCGACGACACACTCATTTAGAAGTTTTCGAGACTTATAAATGCCAAAGTGGGGGAGATAGTCACAAGTCAGTTTGGTCAAATCATTTGTTTACTGCAATTTTTAACTTCGCTTACGTTTGCTTACAAACTTAAGGGGTGATGGGTGAGGATGAGGGTGCACGTAATAAGGAAGTTATCCAGACAATAATCACTTACTAAGAATTTATTGTTATTAAAAATTAAAAAGACTAAAACAAAATACATAATAATTTGTAATTTTTTTAAATTTAATACAAACTGTAAAGTTCCTGCTGCCGTAAAAATACTCGAGAAGAGTGAATTAAATAAATACATATGTGACGCGCAAAATAGAAAGGGACCTAAGGGTAAAATCCGGTTTTGTTCAGGAGAGCCATTTTAAAGATTTAAATACGTGTATCTTTGGTGTACCATCACTATATAAAACGCGCTTATCTCTGGGAGGGAACACTTTTGGGGCATGGAATCGGTCTCATTCGATGCTCAGATGTTGTCCACATCAAAAAAAAAAAAGTGAAAATTGATTTTTTTT
This sequence comes from Tachina grossa, assembly GCA_949987645.1. Classification (NCBI taxonomy): domain Eukaryota; kingdom Metazoa; phylum Arthropoda; class Insecta; order Diptera; family Tachinidae; genus Tachina; species Tachina grossa. The sequence goes on along the minus strand of OX465276.1, from coordinate 29,767,610 downwards.
TACCCTTAGGTCCCTTTCTCTATGCGCTGTCACATACATATGTAAATAAATTTTGAATGCACATTTGCATTCACCTTAACCTTAACAGTCAAATAATATTATTTTCAAAATTCCGAATAAAATCTTTTTGTTTATGTAATTTCTTCGTTGAAGAGAAAAAAAATGTTTTGTTCAGCCTCCTGCGGTGTTTATTTGTCGAATTAGTGTTATTTTAAAACTATTTGCTGCATATGTATATGTACATATTCCTTCTTCGCTGTTGTTGTTGTTGTTGTTTAATAAAATGCAATTTTGTTCGGTTTCTGTCAAGGCCAATGAACTTTATGCAAATTGTATACATACATACATACTCACATATATACATTTGTAGTATATTTTTAAATTAATGATACTTTTCTTGCTGTGCGACTGGAAAAAAAAAATTTGGTATTTAAATTTTAATCGCAATTATTCGCCAGTTCTCAACTGCATTAAAATTTTGTTGAACCTTTTATGGGTAATTATGCATTTTTATTATTGTTGCTTTTTTATTTTTCTTGTCTGACGTTTTCACGTCATATCATCGTACCTCGTACATACATGCATATGTATACATACATACATACATTTATATACCTATGTACATATATAAACGTATATATGTATGTACGTATGTAAACATTTTAATTAATGCCGTCTTACTGTTCTGACAATTCATAATTTCTTTCGAAATTGCACTGAAAATATTTCTTAAAAATTTCTCATTAAAAATATTTGCCAAAAATTGACTTGAAGTTTTTAATTTATTTTTAAATTGTGCAATTTGTTTTATAACGTACCGTAATAAAATATTGTAAAATGAAATATAATAAAATAATATACGAAAAAAATAGAATTTATTAATATAACAAAAATTATAAAAATTTTAAATATCCCCGAATATTCATATCTAAAAAGGATGTGCTATCTTCTAAACGGCTGAGCAGTTTTTCTTAACATAGCTAAGAACACTCTCGATCAAGTCACCTTTAAAACAAAAAAATAATTAAAATCGTTTCAGCCGTTTGGTCTGTACGTGTACTTGTACAGACACACAGATACACAGACACACACTACAAACTTATAACACCCCTTTTTTAGTCGGGGTTAATAAAATAAAATTAAATAAAATATATTAAATAAAATAAAATAAAATAAAATAAAATAAAATAAAACAAAATAGAATAGAATAAAAGAAAGTAAAATAAAAAAATAAATAAAAAATAAAATACAATAAAATAAAATGAAATTAAATAAAATAATATAAAATAAATCAAAATAAATTGAAATGAAATAAAATAAAATAAAAAATAAAATAAAATAAAATAAAACGAAATAAAATAAAATTAAATTAAATAATATAAGAATATATAAAATAATAGAAAATTAGTATATAATATATAATAAAATAGAATTTAAAAAAAATAAAATAAAATGAAATCAAATAAACTTAAAGTAAAATAAATAAAATGTAATAAAATAAGAATTATAATATAAATTAAATAAAATAAAAAAATAAATAAAAATAAAATACAATAAAATAAAATTAAATAAAATGAAATTAAATAAAATAATATAAAATAAATCAAAATAAATTGAAATGAAATAAAATAAAATAAAATAAAATAAAATAAAAATAAAATAAAATAAAATAAAACGAAATAAAATAAAATTAAATTAAATAATATAAGAATATATAAAATAATAGAAAATTAGTATATAATATATAATATATAATAAAATAGAATTTAAAAAAAATAAAATAAAATGAAATCAAATAAACTTAAAGTAAAATAAATAAAATGTAATAAAATAAGAATTATAATATAAATTAAATAAAATAAAAACAAATAAATTAAAATAAAATAAAATAAAATGTAGTAAAATAAAAAAAGGAAATAAAATCAAAAATAAAATAAGATTAAATAAAATAAAATATAGCAAACCAAAATAAGACCAAAATAAATAAAATAAAATAAAATTAAACAAAATAAAATAAAATCAAATAAAATAAAATAAAATAAAATAAAATAAAACGAAATAAAATAAAATTAAATTAAATAATATAAGAATATATAAAATAATAGAAAATTAGTATACATATAATATATAATATATAATAAAATAGAATTTAAAAAAAAATAAAATAAAATGAAATCAAATAAACTTAAAGTAAAATAAATAAAATGTAATAAAATAGGAATTATAATATAAATTAACTAAAATAAAAAACAAATAAATTAAAAAAAATAAAATAAAATATAATAAAATAAAATAAAATAAAACAAAATAAGACCAAAATAAATAAAATAAAAAAAAATTAAACAAAATAAAATTTAATAAAATAAAATAAAATGAAATGAAATAAAATTAAATTAAATGAGATAAAATAAAATTGATAAATAAAATAATATGCAATAAAATAAATTGATATAAAATAAAGTTAAAGAATAAAATAATATAAAATTTGACTCAATTAAATGAAATAAAAAATTAACAAAAACTCGAACGTCTAATGCTGAAAAAGGAAAAGAAGCGTATATCGATGTTTTTAAAGCTTTCTTGTGAGTCGAATTTGCACAAGTTTACAAATTTATATGCTACAAATACATGAATCTTTAGTCCACATGTGTGATAATTTTTGTCACATATTTCAATTTTCTTCTGTGTACTTAATGTCATTAAAAGAAGTCCTAATGCAAATACAATATTAAAGCAATTAATCTTTGGTTCCTCCCTGAACATAAACAATACGAGTAATTAACCACTTTCAAACCCAGGGAAATCATTTCCTTCACCACCGCCCAACCGATGTACAAACCTCCTCTTATTGTTATCATGGCCAACTATTTGTCACTGCTTTTTTGACAGGCTGAGTTATATTTACTTTCTTTTAATTGCCCTCAATAAAATAGGTATACTTTAAGAAATAAGAAAAGACGGAAACAACAAATTGACATAGAGCAACTTTTTCTTTTGAAAACATTTGTATGGACATGCCCAAAAATAACACACGGCAAAAAAAGAAGAAAAAAAAACATATCTCAAGAGAGATAGAGACACAAGCACTAAAAGTTATATAATTTCAAATGTTATATGGCGTATTTAATCTTCCTCCCTGTGTGACATTTGTGGAACAGGCAAATGTGTATCTAGTAGATATAAATATAATTGTGTGTGAAAAAAAAACTCCTTTGGAGCATAAATCAAGCACGAACACAATCTCATATGAACGAAACCAAATTGACGGCCTGTTATTTACTTGTTTATTTAACCAATTTAAACAATTGGTTATTCATATATGAGTGTGTGTGTGTGTGTGTGTGTGTGTGTGTGTGTGTGTGTATGTGTGTGTGTGGGTGAGTGTATTTAAATGTATTTAAAATTTTCAATAATTGTTAGCAATGCTTGTTGCTTTTCAATAGTATGTCTAGTGTTTCTACGAGAGTGGGCAACGTAAGGTCCTTAAGAAATAAAATGCAGTAACACATTTACCGATGATATATAAATATTTGCATATGCATTAAAATAACTAAAGCTGGATTACCCATTGTCCGGACAAATTTTTTTTATATGGAGTTTGACGTTTTTCTTTTTGAGAGAGAGAGAGAGAGAAGAAGAGAACAAAATTCGTTCGGAACATTTTCTACTTGAATTGGTTTAATTTTAATTTTTGTTCGGACAAAATCGAACTGAGCTGCCAACTATTTTAAATTTTCAGCCAAAGTTTAACTGAGCTGCCACATCATTTTACATGAATAATAAAAGAACAGAGTATACTTATATTTATTACAATAGAAATAAAGAAAAATTAAGAACAACATATCCATATGTATGGAGTTGATCGAAACCATTGCAGTAAACAATTAAAAGGATGTGTGACACGGAAAATTGTAATCATTTGCCGCTGTGCTGCCACTTGTAAAATTAATATGCATCGTTTACACACGTATTTCATATGGTAGCTTTGATTTTCCAGACAAAATGTTCGAAATGGATGAATCATCTTGCAAAAAACTCTCAGTAAAAAAAATTTTCTCCAGACAAAAATTTTGTTCCGAAACAATGGGTGAATTCACCTTAAGTTCTCGTATTCCATTTCACTAAAGAGCTAATGTTAAAGAGCTGCGCTGAAATGAGAAAGAAAATGTAGCATTTTCCAAATAAGTATTAAATATATTAAATCATCTTAAAGAAAATCTCATTAATTCCGTGTTAATAAAGAAAAAGTGCTTAAGTCATATTTTACTGTTGTAGGAGAACACTTTTACGCATTCAAGTCGATCATCATCAGCGTTCTTCTGTTGTTGGTCCACTGTGTGTGGTGTCAGTTGATGTAGATATGTGCTTTATTTACGAAACTTTTTTGCAAATAGAATATGTGAATTGTTTTGATTAATCGTATTTCAATTTGCTGAAAGATGTTTTTGTAATGAAAGCTCAATATTACCATCTCTAAATTTACAACAGTCTTACCATTGTCGTTTGTTCTTTACTAATTGTACACATGTTAGTTAATTTGCTTATTTTTGTTCTACTCAAGATAAACTTTTTTGGTTTGTTACTATTAAGTATATTTATTTAATTTTTGCACTGAAAGGAAAACCTTCATTCAGACAATGAAATTCTTCATTGTATTAATGAAATGTTTCATTAAAAGTCAGCTAATGAAGCCCTTCATTGGATCAATGAAGAATAATTCAAACGACGCTGAACGTTCTGGACGGCCAATTGTGGTCAGTGCACCCGAAAATGTCGAAAAAAAAAATTCACGATATGGTGTTGACCGATCGAATTCATAAGGCAGTGTGGTTTCGATTTTAAATGATCAGCTGGATTTAAGAAAGTTGTCTGCAAGATGGGTGCCGCGTTTGCTCTCAATTGACCATATATGTAAACGTGTGACAACTTCAAAGGATTGTTTGGAGTTGTTTAACCGTAATCTGAATGAGTTTTTGCGGCGTCGCTTTGTAACTGTTGATGAAACATGGATCCAGTACTGTACTCCGGAGACCAAGCAGCAGTCTAAACAATGGGTTTCTCCGGCTGAACCTGCTCCGAAGAAGGGCAAGGTGAGTTTGTCGACCAATAAGGTGATGTCAACAGTTTTTTGGGATGCACGCGGGATAATCCACATCGATTGTGGATGGCAAATATTATGCCAACTTAATAGACCGATTTAATGAGAATTTAAAAAGAAAACGAATCCATATGGCCAAGAAAAAAGTTATTTTTCATCAAGATAATGCACGAGTGTACACATGTGCAGTCGCAATGTCAAAACTCTATTACTTGGGCTACGAATTGGTACCCCATCCGTCACATTCTCCGGACTTAGGCCCTAGTGACTACTTCCTATTTGCAAACCTAAAAAAATTGCTAGCTGGAAAGAAATTTAGCTCCAACGATAAAATCATTGCCTATTTTAAGGGCCTCGAAAAACCCCCTTTTTTTTTGAAGGGATACAAAAACTGGAGAAACGTGGGACTAAGTGTATTGAGTTAAAATGAGATTATTTTAAAAAATAAATTTTTATTATGCAAAAACACTGTGTTTCATTCAAAAAGTCACGAAATTACTTCTACGCCCTCGTATAACCCAAATAAAGCTATTATTGAGATTATAATAAGCCTTAAAAATATAAGTCTCCAGTCATGGCGCTGTAACTTCGCTCAAAATAATTGAGATTTTACCCAGGTTTAATCTTGAATGTCAAAATTACCTTAGCCACTAACCTTAAACCAGCTTATTTCGACTTAAGTATTTTTTTTGCCGCAAAGTTTGCAATGAAAAAAGAATCGAAAATACAAGACTAAAGTAGAACGTCTGTTAGAATAAAAACAAAAGGCACGGTGTCATGGGACACTGGGTAGGAATGTAGTTCTTTACGTTTTACTTACCGTAGAAATTGCCTCTTACCCCATAGTAGGTTTATTTTTGATAAAACATATAGCGTTTGTGTCCTTCCAGACTCAGATCTATCCATGTTTTAAATTTCATTAAAATCAATTAGATAGTTTCTAAGAGGAAGAAATTTCCCCCTACCTTCCCTCGTAGGCCTTGTTTTGAAAAAAAAAAATGTATTGTCTTCTATGTTCTTTCGTAGGCTCATATCTATCTTGGTTTTGAATTTAATCAAAATCGGTTAAATAGTATCTGAGAGGTAGAAATTCCTCCCCTACCTCCATACGTGATTTTAGTTTTTGAATTGAAAATTGGGGTTCAAATCAATATACATACATATCGTACACTTCATGATTTTTTCGGTCAGCATAGTACAATCGGAAAAATCGTGCAAAAATTCGAGCAAACCGGGTCTGTAGGAGATGTGAAAACAGCAGTGCATACTCGCACAGCTCGTACTGCAGAAAATATTGCTTACTTTTCGCGATAGTGTGGCTGAAGAACCATCCACCTCAACTCGTTGTCGTGCCCAACAATTGCACCCCTCACGCTCGTCGTTGATGAACATTGTGCGTAAAGAGTTGCATTTACACACTTACAAGATGCAATTAACTCAAGAACTGAAACCTCTTGACCATTCCAAACTTCGTCAATGGTCCGAATGGTGGCAAGAAATGACAACAGTGGATGATCAATTTTCGAAGAAACTCATCTTCAGTGATGAGACACATTTTCACCTCAGTGGATTCATCAATAAGCAGAATTGCCGCATTTGGACGAATGATAACCCAAGAGCGATTGTCGAAAAACAAACAAACCCACAAAGAGTGAGTGTTTGGTGCGGTTTATGGGCTGAGCGGCATCATCGGGCCGTATTTTTTCAAAAATGATGCCGGTCAGCCAGTTACTGTGAATGGTGTTCGCTATCGTGAGATGATAACGAAATTTGCATGTCCTGTGCCTCGTTTCTGTAAGGAATGTGAGAACTTTTCGAGTCGAGAAAATTGTTATCATTCTGAGACACACAGGGTGAGTAAGAAAAAAACTGTATTTGTTGATATTTTTTGTAAGTTTGTATAAGTTCTTATGTGAGTAACCCTGTGTAAAATAGGACAACCAATATAATTATTTAGTTTATCTCGATGCGAGAACTTCTCACAAGTTACAGAAATGGTGTACTGAATCGGAAGATATGGATGTGAACTATATGTGGTTTCAACAGGACTTGCCACACATCTAACGAAACAATGGCTCTTTTGAGCGACAAATTCAATGGCCGTGTTATCTCATATGGTAGCGATGTCAATTGGCCGCCAAGATCATGTGATTTGACACCGTTGGACTTCTTTCTTTGTTATTATTTGAAAGAAAAGGTGTACGTCGATAAGCCAGCAATAATTCAAAAGCTAAAGGACGAGATAATTCGGCACATTAATGGCATAGAACCTCAATTATGCCTCAGAGTCATCGAAAATTTGGACCATTGGATAGCGGTGTGCCGCCCAGGTCACGGCGGCCATTAGCCGATATTTTAATCCATACATAATTGAAAGAAATGACAATAATTTTTTTAAATAATTTAAGTTTTATTCAAAATCAACGTCGGCCCTTAAAGTTTAACCCCTCTTTATTAGTTAGCAGAGACAGAGAGAGAGAGAGAGAGAGAGAGCTATCACTCCCACGAACCTTTTATCCAAGTCAAAGAACCATATTGAAACGGAGGTAATGTGAACTACACAGTTCGAATGCGGAGACGCTGTGGATGTTATATTGCATTTACAATGGCATCGATAAGACTTTCAACTTAATTTAAAAAAAAATTGGTTTTATTCAAATTCAAGACCCTTTAATTATTGTTATATCTCAAAAGAACTTCTACGTCTGCTTTCCTATTTCGTTGTTCCCTGCTCTTTGCTGCCTTTTAAGGCTCAGTTAGCCGACTGTAATGTAATGTAACTGCAACAGTAAGAAACAGCTGATCGATTTTGTTATGTGAAAAGTAATGAAAATGGTTATAGGGATGTAATGTAACGTAACCTACTTTTCATATAGAAATATCGATCAGGTGTTTTCTAATTTACAGTTACATTACATTACAGTCGGCTAACTGAGCCATTAAGCTTTTCTTTTCCTTTATGCAATTTCTGCTTCTTTTTCTCTTTCATCTTCCTACTCGGTGCACAAATTGCTGCCGTTGCTATTGCTGATATATGTTGTTGTTGCTGTTGCTGTTGCTGCCAGTACTCTACACGTGCCATTTTTGTTGGTGGAAAAGGAAGGAAAAAGAAATGAAATCGTTAAACTGATTCTCTGTTTTTGTTCATTTTCTTAAATTCTATTGTAATTTCTATGCTCTTGTGCATGTTTGTATTGGGCTAGGAGATTTAATTTCATTTTACTCTTTATTCAAACATTTGAGTATTTATGAATGTGTTGTTCTCTGTGAGTTGCTTGTAAAGTTGAGCAGTTTTTTTTTGGGTGGGGGGGGGGTGGGTAGGGAGCCACTGGATGCATTATTTTTGTTTATGTTTTGATTTTTTTTCCTTCAGTGCTGCGCTCAGTTAAATGAGGCTGATGCAAGAGAGTCAGCCAGTCAGTCGCATTTGTGTGTGTGTGTTTGTGTTACGTTTGATTTTTGTTTAATTCGCTTTTATTGTATCTTCGTGGAAGAGCATAAAGTTTTGAATTTTACAGATTTCTTTCTCTACATGTTTGGCGATTGTGTGTGAGCTTTAAATATTGTTTGTTGTGTATCTGCAAACGATTTTGTCGGCTTTCGCAGTTATCGTTTGCCATTCATTGAAAACGGCCGCATCCGTTGATAGAAAAGAAATATTCAATATACCTAGATAGAAATTTTTTTCAAACAAAATTTTTTCAACCGATTTTTTTTCACATACCTACAAATTTTTTTCAAACAAAAATATATGTAAAAAATTAAACATTCAATACATACAGATATTAACAAGTTTGTGTAATAAATTTAAAAAGAATATACATATATTATTTCGCTTAAAATTTATCTTTTAAAAGTAACGGATATTATTTGACATTTCTTAGGAACAAGTGTTTGTTTTATTTTTTATTTTTTTTAATAATTATCGTTCTTTTTTATGGAGTTTATTTTAAGTTATGATTGAAATAAAAGATTAAAATCAACAAAACAAAAATAAATAAAAATAAAATTTAAAAAAAGAAGAGCTATAAAGAATTTTAAACAAAAATAAAATAAAAAAGTGCAGTTGAATGGACTCCATATTTAATGCTGATTTGCATCCAATTCAAGCATTCAGTCTGGCATATAATTTTGAAATATGTATATACATACAGACAGTAACAACAAAAAAGCAAGTGCAAAGTATTAAATAAATATATGTACAACAAAAGTTAAATAAATAAAATTTGTATAAATTTACAAAATAGCTACATACACACACTCATGCACAGTTGCGAGTGCGTTATTTCCCCCAAACCAAAATAAATTTAAAAAAAAAATAAAATACAGATATTTAAGCTTAAAAAAGTAATAAAAATATAATAAAAATCCCAAAAAGGCTGCATATTAAAAATAACAAATTAAGAGAGAAAAAAGGAAAAAATTAAAGTTTTTGACGTGTTGTGCATTTTAAAATATTTTGAAAAATATAAAACAAAAATATTAAAGAACTTCATACCAGCAAAATTTTCAACAACTTTTAAAACCATCAACAGGAAAAAAAAGTATAACAAAAACTCCTAAAACGAGGCAAGCATTCATTTTCATTTAGAGGCAACAACAAAAATCAACAGGATTTGAATTCCTCGTTTAAACTTTTGGAGCTTATACTCAACGATTTTCTGCATCTTCTACATTTTAATGGTAAATTGTAAGCAAATTTTCTTTTATATTGTATATTTTTTCTTCAGTTTTATTTTTTATTTTTTTTATTAATCTAATTTTAAGTCTTTATTATTGTGCAAGCAAAAAACAAACAAAAAAGAATCAAGGCAGTGAGGTCTACTAAGTGCTTTTTGTTGTAACTTTCAGTTTAATAAAGAAAATCATTGATATTATTTAGGGAGGAATGAAAGAGATTTTAATTACAATGGTTAACGAAATAATATACATATTTAATTGAATAAATATTTTGACATTGTATTAGAATTAATTTTCTTTAGGGTGGAACAGCCAATATTAATAGTTAAAAAAATTTTGAGGGCATAAGTATGTAGTCAAGAGTATTGTATATATTTATATATACCGGTGGCAAAATGGAGTACTAGCTTAACTCGAACGTTTCAGATTTTGAGTAGATCTTATCTTGGATCAGTAAAGCTTTCTTTCCATGCTGAAAAATATTTCATTTTCTAAAAGTGAAAATTTTTTCGACGGGATTTCGAGTACACTCAGCGCAAGGTCCTTAAAAATACATATTGATGGACTGTTTTGGGAGATCAAATGACTCCAATTGCTGTCGATTAATTATATAAATTCTTAAACAAAAGTTTAATTGATTCAATTACATTTTTAATTGATTTTTGTTTTTTTTTTCAACTAAACGTGTTAACTGCCGGAAATTTTTTTCTCTAGATTTTTTGCAAAAGACTAATACCCTAATTCTGTTCGACGATTGTGCCGTCTTGTCCATGGACGGAAAGAAGCCGCAGTTGTGAGTCTTTAAAACAATTATTATTTATTATCTATGCTAGAAGGTTCGTGTATTTGCTTTATGATTTTGTTCTAAACACTATACCCAATACATATTTTTGCATATATTTTTCAAAGTATTGTATAATACTTTCATTTAATTTTTATATTTTAAAAACATGGTAATAATATTTTTTATTTTTCATTATCAAAGACAACAACAATTTTTGAAGAAAATAATTTAGAGAATTCAAAAACAAGAACTCAAAAGTATTTTCAAATAAAAACGTCCTAAATCCTCTCACTGAAAAGTGAAAATTTGTCATGCGGTATGGAATCCATTTAATTTATTATATAAATTTATATTTTATACCTTTGTTAAATGTTATTTAATGAAGACCATTAAAATTTGGATAGTTCTTATTAAATTGAATGTATAAGAACAAGAATATGAAGTTCTTTTTCATACAAATTTTTTCATATTTCATTTTGAATTCATTATAAATTTCACATATAATCTTGTTGCAAATATTTGTATTCGCGATTATCAAAGTTTGACACACGGCACATCACTAGTACACATATACACATATCAAATCTCAAGATCTTGTCCAAATTATGGAGCTATTACTCTTAAATTAAAGCTTTTTATCTCAGAATTAAGGCTTCAGCAAGAAAATCTTATGTTAATTTAATTATCATTTTTCGAACTTCATTTGTTTCTATATTTATAATTTGAACAGGCTAAAGTTCGTATCGCGTTTTAAGCCAAATTACATGTGATAATTATTAATGAACAAATAACACCACCACAGCACCACTTTGAACTTTAGCCTGTTCAAATTGTGAATATAGAAGAAAATCGTATGTCTGAAGCAGAGGCAAGAGCAAAAGTTAAAAAAAATTACATTTGACAATATACATATAATGTTATAGTTTGAATTTGGGTCTCATTTTTACAGATGGCATCTAATTTTACTGTGCTATGATATTTATTAAGGTGAATTTAATAAGATCAACTCATTTTGATATGAAATGCAGCACTGCAGAAAAACATGCCTGTTTGCTAGTTTAAATTTTCTTTTGACAAACAATTTACGAAAGCTTTCGTTTGATTTTGATTGTAGAAAATCCAGCAGCTGATACTTATCGGCTCAAATAAGTTGACCTGATATGAATTCGCATTAATATTTGCCATAAAAATTAATTTTCAACAATCAATGAAGCGATACAAACCTCAAATAAACTTTTTACGAAAACAGGGATCGGATTTCGAAATTTTCACCAATTTCAGTGTTCACGATTCAGCGCACTTTTCCACTGAAAAATTTTGACGCTAGTGTTCACTGTAAGGCCGGGTTTACATCTGTGTGCCATATGACCAAAAAATCGTAACCACTAATTACTAATGAAAAACTGTTTAGACATGTATTAATTGATTTAAACAGTTTCCACTCATGTTGGATTCTATAAAATTGTCTATTACTTATGTATGAAACTGTTAAACTTAATAAATCTGTGGCAAAAAGGAAAAAGTGCTTAAGTCAAGATAAGCTGATTTTGAGTTAATGATACCTCTGTAATCTGCATATTCGAAAGTACATCTGGTCAAAATCTCAATTAATTTCTGTGATTTTTCAGGAAGTTATAGCACTAGGACTTGCGACTTATCTTTTTTAGACTTCTAATCTCATTTGGAATAATAGCTTAATTGAGGTTATACTTTGGTATGATTCAACTTAAATTTATTACTTATAGTATGTAGAACGATGTTTGCTTAAAAAAATAAAGTTAAACAGAGTATTTCGCAATTTAACTGCAAAAGAAAAAATTTTCTAAAAATCGACTTCAACGCTTAAAAGTGCTCTCCTGCAAAACAGTAAAATATGACTTAAACACTTTTTCCTTATTGCCACAGAAATATGTACGTATCTGAATAGAACAGTGTTTTATTTGTAATTAGTGGTTACGCTTTTTTTGGGCACATGCCTAACTGTCAAAATAATTCATTCTCACCGTTGCGGACACACAAATCAACAAGTGGACACTGAAAATGGTGAACATTTTAAATCTCGTCGTTGCGGAAATTTGTTCCTGGAGCCAAAGCACTTTCTTTCATTTATAAAAAAAATGACATTCAGTTCAAATTATGACATTATTTTTAAATACAAGAAATTGGGCTGGATATTTACAAATTCCGGAATATATTTATTATATCGTATACAGGCTTCTTACATATGCACATGCATACATATATACATACATATGCACATGCATGTATTTTTATATGATATTATTGGCTTAGGTTCTAGTTTTTTCTTTTTTTTTGCCCCCTTTAAAATTCAAAAGAGTTGACATCACTTACTTGCTTACTAGCACATAGTTACAACAACAACTGTTGCTTTTTTAGAACAAACAAACATGGGCATGTCATTACAGCCCCGTTCTTTTCATCTCTATACCTTTCAATTTACTAGTTGTAGATGTTGTTGTTGCTGCCTTTGCTGCTGCTACCTCTTCTTCATCATTCTTCGTGCTTTGTCAATCCAAATGCTCTACTTAACTAACTAAGCATAACACACATAGAGCAAAAAGAAGAACAAAAATTATACATATGTACATACAAATCAACATAAAAAGCAACAACAAAATACCTTCATTTATTCTCTAGCAGGTTTTTTGCTATTTATTGCCGTCGTATTCTTTCAAATAAAAAAAAATCTAAAATTTTATATCCTTCTTCTTGGGTTGGCCTTTATAGGCTGTGCTCTGTTACAACAAAATTAAAAAAAAAAACACTTCAGCTGAAAGAGAAGTATAGCCCAGTACAAGGCCCACTAATAAGATCTTTCCAGGTGATAGGGAAGCTACTGTCACATAATTTGTGTTTGAGGATGCATTTTTGTATTCCATAGACTTTTTTAATAATACGCTAAAAAAAAACTAACTAAAACTTTGGAAAATTTTCTAAATTTGAGTAAAAAAAAAGTTGTCGTATGGCGCCAAAGCTGTTTTTTACTTGAAACCAGTAAAATATTTACTAAATTTCTAGTACATCAATAAACTAGTTTATAATAATTATATTTTCATATTTAAGTAAAATTTTTCTAAAATTAAGTAAAATTTTCCCATAAAATTCGGAGCTTTGCAAAAAAAAATTGTTTCATCTTTGATCTCAAATTTGGTCTGGTACTTTTTTATTTTTCATTAAATTCTATACCACATGGTATGTTTTTTATTATATATTCATATTATATTCTTAATTAATTCACCATACATACATATTAAGTCCTTGAGAGGAGACAAGTATTGAACCAGCAACCTTCTGACTGATAGGCAAGCACGCTAACCAATTGCCTTACAGGCAGCCTGAATAAGCATTGAAATTTTTGTGTTTTAAAATTTTATTTTATTTTCAAAAAAAAAAAAAAAATAAAATATTTCAAGTTCAAATATTCCTCGAAAATATGAAACATTTACTTAAATTTTTTGCTTAATGCAAATAAAAAAATATATTCTATAATTTAAAGCAAAAATACTTAAAACTGGTAAATATTTTTCTAAAATTTAGAATACCTTCTTATATCTTTCAAGTAAGTCAAATTTGATGAACTAATCAGGAGTGTCATTTCCTAAAATTTATTTTTTGATTTAAGATGAGATTGACTAGCTCTTAGGATGAAATTTCCCTAAGCTTTTAAACCATTTTCCAATTTTTGGTAAATATTTCCTTTAAGCCAGTAAACTTGTCCTTGAATGTGAGAATTTTTGTGTATGTATTTAAGGATATGAACTTTTTTTTTACTCATATTAAGTAATTTTTACTAGATTTTTATAAAAATTTACTTAAACTTAGAAAAAATTACTCCTGCCCTAATTGTGTTTGACGATTGTGCCGTCTTGTCTATGGACGGAAAAAAGACGCAGTTGTGATTCTTTAAAACAATTAATAGTAATAGTCTCTGCTAGAAGGTTCATGTATTTGCTTTATAATTTTATTCCAAACATTATATCCCACACATATTTTTTCATATATTTTTTCAAAATATTGTAAAATACTTTCATTTAATTTTTATATTTTTAAAACATGGTAATAATATTTTTATTTTTCATTATCAAAGACAACAATCATTTTTGAAGAAAATAATTTAGAGAATTAAAAAACAAGAACTCAAAAGTATTTTCAAACAAAAACGTCCTAAATCTTCTTACTGAATTAGGGCATTAAACTTAGAATTTTTTTTAATTTAAATTTAGAAACTTTTTTTTCCTTAATAATATTAATTAATATGTATTTTTTTGAGTGTACCTAACCAAAAAGAAAAGGCCTTTGTAGAAAATTCGTTTTACTTATACAACTACATTAACGTGCTTTGGCATATCACATTTAAGGTAGAAAATTTATTTTAATTCTGCTACAAGCAGAAGACGATTGAAAGATTCACTTGGTTAAGGAACTTTAAATCATAATAAAAAAAATGCATACAAAGTATTTTACAGGACCCCTGCAGGCAGATGTAATAGCTAAGACAATCTTTTCAAGTTTTTCAAGTTTAAGCTGAATGTTTCGCTGTACTCAAATAATTGAAATGCTCTAGAAAAGCCTCGTAAATTTACTTTATATAAATATTCTAAACAAACGCTAAATAACACTGTTGGCAAGACATTTGTTTCAGTTGTTTGTCTTGCCAACAATGTTGTTTAGCATTTGTTTTATAATATTTCGCTGTAGTAAAGCATTTGAAAAATCTCTTATGTCTTGAAAGGTCTTATAAATGGTCTTTTGCAGGACACTATTAAAGAGCCATGGAGATGATAAAATAAATAAGTGTAGCATCAATCACCAATTATACTTTAGCCCAATTCACAATCTTGTGCAAATGGTCTTGCATCGTTGCATGTGCAAAGTATAGTATATTGATACTCACCACTAGGAATTGTTAAGTGGTGAATATCAATATGCTATACTATTTTGCACATGCAACGATGCAAGACCATTTGCACAAGATTGTGAATTGGGCTTTTGTCTTCTTATTGTTTGTATCAAAGTATGTTGTTCAATAAAATGCAATAGCCCAATTGACAATAGCCAAATTCACAAAGTTGTGCAAATGGTCTTGCATCGTAGCATTTGCAAAATGGTTAGCATATTGATACTCACCACTTAACAATTCTTAGTGGTGGATAGTATCAATATACTATACCATTTTGCAAATTCTACGATGCAAGACCATTTGCACAAGTTTGTGAATTGGGCTAATCTTTGCATATGGTCTTGCATCGTAGCATGTGCAAAATGGTATTGTATATTGATACTCACCACTAAGAATTGTAAAGTGGTGAGTATCAATATATTATACCATTTTGCACATGCTACGGTGCAAGACCATATGCACAAGATTGTGAATTGGGCTAATATGTATTAGTTTTTTTTTTCGTTCACGTAATTTTCATCATTAACGAGAAACATAAAGAAACTGATATACATATATTTTTTTTGTCAAGCAGAGCTGTAGACGATCAAATAATAGGCCTTCAAATAATTTAGAAAATTTAAACTTTTTAATTTTCATTAATCAATGTCGCGCAACGAATACGTGTAGTCGAAAAAACACAACTTCACCCACAGCATTATCTGACTGATGATACATACTTAACACCAGCCTTTTAATATTTTTTTAATTTTTTAGTGTTGCACTAATTTTGTCTGTGAGTGTATTTTGGCTGGTGCTTTCAATTTAAAATTGTGCGCTTGCAAGCAGGTTACTTTCCCTTTGTTAATTCTTACGATTCCTGTGCATGCATGTTGTTGTTTTTGTTGTTCTTATTTCTTGTCTTGCCAACATCATACATACTTCCACTTACTACATTTTGTTTATTGTTGTTGTTGTGTTTTTGTTTTGTTTTTTTTTTTTTTTTTTTGTTAACATGTACAATACTCATTCGCAGTCGTATGCATGTTTGTAGGTTCGTTGCACCCTACAACAAAAATTTCATCGTTATTTACTGCGGCTGCTGCTATTGCTGCAGTCGTTGTTTTTGTTACTGTCGCTTGTTGTTTTTTTGTGATTGTTTTTTTATATATATGTATGTATGTATGTATGTATGTGTGTGTGTGTGTGTTTTCTTCTTTTACTTGAATTCAATTTTGTTTTTATTATAGTCGTCTAAAAAGAGGAACCAGTTTTTGTTTCTTAACGAGTGGAAAAATAAACTAACACAAATTAAAAAGAAAAAATTCTCGCTTTCTTTGTAAAAGCAGCATACTCATCATCAGCAACAAGCATCAACAATATAATATGCAGCAGTAACAACAAGCGGAGCATCATTATTATCATTATAATTAATAGCAACAACAGCAACAACAACAACAACAGCATTACCATCGTCATCATGTTCAATATCCTCGTTGTCATCAGTTTTGGTTTCATCGTCATCATCGCCATCAGCATCCTCATCAACAGCATCTTGTATGTGTGTATGTGTGTATGTGTGTACATTGCAATCTTGCAGTTCCTGTTACTCGACAATATTTGCTGGCAGTTGTTGTTACATACTGCTCATAATGATGTTGCTCGTTTTAGCATTAGGAGTGCATTAGAGAGTTATAAGGAAGTCATTTTTTTTTTGTTTTTTACTATGCAAGTTTTTTGTTTCTTCTGTTTTTTCGGTGTTTGTTAGAAAAATATTTAACACAAAAAAAAGGTTAAAAAACTTTTAAGGTTGTTACCACTCAAGTTGGTTGCTTCTGATATTGTTGTTGTTGTAGTAGTCTAGTTGTTAACTTGGTTTTAACATTTTTATTTTCATTCAGCACGTAGATGGCTTAAATACGTGTTCAGGTAGTTAAAAATCGAACTTGGATACTCTTAAAAATATATTTTTTTTTTTAAATTAAAAGATATGTATGTATGTATGTATGTATGTATTTTCCTGAAGAGGTTAAACAAGTTTATTACCTTCGGGTGGTCAAAAAATAACTATATTTTTATATACCTACAAAGAGATTTGAAGATGTTGAGAAAAATGTTTAACTAATGGTTTTCTTTAAGTAGGCAAACAAGACTCGTAGAGGGTTAAAATTTAAAAAAATATTTCTCTCAAGGTTTTAAGTAAAACTGCTGAATAAAATATAAAATATATCTGTGTATATTTATGTATGTATGTACATATATAAAATTGAAGTGTGTGTTTGTTCCTAACGCATGATCTCTGGAACTATAAGAGTTATGGAGGTGAAATTTTCAACACAGGTTCAAGTCAATACCCGGTAGGTTTTGTTTTTAATGTATGCAACAAGTGACCACAGTTTGGAGTAATTGGGAGTTAAAAAATAAATTATTGAGGGTACGATAACGTTTGTAAAACATAAAATGCAATCATATCAGGGTGTTTTTATGCCAATTCATAATACATAATTATATAACAATATATAAAAGGGGAGAATTTCTTACTTTTCCCCTTTTATAACACTCTCATGACGGAATAAAAATGGAATGTTCGAAAAATTTTAGGTCGATTATGTGTTGGGCTTGAAAAAACTATGAACTGACAAAAATAACAAAGTCTTGGTACTGGTTATGCTGTTGTGGTTAATTAAAAGAACATGTTAATAAATTATTTTTTTTTAAATTTACGTGTGAAACGACATAGAAAGGACCGTATTATTTTCGCTAGATGTCCGTCTGTCTGTCTGTCACAAGCTGTTTTCTCGAGAATCGTCAGAACAACGGACTTCATAGAATATGTAGAACTTTGGCCGCTTCAACAACCAAATATGTATATGACAATTAAAAGCTAAAGGGTGTTCTAAAACCAGCAACGAAACATGTTGAAATACTAATGTAATATACCGTTAAATAGATATAGACACTTGAACTTTTCAAAGTTAGTGTACTTTTACGCAGACTACACCAATTAACACTAATATTTAAATAATTCAAAATTAAAGGGTATTCTATCAGTTAATCTAAGTTTGACTATATAATTTTGAAATTTTGCTGTATCTTGGCAATCGTAAGAGGCAAACTCTTGAAATTTTCAAAAACGCTAAAACTAAAAAATTCCACAACTTAAAAAATGCCGAAACGAAAAATCGCCAAAACTGAAAACGCGCTTAAATGAAAAATTTCACAAAAAATAAAACAAACCGCTAAAATGAATTAAAAATATCAAAACTCAAAAAGTCATCAAAAAAGTAAAAATTCGCTAAAACGCCAAAACAAAAAAAAAGCTCACAAATATCAAAAAAAAAAAAAAAAAGCAATGTGAGTCCGATCACAGAGGAGATGTGTAAACATCTAGTAATGAAATTTTTTTTTAAGTTGGAAGTACTTATGCTTTTAGTATCTTTTTTTAAATTAATTAATTAAAAGTATCAAAACTTTCAATATTGTAAATACATATGAATTTGTTGGTTTTTGTTTGTTTTATTAAACTTATTTGGTTAGTAAACGGGCACACTGCAGTATATGTATATGTATTGCATTCAAAATTGCAGTAAGCAGTAAATTTACTGATTACTAAAAAAATTCAGTAAATTTTTACTGCTAATGAAATTTAATTTGCATTACCAGTAAAATCGTAGGGCCGTAGCAAGTGGCAAAGTTTTTTTCATTCAAATTTTGAAACTTTTGTATGAAAAACATTTAGCCACTTGGTAGAATTTCATTATGAATACGGGCATTACTGATTACTGAAAATTTAATGCACCTCATCATATAATATATCATTTAGGCAATTTATAAAAATTGTAGAAAAAAATTTTAGTAATCAGTAAAATTTTTTTTGTTTTTACTGAAACTTTAGTGGTACTTAAGTGCTCATCTATGGTAAATGCCTTTACTTTTACTTTTTAATTTTTAATTCCTGTTGTTCATCGTTTAGTTGTTGCTGTTCTTGTTGTTGTGTACGCATTGCAATTAAAATAAATTCAGTAAAGTGCGACTTTGACTCGCGCACATTCGATTTTGATAATTTTTTTTGATTTAGCTTTCTTAATTTTTTAAGTTTTTTCAGTTTAAACGATTTTTTCAGTTATATCGCTTTTTTCTCGTTTTGGCGTTTTTTCTCTTTTTGGGTTTTTTTCATTTTCGCAATTTTTTTTCATTTTCGCAATTTTTTTTTCATTTTGGCAATTTGTTTCTGTTTTTTTTTGGGTTTTTTCATTTTGGTGATTTTTTTCTGTTTTTGTTGTTGGTTTATTTAGGCGTTTTTTTTCATTTTGGCGATTTTTTCATATTGGCGATTTTTTTGTTTAAGGATTTTTTTCATTTTGGCAATTTTTGCGGTTTTTCGCGATTTATTTTAGTCCTAGAGATTTTTTTTAATTTGGTGCTTTTTTCGTTTTGGCGATTTTTTTATATTTGGCGATTTTATATTTTTTTTTGATTTTTTAGTTTTACCGTTTTTGAAAATTGCAAGAGTTTTGCTTCTACGGTTTCCAAGATACAGCAAGTTGTCAAAATTACATAGTCAAAATTGCATTAACTGATGGAACACCCATTGATTTAAATTTTTTAAATTTAGTGTTAATTGTTGTAGTCTGTATAAAAATACACTAACTTTTAAAATTTCAAGTGTATATATATATGTACATACAATTGTATGTATATTACATGGGATTTTAACATTTTTCGTTGCTCGTTTTGGAACACCCTTGAGTTTTTAACTCTCATGTATTTGTTGTTGTAGTGGCCAAATATCTACATATTGTGTCCAAATTTCAAGTCCGTAGCTCTTACGGTTCATTTTCACCTTTGGTGTACGGAAATATACAGAAAAATAACCGGCGTCGGCGCACCGTCGGCTTCGAGCCGGTCGACTTGTTTCTCTGCTTGGTATTGCTTCTTTCAAACACTAATACACTCATACATAGCTCACACCGATTTGGCAATGCAAAGCAAAAGCAAAAAGCAAAGAAATCTCAGCAAAGAAATCAAAGTCAAAAGATTTTTACCCCCCAGCGTATAGATGTTTACACAGCAAAAAAAAATAAAAAATCCCCAAAATCCGAAATTAATCGTCAAAACAAACAAAAACGCTAAAATTAAAAAAAAGCCAGACAATTTTTTTTAATATCTACATCAGTTAAGATATTTAATTATCATATGGCTGAAGTTCATATCGTAAATGTTTTTTTTTTATAGAGTGACACAAGTTTAAATTATAATAAAAAAGCAAGGAAGAATATTTTTTGAATATCAATGGGCGCATTCATAAGACGTAGCTGTTGAGCTCAACAGTTGTGAAACCGTTGGCAACTGTTGGCCCCAACAGTTACGTCTTAGAAACGGCTTGATGGATATAATTTAATCTTATATCTTTATTTTGGTACTTCGTCGCATTTGTAATGTAAAATTTAACAAATATTTGCTCCTGCCACCTAACAAATCAAATAAAAGATAAAGCTCTATTCGATCAGCTGTTCAGGCTGAGCACAACATGTTGACTATAGGTAGCGAAAAAATTTTATGATGGAAAATTACTCAACTGTTGAGTGGAGCGAAACTACTCAACTATGCGTTTCTAAGACAAACACTCAACGGTTGCACAGCAGCTACGTCTTATGAATGCACCCAATGAAATTGGTTTTATTGGAAAGAAAATTTTATGAAATTAATGTTTAAATATGATTTCTGCCACAACTGGTGCATAGAAGATGCAACCTACCCCCGTATTCTGTAACTCGCTAAAGCTTAAGCTAAATTCTATCGCTAAAATGCTGAACAAATAGAAAATTTTAAATTTTTTACGATAACATAAAACACTAACATTTCGGCGAACTATATCCCGATTTACCAATACTCGTTTGAAAGATCGAATACGGGGGCTGGAACACCAATTCAATTGTTCAATTGTTTGTGACTTATCGACGTAGACAAGTGACTTAACCCAAAGGAAATAATCAAATGGGTTTAAGGCACACGATTTTGGTGGCCAATTAATTGGGCCATTACGTGAAATTATTTTTTCATCAAAGGTTTTTTTGAATAAATCAATTATAGCGCCCGTTGTGTGGCTCCGTCCTGTTGGAATCACTATCAGCAAGATTAATGCCACGTAATTGAGGTACGAAAAATTTCGAATCATGTTCCTATACCGCTCACCATTGACAGTAACATTCTGACCATAATCGTTTTTGAACACATATGGGCCAATGACTCCGCCATAAAGGGCATCAAGCAGAAATTTTCTGTGGATTTAATGGTGTTTCGACAAAAGCTTTTGGATTTTCCTCACTCTAAATGCAAAAGTTTTGCTTATTTACGCACCCATTCAACGAGAAATGGACTTCATCGGAAAATAAAATTTTGAATGGAAATTCAAAATGACTTTGACAAATGAAATAATTATTTTGCTAAAAAATTTCAACAATTTTCCAGTGTTGCTCTGGTGTAGGTCGATTCATAATGAAATTTCAAAGCAAACTAAACTAAAAGCAACTCGTCAGCCCATTATTGGTTTGACCTACCGACCATTTAAAAAAAAAAATGAGTTAGCTATGGGGTATATATATTTCGAATATACACTTTCTGAATCCAAAAAGTGTTTCGTGAAATTAATTATAGTTTCTGAGATATTTAGCATTCATATTGCTCCATTTGAACTATTTTTAGATTTAATAAGTATTGTTTGGCTGTAAACGCCACTGTTTGGCTATTGCGTCAAATTATTCATACAAAAACGTACAAAATAAATTTAACTCTTGTTTTGCTTTATTTCCGTAATGTTATAAAAACAATTGGCACGACCGACGAACTTCGCATAGTTCGATGAACTTGCCTTCAAGAATTCGATCTACTCCAAATCTCTGCCTTCGTATGGATATATTTATTTGTAGTGTATGGATACCAAGTTATGCAAATATTAACTGCGGCAAAAATTACTTGCATAGTATGAAAAAAAATTGGATTGTGTACTTGAAATAAAAATTAATGCAAAAATCATATCAAGTCTTGAAATAAATAAAAGTCTCTTAAACTCTAAAAAAGGCAGAAATTTGAAATAAATCACACCTATTGCGAAAATCTTAAAAATTCGCAATGTTAAAAACAAGCCCAAAACTAAAATTTATCATTAACATTATGAAGAAATTTTTTAAATTTTAAGTCCTTAAATAAAAATAAATAAGGAAACCTAAAAACTTTGGAAAAATTACATTTTTCGCAAAAAAACAGAAATTCGTGAAAAATTGCAAAATTTTAAATCAGCCATAATTTTTATTACAAATCTCTAAAACTATAAGGAACGCTAAAAATTCCATAAAAACGCGAAAATGGCGAAAATTCGCGAGAAATTGTAAAGTCGGAAACAAGCCCTAAAATTGATTAGAAAAAAAAATAAAGTCGAAAAGAACGCGAAAATTCCTAAATGCATTGTAGAAATTACTCACACTGCAAGGAATAAAAAAACCTCAGAAAATTAGATCAATTGCACAAAAAATTGCTAACATCGCGGAAATTACAATGACTGGTAAGGGTTTTTTGTTTAGTTTTGAGGTCATCGTTAAACCGATCGACTTTTTTTATGGACAGCAGGAAAAATAAATTTGAAGCATAAATTTTCTTCTCAACAACAAGTTTCTCAATATACAGCAGTATACATATGCAGCACAAAAAGCTACTTTTTAAAAATAGATTATGAAAAGTGGCGTATGTGGCACAAAACAATATTTTTCTCTTTCAATAAAGTAATATTAACTTCTAACATTATTCATGAAAGTTCACGAAAATTTACACATTTCTTCTAAACATGTGTCGGAAACAATGGTGAAAATACAAAAAAATTATATCGGGTGTACCTTGAGAAAACTTCATGTAAACCTTCTTTGTCGTTTTTCTCCATTCTAACTTTTTGGCATATGCTCCAAACCAATAATGGGCTGACGAACTATCAGCTGTTGAATGGTTGCTCAAATAAAGCAGTGATGCCAACTCAAAGTTGTCACACTCTAAAGGTGCAATTAGACGTGCCATAGCTATAACCAAACCAAAATTAAATTGGTTTCTATGGTAATGGCTATGGCATTATGGCGAGTCATCTATAATCAAATACAGTGTTGCCCATAAGTTTGTTTCGAACGGCTGTTTTCTATTATACTGGTTATGACAAGTCTGATTGCACCTTAAAAAACACGCTTTATTACAAATTAAAGTCCTGCACAAGACCATTTATAAGACCTTTCAACACATGAGAGATTTTTCAAATGCTTTACTACAGCGAAATATTCTAAAATAAATGATAAACAACATTGTTGGCAAGACATTTGTTTCAGTTTTTTGGATGATTTTACATCTGGCATTTAGTGTGTGTCAATTGCCCAAAAAAGCGTAACCAACTAATTACTAATGAAAAACTGTTTGATTCAGACATATATATATATATATATATATATATATATATATATATATATATATATATATATATATATATATATATATATATATATTGATTTAAACAGTTTCCAATCATGTTGGATTCTAAAAAATTGTCTATTAGATAAGTGATTGAATCAAACTGTTTTTCATTAGTAATTAGTGGTTACGCTTTTTTTACGCTTGTGTGGCATTTGGCACACAGATGGAAACCCGGCCCTTGTCTTGCCAACAATGTTGTTTAGCATTTGTTTTATAATATTTCGCTGTAGTAAAGCATTTGAAAAATCTCTCATATCTTGAAAGGTCTTATAAATGGTCTGGTGCAGGACTCTATTACAAATGTAGTGTCCGTAGGGAACCCTTCGTGTGCGAGTCAAAGTTGCACTTTACTGAATTCAATTCATATATTTTTTTTTATTTTGTCACACAGTGCAATTAATAAAACTTGAAATGAAATTAATATTTTATCTGTGCTTTGCTAAGTATTTGTATTGTTGTTGCACAGTTTCAGCAAACATCCCATTATAAATGACAATATATGTAATATTGAACCTTATTGTACTATAAATTAGTTTTAAAAAGTTTTCTCTCTATTAATCTGTTGATGTCGCCACTTTCTTTTCCCACACGTCCATCTATTATCCCGCTCGCCCTTGTTTCTAGTCGCACACAATGATACAATTATACAATTTATAGTTAACGATGAGTCCATTCGAATCAATTTATTTTTGCGCTTGTTGGAAAAAAATTCATTAGTATGATTAATGTTGCAATTTGAACTAGAAGAAAATCTTGCAAAATTCATAAAGTTTGGAAAATGTTGCAATAGCACAAAAAAAATTTGTTACGCTGTAAATTTCTAGATTGAGTATGTATATGTATGTGTATTTTTGAAGTGGTTTTTGTTTTGTAAATTTATTCACCTTTCGGGGCCACCCCTGTTCGG
Source organism: Tachina grossa (assembly GCA_949987645.1). Classification (NCBI taxonomy): domain Eukaryota; kingdom Metazoa; phylum Arthropoda; class Insecta; order Diptera; family Tachinidae; genus Tachina; species Tachina grossa. Next base: position 29,742,736 of record OX465276.1, on the reverse strand, counting down.
GCGGCGCGCTGCTGCGCCCACTTCTGTTTGAAACTGACTTCATCTAAGCTTTAGTTTGTTAGATTAAAATCCAAAAAATTAGTTGCTATTTTTGTTGTTGTTTTTTTCTACATGTAGTTGAAGTCATTGCAGTGACGAAATGTGTGTTTCTGTGTTAGATTTTAGCCAAGTTACTAACGCAATTTCACAAAAAAAAAAAAAAAAAAAAAAATTTTGTTGTTTTTTTTCACTACAATTGCTTAAGAAGTTTTTGTTGCTTTAGCTGCTGTGTTATTCATTGTCTTCTTTGTAGTGTTTTTTTAGTTAAATTTTTGATTGCCGTTGTTGGTAGTTTTTTTTTTATCTTTTGTGTGTTGAACTATAGAATTTTTTTTTATATTATATTCAATTTTTTGTTTTTTTTTTATATTTTAGTAGGTACGAGTATTTTGTGTGTATTTTATGGTTTTTTTTTTGTTATTGTTGTTGGTTTCGCAAATAAAGCCAAGCGAAGCCTTGAACTCGCTGCTCATAGTTTATTGGCCGGTTTACTACGAATACCGTTGTTTTTAGTGTTGTTTCTTTTACTTCTCTCCTCTCTCAAGCGGTTTTTCGTTATGGTTTCACTAATATAAGTATAGGTATGTAGGTACTAGAGATGGGCGCGTGTCGAATTTTTCCAACACGACGCGACACGAACACGAACACGAATATCTAGACGCTCAACACGTACGAAACACGCACGCGAAAAATTTATAATGGGTATGGTATTGAAGATCAGAAAATTAAATTAATTTTTTTCAACAGTCGCTTTTCAAAATATGGCACCGAGTTGGCACTGCCAGCTGATACTATATTAGAGCTGCAAAACTATCGATAGTGACTTCATTCGATAGTTTCGATAGAATTTTTTGATGCCATCGATACTATCGATAGTTTTTGATTCTTAGAAACTTATCAATTGTGTATTTTTCTAATATAAAATCTTGAATTTTTTAATCATTCCATAAAGTAAAAAGAAACTTGATTTTTTTTAAACTTTTAGTTCCAATGTTTTTAATACACATATTCAACAAACATATATTCTTAGTTCTATAAAAAATAAACGAAAAAGCAAACAGATAGATGGATCAATAAAAAATAAATTAAAAAGGAATAAAATAAAATAAAATCTTTCATCATTACTTAAATTATTGCAGTTAGCTAAAAAGTATTGGTTTAACAGAAGGAGAAGCAAACTATTTAGCGTCACCTGTTATTTAAAAATAAAGAGCGGAGACAGTCCAGTAGCCATCAAATTTCTTCATGTGGGTGGCGTTGGCTGAAGTAGTTAGCACGTTGACTACAAAACTGAAGATCCTGGGTTCAATCCCTGTATCCGACAGTCATTAAAATAACAACACCACGCATTTTTCTGATGTGCATTAGAGTCCCTTTGCATCAGTTGTTGTAGGAAAGTTCAAGTGATGAAGGCATAGTCACTGGTCACTGAACTATGCCGACTTCAGCAGATGCTAATCCTAATGTAACATCAGAGCGCCCTCCTTCGTCGGTATTGTGTAGCAAAATCATCGGCGAAGTAAAATAACCAATAAAATTGCTACTAAACACAGCTTCAAAATTTAATACGCCTCATTTAACACCAGAAGGCGCTGCAACACTGCATTATTAAAAAGCGTGCAAAAAGCAGAGTTGTAAAAGAATGAAGCTTTCTTCTATCTCTTCCTTCACCACCTGTCTTCTATCACTATCCCTTTCCTAAAAGAAGGTAACACCTAGTAATAGTAGTAGGCATTAATTGCCTGGGTGTTACTTCTCTTTAAAAAAAAAAAAAAAAAAAAAAAAAAAAAAAAGTATCAAAGCCGTTGGTATATAATAATTGTACTTTTATGCAATTTGCATCTAGTAGATAAAAACTGACATCTTATGTTTAAACAAATCAAAACTAATTAATTTCTTTTCACATTTATATATGTAATGATAACCATTATTATAAAGGTTTACAGGCGGCGAAATTTGAATGTTGCATTTTTTATTATACAGTCGCCATCATTCCGTTTTTATTGACTTTGATTTTTGATCTTTTAGTAGCGTGTTCTTGTCGATAGTATCACTATCACAAAAAAATATATCGATAGTCTACTTAATATAAAACTATCGATGCTATCGATAGTACCATCGATAGTTTTGCAGCTCTATACTATATGCCATCACAGCTGATACAATAATCCCAATTTACACTATGCAAGTCTTATTGCTAAGCTGATTAGTTTGTTAGGGAAGAGATACGTTGGGAAAAGAAACGTTGCTGTTCCCCTCGTCTCTCTCTCCCTGAAACGAATCAGCTTAGCAATAATACTTGCATAGTGTGATTTGGGACATATCAACAAATATGCTGGTGTTATATATTTCACGATGAAATTTATTAATTTTTTTCTCTACTGGAAATTTATTCATACATATTTTACATCTTATGCATTAAACAGATTCACCACAGCAGGCTACCGACTACCAAATGGCAAGGATAGAATACACATGTTTATTACAGCTGCAAAACTATCGATAGTACTATCGATAGTATCGATAGTTTTGTTGTAAATGAAATATCGATAGTTTTTTCCACTATCGATACTATCGGCAAAAAAAACAAGTAATTAAAAGAGTAAAAATAATCGAAGTCAGTAAACAGTAGCAGCTTTGAAGCAAATTATCCGTAGTTGATTTAAGCTTTTTTACAGCGATGGAAAAGTTGGTACAATTGTATAATTTTAGCGCTATTTGAATGCCAAAAGTACCGTAGCACCGCAATGACCCATTTAGCACTACTGGAATCTCTTTATATTATATTACATGCCAAAATTGCATTAAAATATATTAACCCCCTTATGCAAAAAATAATGCGTGCTTGAAGTGTACATTAAAAAAAATTTCCATAGAAAAACCGGTTTTAACGTTCACTTATTTTTTTTTGCACAAGGGGGTTAATCTTTAGCTCGAAGGTATTAGAAAATTAAGTAAATCAAACGATGTTTTCCGGTACTTAAAGAATTGCTGGAGTAATGTTATTTATTCCAAAGTCATCTGCAAATGTGGAAATTTTATTTTCGTACCAAGGAGAGAAGCCGACTATTTGCATCGACTGTGAACAATCGAATAAAAAAAGGTTATAAACGTACTATATCGTAAATGTTACTTTTATATTCAGATCCCAGCAACTAATATTCTTTGTGCACCTTCTGGCGTTTTGTTAATTGATTTTTAGTTAATTAAAAAGTACAAGTATTAAAAAAATATAAATAAAGAATTAGATACAATCGTACTGAAAAAATTAAAATTTTTTTTGAAAGTTAGTACAATTTGTAAATATGACATCGCATCCCTGCTTCTGTATACATAAGTACTTAAATACATATGTATGTATATGAATTTATTTATAAATCCAAGTGTTATTCGATAAAAAGTAGTCACAAGTATCTTAATAAATTCAACATCGTCGACACAAAGATAAATTTTGGTGGTACTGATATCGCGACGGCCGCCAATCGTCTCTTACGATAAAACTTTACAGTTAGTGTCTTAAAAGTTATCATCAATTTTCGCATTTTGATAATTCTAAACCATAGGTAGGCCCATAAAATTTTAAGTTCAATAAAAAAGTATATTTTCGATAATATGCCCAACTTACGATAAAATCGAAAAAAAGGCTTGATATATTTTTATATACTAATGAAAATGTTGAGGATTCTGGATTTTTTTTTCGAGTCACATGTAGCTTATGTGGCAACTTTTATAAAACTATTCGATACTATCGATAGTATCGATAGTTTTACATAAAACTATCGAAACTATCGAGTGGAGCGACTATCGATAGTTTTGCAGCTCTAATGTTTATATGCGAATGATTCCTTTGAAGACAGCAAGGCAACAGGGCGACAGGTTGTTGTCTATTCTAATTTTGTCGTTGTACTACAATTAAACTAATTTCTATTTCTTTGGCTACAATGAGAAAATTCAGTGTTGGCAGTATAATACAAAATGTTGAATGAATGATTTTGGACAATTATTTCATATTATTTAACAGAAACAATATCCAAAAATTGATAGAAAGTACAAATTGATTCGTTTTTTTACTTCTACGTGAAATAAGTACATTTTAAAAGAGTAATTAATTTTTATAAATGCAAAATGAACTATGTATTTGTACTTGAATATCAGGTGCAGATGGTGCTGCTGCCATCTCCAAAATAATTAAGTAGCCGGCTACGAGGCGACAAATGCTGCTAGCGGTATTTGAAGTCATGTGTTCGTGTAGCTTGTTGTGGTGAATGTGTTTAATGCCTTAAATCGTTTCGTGTTGTCCATGTCAATTTTGCTCAACACGAAACGATACTCAGGGCTAATAAATCAGTGCAAGTTAATCTTTGTTTTTGGTTTAAAATGTGTTTAAACCAGCAAACCTATAAATCAGTGCAGTATTTAAACCATCTGTAAACGCATAAAATTGGGCGTTTAAACTACCAATACAGGCCATATGATTTTATTACTTAGAGACCATATGTTTTGCATTTAAAGAGCACTCAACTTTTTCCAAGCTTCTACTTTTTCTTCAAATCTTGTTCGATTTGTTTTCTTACACTCTATTGTTCTTTTACGCTATTCTACTCTGCCAAGAATATATATAATTTCTTTCTCAGTAAAATTTGGGTACTTTTCATTAAATTTTATTAAAGTTTTTGCCTTTTTGATTGTGCAAAGAACTGATAGCCTGCTGCAAAACAGCTGTTTTTTTGGCATTTATTCTAGTGCTGCCACAATATAATTTTTTTAACTACACATAAAGTATGGTTCACTGATTTACTCCTGTTGAGTTTAAACCACATACAAATTAAAGTTTAGTTCAACTAAACTAGCGTTTAAACTTTAACTGATTTATTAGCCCTCAGAAGCACGAAATCAGGGGGCAAATCGTCACGTCCGTGAACATACATTTCGTCACGTAAAAACACCATTTTCGAATTATGAAATACGTGCACATATTGAAATCCCATTCAGTTTATGCGATTGACGTATTAATTAATTTTTTTTCGTACGATTGCCGATACGAACACGTATGTAACGATTTGAACCCAGATTTTTTTTGTCACGAACACTTTGTGTTGAGTCGTGCCTGTACGTGTCACGGAACAAAAACACGACACGCGACCATCTCTATTATGTACATATATTTTTTTAAAGCTTTTAGTGATTGCTAATAAAAAAATTTTTATTATAATATTTTGTTGGCATTTTGTTTGTTATTTTTTTTTTTTTTTGGTATTTGTTTTTGTGTCTTCTGCTTTTGTTATCAAATTTAGGTATAATACTCGTAAATTAAAGGTGAAGCATTTGCTACAACTTCACCCACTGCTCTTTTGGCCTGATTTCAACACGAGCGAGCAAAGAAAGCTGGAGTAATTTCATAGAAAAAAAAACAAAAACTTATTAAATGTGATTAAATAGGTACATTTTCCAAAAAACAAAAATTAAGTTAGATAGGAAAAGTTTTGAATGTATGGCTATAGTGCAAAAATATTTATTAGACTTGATTAATCAAAAATATTTGAGTTCTTTAATCTGTCATTAGATAAAATACATATTTCGGTATATACATACATACATACACACAGTAATTTTTAATATTAATATCTACAAAAAAAAAAAAGAATAATTTAAAATTTTTTGGCAATGATGTTCATGTGTGTTTCATGTTAATTCAACATGATTTACAGTAAATTATACTTAAAGAAATATTTTTCTTCTGAAATAGCTTTTATGTCATGTTGCTAGTGCTGTTCAAATAAAAAATCATGTTGCATCAAAGTTATTTCAAGTTGAAGCAAAGTGAATTTGATACTGAAATAAGACATCGTCGGGCGGTTACTGGTTTGCCGCACAGAATATTAAGAATACATTATTATTGCGGCAGATAAGCAGGTGATTGGCCTACTGTATCCTGTTCTGATGATAGGGCTGCCATCTAAGCCAACAGACTGGCTGTGTAAATATCACCCAGCAAAAAATTACATTTTACCATTAGAACTACTTGTCATATAATGACTTACTTTTCCGATTGCCAAATTTCATTAGTCGCTTACAAATCACATTACATAAAATTTAAAAAATTATATACAAGTTGGGTAAATGAGGAGAATGATTCTGTCAGATTTAATAGTTCACATGAACAAGTTGCCAAATAAAAAAAGTAAGTACTTCTCAAGAATCGATTGTTAAAATCATTTTTTTCTGGGCACATTTATATAGCGAACCGCTTTTAATATAAACAGACATCAGCTTGCAGCCGCTCCAACCTCCAACTGGGAGATCAGACGCTGCAATCACCTGTCACGACTCGCCGATACTTGACGGTTGCTAAGAAAATCGCCCAGGGGCCACCACGAGGAGGGTCGTGAGTCGACTTGAAGTACAATTAATAAGGATCACTCTGGGTACACCAAATTGAACCGATTAAAAGTTTTGCCTTATCATCATTCTACCCCCCGACCCCTATGCTCTTTGTGGTAACGAGGGGAACCTAGATACACATATAAACCAGTAACCACCGTATGACATGTTAACTCAAAGTTATTTCAACTTGAAGCAACATGAATTCAATTTAATAAAGTCATTATATGAGACACTTTAAATTTAATTTAAATATAATGAATTTTAATTTTAATTTAAAGTAGACATGGGCGCTGATGAAGTCAGTGGCTGCACAGAAATATATCGGTGTTTCCCCCAGTTAACAAAGTCTAGTTTAATTTTTCGTCCCTTCTTTAGAATCTTACATTAATTGATAAAAATCTTTCATTCAACAAGAATTGAAAATATTGAACTTAAGCCTGATTAATAAATTATTTCTGATTAAAATTGTTATTACATTTTATTATAATTATTGACTGTATTTGCACAGACATCAGCAAAACGATTGTGTATTGAGGCGTCACATAACATGTGATTAATCTGCAATACTTCTTTTTTTTTTTATTACGTCACTTATATCAGACGAATATGTGCAGAATTTTTCATTATATCTTCAAATTAAATCGACTTTCGAACCAGCTATGAAGCTTTCAATACAACAGATTGAAGAATGAATTAAGTTTGTACCCAATTTTTAATTTAAAACTAACTTAAATTAATAGAATAATAATAAAGAACCAACGAGAATGGCAAGACTGTTTTAAATTTTGAAATGGTAAAATTGAGCTTTCATTACAAAAAAATCTTTCAGAAAATTGTAATATGATGAATCAAAACGATTCACATATTCCCTTTGCAATAAAAGCTGATTACACTGGAAAAAAAAGTTTTACATAAATTCAACGAACTCGCATTCATTTAATTTAAATTCATTGAAATTCAACGTACTATACGTTGGTTCAAAAAAATATTGCTTGAAATTCAACGTAAAATTTTATGTAGATATGAACTGAACGTTGAAACCATTCCTTGATATTATTCGTTGAATTTAACAACGAACTAGTTTATTGATTTAACGTATAATACGTTCAACTTAAGGAACACGTTCTTTCTTATATAAATAAAAAGAAAAAAGTTTAATAATTTTCAATAAAGTGTACTTTGATTCAAAGAACCCGTTCATTGATTTTAAGTAATGTACGTTGAATTTGACTTCAAGAGCAAGAAGATGTTTTATTCAATGAACGAGTACTTTGATTCAAGGAACCACCATTTGAATTTTTGTTATACTTGGCTCAATTCAACCTACAAGTTCCTTGTTTTATAACGGGAAAAAACGTACTAAAAAGAAAAAAATAAACACAAAGCAATCAGTTGTTGTTCTTCGTTTAACAAATAAGTTTGTGTGCAAATTAAAGAAGAAAGTATGAAATAAAAAAAAGCAATGTGAGTCCGATCACAGAGGAGATGTGTAAACATCTAGTAATGAAATTTTTTTTTAAGTTGGAAGTACTTATGCTTTTAGTATCTTTTTTGAAATTAATTAATTAAAAGTATCAAAACTTTCAATATTGTAAATACATATGAATTTGTTGGTTTTTGTTTGTTTTATTAAACTTATTTGGTTAGTAAATGGGCACACTGCCGTATATGTATATGTACTACGTTCAAAATTGCAGTAAGCAGTAAATTTACTGATTACTAAAAAAATTCAGTAAATTTTTACTGCTAATGAAATTTAATTTGCATTACCAGTAAAATCGTAGGGCCGTAGCAAGTGGCAAAGTTTTTTCATTCAAATTTTGAAACTTTTGTATGAAAAACATTTAGCCATTTGGTAGAATTTCATTATGAATACGGGCATTACTGATTACTGAAAATTCAATGCACCTAATCATATAACAAATCATGTAGGCAATTCATTTAAATTGTAGAAAAAAATTTTAGTAATCAGTAAAAATTTTTTTGTTTTTACTGAAACTTTAGTGGTACTGCAGTGCTCATCTATGGTAAATGCCTTTACTTTTACTTTTTAATTTTTAATTCCTGTTGTTCATCGTTTAGTTGTTGCTGTTCTTGTTGTTGTGTACGCATTGCAATTAAAATAAATTCAGTGAAGTGCGACTTTGACTCGCGCACATTCGGTTTTGATCATTTTTTTTTTTGATTTAGCTTTCTTAATTTTAAGTTTAAGTTTTTTCAGTTTAAACGATTTTTTTTTCAGTTATATCGCTTTTTTCTCGTTTTGGCGTTTTTTTCTCTTTTTGGGTTTTTTTAATTTTCGCAATTTTTTTCATTTTGGATATTTTTTCATTTTGGCGATTTTTTTCTGTTTTTTTGGGGTTTTTTCATTTTGGCGATTTTTTTCTTTTTTTTTGGGGTTTTTTTATTTAGGCGATTTTTTTCATTTTGGCGATTTTTTCATATTGGCGATTTTTTTGTTTAAGGATTTTTTTCATTTTGGCGATTTTTGCGGTTTTTTGCGATTTATTTTAGGCCTAGAGATTTTTTTTTAATTTGGTGCTTTTTTCGTTTTGGCGATTTTTTATATTTGGCGATTTTATATTTTTTTGATTTTTTAGTTTTACCGTTTTCGAAAATTTCAAGAGTTTTGCTCCTACGATTTCCAAGATACAGCAAGTTGTTAAAATTACAAAGTCAAAATTGCATTAACTGATGGAACACCCATTGATTTAAATTTTTTAAATTTAGTGTTAATTGTTGTAGTCTGTATAAAAATACACTAACTTTTAAAATTTCAAGTGTATATATGTACATACAATTGTATGTATATTACATGGGATTTTAACATTTTTCGTTGCTCCCCTCTAGTCAACTTAGAACCATATGTCTCTATGTCAATACTCTTTCTCCAGCGACAATTGCACTAGTTAAAATGTCGTCAACTTTCCTTTTATGCGCGAGTAGAGATACGTTAGAGACGACAGTTCTAGTATATTGCTGGTGATATTGTCAATGAACGCGTCAATAGTTTGTTTTTCTTTTTTATTATGTTGTGCAATAATATTAAATAAATATATGTAGACGAGGGTCACTAAAATCTACGAGTGAATCTCCGTATAGTCGTAAAAGAACTACCTTCTCAATAGTGCTAAAGTCTACTGATAGATTTTGAATGACAACCCTATGTTATTTGTCAATAGGCATTTGCATTGGCTGGAGTACACCTAGTCAGTAGCACTACCACAGAATACACAGAAGTGAAGAAAGTGACAGGTAAAAAAAGCTCCAATCAGGTTTTTGTTAAAATTCGTGGAATAAAGAGAAAAGCATAGTGTATTTGATACTGTAGTGCATTACTACTTACCAATTAACACAGCTAATAAAAAGGTCTGTTCCAGATGCATAACAAAACAGTCCGAACTTGTACAAAGTTATCCAAAAGCGTTCCAGATAGCAAATTTCGTGCAGTTTTGAGAGCGAATGAGAGAGTAATTTTTTCCATTTCCTGTACAAACTAGTACGAACTTTTTCTTCTGGGTAAGTTCGGACAAGAATTAAATAATCAGCTGTTTTTTGTTTACATATCGAACTGAAAAACTAACCAGAAAGTTTGCAAATATAGGAAAAAAAGTATTTGCATACAAATTTATTAAAAATCAAAATGGAAGGTTTTTTGAACAAAGTTGAAGTTGTAAGTACATTTGTACACATTTCCCTATTTATTTAATATAAAAAATGCTGTTTTTAAATAATTTACTTTTTAGAACTCATTTTCATTTGATTTTTAAAGCTGTTGCCAATGATGCAAAACTTTTGTTTTCATAATGTTATGCGTTTTAAGCGACTAAAATCACTTAAATTAAATTTAATTTAAAAAGTAAGCAGCACTAGTATGTTAAGATGGGCAATTATGTTTTTTGCGTTCCAGCAATTTTGGATAACTTTTGCATATTCAGAGAGTAATTTTCTTTTTACTCTCATTAGTCCGAACTTGTACGAAATCTTGTGGAACACACCTAAAATTTATTGCACTAGAAAGACGTAGAAAAACAAAAACGACCACAAAATTTGAGGGAAAACGAGACAAACAGAAAAATACCCGTATCTTCCGTCTCGTGACACTTCTGTATGTTTTTTGGCACTATTGACAATGTCACAAGAAAATCACTATAATTTTACTATTGACAACGAGAGGGATATATCAATATTGTAGACTAGAGCCCTTAAAATTTACTAGTGAATCTTTGGTGCCAATATCTCCATGTGGTCCCGAAAGAGGTACTAAGTCAGTAGTGCTATAGTCTAGTGGTGGATTTTCAATGACAAGCTAATGTTAAATGTCAATAGATGATACCATTGGCTGGGGTACACCTGGTCAATAGTGCTACTGACAACGTCACTAGTAAATCACCACAATTTCACTATTCGCACCTTCTGCAGGGTCGTTTTGGAACACCCTTTAGTTTTTAACTCTCATGTATTTGTTGTTGTAGTGTCCAAATGTCTACACATTGTGTCCAAATTTCAAGTCCGTAGCTCTTACGGTTCATTTTCACCTTTGGTGTACGGAAATATACAGAAAAATAACCGGCGTCGGCGCACCGTCGGCTTCGAGGCGGTCGACTTGTTTGCCTGCTTGGTATTGCTTCTTTCAAACACTAATACACTCATACATAGCTCACACCGATTTGACAATGCTGTGAAAGAAAAGCAAAGAAATCTCAGCAAAGAAATCTCAGCAAAGAAATCAAAGTCAAAAGATTTTTACCCCCTAGCGTATAGATGTTTACACATCAAAAAGTGCTAAAAAGTAAGTTAATAATTAAGAAGTGATTATAATTAATTTTCATTGCAAAAATAAATATAGTTATATAATATCCCGAATATCAAGAACACATTCTTCTGACATTATTGTTTCCAATTCTCAAGTTTTATGTAAGTAATTATTTTGGATGCTATTTAGATAGTTTACTTTTATACATATACATACTATACATATTTATTTATGTTAATTTTGAAGATTCGGAACCAACAAAGTGATTTGCATTAGGAGCCTCAGATATGACAATTCGAGTGCAGAGGAATTCAATAGAACTTGGCAGACATGCTGCAATTTTAGAATTAAAGAAGTAAACCAAGCTTCCACATTAGCCGAAGTTTTTAAAAGATGGCCCGGGTAATAAGAAACCGAGTAGATTGCGATATGTGGGTATACAAATCTGTAGTGTTTTATACTTTAGTATTTATTGCAAAATAAATATTTATAACTATATTGCAGATTAACAAGGACTTTGGCGTTGCTTTTGGGGAAATGTGAAGGAGTTTTCTTTAACTGGCCAGAACGGTTCGATATTAACCCTTTATAAAGCTTTAATAATTTTTATAAATAAGGCAGTAATAATTTAGTAGACTATGATACTATCATAAGCAAATTTTTTTATGTAAATACATACTTACTTACTTATATACAAATGTAAATTATTTCTTATTATAGGAAATTTTAAATAAAATACTCAATTTAATATAAACTTGTCTATTATTATATTGATTAAAATGAAATTTTGAATGTATAGGTGCATTGGGTCAAGGAATGAATTCATAAAAATCAATGAATACGTTCATTGGGTCAATGAATAGGTTCCTTAAAGTCAAGGAACTATTTCATTAAATTCAAAGTATAAATATATAGTTTTAATGAATTTACGTAATATTTCAACGTATGGATTCTTAACTTCAACGAACTGGTACGTTGAATTCAACAAGCCAATGATTGGCATACGTTGAATTCAATGAACATGCTCCTTAGGTGAAAAATAAGGAATAAATTCGTTGAATCAGTGTAGTTATATAAGTTCAGTGTATGTATATAAAGCAGAAATCTACATCAACTGACACCACAGTGGACCAAACACGAAAGAAAGCTGACGATGTAGGTAAAGGGACCTTCGAAAACAGCTAATTGTTCCGTTCTACTAAGTGTTTGTTAGAATATTTACAATTAACTTTGGTGTTATTTGTTCATTAATAATTATCACATGTAATTTGGCTTACACAGCGATACGAATTTTAGACTAATAAAGTCGTAAATATAGAAGCAAATGAAGTTCAAATAATAATAATAATCCTAACTTGATTTTTTTTTTAAGAGAAATAACACTCAGACAACGAATGCTTACTGCTATTACTATGCTATTAGAGAAGACAGGTGGTGAATGAAGAGATAAAGGAAGGCTGCATTCTATTACAACTCTGCTTTATTTTACACTTTTTTTTATTAAAGCAGTGTTGCAGCGCCTCTCGTTTCAATTAGGCGTATTAAATTTTTTGAACCTGTGTTTAATAGCCATTTTAATGGTAATGTTACTTCGCTGATGATTTTCCTACGCAATACCGATGAAGGAGGACCCTCTGATGTTAACATTAGCATTAGCATCCGCTAAAGCCGCTGTAATCCACTAACTAGTGTGTATGCCTTCATCTCTTATAAACTTTCCTACAACAACTGGTACAAAAGGACACTAATGCATAAGAGAAAAATGCGTGCTGTGCTATTGTTATATTTTCATGACTATCCGAGAACGGGCTCGAAAGCAGGACTTTTGGTTTTGTAGTCCATGTGCTAGCTACTTCAGTCAACGCCACCCTCATTTACAATTCAAACAGTTTGCAACAACCACCATTAAATTGAAATAAATATTTTTTTTATCTATTTATTCTTCTTCTGCCTTAAAATCTAGTTTATTGCTCTAAAACATTTTTATTATTTTTGGCCTTAATCGTAATATCTTTTTTTTTTTTTAATTTCCTTCCATTCGTGCAGACAACTTTGAGTAGATGCAATAAGGCAAAAAAATTAACATATTTTGTTTATAATACAGTGACCGATATATTTTGCAATCAGAGCAGCAATTATAAATTCTTTTGGTCTTTATTATACACGACACAAATGAAATATGCATTTAATAAATATTTATTCTATTGCACTGTAGTATTGGCGCATTAAAAACTTTATTACTCATAAATATTTGGGATAAACAAATCATTCACAATTTCATACGAAAACAATATTCAAAAGAGGCACATAAACTTTTTATGTTATTTATGCAGGTATGTACCTGGAATAAAAAATTATATATAAATGTGTTAAAAATAGCAACAAACAATGTTCTGCATTAAAAATATTTTTAATGTATCTACTAAAGTATTCGGTTTTAATTGATTTTTGAAATGTTGCCTTAAAGAATTAAAAAAAATAAAAATTAGCACGATACAAATTTTCTAATTTAATTTTTTTAATTAAAAAAATTCGTTGCTGATAAAGCTATGTACAGACGGTTGTCAGATCTTACAATATTGCCAGTAAAATGTGCTAAAAATTTCTTACAACCGTGTGAACTGGCAATTTTTGTCAGACGACGTTGCCAGAAAAAGCATTGTCAGTCCATTGCAAGACTAGCAACTGACAACATATTGTCAGACATCTTATAATCGTGTGAACACATTGTAAAATTATTGCCAGATATTTGTCAGACATTTTAATATTGTCAGATGTGCGAAGTTCATGCATCTGGCAATGGCGTCATTGTAAGATAATTCTTTATATGGGCAACACTGCACACGCTTGATTTTAAAGAAAAAGTTTATAATAAAAGATATGCAGACAAAATCATTGCAATTGCTTCTTTATGGTCCATAATAATTTATACTTTCACTTTTTACATTTAACACAAACACAAACGATAAATATTTAACAATTTCCAACAAATGGTTTAAGTCTGGCAACGCATAACAACAGATCGAACAATTTGTGCATATGACAACCGTGTGAACTGACAATTTTTCTACTGACGATTTTGTCAGATGAATTTATTGTCATACAACCGTCTAGCAATAAATTGTAAGATTTTCTGACATCCGTGTGAACTGACAAAAAATATTGTGCTGGCAATTTTCGATTGCCAGTACATTGTCAGCACATTGCCAGATCTGACAATATTGTAAGATCTGACAATCGTCAGTACATAGCTTAAGCAGGGGGCAAATTACGGCACTCGTTATCGAACGAAATTACGAAAAATTTCCATATAAATTCTATTGAAATATTTCGCAATTTCGTTCGATAACGAGTGCCGTAATTTGCCCCCAGCTCTTCAGCAACGAAATGCATCTAGACTTGCTAAACCAATAAAAAAATAAACTTTCAAAATTCGTATTCATTTTGATGCACGTTAAAAACAAATAAAATATTTAGACAAAAATAAATTTTTTCAAAAAATCTAAAAATGATATATAATTACAGAACTTAAGCTTTTCATCGAGATTTTATGGAGAAAATTTATGACCTTAAAAAAATTTGTTTTAAGTTGAAATTACGTTTTGTAATGATTTATATTTTTAAAATATTTTTTTGAGCTTTTCATCAAGATTTTACGGAGAAAATTTATGTACTTAAAAAAATTTTTTGATAAAAATTACTTTTTGTAATGATTAATTTTTTTTAAAAGTTTTTTTAAAAAAAAGTTATTGACCTTAAAAATATATTGGTACTTTTTCTAACATGTATTTACTTACCTTTGCAAAAATAATTTTTTTAATTTTTGACAAAAAGAATAAATAAAAAAATTAAGGAATAGGTACTTTTTGTAACAAGTATTTTTTAAGTACTTTTTGCAAAAAAGTATAAAGTAAATATATTTTTAATAATTTTCATTATAACGATATAAATTTTATGTGCGCTTTAGATCTCTAGGTCTCTTTTTTTAAATAGATAACAAATTCATTTAATTTTCTATATTTTATTATTTGCGGAAGAAGCTACACAAAATTGCAGCAAAATATAGACAATTAAATAAATTTGTTATCTATTATAAAAAAAAAAACAAAAGAGACCTAAAGCTTTAATAAAATTTATACATAATAAATAAAAAAAAGTCGAATAAATTATTCTAATACATATTTATTACTTTTCGCAAAAGGTGTAATACTTTTTGTTAAAAAAATATGCCAGAAATTGTAACAAATTTTATGGTATCATGAAATAAAGCCCAAGGAAATAACTTGGGCCTAAAAAATAAGGCCTAACTAATAATAAAACTAAAGAATTCTTAATTGAGTTTTATTTCATTTTATTTTGTCGTTTTATTTCATTGGGGATTATTTCATTTTTTATTTGGGTGTACTTTTTGCAAAAGGTACTTTTTCTCAAAGATACTTTTTGTCAAAGGTATTTCTTGTCAAATATGCTTTTCAAGGGAACTTTTCGTAAAAGGTATGTTTTGTAAAAGATACTTATTGTCCAAGATACTTGTTGTCAAAGGTATTTCTTATAAATGGTCAAATATGCTTTTTCTCAAAGGTACTTTTTGTAAAAGGTCCTTTTTGTAAAAAGTACTTTTTGTAAGAGGTACTTTTTGTCCAAGATACTTTTGTCATAGGTATTTCTTATAAATGGTACTTTTTGTCAAATATGCCTTTTGTCAAAGGTACCTTTTGTAAAAGGTACTTTTTTAAAAAATATTTTTTGTCGAAGATACTTTATGTCAGAGGTAATTTTTGTCTGGGGCACTTTTTGTTAAATATACTTTTTGTCAAAGGTTCTGTTTGTTAACCGCGCTTTTGGTAAAAAGTACTTCTTGAAAAATGTACTTTTTGTCAAATATAGTTTTTGTAAAAGGCACTTTTAATATAAGGTACTTTTTGTCAAAGGTACTTTTTGTTAACGATACTTTTTGTCAAATGTACTTTTTGTAAAATGTCCTTTTTGTAAAATTTACTGCTTGCAAAATGTACTTTTGGTAAAAGATACTTTTTAAAAAAGGTACCTTTTGTCAAAGACACTTTTAATAAAAGGCGGTTTTTGTATAAAGTACTTTTTGTTAAAAGTACTTTTTGAAATAGGTACTTTTTGCATAAAGTTCTTTTTGTAAAAGGTAGTTTTTGTAAAAGGTACATTTTGTAAAAGTTCATTTTGTCAAAAATACTTTTGGAAAAGGTACTTTTTGAAATAGCTACTTTTTTAAAGGTACTTTTTGAAATAGTTAATTTTTTAGAGGTACTTTTTGTAAAAAGTACTTTTTGAAATAGGTACTTTTTGTAAAGGTACTTTTTGTAAAAGGCACTTGTTATTTAAAGTACTTTTTGAAATAGTTGCTTTTTGTTAGTGGTACTTTATTTCAAAGATACTTTTTTTTTCAAAGGTACTTTTTGTAAAAGGTACTTTTTGTAAAGGGTACTTTTTGTAAAAAGTACGTTTTTCCAGAGATACTATTTGTCAAATGTACCTTTTGTAGAAGGTACTTTCTGAAAGATGTATTTTTTTCAAAGGCACTTTTTACAGAAAGGAAGTAGGAAGCTAATTTTTTCTTAAAAATATTTTTTTCTAAAAGGCAGTTTTTTGTGATAAGCCCCCTTTTGCAAAAAATACTTCTTGTAAACGTACTTTTTGAAAAAAAAAATGTAAAAAGTACTTTTTGCTACAGTAACATCTCCTAATAAGCACTTTTCTAAAGGTGTTTGATAAGGAACCTTTTTAGAACTGTGTAGTTTTGATAAGGCACTCTATTGGAAACTTAGTTTGTTTATACAGGGTGGGCCAAAAGAAACCAAGGGGTGTAAAAGTTTAATAACTTTTTTGTTTATTAACTTTTTTTTATTTTTTCTTTCAGATTATATAATATACAAAATGGAAATTTTTTTACACTAAGTATGAAAAATGATCTCTCTTAAATGACCACCGTTTTCAGCTTCGCACTGATGGGCTCTTTTTAGAGCATTTTCCATAACATCTTTCAAAACTTGTGGCTGTAGCGTTCGAATTTCTGCAACAATGTTTGCCTTGAGTTCAAGGATTGTCTATGGCTTGTTCACATACACTCGTTCCTTCAAAAAAACCCCAAAGAAAATAGTCGGGTGCTGTCAAATCTGGTGATCGCGCTGGCCAAATAATTTCCGAATTTCGAGAAATTATTCGCTCTCCAAAAATTTGACTTAAAAGTGCCATTGTGTCTCGGGCAGTATGGGCAGTGGCTCCGTCCTGCTGAAACCACATACCAGGTCTGTTTTCAAGAGCAGGACGTAAAAAATTTTCTATCATAAACCGATACCGCTCTCCATTTACGGTTACAGCACTTCCATCTTCATTCTCGAAGAAGTAGGGCCCAATGACATTTTCAGCTGTGATCCCACACCATACTGTACACCTGATGGGGTGCAATTGGCGTTGATGAATGGCTCTTGGATTTTGAGAACCCCAGAACCTACAGTTCTGCTTATTAACAAAGCCATTCAAATGAAAATGAGCTTCATCACTCATAATCAAATTTTCAATAAAGTTGATTTCATTTCTGGCCAACTCTTGAAATTTAACTGCAAAATTTAGACGTTGCCGATGATCTGCGGGTTTTAATTCTTGGACCAATTGCACCTTATATGGGTATAACTGTAAATCTTTTTTTAAAATGCGCCGTAGTGACGCACGAGACATTTCTAGCTGAGCAGAACGCCTTCTGCCAGATGTTTCTGGTGCTTCGTTAACACTTTGCTGTACTCGTTCAATATTTTCCGCAGTGCGACTTAAACGTGGTCTACCGGTTCGAGACAAATCTCTTACGCTGCCATGTTGGTGATGACGATTAACTAAGCAACGAATCATCGCTTCAGAGGGCGAAATTCTGACGTTAAAATGTCGACGATATGCTCTTTGCGTTAAAATAATTGATCTCTGGTTTAAATAATAAAATTCTATTGTTCTGGTTCTCTGTTCAGTTGTGAACCTCTCCATTATAAATTCTGAAAGTGTTGTCTACATAATCTGAAAGAAAAAATAAAAAAAATAATAAACAAAAAAGTTATTAAACTTTTACACCCCTTGGTTTCTTTTGGCCCACCCTGTAGAACAAACTTTTCGAAAGCTGTTTTTTCTAAATTATTATTTTTTTCGAGAAAATCTTTAAAATTTTTATTTTTTAAGAAAAAAATTCTTAAAAAAAATAAAAAAAAATACGTTTTGAAAAAATGCGTTTGTTATAATTTACTTTGTTTAAAGGTTATTTAATACATATATTTGTATGTACATATGTATATAAAATGCTTTTTAATTTTTTTCGGATCTTTGTTTTTTCAACTTAATAATATCGTGTTTCTATCTAATGAAAATTCATTATTTAACCTTTACTCATATTTTAATATCATAAAATTAGTGATTATTACAACAATTCAAACAAAAACAAGTGAAAATAATTGCCTTCACGTTAGACGGCAGGTGTAGCTAAACGTGGGTGGTTTTGAGAAACAAACTGAATAGATAAAAAAACTATTATTAAAACCAATAACAAACAGTTCACAGCAAGAACAAAACTATGCAAAATCATGTTAATAGCTTAATAAAGAGAAGCAGGGAAAGAGAACTCAAGAACTGTAAATCACTTAATTTTTTTTTTTTTTTTTTGTTAATAAAATGCAAAATTTATGCGCAAAAATTCAAATGAAATCAACAAATTAATATCAATATTCCAACAACTACACCCTCACGCATACAAATCAGAGATACAAAAACATAAAAATATACTATGGGATAGAGATAAATACGAGTAGTAGCCAGTGTGCACACTTCTACCGATATTCGGTAGATTCTACCGAATATGTTTGTGAATTTAACAATCTACCAATTCTACCGAACAAGGCCTGAAATCTACCGAATATTGTTATTTAGTAATTTAAGTCGATATATGTATGTGTAAATTGCCTATTTTGCCGCATAGCAGTGCGGCCGCAGAACGGTCATTTTCTGTCATGAAGTTTTAAATGCGCTTTTGAAACCTGTTTAGTTTGATACTCCTTGCACTTATCCTTTATATATGTAAGTACATCAATGTAAGCCATCAATTTGGCTTTAGAAGTCAGCACAGCACGATTGAACAAACGCATAGACTGGTCCAAGTTGTAAGAAGAACATTTGAAGAAAAGAAGTATTGTTCTGCTCTCTTTATTGATGTTTCTCAGGCATTTGATAAAGTATGGCACGAAGGCCTAGTTTTAAAATTGAAGACATATCTGACAATAAACATTCAAAAGCTTTTGGAAAGTTATATTATTGATAGGAAGTTCACTGTTGTGGAAGGAGAGTTCACGAGTGTGCCCGAATCTATATCTTCTGGTGTGCCCCAGGGTAGTATTCTGGGTCCTGTCTTGTATTTAATATATACTTGTGATATGCCTGTGAGCAATAATATCCATATTTCTACTTTTGCCGATGATACAGCCTGTATGAGTGTGCACGAAAACCCTTATGAGGCATCCCGCAATCTCCAGGAACATATCACTCAGCTGGAAATATGGTTGAACTTATGGAGAATTAAAGTCAATGAACAAAAGTGTGTCCATATAACGTTCACCCTAAGAAGAGATACTTGCTCCCCCATTCGAATCAACAATCATAATATTCCTCAACATTCCCAAGTGAAATATCTTGGTATACACCTTGATCGAAGACTTACATGGAAACATCATATTGACTCTAAGTTAACTCAGATGAAACTTAAGTTAACTCAAATATATTGGTTGATTGGCAGAAACTCAACACTCAGCTTAGACTGCAAACTTTTATTATACAAGTCGCTTTTGAAGCCAATATGGCGCTACGGAATTCAGTTATGGGGCACTGCTTCAGCTTCCAATGTCGAGAGAATCCAACGAAGGCAAAACAAAATTTTACGGCTAATGACATCGGCTCCATGGTACATCCAAAATTCTATTATACATCGTGATTTAAATATGCCACTAGTGACTGAAGAAATTGCAAAATACGCAGGCAAATATTTAACAAAACTCGAATCACATCCTAATCCGCTTGCTCGTAATATTTTGAACTTTACTGGACACATCCGCTTAAAAAAGAGGGACACACGGGCTCTTATACCTAACACTCCAGATGGAACTACTTGAAAATACTTCCCCCCCCCCCCCTTTTTTTTGATTATCACTACTAATGTATTATTTATAACTACCGCTAAGTTTATGTCCGACACTGGTCGGGCCTAATAATTTTTTTTTTATAGATTTAAGATTTGAATACTTATTGTTAGTTCATATATGAAGATACAATAAATAAATACATGCATTATAAAAAAAAAAAAAAAAAATATATTTTGTTATTTTTTATGTTTCTTTGAATTGTTATTTTTTAGGTTTCTCTAAATAAAAAAAAAAATTCTACCGAATTTCGTTCAAATCTACCGATTTTTTTGTCGATTCTACCGAAGTTTAAAAAAATTAAGTGTGCACACTACACTGGTACTAGCTCACACTACACTGATCTACTAACAACCACCTTCTGTTTTCTAGGTCTAATGAACTCAATTTTAAAATATTCCTCAAAATTGAAAACAAATAGTTTCATATTTGCTTAAATGGCGTACAAATAATTTGCGGAATTCTTTTAAATAAAATACAAAGAATCATCCTAAATTTTAGTCAATATCGAATGAAATTAAAAATTTTAGCCAATTCAATTACAAAGTGCAACAAAAACAGATACAAGATGCTTCATTACCAAAAATGCTTTAAGAGTTATTTGAGGAAATATGTATTAACATTTGAATTTGGTCGAAATGTCTATTTCATTCGTGTTCGTTCATAAGCAAATGTTTCTACGTTAATTTACTAAGAAAACAGTTTCCATTCTAGATAAAAAAAAACAAAAGATTATACATATCATTACCTTAATAAAGAAAGGCCGTAACTCATTATTTTTTTTAAATGGAAAATTTTTGCATTTTCGGATACATGAGATGTTCTTTCGAAATATACAAAAAAAATCTCGTTTTCAAAAATAATGAGTTAGGGCCTTTCTTCATATATTAACCCGGCGTCATGCAGGTTCGGTCATTATGACCCATATGCTCTTAAATAGCTGTGTAAATTTTTTCAACGTTTTGCGACGTTGCCAAATTTCTCAGTAGCTGGAGTATATCGTTTTTGCATGTTGTTTATTATTTCGTTTCAGTTGATAATTGAACGGGAGCAGAGATAGTTGACCGTCAACTAAGAAAAGGTAAATATGACCCAACCTGGCCGTCGGTGTAGTGAGATTTCACCAATTTAAAAAAAAAATCAATTTGGTGTATTAAGCTCTGATTTCAGTTTTTTTTGTTAAAATGGACCGCGAAGAACGTGAGCGTCAGAGAATACTCTCTTTATTAGAAGAAAGCTATTCAGAAGAAAGCGATTCTGCAGATTCAAGCGTAGAGGAGAATCATACTAGTGTGCGCAGTGAATGAAGTAACACAGAGGAAGAAGCTTCAGAATATGATAGCGACGGTATACCTCTTAATTTGTTGAGGCAGGAAATACTACAAACCGAAATTTATATAAGCTCTCAAAACTAGCCACACCTGGGGGTCGATTCTGGTTCTGTGATAATGAGAAATGAAAACTTTTTTCATCTTTTCATAGTGTTTCTGATTCTAGTTCAATGAAAAAATTAAAACAAAATTGAAATGATTTCATATGAAAAAAACAATTGGAATGAAACAAAACGTTTTCACAGTTACACATCATTACTGATTCTCGTTTTATGAAAAAGTGTAAACAAATGTCAAAACCTTTTCATATGAAAAGTTTTTTTACACACACAATTCATTAGTGAAAAAGCATGGAAACCCATTAAAAACCTATACTAATACCACTAAAACACTTTTAAAATATTTAATTTACTTATCCTCATCCCTAATTTCGTCTGATACGTCCATTAAAACATTTTATCCAGACATTTTCTATTTTTATTCATGTTCATATTTGCATAATTTGGCAATTGATCAGAAGCCGAGGGAGGCATAAGTTAAGTTATTATCGGCGGCAAAAAAAATAATTTGGCGACGAGTGGAAGTTAACTTGAAATGTTATTTATAATAGTTTTTATTATAAAATTTTTTAGTAATAAATACATCAAAATGCCATACCACACTAAAATTAATATGTTTTCTATAAGAAAGTTTCAAACTCCATTTGCAAAAGAATACATTTAGCTTTCTAGTACTGAAAAGAGAAATCAATGCAACAATTCCAAAGCCTTTAAAAACAATTTGTATTTGTAAAGCACTATGAAGAATTTTGAAGAACAATATGCCAATTTCTACATGAAAAATATGTGTATTTACATAAATGTGTACACATGTACGTATGCCAGTTTGTATGTATGAATGTTCGTTCCTATGCAAATTATTAAAAAAAAATAGGTAAAAAACACATGTTGTTTAGCTTGCTTATCATATTTTTGGAATCCTCGTTTATGCTGGTATTTTACACTTTTCTCTACCTGACAGGAACATGAACACTAGCATCATAAATGAAACCACTTCATTGGACAAACATATTTTAAATTGTATTTCTCGTAAAATATTTTATTGTAATGTGAACTATTTTCTTTATTGAGTGAAACTTAAAGCTAGTAAAAGGCTGAAAAAATATGAAAAATATGAAATACTAATAAAAATAATTGTGTTATTTACATACATAAAAACGCAGAAACATATACATATATGTATGTACATATGTATATAAAGGGTGTTTTTTATTGAGTTATAGAACTTTAAGTTGGCATCACTTTTTAACTGGCGGCCATTTTGTCAGCTGTCAAGTGATTAATATTTAGTTTGGTTTGCCATTTCATTATGAACAGGTTGACAAAAGAACAACGCTTGCAAATCGTGCAAATTTATTTCGAAAATAATGGTTCAGTTCGCGAAGTTTACCGTCCATTTTATGGTCGACATAATCGTCCATCAGAGCAATTAATTCGGTTAACAGTGCGCACCGAAGAAACAATTGCCGCTGTAGAGCAAAGTGTTGAAGAGGACCCGAATGAATCGATTCGCCACCGTGCACAGCAATTGGAGCCGACTAACCGACTATTTTGTTCCCGAATTGGATGGCATGAATGTGGATGAGTTGTGGTTCCAACAAGACGGCGCTACATGCCACACAGCGCACGTCACAATCGATTTATTGAAGGAAACATTCGATGAGCGTATAATTTCGCGGAATGGACCTGTCAATTGGCCACCAAGATCGTGTGATTTGACACCATTGGATTATTTTCTTTGGGGATATGTGAAGTCGCTCGTCTACGCCAACAAACGAGAAACGTTAGGGGACTTGGAAGCCAACATTCGTGGCGTTATTGCCAACATACGGCCCCATATGCTCGAAAAAGTGGTTGAAAATTGGACCTGTAGAATTAGCTTTATTCGAGCCAGCCGCGGCGGCCACATGCCCGAAATCATATTTAAACATTAATGGCATAAAATTATCCTTCCAATAAAGCCAAACTGATGGACATTAAAGCGATTTTCTTGTGTTTTATTTCAATTCGAAGTTCTATACCTCTAAAAAAAACACCCGATACATAAATTCAACAAGAACTTAATCCCTGCCACGATTATTCCATTAAAATTAGATATATGGAATAAAAAAAAAGAATTGCCTAAAAACGAACCAAAAAAACTTTACATATTTACGAACATATATATATACATATACATATACATATATAAGTATGTACATAAGTGTGCATGAAAAAAAGGAAAGCAACAGTTTGTCTTGTTTGAACTTAACTTTTCCTCATGTAAATTCTTATTCAAATTACATATGTATGTACAATGTACATTGTACATATGTATGTAGTTGCAAAAACAATTACTATTTCTTTTTTATTTATGTATATATTTGTTTTTTTTTTATAAATAAATCAGGCTCAAATATAAGCCAGATTATATACTTCATTCATAAATATAAGCAGCGGCAGTGGCTCAGGAATTAATAAAAAATGGCATGCGGCTTAGCGCGGCATCGTAACTGCGAAACTTAGATCTCTGCATTTGACAATTAAAGTTAAATAACATGAATAGAAACTTTTCACAGCTACACTGGAATGAAACATTTTTTCATTTCTTGAACCAGAATCGCAATCTGTGAAACTGTGAAAAGACGGTGTGAAAAGTTGCTATGAAAACGAAAATGAAACGTTTTTTTTTCACTTCACATTATCACAGAACCAGAATCGACCACCTGCTGCACAGAATGCAAAAAGTTTATTTTCTCTGAACATATAGCTCCTTATTGCAACGAATGCTCAAACTCCTTGCAGAAAAATAAAAAAATTACACTTTTTAATATATTTTTAACACCCATGTGATGAATTTAGCAATTATTTTTTGTTTTTTTTTTTCTTAGATTTTAAGTTTATGGCATTAGGCTGAAGTTCCTTATATTTTTAGGTTCGTTTATTGTTTTTTTAATGTGTAGTTTCCACAATGCAAGCAAGCGACTTGTCTAGAAAAAATATATGAAAAGCACTCAAATTTTTGAGTGATTCCTATACAAATTTTCTAGACAAGTCGCTTGCTTGCACTGTGGAAAGAAACTACACGTAAATTAATAAATTAAAAAATTTAAAAAAGTTTAAATATGCTTTTTTTTTGCATATAACAAATAGTTAAAAGAGTCATGTATAATTGCTTACAGATACGTTTATCAAATTTCGAAAATTATGCCAAATACAATGTCAAAAAAAAACTAGGGTCATATTTACCCACCTGACTGTCGGTGTTTCTTTTATCACGTGTCCGACGCCGGGTTAAGGTAGCGATATGTTTATATTGTATTCGTAATGTATGAGTATATACATATGTATTTACTTACATACTTGTGCACAAAGAACAATATTATCAGCCAGATATAATTATTGTTAAATTAAAACAAATATTTTGATATCATAGAGAGGTGAATGGAGGTGAATGGTTCTCTAATAGAAGAAGTTTCTTTTGGGTGTTTCCAAAAAAAAAAAAATAAATAAATAAAAAAAGAATGGAAAAAATACTTTAACAAACTTTTTTAAAAAGCACCTTTTGAAATAACTACTTGCAAGATACTGTAACAAACACCTTTCATAAAAAGTGCATTTAAAAAAGTAACTTCTACAAACAATTTCTTTAACAATATTATACGTTTGAAAAAAACTTTTTTTAAATAATATTTCTGAGAAAGTGCCTTGTAAAAAAGTACTCTCTAGAAAAATACTTTTTACAAAAGTACTTATTACAAAAAGTATTCCTAACAGAAATCACTTTTTCCCCAAAAGTATTTTGATCAAACAGTACTTTTTTTTATCATATGTTCTTTAAATAAAACTTTTATTTTAAAAAAGTACCTTTTTGAAAAAAGTACATTTAACAAAAAGTACCTTTTCCAAAATTATAAATTTTACAAAATCTAAAAATAAGCATTAATGTAATGAGTATTATAAGTAAATAGTATTAAAAGTACCTAATACAAAAATAATCTTTTCAAAAAGTACCTTTCACAAAAAGTTGTTTTTACCAAAAAAGTACTATTGGCAAAATTTATATTTCATACAAAGTACATATAGCAGAAAAATGCCTTTTGAAAAATTCAACATAAAAATTAACTTTTCGTGTAAAGTATTATCCTCACAAAAACATAAATGTGAAAAAAGGCCAAGTTCCTATCCAAAATTTCGGCCATTAAAAGTAGTGAGATATAAAATTTTGACCAAGTTCTTGTTTGCCAAAACACCTAACACAGAAACATGCTATGCATTATATAAATTTGTAATCGTAAGGGTGTCATATAATTTCTAGATAATCTGCTAACTTGACAAGATTTTTACCGATGTAAAGAAATGAACAAATAAGAATAATTCTCTCCTTTTTTTAGAAAGGTAAAAATATTGCCAAGTTAGCAAATTATCTAGAAATTATATGACACCCTTACGATTACAAATTTATATAATGCATAGCATATTTCTGTGTTAGGTGTTTTGGCAAACAAGAACTTGGTCAAAATTTTATATTTATCTCACTACTTTTAATGGCCGAAATTTTGGATAGGAACTTGGCCTTTTTTCACATTTATGTTTGTGTGAGGATCTGATTACTTTTTGAAAATTTTTCTATAATAACAATTTTTAAACTTAAAATTTTTAGTGTGTTGTATTAATATTCATGACCACTGTGCCAGTTGATAATGGCATAGTTACATAAAATAATGGGTTAGAGCGTGATGGGTGTTGAATTGTAGACCGTTTAAATGCACTATTGTGTCAGAGTCGTCTGGAAAGAAACATGTAAAATACAGCATACATTTTGCTGGGCGTGACCCCGCCTATTTTCTCAATATATTTACACATTAAAGACTGCTTAGCCGAAGTACATAAATCAAAAGGATATGCCCAATGTGAATGCAAAGTTTCAATAAGGTAGCTGCTGCTTTAATTTTTGGATTTTCCGATTGAGTAAATCAACTGAGACTCTTTGTCCACAAAATTTCAGCTCTCTACAGTATATTTTACGTAAAATTTTTATGGGACTCTTATATCTCCCAGTGCTTATGGTTCATTTAAAATTTCGTAACAAAAAGCTATTGAGAAATACATGAGTAATAGACTAAAACTGCTTCGGCTTAGCAGTTTAGCTAAGCCGAAGAAAAAGCTAAGATTTGTGGGTGTAGTCACAGCGACTTTTCAAAACAGGAAATTTTTACTTTGAATAAGTGGAATGTGTATGAAAATTTTCAATAAAATTTATCTTAATTTTGAATTTAAAGTGTTTGTTCCCGCCCCCCCCCCCCCGCCCATTGCAACTACTGTTTATTTGTGCATAAAATTTCAGCTCTCTTGTACGATTTGGAGTTTTAACGGCGTGGCCCCGCATACCGGATTAAACTTTGGCCTTATTCATCTGAGTGTAGATGTGTATATAATTTCAGCTCTCTAGCGCGAATTATATACTATGAGCATTACCCCTCCCAATATTTTAAGCTCACAATATTGTTGTGAGCAGCGCTTATAATTCATGCTAATTTTTTCTAAAATATGCTACACCGAGGTAGATTAAACACAAGGCTAACATTTTATGGGAGTGATCACGCCCACTTTTTAAGGTGATAGTTTAAAGTCTTGTATACGTGCAACGTGTATGCAAGGTTTCACTAAAATGGCTTGAGTTAAAAACTGTATATTAAGTTTTTAGTTCCAAACAATATTAGCGTGGCCCCGCCCATTCTGGTAAAATTTTTTGGGGTTTCAGATTTTTCTAGTTGGTTTCTCACCAAGACCTACTTGTGTATCAAATTTTAGCTCATAAGCGCAACTTTTAATTTTTAATTTTTATGGGCGTGGTCCCGTCCCTTTTACTAAAATGTCCGGGTTTTCAGGTTTTTTTAGTTGGTTTCTCACCTAGACCAACTTGTATGTCTAATTTCAGTTCCTTAGCGCAACTTTTAATTTTTAATTTTTATGGGCGTAATCCTGCCCACTTTTCCAAACTCAAGATTTTTTCGTCACTACTTATTATTCATGTCAAGTTTCGTTGCAAACGGAAAATAATACCTACATATAAAGTATATCTAAATATACTGAACCGTAGTACATGAAAATTGAGGTTTAAGTTGTATGGGCGTGTCAACGTCCACTTTTTTAATAAAAAATTTATAGCCTTGCATTGTTGCAGTACATATGCAAAATTTCAATCAAATAGCTTCCATTAAGCGCCTTAGAGTAGCTTTTTTAATTCTGACCTTTATGGGCGTAGCCCCTCCCTCCTGGCTAAAATTTCCGGGTTTTCGGATTATTTTATTTTATTACTCACCTAGACCTAGCTATGTATCAAATTTAAGCGCACTAGCACAATTTTACCGTGCGCCTAGATATTTTTACACAAATTTTTTTTTGCAAAAAGTACATTCTACAAAAAGTACCTTTTTAAAAAATCACCTTTTGCAAATAGCTTAAGAGGCACAAATAGTTGCATTTACAAATAGTTCGTTTTCTAAGAAGTACTTTTCTTAAAATTACCTTTTACAAAGAGTACGTTTTACAAAAAGTACATTTAAAAAAAAAGTACCTTTGACAAAAAGTACCTTTGACAAAAAGTACCTTTTACAGAAAGTAGCTTTGACAAAAAGTACATTTAACAAGAAGTATCTTTTACAAAAAGTACCTTTTAAAAAGAGTACCTTTTACAAAAAGTATCTTTCACAAAAAGTACATTATGCAAAAAGTATCTTTAACAAAATGTACCTTTTACAAAATGTACATTTTACAAAAAGTACCTTTGACAAAAAGTACATTTGACAAATGGTACCTTTGACAAAAGGTACATTTAACAAGAAGTACCTTTTACAAAAAGTACCTTTTAAAAAGAGTACCTTTTACAAAAAGTATCTTTCACAAAAAGTACATTGTGCACAAAGTATCTTTAACAAAATGTACCTTTTACAAAATGTACATTTTACAAAAAGTACCTTTGACAGAAAGTACATTTGACAAAAGGTACCTTTTGCACCTTTCCAAAAGTACCCTTTCTAAAAAGTACCTTTTCCAAAAGTACATTTTACAAAAAGCACCTTTTGTAAAAGTGTATTTTACAAAAATATCTTTTGCAAAAGAACCTTATACAATAAGGTTTAAAAAATAGGTTCTTTAAAAAAAGTACCTTCTCTTGCGATAACATTTTTTTTTTTTTTTTTTTTGGTGTTATACGAAAAGTGTCATACAAGTCTTTGCAATTAAAAGTACCTACAAACGTAATTGGGAATTATGTAGTATTTTTTGAAAACAACTACACCAAAAGAAAAAGTTTTATGGCTCAATTATGGATGGCAATCGAACTGCAGTTGCCGTGTTAACTAGCAAAGCAACTGAAATCAAAATTGGCTTTACATATGGCATCTTCCTGCAGTTGCCAAAAAGTTATCGGAAATACGATTATGACAGATTGGCAACTGAAAATATGAAAATAATTTAAACAAAAATGAAAATATAATAAATACAAGTGCTAAAAAGAAAATTATTCAGTAAACGACTCTTTAGGATTACCGCCTCTACTGTGAGTAAATGTTAATTTTATGTTTAGCTTTAAAGCGTATTTTCTTTAAATATGCAAAGAAGAAATTTAAAAAAAAATTATATTGCACTCCCAGCTAAAAAAATTATATATTGTCAATATATTTTTAATATATGAATGTATATAACTATATATGAATATGTATGAATTCATGTATGGAAATGTATGGGATTATACATTGCAAAACTATTATATATGAACTAATATATGGACTAATATATGAAATGTATTATAATATATGAGCTCATATATGGAAATTTCATAATGAAGCTCTTCAAATGTGGATCCATATATAGAAATAAGATGTAATATATCGAGCCATATAAGAATGTATGCATACATGATATGTCACATAAGATCGTTTTTGCAATCAAAAAAAATTTGGTATTTTATCACTGGTGAATTGGAAATCCATTAGAAAATACATACGGTATGCTAAGTTTATATGCGTACCCCCAACGTTTAAAAAAGAAAAACTTTCGTTACAAAGAAAAACCATTCTTGTATGATTTTATACATTGTGGATCAAATAATCAAAGGGATAATCCAGTCATTAATTTTGTAGAAAATAACAGAATTCTCTAGATATGAAACAAAGTTCATATTACTGCATTGAAAACTATTGTTAGACGGATTAGTTTTTCTTTTATAATTAATTGCATTAGTTTTTAATCTGATTTCTTAAGCTAAATGTTATGTACGAATATGATTTTTTTTTTTTTAAATAATTGATTCACCTTTTGATGAATGAAATGACTTTTAGTTCGTTTTGAATTATTTGTCCAAACAAATGTTTCATTAAATACAACCTCTCTCTCAAGTCTACAAAAATTTAATTTTAGTTATTTAATTTATTGCACAGCAGTGCGCTTTTGTGAATCAAGAGTGTATGAATATGAACTTTGCATACTGTAGAGGGAATATTTACACATACATGTATGAAAATGTATGAATATATATAATCATATATGCCCATATACCCTCATTTTTCGGATCCGAACCATATATGGGATATCATATATGCTCCATACATATTTTTTTTATCTGGGCTGACATTTTAATTTTTCTACTCTATGTTAACTGAAATTCCCATTTGTTAGTTGCCAGTTGCCATTCGTAATACCATTTCGGCAACTAGGAAATCAATTAATACCATGTTCACACTTATGGTCTAAAACGTGTTTAAGGCAAGTGTTTTAAAAAACTAAACACAACCCGTTCACACTACATTTGAGATGTTTAAGGTTGCCGTTTTGTCAATAAATTATTGTATTTGCAAAAAATTATGAATAATTATGCTTTTTTACTAGTTTCAAAACACAAATGTTTTTGTAAATATTTGGATATTTTTTAACTAATTACTTGTTTACCAAATAATTTTTCACGTGACGCCATTTAATAATAACACAAACTTGCCAGAGATATCAAAAAACAGACTACATATTCCATTTACGTCTTTAAGAAAGTGTTTTAATCTTAAACACATCATTTGAGATGTTTAATAAAACAAGTCCATCCATAATCGAGACATTAAAATCAAGATTTTAATATCAAAAATGTTCATTAATTTAATTTTAATAAGAAACGCTTATGAAAAAGAACTAAATATGTATGTTTATGATTTTAACAGGCTAAAGTTCGTATCGATTTTTAAGCCAAATTACATGTGATAATTATTAATGAACAAGTAACACCAAAGTTAGTTGTAAATATTCTGACAACACATACACCCCTATCGTGAATAGTTTTTTCCTCGAAATATTTTCCCTTTTACCCAAATTGCAATCGTGAATAATTTTTCCCATAAAATGTGTTCCCGTTTTTGATTCCCCTTATCGTGAATAATATATTCCACATGGATTTTTTCACTTTTCCCTTCGTTTTGTTCACTTTATTTTTGCAGGCGAACTGAATTAATACACTGCGTAATTTCAATATTATACTTGCAATTATATAGTAAAACTTATAAATAATTATTTTTACGGCAAGCTCAATAAATAATGCCCACGATTAATAACAATAATTCCTTGGAACACCTTTTTTCATTGAACACGAATCTCATTGGTTCACATGCCGTAAATTTTATGGCTGTGGTATATTTAAAAAAAATTTTGCACGGAGCCTAAAACAATTAAAAACGCAACTTTACACTCTATAACTTTTTATTTAAAACTCAAAATATGTGTATTTCTTATTATTAAATTTAATTTGTTTGATTTTTAATTAATTTTGAAGCTTTACAAGTCTTCTTCCCGTTTTTTACATTCACTACGCATTGAAAGCGGGAACAAACGTTCCCATGAAATTCACGATTGCAAATTCCCCTTCATGGGGAATGAAAATTTCATGGGAACAAAAATTTCACATTTTATTCTCGATAGGAGTGATAGTTGAACGGAACAGCCAGCCGTTTTCGAAGGCCACTAAACCTCCATCATCAGCGTTCTTTTGTGTTTGGTCCACTGTGTGTGGTGTCAGTTGATGTAGATTTCTGCTTTATATACTTAGCATTATTGCAAATGGAATATGTGAATTGTTTTGATTCATCGTATTTCAATTTGCTGAAAGCTTTTTTATATTGTAAGCTCAAATATGTTTCATTTTTAATATA
The DNA here is from genome assembly GCA_949987645.1 of Tachina grossa. NCBI lineage: Eukaryota > Metazoa > Arthropoda > Insecta > Diptera > Tachinidae > Tachina > Tachina grossa. The sequence continues at coordinate 29,710,801 of OX465276.1, read as the reverse complement.
AACGTGAACGAATCACTTCGTTTTAAAAATAACAATGTTATTTATGTATGTATGTATGTATGTATATTAATATAATAACAAAAATTAAAAATTTTAAAAACCCCCGACTTTTTTCAGAAAAGATGTTATATCTTCTAAACGGCTGGACCGATTTTTTTCAAACATAGCTAAGAACCCTCTCGATCAAGTCATCTTTCAAACAGAAAACAACTAAATGAAAATCGGTCCAGCCGTTTGGCCTGTAAGTGGACACAGACAGACACACAGATACATCAGACACACACTACAAACTTACCTACACCCCTTTTTTAGTCGGGGGTTAAAAATAAGCATTCTTATTTTAAAAATTATTTTTAAAAATGCAGAATAAAACCAAAATTCTAGTCTCAAGCTTGCTTTTTTTTTTTTTTTGATTCTGTACCTACCTACCTACCTTTCCTTTAAATATTTCTTTTATACTAATTTTTCGCAGTGAGTGCAAAAAGTTGCCTTCAAAAATCGATTTATGTATGTATACCTAATATAAAATTTTTAAAATAACCTTTGAAATTATAGTAAAAGGTTCAGTGAAGAAAATGTTTTTAAATTTATGTGCATACATACACATTCATATGTAGTATGTGTGTACATATGAATGTGTTTATGCAATAAAATTTATGGGAATGAGTAACCTAACAATTTATTTATTTCTTTCTCTCTGCTAATTTTTATCTAAAAACTTCTTCTTTTAGTTAATTAATTTTGATTTGACTCGTAATAAAGGCAAAAATATATATACATATGTATACATTAGTGTCCTGCACAATACTATTTATAAGACCTTTCAAGACATGAGAGATTTTTTCAAATGCTTTACTACAGCGAAATATTCTAAAAGAATCGTTAAGCAACACTGTTGGCAAGTAATTTTTTTCGGTGGTTTGTGTTGCCAACAGTGTTGTTTAGCGATTCCTTTAGAATATTTCGCTGTAGTAAAGCATTGGAAAAAAATCCCTCATGTCTTGAAAAGTCTTATAAATACTCTTGTGCAGGACACTAATATACATATCTGTGGAGCTTTGATAAAAGAACTTAACTCGAGTTATGAAAATTTGCTGGATTTTTTTATTATGCGACTATTTTTTGAAGGCGCATCTATTGGTCTTATCAGCACGATTCTAAGCTTCTTAGTTCGAGAAATACTATATGCGAAAAATCAACATACAATCTCTAGATTTTACTGGTTTGCTTTTGACAAAACAACCTAATGTAAATATGATGAAAAGTTAATAAGAATTCGAAAAATAAACTTTAACGAACTTTTGACTAAACGTCCTATTCTCATTTTTTTAAAAATTATTCTCACAAAACAACATATTTCGAAATAAGTTCCTTTATCAAAAGCATAGTTGTAAAAACGTAGTATTTATATCGAATTAAGTTGATTTTGGGTATCATTATGCCTTGGATTTTCATTGCGACAACACATCTTATACTGAAATAAGTGCTTTTGTAAAGCTAAACAGTTTAGAGAAGAGTAAAATTTTTTTCTAAAAGATGGTTTGACTAAACAATTTATTTTATGTATAATTTTCTTATTCTTATAATAAATCATTTGAGATAATATTTTGATAAATCCAAAATTCGACAAAAAACTATTTTATATTAGAAAATTTTTACTTTTCCTTAAATGTGTAACCCAAAAACTTTGTTCAGCATTTTAGGAGTATTTTCGCTCTTCTGAAAAATTTGAAAAATTGACATATGTGCTTTTGTCAAAAGTCCACAGATATGTATATATCTATGTATATTTTTTATATATACCCTCTAGACAGCCTAGAACCATATGTCTCTATGTCCACACTTTTTTCTCTAATGACAATTGTACTAGTTAAAATGTCGACAACTTTGCTTTTATGCACGAGTAGAAATACTTTAGAGACAACAGTTCTATTATATTTCTGGTGACTTTGTCAATGATTTTATTTAAATTTCAAATGGAAGTTTGGGATTTAAAATAGAATTTTTGAATTTCAATTAATACTTTTTAAACTGAATTGATATATTATTTTAAAACTGAATTGATATTTTTATACTTTCAAATGAAAACTTTTAATTTCAATAATTGCCCTGCAGAAAATTTGGTGACAATTGATCCAAACGTACTCGTCCTATGACTTGAGAAAATGCGAGTGTTATCAAAAGTAAGGAGAAGTGTATGGCGAAAAAAGAATATATCGTGTAAATGGTTACATATTCACCATTTTCGTGATGTATCGTCTTGATCTTGAGCCAATTTAATTTGGACTCGATGCAATATTGTAGTAAACAGTACTGAACATGTTCGATGTGATTGAATACATGGACCTATCAAATAGTGTAAATATAATGTTAATTGATCCCTCCAATGTGACTCTGGAACCAGTCTCGTAACTATACTGAGATATTAACCTAAGCTTAAGTGGTATTTATACATTTGAAACGTGAGTGGTCCTGTGGTTGAGTGGCTAGTGTGCAAGCCTGTCAAGCGCGAGGTTGTTGGTTCGAATCTCAAAAAAATTTCTGCTTAAAAATAAATTATAATTGCATTTGTAATAACAAAAAAAATGAATAATAATTTATATTATTCTACACCGAATAGGTCCCTATGGGATAGTTCAGTGACAAGTCACAAGGTGCATAAAAAGTATCAATTAACCCAATTCTAGGCCATTCCCATGTAAAAGTGACTGGTCCGCTTCATAGGAAGTGTTAGAACTCGGACTAGTCCCTATCACTTGGGGACCGGCCACGTAACTAGTAGTATTGTGTTAGTTAGTTCAATTTCCTGCAGGGTATGTTTTAAGCTACAATCGGAAAAGATATATATATATATATATATATATATATATATATATATATATATATATATATATATATATATATATATATATATATATATATATATATATATTTCAAAAATATTTCGGTCTAAATAATTTAAAAATAATTTATTTGATTTTTAAGTTCGTTTGTTTTTAAGTTTGTTGCCTTAAACCTTATAAAATTGTAGACGAGGGTCACTGATGAATCTTTGGTTCAAATGTCTCCATATGGTCGTAAAATAATAGTGCTAAAGCCTACTGGTAGATTTTCAATGACAACCATATTTTATATGTGGGGTACACCTAGTCAGTTGCAATATCGACAATGTCACTAGAAAATCACTACAATGTTACTATTGACATCGAGCGAGGAAATATTGATATTGTAGACCAGAGCCGCTAAAATTTACTAGTGAATCTTTGGTGCCAATATTTCCATGAGTTCCCAAAAGAATTACTTAGCCAGGAGTGCTACAGTCTATTGGTGGATTTTCACTGACAAGCTAATGTTAAATGTCAATAGATGATGACATTGGCTGGGGTACGCCTGGTCAGTAGTACTACTGACGATGTCGCTAGTAAATAAGTACAATTTCAGTATTCGCATTTTCTGCTGGGCATATTTTTATGTATATGTATGTATGTATGCATGTACATATATACATATATGTATATGTATTTATATGTAGCATTTGTGTGCCGTTAATTTTTTTTTTACTATCCTCGATGTATGGTTTATTTATCTGCAAAATATGCGTAAAAATAAATTTTAATATGTACGAGTGTCTCTTATCTGCAAACGTGCAGAATATGTACATATTATATTCATGAGTTTTTTAGTTAATGTTGTGGGACGTGCGTGTGTTTTTATATACATTCATACATACATCAACACGCACACATACATATGTATGTATGTACATATATATATAGGTATGCATGATTATATTCAACGGCTTTATCATACATTGACCTCAAAATTTGATTTGTTTGTTGTTTGCTTCTAAAGCCAAAAAACCAAATACGAGTAAAAAAAACACTTTCTTGTACCGCAAAAAGCATAAACTTAACAAACGGCCTTCAACTGCTTTAATTAATTTTGTTGATTTAATTTTGTTTTTTTGCTTTTTGCAAACTTTTGTTTAGCTTATTGAATTTCAAAACAAAAACAAATAAACGTGCGGCGGTGTTTGTCTGTTGTCAGTGTTGCCAGATGATTTTGTTTCAAATTTGGTCCAATGTGATCTGCAAGGGAAGCATAATACCCGTAAATATCCCAATTCACTATTTTGAGCACTTGACATGTCAAATTTCATTCAATTGGAAGAATTGTCCCTAATTTTTTAACAACATTTTGTGATTTAGCTTATTTCAATACTGATTGCAAAATACATCATTTTCAGTTGATTGAAAAAAATTGTTAGTGTTTTTATGGGAATTTTTAAAATTTAAGTTTAAAATTTTTAAACGCACTAATAATCCCAAATTAATATTTTATTTATTAAGTAAAATATATATTTTTTTTAAATACATTGAAATTGATTATTGAAGGGTTTAGCTGGATCCTATGCGCATTTCACTGTTGCTAATGCAGATCATCAGGGAACCTTTTAAAAATTCCCATTAAAAACACTAATTATTAACTTGTCTGCACCCGGTCAGAAAAATACTTGTGTGGTGGCAACACTCTATTCTTAAATAGCTGTTGTTGTTATTTACATTTATTTTCTTTTTACATACTCTTACAAATACATTTTGAAGCTGAAAAAAAAGTCAGCCAATGTATTAATGGTAAAGTAAGAAAATAAAAAAAAACATGTTGATTATTGAGTTCTTGTTTCAATTTTGTTATTTGTTGTTGAACTTCTCATTTGTTTAAATGAAAGTTTATAACATAATAACTCTAGTTGTTCTAAGAAACTTTGGGTAAAGGTTCCCTGATGATCTGCATTAGCAACAGTGAAATGCGCATAGGATCCAGCTAAAACCCTCAATAATCAATTCAATGTATTTTTAATAAAAAAAAGAATATTTTACTTAATAAGTAAAATATTAATTTGGGATTATTAGTGCGCTTAAAAATTTTAAACTTGAAAAAAATTATATTTTTTACGAAAATCGTAGCTAAAAAAAAATATATATATTTTACTTCTTACAATTTAAAGTTATGTGGATGATAACTTCATTATATTTTATGTGAAATATATTATACAAGCAAAGAAATATTTATTTATAAAACTTTATTTATAAACTTTGTTGCCACTGAGAAGAAAAATGAAATTGTACTATAAAGTGTATTTCAAACATCCAAATATCTAAATATAAAAATCTTCACATATATAATATTAGTATTATAGGATTAGTAGGATTTAAATCAATTATTTAGACTAAATAATTATTGCCCATAATTTTTGTGCATGTAAAATTTTTGCAGTTAATTGACTCTGTTGTATGGTTACTTAGAGTCTAACCTAAATTAGAGCGTCAAGCGTTGCGATAGCAGCAGGGTACGTATTTTCAGTACACTTAAATAATATTTTATATGTTAACAACTGCTTTTTATAGGAAGTTGGGCTTGTCAAATTTCATTGCAATAAAATTTGTAGGAAGTTTTATTTGTCACTTTTCATTGCAATAAAGTATTAGGCAGATTTTGTTGTTGCAGGCTTGACACCAGTTGTTATATGAATACGCCTTGTCATATACATGCATAAATACTAGCGATGCACGAATATTCGTATTCGTATTCGAATTGCCGAATATTTGGCCATTTTTAAATATTCGTATTCTTATTCGTATTCATCACATTCAGGCGAATACGAATACGAATATTTTCCCAAAAAAAAAAATAAATAAATGCATAAAACCTAAATGAAATTTAAATAAATGGATAAAAATATTAGTTTGACCATATCCATTAAATTTTTTTAGAAATTTGTTTTTTGCATCTTTTTCAAATACTATTTAATGACGATCATTAAAATTTTGGATAGTTCTTATTAACTTTAAAGTATGCCAACAGAAGTTCTTTTTCATAAATTTTTTTTAATATTTCATAGTGCAGGCGTAAATGGAACGCTAATTTAATGTCTATAAATATCACATTAAATATTCGTTTTGTATTCGTATTCGTATTCGCGAATATCGTTTCAAATATTCGTATTCGTATTCGCGAATATCCAAAATTGATATTCGTTACATCACTAATACATACATACTAGTGTCGCCAACTTTTTAAACCACAAACAACTCTGGAAATATATTTTTAAGCGATTTTAACGAAAATAATATCTTTGAACTGTTATGTTTGCACTTATTCCATAAATAATGCGACATGACGAAAAAATTCATACATTTTGGAGAATATAAAAAATCTCTCCGATTTTCCCTACGCTTCTAGTTTAGTATCAAAAGGCTTTTCCCCTACTTCTGGCAACACTGATTCAGTCACAAAAACATTTTTAAGAATACTGTTAATAACATCATGGACATATGGTCCAGTCACTCCGTCCATTTTTGTGCAACCATACTCTACAAAGTAAAATCTCTTTTCTTATGAGGCCATTCAATTATTATGGCCTGTCCCACGATGTCACCAGAAATCGTTCGATCGACAACTTGTTTTGCAAATAACAATAAAATTAGAAAATTTGTTGTTGTTGTCAATATGAGTATTCCATCGAACGATTTCTGGTGACATCGTGGGACAGGCTAGTGTTGCTAATTTTTTTCTAGAGCTTATCCCCAATTTTTGATTTGTCATCCCCGAAAATCCCCAAATTGAGTTTTTTTATTAAATTTTTTTGTTTTGTGAAAAAGATGAATTTTTTTTTAATTTTATTTAAAATATAATGATAAAAATAACATATTTATTCAATAAAATTCATTTATATCGATAGCTATATTTACATTCATATTAATTTAATTTGTACTTATAAAACTTGCAACGAAAAAATTACATAGTTTAATATACACAAGTTTAAAAAAAAATTTTAACCAAAGATTATCATTTCAAATATTTCCGAATCGAAATCTACCGATTCATCAGCCTCAGAAATTTTGTTGTACATAGTACTTGTATTAAAAAGCTTTAGCATTTCAGCAGAAGGATTAATTTGTCACAACAAATGGAATTATTTTTAAAGTGTGTTTGTTCTAAGAAGTGCTTCCAACAAGTCATATTTCATTTTGTTACGTATTCTTGTTTTGGTAGTGTTCATTATATTGGTGAATCTGCCTTGATACTTCTTCTTTATTACCTACAGAATTCATTTACTATGATTAGAAACACAAAAGATCATTCTTGTTACCATCAGTTATAAAAAAAAATCCCAGACAATCCCCTTAATTTTAGTTATCATCCCCAACAAATCCACAGATCCCCAACACCAAATTTTCATCCCCAATCTCGAAAAAAATTCCCAATTTGGGGACAAATCCCCTAAACTGACAACACTGGGACAGGCCGTTAGTGAAAAGCATACAGATTCCATAGATTCCACAAATTCCATTAAATTGCTAAAATACGCTTATATGGCAATATTGGTCTCTGATAGTTAAGTGCCTGCCTGTATCTATTGATTAGATACTTAATTGGTGCTTTAGTTTATTGTTGCTATAAAATAAATTAAACAAACACATGCACACACGCACACATGTTTGCAGAACAACAATTCTATTCAATTCATTTCACGCACTTCCTCATCAAGACACCACAAAATTTTACCTCCATCATTTCACGGTGTGTATCTTTGAGCAAAATTTTATCATATGTACATATTTACCACATGCCTGTGCCAGATACATACATACATATGTATGTATCTACATATTTTGAATTTATTTGTAGGTATGCAGCACATTCATATTTTTGTATTCAAATTGCTTTTATGGATGGATACACACACACAGTTTGCGCTGTCGGTTGGTGTGTGATGGTGTTTAAATGTCCTTCGTTGTGTAGCCATATTTGTGATTTTTTTTTTGACTTTTGAAAGATTTCAGGTGTGTCGTTGTATGTATAACATATTGGTGTAAGCATATCCTCCATGCTGCGGTATGAGTAATAATTGCACATAAACTCATATCACTCATTCGTATCATATAACAAATATTACACTAAAACTTTTATGTACATTCACGCACATCCCCAACCATATGCAGTCGTGAGCACGTATACGAGCACTTTTTGTAGTTTTTTTTTATTTTTGCCCTACAAGTCGTTACAAATTCATCTGTTTCTTTTTCGTGTATGGCTATGGCTTTTAGCAGCGCTAATTAAACTACTTGACACAATGGTTGAAGGTAAAGTTTGTCAAACGCTTTGCAACGTTAAGTGTCGAGCAAAAGTTTTACAAGATCGAGGTAACAAATGAAAATAAAATAAGATGTATAACTAAAAATATAAAATAATGTGCAATGGCAAGTCATAGTAAAATCAGTAAGAAGGAAAGCAAGGCAAAAATATACTGTTGTGGCTTATTAACTTTCCTACGAATAATCAGTAGGGAATCGAAACTACAAGTTACAGTTAGAGTATTTTCATAACAAAAAGGAAAGAGTTACTGCATCCCATATATCCTGTATAAAACTGAAACTTAAGATAAATCATTAACTTTTATTATTAAAACAGTTTAGAAATTTGTCGCCTATTGCCAAAAAAAAAAAAAAAAAATAGAGCACATCTAATGCCTGCTATTTTGTGTATCATTTAATATTTTTTTTTTCGCAAGGACACTTCAGTTTAAATGTCACTGAACTTTCTTCTCTATTACATTTTAAGCAAACACCAAAAAAAAAAATATATAATAATTTTATAAGCATTCGTACGCACATACAAAAAAAAAAAAAACAAACACACACAAGCCCCAAAAAAACATATCGAAATAAATTGCAAAAAAATTCATTCTCAAATCCAAATTATGTGTTCATGTCATTCATTATATAATTGATAGAAAAATAAATAAAATAAAATAATGAGCAAATAAAAAAATACGAACTAAATACAATTTGTTTTTAACCCACTCAGCACACACTTTGTTGCAGAATGAACAGCAATTTAATTTAATTTTTATTTATTTTTGAGTTATTTTTTTTTTTTTGTCAAATATTTTAGTTTTGCATGTGTTAATTGCTTAGATAAATTCATTTAACAACTGGACCAAAATACAAGTTCTACTTGCTGCTCCATACTTGATTTGATAAGAGTTCATTGAAGTTTTTTTTTTTTTTGAAATGGAAGCATTTTATAGATATTCCAAGAAATCCACAAAAATAATCACTCCTATCGCGAAGAGTTTTTCTCTTTAAATATTTTCCCTTTTCCCCAAATGGGAATCGTGAATAAGTTCTCCCTAGAAATGTGTTCCCTTTCTGGATTCCCCTTATATTGCAGGCGAACTGAATTAATACACACATCGCGTAATTTAAAAATCAATAAATAATATCCGCGAATAATAAAAATAATAATTACATGCAACATTGAGAGCTCCATTGAATATAAACCTCTTTGGTTCACTTAAAGTGAATTTTCCCACGGCACCTAAAATAATTAAAAACACAACTTTACACTTAAAAACAATTTATTTGAAACCCAAAATATATGTATGTATTTCTTATTATCAAATTTAAATTTGTCTGATTTTCAATTAATTTTTAAGCTTTACTAATCTTCTTCCCGTTTTTTGCATTCACTGCGCATTGTTAGCGGAAACAAACGTTCCCATGAAATTCACAATACCAAAAATTCCCTTCATAGGGAATAAAAATTCATTCACGATACAGATAAATATTAAATAAATATAAAGGTTCTTATTTTGTTAAATGCAACAAAAAAATTGCTTTTCATTGAAGAACATTTTAATTTAAAAAAAAATCTTCAAAATAAAGTACATCAATAAAGTACTTTTTAATAAATGTTCTTTAAAGTGATTTTTTTCAAAAACATTGTCTAAAAATTGGTGTTTTAAGAAAAGTACCTTTTCAAAAAGTATGTTTGTACTTTTAACAAAAAGTACCTTTTAGTAAAAGTATCTTTAGAAAAAAAAAATTACCTATAAATAAAGTATCTTTAAAAAAAGTATGTACTTATTGAAAAAAAAGTATCATTTAAAAAAATACATTTTAAAAATTAGATTTTTAAATTAAATTAAATTAAATTAAATTTAGATTTTTAAAAGTACCTTTTAAAAATTTAAAAGTATCTTTTAAAAAGTACATTTTAAAAAAGCACTTATTACAAAAATATTTTTAATAAATATTAGTACCTTTTTTTTATAAAACCTTACAAAAGTACCCTTTCAAAGTAACTTTTAAAAAGTACCTTTTTATATTAAAAGAAATAGATTTTAAAAAGAGCACCTCAAAAAATCTTTAAAAAATTTTTATTTTGATTAAATGAGTCTTTTAATAAAAGTACTTTTCCTTTTAAAAATAAATGTCTTTCCAGAAAGTACATTTCTCAAAAGGAATCTTTTAAGAAAATTACGTTTTTTAAAAAATAATTTTAATTAAAAAAAATCTTTAAAAAAAAGCTTTAAAAAATACCATTTAAAAGGTTGACTTAAAGAAAAGTGCATCTTACAAAAGTATATTTAAAAAACCAGTACGTTTTACAAAAGTACCATTTCAAAAAATACTTTAAAAACCCATTTTAAAGAAATATATACCGTTAGCTAAAATGTAAAAAGTCGTAACTAGCATATATATAATTTTACAGGAGCAGCAAATTAAAAAAAAAACTTGTACACTCAGAGAAAAACTGTAACTTAAAAATAAGAATGCATCATATTAATTTAATAATTTTCAATATAATAGAAAAAATATAATTCAATTTTAAATTTTGAATTTATGTAGTTTCTACTTGTTTTGTGAATTACATTAAATAAATCTTGCTTTAAAGTTGTAACATTTTATTTAAAAAATTTTTAGTTCCTTAGTTTCCTAATGAAGTTTAAATTTAAATTGCAAAAAAAAATTAAATGAATGAAGAAACAAATTAAAATATATATGGCACAACCTTAAATGAACATGTTTTATCATATCAATAAAACTACAGCATTGTTCTATAAGAGTTCAATAATAATTTCATATTAAAGTTATAAAAATGGGGCAACTTTAAATTAATATTGTTGCATAATGAAATAAAAAATTTCAACATTACTAGACATTTGCTGATGTTTCTTATTGATTCAATATGGTTTTAATAGGTTTTAAGTTGTTTTTTCGGGTGTAGTTAAAACAACATGTTTTTTGTCAATAAAAGCGTAATTTGTGAAGACAAAATTTTTGTCAAGACATGTAGTTTAATGGCCCTGATAATAATCAATCAAAAACTCGGTTTGAATTTATTGTTAGTTACACCTTTTTAAGAATATATATTATGGCATTTTGTGGCATCGCAATATTGTGTACTGGTGAAAAAGTGGCAAACTTTTCCATTTTTGACATTTTTCGTTGAGTGGCATTGCACTGCATTTAAAAAAACGTTATGTGAACGGCGTTGCACACGTTTTGAAAATGACACCACAAAATGACAACAAAATAAATGCCAGCACACATTTTAGCATAAATTTTAATAAAAAAAGTAACAAGAAAACTTTTAAGAAAGCACTATTTTAAAATAGTAATTTTTTAAATACCTATGAAAAAAGTACTTTTAAGAAAAGTATCTTTTAAAAAGTACATACTTTTCTGAAAAGTATTTATTAAAAAGCACTTTTCAGAAAAGTATCTTTATTCAAATTACTTCTAAGAAAAGTATATTTTAAAAAGTACTTTTAAGAAAAGCATCTTTTGAAAAGTATTTTTAAGAAAAGTATCTTTACTTGAAGTACTTTTTCAAAAAAGCATAAGTTTGGGAAAAATGTACTTTTAAAAAATTTGCCTTTCAAAAATGTGCGTTGCACATAAATTTATAAAAAAAAAATATTTATTATGTATTAAAAAATGTTCTTTAAAAAAATCTTTATAAAAAAGTTTCCTTTAAAAACCCCTTTTGAAAAAAGCAGTTTTGAAAAATTCATTAAAAATATTATTTTTTAGAAAGTACCTTTTCAAAAAAGTCCCATTTTAAAAGGTATTTTAAAATTTCTTATATAAAGTTTAATTAACACAAAAATTATTTTAAGATTTAAAAGTTCAAATCGTATTAAGGAAAATACTAAATATATATTTAATGGACGTTAATAATGAAAGCCAAAAATTAAAATTTTTTTTATTTCAAATATTAAAAAAAAATTTCAACTTCAAGTTTATTCAGGGCATGTCATGCTTAGAATAATTCTCAGCAGGCAAGCATTTTATTTTTATAGTTGCTTTAAGTCTGTGGCAAAAAGGAAAAAGTGCTCAATTCGAGATAAGCTTCGCAATCAGCATATTCCAAAGTATACCTGTACAAAATCTTTATTCATTTCAGCTAGTTTCCAAGAATTTATAGCACAATTACTTGCGGCTTATCTTTTTTAGACTTCTTATCTCATTTGGAATAATGACTTAATTTGGGTTATACGTTGGTATATTTCAACTTAAATGTATTACTTATATTGTGTAGAACTATGGTTGCTTAAAAAAATTACGAACTAAATTTCTGAAAATCTAATACTTAAACGCTTAAAAGTGCACTTTTTCCTTATTGTCACAGAAAGGTTGCTTAATGGCATGAATGCTATAATAAGGCCGTGTCAAAGCGAGTATTTTCTTAATTAAATGTCATATAATTTATCTATTAAAATTCGCTTGAAATAAAAAAAAACTCATGATAAATGATGAAATTCTTAAACGCGGTCGTTATTTTATTAATTAAATTCTGGCATCTGAATTTGATTTCTCGTTGAGAAAATAAATTTAATCTAAAATTTTCTAATTTGATCCTCTTGACCGTAAAGCAATCACATTAATTAATGCCTCAATTAATGTGTCCTCATTTCCGCGCAGGCCGTATTTTTTCTTTTATTATTTAATTTTATTTTTCATTACGATGGATATTAAATTATCTTGACATCTCTTTTGCAGCAGTTGCTGTTAACGTGGTTACTATTGTTGTTGCTGTTATTTGTTGGAAATGAGTTGAGATATAATAAAATTATGACAGCACCTTTACATTGTTTTCAAAGGCAACCTCCAGTCAAATGTCGTTAACATTACAAAAATACAACAACAAAAAAACTTATAAATATAAAGTAATATAAGTACATACATACATATATATGCATTGGTAGACCTAATGTTGTATAATGTTACGAGGTGGCATGAAAAAGTGCTTTAAAAAAATAATTAGAAAAATATAAATTAAATTAATAAAGAAAAGCAACTGCTATTTGATAAAATTTAACACCAAGATGCACTCTGCCGTAATTAAAAATTTTGAAGTAGTTTAGAGATTGCAGGCACTTTTTTCAATCCAAAACTGCTTTCGTTCTCAATAAAAATTTACAGCAAACAGCAGTAATGTAAACCACAAAACCTACATACAAGTCAAACATTAATTCAAATTCTATTAAATGGAGAAACATTTACAAACACACACACATATAAGAAACAAACACACACACCAACATACACTCACAAACAATTATGTACCAACACATTTAAACTTTAAAGGCAAATATCAAATAGAAAAATAAATAAATACAAGACAACAACAATAACAAACAGCAACAGCAACAGCAACAAACAAATCACTTAAATTATTTATTACAACAAACAGAACAGAACGAATTGCAAACTTTATGGAGAAAAAAAACAGACACGAACGAACGAAAAGCTAAATAAAACTCATAAACAAAATTTAACAAAAATAATAAGTTCAACAACAAAAGCAACAATAAATACTGGCAATAGCCAATAGTCTACACACCAACAACCAACACTTACTATTGCAACAACAAAGACAATAACAACAACAAAAAGAACAAAAAGAAGCATTTTTATATTTGGAACCATGAAAAAATGAAAAATGCCTCATTTCGGGGAGGGCATTTTTATTTTTATTTATTTTTTATTTTTCACAAAGCAGACAGACACACAAACAGCCAGAATGAACTCGGCAGTCTGCAGGAATGTTGCTTGCTGCTTCAAATTGCCTTTAAGACTTAACTATCGGCCTGTCAATCTGTCAGATTTTGTAACTGCGTGTGCATTTGTGTCAAAAGGGCATTTTATAAATTGAAAATGGGTGTGATGGTCTAAATCTTGTTAAGTTTTATATGATTTTTTTTATTTGAATTTTTGATTTAAATAGAAAAAAAAAATAAAATGGTTTGATTTAATTGTAGATTAGAAAGTTTTCTTGCATTTGAGTTTAAAATTTACAGACACACTCACTTCAATTAAGTTGGGAAAGTTGAAATATATTTATAACATGTAACATAATCCGATTTAAAACACTTTTTGTAAATTATATGCCAATTCCAGCCTTTGAAAGATAATTGTTTGATACGTCAACAAAATTATTGAAAAGTTAAAGTAAAAATTTTCGAATTGCCCAAATGTATAACAAGAAAATGTCCAGCAGTGTTAAATGTATCACATTCAGATTATGCGAAAATTAGTCGTGACTGAACAGTGAGTCATACATAGCTTTCAGAACTTCTTGAAAAAGGAATTAGTCATTTATTTAAAAGCAAAAACAAAATAAATTTGATAGGGCCCACCATGAAGGTCATACCTGGAGCCTCACGACAACATCAACCCCAAAGTATTCGAAAAATTATAAATTTTTTATCATGCCAATTTTTTGAGACTTAAAATAGAGTTTTAGAAAGGTCACAGAACTCAAGAATTAAACCATTCTTAAGTTATGAGTTGTTTACATACTCACACACATTCAAACACATCCATACATACATACATATATCGAGAAGTTAAAAATGAAATATACTAAACTAAAATAAAATAAAATAAAATAAAAGGAAATAAAATAAAATTAAATAAAATAATATAAAATAAAATAAAATAAAATAAAATAAAATAAAATAAAATAAAATAAAATAATATAAAATAAAATAAAATAAAATAAAATAAAATAATATAAAATAAAATAAAAAAAAATTAAATTAAATTAAATTGAATTAAATTAAATTAAATTAAATTAAATTAAATTAAATTAAATTATATTATATTAAATTAAATTAAATTAAATTAAATTAAATTAAATTAAATTAAATTAAATTAAATAAAATAAAATAAAATAAAATAAAATAAAATAAAATAAAACAAAATAAGTAAAATAAAATAAAATAAAATAAAATTAAATAATAAATGAAAAAATTAAATAAAATTAAATAAAATATAATGAAATAAAATAAATCAAAATGATATTAGCTAGTAAAACTTAATTTAAATAAAATATATCGAAATAAAATAAAATTAATTGTATAAAATAAAATAAGCTAGAATAAAATAAAATAAAATAAAATAAAATCAAATAAAATAAAATAAAATAAAATAAAATAAAATAAAATAAAATAAAATAAAATAAAATAAAATAAAATCAAATAAAATAAAATAAAATAAAATAAAATAAAATAAAATAATATAAAATAAAATAAAATAAAATAAAATAAAATAAAATAAAATAAAATAAAATAAAATAATGTAAAATAAAATAAACTAAAATAAAATAAAATAAAATAAAATAAAATAAAATAAAATAAAATAAAATAAAATAAAATAAAATAAAATAAAATAAAATAAAATAAAATAAAATAAAATAAAATAAAATAAAATAAAATAAAATAAAATAAAATAAAATAAAATAGAATAAAATAAAATAAAATAGAATAAAATAAAATAAAATAAAATAAAATAAAATAAAATAAAATAAAATAAAATAAAATAAAATAAAATAAAGTAAAGTATAATAAGTTATTATAAAATGAAATTAAATAAAGGAACTTAAAATAAAATAGAATTAAATTAAAGTAAGTTAACATAAATTGAATTAAATTAAATTAAATCAAATTAAATTGAATTCAATTAAATTAAATTAATTTAAATTAAATAAAATAAAATTAATTAAATTAAATTATATGCAAATTAAATCAAATAAGAGTAGTTATTAAAAAAAATCTAAAAACACCGCTGTGACCAACTTTGAATCTCCTAAATGATTATACGAAATGAAAAATCATAATATAATTTTAAAGATAGTTTTCAAATACCTGTCGAATAATACCCAGTTTAATATAGTTCGCTTTTTAATTTTTTTTTCGTATTTATAAAATGGCGTCTGTTTGCCGCCATATTGTGTTCTCACTACTGTTATATTTTAAATGACATTCTGGGGATTAAGACAAATCGATTGATGTAAGCATCATCAGGCGTTCGGTTAACATACTGTCACAAAGGAACACGCATACATACATAGGCTGATAAACACAATACCCTGCTTTGCGTCGCGCTGTCGGGTAAAAATACAAATCATATTAAAGACCGTTTAATTAAAATAACATATTTTATAGAAAAATCAAAAAAAAATCAAACTAAAGTCACTTAAAGTGAAAAACTACTAAATAAGACTTAAGCTCTTTTTCTTTAGTGCCACAAAAATATTGAATGTGTTAATAGAATTCTCATGTAATAACGAAATACATATCGACTGTGTCTTAACTCAAACTCAATTTGAAAAAATCCTTGATCTCATCCGTTTCATTTGTCGGCCGCCTCATTAAAATTCAAATAATTAATTTTATAAAAATGCTTTTAACCATCACTTAAAATAGAAATTACACCCAAATTGGCCAACCCTGTCCGGGCACATGTTTAATGCACATGCACACATGCATACATGCACTTTAAAGTGCATCAGAGTTTATTTACTCGCGCCCCTCTGTATCTATGTATGTATGTATGTGTGTGTATGTGTGCATTTGTTTATTGCAATTTGCCATTTCAGTTGAATGCTGAATGAGTTTGAGAGCAAGTGTGAATATGAGTATGAGCACGTATGCGAAATTAAAGTTAAACTTAGAACATTGTGCTAAAAAATACACGAAGGTAACAATAACAAAAGCAACAACAACAACAACAATAAAACATACTTCAGCATTACATTAATTGTAAGAAGAGTCATCATCAAAAGCAGTGGCGCATGTTTGACTGTTTGTTATTGATTTAAAACAGCAATAAAACAAGCAGCAACAGCAACAGCAACAAACAATTAATTTAGGTGAACACATGATGAAGATGAGGATAAGCATACGTATGATCGTGATGATAATGACGAACATGAGGGTTTGTTAAGAGTAGATGATGTTATTTGATGGATGGATAGAAAGATTAAATGCGTGTGATACGAACGACATCTCAATATGAGTTCAATAATAATGAAAACATTGAAATAGTGCATTAGATGACTAATAGCATTTACTTACATGCGAATACATCATGATGGACTTTTTGCTTCACTATTTATTATTGTACTTACTTACATACATATGTATGTATGTATGTACGTGAACGTTAGACATTTATGTGTTTAGTTTTGTTTTTCTTTGCCGTTCTTTTATGGTGTGTGGAGATAAATTTTAAAAGTAAAATTTATTACAAAATTGCTAATGGTGTGTGGTTACCTCGAAAACGTCATACTTGAAACTTTTGTGAAATAATTATTTATGGTTTATTATATGGCCTTATTTTTTATATTTTTTTTATATACATATGTATTTTTTTTATTATGCAATATTTCACAGCAATTCGTTGGTTGTATCTTCTGTGTATGAGGGACATTAGCTAATAATGATTATTCATTATGATTGTGATTCGATTAATTGCGGATCATATTTTCACATCTCTGTTAAATTTTCATATAATTTAAGGCTGAGTGGGAAAAAATTGCAACTACAACTACTCTTCGTCCATGCCTGTTTCATAACCAAAATAATTAAAAATAGCCGTTAAACATAAGGCAACATAACAGAGAAGCAAGCCGTCTTAAAAAGTAGGCGGCGGCGGCTTAGGGATATAATGCTTGGTGGCGGCTCATAGCCGGCTGTTGGTTTTGTGTTGTACATAACAAGGTATACGTTTAAGGTCCAAAGTATGTACATATACATATTTATACAGCATATGAAAGTCGCCAGGTGATTAATTTTTTTTCTTTGGGAAAAAACGAAGTGCTGTCAAAAATTGATTATTTTTTTGTTTCCTGTTTTATTACATTTTGTAAACAGAAAAATTTGTGTTTGATTAATATTATATGAAAATGTGCTTCAAAAGCATATAAAATTAAAATATAATAGAATTTTGTAATAAGAAAGCTCAACATTAAGAAGTTTAATTTTGAGCTGAAACTAACCTCATGAAAGTTTGCGGCGGCTCTTAGGCCAGCTTTGCACCGATCGACTGGTTTCCCTGCAACAGAAATTTATAAAAATAATCACCTATTGTGAATAAAAATTTATATTATATCACTCAGAAAAAAATACCAATGTAAAATCACCATGCAAAAATGTTGATTGAAAGTCATTCTAATCATATTAATTTTACAAGAAATAATATGTTGTTTAAGTGAGTTTTTGTTTATTTGCAATACACTTTTGTGCTTAATTTTGTGAGTTGTTTTTGTAATCTTGTTGTTTTTTTATGTTTGTAAACAGCCGACAAATTGCTGCTGGCTGGTAGGCAGTGTACTAGTTTTGCAGTCGGAGGATCGCAGGTTCGAATCCTGTAGTCAAGTCAAAGTATTTTGTATTTTTTTAACTAAAACTTTTCAAATTAATTCTATGTAAAATGATCAATGAAATAAGGTTGAATTAAAATTTTATCCATGATGGTACATATTTAGTGTGTATCTAAGGAATATTTTAAGCTGTTGTTGCTTTAGGGGTAAGCACGTTGGCAGATGGTGGCCAATTTATATACAAACAAAAAATTTTCTAATGTCTATGTCAACAACACGTGAGTTAAATAATTAATAAAATACAATTAGTACATTAAATAAAATTTCTGTTATTCCAACTTTTAATAACTTTAATTCAACATGATTCTTCATTTTAATTTTAGCAGTACGTAAAGGTTAAATCAACGCAAAATAAAGTTATTTCAAAAGGAAAAATGTTCTTTGAAAGCTACTATAAATCATGTTAGATTAACATGAAACACATATAAAGCGAAATCATTGCCAATTAGATTAACATTGTTTACGTAGATTTTAAGTTGAAATTTTTCTGTATGTAGTCGTCTTGGTAAGGAAATAAAAATTTTTCTTCTTTATGCAAAAAAGTGTTGCGGGCGATTCCTGAGCATTATTTACTGATCTTGTCTTAAAAATATATATTTGTAAACATTATTATTTAATTGGATGTACTCGTATTTATTCGGTTCAGCTGTCAAAATAAAGTGAGTATAACGTTAAAAAATATCGTGAACAGTTTTTTCTTCCAAATATTTCCCCTTTTTAACAATCGTTA
Organism: Tachina grossa; assembly: GCA_949987645.1. NCBI lineage: Eukaryota > Metazoa > Arthropoda > Insecta > Diptera > Tachinidae > Tachina > Tachina grossa. The sequence goes on along the minus strand of OX465276.1, from coordinate 29,691,549 downwards.
ATAATTTTTCCCTAGAAATGTGTTCCCTTACTTGAATAAATTCCCTTATCATAAATAATAATTTTCAAGGGAATTTTAGCACTTTTCCCTTGGTTTGGTTCACTTTATTTTTGCAGGTGAAAAATATATCGAATATGGAATTTATTACATTGCATAATTTTGATATTTTCCTTCTGAGTAAATATTAAAAGTTATATACATATATTTATTTTTAGAACAAGATTAGTACATAAGTTTCACGATTGTTAAAAATAATTCCCTGCAACATCTTTTTTCATGGAGTATGAATCTCTTTGGTCCACACACAGTAAATTTTATGGCGGTGCACCACTTGGAATTTTTTCCACTGCACCTAGAGTTTCAAAACACAATTTTACAGTTAAAAAAATCATTTATTAAATTTAAATTTGTTTGATTTTCAATTAATTTTTAATGTAAAAAAGGAAAGATGATTTCCTTTTTTTACATTCACTGCGAAATTGCAGCTGGGGAACAATTTTTCACGGGAGATTCACTATAGAATTTTTCCCTTCGAGGGGAATAAAAATTTCTAGGGGAAAATGCCACTTATTATTCACGATAGGGGTGATTGTTCATTATAATGGGTATTCATTCACAATTAGAACATTAGGGAAAAGGAAAATATTTTTAAAGAACAAATATTCACGAAAGCTATGAATAATCACCACTATTGTTAATAACAAGTGGAATATATGTTTCCATTAAGTCATGTATCTCATGTTTTATGCAAAAGAACCGAAGTCTTTCTATGAGACATTCTTTAACAGTTAGATAAGAATATTAATTAAATCAAAAAAAGTTCCTAAGCAGACCTTTAATAAGGTCTGTAGTAAAAAGGTCTTCTGAGCTGGGTATGTGAGCTTAATCTGCCACAAAAATATCAACATAATGGACAATAACTTTAAAACTGGCAATATGAAAAAAATAATAATAACTTGCACAGTAAATAAATGAAACATATTTATGTACATATGTATGTACATACATTAAAACAGCAAACATTTTGGAAAACTTATTTGTATACCTACGAGTACATACAAAAATGTAGGTTTTAAAAACCACACATACACAAGTATACAAACACATACTTAAACTTACACACACAAACACACACAGCTCGGCCAAAGTAAAACAGAGTAAAATAAATTCAAAAATCTAGGTCAATAATGGAATAAAAATAAAACAATGAATGAGCGAATGAATGGATGGTTGGTTGGTTGGTTCGTCGGTTCGTTGGTGGATGGTGCGCTTGTTTCATTTGCTAAACTTTAGCAGCTAAAGCTTAAGAATATGTATGTGTATATGTATGTACGTATGCCTCTTATGTAGTGTGCAACACTAACAACAACAAAAATATTAACAAATGCAACATCAACAACATCTGCAAAACTGGCAACAGCAGCCTTAACACCAACAACAAACGCAAGACGGAACAGCGACAATGCGATAGTAACTTTATTATTTTTTTCTTCTCATTTTTTGGTAATAATCAAACTCATACATACGCAACCACATCACATACACAAACGTGTTTTTGTTGTTTGCTTGTGTTGGTGAATGAACTTAAGCCAAATGCATGTCCCTACAAACGGTTTTTTATGTATAAAAAACTCAATTCAAGGAACACCTAAAAAAGTCGACGAATTTTATGATTGTTTCGTTTTACTTTTACCGTTTTTGGGTTCAAGTAACCCATATTTCATAGACTAAAGCAAGGCAAATTGATGCCAGGTGGTCTCGATTTCCAATTCTGCATATTCGTTAGTGTAAAATTTCCTGCAGTCAGAATATTTTCGAACGTTTTGCTTAAATTTGACAGCAGAGAAACTATCAGCTGATCGTCAGCAGGTAAATAGAGATTACCTAATGTAAATTCGCCTGGGACTAAAGGTACGTACTTTCAGGTGACTCCTTTAGCAGCGTGTAATTTAAATATCCACCAGATGTCAACACACATTTTCCCTACATTTCTTAACATTTCAAGTATGAATTTTTTCAAACAAATTGAGGCGAGTCTACCTTGTATTAATGGGCCTTGGTTTTACATCTTTTACAAAGCAAATTCATGTAAAGATGGACGCGCCCGGAAAAATTCATACTGGGAATACCAAAACTATGTACTGAAAAATGTGCATTGACAACTGAAGGATATTCAAATTACAAGAGGGGCTGTTGAGATCACCTGTTGTGGATTCGCCTTGCTCTATTTTCAGGATTTGTCAATATTTCTTTGTCATCAAATCCAACAACAGCACTGTTCACTGGGTTTGTTCATACTAACAATCAAGTTTATAAAAGTTGGTCCCATTTTAATCGCAAAAATTATGTTTAAGTATGTAGTTATTTTTGAAAGCTGGAGTGAAAAATATAAAAAAAACAAATCAACATTTTTATAAACCAACTGACATAAATTGTAACTTATTTCCTTATAGACGCTTTGTTGGGATGAATGTAGCCTAAAGCGTAACTACATTTGGTTTGAATGTTTAGAAATGTTACATTTGTACCTAAATATTTATGTATATATGGGTGTACTTATGTACATATATATACACATATATACATATGTATACATCCCTCTAGTCAGCCTAGAACCATATGTCTCTATGTCAATACTCTTTCTCCAGTGACACTTGCACTAGCTAAAATGTCGACAGCTTTCCTTTTATGTGCGAGTAGAGATACGTTTGAGACAACAGTTCTAGTGTATTTCTGGTGATATTGTCAGTGAACGCGTCAATAGTTTTTTTCTTTTTTATTATGTTGTGCAATAATATTAAATAAATATATGTAGACGAGGGTCACTAAAATCTACGAGTAAATCTTCGGTTTAAATATCTCCATATGGTCGTAAAAGAACCACCTTCTCAATAGTGCTAAAGTCTACTGGTAGATTTTCAATGACAACCCTATGTTATGTGTCAATAGGCGATTACATTGGCTGGGGTACACCTAACCAGTAGCACTATTGACTATGTCACTAGAAAATCACTATAATTTTACTATTGACAACGAGACAGAATATATCGATATTGTAGACTAGAGCCCCTAAAATTTACTAGTGAATCTTTGGTGCCAATGTCTCCATGTGGTCCCAAAAGAACTACTTAGTCAGTAGTGCTACAGTCTAGTGGTGGATTTTCTATGAAAAGCCAATGTTAAATGTCAATAGATGATTACATTGGCTGGGGTATACCTGGTCAGTAGTACTACCGACAACGTCACTAGTAAATCAACACAATTTCACTATTCGCACTTTCTGCAGGGATGTGCATACATTTGAATGTTTGTGTGTGTATGCCAGTGCATATCCTGCAGGAAGTTTCAATAGCGAAACATTAGTGATTCGCTATTAACTTTATGCCTTATGCAAAAACGTTTGTTAAAGTTAAAGCATGTGTTAAAACCGGTTTTGCCATACAAAGTTCGTTTGTTAAACCAACTTTAAGTTTAATAATCGTTTTTGCATAAGGGGATTTGTCACCAGTACTACTGGCGAATTATACAGCAACTGGAGGGCTGCGTAAACAGTCTTGAAATGTAAATAGGTCTTGTTTTTTAAATGTATTCTCGTGGCATGTATTATACTAAACCCATAATAAATGATGTCGATGGATGTATTGATCAGGTTTATTATGAACAGCCATCAACCATCAACTGGTTGAAAAGTGGAAAAATTTGTCAACTATGGTTGAAATAGGTATTACCAAAACCAGTTGATAAAGTTGTGAATTATTAAGTAGGTATTCGCTATTGTGAATATGCATTTGAAGGAAAAAAATATAACAGCTATCAAATGACAAAAATAAAAATTAGTAGACAAAGTTTATTTTCAAAATAAGTTCGATTGAATATTTTTCTCCTAATATTTTGTAGTTGAAAAAAAGAGAATAAATTTCCCTTGATAGCTATTCACAATAGTGATTTTGTAGTTGATGGTTGATAAATTATGGTTGATACCTCTTTTCAACCGCAAACATTTCGTAATACCGATTTATCAACTTTGTAGTTGTTGTACAAATTTCTCTTATCAACCACACGTTGCTGTTCATAATAAGCCTGGATGTTCGTGTATATGAGCGTTAACAAGCGATGTCGCTTCTTGTTAGTAACAAACACTTCAAAGAAGTAGTGTTAATGCGTTTATGCTTGTTATTTTGCATATTGTACGTTTGAGTATGTGTGTGTGTAGGATGTAGATGGTAAGCTATTATGTATTTAAGGGTGGTTTTTTCAAGCAAGCGCACACAACTAATGTCAATGCATGTGTGCGTTTATATGTGCGCAGAAAACAGAAAAGATCTACAAAACAACGTATGTGTGTATATACGCGCCAATGCATAGGAAGAAGCAAGCATCACAAATTCTTTCGTCACGAAGTATTTTCTTCTTTACTCCTAGACCTGCAATAAGTGAAACAATTTTCTGGCAAACAGTGTTGTTTAGCGTTTGTTTTAGAGGATTTTGCTATAGTAAAGGATTTGAAAAATCTCTCATGTCTTAAAAGTTCTTGCAAGTGGTCTTGTGCAGGGGTTTAATACCAGATAATGCTTTTTGCTATAGACATTTAGTCTATTGTACTATTGTTCAGATGGTTCTTTTGGGACCATATGCATATATTGGAAACTGAGACTCACTCGTACATTTTAGTAACACTACTGACGTTGGTTTGATTGAGTAATTACCCAGCAAATATGACTGCTTCGTCGTAGGCAGCTTTTTAAGGGAATGTCAAGCTGCTATTGGCTTACAAACCTGCTACCGTATGGCATGATATTTGTTCGCGGTATCCCACTTTGGAGCATTTCGTTTTAAGCGCTTATTTCAGTGCAATTATTATGTAGTAAATTTATGAAATATTGAAGCTCCAATAATTAAAAAATTATCTACATTAATTTACATTTACTGCCAGTTCATAGAAGCCATGTGAAAATTCTCGTCTGCCTATTTATATTGAAAACAAAAACAAAGCACTCAAAATATTATTTGTTTTCATTATAAATAAACAGCCGAAAATTTTTACATGGCTTCTATAAACTGGCAGTTATTAAATATATTTTGTTCACGCATTGAATCGATCCACGACCTACCAAAGATTATATTTATTTTCATACACAATTCAAATAAAAATAAAAAATCAAATCACGAAGAAAAACTCTCATTCGTTTTTAAATTTGTATACAGGAAAGCGAGAGAGGATGCACTTCAAAAAAAAATAAAAAATTCAGTAAAGTGCGACTCTGACTCGCGTACGAAGGGTTCCGTACGAACACTAGATATGTAATTTAATACAAACTTCATCCTATATAATATATAGTTTTGGCATTTTTTTTCGTTTTTGGGGTCTTTTCGGTTTTTTTGTTTTGGCGGTTTTTGCGTTTTTTCGGTTTTGGCGATTTTTTAAAGTTTTGGCTCTTTTTTTAGTTTTGCCACTTTATTTTCTTGTTTTGGCGATTTTTTTCGGTTTTTGACGTTTTTTCATTTTGGCGATTTTTTTATTTTTGGCGAGTTTTTTCATATTTGCGATTTTTTTTTATTTTAATTTTTTTTTTTAGTTTTGGCGACATTTTCGCGTTTTGGCGATTTTTTTTGGTTTTTTGCGTTTTTTTTTCATTTTGGCGTTTTTTTAATTTTGGCGATTTTTTCGAATTTGGCGATTTATTTTAGTGTTAGATTTTTTTTTTAATTTTGGCGATTTTTTTCGTTTTGGCGATTTTTTTTAATTTTTGGCGATTTTTTTTTTTTGGTTTGGCGATTTTATAATTTTCATTTTTTTTAGTTTTACCGTTTTTGAAAATTTTAAGTTTTGGCTCCTTTTTTAGGGTTCACCAAAGGTGAAAAGGAACCCTATTGTTTTCGCTACGCTGTCCGTCTGTCCGTCACGCGGTATTTTCTCAGGAACCGTAAGAGCTACGGACCTGAAATTTGGACACAGTATGTAGAACCTTGGCCGCTACAACAACAAATACATGAGAATTGAAAATTAAAGGGTGTTCCAAAACGAGCAATGAAATATGTTAAAATTCCCATGTAATATACATACAATTGTATGAACATATGTATATTGAAACTTGAAATTTGTAAAATTAGTGTATTTTTTATACAGACTACAAAAATTAACACTAAAATTTAAAAAAATTAAAATTAAAGGGTGGTCCTTTAGTTAATGCAATTTTGACTATGTAATTTTGACAATTTGCTATATCTTGGAAACCGTAAGAGGCAAACACTTGGGATTTTCAAAAACGACAAAACTAAAAACACCGAAAATTATAAAATCGCCAAACCAAAAAAAAAAAAAAAAAAATCGCCAAAAATTAAAAAAAATCGCCAAAACGAAAAAAATCGCCAAAATTAAAAAAAAATCTAACACTAAAATAAATCACCAATTCGAAAAAATCGCCAAAATTAAAAAAAACGCCAAAATGAAAAAAAAACGCCAAAAATCGAAAAAAATTGCCAAAACGCGAAAATGTCACTAAAACTAAAAAAAAAATTTAAAAAAAAATCGCAAAAATGAAAAAAATTGCCAAAAATAAAAAAAAATCGCCAAAATGAAAAAACTCCAAAAAAAGAAAAAAATCGCCAAAACAAGAAAATAAAAAAGAAGCCAAAATGTAAAAAAATCGCCCAAACCGAAAAAACGCAAAAATCGCCAAAACAAAAAAACCGAAAAGACCCCAAAAACGAAAAAAATGCCAAAACTATATATTATATAGGATGAAGTTTGTATTAAATTACATATCTAGTGTTCGTATGGAACCCGTCGTGCGCGAGTCAGAGTCGCACTTATTAGTTTTGACACTTTATTTTTTTGTTTTGGCGATTTTTTAAGGTTTTTTGCGTTTTTTTCATTTTGGCGATTTTTTTTATTTTTGGCGATTTTTTTCATTTATGCGATTTTCTTTTATTTAAAATTTTTTTTAGTTTTGCCGACATTTTCGTGTTTTGGGCGATTTTTTTTCGATTTTTGGCGTTTTTTTCATTTTAGCGATTTTTTCGAATTTGGCGATTTATTTTAGTGTTAGAATTTTTTTTTAATTTTTGGCGATATTTTTTTTTTGGTTTAGCGATTTTATAATTTTCAGTTTTTTTAGTTTTACCGTTTTTGAAAATTTCAAGTGTTTGCCTCTTACGGTTTCCAAGATATAGCAAATTGTCAAAATTACATAGTCAAAATTACATTAACTGATGGACCACCCTTTAATTTAAATTTTTTTAAATTTTAGTGTTTATTGTTGTAGTCTGTATAAAAATACACTAATTTTACAAATTTCAAGTTTCAATATACATATGTTCATACAATTGTATGTATATTACATGGGATTTTAACATATTTCATTGCTCGTTTTGGAACACCCTTTAATTTTTAATTCTCATGTATTTGTTGTTGTAGCGGCCAAGGTTCTACATACTGTGTCCAAATTTCAGGTCCGTAGCTCTTACGGTTCCTGAGAAAATACCGTGTGACGGACAGACGGACAGACGGACAGCGTAGCGAAAACAATAGGGTTCCTTTTCACCTTTGGTGTACGGAATCCTAAAAAACCAACTTCTTAGTGTTTGTGTAAAATTTCCTCATTCTGTTACGTTAATGCATACACTCAGGGAAATAATTTAATAAGTTTCAATATAATAGAAAAATTATATTAAAATACTTTAAGTCAATAATGTTCAACTTTGAGTTAATGTTGATTAGATTTATTTATTGAATTACATAGAATCAATTAATCTTATTCCAGTTGTCGACATCGACGTCACTTCAACACAATACAAAAAAACTGGGGCTTGTGTACTCCGTTCTCAAGAACAATTTTGTGCAACTGACATTCTATTTCCGTTCCCTGAGTTCTAGAAAATAGCATAAACCTGCCAACAGGATTCAGTTGTTTTCGACAAGCCCCAATTTTTTGGTATTGTGTTATAGTGACGTCGACGCCGACAACTGGAATAAGGGTGATTATTGTTTTAAGGTCTAACCATATTACTTTAAGACTTTTATATCAATTAATTCTCAGTTAAGTTGAAATTTCAATTGTAAAATATTGAATTAATAAGAAACATATTAAAATCTAAAGGACACCACTCTAAATGAATGTGTAAACCATATCATATCAATAAGACGACAATACTGTTCCATAAGAGTTCAATATTAATTCAGTGTCGAAAAATATTATTTCCATATTTAATTTCTTACCCAAATTATCAAAATAAATTAATATTTTTTAATATTGAAATAAAAATTTTCATCATGACTAGATGTTTACGTTAATGTTTTTATTGAATCAATGTGGTTTTTTTTTGTTTTAAGTTGTTTTTTTCCCTGGTGTACTCGTAAGGAATAAATGATGCAATGTGTGGTTTTCAGCATCTCCCAAGTGCTTCTCTTTGTCCTAGTGCTTACTTTTACCCAATTTATTTTTGCCGGGTAGTTCTTTTAGGAATAATATTCATGTGCAGACGCACTGTTGACTACGCCGCCAAAAAGTCACTAAAACATTAGACAAAAGTAGTGAGTTGGAAACACTTAACTCCTAGCTTCCTACAAGGTACTTTTTGTATTCGTATGCCAGTGTTTTTTTCTGCTTTTAGTAAATATTTTTATTATTTTAGGAATTTTAGGTCACAAAATTTGTTCTTTTTTTATTGCGCTTGAAACAATCCCAATTTTTTTCCTCCAACTTCAGCGTTAGCGTTTTTTACTTTTTGTTCTATAAATTTCTATTAAAGTCTATGACATTTTTGGGAAGGGAATGACCCTTTTTTTAATTTGAGTGGCATTGTTTGATATCACACAATAGAGTCTATGCTCGCTTGGAAACATTTAAGAGTTTGAAATCGTTGTTAGAATGATTTGTTTGTTTATTTCTTAGAAACATTTTCTCTGTTCAGATGTTTGTTTTGTTTGCAAAGCTGTTCAGCTAAACAAGTAATTTATTTTTGTATGAGTATATTGAAATGTTTTTAATCGTTTAATGTGGGCATCAATCAGCAAATCTAAGTGGGTTAATTGCTGTAAAAGATGTATTTTTTTTATTTTTATTTGTTACAAATTTAAAAGAGCAAGATAAAATATGTAGATACTTACATACATATCCTTAAGCTAAAGCTTAAATTAGACGTGCCGTAGCCATAATGCCATAGCCATAACCAAACCAAAATTCAATTGGTTTCTAGGGTAATGGTTATGGCGCTATGGCGAGTCACCTATAATCAAATACAGTGTTGCCCATAAATTTGGTTCGAAGAGCTGCTTTCTCTGATTATGGTTATGTCACGTCTGATTGAACCTTTATTTTAATGCTGTCAGTTTGGATCAAGTACTGCCAACAACAATAACATTGTGTGGGTGAGTTAAAAGTCTCTGCACTGAAAGAAATTTTCATTTACAGTAAAAAAAATTTTAAAATTCTATTTAGTTGTTTTTGTTGTTTAACGTCTCTATTTTTGAGAGAGAAAAAGTGGTATATTTTTTTTTTTTGCTTGAACTGGTTTAACTCAGCGATGTTAACTTGGTGCTTTTGGAACTATTATTAGTTCTTTTAGAAGACTCAAAACGCCAAATTTTGAGCGTTAGTGCCAATTTAAGAAAAAGCAATAAGTAGAGCTTTTAAGAAAATATTTTTTATTTCTTAAAATTAGAATTTATTTTCTCAGTGTAAAGCATTTTGATATATTTTATTAACGATGTTGATACTATTGCCGAAATAGGGAAAGCTTGGAAAATATTAAACATTATTAAACTTCACTCGTTTGGATCTTCAATCCTTTTTTACGTGATGTGCAAATGTCGTGATTTTATCGTGTCACGCGTGAGTCACGCGTGATTCACGTGATTCGTGATCAAATATTATAACTAATTACGCGTGAGTGCGTGAGCGTGATTGAAAAAAATTTACTCGTGCGTGATCGTGCGTGAGCTTTTTTTAATAATCACGCACGAATTCTCACGCTCTCACGAGATAACATTCCTGCATAGGTACATACATATGTAACTGTATTCAATCATTTGAAATAAATTATTTTATAATAATAAATGCATATATGTATGTATGTATAATAATATGTATGGTAGTATGAGCTTATAAACATAATGAATACCCCCAAACAAAATGTTTCGACCTTTTCTGAAGTCAAACTTGTACTGAATTCGTTAAGACATTTCGGTAGTTTCTCTGAACAATTTTTTTTTCTAACATTAAAACTTTGATTTTTTAGTACATAAGTAAAAGTCTGTGAAAATTTTTTTTAAATAAATATGTATATGTTGATAAAAAAAAAAGGATTGTAACAAATATTAAAAAAACGTGAGTATGTGCAAATTATTTCGACAATAGCAGCAACATAACGGTGAAGCGGTACTCTGCTATAAAAGCAAAAAAATCGTACCTACATGTCGTTACAAATTCGTACGGACTTATCGTAACGAATTCGTACCGACATATCGTTACGAAGTCGTGTCAACCATTTCATACAAAAATTGTTACGATTTCGGTAGTATTTCGGTGCCGAAATCGGAAGATTTTGTCGACCAATCGTTGCGAATTCTTTACGAATTCGGAGCATTTTGTTTGATGGGTACATACAGCTTTGTAAGTATGTATGTATGTTTCTTAGATACCCTGTAGGAAGTATCAATTGAGAAACACTACTGATTCAACAGTGCCTTTGTCAACAATACTACTGACGAATTGTACCGCAGAAAATGTTTTTTGCTTTAGGGGCCGTCCATATATTACGTAACGCTGTAAGGGGGGAGGGGTGGGGTTCGAGTTTTGTTATGATTTGTTATGGTGAGGGTGGGGGGAGTCTTTGAAAATGTTACGTAACAGAAACATTTTAGTAATTTTTATGTTTTCTCATTTAATATGCTTTTCTAATTTATTTGATTATCATTTATTTAATTGATCATACGTGTTACCTTTACATTTATATTATGTATGTATACATACATTGATGTGCGGAATGTCAATTTTTGATATACGAGAATTCGAATTCGAATATTTAAAATGATATCCGCGAATACGAATATTTAAAACGATATGAAATTAACTTTGCTTTTTTTTAATTTACATTAAAAATTTTACAAAAACACGAGCATACATATGTATATACATAGATATGTATCTATTTTTCAACTCAAAAAACATGAAAATTATATTATACATCTACTTTTTCGCGAGCGTGCGTGATCGTGATAAGTTGTAAACCACTCGTGCGTGATTAAAAATATTTTATTCGTGCGTGAGTAAAATCTTTTTCTGCGTGAGCGTGCGTGTCGTGAGTCAGAAAACACTCACGTGCACATCTCTACTTTTTATGCTTTTTAGATCTCAAAATTACGCTTTTTAGTGCTTTCTTTAATTTTGATATGCTTTAAGAGCCCAAAAAAAAAATTGGCATCACATAAACTTGAACTGAGCTGCCAATAGGTAAAATTTTTTCACACAAAGTTGTATAGAAAAAAAGTGTGCATAGTAATTGTTTATTTGTGAAATTAAATTGCGAGTGACATTTGCTTTGATAAAATAGTTAATAAAAATAAGAAATAACGTTAATGTTTAATTAAGTATGTAAAATATGTGAAGGAAATAAAGCAAAATGTAAAAACTCGCTGCAGTACTGCCACCTTGTAAAACTAATAACCACCAAAAAATCTTAAGCGGCAAAATTTTAGAACTTGATTTTTTTTACCAATACCAAAATCAAAACAAAAATAAATGTTTAACTGTAATAGTGCCGATTATTTTGCTTACAAAAATCACGTCCCAGCTCCTATACCGCGCAATAAATAGCATAGCTATAAAAAAAACGAAGTCCAAGTGTCGCTTAAGCTTTTTTAGTGGTTATGGCTCGATATGGTAGCTTTGATTTTCCGTATAAATTTTTCGCAATGAATGAGTGAATCTTACTGCAGAGAACTGTCAGTAAAAAAAAATTTTTGTTCGGGCAAAAATATTGTTCAGACAACATGGGTGTGAATCCAGTTTAACTCTCTAAATCTCAGAATACACTGAAAAAAAAACATATTTTTTTAAGAGCTGCCGTTCCCAGCTTTTTTATATCCAACCCAGCCGTGCCTGTGTCGATATCGCGTCGTTGTCGCTTCATCATAAAAGTGTTTAAAATAGAAGAGTTCAATAGCTTCACATTTGGATTTTGCATTTATTTGTTTCTGCTTTATCTTGCATTTAATACGACCAAATTTATTTGCTGCAATTTAGTTGAATCACTCTTATCGAATTGAATTGAATAAAATTTTAAGTTGAGTTGCAGGTCTCCTTACGTACTTATTTGTTTCCACACGAATCGTTGACAACGACAGTCATACAGTCAGTAAGTCAGTCGTACTCTTTTGTATATTGAAATGACTATTTGCCATTGCTTGGTCATAGACTTTGGTCTAATGGAAAGTAACCAGCCAACAACAACAACAACAACAACAACAAATTGCATGTTGTAAACCAAAAAATATATACATATATATTTTTTTGCTCACTCGAAGGACAATAAAAACTCACAAATGTAAACTCACTTAAAATATATAAGTATAACATAAAGCGATAGAAGTATAGACATTTATTTAAAAAAAAACCTACAAACAGACAGCAGACGTGGCGTCGCGACGGTCGTATTGAGTTTTAAGTAGTCATAGAGACGATTTTTTGTTATTTTTCTATTTATTTTGTCCTCCTTAACTAGACACTTGAGATGTGCCATGCATGAGTGATGGGAAGATATCATGTTTATCCCATGCACGATCGTGAATCCAGAAGACTGAAAAAATAAGAGAAATTTGTGCTTTTATGATTGACTGTGAATTAGAAAACGTTTTAATATAAAGGACAAAATTCATTTAAATTTTAAATTTTTTATTAAACACGATAAGGCGATAAAAAGCGCGTTTGACATATTTAATAATTCTTTCTGCCAAAAAAAACCGACTTCAATGCACATTTCCACCCATTTTTTAAATTCAAAATTGTGTGTTTTTCAGAGCTCAGATTGCATGTTAAGTCTTGTAAAAATCGGCAAAGTAGAACCACTTAAAATAAAATATTAACCCCGCCCATTTTTTTAGCTTTAAAATTGTGTAATTGCAAGAACAGAAGGTGTTGTATAGGTTTCACAGCAATCAAAAAAGTAGAATATCATAAAATTATATTAAAAAAATTGTGGGTGTGTCCCCGCCCTTTTTTTACAATGGTACCAATGGAAAGCTATGTCCTCTCAGACTACAAAAAAATTTTACAATCGGTCTAACATGTACTGAGTTATGAGAAGATACACACCTCAAAAAAATAGACGCGAATTGTTAACTCCTCCTTTTTTGAAGTCGGTTAAAAAGCGCTAAATCTAGCGCAAAACGCGATAAATTGGCATCCCTGCTCCATAAGCACATGGCGAGAGAAATAAAAAGTGAGAGAGAATTTCGAATTTTTAAAGTCAGCTCATTTGTTGAAAGTTTTTTTTTTGGCCTTATTATGAGCGACTTTCGATCTTCGAATGTAGTCGAAAGTACTGATCGAACGAATTTTCATTTGATATTATAGACCCTATTATGAGCTGCATTCGATTTTCCATCTTCGCTGGGCATCGAAAATCGAAAATCGAATGTTTAATTCATATTATGAGCATCGAAAATTTCGCTGAGCAACGAATTTTCTATCGAATAGAATTTAGCTTTCGATGAAGTTAAAATTGTTAAGAAATCTAAGTGTAGCACAATCTTTATTTTTAAGTACACAAACACAAATTTTAAGCTACTTTTTGTCGATTTTATTCACAATAACGACGTTCGTTGTCGAATTCTCGTCATAATACCAAATGAAAATTCGTTCGACCAGTTCTTTCGACTACAGTCGAAGATCGAAAGTTGCTCATAATAAGGGCCTATGATGAGAATTCGGCAATGAACGTCGTTATTGTGAATAAAATCGACAAAAAAATATGTGTTACAATTTGTGCTTGTGTACTTAAAAATAAGCATTCTTTAAAAAAACTTTCACATTAAAATACTTCACCGAAAGCTAAATTCTGTTCGATAAAAATTCATTGCTGAGCGAAATTTTCGATGCTCATAATATCAATTTAATACACAGCGAAGATCGAATGCAACTCATAATAGGACCTTTTATCTAACATCTTGCAATTGATTTTTAAAATAGGAGAATAAGAGACGGAAAAAACTCCCTGGGAATTGTCTTTCAGAATAGGACTCATTAATTGATTAAGTTCTTTCAATTGCATTAATTAAAGCAATTAAAAATGTATTTAAATCAATTGAAATTTTATATTAAAATATTAATCTGGAATTGCTTTTTTTTTGTGTACTTTAAAATTCTTTAGAACATAAGTCTTCAAATACTACAAGGCTTTTATAAAGTTATGAAACATAATAGGAAAATTGGATTTATAAACAAACGAAAAATTTCAGGAAAAAAATAAAAAAAAAATTTAGACCCGTCCCCCGAAGTCGACAACGTCCGACTTATCGCAAACTTACATTCAAAACAAACGAAAATTTTAATATATTGCGATAAGTCGAACGCTGTCGACATCGTGGGACAGGGCCTTAACAATAATTGAAAAATTTTTTAATTAATTCTGTTAATATAATCTTCCGTGTAAATAAAAATTCCTCGAAAGAATAAATTCCTAAATTTTAAAGGGCTTTTGTAAACATAGTATGAAACATAATTAGAAAATGTTTGCAAGGATTCCAATTAAATTTAATGGCAATAAAAGTTAAACCAATTACATGTTTGTTTTTTAATTGACATTATATATTTTCTTAAATTGTTATTGCTTTAATAGTTGTGAACACAGAATACACAGAAGTGAAGAAAGTTACAGGTAAAAAGCTCCAATCAGATTTTTTAAAATTCGTGGAAAAAAGACAAAATATAGTGCATGTATTTGGTAATGTAGTGTATTAGTACAGGGTGGGCCAAAAGAAACCAAGGGATGTAAAATTTAATAACTTTTTTGTTTATTAACTTTTTTTTATTTTTTCTTTCAGATTATATAATATACAAAATGGAAATTTTTTTACACTAAGTATGAAAAATGATGTCTCTTAAATGACCATCGTTTTCAGCTTCGCACTGATGGGCTCTTTTTAGAGCATTTTCCATAATATCTTTCAAAATTAGTGGCTGTAGCGTTCGAATTTCTGCAACAATGTTTGCCTTGAGTTCAAGGATTGTCTCTGGCTTGTTCACATACACTCGCTCCTTCAAAAAACCCCAAAGAAAATAGTCGGGTGCTGTCAAATCTGGCGATCGCGCTGGCCAAATAATTTCCGAATTTCGAGAAACTATTCGCTCTCCAAAAATTTGACTTAAAAGTGCCATTGTGTCTCGGGCAGTATGGGCAGTGGCTCCGTCCTGCTGAAACCACATACCAGGTCTGTTTTCAAGAGCAGGACGTAAAAAATTTTCTATCATAAACCGATACCGCTCTCCATTTACGGTTACAGCACTTCCATCTTCATTCTCGAAGAAGTAGGGCCCAATGACATTTTCAGATGTGATCCCACACAATACTGTACACCTGATGGGGTGCAATTGGCGTTGATGAATGGCTCTTGAATTTTGAGAACCCCAGAACCTACAGTTCTGCTTATTAACAAAGCCATTCAAATGAAAATGAGCTTCACCACTCATAATCAAATTTTCAATAAAGTTGATTTCATTTATTCCTTTTTTATTTTCTGATTTTCATTTATTTTTTTCATTCATTATAAATTCTCCAAGTGTTGTCTATATAATCTGAAAGAAAAAATTAAAAAAAATTAATAAACAAAAAAGTTATTAAACTTTTACACCCCTTGGTTTCTTTTGGCCCACCCTGTACTTATTAATTAAGACAGCTAATAAAAAGCTTTAAGGGTCAGTTAGCGGACTGCAATGTAAAGTAACTGCCACGTAGGAAACAGCTGATCGAGATTTTTGTATGAAAAGTAGGTTACATTACTTTTCACGTAACAATATCGATCAGCTGTTTTTTACTGTTGCAGTTACTTTGCGTTAAGGCGCAGTTAGCCGACTGTAATGTAATGTAACTGCAACAGCAAGAAACAGCTGATCGATTTTGTTATGTGAAAAGAAATGAAAATGGTTATAGAGATGTAATGTAACGTAACCTGCTTTTCATATAAAAATATCAATCAGCTGTTTTCTACTTTACAGTTACATTACATTACAGTCGGCTAACTGAGCCTTTAAGCATTAAACACATTCACCACAGCAGGCTACACGAACACACGACTTCAAATGCCGCTAGCAGCATTAGCCGCCTCGTAGCCGGCTACTTAATTAATTTGGAGACGGCAGCAGCACCATCTGCAACTGATATTCAAGTACAAATACATTGTTCAGTATTGCCACTTTTATATATTTTTCTTTTTATAAAAGTTAATTGCTCTTTTAAAATATACTTATTTCACGTAAAAGTACATAAATGAATCAATTTATTCCTTACATCAATTTTTGGTTATTATTTCTGTTAAATAATATGAAATAATTGTCCAAAATCATTCGTTCAACATTGTGTATTATACTGGCAATACTGAATTTTCTCTTTGTAGCCAACAAAATAGAAATTAGTTTAATTGGACTACAACAACAAAATCAGCATAGACAACAACCTGCCGCCATGTTGCCTTGCTGTCTTCAAAAGAATTATTCTCATATAAACATGTGTATTCTATCCTTTACATTTGGTAGTCGGTAGCTTGCTGTGGTGAATTGTTTAATGCTTTACAGTCGGCTAACTGAGCCTTAATTGAGCCTTTATAATTTTATTGCACTAAAAAGGAGAATCAAAACAAAAACGCCGACGAAATTTGAGGGAAAAGGAGACAAACAGAAAAATTCCCTTATCTTCCAGAACTTGTGGTTCTGAGTTTTCGCCATACTGATGAAATTTCCACTAACGCTACTTGAGTATTTTGCTTTTTAACGTGAGCTGGCACCGTACCATCTCCACTTCACACACATCTTTACCTCAGTGGCATTCTTCGACTTTTGCTGGTACGTTCTTTACGTTTGCATGGACAAAACAAAAAACTGTGAAAACAAACTTTTATTTGTTTGTTGTATCTTGTTTTGCATTTGCAACCAATTTATTGTATTGCAAAATTTGCTGCCTTAAGTATGTATGTGAAATGTGTGTAGACAAAACATTAAGGGCGTTACGTGAGTAAGCTATCTGTTTGCACTCATCAAATTAAAAATTGTATGTTATAATGAATCCCTGCTTCATAATCCCTAAGCATAATCGTACATAATTGTTCAACTTTGGAGAAAATGCAACCCTGATCTAAGGGGTTGTTATTGTGTTGTGTGGAGATTTTTAAAAAATTCCGTTAGATCAGGGTTGCATTTTCACAAAAGTCGTTTGACTATGTAGGACAGTGGGCACGAGTAGAGCTGTGTCGTTCATGAACGAACGAGTATAAATGAACGAATCAGTAAAATGAACGAAGTGAGCCGGTCACTTTACTGAGCTGTTTTAGCTCAGCAGTGCTGAGTACAATTGAACGAAATGAACGAACGAGCGCACTTGGGTGTTTTTGTTTTGTTTTTTTTTGCTTTTTCTTTATTCGTGCGAGATTTTTTGTCACATTCTGGTTTTCATTTGCCTGCTTTTAGTAGCAGTATGACCATTATGAAATTAATAAAATTGCCATTAATATTTCTTAAGTTTTTAGAACATATTAAGAGTTTTTTAAAAAAATTTACCTATGTAGATAATAATATTATAAACAGTGTATTTTGATTCTTTATATGTGGCTCTTTTGCCAATATGAATCTTTTGATTTCTTATTCCTTTAATATTTTAAACATTTTACTTGCTGATTTGTATTTTTTGTTATGTTTTATATTGTTTGTTTTGCTTAGTTTGCTAAACAATTCATAACAAACTCACTGGACAAGTGCCCGTTTTATTTGACGAATCAGCTTTTGTTTGTTTGTTTTTATTTCGTTCTATTTCTTGAAAAGAGCGGATGAACGAAATGAAAGAACTCGTTCTTTTTAGAAAATGAACGAAAATGAGCGGTCACTTGAATGAACGATTTGGCACAGCTCTAGGCACGAGCCTTTAGAAGTCATGTATAAGTTAAGAAGTTGGTGCTAGTCATTGCAGGAAAGAGAGGGTGCTTGCTGTTGGCTGAAGTAGTTAGTGCGTTGACTACAAAGCAAATGGCCATCTGCGTGAACTTGAGCTTGGCCAGACCCAATCATATCATTCTTCGATATTTGTAGCAATTTATCATTGGCAAAGTACAATAAATAATAAGATAGCTATACAGCTCAAAATAGTGCGAGTATTTAACACCAGACCCACTGCAACGTTGCTTTAAAAATTATCAAAACCCATAATATGTAGCAGAGTTGTTAAAACGGTGAAATGAATTAATCTCCTTTTCTCTCTATCCACCTGACACTTCTCCATCTTTACTTTCGCTATACTCTCATGTTACACAAAGGGATCTGTTTTTGGACCTAAGTGATCTGAATGAATGCTGAAAGTACTCATAGGCCATGCAATATTACTGAGTAATTTATTGCTATTATTTAATAAATATTGTGCAATTTAAATAAAGAAACAGATGGCGCAATTTTTCTTATAATATAATGTAAAAGTAAACACACACGTGCATTTACATACTACAAACATACAAAATCTAAGCAAATTAAATAATTTTTCATTAAGTACATAATTTAAAAATAATGACTTTAGTGATTTATCTGCAACTGCATTACAAAATATTTCTGGTTGCGCAATATAAAATAAAATAATAATTATAAAATAAATCAAGGCTCTTTTGTTCTTATCCAATATATATTGTACAGTGTTGTCAACACATTACAAAATATTTCTGGTTGCGCAATATAAAATAAATAACATAAAATAATAAATATAAAATAAATCAAGAGTCTTTTGTTTTTATCCAATATATATTGTGTCACAAATATAATATACACACAGGCAATTTTATTGTACAATATCAATTATTGCACAATAATATTGCAAATGTGTGGGCATCTTTACTTTCTGTTCTTAGCAACCTGAAGGGCAAACTACGGCATTCCATATCAATCGAAACTTTAAAATGTTTCCATATAAATTTTATTGAACTATATATTTTGAAATTTCGTTCGATATCGTGTGCCGTAATTTGCCCATGTTAAGCCCAACCTAACATGACCACTGCAGAATAAGGCCCTTACTCGCGTTTATGATCGATTATGTACAATATTTTAAATGTAACTTAAACCTTTTTAAACTTTATACGACGATATATGTATGAGGCCACCAGCGCAGAAGTTTTGTAAGACACATCTAGTTTTTTTAAACAATTACCCTTTTTAATTATTTAGGCCCAAATTCACCAGTAATATTTGATTCACAGCTCTTTGTTTACCATTAGTTAAACTGCCAACTGTCATTGGTCAACAAATAGTTAGACAACAGCTGATTCGCTGTAAACTTTATTAGCATTGGTGCATTGTGAAAATTTGCATACACATTTTACACATACATTATCAGGCATCTTCTTTGTATTTAGCTGTAACACATTCTTTTTATTTTATTTTCTATTATATCTTGGTTTTTCCGAACCAATTTCAGCACTAATTAAATATCTTGTAGGGTAAAGTTACACGATCGAGCACTGTTTTATCCATTTTTAGGGTTCCGTACACCAAAGGTGAAAAGGAACCCTATTGTTATCGCTACGCTGTCCGTCTGTCCGTCACACGGTATTTTCTCAGGAACCGTAAGAGCTACGGATCTGAAATTTGGACACAGTATGTAGAACCTTGGCCGCTACAACAACAAATACATGAGAATTAAAAATTAAAGGGTGTTCCAAAACGAGCAATGAAATATGTTAAAATCCCATGTAATATACATAAAATTGTATGAACATATGTATATTGAAACTTGAAATTTGTAAAATTAGTGTATTTTTATACAGACTAAAACAATTAACACTAAAATTTAAAAAATTTAAATTAAAGGGTGGTCCATCAGTTAATGAAATTTTGACTATGTAATTTTGACAATTTGCTATATCTTGGAAACCGTAAGAGGCAAACACTTGAAATTTTCAAAAACGGTAAAACTAAAAAAACCGAAAATTATAAAATCTCCAAACCAAAAAAAATCGCCAAAAATTAAAAAAAATCGCCAAAACGAAAAAAATTGCCAAAATTAAAAAATTCTAACATAAAATAAATCGCCAAATTCGAAAAAATCGCCAAAATGAAAAAAAATGCCAAAATTAAAAAAAAACGCAAAAAATTTAAAAAAATCGCCAAAACGCGAAAATGTCGTCAAAACTAAAAAAAAAAATTTTAATAAACAAAAAATCGCAAAAATTAAAAAAAATCGCCAAAAATAAAAAAAACGCCAAAATGAAAAAACGCCAAAAAACCGAAAAAATCGCCAAAACAAGAAAATAAAGTGTCTAAACTAAAAAAGAGCCAAAACTTAAAAAAATCGCCAAAACCGAAAAAAACGCAAAAAACGACAAAACAAGAAAACCGAAAAGACCCCAAAATCGAAAAAAATGCCAAAACTATATATTATATAGGATGAAGTTTGTATTAAATTACATATCTAGTGTTCGTGCGGAACCCTATGTGCGCGAGTTATAGTCGCACTTTACTGAATTTTTAAGAAATAATATAGCAAATGTAAACAAAAACCATATGCTATAGCAGAGCTGCCAATAGTGAAACTTAATTGTTTGATGGGGTTACCATTTTTTGCTCATAGTACAAAAATACAACATAGTACAAGAACTTTAGTTAAACAATGCACTTTAAATATGAAGTATTAGTTAAACAATAGTTATCATTTTAGTTTACTAATAATTAACTAGTGACTGTAAATTTGGCCCTTAAGTGCTTTATTACTTTGCAATATTATGATCTGTGCAAAAACGATTTTTCAGCTCCATTTTCCTTAGAATACCAAAATGCGTTTTACTCTAATTTTTCTGGATAGTTGGTAACCTTAATTCTGTATTTATCGCCAGAACAGCAACCAAAAATCTAATGTGTGTTACACCACTTCTGCGCTGATAGCCTCATATATACATACATATTTATTTAGCTAGTAATCAAATTTTTACGCACTAAATATTTTTGTTAAAAATTATACTAGTCTCCCTTTTAACCAAATCAAAATGCATACCTCCCTAATATTATGTGCATTATACCACACATACATATTTACTTATATTTTTATGATTTTCATGGTGTGGCCACCGCTGCTGCTGCTGCTTACGCCTCTATTGTTATTGTTGTATTTTGATATTTTTTTTTAACAATGTTGTTCTTCGAGTTTAGTTGAGTGTAAAAAAGTATTTGTTAAATGATCACAAGTATTTTTTTTTTTTGAAATGTTGTTGCTGTTGTTTTTGTTACATTAGGTCATTGATCGCCATCACTATTTAATGCGATGAGACGAGAACGACAATGACGACGTCAATGTGCGTTGAGGAGGTTGAATGTTGTTGTTGCATATTTATTTATGCTTGATAGATGCAAATTAGGGTTACCAACCTTATATTATATGGACTCTGATGAGTTTTCAAGCAATTTACTTACTCGTATCATTTATTCAATATGAAATGTAACAAAATTGAGACATTTTTAGATATAGTTGAACTGTAGTGAATATTTTAATCAGAAATAATTTCTTATTCGTGCTTAAGTACAGTAATTTCAATTCTTTATTGAATGAAATATATATTTATTTTTTTTTAATCAATTAATGTGAGTTTTTAAAGAAGAGAAGAAAAATTAAACTAGACTTTTTAGCTGGGGGAAATACCGATATTTTTCTGTGCAGCCCCACACTTCCTCAGCACCCTAGTCTATCTAATTGGGTAGAGATATTATTAAAAAAAATATATCATTCAATAAAGAATTGTAATCACTGAATTAAGCCCGAATAAGAAATTATTTCTGATTATTTAACAAAGTTTTTAAGTTTTTTTATTGATTTGTTATAATTTTAATAATACGGATGCATTGTAAGTTTGAAAACAAAATTTACAAAATTTTTTGTGTTTGAAAAATTATATTTTTTATTTGGCCTAACGCCATAAATAGTTTCAATGTCATTTTGTATTTTTAACACCGTTTTAATAATTTTAAAAAGTGTTTTCATGTGTAACGCTTTTCTAAGTTCAAATTAATCTACTAATTTATTGAAGTGGTGAAAATTCACATTCAAAAAGCTTAAAAATCAGGAAACATCCACTGATTCAATACCGGCTTATAAAAAATATCTTCGAATGAGCGCTTCATTCCCACACAAGCACTTGATCACCAATGACACGCTTAAGTAAAAATCATACATGTCTCCCCTAAATTTAACCAGTTCGTCATCACTTGAAACCATGATTCATTCAACCCCGATTTTGTAATGTCTTTTTTTTTTTTGCTGGGTAATATTAAATTTTAGTTTGTCGAAAATATTTAATATATTAAAATTGAGCTGGAATGGAGAACAAGCACTTGAGCTGTTGTGAGATATTTCATAATAAATAAATTAATATATGTATATAATATTGAGAATTAAAAAAGCCAGTACTTAATTGAAAACAAACGAAGATTCAATTAAAGTATTAATTAGATTTCATGGAAATCATTTATGAATGTGTCAGAAGCTAAAAGGCCTAACTCCACAAAATAAAAGGTTGAGTAAATTAGTAATGATAATAGATTTCAAAAATTTATGAAAATTATAAAAGGTGCAAAATATTTTTATGGCATGTATTAGCTAGTTTTATAAAATTTCATATAACATGGAAATTTCGCTTGATCAAACCAATGCGTTTAATTAAACTGGAGTTTATTGGATTAGCTTTTGAAATAATTAAAATAAGATTCAAAGTCAATTTTTCATGTTTGTAATGGAAAATATCTAAATAATAAATGAAAAAAGTAATTTCCATAGAGTTCACAACTAATTCGATGGTAATATAATAAAATGAAGAAATTTTCGAAAAGTTGAGTTAGGCCTTTTAGCATCTGACACATCCATATCAGCATGTAGTATTAATTAATAATTTCCATTTGAATAAATCAAACATTTAACTTAAATTTTTTATAAAGATTAACTTAAAATCTCTTAAGGATTCAGTTTAAAAAATTAAATGAAATATTAAAAATAAAATAAGATATAAAAATTATGTAAAGAAAATTTTAGGAAATCAATTAAGAAATTAATGGAAATATTAAAATTTATCAATTAAATAAATAAATTGAATTAATTAAAGATAAATTGAACAGCGGTTGGCTAAAATAGTTAGCGCATCGACTACAATGCAAAGGACGGCCTTTGAGAGTCCTGCTTCCATCCCTCACCAGAATCAGTCACGTCCTCCGTTGATATTTGTGGGAAGTAATCGCCTACTTAACACCAGAGGCGCTGCAAAATAAAAATTGACAAAACGCCCAATAGCAGAGATTTTCAAAACTAAAAATTTAATTAAGCTCCTCTTCTGCCTATGCTATCTAAGTGTCAGTTCACCATCTGTACCTGCACTATCCCTTTCCTATTCTCAGGCAGCATAAAGGTACCTGTTATTTGGACGCTGAAAATTTGCTTTGTTCTTCTCAGCTAACTACGAACCCAACCTAACTTAAATCTAATTTGTTTTCCTACTCTCTACTACAAAACCTCCCTTAAACACATAATATCTTACCATCAACATCTTACACACACACACACACACACACACACACACACACACACACACACACACACACACACACACACACACACAATAAAACGTACAAAATGCCAAATAACAAGCATACACGTATCAACACTACTTCTTTTGAGTGTTTGGTATGAACAAGAAGTCTTCGCGACATCGCTTAAAAACACTCATATACACATACATCAACACATCCATCGTGCTTCGCTTATTAAACGACATCATTTATTATTGTTTTAGTATAATACATGCCACGAGAATAAATTTAAAAACCAAGACGAACTTACATTTCAAGACCGTTTACGCAGCCATCTAATGCCTATACCGGGTCTTAAGCTAAAATCGAAACTACGACACACTAGACCCTGTGAAGTACTTCTTTTTTTACCCTCATAAACTCTATGTAAAATGAATTTAACTTTTAATTTCTTTCCTTTTTTTTTAAATTTTATTTTATTTTTTTTTCGAATAACTATGAAGTTGCTGTAATAAAAAAATTTCAGACAACTGCAAGAACAACAACAGCAACAGCAACAAAGCATAACAAATTGATCGTTTATACTCCAACGACCCTTTTCTTTCCCATAATCATTCACATTTAATATTGTTTTCGGTGGAAGAGGGAAAAATAAAGAATGAAAAGAAGGTTCATTAATTCATCACCATTATAAAGACGATGATGGTGATTATTGCAGCGGTAGCACCAACACTAACGCTGCAGTAGCTTAAAAGTATAAAATCATCTTCTTCAAATGAACATATGCTAATTTAAATGAAAGTAAAGAAATGTGAGTGGGAATTAAAAAAGGTAACTAGCTAAACCCTCAAAAAAAATTGTTTCAAGAAACGGCAGACGACGACATATACCAAAAAATTTTCGATGCCTCGTGTGTGTAACAACCGCTGAAAATTATTTTTCAAATATCTTTTATGGTCAATATTTTCCAAAAATAGTAGTTTTCCGATTTAACGAACATTCGATTTAGTGAACATCGCATTTAACGAACATCCAATTTTTTTCTACTGATTACCTTATATAACGAAAAAAAAATCTATTTTGTGCTTGGTATAACGAACAAATGTAGAATTAAATAAGAAATATAATTGCTATCAGAAAGTTATTAAGAACGAATATAAATAAAAATGTTGTTAGTTATCTTCTTTTGATGGTTTTGTTTGATATCATATGAGAGTAAGTTGTGTGAAGTAAATTGTGCTACGAACATCAAAATAGATAAAAGAAATCGATTGTTCTTATGGTATAAAGTTAAAATTATCGGTGATCATCGAAATGGTCTGCGGGTTACAGATTTATGTGAAAAATATGGGCTGCATAAATCCACCATTAGTACAAACCTAAAATCAAAGGAAAAATTTTTAAGCAATGTTGAAAACAGTCATTTTGGGTATCGCAATAGAAGTGCTGTAAAGCACAATGTGAGGTCCCGAGAATAGTTAACAAACTTTTTTAATGGTTCCTCATGCAACGCAATTGCCATTTTGTAATAATACAAAGCCAAAGAAATTTACAACAAAATTTATGGAAGATTTATGGAATTTAAATTTTAATAGATGGATTGAAAATAGCCCTTTATCCGATGAAAAGCTGCATGGAACTGAAATTCAAGATCCCAAAATAAAACACGAAGATGTCATTAAGCATTTCGAAATTTGTATTAAATGGGCTCAACAAAACAAAATTAGAGGCTCAAATTTAATGCTTTGGAGAGGGCTTCAATAAAATGCCATCAAGAGAAACATATCAATTCCAAAAAACAGACCATTTTTTTTAAATAAATTATTTTTGTATTATATTGCTTTATGAATTTTTCTCTTAATGATATTTTAATAAAATACGTACATATGTGTCCTTAATTATGAAAGTGGTCTAAGTCATGTCTATTTTTTCTTCGAAATATCAAATAAATCTCTGAAAAACTTCAATAAATATTTTCAAAATATTAAATAAATTTATATAAATTGAGACTATCATAACTCTAAATTGAAATGTTGTGTAATATAAAAATACTTTTTAATTTGTTCAAATGTAATCTACTAGACCTCTAGAACAGAGAAATATATGACTTAGACCACTTTCATAATTAAGGGCATATACATATGTTCTTTTAATAAAATATTAAAAATACTACGAGTATATATTCTTTGAGTTTTGAATAAAACAGCAGGACGCTTTTTTTTAACTTAGTATTGGATATAACGAGCAATTTAATTTAACCAATAGGCCTAACAAGAATTAGGTTCGTTAAATCGGAAAACTACTGTAACTGAAGCAAGAAATTATCTCTTTCATAAATTTTTTAGAAAAACATAAAATATATGTAATACAAATTTTTTACAAAAAAAAAAAAAAAATAATAAAATAAAAATTTAAAATTTACGTTAAATAACTGATGTTAATAATAATCTATACCCCAGTAGATAGACTAGGGTGCTGATGAAGTGCGTGGCTTCACACAAAAATATCGGTATTTCCCCCAGCTAATAAAGTCTAGTTTAATTTTTTTTTCTCTTCTTTAGAAACTCACATTATTTAATAAAAATATTTCATTCAATAAGAATTGAAATTACTGAACTTAAGCTCGAATAAGAAATTATTTCTGATTAAAATTCAATACAGTTCAATTAAATCTAAAAATGTATGTCTCACTTTGCACTTATGTATATTTATATCAAAATCGTTTTACGTGAAAGTTTTTGAAATAAAATTTCAAATCATCGTTAATATAGATACTGTATATATCGCAATGAGTATTATTTAAAATTTTTATTTATTTTCATTTCCATGTCAGCGTTATTTTGTAATCATAAATTTCACCAAAATTCTAAAAATCTCAACAATTCACTCTTTTGACACTCTGCTGGCCAATTTATGTAGAAATTTCATGCGAGCGTGTATCAGTAATACTCTTACATACTTTTACTTATTCTTCATACCAAAGGCAACATAATAACATTTACACGTTCTTAAATGTCAATGCACTTGTTTCATTTAGTTGCTGGTGCACCACCACCACCAACAACAACAACAACAACAACAACAACAACAACAACAACAACAACAACAACAATAAATAAAGCCCTCATGCACGTTGAATGGAGTACATACAAACGAGTAGTTTTGCTGCTTCATCAATCCTTTTCTTAATTTCTTTCTTCTTTTTTTTTTATTTTAATTGCAAAACAAGAAAAACAACAATAACAAAAAAAAATTAAAAAAAAAAGTTTGTTAAGAATGTGAATACGAACAACAAATTTTTTTAAAACAAATTCATGCGTACGCGTGTGAGTGTGTTTATTGTGCAGTAATATATTATCGGATTGTGACCCTTCTACTCTCTCCATTTAACAGTCTGTATATATGTATGTATGTATTTTGTTTTTATTTTCTTCTTCTTTTTTATCATTTATGACAAATTAATGATGCCCGTTTGCTCCATGAATTCCATGCCTGAGTTGGGGAGCAGTTTACTTTTTCTTTTTAATTTAAGCACTCGTTATCAATTCAAATTCATTGAACAGATGTTTTCTTTTCTTCTCTTTTGTATGAATTGAAATTTTCTTAAGAAGAGAAAGCATGTATTTAATTTTAAGCTATCAAATAAGTTTGACAAGCACTCATATTATATATTATATATATAAAATCGTAGTGTGTGTTTGTTTCGTAACGCATGATCTCTGGAACTATAAGAGCTGTCGAGCTGAAACTTTCAACCTTTGTTCGGGTGAATATCCAGTATATTTATATTTTGTTTTTCTCCCAACAAGTGATCACTGTGCGTCGTAATTTGTAGTTAAAAAAATAATTGAGGATCATACACTTTTCCGGGTTCAGTTATAGACATACGTACATATCGTCGCTGTTTTAACTAACTGACCTAACTGAGATATTTTTGAAAAATGAGTTAAGTCCTCTACTAGACTTTATAAGTCATAATACACATTGTCTACAATTTTCATGACTGTGAGCATTACTTTTGTGCCTATATAAGTAAAAAGATTTCTGACTCACCAACAAGAAACCTGCTCTCCTGTTAAATTTTTAAAATGTTAGTTAGGTCAGTTAGTTAAAACAGCGACGATATGTATGTATGTATTTATATATGTTTAATCTGTGTATGGATGTACATATGTATGTATGTGAAATTTTATTAAAAACCTTGAATGCCTAAATAAATTATTGAAAATTATTTAATAAAATTTTCTTTAAAAAAAAATCTTTTTAAACTAGTACGGTTCAAGACTGCCCTCTTAAAAAAACTTATCTCTAGAAAAAATGTACTTTTTAAAAAAGTACATTTAAAAAAGTACCTTTAAAAAAAGTACCTTACAAAAAATTTTTTTTTTTGTTTTATTTAAGTATCCCTTAAGAAAAGTGCCTTTAGAAGGCATCTTTAAAAAGTACCTTACAAAACAAGTACCTTTTGAAAAATACATTTTAAAAAAGTACTTTTACAAAAAGTATTATTTAAAAAATATATTTAAAAAGTACTAAATATCTTATAACACACCTTATAGAAAGCATATATCAAAATAGACAAGTAAAAACTATCCTCAAGAAAGAACCTTTTAAAGTAACATCTTAAACAAAAGTACCTCTTAAATAAAGTACATTTCAAAAAAATACCTTCCAAGAAATTGATTTGTAAGAAAGTACTTTTTAAAAAGTCCCACTTAAAAACTTGCCTCAAAAAAGTACTTTTTAAAAAATAACTTAAAAAATACTTTTACAAAAGTTACCATTTAAGAAAATGCCTTTAAAATGTACTTTTTTCAGCAAATAAATTTTAAGAAAAAGTAAATTTTTAAAAGAAACACATTTTAAAAATGCATACATATGTTTTAAAAAATATCTCATTGATAAAAGATAAAATAAAAAATTAAAAATTCCCCTTAAAAAATACACATTGAAAAACGTTTATAAAAAAGTAACTTTTAAAATATTACTTTAAAATAAATGCCCTTGAAAAAGTACCTGTTAAAATATGTAGCTTGAAAGAACTACCTCTTGAACAAAAAAAGTACCTTATAAAAAATACTTTTTAAAACAAGTATCTTAAAAAAGTAGCTTATAAATACCTTTTAGTAAAAGTACATCTTTTAAAAAAAAGTACCTTTTAATAAAGAAACAACTTTAGAAAAAGTATATCTTAGGAAAGGCAAATCTTTAACAAAAAAGTATCGTTTCAAAAAATTTCCTTTTAAAAGGCACCTTTTGAAATGCTTTTTAAAATAGTAGCCCTTTTTAAATTAAAAAAAGAAATCCTTTCCAGATTGTAGCTTTTGGAAGAGTAATTTTTATGAGCAATAACCGCCAAAAAACTTGAACTAAGTTTCCATCCCTGATGAATTTGTATCATGGAATTAGCTTAACCGACACATGTTTCGTACCTCTTTTTTTTACCAAAATATATTATTTACGATGGTAAATAATCGATTTTGGCCAAAAAAATTAAGTTGGAAAATTATGTCGTTTAAGATTTTTTGGCTGCTATGGCACGATATGATCAATAAAACTAAAGTGCATGAAAAGTGCTTTTACAAAAAGCATCTCTTTATACATATAATATTCCGCATTACACAAAAATCTGATCCATTTCATTATTTAAAATAAATTGAAAAATATTAATGAAAAAGTATATATGTATACATATTTAGCATGTCTGTATATTTAAGCTTTAAGCTGAAAATGTTCATAAGGAAAAGATTTTCCAAAGAATCTGATTTCCTTTTTATAACCAAAAATAAAACTAATTTATGCAGAAGCTTAATCCTCAACAATAAAAGAGAGGAAAGTAAATTAAAAAGTCAATTTCATTTGAATTCATACCAATTTTCTCAATAATCTTTCTAACAAACAAAATCAGCAATCGTAAAGCTGATTATGCTGCACAAATAAAATTAATTTAAACTAAACTTGAGCGAGTAGCAGAGACCTCATTATATACTAAAGGGCTGCGTAAATGGTTCTAAAAGTTTTGTATTCTATTTCACACTACTGCCAAGCAGTCTGTTTTAGTGCAAACATAAATAACAAAACAAAACTAAAAAAACATGACTCTCACTAAAATCAATCAAGCATCATTTTAATAGTTTTTCTCTGCAGTTTTGTTAGTGCTTGTGTTCTCAAAATAAGTAGAACATCAAAACAAAAAGCGAGAATGAAACAAAACAACACTAAATCATAGCAGAAACAACGAGTGCACTAGAACACGAGCACAAATAGACTTGGGTCGAACTCGTTCACTAGTTCATTTTTGCCACAAACCAATGATCAAACTCATGTAATTTAAATGGGTTTGATCATTGGTTTGTGGCAAAAATGAACTAGTGAACGAGTTCGACCCAAGTCTAAGCACAAACATGCAAACTATGTATATTTATGTATGTATATATGTATACATATATTGAAAATAAAAATTAACAAAATTTTTATGTATAAATGTACATAAGTATGTATGATATTATTTCATAGTAAATAAAACCTCTTTTCAGCTTTCATATTCCTAACGAAGCGCAATGTTTCTTTTATATGGAAAATTGTCTTTGCTATCAGAACATTCAAGCATGTTTTGAATGTTCTGTGTGAATTTTGATGTTCTATTTCATTTTTGTTTTGAAAGGCTTGGTTTTACTTTAACATTGTTCTATTGCAGTTTTGTTCTGTACTGCAGTATTCTTATCGTAAAGCAAAACACATCTCTTTTGAAAGTTTTGTTTTAAAATAACGACGCAATATACACACACATTTTGAAATTAATGAGAGTGCTTGTAAGCCTTTTTTTAAGGCTTGTGCCACGCTCTATTATATACATACATATGTACATATAAATACCAAAAAATAGATAAATCAAAATAAAATACTATTATCTAAAATTCATTGGATTTGAGTGCAAAGCAAGTATTAAACAATTATAACAAAAGCTAAAGCAAAATCAAAAATAATTTTTTTCAACCGTACAATGAACCCAAAACACTATGAAAGTATACTTAAATTCACAAAATCTTTTTTCAATAGCTTTGTTTTTCTTTCCCTACTTTCTCATATAATTAGAACTCAATTATTGAACACGTTGTTAAAAAAAAAGAAAATGTTGCCGTTAGGGTGGTGCTATAACGCTCCTTCACTCGGAGAGCCAGTTAGTTCCATTGTGATTCCCTTCTATTGCCCGTTAATAGTAATTTGTAACCAGAAGTGTGTCTATTTATTATCCAGCCCAGGAATTTTTAAGAAAATTTGTTGTAAAAAGTTCTTAAAAAACTGTGCCCACAACAATAGTTACTACTTAAACTTTCAACTGCTTAAACTTTCGCCCAAGCTGGCAGCCTTGTTTGTTGCACTAGCCAACAATAACTGCTGCTACAAAACCACTACCAATATATATATACATATATGTATGTATCTATGTATATATAATGAATGTGCTTTAGTTTGGTCTAGTTAAAGTTTTTCTTTCTGTATGCATAGTATTTCATTTATTTTTGTTGTTGTATTTTTATTCGGAGGAATTATGTCAAACAACCACAAATTTAAAAACCATCACCACCGCACAAGAATGGCCTGGTTTTCCGAAAATTAAAATAGACACACACATAAGTAGCTACAGATAAACACACACACACACATAAACGCACACACACATGCATACACGCACACACACGCATACGAATAAATACTAAGCATTAACAACTTTGTACCACAAATGCAAAGTAAAAAGTTGGTATGTAGTTGTTATTGCGGTTGCTGTTGAAAGCTTTAAAGCCGACTTGAATGCACCTCAACAGTTTGTTGCAATTGGTTTTTCATTATTTATTAACAGCCTTATTTATAAAACCTAAAAAGGCTTTATAAAGGTTTTTTAAGAAAAATTTTGTATGAAAATTTGTTTTAAAAAATCTTTATAAAGACGTCTTAAGTTTTATAAATAAGGCAGTAAATGTTTATAAAAAAAGGCAAAATATTTCTTAATTTCACTTGAAATACAAGGTTAAATATTTGAAAAGCAATGATGGCCTTTCAGTCATCTAACTGTTTGATCATTTGATATCAAACCATGATGCAAGTTCTTTTTTCAATTCCAGCGCAAAGCTTGAGTTTAAAATTTTTACTTAATTTTAACAAATTCCGTAAAGTACGACATTGGTTTTTTGCTTTTTTAGTTTTGGCGTTTTTTTTTCGGATTGGGGATTTATTTAAGTTTCAGCGATTTTTTTAATTGTGGCGCTTTTTTTTTTGTTTGAGTGATTTTTCGGTTTTTGGCTTTTTTTATTTTTGGCGTTTTTTCATTGTGGCGATTTGTTTCGGTATATATATGTATATATATATATATATATATATAGGAACATAGGGCCACATTGGTTTCGAAAGAATACCCCTTAATTTGTTTTTTTTTCAGTGTAAATTGGTGTAGTCTGCATAAAAATACACAAACGTTGAAAATTTCATGTGCTTTTATATAATTATCTGTATATTATATGGGATTTCAACATTTTTCGTTGCTCGTTTTTAGCTGTCTTATATTCGTTGTTGTAGCGGCCAAAATTCTACATATTCTGTTAAAATGTCAGGTCCGTACTTCTTACGGTTTTCGAGGAAACAGACAGACAGACGGACTTTTGGTGTACGGAACCCTAAAAAGCACCATAAATATTCGTTTTTCTGAAATCGGTATTTAGCTAAGTTTCGCGCATTTAGAAAGAAAAAAGCACCAAAATGGCAACGCTACTGCTTTCCTTTCAAGGAAAAAATAAAAAATTGTAAGATCTTTCAAAGCTGTACCTGGATTTTGTAACTTCTTGCGAACCGAAAATCGCAATATTTATCGATATATCTGTGGCAAGAAGGAAAAAGTGCTTAAGTCGAGATAAGCTGATTTTGAGTTAATAGTACCTCTGTAATCTGCACATTCGAAAGTATCCCTGCTAAAAATCTCAATTAATTTGTATGATTTTTCAGGAAGTTATAGCAATATAACTTTCGACTTATCTTTTTTAGACTTCTAGTCTCATTTAGAATAATAGCTTAACTTAGATTATATTTTGGTATATTTCAACTCAGATGTATTACTTATAGTGTGAAGAACGACGTTTGCTTAAAAAAATAATAGTGAACAGAAAATTTCCCAATTTAACTGTGAGAGAAATAAATTTCTGAAAATCGACTTGAACGCTTAAAAGTGCTCTCCTGCAAAACAGTCAAATATGACTTAAGGACCTTTTGCTTGTTGCCACAGATATTTATTCGTTTGCGGTAACGATAATGTTTTCTACGATAGTGTACATCTCGCCCTTTAATTCCATATCATGTGGCATCCCTGTATACACAATTTCCAAATAAGCGAAAAGCAAAAATAATATAAAAAAAACTAAATGAATTCGAGCTTGTGATTTTACTTTTTTTACTTCAAACGACAGCGAATATCGTTAAAATATGTTATTGGATAGCGAATTCGATAAATTTTCGTTATATGTATTTGCTATAGATATACGACTATCATAATAAAATTTACTGAGTCCAGGCACTTTTGATACGCACATATTGATTGATACGCCCTTTATTGCAACATAGAGATATCTCAAAAACTGTGTTTTTGAAGGTAATAATGCAAAAATAAAACCGTTATATCATATTTAATCTTATGCAAGCCACAGACCTTGCGACCGTTGGTACAACACGTTGGTTTATCAAGTTGTGTGTTTTGGATACAAACTATACAACAACGTGTGCAACATTAGCACACAACTTCATTTCACAAAAATAAATTTTGAGTAAACATGACATCGGGTACTACTGCGCATATTGTAGCCGATTTATTTTTTTCGTGCAAAACGAAGAAGAAGAATGTAAAAAAGTGCAGAAAAAAATTTGGTAAAAAAAAATATTATTTATATAAAAAGAAACATATTCTAACAACAAACTTTTAGAAACACTAAAAGAAAGTGAGCCAAACACACATTTGAATTCGTGCGTGACGTTTTTTTATATGACACTACCAAAATAAAAACAAAATGAAATGAAATTGTACAACATACTCTTAAATTATACAACCTGTCTATGCAACTTGCCAAAAAATCAAATCTTTTTGATCTTTCATACAACCGTGGCACAACTTCATACAACGACCCCACACACTTTACAATCTCATACACAACTTGCTCATGTTGTACCAACGGTCGCAAGGTCTGTGGCTTGCTTTAGTACAAACGCTTTTGTTCAAAGCATACAATAATAGTTCCATATACCATATAGTTTTGAAAAAAAATCAAAGCAAGGCTCTAGAATATAAACAAATTAATTAATGAATGTGACATAATAAAACGGAAACGGACTTTTCTGTGGAAATGCGCATTTAAAAACCTCCTTGGCTTTACTTGCATAATATGTATGCAAAAATAATCTTCCTCAATTGCTTTTTAAAATAAACTTACTTCCGCTACTGCAGATACATGATTTTATTTTCAGTTAAAATTAAAGAATAAATAAAGTTAAAAAAGAAACCTTTTAAGCTCATCGGAATTTTCCAGCATTTCTTATTGGTTTTACAGCGAAAAATTTTAATTTAAAATTCATTAAACACGAATACAATACTAAAGCGAAGCAAAAAGAAACAAAAAATCATTAAATTACTTTTTGTCCCAAAACGTTTCCTTCATAATCTGCCATGACCATCTTTCATTTATGGTAGTGGTGGTTGTGCATCCAGCTCCTTCGTTTGTTGATTTTATTTCTGCTGCTCTGATACAAAATTGTTATGTGACTATCTAAAAAAAATAAAAATAAAATAAAGAATATAAATGTGTATCATCTAATCCACTTCATTCGCTATTAAGTAATTTTATTTGCATACATTTTATGAAATAAATTAAAATCACAAAGCAAATAAGAACGAGAGAAAAAAACGCATAAAGACATCTAGATTTTAGATTTAGCGTTGTCATGCAAAGAGTTGCCAGATGGAAAAGTAAATTGGTAGCATTAGAATCAGTGTGACCAGAACTAAAAAAAACACTGCATTTAAAACGGATTTGAAATAATCAGGTCTATTCGGGAAGTCACTTTCACCACAAATACGCGCATCTTTCACTTTTTGCTATTCTAAAATACTACGTTGGAGATGAGTGATAGAAAACATATGTTTTCTTTCACTTTGGAGGTATTCTAAAATACTTCGTCACCATGATCAATGTCATATTCGTTCGACGCCAATTTTAGCGCGTTAAGTTTAAATAAATAAAGAAAAAAGAGATACGAAGTGTTTATATGGTGTCTACCACTGTTAGTTAAGCTTTAATGGCGTTCGGCCAGGCTCTACAAGACAAGTTTCCTTTAAGTTCTTCAAAGATGTAAACACGTCTTTAAAACAAATAAAAGAAGTAACTAATTTCACTTTTACTGTTTATTGTTTCTTTTTATGTTGCTTAGCACATGTACTGTTAAGTTTTTTTTATTAATTATTTCTTTAAATTACTTCTTAAATCCCTTTTTGTTTTCAACTTTTTCTGCATACAAGTCAGCTGTTTTCAATGTTGATGACGTTTTTATAAGAGATAACATAATATCGATTACTGAAAACGATATTTCTTCGCACGTATTTTAGAATCTGTCGACGTCGACCTGTCGAAAGTGAACGTTCGACGACGAAGAAGTGGAGCGCGTATTCTCGAATAGACCTGAATATTAAAATAATGCTAAAAAGAAAAAAAAAATTAAAAAGTTAACGCTAAAATTTTAAATGGTTATTTTAATTGATATAATTTTTAACCCCCGACTAAAAAAAGGGGTGTTATAAGTTTGTAGTGTGTGTCTGTGTATCTGTGTGTCTGTCTATGTCCATGTACAGGCCAAACGGCTGGACCGATTTTCATTTAGTTTTTTCTGTTTGAAAGATGACTTGATCGAGAGGGTTCTTAGCTATGTTTGAAGAAAATCGGTCTAGCCGCTTAGAAGATATAACATCTTTTCTGAAAAAACTCGGGAGTTTTTAAAATTTCTAATTTTTGTTATTTTATTACTTAAAATAATTTCCAAGTGTCAAAAATATTTTATTTCAAATAAATAAATAAAGTGAAATGTGGGGCCTGTTCCTCTAAATGAGAACGATAATTCGACCGAATATACATAAATGTGTATATGAAACAAAAATAAATTTGAGTTTTTTGTTCTTGTTTGTAATACAAATGGTCGATTCAACATATCGTTCACATTTACAGGAATAGTTTATATACAATAAAACACAAAAACTTTTCCTACTTACATATATCCGTTATAGAGTTTAAGCGATGTGATCCAAACTGGTTTCATTACAAAGGTAATTTGACACCTAAAATTAGGTTCATTAATGAAAACGATTCGATTCGAATTTTTCCATACAAAAGTTTTTAACAATTTTTAACATTGAACAAAATGTGTATGTCCTGAAATTTTATATGACTATACCTCTCCAGATCTGTAGGTCGACTAAGGGCCATTACTCACTATCCTACACAATCGCACGAATTACGAAAGAATACAACCCTGATCTTATGCATTATTATTGTCTTTTGAAAATTTTCAGAGACTCCATCATACCAGTGTTATACATATTTTCTCAAAAATTTCACGATTGTGTAGGCTAATGAGTCCTAGCCTCAAGGATTTGCTGGAATTTGCAATTTTCAGGGGTTAAAAATGGGTAAAAATGGTACATCTACATCTCCGGTAAGAATAAATTTATTTAAAAATTAACTGCCGTATTCACAAAAAATTATTTTGATTTACAAAATGTTTACAAAACTAATTTTGTATGAAAATTTGTTTATTAAATATTTTGTAGACCAAAATTATTTTTTTCTGAATAAGGCCTTAAATGTACTTCTTGGTTTTTTTTTTAATTTTAGGGCGACAAAACTGGTGAAAACCGAGTTTCAGTGCTTTTTGTATCCCATAATAGTCGAAAGAAGTAAATTAAATTCAGATCCTTCAAAAAAAAAAAAAAAAATTCAAATTACCTTCTTCTGTAAAGTTACAATTATTTGATTGAGTACAGCTTAAATTAGACGTGCCATGGCCATAAACAAACCAAAATTCAGTGAGTTTCTATGGTAATGGCTATTACGAGTCACCTATAATCAAATACAGTGTTGCACATAAGTTTAGTTAGAACCAGCTGCTTTGTATGGTTATGGTTATGTAACGTCTAATTTAAGCTTTAGGGCCTTTCTACTTGTACTAGTAATTACATGAGTGGTAATTCTCTTTTAAAAAAATCTGGCCACTCTAACAGCTCACAACACACATTTAAAATAACCGATCCCAAACAAACAAACAAACCAAGTAGTTAATGACACGATAGCAGTTGTAGTTTAACTTTGAAAAGTTGAATATGAATATGAATATGAATTAGCTCCATCGCTAACAACGGCGACCACCACTTCAGTGCGAATGAATTACCTGCTAAAATGTGTATTATCCCTCTAGTCAGCCTAGAACCATATGTCTCTATGTCAATACTCTTTATCCAGTGACAATTGCACTAGTTAAAATGTCGACAACTTTCTTTTTATGTGCGATTAGAGATATGTACGTTAGGCCGAGTTTACATCTGGCATTTCTTGTGTGTCATTTGCCCAAAAAAGCGTAACCAACTAATTACTAATGAAAAACTGTTTGATTTAGACACATATTTATTGATTTAAACAGTTTCCAATCATGTTGGATTCTATAAAATTGTCTATTAGTTATGTGTGAAACTGTTTAACTTAATAAATACGTGTCTGAATTAAATTGTTTTTCATTAGTAATTAGTGGTTACGCTTTTTTACGTTTGTGTGGCACATGGCACACACATGGAAACCCGGCCTTAGAGACAACAGTTGTAGTGTATTTCTGGTGACATTGTCAATGAACACGTCAATAGATTGTTTTTCTTTTTTATTATGCTGTACAATAATATTAAAAAAAATTATGTAGACGAGGGTTACTAAGATCTACTAGTGAATCTTGGGTTCAAATATCTCCATATGGTCGTAAAAGAACTACCTTTTCAATAGTGCTAAAGTCTACTGGTAGATTTTCAATGACAACCCTATGTTATATGTCAATAGGCGATTACATTAGAAAATCACTGTAATTTTACTATTGACAACAAGCGAGGAAATATCGATATTGTAGACTAGAGCCCCTAAAATTTGCTAGTGAATCTTTGGTGTCAATGTCTCCATGTTGACCCAAAAGTCCTACTTAGTCTGTAGTGCTACAGTGCAGTGCGGGATTTCCAATAACAAGCTAATGTTAAATGTAAATAGATGATTACATTGGCAGGGGTACACCTGGTCAGTAGTACTACCGGCAATGTCACTAGTAAATCATTACATCTTCACTATTCGCACTTTCTGCAGGGATACAAAGGTTCAGATACATTAATAAACATACACACACACACAAACACACATATTAATGCAGTTATGTTTGGCATTTGTTTACGTCCAAACAAACTCTAACATCCACTGAAAGAACAAGAACAACAGCAACACCAAAATATTCAGGTCATTCCTCCCGCTTCAATGGTTTGGTTAAATAAAATGAAAAACAAAAATCATGAGGGACCAAAACTGACACCCGTCTAAAATTGTGATTCTCAAAGTGGTGCACAAACAACAAATTCCAAGAGTTGAGAAAGGCCTGCACGAAAATGCTTAAGAAAATGGATGTCGGTGATAGTAGATCTTACTTACCTAGGGTTTACACGTGCAAGTGCAAGTTCGAAAAACTCAATACACTCAAACTCTTTTACTAACACAACTACATTTTCGGCACTTCCAACTCAACTGCCAAGGAATTTTACAAGACAGTGACTTGTTTCACTTGTAGCAAGTAAATGAAAAGTTAGCTAACAGCGTTGCCCTATTAATACTTTAGTAGAAATTAACTGTATTTCAGTGTAATGTTATATGAGTTCTTACTAATTTTAAATACATTTAAAAGCTAATTTAATATATATTTTCTTAAATATTCATAAATCAAGCGGTTAATGAATTTTTTTAGACATAAATAACATTAAAATAACACGAATTAAGTTAAATATTATCTGGTTCCCCCAAAACTAACCTTTTTTATGTTATGGACAACTCTGCAATAAAAGGCAAACATGCAAGTTGCAAGACAGTCGGGCATTTGTATGAAATTTTCGTTGATAATACGTACACAGAGCTTGCATGCAAGGTACTTGCATGTGTAAACGCAGGGTTAAAATAGCGCAATTCGATAATCTATAAATAACAGAGAAATTCTATGTAATATCTTAGCGCAGTATTACAATGGAAACTAAACAGAAAATTCAACTCGAATGGTCTCTTATACACACATGCATATATACATATATATATGTACGTACTAGAGCCCTGCAAAAGACCATTTAAAAGAACTTTGAAAACATGAGGGATTCTTCAAATGCTTTACTTTAGCGAAGTCTTCAAAAACAAACGCTGAACAACACTGTATGCAAGACATTTGTTTGAGTTATTGCAGGAATAGAAGTAAAAAAGAAAATACTTGTTTTAAAAAAACTACCCATAAACACAAACGTAATAGCTTACCATCTACATCTTAACGTACGGTCACACTTGTCAAACGTTTGCCCAAAAAAAGCGTAGCCAACAAGCACTAATGAGAAGAAAGTTTTGATCCAGGCATTTGTTCATCATATTAAATAGTTTCGAACACAACTAATGGACATGTCATAGAATCCAACAATATTGGCTACTCCTTAACTTGACAAACTCTTGTCTGAATTGAAAGATTTTTCATTAGCATTTAGTGGTTACGCTTTTTTGCGGCAAATGTTTGACAAGTGTGACCGTACCTTTACACACACACATACTCAAACGTACAATATGCAAAATAACAAGCTCACACGCATCAAATGTAACGATACTACTTCCCGTTGTAATATTTTGAGTGTTTGGTACGAATAAGAAGTCTTCGCAACATATCTCGTAAACTCTCATATACAAGAATATCAATACATCCATCGTGCTTCGCTTATTAAAAGACATCGTTTATTATTGGTTTAGTATAATACACGCCACGAAAATAAATTTAAAAATAAGACGCATTTAAATTTCAAAAATGCTTACGCAGGTCTCTAATACGAGTACGTACACACACGATCAGATGTTTGGAACCACTAAAATATCTGTTTTTAGTAGGCCATATCTTTTTAAATAAATCTTTTTTTATCATCTGGGGCTCAACAAAAGGAAAATAAGTGGACGAGATCATTCCATTTATTTTTAAAAGTACCTATAATAAAAATATGGACGGAGTATGTCCAGCTAAACAATCAGTTACATTATAAATTTGATTATTGAAATCATTGCTTAAGTTTCTGTGTAATCTCATAATGTTTTGAATAAATCATCGTCTATTTTTCAGGCTGATAGTTTTGTTAAAGCTTTGAAAAGCTTGTGCTAACGTTTGGGTACCTCTGTTCTCAATGAATGGCTAAACGGCGGATACTTACTAATTTTTTTTTCCACCATTTGGCTTTTGTTATTTGGATGTAGTTTATCTAAATAGCTTGAGGCAGAGTTGTAAGGGAATTTACACTTTAATTTAGATTTAAAAATAAAGATTTCTTTTCCAAAAAAAATTTACTTGGAAAAGCTTTAATTTTCTTGTAGGCAAATATTTTGAACAATTTTATTTCAAACAAAATGTGAAGCATTATCAAAAATTTATCATTATAGATTATAATTAGTTACCCCATCGGAAGTTTGGTTAACTTTAAACTAACTTTAAGCTAACTATTTCTTAACTAGTACTGACTACACTTGGATTACTTTGCAATGTAATCAACTGACTATTTTAACATTGCGATGTCCTAGGCGGTAGTCAATTGTCTCACTAGGCACTACTTTAAGCTAACTTAAAGTTGACTTTTTTAAATCATCTGGCAGTCAGTCAATTAAAAAACAATTTTCTGTGGCTCGAACATCTAACATCACACGTTGTGAACTCAACGCGCTACCAATCGGCTAAGCTGCCATCTAAAATAACAACAGCAAAATGTTAATATAAAACTGAAATGAGTTATATAGTAGCTGAGAATAAATTTGTTGGCTCTCACCAAATTCGATTACGTACCCAACTTTAGAATTAATTTTGGGTTTATTCTGGATGATGTTGCAGCTAGCTTTTAGTCAGTCTAAGAAAAGTTAACTATAAGTTAACTATTTTTGTAGTCAAACACACATTCTCCGACAGGGTACGCATGAGGGCAATTTTATATAAAATCATCGTTGTAGAACTTATATTTAAATTATTTAAAAAGCAATAGCTTATTTTTAAGGAATTTATATTCTTCTTCTACTTCAAACTGCTTAGCTCCTATCGGAGCATAGGGCCTCAAAAAGAGAATTTATATGCAAATGTTTAAATGTTTTTTTATATAAACTAGAACTTGTACTTAATTAATTATAATCTATAATAATACAACACGAAATTTTCGAGAAAAAAAAAACAAATTTTTTTAGTGTTTTTTATGGGAATTGTTACGAATTAAGTTTAAAAATTTTTAAACGCACTAATAATAACAAATTATTATTTTACTTATTAAGTAAAATATTTTTTTTATAGACATTTTTAGATTTTAATTGAACTATAGTGAATTTTTAATCAGAAATAATTTTTAGTCATTCTTAAGTTCAGTAATTTCAATTCTTTTATTGAATGAAATATTTTTATTAATTAATGTGAGTTTCTAAAGAAGGGAAGAAAAATTAAATTAGACTTTTAAGCTGGGGGAAATACCGATATTTTTCTGTGCAGCAACGCACTTCATCAGCACCTTAGTCTATCTACTTAGGTAGAGATTGCTATTAACATCAGCTATTTAACGTAAATTCTAATGAAACGGAATGTGAGAAATGATTGTTGTGTACAATTATTCATTTAGCTTTGGTAAATACATATGTAAGTATCACTATTTAACAATAAATAATTTAATAAAATCAAATATATATTTTTTGTCAAAATTATATGTATATCATTAACTCGTTTACCTACGCTGAAAATATGTCGTATGGAATTATGATATTTTTTCTTATTAATTTTGAAAGTAGCAAAAAGTGAGCTGTTTGTTGATACTCCAAATAGTATAGTCTATTAATAATTATTTTGCGTATATTTCGTAAATTTCGTGGAAGGATTTCCTAATGGGAAATAATGAAATATTCGCATGAATTCTGCTTGAATATTTTCAGTATAGTAGAGCGTATGAGTGTTACATATACCTGATTTACATTAGAGAGCTGCGTAAACAGTCTTGAAATGTAAAAACGTCATGATTTTTAAATGTATTCACGTCGCATGTATTATACTAAACCAATAATAAATGCTGTCGTACTATAAGCGAAGCACGATGGATGTATTGGTGTATGTGTATATTAGTTGTAACAAGCGATGTCGCAAGACAGCTTGTTTGTAACAAACACTCAAAAGAAGTACTGTTGGTTAGTGTATGCGTGTTATTTTTCATATTGTACGTTTGAGTGTGTGTCTGTGTAATATGTAGATGGTAAGCTATTATGTGATTAACCGCATACAACTAATGTTAATGCATATGTCTGCCTTTGCATGTGCGCAGAAAAATAAAAGATCATACACATATACATGCATGACGTTTGTACACACGCTTATGGGTAGAAAGAAGCTAGTATCACAAATTCACGAAGTGTTTTCTTCTTTACTCTTATACCTACAATACTCAAATAAATTTCTTGCAAACAGTGATGTTAACGTTTGTTTTATAAGATTTCGCTGTAGCAAAGCATTTGAAAAATCCCTCGTGTCTTAAAAGTTCTTATAAGATATCTTGTGCAGGAGACTAATTTACATTAGGCACTTTTTCATGAAATTTCATGAATTTTGTTGCACGCAACTTTTTCTATTTGCTAATTGCAGCGCTATAAAAGAGAATTTTATATAAAAAAGGGCGGAGAATGAATCTCTGATGCATTTTTGACAACTTTTTTGATATGAGTTGCTCCTCCAGGCCTCCTATTGACAAATAAAAATTTTTCATACAACTAATTTCATGAAAAAAAATGCTTAATGTAAATTAGGTATTAACATTACTCATACGCCTTCAAAAATCCTTTTTTGAGGTCACTCTGTTATAAAAATCGAATGTGGCACTTTTGTAGGAAAAATGTTTATATGTGACAGCGCATAGAGAAAGGGACATAAGGGTAAAAAAATCAATTTTCACTTTTTTTTTTGTTTTGATGTGGACAACATCTGAGCATCGAATGAGACCGATCCCATGCCCCAAAAGTGTTCCCTAATCATATCCCAGAGATATGATTATGAAAGTGATGGTACAACAAAGATACACGTATTTAAATCTTTAAAATGGCTCTCCTGAACAAAACCGGTTTTACCCTTAGGTCCCTTTCTATTTTGCGCGTCACATATATGAAATATGCATTTATGTTTTTTAGAAAAAATTTTAATTTAACTTTGAAATTCATGCAAGAATGCAAGAAATCATATATTTTCAAACAATTCAATGATCCACATATCTATAATTTTCATAATAATACCATTTGAATTCAATCAATTTGATAAATTATGGGGATATTATAAGCCATGAAAAAGATATGCCTAAATCTGGAAATGTGCCTCTAACTCACTTTTTATTTTCAGTGGAGAAATATCACTTCCCCAAAATTGTTCTCTGAACAAGTGAAAGGTGGAAATGTTCGATTTAGAAAAATAATTTTCTGAAATTTCCGGAATAGAAAGAAAACTATAACTGCCTGTCCCACGATGTCACCAGCAAACATTCGATCGACATTTTATATTGAAAATAACAACAAATTTTCTAATGTTAGTGTTGTTTGCAACACAAATTGTCGATCGACAACGGGTGACATCGTGGGACATGCATGCACATCAGACATGACATAACCATAGCCATAGAAAACAGCCGTTCGAACCAAACTAATGGGCAACACTGTATTTGATTATAGGTGACTATGGCATTATGGCTCTGTAACGTCTAATTTAAGCTTAATTTCTGCTTAAAGGGATGAAACTTTTTCTCAAATCTATTGCATACTTTTAGGTCAGGAATTTATTGGATATTGAAAACAACAAGAATTTATTAACAATTTGGGACGAAAAAGGACATAGAGGTAATTAAATATTAAATGAAATTACAAATACTAACGTCTGGTCATTGCCCATGAAATCTATACAAAATCAAGATAATATATTCTTAGTAATATTTTGTTAAGCACTGCAAAAAAACCTTAACTTATTCTTCAACGCATGGTCACTGTTTTAAACCAGTTGTAAAAGGGTCTCATGAAGCGACTAAAAACATCAGTGTTGAGTTTCATAGAAAACATTAACTTTTACTTCCGGAAAATTCCGAGTGT
Organism: Tachina grossa; assembly: GCA_949987645.1. Lineage (NCBI taxonomy): Eukaryota > Metazoa > Arthropoda > Insecta > Diptera > Tachinidae > Tachina > Tachina grossa. Next base: position 29,647,337 of record OX465276.1, on the reverse strand, counting down.
TATTTATTTTTTAATCGACAGAAGACATTCCCAAATAATATAATTGAAATAACAATCTTGGGGAGGGGGAGAATTAGGGCTACATAACTTTTTTCATTAAAAAAAATTATTTTTTAGAGTCTTATAGACTTGGACATATATTCTTAAATGATACCTCCATATGTGGGCCACTGAATAAAATACAATTTTTCTAAAAAATCAGAGATACTCTTTCATATTTAAGCATTTTTTCACAAAACTGTGTCATTCGATGTTTGAAAATGAGTGGTATAAAACTGAGGCTTTGAAATCAAAATCCCACTGTATGGTTGCCGTACTGTGCAAACGAGTGCCTTTAGCGTACAACAACATCCTAATTTTAATTATGGGGAAGTTATAATAATGAGACTTAACTTAAAGGCTGGTTTAGTTGAACTTAACATAAATTTATATGCAGTTTCTGGCAAACTTTTTTTTTTCTTAGTTATGACACTGTTTCAGTAAATGAGTGCTATATATATATATTAGAAGTGAGCGCAAGCCATGAAAAACTCTCTACAGTATTGTATTTTTCTTTTTCAAGACCGAATATTGTTTGTAGTGGTGATCGTAATTGAGTGTAAAGCAAAAATTGAGAGTAAGGAAACCAAAAATACACAAAACCATTGTATTTACAACAGTTGAATAGACAGTTGTGTCAAGTGTGCAATATTTTTATTGCGAACTTCATAGTGCACCATACTTCATTTGACAAACTCTAAATTTCATAAAATATTAAGTGAAAGTAAAACTTCTAACAATTATATCCACTGTGACAGATATTATTTTTATAGGTATTTTATTTTTTAGAGTCTTACTGCCTTATTCATGTAAAATATAAAAAAATAAAATATTTTTTATGAATTAGACCGTTTAACTAACAAATTATAAAACTTAGAACAATATCGCATGCGAACTAACACGCTCAAGAAATAATCTACGTTGTTTGTATTTTCTTTTACACATACAAATATTTTTACACCTGTGTGTTCATTTTACAATTGTCAATCGGTGCAGCAGTAGTGAAATATGCTTCGACCAGGGTTACCGCTGGGAATTTTTGAAAAGTCGCACAAAAGGTCGTTTTATAAAAATAAAGTCGCACAAAAAAAAATAAAAGTTGCACATCTTTTTAAACGCTTTTTTATTAAAAAATATTATCGAATCAAAACAAAAAGCTTATTGCATATTTCATAACATATACAGTTGCATTATTGTATGTGCTTCAATACATATTTTCTTATATGCATACTGAAGAAATTTACTTAAGTTTAATAAATTTGGCTGTCGTATGCTGCCAACGTCAAGATATTTTTTACAAAATTCTAACATTTCGAACCCCGTGAGCTCTTCACTTCAATTCTATTCGTTTGATCTTGGCGCCATATATCCTATTTTTTGGGTGAATGTATTTTATACTACGAGTACATACATAAATATTACTTTTTTGGAATCCACTCTTCTATATCTTTGTCTATTAAATTTAAAGCTGACAGCATTTTTGAGCAAAGCTGGTTTCAAAATGTTCACATGTTAGTACACTCTTGTATGTTTTACGACAACTATTTCTTACATTGACTCGGAAGCTAAAAATAATTTTGTAAAATAAGCACTGCAAAACCAAAATTTTTATTTTAAACGCTTTTTTGCTAATACTATTCTTTGAAACTTTTACTGAAAATTTGGGAAAATTTTCTTAAATACATTGTACACATTGTACAAGGTTGCAAGAACGTAATATAATATAAAATAATAAAAGTGCTTCCAAATCAACAATAATATGTGAATTGCTTTTAAATTTTGACGGAGTTATTTTTTTATAAAAAAATTTAATTTACTCCAATTTTAATGTTTTTTGTGAGAATCTTTACAAAAAGGGTAAAAAGTCCTAAGAAAATCAAAAAAGTCGCAAAAGTCCGTCATAAAAAAAAGTCTCACAAAAAGTCGCAGACCGCTAAAAAAAGGGTCAAATTGCGACTTTAGTCGTATGAACGGTAACCCTGGCTTCGACACTACATTAACAACTAATGCCCTCGCTTGGCAGATAAACAAATGCTGTTGCATGCTTTTGATAAAATTGAAGAAAGCAAACAGTTTGTGCTCAGCTCTAATATGTAAATATCTTTAAAATAGTCCACTAAAATTTTTTTAAGGTTAACGAATTCATTATTTTACTTTTCTATTATTTGCACTGTGAGTACAAAACTTTAATGGTATTTGGTTTTTTTTTTTTTTTTTTTTTGCTTCAATATAATTTCAAACCTAAATCTATTTAAGCTGCTTTAATGCTGAACACAAGAAAAAAAAATATTTGACAGAAAACAACTGAAATGTAGTAGTTTATTAAACAAATTTAGCACACTTTTTAGCGCCATGTACTTCCATTACATATTAATATCATCCATCATACATCATCACACACAAACGCTGGGGAACAAACAAAACGAGGAAGCAGATTGAAAAGTATTTGAAAAACTGGGCAGAACACTCATTCATTCATTCATTCATACACCCATTTTTTTACTCTATTTACATTTTCACAGAGCTTTTATTAAGGAGGCCAGCCAGCCATATGATGGGGGCAGGAGAGCAGCTGGTTTGTTGGGGTAAAGTTTTTTGTTTGTTATTGTTTTTTTTTTGTGTCACAAGTATGCAGCATGTTGTAAGTACGAGTACACTCGTACTGGTTGTATGCTAAAATCGTAGTTTGGTATTTGTGTCATGCAATAATCTGTTTTGAAATCTAAGCAGTTGAATGTGTTTTTTTTTAATAAATTTTTTTAAGATTATACTTTGATTTAAATTGCTATAGTCGTATAGCATGGGAGTGTTATATATACATATATATTATATGTATGAACAAACATAAATATATATTTTTGTTTTTTTTTTTTTTGCTGACTTGTATTAGAAAAAGATGACAGCTTTTAGGAGATTACGAGTCAATTTGTAAAACAGCTTTTATGTCCGCTTTTATGGTGAAATACTTGCGGAAAAAAGCAAACAACTACAAACTAAAAGATTTGCTTAATACTTTAATTAATTTTGAATGTGTAGTAGCTAGAAATGAAAGAAAAAACATTAAAAAGTGGTTGTGCAAGTTAAAATAAAATTTTATGTATAAATGTATGGTCTTCCGTAAATTTTTTTTTTATCTGGCGATAAGAAGCGTGTACATTTAGAGAGTAATTACAGAGTAAAAATCTTTAGAAACTTTTTATATATTCTAATAATTTTAACTAGTTAAGGAAAATTAATTTTTTTTAATTGGCAATAAAATTGAGGATTCTTTACTACTGTTGATAATCTGTGGAAAATATCTATGGCCGTGAGTGTAATGATTTCATTTTGGTTGACTTCAAGGATATTAAAATTTCTTTATTTTCCCTTATCCTTGAGGATATGACTTGTTTTATTCCACCTCTTAATAAATAATAATGCACTGGTAGTGAAATTGCCAGCGCAAGCAACTTTAGAAATGCTTCCAGTTGTGTTTTTCTTGCAAATTTTTATATCCATGTTTTTGAATATAAAAATATAAAAAAAATGTTTCATTTAATGAAGGCTAAGGTTTAAAGCAAAATAAGACAAATTTGCATAAAATATGTTGCAAAACATTTTTTTATAGCTCGTTAAGAGCAAATGATGCTGCGCCGCACTGTGGGCCAAACAGAAAAAAGTGAGATTTTACAAATTTACAATTTTTTGAGCAAAAAATAAAATAAAACTTTAAATTACTTTTGGCAAAAATGAAATACTTATTCCAAAAAAAAAAAAGAAATAGTTTTTTTTTTGCAAAAATTTATAAATTTAAATTAACTTATTACAGAAAATAAATTTTCACAAATATTATTATATCTGCAAATATTATTTTATTTGCAAATTATGATAATATTTGCAAAAGTACTTTTTTAAAAAGTACTGTTTACAAAAATTTACGAAAAATAATTTTTACAAAAATAATGCAGCATAAAAATTAACAATAGGAAAATTTTTATTAATTCTGCCATTAAAAAAAATACAAAAAAATGTTGCTTACAAACAAATCACTTTTTACAAAGAACTACCTATTACAAAAAAGTACATTTGACAAAAGAGTACCTTTCAGAAATACATTTTGAGAAAAATTATTTAAAAAAAAAATTATCTTTTACAAAAATACTTTAGTAAAAAATTAAATATTTAAAAAGTATCTTTAAGAAATATGCCTTTTACAAAAACTACCTTTTAGAGAAAACCTTATCTTACATAGAAGCACCTTTTACACAAAAGTACCTTTTATAAAAAGTCTATTTTACAAAAATTATATTTCAGTAAAATACCTTTTACTAAAGCAGTTTTTTTTTAAATTACACTTTTGCCAAAAAAATTTACAAACAAAACAAAAAGAAGAGAGATAAAGAAATTTTTACTAAAAAGTACTTTTTACAAAAAAAGTACATTTCACAAAAAGGTACGTTTTACAAAATCGAACTTTTTACAAGAAAAGTACCTTTTTAAAAAATCTAAATTTTACAATAAATTTTAAATTTTATGAAATAAATAATATGTATATCTATTACGGTTGTTTTTGCAAAAGGTGTTTTGGCTTACAAAAAACAAATCATGATACAAAAAAGTACCTTTTTCAAAAAGTATCTTTTTACTTTTTTAAGAGAAGTAAATTTTTTTCAAAAAAAGGCCTCCCTAAAAAATAACTAACGACAAAAAAGTACTTGTTACAGTAAGTATGCTTTGCAAATTGTAAAAAAGCGCCGTTTAGGAAAAGTGTTTTTACAAAAAAAAAAATACCTCTTGCGAAAAAATACAAAAATACAAAAAAGTACCTTTTGCGAAAACTGCTTTTTAAAAAAGAGTAATTTAACAAAAAATATCTTCTAGTAAACCGCATTTTATAAAAAGCATATTTTGCAAAATGTACCTTTTACGAAATTTCCCTTTATAAAAAAGTACTTTTAGAAATAAATACCTTTTGTAGAAAAGTATCTCTTACAAAGAAAAGTACTTTGAACAAACAAGCAGCGTATAAGAAAGCTCCTCTGTTCAAAAAAGTAACTTTAACAAGAAAGTACCTTTTGCGAAAAAGTACATTTAACAAGAAAGTACCTTTGACAAAAAGGTACTTTTCACAAAAAAGAATCTCTTTCAAAAAAGTGTTCTTTTAAAAAAAATTACCTTTTACGAAAAAGTACTTTCACAAAAAAGTATCTTTTTCAAAAAAGTGCTCTTTAACAAAAAAGTACCTTTTACACATAAGTACCTTTTATGAAAAAGTACCTTTTACAAAAAAAAAGCACATTTACAAAACAATACCTTTTACAAAAAAGTACATTTTGTAAAAAGTATAATTAACAAAAAGTACCTTTTACAAAAGTGTACCTTTCACAAAAAAGTACTTTAAAAAATATATATGTATCTTTTGTGAAAAATTATCTTTAAAAAAATTACTTTGTACAAACTAACTAGTAGCGTATAACTACAAATAAGTTCCTCTTACCAACACGTATCTATCTCAAAAAAGTAATTTTACAATAAGAAAAGTAGATTTTAGACAAAAGTACCTTTAACAAAGAAGTACTTTTAACAAAAAAGTACCTTTAACAAAGAAGTACCTTTTATAAAAAAGCACATTTTATGAAAACCTACCTTAAACAAAAAAGTTACTTTAACAAAAAAGTACTCTTTAAAAAAGTATCGTTTACGAAAACCTAAATTTTATAGAAAAGTTCTTTTTACAAAAAAGTATCTTTTACAAAATCCAAAATTTTACAGAAAAGTTCTTTTAACAAAAAAGTACCTTTTACAAAAAAAATTTTTTTTTTAACAAAAAGTACCTTTTACAATAAAGAACATTTTACAAACAAGTACTAGTTACAGAAAAAAGAATTATTTTTACAAAAAAGTACCTTTTACAAAAAAGGATTTTTAAACAAAAAGTTCCTTTTACAAAAAAGTACCTCATACAAAAAAATGTTTTTTAAACAAAAGGGTACCTTTTACAAAAAAGTACCTTTTGCAAAAAAGTACTTTTCAAAAAAAGTACTTTTTACAAAAAAATCCTTTTACAAAAAACTACCTTTTACAGAAACTTTTACAAAAATTATTAGTTAAACACAGGGTGTTCTTATATATTTTACTCCAACATATTCTATTATCTTCACCACTGTGCAATTTAAATTTTATAAAAAAAGAAAAAAACATCTGTTGCTTTTGCTACAAGGCGCTTGTTATCTTCTTCTTTCTTTATACATTTTAACAATTCCTGTTGCCAAAACAACATGACTCTTAACTAAATAAACAAATTTATCGTTTTATAACCATTCTATAGATTCAGTTCTACAATAATGTCAAAAGAACTCATACTCGCATCAATAGTATTCCCATACTCGCAGTAGTAATAGCGGAATAGTAGTAGTGGAAGTGTAGATAGTAGTAGTAGTTGTTATTGTTGTTGTTGTTGTTGTTGGTGTTGTTGTTGTTGTTGTTGTTGTAATAGTAGTTGTAGTAGGTCAGTTCAAAATTTGCATTTATATTTATTTTCTTGTTTTTTTTTACAGAAATAATATGAATAAAATACAAAATAAATAAAATAAAAGTACTTAATTTTATTTTCATTATTCAAAATAGTACAAAGAAAATATTCTTCACATTCAAGTGGAGGAAACGTTACAATGTATTTGCAAATAAGTATGTATGCACACTTAATACCCTGCAGAAAGTGCGAATAGTGAAATTGTAGCGATTTACTTGTGACATTGTCAGTAGTACTACTGACCAGGTGTACCCCACCCAATGTAATCATCTATTGACATTTAACATTAGCTTGTCATAGAAAATCCACCACTAGACTGTAGCACTGCTGACTAAGTAGTTCTTTTGGGACCACATGGAAACATTGACACCAAAGATTCACTAGTAAATTTTAGGGGCTATAGTCTACAATATCGATATTTTCTCGCTCGTTGTCAATAGTAAAATTATAGTGATTTTCTATTGACATTGTCAATAGTGCCACTGACTAGGTGTACCCCAGCCAATGTAATCGCCTATTGACATATAACATAGGGTTGTCATTGAAAATCTACCAGTAGACTTTAGCGCTATTGAGAAGGTAGTTCTTTTACGACTATATGGAGATATTTGAACCAAAGATTCACTAGTAGATTTTAGTGACCCTCGTCTACATATATATATATATATATATATATATATATATATATATATATATATATATATATATATATTTAATATTATTGCACAACATAATAAAAAAGAAAAACAAACTATTGACGCGTTCATTGACAATATCACCAGATATACACTAGAACTGTTGTCTCTAACGTATCTGTACTCGCGCAAAAAAGGAAAGTTGTTGACATTTTAACTAGTGCAATTGTCGCTGGAGAAAGAGTATTGACATAGAGACATATGGTGATATGCTGACTAGAGGGTATGAACAATTTGTAGTAGTATTTACATATACTTTTTCCATTTCTATTTAGTCAGTAGCTTTTGTGACGCCTGGTATTTATGGCACATTTTTTACGCTTATTTTCTAATACTTTCAGTTATTCCGTCCCTGTGCCGATTTTTTTAAATTCCCTTGTAGTATTTTTAATAAAATAAAAATAAAACTTATAATGAGTTGATTTAATAAGAGCTGGCCTTTTTTTCCATCATAAAGCACGTCCACAGTCATGTTTATTTCAAATTGTTTGTCACGTTTGATATTAGATAACATTAACTAAAACGAAAAGTGTGAAAATATAATATAACAAATATTAAAAATTTTAAAAACCCCCGACTTTCTTCAAAAAAGATCTTACATCTTCTAAACGGCTGGACCGATTTTCTTCAAACATAGCTAAGAATCCTCTCGATCAAGTCGTCTTTCAAACAGAAAAAACTAAATGAAAATCGGTCCAGCCGTTTGGCCTGTACGTGGACACGGACAGACACACAGATACACAGACACACAGACACACACTACAAACTTATAACACCCCTTTTTTAGTCGGGGCTTAAAAATAAACAAAAAGAAAAAATATCTTGGACAAAACCTGGGGTCAAATCGTTACATCCGTGAACGTACAACTCGTCACGTAAAAACACAATTTTCGAATTATGACATACGTGAACGTATTGAAATCCCATTCAGTTTATACGATTGACGTATCATTTAATTTGTTTTCGTACGATTGCTGATACGATCACGTATGTAACGATTTGAAGCCTGATTGGCGTCCAGATTTTTGGTTTGGCGACATGGCGATTTTTCTGGCGATTGCTTAATTTGTTGGCGATTATTATTTCAATTTTTTAACAAAATTGAACTTCAAAATTTTTCTAATTCGGGACTAAATTCGATAGTGTCATTATCGAAAGTTTTCGATAGTTTAAAAAACTTTATCGATATATAGATTCAATATTACTTTATTTACTTTATTTTTATGGGCAACAGAAGGGAATCACAATGGACCCAATTGGGTCACCGAGTGGAGGTGCGGTAAAGCGCCACCCTTCCTAACCTAACCTAACCTATCGATTCAAGACTATCGAAAGTTGGAAAAACTATCGAAAAACTATTCTTGCAGATCAAGGAGTTTTCAATAATATTTTCAATTATTTAAAATAAATTTCACAGTTATTAGAAATGTTTGTTCTCACACTCACGAACGCTCATATGGTGTAAGCAAAATATTTTTCACGTGAGCGGTGCCCATCTCTAATTAAAAACAAAAAATAAAGATGCTGCATAATATCTATTTGAGATTTACATTTCAGATAATTGATATATTTTTAAATTTTTGTACAAAAGCACAATATTTCCATATTAATTAATAACCCGGTAGGGTGTGTCACTATTCTTAATGACACATGCTCTACATTTGCACTGTGTCTCTGTCTGTGTTTTTTTTTCACTTTCCTAGTTTAACTTTTTTTTATTTTCTTCAATTTCTTTTCAGTTAAATATCAGACATACTGAAAAGTAGGCTATTGAATTTCACTGGATTGTTTCAAATTTTTTATTATTACTACTTCTTCTTTTATTATATATGTATAAACTACTTTAAAAGCGAGCGTTGATTGTTGGTACTACTACTGCTACTGCTACTGCTGCTGGTTGCTTCATGTAAAATCATTAACAACATGTGTTCACTGTGCTGAACAGCACAAAAGCAAATAAAAAAAGCAAAGCTCTGTCTGTTCTTATGAATTTTTTACACTTGTCGCTGCAGTTACGTCAATCATTTCAAATGTAGATATAAAATGATGCTTTAGCACAATATTTCTTTTTTTTCTTGTTTTTAGGCGGCCTACATGTGTGCGGGTGAATTCATGTGTTGTCTTATTGGGTTTATAGTACAAACACTTTAATTATTTTCTACACTTTATTAATTGGAACGAAATTAAAAGTGCTTAATGAAAGAGTGCACTTGCTGCCTTATAAAGGGAAAATGAACTAATTTCTGTTGTGCATTTGAAAAAATTACATATAGTTGTCTTGCGCGAATTTTAATGGAGAGGTTTGTGACTGTTTAAAATTTGTGGTTAAAGTCTACTGATGATTTGGTTGAAGCGCCAATGAAATACGTATATAGACATGCTAAACTACCAGCAAATAAATTTCAATAGACCAATTCACAATCTTGTGCAAATGGTCTTGCATCGTAGCATGTGCAAAATGGTATAGTATATTGATACTCACCACTTAACAATTATTAGTGGTGAGTATCAATATACTATACCATTTTGCACATGCTACGATGCAAGGCCATTTGCACAAGATTGTGAATTTGTCTAATTAGTCTTTTTAGCTTATTCAGTGCAATTACATACATATTAGCCCAATTTTGCAAATGGTCTTGCATCGTAGCATGTGCAAAATAGTATAGCAATTACATAGATACTCACCATTGAGAATTGTTAAGTGGTGAGTATTAATATACTAATCAATTTGCACATGCTACGATGCAAGACTATTTGTACAAGACTGTGAATTACGCTAATATGTTGAAGTAACAAATAACTCTGTGATAAAAGGGAAAAAATGTTTAAGTCGAGATAAGCTGTTTTTCAGTCAATGGTAGCCCTGGGCAATATCTCAATACCGAAAACCGAATTTCCCGATTTATAGCTGTAAAAGAAATAAATTTCTGAAAGTCAACTTGAAGGTTTAAAAGTGCTCGATCTCCTGCAAAACAGTAAATTATGACTTAATCACTTGTTCCTTATTGCCGCAGAAATATTATTATATAACTGGCCCAGCAATCCTCGCTATCCCCATAGTTATGATGTTTAAATTGGTGAACACTTTAAAATTCATCGTTGTGGAATACGGTCCAGAGAAACCAGCAAGCAGCTGATCGTCATCTGCTGAAATGAGCAAATAGATCAGCTGTTTAAATTCGCCTCAATTAGCTGAAAAGCGAGAAATTTCAACATTTTCATTTATGATCGCGCTGGTAAATTTTTTTTTAAATGATTCAAGTTATTTTAAATGTTGTAATTTTGTAAAAAGTTTGATTTTGCTGTGCAGTGTTATTTGAATAGTTTTTTTTCACAACAAAACAAACAGCATGATACTTTTATAATTTGTCTTGCTTTTAAGTTGTGCAGAGAAGTTGGTCTTTTAGTCATCGTTAGTCGTCTGTCCGTCCGTCCGTCCGCTAGTCCATCCGTCTGCCGCGTACATTTGTTATGCTCTTGCATCTTCTACTAACACTTTGGGAAAGCGAATGGCATTTGTAAAGGCGATGTTGGAGATGATGACGATATGAACTGTTGTTGATTGTTTTTGGTTTGATTTAGGCAGCTTCGTTGCGTAAAATTTTTATGTACATAAGTATAAATAAATAAATGATGGTGTATGGTTGGAGGAGATGGTTGGTAGTGTGGTGTGTTGAGGTCTGGTCTGGTATGGTTGAATTGCGAACGGTTGGTTTTTTTTTTAAAGAAATTGAGAATAGTGGGTCAATGTCCCAAACTGATAACAACAATATAATAAAAATACATAATAACATGAAATTTAACAACAGTACAAATGGTTTTTTATTTATTTATTTATTTATTTTTTTTTTTGTCAGATCAAATAATTCATTTTGTGTGCTTTTGTAAATTGCGACATTTTTAAATATTTGAAATTTGTATGATGAATGGAATGGAATTTTTTTAATACAAATCTTAAAAAAATTTTTTGAGCAGGCTGCATATTTGGAAATCTTGTAGACTTTAGTTATCAATAAGATTACATACATATCGCTCATGTACTAAAACAATGTCATAACTCATAAAAAATGCAACTCGTTGCTAGATTTTGTTAAATTCTAGTAGAACTTATGCCTAGTAAATCATTCAAAATTTAAACGCTGGTTTAGTTAAACTAAACTCAAATTTGTTTTGTAGTTTAAACTAAACAGGAGTAAATCAGTGAACCATACTTTATGTGTAGTTCAAAAAATAATATTGTGACAGCACTAGAATATATGTCAAAAATAAAACTGCAAAAAGACAAAAAAGTTAAGAAAATTTCAATTATATGTCGCCAAACTGTACCAAGAAAGGAATTATGTGTATGCTTGGCGAAGTAGAATAGTGTAAAATAATACTAGAGTGTAAGAAAACAGGTCGAACAAGAAACGAAGAAAAAGTAGAGACTTGGAAAACAAGTTGAGTACTCTTTCAATGCAAAACATATGGTCTGTAAGTAACAAAACCATATGGTCTGTATTGATAGTTTAAACGCCCAATTTTATGCGTTTAAAGATGGTTTAAATACTGTATTGATTTATAGGTTTGCTGGTTTAAACACATTTTAAACCAAAAATGGAGATTAACTTGCACTGATTTATTAGCCCTAAGGGCTACATACATGCGTTCCTTTTCACCACGTATGATTAAGAGTTAACGTGAACTTTAACTGCAATTTCTTCATACAAAACTTGCCGTTAAAGTCCCTATTAGCTGTTAATTGTACAATGTGAAAGTGGCCGTTTATCTCTCTTTTTGGTTTAAAATGTGTTTAAACCAGCAAAGCTATAAATCAATAAAGTATTTAAACCATCTGTAAATTAATATAATTGGGTGTTTAAACTTCCAATACAGGCCACTTGCAGACCATATGTTTTTCATTTGAAAAAGCACTCAACTTGTTTTCCAAGTCTCTACTTTTTCTTCAGATCTTGTTCGATCTGTTTTCTTACACTCTATTGTTCTTTTATACTGTATTTTACTTCGCCAAGCTTAAATATAATTTCTTTCCCAGTAAAATTTGGCGACGTTTAATTAAAATTTTTTATATTTTTGCCTTTTTGATTGTACAAAGAATTGATAGCCTGCTGCAAAAGAGCTGTTTTTTACATTTATTCTAGTGATGCCACAATATTATTTTTTAAACTACACATAAGGTATGGATCACTGACTTACTCCTGCTGAGTTTAAACCACTTATAAGTTTAAGTTGAGTTGTACTAATTTATCGTTTTAACTTTCACTTATTTATTAGCCCTTCCTTATACGGGATTTACACGATGACTTTTTCCCCTGCATTTTTCTTGAATTCTCTTTTATGTTGCTACCCCTTTGATCACCTTTGTACCCCTTTTGTCAATAAACTCTAGGAAAGTCACGGTAAAAAGTCATAGTGATACAACTATGGAGTTTTTCAAATTTGTCAGCCTGTGTACTTAGAAAGGTGTGTGAATTGACTGCATTTCCGTTGCTTGGTTGTAGTTTTGGAATATTTTTAGCTAATGGCTTGATAAATGTCAAAAAAAGATTTTAATTAAAATCTACTAGATTTTGTACAGGTCTAAATGCCCAATAAAAGCGATATTTATATACATTGTACATATTTTCAAAGTCAATTATTTTGCAAAAATATCAATTATTGGTCATTTAACTTGTCTGGCAAATTTTATTACAAAAAATACCTGAATTTATATTAAAGAAAAATCAATTTTTTAAAACAAAAATATAAAAATAATTTTTTTCGCATGCTCTTACAAAGTTATTTAAAAACAAATATAGATTAAATCAAGGCACAATTAAATCAAGAACAATGAAAAAATACAACAATGAAAAAAACAACATGGCTTTTAGTTGATCCAAAATATCATAAATAGAATTTGTTGTAAAATAATAATAATGAAAATTATTCACATAAATTTGAAAAAATTTCTTCACGGCAGCTACCACTAACAAAATTTGCAACGTTTAGGCACTTTTCACAATTTTTTAATAGTTTTTTCATATTTTTTAATTTGTTTCAAAAGAATTTTTTTAATAAAATATTTTTCACATTGAAAATTTTTTTAAATTTTTTTTTTAATTTCTCTTTCGTAAACAATTTTTGAAGCTTCGAATGAACTATAATTTAAAGAAAAAAAATAGCTCAGCTGAGTTTCCGCTACTAATTACCTGGTGAATGTGCATTGGATTAAATACTTTGTCTTTGTTTGAAATGAATTTGAAGAAAAGCGATATTTTTTTTGAAATAAGTTCATTAAAATTCTATTACTTGCAGTATTTTGTACATATGAAATTGTTAAATTTTGCCTTGTTGCATCTTTTGCTTAATACTTTTATTTTCTTTTGCATTCATCACACGAACCCTCCAATCAAACCACTTATTTACCCTCACCATCCAACCTCTAGCCTGACTGGCTGCTATTGTGGTCTTTGTACACCTACTAGACGGTTGAATTTTATGGCAAATGACAGGCGGACAAATGGATGTATTGACGACAGACAGTTAGATGTTTGAGTTGCTCATTATATAGAATAAAATGTCTCATTTTCAGCTAAATTGGCTCGTCGAGCATGAAGATTTTGTTTACAAAAAAAAAACTGTCAGCATTTGAAATTTTTAACACAATTTTTTTATTTATTGTGTTTTATTTTTGCACATATTTATATTTTTATTCGTCTTTATTCTCACAAAAAATTGATGCAAAGTTTCTTATCTTTTGTGTGTGGGAAATTCGCTTAAATTTTTTGAAATAATTTTTTTTTATATTTCTGTAATTGAAATTTAAAATTCTTAATTAAATATGAAAGCTTCATATTTTACTGCTGAGAAAGTAATTTATGTAGCATTTTGCTGTAAAATTTTATAACAAATTGAAAAATTAATTAAAATTGATTGCACAAGCAGAAAAAAGCATTAAAAATAATTTTATTTTAAAGTTTTTATAATGAGAATGTTACTGAGGGCTTTCATAATCGTTTGGATTTTGATCGATTTGCAATGCTAATGAGGAATTATATTTAAATTAAAAAAAAAAACAAATTTAATGAAACAATTTTTTAATACTCAACTCAAGGCGAATTCATGCCAGGTGGTTTCGATTTGCAACTCTGCATATTCGCCTTGTATATTTATTAGTATAAAATTTGCTGCTATCAGAAAATTTTCCAACGTTTTGCCTTGATTTGACACAAGGGAAATTAACAGCTGATCACCATATACTGTATCGAGATCACTATTCGTTTTTATAAATATCGTTAGCTGAAATGCAAAATCACGCAACAACAATTTTTTAATTTTTAAAGGAGATAGAAAAAACTAAAGAAAATTTGTTAGGTGACTGAAGTAAAGTTCCTTTATTTTAATTTTTTTACTGGACTGATTGTTATGATAAAGGTTTGAAAATTTTTAAGGACATGTGCTTAGATGTAATAATGCAGAAATAATTAACTAAAAATGCGATTTAAAAATTTTTTTGTTAGTTAGGTGGTTTTACATTTCAGCTAACGATATAAATATAATATAGTTGATATTATAAAATGTTTCATGAAATGTCTGTACTTTTTCTATCTTTTTTTCTTGAGTCCTAGTTTACACTATACTACTACAGTATACGTTTCTGTTCCCGTCGCGTCTCTCTCCTAACAAACTAATCAGCTTAGCAATAAGACTTGCATAGTGTAAACTAGGACTAAGAAGCAAACTTCAATGTGTTATTTGAAGTTGCTTTTTAACCGAGTAAAAAGTAAATTCAGTAAAGTGCGACTTTGACTTGCACACACTTGCCTTAATATAGAAAGTCGATTTTTTTTAATATTTCAATAGAAGAACATCTAATGTATCGAAAAATACAAAATTCTCGATTTCAAAAAAATAATGGGTTAGGGCCTTTCTATATTAAGGTAACGATATGTAATACTATACGAGCATTAGCCATTTATAATCGAATATCTTACCTGATATAGACATTTTTTTAACAAAATTTTAGTAGTACGTAGTGAGCTTTTTTCGGTTTTTGGCGATTTTTTTTAATTTTTGGCGATTTGTGCGATTTCCGGCTATTTTTCGATTTTTTTCAGATTTATTTTATTTTTTAGCGTTGTTTTCGATTTTGGAATTTTTTCCATTTTGACGATTTTTTTATTTTGGGATTTTTTTGACGATTTTTTTGGTATTATCGCTTTTTCTTAGCTCTGGAACTTTTTTTCGTTTTTTGGCGTTTTTTTTTCGGTTTTTGACGAGTTAGTTTAGTTTTAGTGATTTTTTCGGTTCTGGCAATTTTTTTCGTTTTGGCGATTTTTTTCTTTTGGCATTTTCTACCCTACAAGAACAATGACGGTCATTTGATGCATCATCTGATGGGTATTTCTGATGGGTTTATACATCAGAAGTTTCTATCATTTTGTTAAGGGCAATATGAAAAAACTGATGTAAACATTCGTGTACTTGTGAATCAGTACTGATGCAAACATCGTCAAAACTGACAAATCAGTACTGATGTATAAACCATTCATATCTGACTGATACAACATTTATAAAAAAATTTGTTTTAAATATTTTATATAAACATTTTTCAATTTATTTCAAAATTAATGCTGTTAATATAATAAATAAAAATTAATATAATATAATGTATTGTTAAATTAACAAAAAAAGAAAAATAAATAAAAATTAATATAATAATAAAAAACAAAAGCAAAAATATTAAGTATAACAAATTAAATTAAGAAATTAAAAAAACTGAAACTACTTTTTATTATCTTTATATTTTTTTGAATAAATTTTTTGCTTTTGCCTGTGGTAGCTTTTCTCGACTGCCTTCCTTATACTCTTCTCAAACTCGATGGAGGATTGCTTGGAAAAGACATCTTAAAATTAAAAAACATAAAAATTAATTCATTGATAGGACAAAGTGGTTAATATTTACCTTTTAAAACCTTATCGAAGAGTGTCAAATTCCCCAGCGCTTTCTTCTCCCACCGTCCTTCCCAATTAAATTGATCTAGAAGATCATCCATCATGAACCTGCGGATGACTTCGCTATTGTCTTCTGCCATTCCCTGGGCTTTAAAAATAAACGTTTTCAGCAAGAAGGGTACCTGAAATTTTTTGACATTATTAATTTTAAATTTAAGTTACTTACTACTGCCATTGCGAAGTCCGACGATTGCAATTTGTTCTCTATGGCATTGACATCTTCCAACGTTTTTAACGGCAGTATTGAGGAGACTTCATTTAGGGAATGGTCTACCGCTTCTTCCGTCATGCGGCACACCGACTGGTGCACCTTCCTTATTTTTATTATTTTGCTTTTTCTTTATTTGTTGCTTTTTGTTTTAATTTTAAATAATTTTTTTTTTAATTTATATTTGTATTCAAGCTTCTTTTGTCTCTTTTTTAATTCAAAAGTTGGTTTTCCTTAAATGTTTTATTTTTCACTTTTTTACTAGTCAAATAACCACCACGAATCTTAAATTTTCAATTTGACAATTTTGATTCAGTACGCGGGGATTCCCAAATATTACTATAACATTTGCATGTCAAACGGCTAAAAATGTAACCCTGTATATTTAAATATAAAATTGTTGTAAGTGTATTAGAAAATAAGTTTTGTATGTGTTAGTTTCCATCAGCAATTTCTTGTAGGGTAGTTTTAGGATTTCAGCATGTTGTCAAAATTACATATTTTGTGCAAATTTCAGGTCCGTAGCTCTAACGATTCTCGAGAATACAGTCTGTGACGGTCAGAGGGGCCGACGGACATCGTAGTGCAAACAATAGGGTTCCTTTTCATCTTTGGTGAATTTTTAAAAACAATTCCCTTGTGTGGTGTTGCCGATCGAAAGCTTATTAATTTATTTGCATATGCACGCGGTTACTTTAATATAGAAACGCCCTAACTCATTATTATTTTCAAATCGAGTTTTTTTTTACATATTTCGATAGATCCCCGTCTAATATATCGAAATAAGCAACAAAAAAAAACTCGATTTGAAAAAATTAGTTTAAGCTATATTAAGCTAGCGATACATTCATTCTTATCGTTTCCTTAATAAAGAAAGGCCCTAACTAATTATTTTTTTGAAATTAAGTTTTTTATATATTTCGATAGAAGAACAACATCTAATGTACCGAAAAATGCAAAATTCTCGATTTCAAAAAAATAATGAGTTAGGGCCTTTCTATATTAAGGTAGCAATATACTGTTTATTTTTATATATGTATTTTTTTAAATAAAATTCTAATCTTCTAATTTCTTCCATTTGCGTCTACTTTTAGCTGTGCGTTATGGTCGCGTACCAAAACGTTCACGTGAGCTGAATGGCGGCACGCCTTCATCCACAGAGGATCCAAACACTGTTGTTGTTGTAAATTCGTGTGATTTACGGCGTGTCAGCACACCGGGAACACCGAACACACCACAAACTCCACAAATGTGTTCCATAGCATCATCACCATCTGAATTGAGCGGCTGCAATGCCACCACCAACAATAACAACTCAAATAGTTCGGGTCTGGTTGGGGGGCCCAATAATGGCGGCGGCATTAGTGTCGGCGTTGGCGTTGGCGTTGGCGTTGGCATAGCCGGTGTCGGTAATTTGAATGCCCAGCAATTACAAACAGCTCATCATGAGAATCATCATTTGAATGAGGCAATGATGGCCGGTACTGTTACAGAATTGTCCGTTTATGACGTCATTATGTGCGTTTCTCAGGCTCATCGTATGAACTGTGCATATACAGAGGAACAGACTAGAGATTTAATGCGTCGTCCCCTAAATGTGCCGCCCAATGGAGTAAGTAGTTGCTTTAGTTTTTGTTTTTCTTTTTAATTTAATAACACCCCTTTTAGACACGCAAAGTTGACTTTGCAAAGTCTTAATTCAGCTGTGTGCAGGACAGAGGAAGAAATACTTTCTCTTTCTGTCTGTCGCCCAGCTGAATTAGGACTTTGCAAATTAAGCTTTGCGTGTCTAAAAGGGGTATAAGTTAGTCTTTCAGCCCAAGCCAAATCAGAGCGAAAAGAATTGCGCTATCAGTAGAGTAATTTTTTTCAGCACATTCAAACTACAAGTAAATTTTTTAACGCAACGCTCAACGCTTTAATTTTGGTTTGGCTGCTGCTTTTCTTCCCCAAAAACTTCAAAAAAAAAGTATCTTTAATATTCATAATTGTTTTTTTTGTATTTTTCTTCCATCACAGTTAATTTCTTCGGTGGCGGAGGGTATGGAATTTCAAAAAATTTGGCTTTGGCAACAGTATGCAGCACGTGTGACACCAAATGTTCAACGTATTGTCGAGTTTGCTAAACGTTTACCTGGCTTCTGTGATTTTACCCAAGATGATCAACTGATACTCATTAAAATGGGCTTTTTCGAAACATGGCTGACCCATGTAGCCCGCATGATCACTGATTCAACATTAACCTTTGATGACGGTACATATTTGACCAGACAACATTTAGAGATCATATATGATGTACGTATGATAAGATTTTAAAGTTATTACTTAAACCATATTTCCATGTTCTCCTCACTTGCCGTACTTTCGACTCCGTTCCATATGCGTTCGACACTCTCTCCTATCCTCAACATTTGGCCAAAAAGCACAAAGACCTTTTAGACACACAAACTTAGCTTTGCAAAGTCTTAATTCAGCTGTGTGAAAGATAGAGAAAGGAATGCTTTCTCCTTCTGTCTTTCCCCCATTCGAATTAAGAATTTTCAAATTATTTATTTATTTATTACATATTCTACAAAGTAAATTTAGTAGAATATGGTTGCACAAATATGGACGGAGTAACTATAGCATATGCCCAAGATGTTATTAACAGAATTTTAAAAAGTTTTTGTGACTGACTATACACGACCTTTTCCTTCACATAGGAACACACTTTTGTTTTTGTTTATTAATTTTAATATTTTTTTTGCAAATTAAATTTGTGTGTTTAAAGGGCGTGAAAGCGTTGAATGTCCTGACGCTTTGAACCCTTTTAAATACGCAAAGTTTACTTTGCAAAATCCCAATTCAGCTGGGAGAAAAATAGAGGGAGGAATACTCTCTCTTTCTGTGTTTTGCACAGCTGATTTAAGACTTTGCAAACACCCCTTTCAGACACGCAAAGCTTACTTTGCAAAGTATTAATTCAGCTAGGTGAAAGAGAGGATGAGAAACACTTAAGGCCAAACCCACGATGTCGACAACGTTCGACTTGTCGCACACTTACATTTGAAACAACAAAAAAATCTTAAAATTTGTTTTTGTTTTGAATGTAAGTGTGCGACAAGTCGAACGTTGTCGATATCGTGGGTCAGGCCATTAATCTTTCTGTCTGTCTCCCAGCTAAATTAAGACTTTGCAAATAACCTTTAACCCATTTTAGACATGCAAAGTTTACTTTGTAGACTTTTAATTCAGCTGGATGAAAGACAGAAAGAAGAATACTTATTCTTACTTCTGTCTTTCCCCAGCTGAATTAAGAGTTTGTAAGGCAAACTTTGCGTGTCTGAAACGGGCATTTGCTTGTCTAAAATGTGTCTTTTATAAAGGTCGTAAAAACAAATCAGCTGATTTTGATGCTCAGTGATGCCAAGTTTTATTTTATTTGTAATGCTATCCACTCTACGTAAGACTGGGCTCACACGTCCCGGTTCAAGCACTTCAACTTTTGTTGATCAACTCGTAATTCAGCTGTAAGAAAGACAAAGAAGAAAATACAAATATCTCCTTTTTTCATACAGCTGAATTACGAGTTGATCAACAAAAGTTGAAGTGTGTGAACCGGGACCACATGGCAATTTTAGTTGAGCAACTTTTGAGTTTATGAAATAGTTATTAGAAGATAACAAAGAGGGGAGCCATCATAAGAGCAAACTATTGCTATTATACTCGCTTATTAACTAGAAAGTTGCTCAACTAAAATTGAGTGTAGGAAACCAGTCTAAGTACCGGTTCACACACGTCAACTTTTGTTGACCAACTCGTAATTCAGCTGTAAGAAAGACAGAGAAGGAAATACAAATATATCTTTTTTTCTACAAGCTAAATTAAAAGTTGACGTGTGTGAACCGGGACTAAGGGTTAAGTGGCACTTGAATTGAAATATATAATACGTAGAATATGCGCGTGTGTGTGACGTGAAAATTCTTTTGATTGTCTCAATTTGTTGTGAAGCCTGCCACATGCGAAAAAAAAGATTTTGTCAACGAAAACTTTAATCAAATATTTATACCAATTCTTTTAATTTATTTTTTAATTAATTTATTCGATCATCATTCCCTTTCCCCTTCTTTTTTCAGACCGACTTTGTGGTTTCATTGTTTAACTTCGCAAATACGATCAATGTTTATGGTCTCAGCGATACAGAGATTGGTCTCTTCTCCGCCATGGTTTTGCTGGCATCCGACAGGCCCAGCATTTCCGAGGCCAAAATGATTGCACGAACACGAGAACGCATCACGGAAGCACTGAGAGTACAAATTGTACGTTCGCGTAATGGCACCACACAAGCCCTACAACTAATGCCAGCTCTAGAAGCCAAAATACCAGAATTAAGATCGTTGGGTCTCAAACACAGTGCCCACTGTAATTGGTTGCGTTTAACGAAACCCCGATTGCCGCCACTGTTTGCCGAACTCTTCGACATTCCCATGGATGACGAAGCGTAAATTTGAATTCAGGCGAACACTATCATGTGAAATAAAATGGCGGCTTGATTTTTTATTTAACAAAATGAAACAACAACAACAAAAAAAGATAAGACTACTAAAGCAAATATATGCAAAAATAAGAAAAATACTTTAATTTAAAATATACATATATATATATATATATATATATATATATATAAAATAATTATTATTAATACAAAAAAACAAAAATGTTGAGCAGGAAAAGTAGCTGATGAGATTTAGAAGGAGAGTATAAATGTAAATGTAATGTAAGAAGCAGGCAGGCAGGCAGGCAGGCATTCCCCCAAAAGACTGCAGCACATTTGAAGAACTCTTCAATAATATTTCTCAATTTTACGTACATACTCGTATAATTTTTAAATACATAAAATTGAGAATTTATTAGAAGGGTTGGAGATTTGTTTTGGCATTGCCTGTTCCAAATTAAATTAAAAAGAGATTTTTGACCCTTTTCCTTTATCAATTAAATTTTTTATTTAATGGAAGAAACATATATATGAGTAAGATAAGCGTCAAAATGATAAGTTTATTTACATTTGTAAGGCTTTAGTTGAAAATGTGTTCGAAACTTGAGACTTTTTCGTGTTATGTACACATTTATTTTTTTACTTTTGCGATTCTGGGATCTTTAGTTTTTAGTATAAATTTTGTATCTAGAATGTTAAAGTTCATATTTACAAAAATCAATATAAAAGTTATATTAGATTTTTCATATTCAATTTGATATTCATCTTAACACAAATTTATCTGATGTAGATAGTAGGTTAAAAGTTTTTTTTTAATGTTAATGTTGCTTGGTGGCCCGGCAGTCTAGTGGTTAGTGTACTAGACTATCAGTGCGGACTTAGGTCATGAATTCGATTGCTACCAAAAACTCTGGTCTGTTTCACTGCAACGTGTGAAGGCTTTTGTAAACTTGCTCTTCACAATAATTTACTATATAATTTGAAATTGTATTTGTAACAACTAATAAATAAATTAATGACCCCAATCAGCATGTGGAAGATTGTTTCATCAAATTTAGTCTTTCTTGTCCACCCTTGATGATCAAAAACTAATTAATTAGTTCTGCGGTTAAAATAAGACTGAAAAATTCATTCCAGAAATGCTTAAAAAGTGAATTGTTTAAAAAACAAAATAGCCCAATTCACAATCTTGTGCAAATGGTCTTGTATCTTTGCATGTGCAAAATTGTATGGTATTTTATACTCACCCCTTAACAATTTTTAGTGGTGAGTATCAATAGACTATACCATTTTGCACATGCTACGATGCAAGACCATTTGCACAAGATTCTGAATTGGGCTAATATACAACATGTGCGCAATCATAAATTGATCATGCATTTCGTGCCATAAGCGCCAAAATAGCTTAAGCGACATAATTTTCGAACCTCAATTTTGGAACAAAATCAATTATTTGCGATCGTAAATAGTCGATTTTCGTCCAAGAAAACGAAGCCAAAAAAATGTGTCGCTTAAGCTATTTTAGCGGTTATGGCTCGATATTTTTGAAATGTTTTAAGCATTGTTCGTTTTGCTATTGCATTTTCGAGGTTTTTAGCATAAGGCCGGGTTTCCATCTGTGTGCCAAATGCCACACAAGCGTAAAAAAAGCGTAACCACTAATTACTAATGAAAAACAGTTTGATTCAGACACGAATTTATTAAGTTAAACAATTGCATAAATAGCTAATAGACAATTTTATAGAATCCAACATGATTGGAAACTGTATAAATCAATAAATATATGTCTGAATCAAACAGTTTTTCATTAGTAATTAGTTGGTTACGCTTTTTTGTGCAAATGACACACAAGAAATGACAGATGTAAACTCAGCCTAAGTTGATTTTCGATATGATCCCTATGTTACCACAATACGAACGGATGGTCGTTTTGAGTAGAAAATTTATATAAAAAACACTAATTTTTTTGAGTGATTTTCATAAAAATTTTCTAGACTGCCTGACTTGTGGAAACATATGAGCCCAATTCACAGTCTTGTGCAAATGGTCGTGCATAGTAGCATGTGCCAAATGGTAAAGTATTTTAATACTCACCACTAAGAATTGTTAAGTGGTGAGTATCAATCACCCTTATTCCAGTTGTCGGCATCGACGTCACTTTAACACAATACCAAAAAATTGGGGCTTGTTTACTCGCTCTCGAGAATAATTTTGTGCAACTGACAATCTATTTCCGTTCCTTAAGGTCTAGAAAATAGAATAAACCTGCTAACAGGAGTCATTTGTTTCCGACAACGGGTACACAAGCCCCAATTTTTGGTATTGTGTTAAAGTGACGTCGATGCCGACAACTGGAATAAGGGTGAATATACTATAGCCCAATTCACAAACTTGTGCAAATGGTCTTGCATCGTAGCATGTGCAAAATGGTTAGCATATTGATACTCACCACTTAACAATTCTTAGTGGTGAGTATCAATATACTATACCATTTTGCACATGCTACGATGCAAAACAATTTGCACAACATTTTGAAATGGGCTATGGTAGGTATATCTTTCGGAGTTTTCTTTTCGAATCCTTTTCAAAATTTTCACATAAATATTTTTTTAGGTTTTTTGATTTCCTGGTAAAATTTTTATATAATTTTCGGTTTTTTATGTTTAAAATTTCGAATAAATCGCATGGAACAAACACATTACCAAAGTGAAATTTATGTGGAAATAATATTCGTGTTACGTTT
Source organism: Tachina grossa (assembly GCA_949987645.1). NCBI lineage: Eukaryota > Metazoa > Arthropoda > Insecta > Diptera > Tachinidae > Tachina > Tachina grossa. The sequence goes on along the minus strand of OX465276.1, from coordinate 29,623,670 downwards.
TTATTATGTATAAAATTTTCTATAACTACATAGAATAGAACTTTTCTCTAGATGCTGTACTATATTGTAGAGAATTGGTGGATGCTGTATATAGTATTGTAGAAAATTGCTTAAACATTTTATATAAATATGTTAGTGTTTTATTATTGCTTTTTGGTGTCCAAGCACACTGATATCAAACTATTAATGTTAAATTTCTAAAAGTCTAAAAGATGACAAGAACATGACAAAAACATGGCCGACATAACATTAATATTATTTAAAGTGAATTGCTGCAATTAAAATGATTTCATATGGTCAGTTCATAAAGTGTTGTATGTACTAAAATTTAAGTTTGAAAGCAAAATAAAATTATATTGAAATAGCTAAAGCTCTTTTGCTTTATTAGCTTATAATTTTAATTATAAGTTAATATAATAATAAATAAATAAATATATTGAAATAATTTAAAATATTATGAATTGGCCAGTCATTTTTCATTCTCATCGAATACAGTTTTGTGGGCGTTTTCTTTACTAAAAATAAGGTCAATATTTTTTTTTCATTTTAAAACAAAAAATTCATAAAAAAATATCGTGTTTACATTAAAATGAAAATTTATCAAAAGACTTGCCGTTAATATCGTTAAAGACTTGAATTTTTTCTTATTATTATTCGAAATGATTTTTTCCTACTTCCAACGTCTGGTAGCGCTATACATTAACAAAAGTCAGCTGTTTTACACTTCTTTTTCAGCTCTGTCCATTTATAAAGGCAGCGTAAAGTATTCCGCCATTATTAACGGTATGTTGTTTTAGAATAGAGTTTTAAGACTTGATTGTATTTTTTAAATACAATTAATCTTTGCTAATGAGCATTAAAAATAAAAGGAAAACATTTGCACTTTTTCAGAAAAATTTGTAAACTATTGTCAAGGAAAAGAAATCGTCCGATCAGCTTCTTTGACTACAAATGTAAATCCAAAGTTTTACTCGTACGTAATAAGGACCTAAAGCAATTTGTAAACGCAAAGTACCGGTTCACACACGTCAAATTTTGTTAACCAACTCGTAATTCAGCTATAAGAAAGACGGAGAAGAAAATAAAAATATCTCTTTTTTCTACCAACTGAATAAAGAGCTGATCAAAAACAGTTTCCGTGTGAGAACTGGGACTAACGTCCCTTTTTACAATGTATGATTAACAGCTAACTTGAACTTTAACTGACAGTTCTCCATACAAAACTTGCCGTTAAAGTTCCTGTTAGCTTTTAATTGTACATTGTGAAAAGGGCTGTAAGTGAGATAAAAAATAAGTTCCGGTTTACACACTTTTGTTGGTCAACTTTTGTTCGATAACTTTTTTTTTTGTAAATTTTTGTTGGTCAACTTTTGTTGATCAACTTTTGTTGAAAAAGAAAAGGGATATTTGTATTTCTTTCTCCGTCTTTCTTACAGCTGAAGTTGAAGTGTGTGAACCGGGACCAACACCGCTTTTACACATGCTTTTGCCAAGTCTTAATTCAGCTGGGTGAAAGACAGAGGAAGGAATACTCTTTCTTTCTGTCTTTCTCACAGCTGAATTGAGACTTTGCAAAGTAAACTTTCCGTGTGTAAAAGGGGTATAAGCAACTTAAACATTTTGACGCACATCTTATCAAAAACAAAACCAACAAAAAATCGAGAATTAAAAGAAAACACTTAAAAAGGGAACATTAAGTTAGTTAGAAATGACAAGAGAATAAAATTAAGCATCACATTTTTATTTTAAATATTAATTAAAAAAAATGTTTTTTTTTTTTTTTAATTAAATACAATTTTTTAAAATACTAAACAAAAACAACTGCAAACACTCAACCACAACAAAATCTATATCATCATTGTATAATTTTAAATAAACTTAAAACAATGAATAAAAAAAGTAAATCATCAAAATATAAAAAGTATTTTAGCTTAAATATTTAACACAAAAGAAAACACACTAAACATACATACAAACATACAAATACAAATACAAATGAAATGCAAAATTGCATTTAAAACAAATGCAACAAAAAATAACTAAGTAATATTAAAAAAATAAGCATTAAAAAAAGAATTAAAAAAATTTATTAAATAAATCAACAAGTTCTTTAAACATTTCTAAAATGTTATAAAAATTAAATACATAATTACAAAACAAACAAACAGACAAACAAACTATCATTTTATTCATTCAAAACAGAAATTTAAAAAAAAAATTAAATAAAATAAAAACCAACAATTCGCTTCATCACATTTTTCATACACATATTTTTTTTTTAAATACAATAATTGTCTTTAATTTTAGAATTTTTAAATTTTTTTAATTTTTTATAATGTTATTGCAATATATTTTACTTATTTAAAACTGTATAAGCAATATATTAAATGTTTTTATTATTATTAGTTTTAAATCTATTATTAAATATTTGTATGTTTTTTTTTTTATATTATGTAAAAAATAATTATTTTGTTTAAAAAAATAGTTTTTTTTTTCTTACTGCAAGCATTATGTTAATTTAATTCTTTATTTTTTTCTTTTGTGAAATTAAAGCGAAATTTAAATTTTATTTGAATTTACTAAAGGGAAAGTTTTAAGGTCTATTTCATAAAAATTGTTTGGGCTTACAAAAGGTTTATTTAAAAAAAAAATTTATTTTAGTTGAAATTTGTAAACCTTCCCAGTAAAAAAAATGGAAGTCATTCTGAAGGAACCACATTTTCATTGCTTCCAAAAAATCAATATTTTTAATTTGCCGATAGTTAGCAGAAAACCAAGTAAAAGTTTATTTTAATCACACAAAACCTTGTAGTTTTTCCATAGTTTTAGTAAATACTCACCAAAATGTTCAAAAAATCGATTTTTTGAAAGAAATTTATGAACTAATTTTGGCCTAAAATTTAGAAGTTATTTGCTTAAATTTACATGAAAACACTGTTTCGCGCTTAAATTCGTATAAAAAGAAACGAATTGTTAAAATATGTAACTTTTTAAAGTTTTTCTTAGATGAAAATATTACCATAGAACACAAAAAAGGAAATTTTTCTTAAAATCGCTTCTAATTCGGTGACTAGGCATCGAAAATGAGAACTTCTTGCAATGACAACCCTATGTAAAAATCATTAGATCGGATCGAAATTTGAACTACTTCCAGACTGCAAACTCTACATTTTCATGACTTCTTTGGAGTGTCTTTTTTTACTGGGTTTTGTTAGCTTAAATTAGCTTTTATTAATATGGCCAGTTAATTTTTATTTTTGTGACTAAGGTTTTAATTCAAAAAAAAAAAAAAAAATAAATAAATAAATAAAATAAAAGTACACCACTTATGTAATTTGTAAATAAAAATTTTTTAATGTTTAATTTTTATTTTTCACGAAAATATAAGAAGAATTTTGTTTTTTTTTTTGTTTATTTAATTTTTTATATTTTATATCTTATACAGGTCAATATTTGAGTAAAATTTAATACTAATACTTTTTTATTAATTAATATTTTTTATTCATAGGATTATGAAGCAAAGGTACTGTTAACAAATCACTATCGGGCCTTTTCGGAAATCCAGCATTGCGGATGTGTGATCAGCTGATACAATCAGCTGGTGCAGATGCCCAATTGAAACGCAGAAAAAAGTGGTCTCCATTTGATTACAAAAATCGAACGAGAGAGAACATTAAAATTTGAGAAATTAATAATAAATGATTTTTTCTTTTCACTTGCATAAAAGCAAAAATATGAGCCGTGAACAGCGTTCCCAAATTTTTTTTCTCAAAAACCTTCAAGTCGAACAAAAAAAATCTTTATTTCTCATTAAAAAGTTTTTTTTGAGTGATTTTACTCAAAATATTTTAATATGCATTGATTTTACTGAATTAAAATTCAGGAAAATTTATTTTGTTTCAAATACAAAATATTTACTGAATAGAACATGTATAAGATAAATATATGTATGCATATACTTCATACTTTTGATGAAGGAAAGAAGAAAATATGTCAGTACTTTATTCAAAAGGACCTAAAATAATATACTAAAAGTACCAAATATCATATTCTTACGTACCTTTTCACAATGTCTGGTTAAAAGATAACAGAGACTTTAACGGCAAGTTTTGTATGAAGAACTTGCAGTTAAAGTTCACGTTAGCTCTTAACCATACATTGTGAAAAGGGACGTTAAAAATCTTATTTCTAACAAATAAATCGTTTAGTCTTATTAACATCCTAAAAAACTTCTAAAATAAGATAAATCTTCACATATGGTAACGCTGGCCGTGAAATTGAAAAATAGAAATTGTTTGTTAAATTCACAAAATCCACATTTGAGGTCTTTTTTTTAAACAAAAGAGAAGTAACACTCAGGCAATTAATGCCTACTACTATTACTAGGTGTTACCTTCTTTTAGGAAAGGGATAGTGATAGAAGACAGGTGGTGAAGGAAGAGATAGAAGAAAGCTTCATTCTTTTACAACTCTGCTTTTTGCACGCTTTTTAATAATGCAGTGTTGCAGCGCCTTCTGGTGTTAAATGAGGCGTATTAAATTTTGAAGCTGTGTTTAGTAGCCATTTTATTGGTTATTTTACTTCGCCGATGCTTTTTGCTACACAATACCGACGAAGGAGGGCGCTCTGATGTTACATTAGGATTAGCATCTGCTGAAGTCGGTATAGTTCAGTGACCAGTGACTATGCCTTCATCACATGAACTTTTCCCACAATAACTGATACAAAGGACACTAATGCACATCAGAAAAATGCGTGGTGTTGTTATTTTGATGACTGTCGGATACAGGGATTGAACCCAGGATCTTCAGTTTTGTAGTCAACGTGCTAACTAATTCAGCCAACGCCACCCTCAACATTTGAGGTCTTGAATCAATTGGCATAGACCTTATAATTCGCGTAGATTCAAAGAAAAAAGTCTGAAAGGTATTAAATCACAAGATCTCGGTGGCCAATTGTGGTTTCGGCTCACTTTGATACAATCGGAGGGTCCAATTAACAAAGACACGACATTGTTGATGATCGGTAGCTTACAACGGAAGTTTAAAAGCCTTAAAAGAACTTAGACTTTATGCAAAATATATGGTGTAATGTCGTTTGTATGCCAAATTAGAGAGATCGACGAGAAATGGACAAACCTCGGTAATCCACAACACTATGGGCTGCAACAGATATATTTTCAGTTGTTTTTGTATGACATTTATAAGTTATTTTTCCTCACAGCACTAGATTGTTCCAACACCTCAAAATTATCCGCCAGTTTCTCACAATTGGTGGCCGAGAAGTTGCTTCACGATGACACAAAAATGCTTCAATGCTGTGCGAACCGTAACCACATCACCATTTGTAGTGAATTTTAATCACTTCATTTCATTAATGGCGCAGTTTTCACCTGTGATGACAATTCTTAAAATGCCAGGCTATTCAAAATGAAACGTCTTACTGAAACAGGTAATTTTTAAGGATAAGACTCACTACACAATTGCAGGACTTTCGAAAAAATTCAACCTTGATCTAATGAATTCTTGTTGTCTTTTAAAAATTTCCACAAAACTCCATCATACCAGGGAGTCTACTCTGTAATTCGAAACGAAAGAAAAAGCTTTCGATTTTACATGTTATTAAGATAGAAATTCGAAAGCTTTTTCTTTCGTTTCGAATTACAGAGTAGACCCCCAGAATTGCTATTTCTGAAAAGTCGTACGATTGTTTAGGATAGTTAATTCTAGCTTCGAGGCAAATTCACCTTTGGTGTACCGCATACACCAAAGGTGAAAAGGAACCCCAAAAATTACATTAGTATTGGATTTTCCATCTCTGTCAGTTAGACAGCATTTACACAAAGAGGCAAATATTCAATTCAAATAATATGCAGCGCAACTTTTGTAACCACATTTGTATTTACGAGTACGTGTATTAAAAATTGACTGAGTGATCTGGTAAGGTATTATAAACTTTTTTATAACTTAATTTTAATATATATATATATATTTTAATTTTTTTTACAAAACACAATTATTTTAAAATATTAGACCTGTTGTTAAACGTTATACATGTACACACATAATCATATATTTATCATTAATTTTTATTGCCTCCGTTAAAACATCAACTTCCATCCATTTGAAAAATAAGGCTTTTCAAGAATCATTTCCAAACTAACAGCCTTCCATTGCACACCAAAAAAAAAAGAACATTAAAATATATGTACATACACATGTATAAACTAATAATTTTATTTTCTTTACTACAAGATGCAAAATAACAATTTTAGATATTGAATTTATGTACTATTTATGTTATATAAAAATTTTATTATAAAATTATTTTTTTTTTTATATTTATACAAAAATTTTAAATTAGAAAAATATTGAAATGCAATCAAAGTGTAAACTAAGTTATTGTTATTAAAAATATCTACTTAGTTAACAAATTTAAGTTAATTATAGATTTAAAAGTATGTATTAAGGAAACTAGAAAAAATATACATACATATATACTAAGGGCCGTACCGAAAAAAAATAGTTTGAACTTCAACTGTTCTTTTGTCAAAATTTTTATGGAAATTTTGTTATAACGGACACTTCAAGCTTAAATAATTTTTTTGGATACGGCCATAAGTAAGTAGTTAATGAAAACACCTAAGCCTGTTTTTACACGGTGTTTTTTTAACAATTTTGCAATATCAAGCGTTTTAACAAAATTAAACATAACAGTGTTAGAAATTGAAGTTTTTGATATTAAAAAGCTGATTTAAAATTTTCTTTGGCAATAACTGTCTTCTAGTATATGGTGAAATCGCAGAAATTAAACAATTTGGAATCGAATAATTTAAAACATAAAAGGACATGAGCGCAGACAAAGAAAAGTTAAAATATAATATCTAGTATTTTTGTTATTTTCGAAGATCACTTAAGTTTTTTAAGAACTGTAATGATGACAATTCCCGAAGTGTCTGTGGTACCGTGTAAAAACAGTATTAGATGCAATAATATTGGATAAATTGAAAGAAAGAAAGAAGTAACTGGAAAAGCTTCCTGTCTATTTTTATAATAATTCTGTCAAAAATTGTGGCTTGATTATGGATGGCAACCAAACTTTAGTTGCGTTGCCAAATGGCAACTGAAAACTAACAGCTGTTAATTTCAACTGCCTAACTGCAATAATAATGTGAAGCATAAATTTTTAGTTGCTGAATAATTTTTAAGATAAAAAGGTGGTAAAATTAATTAAAAGTTAAAAAATTTACAGCCTGTTCCGCTTACTTATGCTGAAAACAAAAAACAAAATTTCTTATTTTATTGTTTTTTTTTCAATACAAGTGGTCGATCGAACTTTTCTGTCGTTGAACAGGCCGTTCTATTTAATTAAATAAGCTTAATGTTGAAGCAATAATTCTAACCAAGGTGAATTGATACCAGGTGGTTCGATTTGCAACTCTGGGCATTCGCCTTGTATATTTGTTAGTGTAACGTTTTCTGCTATCAGAATATTTCCTAACTTTTTGTTTGATTTGACAGCAGAGTAGTTATATCAGCTGGTGAATTAAGATCACCTTATGTGAATGCACCTTGACTCTAACTGAGTGCCCATCCCAGATGAATTTATATTATGATAACTGTCAAAATCCAAAACAAAATTTATGTTTATTATTATATAGTCAATTTGACATTCATCATGATATAACACAAAGTAATAAGTCAAATATTTGCCACATTTTACCTTGGCTTCATCGAAGAATAATTGCAGTGAACTAATCGCGCCATAACCGGGCCTAGTTTTCTTTGACGAAAATCGATTATTTACGATCACAAATAATCGATTTTGTTAAAAAAAAATTAGATTCGAATATTATGTCGCTAAAGCTTTTTGGAGCTTATGGCACGTAATAATCTTTATTATAATAAGTAAATTTTTAAACACTTTTACTAAAAAAAATTTTAATATTTATACATATGTCTTACATGTTGGAGCTTTGTTTGCATTATTTTTAGTTGACAATCTGTCAAAATAGAGAACAAGTTGCCATATATAATATTAATTTATATTTCAATTACGTTGCCAGTTGACAAGGCATCCAAAGTTCGGTTGCCAGCCATAATCGAGTCACCAACTTGCTTGGAACTTTAAACCAATCACTTCGACCAATTTTTAACTTCATGTTACAAGCATTTATTAACTTTGATTTTGAAACTTGGATTTTTACTTCCTATAGACGTCATATGTATATTCCTCAAGCTATCCAATTTTCTTTTATTAACTAAATAAATAGAAAATATCTTAACGTACAATCAATTGTGTTGCATTCATTAAATTAATTGGTGCTAACATTTATTATATACAAAGATTTGAAAATTTAAATAACTTAAAGAAAAATTTCAAATTAATTAAATTAAAACTTTGAATTCAATTCAAAATTAGCAAGGAAATTAAATTTATTAGAATATTAGACTTAAATTTATTATTCTCTTAAAGTTTTTAATTTTTAATTCTTATATTTTAAATACAAAACTACTTTTGGTTTTAATTAAATAAAATTAGGCCTAGAGATATTAAATAAAATAATAAGAGTAAAATATTATTCAGTTACTGAATTTTGGCGAATGGAGTAACTGAATAATATCAAAAAAGAAAAAATAAGAGTAAAATAATTGGATAGAATTTTCGACCTACGCAATACATATACATATACCCGCATATTCATAAAATTTGAAACGAATTTGAAATGTATTTTATTTTAAATTTTGCATACAAAATTTTCCTAAAATGAATTTCAAATTCATTTTATTTTTTTTTATAAATATGGAGGATATAATATTAGAAATAAATAGATGTCTTAGCTTAAATTATAAGATACAGTAAGATAAGATATGTACGTTCGAAATGATTTTAGCTTGAAATGAAGGCAGACCAAGAAAACTGGTGGGTGGAATGAAACAAATGAAAGTTAAATCTAATCCACACTACAAAAATATTTCAGAAAATATTCGGCATGGTCGTAGTTTCAATCATTTACATACCTATGTCATACGTTAATCATAAAAAGCCTTAATATTCAAAGTTAGTAACAATAAAAAGAAAAAGAAATCATTAAAAACATGTTACTAAATTTTCATCTAAAATCTATCTGTGTGTCAAATAATTTAATTTTAATTACATATTTATATATATAAAAAAATCAAAGAAATTCAAGGCAAATATTAGTTTGTAGTTTAACCAAAATATATAAGAATATAAAAAATTTTTCATAATAAATTTTTTATAAAACCCAAAACAAACAAAAATATCTAAAAAATTATAAACAACAAACAAATATTACTATTAAATTAGAAATAAAATAAAAAAAAACAATTTTTCAATAAATATTCTAAAACTTTAAAGTTTAAACATAGTTTTAAAATTAAAAAAAAAATATTTAGCATGAAAGTATAACTTACATAAAAAAAAGAAACTATTAATTCATACATATTAATATTAAAACAAAAACAAGCAAAAACTGTTTTTATATGACAAATGAGTGATTAGTTTAGAGAACTTATTCTCGTTTGTCATACAGAAACAGCTCTAAAGTGCAAGTCAAAGTGATAAGGCTAATTAATTAAGTTTTGAAGTGTTTATGTAGAGAAACAATCAAACAAAACAAAACAAGTAAATAGTTTTATTAACACCTTGATTTTGACACTTTATTAACAACAAACAAACAAACAAACATACATACATACATACATACACATAAAAACAAATCAGTTTTCCTATTCAGAAATGTGCTCGCTGTTCAAAAAAATATATATACCTACATACATATAATATTAAACAAATACAATAGTTTAATTATATTAAAAAAAATAATAACTAACATGTGTCTAAATATTTTAAAGAAATTTATTTTTTATTTTAAACTTTTTTTAAAACAACAAAAAAATACAAAAAAAAAATAAGAAAACTCGCTTCTCTGTCTTTACTATAAAAACTAAACTTTCAAATTAGTAACAAATTTATAATTAAATAAAAGAAGAGAAAATATAACAAAAAAAAAATCTATATAAGTATATAAATTTGTTGGTTTTTCATCATCAATATCATAAATTGAAAAAAAAATAATAATAATAAATAAACTCTTGCATTACAAAAATGTCGGAATAAATAAACTTTAAAATCAAGTGATACTCCTAACATTAAAAATTAAAGAACTTTTAATAACTTTACCCACATACACTGGCTGAGGAGGTAAGAAGAAATGATTATGATAACTATTATTATTGGTTTTATATTCTTAAGTAGATCTATTGTTTTTACTTCTGCTTCTACATTTTTATTTCATCATTTCTGAGGTAACAACTCCCCAGGAGTTTTCCACCTATCCCTTGTTCTTCTATTTAGAAAAAAATATATTAACAAATTATCGTATTTTTATTTTCATATTCGTCTGTTTAGCAAACGAGAAATATATGTATCATTTAAGAAATTTATTATTCGACATATTGTCGGAAGTTTACTTTAATTTCAAATTTATTTGCTGGTGGTTCAGCTTTGTCTATATGCATTTCATTGCATAAAAGACTAGAAGTTATTGACATCCTGATCTATAAATATAAGTCCATCAGAAAAGCGCCAGAAAGCTTAGTAAATCCCATAAATAATTTTTATCAGAATGATAATGTAAGTGTGTAGGCTTAATTAAAAATATACTGAGGATATTAAAAAACATTTATAATCATATTTTGCATTTCTTAATACATAAAAAGTAAAATAATAAACATAAACCCCCATATTCATAAAATTTGAAACGAAATGAATTTCAAATTCATTTTATTTTTTTTTATAAATATGGGGGAAAAAGTGTAATGGAACAAAGTGTCGCATGCGACAATAAAAAAAATAAATAAAATAAAAATAAAAAATAAGCTTCTTATTTTAGTTTTATAAAAGGTTTATTAATCAAATTTCCATAGAAAATTTGTTTTATAGACCTCTTATTAAACAGAAATATTTTTTATGAATATTAAAATATTCCTTCAAGTTTAGCTGAATTCAGTGTTTGATTTGTTTGCTTTCAAAGCAACTTCTGTTTTTGTCGCATGCGAATGTCTTTGTTTTTTTTTTGTAATTATCTTGAAAACGAAAAACTGGCGAAAATTAACCTTAACACCAACTATAGTGCTAATCAAGAGCTATAGGTTTCGCCTCTTATCAGAATAAAATCATGCCTTGTCATATGATTTTTTCACTTAGAATGCGTACGAATGTCGCAATTCGACATTTATTTTAAATTGTAAATATTAAAAGTATTATTTATGTAAAAAAAAAAACGATTTATAAGGGGTTTTTAACTGTTTTTCATACTAAATTTGTTTTAGAAAACTTTTATAAAACAAAGTTCCTTTTTATGAATAAGGCAGTAAAAATTTCTGCATGAAATTTTTTCATATTGTATATAACTTTTCCATAAAAATTTTTTAATTAACAAATATTTTTTTTTTGTTGTTGGTTAAGCACGTCTAGATACATTTCGTTGCTACTTATGCAACTCACCTGTAGAGTTCAATATAAAAAAATAGTTTCTTGGTCTATTATGATGGCAATTTTTTAATTGTCAATAATTTGTTGGGATTTTGTCCATAAACATTAAGGTTTTATAAGCTTTTTGGAATTATGGTTGAGACAACGAAATGCATCTAGACGTGCTTGACCAACAGCCAGCATACTTTTTTTCATGCCTTAAATAAATATAAGAAATAAATATGAAATTAATGATCTAATAATAATGAATATGCCATAAAATTTTAATCTTCGGTATGTAACACCTGTTCAAATAAATATTTATTAAAGAGTATTAAATAGGAATGACATACATACACAATTTGTACAACAGTAGTTTAAGTTAGTTACATACATATTTTAAACGGAATATAATACGTGGTATAAATAACAACAAATCTTAAATATATCTTTGATTCTTTTTCTATACTCAATCAATTACATATCGTTAGTAGCACTTGCTTCGCATTTAGTCATCTCTGGGCTGTGGATAAAATTGTATTAGATTTTCTACTATGGCGTTGGCCAATTCTGGAGTGGCTGCAGCCAAAACACGACGTGACATCATATCAAATGGACCACCGGCGGGATCAATTACAACACCACCGGCCTCCCGTACAATTAAATCGCCAGCACAAACGTCCCAGGCATGTATGCCAAATTCATAATTTGCATCTGCGGCACCTAAAGCTACCATAGACATATTAAGAGCAGCTGAACCAAGCACGCGTAGGCTAAAAAAAAGACAACACATGAAATTATGTATATCAACAATTTTTAGGCAAAAAATTTGGCTTAGCGAAATTAAAACTTATACTATATGTACATATTTACCCATGAGCCTTGGCAGACATTTTGTTAAAGTTTTCTATTACCACTTTCATTTTCTCCCTATCTCTACTGGTACCAAATTCGCTGGTTATTAAAGCCTTAGATAAATCCTTTTGGCTACTTACTTCAATGGGTTTGTCATTGTAAAATGCTCCCTGGCCACGGCGGGCAGTGAAACGTTGATTTAATAGAGGATTGAAAACTATAGCTAGCTCGGTAACTTTTTTTACTACTAAGCCCACCGATATACAAGAATGAGGAAAAGCGTGTACAAAATTCATGGTACCATCTACAGGATCAATAATCCAAGTGGGAGAATCGGTTAATTTTTTGGGAGCACCTTCAGCGCTGCTTTCCTCTTCGCCTATAAATCTGAAAATATAATTTATCGTAGAATTAAACATATTTTTTACAAGCATACACTTGAAGCTTTTCAAAAATCTGTAGGATTGTTAAGGTATATGAACCCTAAATATGCACTTAATATTCCAACAGACTTAAAAAAAAATACTTTAACTAAATGTCGCTCCCGCTAAATTTCATCAGCAGAGTTTTATCAAATGAGATTATAAAGAATACTACACTTGAATGCAAATTATACTAGAAAAATACAAAACTTTTACTGTTCAATATTTAAAAGGAAATTATTTCTAATACATACATACATATATACACATGTATGTACATATGTATGTATTTACATTACTACAAAATTTCATCAACGACTGCAAATGAATTTTGAATCAGTCAAGTTCATTGTTATTCATACAATGACTGATTTTGTTTTATAGTTTATGAAATATTCGATAAAAAAAGAAGTTATCATGAGCTCATACTTGTGATCTGGAAACTTTTCCCTTATCCCATTCATCAATAACTGTTCAACTTCTTTGTCAGTTTCCGTAACTAAATCAATATCTCCCTGCTTGCATACAAACTCCTGACGCGTCTCGTTACGCCGTGCAATTATCTACTTTTGAAAAATCAATAACTGATTAATAAAAAATTATAAATAATAAAATTATCTTGCTTATCACTTACCGCGCCGGCCTGGTTTACCAAGACAGTAATTACTTGAAAACACTTGTCCAAGTCCACCGCAGAATCAACCATTTTTGCTAAAGTTCTATAACAAACTAAACTCTTTGAAGAGTTTCTGTTAAATAAATGAGCTACAAACAGTTTGATTATTCTATTGATATTATGTACTTGAGTAGAAATTTACTTTCAATAACTTAACGCGAGGCAATCACATTTATTTTCAAATGATCTAATTAAATTAAAAAAATGTATACAAATACGACAAATACAATTCAAATGTCAAATATAAGGCTACCAGATGGAGTCAATTACTAATGCTGTAGTCGTCTAGTGCCTACAAACGTTTTTATGTGTCTCTGAAATAGGATTCTGCACGAGAATGGGAGTAGGCAAAATAACCTATTTTTAACAAAGGGACTATATAAATAAGTCAAAACAGAAGTGAATTACAATTTCGATATTATACAAAATCGGAACTGTTAATAAGAAATTGTACAGAACAAGCAACAGCGCCATCTGAGGTCGAAACAAAGTGGCAGCCTTTTAGTCAAGCTACAAACAAAACGTTGCAGTGCCTTCCCAACTGTAATATATTGGTAGAGTGCCACTCAGTATATTACCATTCATAAAACAAACAATAAGTGAAACTATTTAGTTTTATGGAGCTATATGGAAGCAGATTATGTATATGTAATGACTGAATCAATCCTTCAGTGTCTTCTTACCTCCACAACTAAAGAATATCAAAAAACTATTTAAAAAACAACTCCCATTAATTTTCGCTGTATGGATTTCCGCATACTAAAAGATATTTTGATGTGGCAGCACCTTAATTATGTTTTCTCTTTAGTTTATTCAGAAAATTCGTGACAATCGGACGCGTGCGAAAGTCTGCTAAAATATATACCTTGTAAATACGGTGAAACGGTTAGAAATAAGTGTAAAAATGCATTAAATAGAAAGGCAAATTGATGCTTAATGAAATGAAATAGTTTTTAAAACATATATTACTGTAGAAAAGTGTTTATTTGTGCAAAAACAAAATGTATCACAAGATTTCAACTTGACGAAAACCTAATTGCAATTTATTTTTTTCACAAGCACCGTTACCCGCCATTTGTCTTCGTGAAGTTCGTTGAATTTGCATTTCTTTTGTCATGTTGCGTGGAAAGATTAAACAAAGATAAGAAGTAAACGTAAATGCGTAAGTTTGTAGGTAAATACTTTATTCCAACGGGTCGTCGGTTTAGTTGTTTGTTATAGAGTTTGGAGAAAATTTTAAATACTGTTTTTAAATGAAAGATCAAACAAAAAATACATTACAGATAAATTTAAAACACTAGAATAATTGCATGAATCAAGAAAACCAGATTGCGCACTCAGTCGTACAAAAAAATTTCTACTGCGCATCTACGTCAATATAGAATACTCACGTGTGTTTGTTGTAAAGTGTGTCAGAGAGAGAGAGAGAGAGAGAGAGAGAACATTCCACAAACAAATGTATGTATTTTGTTTACAACAAAATTCTACATCTACGTCACAGGCAGAAAATAAAAAAAATTGACCTGCGCAATTCGCAATCTTGTTTTCTTGATTAATGGAATAATTGCATATCGCTCCTTTATTGTAAGATGGGCATATCTCAACAAAATGCATTTTTGGAGTCAATAACGCATAAACTATCGTTATATCAAAATTATTTAATCTTGTGTAAAAATTTACAATAAAAAGTTGTTCCACGCACCTCTTGTGAATAGAAAATAGTATTATATCTTTACCAAGTTGTACGTAAATTAAAAACTTAAAACTTTTTTTATGCAAAACAAGTTTGTTTGAGTTATGTTGATAGACCTTTTTAAATCAGTTAATAGAACATTATCAGTTACTTCAGAAACATCATTTAATTTTTCATCGTAGTTGGAGTCCATTGCAATATTTTTATTAGAAACTAACCTCGAATATTCGAATAATTTTTATTCGAATGACAACAATATTAATTAAGCTTTAAATTATACACATAGGCTTGTGCGCAAATTGCTGAAACTAATTTTATATTCGTTTATGTATTCTGTGGATCTACTCTGCAGTCGGCGTGGCTAGCTATTTCCTTAACTTCAAATCATTACCATTAACTACCAGCCTAAATACTAGGAATGCACACGAATGACGATTTTAACATGGGGATGACATTGACGGTAGTCAATTGCCACAATCTGCATAATCCTTCTTCAGTGATTTCACTATTCAATGCAATTAATTGTTCTATTGATAACACAATTAATTCTTGATACGTTTTTGAACTAATTGTTCCTTTTCTTTTTTTATGCGACGTTTTAAGTGACTTCTACTGCTCGTTTTAGCTTTGAGATATTCAAAAGGCTAACTCTTTCTTGCATTACTTGTGGCTATGTAGTAGGTAGTCGATTTTTCGTTAGGGAAATACTTAACGGTTTTGAGTCAATTTCTACTTTTAAAACTGCAGTGTAATTAAAATAAGAAAATGTATTTATATACATACATAAATACGACAACTACATTTCAAATGTCAAATGTAAGGCTACCAGATGGTGTCAATTTCAAATGCGTTAGTCGTCTAGTGTTACAAGCGTTTTTATGTGATCACTCAAAGGGGATTCTGTACGAGAATAGGAATAATCAAAATACCCCTTTTTAACAAAGGGACTATATAAATAAGTTGTAAGTAAGTCAAGACAGAAGTGAATTACAATTTCCGATATTGTTCAAAATTGGAACTGATAATAAAAAATTGCACAGAAAAAGTAACAGCGCCATCTGAGGTCGAAACAAAGTGGCAGCTTTTTAGTCAAGCTACAAACAAAATGTGGCAGTTGCTTCCCAACTGTAATGTATTGGTAGAGTGCCACTCAGTATGTTTCCCTTCATAATAAAACAAACAACACGCGTAACTATTTTATTTAACTGTGGAGTTATATGGAAACATATTATGTATGTATTATGCCTTAAACATTTCTTCAGTGCCTGCGTACAACCACAACTGAAGAATATTTAAAATACTATTTGAAAAATTACTCCTTTTACTTCTCGCTGTATCTATTTCCGTATACTAAAAAATCTTTTGGTATGGCAGCACCTTAATTATGTTTTCCTTTTAGTTTATCCAGAAAATTTGTGACAATCGGACGCGTGCGAGTGGCTGCTAAAATATATATGCTTTCTAAAAACAGTTAAACGGTTAGAAAAAATTGTAAAAATACTTTAAATCAATGGGAAAATTTATGTTTATTGAAATTAAATTGTTTTTAATACATATATATCTGTGGAGAAGTGTTTATTTGTGCAAAAACAAAATGTATCACAAGATTTCAACTTGACGAAAACCTAATTGCAATTTAATTTTTCACAAGCACCGTTACCTGCTATTTGTTTTCGTGAAGTTCGTTGAATTTGCATTTCTTATGTCAGTTGCGTGAAAAGATTAAACAAAGATAAGAAGTAAACGTAAATGCGTAAGTTTGTAGGTAAATACTCTATTCTAATGGGTCGTCCGTCTGCTGAGTTGTTTGTTAGAGAGTTTGGAGAAAATTGTAAATACTGTTTTTTTAAATGAAATATCAAACAAAAAATATATTACAGATAAATTTAAAATATTACAATAATTGCAACATTGGTATATCTTAATCAAATGCATTTTTAAAATATTACTTACGCGTGCCGTTTTTTGTTAAACTCTTACAAATTAGAGAGCTGCGTAAACAGTCTTGAAATGTAAAAACGTCATAATTTTTAAATGTATTCACGTCGCATGTATTATACTAAACTAATAATAAATGCTGTCGTACTATAAGCGAAGCACGATGGATGTATTGGTGTATGTGTATATCAGTTGTAACAAGCGATGACGTTAAGACAGCTTGTCTGTAACAAACACTAAAAAGAAGTACTGTTGATTAGTGTATGCTTGTTATTTTTCATATTGTACGTTTGAGTGTGTGTGTAATATGTAGATGGTAAGCTATTATGTGGTTAACCGCATACAACTAATGTTAATGCATATGTGTGCCTTTGCATGTGCGCAGAAAAATAAAAAATCATACGCACATACATGCATGACGTTTGCACACGCGCTCATGCGTAGAAAGAAGCAAGTATCACAAATTCTTCCGTCACGAAGTGTTTTCTTCTTTACTCTTATACCTACAATACTCAAACAAATTTCTTGCAAACAATGTTGTTAACGTTTGTTTTATAAGATTTCGCTGTAGTAAAAATCCCTCATGTCTTGAAAGTTCTTATAAGATGTCTTGTGCAGGAGACTATTACAAATTGGAATAAAATTTATTAACCTTTGTTCGTTCCTTTTATATGACATTTTTGTACAAGATTATAACGGTTATAACGGGTGTTTTAACTACAAAACGCATTTTTTTTAGATATGACTATGCTGCAATAATATGTATGTAGGTACTTATTTATATATTTTTTAATATTTCATTGGTTTCTTTTAAAATAATAATTTAAAATGTGTGCAGATAATTCAGTTTTTTTTAGCTTGTAGACATTTTTTTATTATTTTATTAAAAGAATAAGTACAAAAATTTCTTTCACAAATTGTTGATGTTGAGGATGCGGTTTCAATTTTTTCCTTGATGTCTCCAAATAATTTAGATTTAGTTTAATATTGTTAACGATTTTTACGTTAGTGCAATTTCTGACTTTATTGATAGACTTTTTTTGATCAGTTAAAAGAATATTATCTCATTATTACTTCAGAAAGGTTTCAAAATAAAACAGTTTTTTTTGCTCTCATAAAAACTTAGTAAAAACACAGCTGATTTTGTCGGAGCAACGACGATATGCAGGTTTTTCGTTAAGTTGGACTATGTGCACAAATTGATGAACAAAATTTTTACTAAATAAATTATTTTTGTATATTGTTTTTTCAAAAAGAAAAGTCATTCGCTTGTGTCCGTGTCCGTGTTATTCGTTCCTTTCGTCCACATTTCCGAAATTTATAATATCGCATGTGTGTTTTATATTCAATAGGTTAAAAATCAATCATTGGTAAATAGAATAAAAAGTTCAAAATTATATTGCGTAAAAATCAATATCTAGTAGAATAAAGTGTATATTTTACACTATGGCCTGTTTAATCAAAATAAGTGAAGTGATAAAAAAATGAAAAATAAATCAATCAACCATTGGTAAATAGAGTAAAAATTTCAAAATGAATGTGAGTAAATATCAATATTTAATAGCATAAAGTGTAAATCTTACACTATGGCCTGTTAAATAAAAATAAGTGGAGTGATAAATTAATAAATAAAAAAATAGATAAATTATAGTAAATAAGTTAAACCAAAAATTTGAAGCAGATCAGACTACTTCATTTACCAAGGGCAACAAGAATAGCAATAACAACTAAGTAAGTTTTTAGCTCATTTTAATTTCCAATATATACTACATATTTATTTACTTAATTCAAATGTTCATTATTATCAAGAGCAAATGTTGCTGTGTTCTTTAATCTATTATAAAAACGTCGTAATAAGAGTCGAAAAACGCCAACCACGATAAGGGGGAATATCTAGTTAACTTTCTTAAACAATAAATTCATACTTCGAATTTAAAAATTTTGTACTAAAGCGGAGCCAAAATGTTGTACTATTATTTACCCCCTGTTTGTGTAAAACGTTTGAGTTAAAAATCTTGGCGTTTTTGTAATAGACTAAAGGAAACTTGTACAACTTTTCTTTAATCTATTACAGAAACGCTAAGATTTCTAACTCAAACGTCTTACACAAACAGGGGGTTAGTCTTGGATAAAAATATCAAATCCGTTAATAAGTTAAATTTTCTAGCTCGTTCAATTGTATAAGCCATACAAAATATGCGTAAATTTAAACCATTTTAATTTTTGAGACATGTTTTTTTAAATTTGTCTGCTCCTTCATTCACAACAGCAATGAAAAGTCTTAGGATCCTACAAACAATTTTATAAATGATATTCTGCAGTGTTGGAAGAATACTTTGGCCAATATTGCCTATTGAAATATACAAAAATCACGATTTCAAAAAAATAATGAGTTAGGACCTTTCTACATTAAGGTAACGATATGTATGTATGTGAATATTTTACTTTTCAACCCATTACAAAACAAACGTAAAAATTGTTTGTGCAAAAAGTTGTACAAGTAATGGTGAGGTAGTAGTCTGAGATCACTCGAAACATTCAGCCTTATTCTAGTTGTCGATATCGACGTCACTTTAATACAATAACAAAAATTTGCGGCATGTGTACCCGTTGTCGAAAACAACTGACTCCTGTTGACAGGTTCATGATATTTTCTAGACCTTAGGGAATATATTGTCAGTAGCAAAAAGTGTGCTAAAGTGATGTCGATGTCGACAACTGTAATGAGGGTGCTTAAGTTTGTTTTTAGCTAATTTCAAAATCTTTTGGCTTACAGTCTTTTGACGAGTTCCATGAGCAGGAACGAACCAAAAAAAAGAGCGAAAATTGCAGAATTTTTTTTTGTAACTTATATTATTTTTTTATATTTCAATTAATACTTTAATTGAATCTTATAATTTTTTAATTGGATCTTTAACAATATTTCAATTAATTTTTTAATTGAAGCTATAAAAGTATTTCAATTAATTTATTAATTGAATCTTTAAAAACATTTCAATTAAATTTTAATTTGAGTTAATGTTACAGGTTTCTTGATTGATTGAAAACTAATTAATTTTGGAATTGTATCCTCGTTTTTCTTAATTAAATCTTGTTTTTATTGTTTTCTGTGTGATTGGAAAGTTTGTATGCCCCATTTTGCTTAATTTTCGCAAAGTCAAGTGTTCACAGCTTATGAAGTCCCTATGATCTAATTTTTGATAAGGAAAGAATTGAGTTCGACGCAATTCTCTGAACTTTCTCGTTCTTGATTTAAAATTGTTAGAACTCTTCTTTTGTACATAATTTTGTTTTGTTGCAATTTTGTTTGTTGTATGTCCTCCAAGTATCTGAGCTCGGTTTTATGGTTTCGCCTGATTTCGCGTTCAATGACACGACAGGAATAATTTAGCGACGGATTTTAGATCTCATCATCAGCGAGTATTTGAATATGCAAATCAAGTCTTAATATTTGCAAAAAATATTTCAAAGGTTAATGTTTATAATCAAATTAAAAAAAAATATAAAACTTGTGTGAAAGCTAAAAGTGTTTCAAAAAATTAAAGATCATCATGTATTTTTTTTGAATTCTGAATAAAATTTTTAGTGAAATAAAATCTGAACCAGCTTTGAAGAGTGATTGTTGAAGGTAAAAGATGCATTTTTGCACAATCATAAAGCAATATGTGAAGAACTTTAAAATGAGATAAGCCATTTCTTAGAAGTTTTCTTTATTAATATTTAATATATGTATGTATGTATGTATATTTATATTTATATATATTTTTGTAATTTGAACAATACTACACATACATTTAGTATATTTTAGCCCTTCTCATTATTACATACATACATGCACTTAATTATTCGTACATTTAAATTTAAACAAATAAACGTTTAGCACTTAAACTTTATTATTCACTTAACGAGTGATTTGTGTTTATCAACATTTCTTTAATTCAATATTTAAGCGTATAATAAACACTTAATTAATTATATTCATATTAAAGTTAAAATAAAACATTTAAATAATATATATAACACATTAAATATAATAATGATATGTATTCGTTGCTAGAAGTCTTAATATTTTATAATTTGCCTTTTTAGCCAGTACTACATACTTATGTTTATGTAAATAATAGTATGTAATTAAATAATTTAAACTTTTTAAACTATGATATGTTTGAAAATAGATTGATTTATTATTTTCTTATGTGTATTTTTTTAAATATTTTTAAAGCTAATTTTAAACAGTTCTTTTATTCTTTAAATCAATTCTCGGTCAAACGTTTTCAGATTCAAATGTCATTATGTATAATTTAATCTATGTATTTCAATGCACTTACCTGCATTTGTAAAATGTCTTTATTCCCTTATCCCAGTTCTCAACGACGACGTGACATCAATCCAATACCAAAAACATGGGGGCTTGTCTTCCCGCTCTCGAGAATAATTTTTTACTATTAACAGGGGGTCACTCTGTAGTTCGATTCGAAAGAAAATGCTTTCGAATTTACATGTTATAAGCATACAAATTCGAAAGCTTTTTCTTTCGTTTCGAATTAAACAGTAGACCCCCAGTTTATTTTGCTTAAATTCTAGAAGTCAAAAGCAGTGACTTGTTTTCGAAAGCCTGTATACAAGCCCCAATTTTTTTTCGTGTTGCATTGACGTGAAGTCGATGTTGATAACTTTAATAACTTTGATATTTTTTACTAATGCATACATACCTTAAAGTTTTTACCTTTTGAAAGTTACTTCAACTTGCCGAGGCCCCAAAATATAGTTTTTTATTTCGTCAAAATCCGAATGGATGATTATCAGGGCTATCATGAATAAAATTCCCCGTGAAATTTCTCCCGTTTCCAATTAGAATTTTTTGTTTTCCCTATTACTTGCCATTAATTGGAATTGTTCCCCGGGAAAAATTTCACGCGGAATTTTATTCATGATAGCCCTGTATATGATTTTAAAATTTAAGATGTTCTATATTTAAGGGAAAACATTTTCAGATTACTTATTGCAAACAATGTTTTTCCTAAAAATAAAATATCTTCTGATTTTGACTTAATTTTAGAATCCTACCCATATCGGCCAACAATTTTTAGCTCGCTAAAAATTACTCACCCTTAGGTCTAGAAAATAAATCTGTCAAACACAAGCCCCAATTTTTTGCTATTGTGTTAAAGTGATGTCGATGTCGCCAACTAGAATAAGTGTGACTGCCAAATTTTGCCGAAGATTGAATTTTTAAACGATAGCCTCTCTTAAAAACGCAATTTATTTTTTTTTTTTTTTTTTGAAGGCTAGTACTAATTTATGAGTTTCATCATCCCATAAGTATTATTAAAAAAAAATTGCGAAAATCAGTCATTTAAGAAAGCTTCCGCCAGATAGTACTTCAAATATAAAGTACGAAATGTTTGATTCGATTATGGATGGCAACCGATCTTCAGTTGCGTTGCCAGTTGCTGAAATGTTATTATGTATGGCAACTGTTAACTAACAGTCAAGTGTGAAGAATTTTGTCGCGATAGAGGTTATACTTTGTTTTTTTATGTATGTATATATATATGTATATGTAATTGTAGCCCAAAAGAGAAATGCAATCGATAGCAGGGGCTTTATTGGTGGCAATACATTAAATAAAACTTTCACATTTCAAAAAAAGTTGAAAAATAATTTTAAAATTTTTAACGCACTAATAATCCCAAATTATTATTTTACTTATTCAGTAAAATATTTTGTTTTTTAAAATACATTTTAATCAATAAATTCTAAAGTATTTTTAATAAAGAATATTTAAATATTCATTCAATTAATTTCAAAGTATTTTTAATAAAAAATATTTTACGAATAAGTAAAATGTGTAATAATTTGGGATTATTAGTGCATTAAAGTTTTAAAATTAAATTATAACAATTCCCAAGAAAAGAGACACTAGTTAAAAAATAATTATTTAGAGCTTAATGAAACTTGGTGTTGAATTACAACAAACTTTTTTTATAAGCAAACACAACCCGCGAAGCTATAATCTTGTCTGCGAAAAATACCCAGCGTCCATGGCGGGAATCGAACCCATGACCTGTGGAGTGAAAGGCTAGCATAGCTACCACTCAGCCACAGGGGCACCCTAAACAAACAAAAATTAAAAGACGTTCAGTCGCTAAATTAACAACTTACCAAAACGTAGCTATGCTCGTTGTGCAGAATTCAAATTACGGCATTTGATATCGAACGAAATTTGAGAATATTTTCATTTAAAATCTATTGAAACATTTTGAAATTTCAATCGAGATATCGAATGCCGCAATTTGTCTCCTGAATCAGCCCAATCATAAACAAAAATTTCCCACGAGTTTCTCACTTTTCCCTATTCTCCTATTATTAATTAGTTTTTTTCCTCTTTTTACCAAATGCGGGAATAAAAAAACTATCACGGGGAAAAAGTAAGTACATATTATGAACGCAGTTGAACTTGCTTTTTCACTAAAAATCTTTCCCTGGCAAAACAGAAGGGAGTTTACATAAAAACATAGTTAATACTCCATTAACACAAAATTTATATACATACATGAACTTTATTTTATAGTTTTTGTATTTGGAAAAACTTCAATAATGCCCAAATAAACCATTTATGAACTTTTTTTTATATATTTCTTCAAGTTGGTGAATTGTAATAATTTTTTTTTACTCACTCTCTCAAAAAAAAGAGAAACAAAATGTCAACAAACAAGCTAACAACGAGTTTCGTATTGCGGTGATGCCACGTATTACTATTTTTGTTCCCAAGGAATTTATGATTGGAGGAATGTTTTCTCGAGAAAAATTTTTGCCGTGAGAAATAAATTCCGAGGAAATATTCATGATTGGGTTGAATATCAATCACCCTTATTCTATTTGGCGTCGGCAACATAAGACGACGTCGTTTTTAATGGTTTTTGGCAAATCGGTATTCCTGTAGATAGTATTGCCATTTATCGATGACTGTCAGCAAATTTTTAGTATTCTGTAAGAAAAATTGATGTTGATGTTGCCATTCATTTTGTCGTCAGTGTTTTTGATGTCGTGTTCTGTTGTGTGCATGCCTCAACGAATTTGAAAAATAATTTAAATGTTAAAAAAGTGAAATATAAGAAATACCAAAGTAGATATAAAAATGTACGTATTTATTCAAAAAAATTTCTTAAAAAAAGTGAAAAATATATGGACGAAATTAAAATGACTATCCCCAACCAATTTGAAAAGCTTGTGGAAGAGTTGAAAAAAGTCCGTATTTTGCTAGTGGATTCCGCAGAGGTAATGTTCCCAATTATTTCAAGGTACAGTGGGGACTTGAGGTTTAAATTAAAAAAAGGCTGCAAACAGTACTGAGTGTAAAGCAACTGGATGTGGAATATATAAACAATTAGCACTGAACTCCTTTGGAGGAAGCTCCAATCTCCAATAAATAAAAAATAGGCTATATGTATTTTGTCCAATACTTGCCTAAATGATGTTTTGTTCAGCCGAAAATAACTTGAAAATATTAAAAGGATGAACATTACTCATTATTTTCCAAAAACATGACGGAATTTATCACTTACTTTTCCTTGGGTAACTGGCAAATGTATGAATTTTGTCTGAGAAATCTTATTTTCACTATTAAATTTTTTTATTTTCATCGTCCCAATAGGAAAGAAAAACATTTTATTTTAATTTATTTACAAAGCTTTTGCTTATTCAAAAACACTTTTACCAAAAATAGTAAACAAAATGAATCAGCTGACTCAAATATTGGATGTGTATTGTATTTATTGATAAATAGGCAACGTCGTCATAACACTGTTAGGGAATACAAAGTTAGCATTGATGTTGTGTTATATTGATGTTGTTTCAAAATTGATGACGATGTTGCCGACGCCAAATAGAATAAGGGTGAATATTACCAAACGGAGAAAATTTCAATTCGAATCGAAATACAGAACACAGGTGATTTCATAAGGATGTTCAGAACCAACAAAAACTTCAATATGTATGCTAAGGCGGAAAATTAGACGAATAAATATTTATTTGCCACCCCTAAAAGTGTGCTTATATATTTTAAATTTGAAACGTAAAAGCTTTAAAATTTTCATATACATATTTGGATAGCGCAATTCCGCTTAAGTTTCACTTTCGCGCGAATTCAGTTTTTAAAGCTTAAATTAAACGTGTCATGACCATAACCATGCAAAACAGCTGCTCGAATTAAAATGATGAGAAACACTGTATTTGATTACAGATGACTCTCCATAATGATAGAAGCATAGAAACCAATTGAATTTTCGTTTTGGTTATGGCTATGGTATTATGGTATGACACGTTTGATTGAACCTTAAACCAATTAATTTAGCACAAATTCGAAAGAGGTTTCTTTTAACAAATTAATTTAAAACACGTACGAAAGAGCTAAAAATAGAAACATCTAAATGCAGTTAAAATTCATTAGCAATTAGAACATTACACTCAAAAAAAAGACATATACTATTATTAAGGAAAAAAGTTTCTAAATTTAAGTAAAAAAAATTTCCAAATTTAAGTAATTTTTTCTAAGTTTAAATTAATTTTTACAAAAATCTAGTAAAAATTACTTAATATGAGTAAAAAATTAAAAGTTCATATCCTTAAAAATAGTTCACAAAAATACACACAAAAAATCTCACATTCAAGGACAAGTTTACTTGCTTAAAGGAAATATGTAGCAAAAATTATTATTATTAAAAAAATGGTTTAAAAGTTTTGGGAAAATGTATCCTAAGAACTAGTCAATCTCGTCTTAAATTAAAAAATAAATTTCAGGAAATGACTTACTCCTGAGTAGTTCATCAAATTTGACTTACTCGAAAGATATAAAAAGGTATTCTAAATTTTAGAAAAACATTTACCAGTTTTAAGTATTTTTTCTTTAAATTATAGAATATATTTTTTATTTGCATTAAGCAAAAAATTTAAGTAAATTTTTCATTCTTCCGAGAAATATTTGAACTTGAAATATATTTTTTTGAAAATAAAATAAAATTTTAAAACTCAAAAATTTCAATGCTTATTCAGGCTGCCCTATTAGGCAATTGGTTAGAGTGCTTGCCTATCATTCAGAAGGTTGTTGGTTCAATACTTGTCTCTTCTCAAGGAATTAATATGTATGTATGGTGAATTAATTAAGAATATAATATGAATATGAAGGTATAATAAAAAAACATACCATGTGGTATAGAATTTAATAAAAAATAAAAAAGTACCTGAATTAAAGACATAAAAAAACTTTGAAAAATTTACTAAATTTGAGATCAAAGATGAAAAAAATTTTTTGCAAAGCTCCGAATTTTATGGGAAAATTTTACTTAATTTTAGAAAAATTTTACTCAAATATAAAAATATAATTACTATTAACTAGTTCATTCATGAAGTAGAAATTTAGTAAATATTTTACTGGTTTCAAGTAAAAAACAGCTTTGGCGCCATACGACAACTTTTTTTTATTCAAATTTAGAAAATTTTCCAAAGTTTTAGTTAGTTTTTTTTTTTTTTGAGTGTAGATTATAATTAGATATCATCACAATTAAGCGAAAGCTTTTCAATGAACTGAATACTCTAAAAGTGAATCTATAGGAACTCAAAATAGTGTGGTTTAACTACACATTTATCTGTAAAAAAAACAAGAAGTGCCAGTTAAAAACTAACTACGAGTATTAAAAAATGTTGAACGTACATAAATCAATTTGCAACACCTACAAATTAATTGAAAAAAAAAATATGAAAATGAAAAACAACAAGAACTAATTTTCGTATTTCTTATATTTTTTTTTTGCTAAAATAAATTTTCAAGATTTTATTAACATTTAAAATCATTTTGTGTACTTATGTATGACTTAACATTAAGATAAAAAGTATATAAAAAATATTTAAATTTTTTTTTTATTATATTTTAAATTATAAATTTGCTTAACACATACAACACAAATGGATTTAACGAATAAACCATAACGCAAACAATAATAATAATTAAACTACAATAAAAAAAAACTAACTCAAAACAATAACTACATGCATCTACAAGATACATAAGTACATATCGATGGTCTCAGGTAGAAAGGCACTAACTCGTATTTTCACGAAATTGAGTTTTTCAACGATACCAATACATTTTACACAAATACACCTCGTCATAAAAATTTATTGCAATAGTGCAAAAAATAACGCTTTTACAAGCAGGTGTACAAAGCAGTTTGTACAAGCACTTGTAGTGTTTCTATTATGTTTTTACCTTCTGTAAAGTTACAGTTATCTGAGTTAGGGCCTTTCTACTTGCGACCATCGATATACAGATACATACTACCAGATACGTATTACAATATATACAAACAAACTATGTACATATATATGTAATTGTTCGTATACGCTGTCTATCTAAACAAATTATTTAACTAAATTAAATAATAAATAATTACAACTTAAAGTTTACAGAACAATAATTTAACATTTGAGAATGTTGAGAGTTTACACTTAACGGTTTATTTGAATCGGGTGAAGATAGATACACATGCTATTGGTCACCCAACCGATGCCAGTGGCTTAAAACAAAACTTATTCAACAGAAAAAAGTTCAAAAAAGACAACAATAACAGGAGAAATTCCCATGGACAGTGGCGTTTATATGCTGTAGGTTTTTCTATTTTTTTTTTTTTTTTTTTGTTCACTAATTTTGTGTGCTGCTTAGCTTTTTTTTCTAGTTATTGTGTACAAATACATACATACTATGTATTTCTTTATATTCCTTGTTATCCTTAAGCCTCTGGTTGATAATTTTCTTTTTATTTATTTATTTTTTTTTGTTGGTTGGCTGTATTTTTTGTTTTCTTTTTTTCTTTCTTGTGGAATGTAGCTAGAAACTTAAGCTAACTTACTTGCCTTCTTGCGGACGGTTGGCAAATAACTGTGCGACAATACTTTCATCAGCCAAAGTGGATGTATCGCCCACATTACGATCGTTTATTGCCACCTTACGCAAAACACGACGCATTATTTTGCCAGAACGTGTTTTGGGTAAGCCGGGAGCATGTTGCACCACATCGGGCATAGCAAATGGGCCAATACGTTCACGTACCAGCTTCTTCAACTCGGCAACTAATTTTGGATCAAACTTTTCATTTTCATTGGTGGTAATGAAGCAATACAAACATTCACCCTTAACAGGGTGAGGGCGGGCCACTACCGCAGATTCTGCTACACGTGGATGTTCTGTTAGTACTGATTCTACCTCGGCTGTGGACATTAAATGTCCTGATACATTTAACATATCATCCACACGTCCCGTAATCCACAAATAACCGTCGGCATCACGACGAGCTCCATCGCCGGTACAATAAAATCCAGGGAATTTGGAAAAATATGTTTCTTCATAGCGTTCATGATTATTGAACAGAGTGCGCATCATGCCCGGCCAGGGTTGTGAAAATACTAAGTATCCTTCGCCTTCACCTCTAACCTCGGAGCCGCTTTCATCCAGCAAAATTGGTTTCACGCCAAAGAAGGGAAACGACTGTACAAAAAAAGAGACAAAACGAATTATAAAATCATTTTCAACCAGAAACTATTTGTTTCAAGAAAACTTACCGCTGACCCTGGTTTCATGGGTGTACAGCCGGGCAAGGGGGTTATGACATGACCACCAGTTTCGGTTTGCCAGAAAGTATCTACAATAGAGCATCTTTCCTTTCCTATAACACGATAATACCACAGCCATGCCTCAGGATTAATGGGTTCTCCCACGCTGCCCAAAACTCTGATATAAATGTAAAAGAGAACTTCGTTAATTTTGTTATTTTATATTATGACGTGAAAAGTTATTTGTTTAAGCATCTTCCAAGCAATGCTGTTTAAAAACTACCTTTTTCATAAGCAACTTTTTAAAAGTTTCTGTTTAAAAAAGGCAAATTTTTAAAACAAGGAGTCTTTTTTAAAAAGTATCTTTTTATTTAAGATTGTTGTTGGCTGAAGTAGTTAGATGCGCCGACTAAAAAGCAAATTACTGTTTCGAGAGCACGAGTTAATCCCTGGACATAAATTAGCTAGAAAGCTAATAATAATAATCCTACTCAACACCAGAGGCGCTGCTATATGCATAAAACTAACAAAGAGTTGAATTAAGCTCTCCCCTTTTCTCTCCTCAGTAGCCTGACAAACCTAACCTATCCTAACTATCTTTCTGTTTTTGCTCAGAAACTTTTACAAATAACGAGACTTAAAAAAATTAATTAAAAAAAGAATATTTTAGAAAAAAAACGAAAAAGATGTACCTTAAAAAAAATCATATTTTAAAAAAGTATCTTTCATGAAATATAAGTACGTTTTACAAAAAGCACCTTTGAAAAAAACTGCCTCCTAAAAAAGGACCTCCTTAAAAACCGGGCCTTTAAAAAAAACCTCATTAAAAAATACGTTTGAGAAAATAAAATTTTGAAATACTTCCTTTGCAAAACATCTTTTAAAATAAGTGCTTTTGAAAAACATTTTGAAATAAGTACCTTTTACAAAAAGTACCTTCTTCGAAAAGTACATTTTACAAAAAGTACCTTTTACAAAAAGTGGCTTTGAGAAAAGTATATTTTATGAAAAGTACAATTTGCAAAAATTATCTTTTATAAAAAGACAAAAAGTACCTTTCACAAAAAATACATTAACAAATAGTACCTTTCACAATAAGTACCTATTGCGAAAGTACCTTTCACAAAAAAATACATTTACAAAAAGTACCTTTCACAATAACTACCTTTTGCAAAAAGT
This sequence comes from Tachina grossa, assembly GCA_949987645.1. Classification (NCBI taxonomy): domain Eukaryota; kingdom Metazoa; phylum Arthropoda; class Insecta; order Diptera; family Tachinidae; genus Tachina; species Tachina grossa. The sequence continues at coordinate 29,593,800 of OX465276.1, read as the reverse complement.
ACCTTTTAAAAAAGTTCCTTTTACAAAAAGTGCCTTTTACAAAGGGTAGCTTTTACAAAAAGTACCTTTTATACAAAGTATATTTTACAAAAAGTACCTTTTCCGAAAAGTACCTTTTAAAAAAAGTACTTTTTACAAAATCGAATTTATCTTTAGCTTTAGCGAATTACAGAATACGAAGGCATTCTTATTCAAAAATAACTTATGTATGTATATAAGAAAGATATCTTTTTCTAAAATAATTAACTTTTAACGAAACATTTAAAAATGCTAAATTATTCAAGAAAATTTCTTTAAGCACAACTCTTTAATAAAATTACACTCTGAAAAACTGTAATTTGAAAAAAATTATATTCTCAAAAAAAAAAAAAAACATCTGAAAAGCTCTTCTTCATTTTTTTATAAAGAATTTAAAAATGTATGTATCTTCTTAAAGAAATCCATTTGTTATCAAAAAGCATCACAATTAACTATAAAATACATTAAAAAAAAAACTTACTTCAAATGCTGCAATTTGTGTTTCAAAACTGGGGCATCACCAAATTTCATAAGGGCTCTAATAGCCGTGGGCGCGGTATAGAATTGGGTAACTTTATATTTGTCCACAACCGACCAATAACGATCGTTATCAGGATAAAAGGGAGTACCTTCGAACTAAAATAAGAATAAACTTTAATATTTCAAAGCTAAAGAGAAACACGCAAAAATTGTCTTACAATAACCGAAGAAGCACCATTGGCCAAAGGGCCATACACCACATAGGTGTGACCTGTAATCCAGCCAATATCGGCTGTACACCAATAGATATCACCAGGCTTATAATCAAATACAATTTTGAAAGTTGTGGCAGCATACAATAAATAGCCGCCTGTAGTATGTAAAACCCCTTTTGGCTTGCCAGTTGAACCACTTGTATACAACATAAACAAGGGATCCTCAGCAGCCATCCATTCGGGATAACAGGCAGGTTCTTTATCTTCCATTTCTTCGTGCCACCAGAAATCGCGGTCATCAGTCCATGGTATATCCTGTTCCACGTGATTCTCTTGGCAGGCTGTAACTCTCTTCAAATGCGAAACAACTATACATTTATCTACACTATGGCCCATTTCCTCGGCCTTCTCTAAAGCTACATCACATAAAGCTTTCAGGTACAAAGGTTTCTCACCACGCCAAGCGCCGTCAGCGGTAATCAAAACTTTAGCTTTGCAGTCGAACATACGTTCGGCCAAGGAATCTGACGAAAAACCGGCAAACACAATGGAATGCACGGCACCAATGCGCGCGCAAGCCAACATGGCTATGGGAAGCTCCAAAATCATTGGCATATAAATGGATACACGGTCACCCTTTTCTACGCCATGATCTTTCAAAACATTCGCAAAACGACATACTTCTTCCAACAGTTTGCGATAGGTGAGACCTCGGGAGTAGTCATCGGGGTGATTTCCTTCCCTGCAAAAATAAAATATATAAAAACTTTGTTAAAAATATTTAAATTTTAAATATTCAGCGGCAGGAATGTGGAATTTAAGCATTCTGAATCGGTCGTTAGCTATTTATTATTATTATTTCTTGTTTCTCGAAATACATTTAAAATAGATTAATTACCATACAACCAAATTGCCAAAGTGTGCATAACAACAATGTTGAAGCATTCGTAAAAAAAAAATACACAATGAATAGCATAATAGGGCATAGTAAAATAAATACATTTGTATTTTGTCAAATTAATTTACTTGTATATGTGATAATGGTAAAAAATCAATTTTCACTTTTTTTTTCTTGATGTGGACAACATCTGAGCATCGAAACAGCCTAAATCCTAAATGTGTTAATCTTTTTAACAGCCATTTCTATATTTGCATCGGGGTATTTTTCCTTTAGTTTATTAATTAATTTTTCGTAGGCTTCGATTTTCATAATTCTATTGCTATAATCACTGCTTTTAATGCGCCGTAATGCAGGCGATTCTTTGTATAATTCTAAGAACTCTGTCCAGAATATTTTTTCTGCGCTCATTTTTTGTTTTTAACTCTTAAAAAATCACGACAAAACTGAGCGTTTGCAACATACACTACACAAGTTCACTGTACAGTTTTCAAACTTGAGCAAATATTAAAATCGTTTTGATATTTACTCAGTTCACTGCGTAAATAGCACAACCGCCCACATACACTACACAAACGCACTGTACAGTGCCAGACTTGAGCACTGAACTTGTGTAGTGTATGGCCGGCATTAGTTATGTATGACACTGTTAAGTTGTTCATTAGTATTTATGCCCGTTATTTCTAGCCATAGATATCTATTAGTGTAGATATACATATCTATCGTGTAAATTAAATTTTATAAGGCAAACTCGTAGGTAAAAACCTTAGGTAGAAATAACGGGCATTAGTAGTTACAATTATTTGGGAAAATTGTTTGGCTAGTGTGATCGTACCTTAAGAAAAATTGGGCCAGGTATAGCATTAGCCCAATTCTGAATAATGATTACCTGGGAGTTTTATCCCTTTAGCCATTTTCCCTATTTATTTCTCGCAAAAAATTCCTCCAATCATAAATTTGTTGGGAAAAAAATAGTAATAAGTGGCATCACCGAATTGAGAAGCTCGTTGTTCTTTTCCTGTCTGTTGACATTGGGCATGGTTGTGTAAGGCGTATATCAAATATAACTACGACTGTTTGGTAATAGATTAAAGAAGACTTACACAATCAGGCCCATTATGTTTCTCCCTTTTTTGCGTGCAAGTATAAATTAATTTTTTTTTAAGAGAAGTATCACTCAGGCAATGAATGCCTACTACTATTACTAGGTGTTACCTTCTTTAGGAAGAAGATAGTGATAATGAAGACAGGCGGTGAAGGAATAGACAGAGAAAAACTTCATTCCTTTACAACCCTGGTTTTTGCACGTTTTTAATAATGCAGTGTTGCAGCGCCTCTGGTGTTAAGTGAGACGTATTAAATTGTTTTTGAAATTGTGTTTAGTAGTAGCCATTTTATTGGTTATTTTACTTCGCCTATGGTTCTACTACACAACGAAGGAGGACGCTCTGATGTGACATTAGCATTAGTATCTGCTGAAGTCGGTATAGTTCGGTGACCAGTGACTATGCCTTCATCCTACAACAACTGATACAAAGGGACACCAATGCACACAAGAAAAATACGTGGTGTTGTTATTTAATGACTGTTGAATACAGGGATTGAAGCCAGTACCTTCGGTTTTGTAGTCAAAGTTCTAACTACTTCAGATAACGACAAGTTGATGAAATATATAAATATACGAAAAAATTACGAATTCAGCCCAATTATGAAAAATAATTTCCCGGGAGTTTTTCCCTTTTCCCATTCCTCCTATTATAAATTAAAACTCCCCAGGGAAAAAACATTCTTCGGGAAAAAACCCCAGCTGGAAACGTAGGCATTAATTACATAAATAATCGGAGAAATAATGCATTATTTTCCAAAGCAACACAATGCATTCCCTAAGAGACGAGAGGGTAATTTGATTAAATATAATAGTTACACATTGATTACCACGTGCATTACCACATCTGCAGAAGAAAAATATATAGTTTTTGTTTGTGACGATTGTTATCAGTTATATAATTCATTCCTCGGACGTATTAAAATAATTCATTACTTTCCTAGGACATGTTCTGTGTTAACAGTATTGAATTCTGGAATGAAAAATTATACTTGCTGTGCATTCATTACCTTTTCCCACTGGGCAGTGGTTATTCTAAATACGAGAGATAGAGAGAGGTTTGCGCATTTTCTCCCAAAAATTTTGAAGGGAACTATTTAAAAATCTGATTAAAAAATGTTGTAAAACAGGCTGGCAGATTTTACGATTTATAATTATTTTGACGATTTTCGGTGTGGAAAATAGCAATATGATGATTCGACGATTTTTTCTTTAAAATAGCCCAAATATGACAGCTTTATATGAGAAATCGACTTTTTATCACTGAGAGGAACAAAGTTATGAGGGGTGTAATGTAATACGTGTTAAAAAAATATATATATTGTGATTTGTCCAATTTTTTGACGATTTTTCAAGTATAAAATGATTTTTTTTTATTTTATCGGGATTTCAACAATGTTTTTTATAATTTTATCTTTTTTAAACAAAAATTTAAATAAGCACCGAAACCTTATATTTCCCCCCAAAAACATAAAGTAGTTTTGCCTTCAGAAAAAAATACTATAATTCATTCATTTTTTTATATATATTTTTAAGGCCTGTTACCGGTCTTGAGAAAACTTTATAAAATTTAAAAATTTTTTGTACATACAATCATTGCCCCTGGCTCAGTTTTCATTTCCTTTCTTCAGTTGATTATTTTATTTTTTATTTAACCAACATTAACACACAATCTTGTTGATAATGTAAACATAAAATTTTCATTAAATTTATATTACACACTAGAGATGGGCAAATGTAAAAAATTTATCCATATACATATATTGTACCGATATTTTTGAACAGTATCGATATATATTTTTTTAAACATCGATATACTTTTTGACTACAAGTGTTGCAAACATTTTAAATTTAAAATAAGTACACATACTATACATTAGACCGACTCAGGTTGTATGTATATTTTTGTCCATCTCTATTACATACATAAAGGCTCAGTTAGCCGACTGTAATGTAATGTAACTTTAACGTAGAAAACGGCTGATCGATATTTTTATATGAAAAGTAGGTTACGTTACATTACATCTCTGTAATCATTTTCATTACTTTTCACATACCAATATCGATCAGCTGTTTACTACTGTTGCAGTTACTTAACATTACAGTCGGCTAACTGAGCCTTAACTCTTGCGTTGGTTCAGAATAGAATGTAAATGTTAAACAACTGATCCAGATTTTACCCTCTCCCGTATTTGCTTTTTCCACGGCCATTTAGAATAAGTGGATTCTTTCCCGGTAACAAATGATTGGGAAGAAGAAAAAAACTCTCCTTAGAAAATTCATAATTGGGCGGTATATATACATATATTTTTTTTTAATATTATGCAACTTGTTAAATAGTGTGCAGCAAAGCAACAATAATAATTGCAATACCTATACAATCTGAATTGAACAAGTATTTCTTTTAGTTGTTGTATTAATACAAACAAAACACTTCGAATATCTTTAAAATTCAAGGCCCTTGTTTTTGTTAAAAATTTATGCAACAATTTTATTGACATAAAATTATCAACACATTTATTTCTGGTTTAAAAAATCGTGACTTTTGCAGACAGCTTTGTTATTTGTTAAACATTGTTTAATAAACAATTTACAATACAAATTTTTGTTAATTCCATGTTTGGAGGTCAAATTGCAGTGCAATTGAAAATTTATTGATCTAAGCATTAGAACTATGTACTTCTCAAACTTAAAAAAAAAACGATCAAATAAAAAGATTGTATTATTCTTTTTTTTATTTGGCGAAAGTGAAAGTTGTAGTTATTGTTATCTTACATTGCTGTAAACTGCTCACGTGCATAACATGAGTGTCTGTGACCCTGAATGAAAAATAAGGATCGGAGTGTTTAAGAACGAATAAACATAATTTTCAATTGGTTGGTTCATGATTGGGAAGTTCCCAGTGCAATAAGAAATTGAAAACTCTGATTAAAAAATAGAAAGAGGCAAACTCAAGGAAATTAACTGATTTAAGTGAGACAAAAATATAACATAGTAAATACATAATACGATGGTCACAAGTAGAAAGGCCCTAACCCGTATTTTGTGTCAAAAACGAGCTACTGAAAGAGTTCGATGAAAGTCTATCCAATACATTGCACACAAATACACCTTTCACAAAAATTTATTGCAAAAGTGTAAAAAATAACGCTTTTACAAGTAGCAGATTTACAAAGCAGTGATGTAACGAATGCCAATTTTTGATATTCGCGAATACGAATACGAATATATGAAACGATATTCGCTAATACGAATACGAATATTATATGCAATATGAAATATTAAAAAATTGTTATGAAAAAGGACTTCACACTCTTGCTTTAAAGTTAATAAAAAGTACCCAAAATTTTAATGATCGTCATTAAATAATATTTGAAAATGACACAAAGCACAAATTTCTATAAAAAATTAATGTATTTGTACAAACTAAAATTTTTAGTCATTTATTTAAATTTCGTTTAGGATTTATGCATTTATTTATTTAATTTCTTTGGAAAAATATTCGTATTCGTATTCCCCTGAAAATGGCCGAATATTTGACAATTCGAATACGAATACGAATATTCGTGCATCACTAGTCTGTACCTTCTCCTCTGAAGGTGTAGTCATTTGCGTTACGGCCTTTCTACTTGTAACCAAAGATATAATATATCGTATATATACTACATGCACTCGTATCTAATTGAATTTTTGGTATTTAGCCTGACTGATTTTTGCATTTATTTCAATAGTTTAGATAGTGAAACTTTTATTTTTAGCTTGTACAGGGTTCAAAATGAAAATTTTTTATATATGTATTTATATATGTATGTATGTATGTACATTAGAGTGACCGTTATTTATTAATTTTTTTTTATTTCTTATATTCTCACCTTCAAAATCGGTTCAGTTTTATGTAAAAAAAAATATACAAAAAAATATCATAGCGATAAGTTGTATTTTGGGGGTGCGCCCGCCCCGCAAAGCTGGCCTTCAAGCCTATTTTCAATGTAGTTTCTTTGCATATTCCTATTACCTGATTTACATTAAGCGTTTTTTCATGAAATTTCATGAATTTTGTTGCACGCAACTTTTCCTATTTGCTAATTGCAGCGCTATAAAAGAGAATTTTATATAAAAAAGGGCGTAGATTGATCTTAAAAAAAAACATTGTACAAGAACATGACATATGGCAATATTTTAGCTATTCTAGTCTACAACATAAGTCTCAAAGAAAGTTTTTTGCTAAAATTTATATTTTAGGAAATAATGAATGTATGTATGTACATTAGAGTGGCCGTTATTTATTAATTTTTTTATTTCTTATATTCTCACCTCCCAAATCGGTTCAGTTTTATGTAAAAAAATATACAAAAAAATATCATAGCGATAAGTTGTATTTTGGGGGTGCGCCCGCCCCTCAAAGCTGGCCTTCAAGCCTATTTTCAATGTAGTTTCTTTGCATATGCCTATTACCTGATTTACATTAAGCGTTTTTTCATGAAATTTCATGAATTTTGTTGCACGCAACTTTTCCTATTTGCTAATTGCAGTGCTATAAAAGAGAATTTTATATAAAAAAGGGCGTAGATTGATCTTAAAAAAAACATTGTGCAAGAACATGATATATGGCAATATTTTAGCTATTCTAGTCTACAACATAAGTCTCAAAGAAAGTTTTTTGCTAAAATTTATATTTTAGGAAATAATGAAGAAAATAACCAACAAAATTCCAAAAATTACATATATATACCAAAATTGCATTTATATGGAAAATATTTTACTAAGCGTTTACAATAAAAGTTTATGTATATTAACTTATTTCATACATACATATATTAAATATAGTCAGAAGAAAACTAAACAAAAAATAATTACTTTGTATGTATGGGCACAGAATACACAGAAGTGAAGAAAGTGACAAGTTAAAAAAAATCTCCAATCAGGTTTTTGTTAAAATTCGTGGAAAAAAGAGAAAAGCATAGTGTATTTGATACTCTAGTGTATTACTACTTACCAATTAACACAGCTAATAAAAATTGATTGCACTAGAAAGACGTAGCAAAACAAAAACGACGACAAAATTTGAGGGAAAACGAGACAGACAGAAAAATACCCGTATCTTCCGTCTCGTGACACTTCTGTATGTTTTGTGATATGGGCTTGAGGGCCAACTTTGAGGGCCGGAAGCACCCCCTAAAACACAACTTATCGCTATGAAATTTTTTTGTATTTTTTTACATAAAACTGAACCGATTTGGGGGTGAGAATAAAAGAAATCAACAAAAAAAATTATCCATATAACTAACGGCCACTCTAATGTACATACATATAGTTACTTGAATATAGAAAGCCCCTAACGTATTATTTTTTTAAATCGAGTTTTTTGTATATTTTGAGAGAAGAATATCTAATGTATCGAAAAATTCAAAAATTTCGATTTCAAAAAAATATTGAGTTAGGGCCTTTCTATATTAAGGCAACGATATGATAACTTGATCACAAGTCTGGCTTTGTCCAAATTGTAAAAGCAACAGTATAAAAGAAACAACATTCAGTTTTAATGTTAAATGTTAAGTCAAATTTAAATTGTGTGTTTGAAGACATGTGTACCAATCAACATAACAAAGAATTGAAAAAAAAAAATATTCGAAAAATCGAAAATGTTCACATTTAGTTAATTTGAGTCAATTGTACTCGGTATCGGTCGAACTCATACATAAATCAATTTGTTTAGATTTGCTTAAAATATTACTTATCATTCTTTGATTATGGAAATTCCGAATATTTAAGTTCGCACAATCGACTCTACACATCATTAATTTTTTAAAATAAGAAAGTTGAGACATTTGTTGCCTGCTTGGTCACAAATGCGTATTTCATTTTCTAAATGTCCTACTCGTGTCGTTCAATGGCTTGTATAATAAGTTTCAAAATACACATGTATGTATGTATTTATTTAATATTCTATTTTGCGGGAGTAAATTTTTTACAAAAAGAAAAAATAAAATAACTTGAGAAACAAAATATATTTTTGACTACACACTTAAAATTAAAATCTACTCAGGCCGGCATAAGCTGGAGAGAAACAAACTATTCGAAAACAATGGGTACGTTTTCGAACCAAATCTTTCTCCAGACAAAATGTTTTTACTGAGAGTTGCTTGGAACACGATTCAACCATTTCGAACAATTTCTCCAGGAAAGGAAAACCTACCGTATGAAATATGTATGTATGTGTGCGTGTAAACGAAGTGTATAATTTTTACAAAGTGGCAGCACAGCAGCAGCTGTGCTAATTTTATTTAATTTTTTTAATTTTTTAAAGAGAAGTAACACTCAGGCAATGAATGCCTTTAAGGTAGAGGTCCATAGCTTGCTTTTTGCGCGTTACGCTTTCTATGCATCTGTCAAAAAAATAGAATCAATGTAATAGTATGTGACAAGTTACACTGCAAAAAGCGCAGCACGCGTAGGCGCGTTCAAAGCAACAAGTAGGTCTACTTTCTACTTTTGTACGAATTACAAGCACCATGAAAGAAAGTCAGCTGTTCTTGAAAGCTAAAGATGTTAAATAATACTTTATTTCTTACGTTATCGATAAATATTATTTTGACAACAGAATAATGCGTGGTGTTGTCATGTAATGACTGTTGGATACCTGACTCGAACCCAGGACCTTCGGTTTTGTATTCAACGTGCTAACTACTGCAGGCAACGCCACATTCAGTTATTTAAATTTAAATTGTATTTAAATACGATTTAATTTTTTCAATGGTTAAGTTAAGTTCTTATTAAATTACGTTGAAAGTATGGCAGCACTAGAAAATTTCCAAATATTCTGGAAAGCTTTCCACAATTTTTGTAAATACGAAAAACTTTAGGTTTCATTTCTATATTTAACGTTTCAAAGTTGGTGGCAGTCGGTTTTTTTATTTTTTTAACTAATACTTGTTAATATATTGATATATTACATAAAAAAAATTAATAATACTTGTTAATAAAAAATATTTTACTCAATAAGTAAAATAATAATTTGGAATTTTTAGTGCATTAAAAAATTTTAAACATAAATTTTAACAATTCCCAAAAAAAAAAACCCCAAATTAATAAACCATGTCGTATTTAAATATATTTAAATATTAACCCAAAAACACAATTTTTTATTTAAATAGAACTTAAAAATAATTAAAATTAGTTACCAAGTCGAAAATTGGCTTCTAATATAAAAAAGAAACAGATGGTAACAGAGCTACCAGATTTCACAACCGTGTAAAAGCTTATTATCTGTCGGAAACCCAATTAAACGTGCCATAAACATAACCATACAAAACAGCTGTTCGAAGTTCGAACTAAACTTATGGGCAACACTGTATTTGATTATGGGTGACTCCCCGTAACTATGGAAACCAACTGAATTTTGTTTTTTCGAAATAAACTCGAACAGTTGTTTGCTGGTTACATATACATATTTGCTGTTGCACGTTTGAAATGAACAAACAAATGAAACATAAACAACTGTTTATGGTTCTAACAGCACTAATATGTGAAGCAAGTATATTTATGGTTATGGTTATTTATTGTATTGTACATATGTACATATTAACAAATAAATTATATTTTGTATCTAAGTACCTGCACCAAAATTGTTTACTTTTTTCCCACGTTGTGTCGACGTGTGTTTTCAAACTAAAATAATTTAAATATTTTATAAGTACATATTCGTAAATACATACTTACAATATCAAAAAAATTAAAACGCTTGTATGTACATATGTATGTACGCACATGCCAACGTTTTTTTTTCACTAGAAGAGAGTCACGCGATCAAGTTTATTACTCGCCTGATAATAGCGGCCAATAGAGAGTAGAGATGGTCTGCATAATTCAAACATACGATCTTTAGCATCTGTCTGTAATCATTACCAACACTAAGCTTTGGAATATAAGATAAGCTTATACTTATATTTAGTGCTGCCAGATATTGTTTTTATGTTATTGTTTTTTGTTGCGTTATGTATTGATTTGTCTATTAGATTATTGATCAAATATGTCGGATAATTATTGTTTTTAAGTATTTCTCTTATTAATTTAATATTTTTATCTTTGAATTTGTTATGAGTTATATGTAACACTTTATTAATTTGTAATTGTGTTTGTCTTATGTTTAAAGGGCTGTGTTGAATTATAATTTATTATTCTGCCTGAATCTATTTGTTTCATGTACCAATCTGTTATAATTCTATCATTGTGTCTTATTATTCTCATATCAAGATAGGGAAGTGAATTGTTTATTTCCTTTTCAATGGTAAATTTAAGTTTGTTATGGTAATTATTATTAGTACTTTTTCAAACAGCAAGGGAGAGTTCACACGAAAGTTGTGTTTTTCTTTATGGAATTTGGTCTTATTGTTTGCAAGTTGGGTTCATACAGACGAGTACTTCCTTTATTAATATAAATTCGCCTTGCCTTATTGAAAAAGAAAAACAAGTTTATTCATTGAAATAATTTGATCCCTTATAAAATGAGCTAAAACACAAAATATATACCAAATTAAAGGATAGACCCCATAAAATTTAAAGCCATAAACATTTTTTCAGAACTCTCTTAGCAAAATTTCAGTAATTCACAGAAAAAAACAACATTTTATTTTTATTTTTTATAAATAAAACGAAGTCTTAAAAACAAAAGCAAACATTTTAGTTACCTTATTTATTGAAATTTGGATCCACTTACTTCTTTAAGTTGATTCGGAAAAAATATAATTTCCCTGTGTAATTTAAAGCGAAATATCCCAAGTGCAACTTAAACACTTCCATTTAAATTATTTAAAAACTTTATAAATTTGTAGAGCCATATTTTCTTAACTGATGCCGATGAGGCTTTCGAAATTGTAAAACGCAACAACTTGACAAACATTATCAAGTCATTATATAGAAATATATCAGGTATAGACGAATGGTTAACACCCCTTCCCTCCGAAATATCAAAAATACTAAAGAATTTTTTATGAGCAGTTTTTTCATATGAAAATCAGTTTTTTTATTTTAAATTTTAAGTTTTCCAAAAAAAAATTATGGCAACGCTGGCTACAACAAACTAAACAAACGCTACAGATACTCTCTCGAACAAAGAAACACATATATAAACTCGAGGATGGTTTCAGAATTACCTGACATTGCAGTTTAGTTATAAGGCTGAGTTTACATCTGGCATTTCTTGTGTGCCAAATGCCCAAAAAAGCATAACCACTAATTACGAATGAAAAACTGTTTGATCCAGACATGTATTTATTGATTTAAACTGTTTCCAATCATGTTAGATTCTATAAAATTGTCTATTAGTTATGTATGATAATAAATAAATAATAAATATGTGTCTTAATCAAACTGTTTTTCATTAGTAATTAGTGGTTACGCTTTTTTCCGCTTATGTACCACATGGCACACGGATTTACACCTGGCCTAAGGCTATAAGTGAATTGGATAGAGTTATATGATTATAAATTGAAGTACTATTTTGAAGAACTTTCAAGTTCAATATTCATCAAACGAATCTGTGTACGTGTGTATATAAAACACTTTTTCTGCTATTTCGGCTAACTAACTAACTACGAGTAACTAGGGCCACTCAAGTATATTAATTTGAAAAGAAAGTGTAATATAATCAATAGAATACATTATTGCCATTTTAGCAGTTTCGACGCTACATTTATTTACATTATTCTTTTCTAAAAAATCATTAAGTTTTCCAAAAAACAGCTAAAAGAACCCATGCAAATTTAAAATCTACTAGCATTTTTACTTTTCTTCTGTCAATTACAATTACAAGTAACTGTAATTGAAGGGTTTGAATTGCAATTACATTTGTAATTATAATTAAAAAAATTCTTTACAATTACATTTTTGTAATTGTAATTAAAAAAATCTCAATTACAATAACATGTAATTGCAATTGAAATTGCCCAAGTCTGATATGTACACACAAATATGTATTTATATGTCCATATATATTAGTGATGCACGAATATTCGTATTCGTATTCGAAATGCCGAATATTCGGCCATTTTTAATACGAATACGAAGCATTCATATTCGTCAAATTCAAGCGAATAAGAATACGAATGTTTTTCCAAAAAAATATAAAAAATAATAAATGCATAAATCCTAAACTAAATTTAAATAGATGGATAAAAATATTAGCTTGTACGTATCCATTAAATTTTTTATAGAAATTTGTGCTTTGTATCGTTTTCAAATATTATTTACTAAATCATTCAAATTTCGGGTAGTTTTTATTAACAGGAGTATGAAATTCTTTTTCATAACAATATTTTAATATTTCATATTGCTGGCGTAAATAGAGCCCTAATTTAATGCCTATAAATTTCACATGGAATATTCGGATTCGTATTCGCGAATATCGTTTCAAATATTCGTATTCGCATTCGTATTTGCGAATATCAAAAATTGACATTCGTTACATCACTAATATAAAGGGTCCGACAGATAACTTTTTTTTTTTTTTTAAAGGCTATAAAAAAAAACTACTGAAGCTTCGGCTGTGTGGCACGTAGCGCCGTCCTGTTGAAACCAAATGTTGCCAATATCCTCCTCTTCAATTTTTGTGAACAAAAATTCGTTCAACATGGCCCGATAACGATCGCCGTTGACTGTAACGGCCACTCCTTGCTCATTTTCGAAAAAAAAAATGGAATTATGCCTCTGGACCAAAATCCGCACCAAACAGTGACTCGTTTTGGGTGCGTCGGCTTTTCAATGTATGCGTGCGGGTTTTCTGTGCCCCAAATGCGACAATTTTACATGTTTACATACCCGCCAAGATCAATATGAGCTTCATCTGAAAAGATGTTTTTTTTTGGCAAAATCGGCAGCTTCTGTAAGTTGATCGCAGGCCCACTTAGCGAATCGAAAACGCATTGGATGGTCAGTTGGCTCGTTCAGCGGAAGGATAAAACTAATTATCTGTCAAATCAGACATGAGCTAAGTATTATCATTCACGAAATAAGCACTAGTTGAAAAAAAACGTTAGATGGCGGACCCTTTATATACATGATACAGAGATACTAATAAGGAAAAAACCAAAAGTAGATAAGTTTAAAAGAACTTTTAATATTTATATACACTTCAAGTTTTGTATTTTTTTTTTGTCAACAACAATCAATTTCTTTTCAACCTTAAGCAAAAGTGGCGTTATTCGAAGATAGTAATCGCATGACTTGCACAACAATTTTATTAATATTGTTAATAATGAACAACTTTAGATTTTTCTTCTAAAGTCCGACAATTTTAGCAAATTAGTTTGGACACTTATAGTAAATTATATAGCACCACTATGTTTTAAGCTTTGGAAATGTAAATTTTATGATAAGAGTGCAAATACTATTAAAATTATATAAGGACTTAAAAGCAGATAACTATCAGTAAACATATTCAGCTTCAAGTCAATATCTTTTTCAGTAGCAAAAAATAAAATAAATAAAGAAGCATTTTCGGTGCGCCTTCATATGTATGTACATATATTAATTAAACTAGAGATGAGAAGTGAGTAATTTTTCATTCACGATCACAAATGCTTTCGAACAAAGGAATTTACTCATGAGAGATTGAATAAGATTATACTTATGTATATGTACATAAATATTAATATTGTTTTCGTTTTAGGTTTTTTTAAACATCTTGAAAAGAAAATAATCTAAATACCTCACTTATGTGAAACTACTAATAAGATGTCTTGAAATAAAATTTTTTATTCCTTGCTCCCCTATTTTAAAAAATCAACTACAAAATAAAACAACTGGCAACAGTTATTTCTCTCCCCATATGTTTAAAATAGAAGGATTGATTCTCGGGAAAAATTAAATCCTTGGGAATTATTTCCTGGGGAAGATTTAGAATTAGGCTGACAGCAACAAAATCAAGCTATAGCTGTAAAGATAATAAATTGTGATTAAGTAGACTTGCTAACATGAATATAGATAAAAAGGTATTCAACACTTTTAAAAATTTATCTGATTTATTTTAATTATTATATGTTTTATAACAAATAATTTTATGAATATGTATTACACAAACTTTTATTAAATTAAAAAAAATATTTGCAGTCTTCTTTTTTATTGTCACTTAACTATTAAGTTACAATAAAAAATTTAATCATAATATGGTGAATTTAAATGCAACGTAACATCACTTTTCACAATGCGCTCATAATTAGGAAAGTGGTCTAACGCACCCTGGATATGATCAAATAAACCATCAACAAATTATCAAGCACTGCATATGTGTGAGTGTCATATGCTTGTAGCTTAAAAGAAGACGTACAAATAAACATGTCAATCACCATTTGTAAAGGGTGTCCCAACAAGAACGCAAGATTTAAATTTGGCGCCATTCGAAGTGTCATTGTTTGACATTTGAACAATTGTTATTGTTTGCTAGTAGAAGGTACGAGGTTAGTAAAAATGGAGCGCTACACGAATGAACAACGCATTCTCATTGTGAAATTGTTTTACCAAAATGGTGAAAGTTTTGCGGCTACAGTTCGCAAATTTGCGATCAATTTGGGGTCACAATAATGCTCCAAAAGAGTCAACTATAAAGAGATTAATGGATAAATTTGCCGAAACTGGGTCTGTTAGTGATGTAAAGACAACAACGTGCCTTCGACCAGGTCGATCGACCGAAAATGTCGCAGCTGTACGTGATGATGTCGCTCAAACGCAGGTCAAGCGCAAACAGTCAATGGTGTTCGGTATCGTGAAATGATAACCAGTTTTTTCGTGCCTAGAATTGAAGAAATGAATGTGGAGGGCATGTGGTTTCAACGAGACGGCGCCACATGTCATACAGCCAGAGAAACAATTCAATTGCTACATCAGTCATTTCCCGGTCGTGTTATTTCGCGTTTTGGAGACCAAAATTGGCCGCCTAGATCGTGCGATTTAACACCATTAGACTTTTTTCTTTGGGGTTTTTTGAAGTCGATGGTTTACGTGAATAAGCCGACGACGACTCAAGCCTTAAAAGAGGAAATTGGACGCTGCATTAATGAAATACCGCAGCATTTATGCAAAACGGCCATTGAAAATTTCATTAAAAGATCGCGTGTGTGCCAGCAAAGCCGCGGCGGCCATCTGCCCGATTTGTTGTTCCACACATAACCTCATTTTGTCTACTTTACGATATAATAAAGTTTCACGATTTTTTTTTAATATCTGTGTTTTATTTAAAATTTAAATCTTGCGTTCTTGTTGGGACACCCTTTATTTTGGCGGATGATGATTGTTTGTTACTAATGGTAAGTGCAAAAAAAAAACTGGATAAAATGTTGGTATAAAATAATAAACTTTAATAAAAAGTAAAGTACTTTTACAATAAAGCTTTAAAGAAAAATTTGAATATCAATATATATAAGACATATTTTTAACTTTTTAGTGCTTATTTTTTAAGTCGGTTTGGTTTTTTATAAGAAGTTTTATTTTAAAATTTTTAGTGCCGAGTTTATATTTTCAGGGGCCCAATTGGCAAATATTATAGTGTCCACCCGCTTTTCTAAATTCAACATCGCTTCGCTGGCAGAGCTCAAGGTGTATGCCAAGTTTCGTAAAAGTGGTTCAGGTAGAAGCACTTAATATTTAATGGGCATGGCCCCACCCACTTCTTTAAGCATAAAATTGTGTCACTCTAAGAGCCGAAACTATTTGCCAAATTTCGTGGGATTCGGATAAGTAGAAGTAAATATAATTTAATACTACCCTTTCATGGTCGTAGCCCCGCCTACTTTTTTGAATACAAGATTAAGTATTTTTCAGAGCTCAAGTTGTGTACTAAGTTTCTTAAAAATCGATAGAGCGATAATGCGCGTGGCCCCGCCCACTTTTAAAATGCAAGATTGTGTCTGCTTAAGAGCTAACAATGTGTGCCAATTGTGGTAAAAATTGTTTTAGTACAAGCAGGTAAAATATCATATTAAAATTTAGTAGACTGGCCCCGTCCACTTTTTTTTATTGCCAGATGGTGTCTTTTTTTTAGCTCAGTGTGTGTGCCAAGTTTCGTAAAAATTTGTTAAGTGCAAACACGTGAAATATTACATTAAAATATAATAGGCGTTGCCCTGTCCATTTTTTAAAATGCAATATTGTGCCTTTTTAGAGGCTCAAGACGTGTGCCAAGTTTAGTATAAATTGGTGAAGTACAATCACGTGAAATATAGCATTAAAATTTAGCAAGCGTTACCCCGCTCACTTTTTTAAATGCAAGATTGTGTCTATTTTTTAGATCAGGGTGTGTGACAAGTTTCGTAAAATTCGGTCGAATAGAAGCATATGAAATATAATATTAAGTTTTATTAGGCGTGGCTACTCCCATTTTTGTATCTTCAAGATTGTGTCGTTGCGAGAGCTCAATGTGTTGGGTAAGATTAGCAGTAACCAAAAATAAAATATAAAATGAAACAAAAAAATTAATGGTCGTATCTCGTAATTTTTTTAATTTTTTTTTACAATGGGACCAAATAGAAGCTATACCCACTCAGACAAAACTCGGTTTAAAGTGGACCAAGTTATAAAGTAAAATAACAAAAAATAAATATAAATACAGACCAATTGATAATATCTTTCTTTTTTAGACGTCGGCTAAAAACGGATAGTTTAAATAAGTACATTAAACAAATGTTATACAGAGTTAAATGATAATTTTCCTATCTCCCACCCTAATTTTTCTTATTATTTTACGACATTGACAATAAACAACAATAAAATTAAACGATTAATAATTTTTGACAATAAAGAACAAAAGTTCCTTTCTTTTAATTGTTTGGGGAAACCCCACACTTAAATGGAACAATAAAAAAAATTGCTGACAACCAATGGCAATTTTCGTTAAAACGCAAAATTGTTTTTATCCATTGCGTCACAAAGTTGGAGACAGCCGTCAAATAAAAAAATATAAAAACTTTTTAATTTTCCTCTATCACTGTCCACATCGTGCACGAATAGCCGAAAACTCACCACTGCATGCACACAACTATATGATTGATGAGTTTATTTGATCGTCTCCAGAGAACTTAAGTCAGGGGGGTTATTCGGCCCTGTTGTGTAAACCGAATCCGAGTAAATTTCGCGTTTTCAAAATATTAATAATGGTTCTACAGACGTGTTTAAAATCATACACGATAATTTTCTTACAGATATGATATTTGAGAATCTATATAATAGAATAACAAAAATTAAAAATTTTAAAAACCCCCGAATATATCTAGAGAAGATGCGATATCTTCTAAACGGCTGGATCGATTTTCTTAAAACATGGCTAAGAACCCTCTCGATCAAGTCACCTTTCAAACAGAGAAAACTAAATCAAAATCGGTTCAGCCGTTTGGTCTGTACATGGACACGGACAGACACACAGATACACAGACACACACTACAAACTTATAACACCCCTTTTTTAGTCGTGGGTTAAAAATTAAAAAAAGTCTGAAAAAATATTTCTATTATCGGAGTTAGTTTTCTAAATTCGTGTGATTTCAAATCGATTCGGTTTACAGAACTGGGCCGATTATGTAATTCCAAATCGAACTAAAATGTTATCGAATTGTATGTTATTAAATTTGAGTTCATTTATGTAAATATGTAACGACCCTTTTGACCCTTTTACACTTCTCTTCCATTACACTGTTGCTTGTTATCAAATTGTTTTAAACACGCGTAAGACTCTTAACTCATCCATCTATATTAAGTTTTTGTTGATACATATAATTATAATAATAAAACTTGCTGTGCTGATTATATAAAATTTACAATTCCTTCCCAAAACAATTTGACCGATTATAATTTTAAAATTTCTACACTTAGCAGACGCAATAAAGTAATTTCGAAAATGAGTCAGAATTATTTTGGTTTCAGTGTTATTCTTATTTTTAGCAACAATAGAAAAAGTTCATACGGTCGTGATTGAGGAATAAATAAATAACATTATTTTATGATTTCAGTATTTCTTTTTTTATTGTTATTGATTTATTTATTGTTCACTCACTGGCAAAAATATTATATAAAATTTAATTTAATAATTGAATTATAAATAATAATTGACTGTTTATGCAGCAAAATTAAACGATTGAAATTCATAAATTTCTAAATTGAAAAGCAGTTTTTAAAATTTTTATTCTGTACTTAAAAAAAATATGCAACAAGGGAGTCTACTCTGTAATTCGATTCGAAAGAAAATGCTTTCGAATTTACATGTTGTAAGCATACAAATTCGAAAGCTTTTTCTTTCCTTCCTCTTCTTCCACTTAGGTCGTAAATTTTAAATGATTTTCAGCAAGAAAACACAATTTACGAAAAAAAAACTTTTTAGAAAAGAACTTTTAACTAAACGTACCTTTCGCAAAAGGTACATTTTAGGAAAAGCATAATTTACAAAAAGTACACTAAAACAGTGAATTCTTTTTAAAATAAGTCCATTAGTCCAAAAGAACTTTCACAAAAACTTTTTTTTACAAATTTAATTAAAACATAAGGTACTTTTACAAAAAGTACCATTTCCAAAAAGTACAGCTGAAAAAAGGAGATTTTTTAAAAAAGTACTTTTTATCAAAAGAACTTTTTGAAATGAACATTTTTCAATAAGTACATTTAGTTAAATGTAAAATACTTTTATAAAAAGTAAATTTAAAATAAAGTACTATTTCCAAAATGTACAGTTGAAAAGAGGGAATTTTGACAAAAAGTACCTTTTAAAAACTTTTAAAGCGAATTTTACAAAAAACGCCTTTTTGCAAGAAATATGTACATGTGACCTTCTCCGAGGAAAGGGACCTAGTGTGTCAAAAAACGGGTTTGGACTTAAGAGTGGATTCTGGTACCTAAAAGGGTGTAGGATAAGATAAAATGAGTTTTTCTCAAAACTTCCTTTTCACACACTAGGTGCCTTTTCTCGGAGATAGTTACATATGTATAATATATAATTTATGCAAAGGGTACTTTTTACAAAAAGTACACTCAAGGAAAAGCTGCAACTTAAAAATAAGAACGCGTCACATTAATTCAATGATTTTCAATATAATAGAAAATGCTTAGATACTTAGAAATAAATAAAATTAATAAATTAATAATGTAAATTAATATTTTTCCATAAGGAAACAAGAAATTTCAACATGACTAGACTTTCGTTAATGTTTCTTATTAATTCAATATGGTTTTTATTGATTTTAAGCTGTTTTTCTCTGGGTGTAGCTTATATAAAAACAAAATACTTTGAGCACGTGCAAAGCGACGAGGCATTTCCAAATCGGTTTTTACATAAATTTCTTTGTTCTTTTTGATATGAACAAAATAATTCTGTTTACTTATTTATATTTACATATTTGCTTATACGTAAAGAATTTGAAAACAAATAACCAACCAATCAAGGAAACGAACATAATAATGTGAAATAATTAAAAATTTAAATTTCTTTTAAACAAACACCTTAAAGAATGTGGCAAAATTATGTACTTAATTTGTATTAAATATATATATTTGATATATGTGGCAAAATAAAATAAGTGCTTAAGTCGACTTAAGCTAAAACTGAGTTAATGACACCACTATGATTTTGCAATTTAAAAGTGGCGTCATTTTTAATAAAGTTATGGCAAAAATTTTCTTTTTTTAAGTGATAGATACATATATTTGTGCAACAAGAATATACAGTATTTAAAAACAACATAAAATTAAAACTTGCTCTCCTGAAAAACTGCAAAATCAGGCTTGAGTACTATTTCATTATTGGCAAATGTAATTCCTGCAAAGACCGAACAATTTTAACTTTTTTACAATACACACAAATGAGATCAGGAAAGTCTAAAGAACTCAGGAACTCCATTGGTAGAAGCTGGGGTCTGCAACCGCAGCTATAACTGGATTTATACCAGAGAATGTCAAAAGTATCGTTTTAAGTACTCTTTGAATATCGGCCGTCAAATTAGTATGAAGAAAATAAAAATAACAAAACGCGATCATATGCAAACACTCGCATTAATTTTAAACCTAAAACGTATAACTATAAACAACTAACAACTATGTTCAACAACTATGTAAAATACTCTGACTATTAATCAGCTAAACGTGCGTATATACAGGGCTATTTTATTTACACACACATAAAGCATGTTATCAAACAGCCAAAACTCATTTTCCATTCCATTTTATATACACAAATGTATGTACATATATGGTGGCTAATGATGAATAAATACTCTGAGTATCATGCGTGTATTTGTTTTTGTCCGACTAAATATCCATATCCTGAGTATAAGCATACTCAGACTATAGGTATGGGAGTCAATGGCGCTTGATACGCATGTGCTCTTTTATTTTTAGTTTTAACGTATTTTAGTTTTTCGCATAAAGTAAGTGGAAATGCTCTTGTATGTTGGAATCGCCTATAGTCATAGTTGGTTGGAAGAAAATATGTGTGCGTAAGAATTGTAATTGAAAAATTAAGACTATTTACTTATGTATATATATTTTTTTTTTTTTGTGAGTGCCCATTGTCATTCTATGATTTATACATCGGTTGATAGGCCGATTATCTATTATAGCTGTGTGGTATTGTGAAGTCATTGAGGAAATATAATTATTGGAGATTACTTTCTAAGGTCCAGATTATTTGCTAAAGCCTCTCTGGCCATCACAGGTGCCCAGATTAGCACACCATAGGCTGCCTTGGATGTCATACTTCAATTGCTTCCCATAGCAGATGTGGTGTTGTCTATATCTTGGGTACGGATATCGAAGTTCTGCCAGACTGCCGAATGAATGCAGCGTTTTCCAATCTGAGGTCTTGGCGATCCTCCGCGCCATGGAGCTAGTGGCCAGAAAGGCGGCTGAAGTGGAGGTAAGCCAGGTGGAGCTAAAACCTTTGAAGGGACACAATGTAAAATCGAAACTAGTTAGTGACTGTAGAAGAACCACCTCAACTCTCAAGCTTATGAACAAATATATTGTCCCACTATGTTGGGTTTCAGATCACTGCAGTGTTGAGGGAAATTAAATAGCCGATGAACTGGCAAGAGCGGGGTCGGCGTTAGATGAGGGAATGCGTGATATTTTACTATTTTGCTGGTACACCCAGAGTAAAAATTACACCACACGTGCTTAAACTCATCTCATTTGTTGTCAAAAGTGTATCAACAACGTTTGTGTTAAAATTGTATACACCGTTGTGAATTTGAAAACGAATGTGTAGAAGTTGATAACCATCATTGTCAATAACCAAAAGTTGAAAACTTATCGGTGTCAGTTCATGGTTGTTACAAAAAAAGTAAAAGCGTAGGGCGTTATATCGACCGCATGCGCTGTTGATTTTGCAACGTCCTTTTTCCTTCAGTGTATGTACGAGTATTGTCGACTACAAGAATAATGTGTTTTCGAAGTTTTTCAAACACTTCTAAAATCTTTAGTTACGGATGTACTTCTCAATCTATAACTTATTTGAATATCTACCGGTTTCAAATTTATTGACAGCTTTAGAAAGAAGAAACTTAGACCCTAAGAAAAATATATATTTTATTTAAAAAAATTTCAGATATTTGCGTGTAATATTTATAACTTTGGAGACGTTCTTAATTCCTATTTTTGTGGTCTTTATTAAAAAAACAAAATAATGGATTACGAGTAAAATGCGGACTCTTGTTTAAAATCTGTTAGAAATTGTTTGAGTTATTAAATATTTTATTAAAATACTTTAAAGATCTTCTCTGACTCGTCTGGAAACTGGCACGCCAGATTTCTGTAGGATGTGCGAGGATGAAGAGCAGTGTTGCCATATTTATTTTTAAAAAATCTTCAAGCAAAAAATATCTTTTTTTTAATTAAAAATATTTTTTTGCTATTTTATTGAACGAAAATTAGCCAAAATTTATTTTGTTTTTAAGGAACTATTAAACGTAAAGCGAAATAACATAAAATATTTACTGTATATAATATGTTTAAAATTATTATTAAACAAAGCAGAAAATATATAAGTAGTTTAGTCAAAAGACTTCTCAATAATATGTATATTAAAATTACCAAAAGTCTAAGAAATCTTTCTGGTCGTTTTTTCATGTCCAAAAAGTTCAAAAATAAGATAAATCTTCACATATGGTAACACTGATGAAGAGGAACCAAAAATCATCTAACAAATTATCTGCCATTGCCCGAGACTGCAAGGCGATAGGCAGAGGACGTTATCATGAGAGCATTAGTGATATCGCAAGGAGTGAACTGGAATATATATATCAAGGGCTTCATCATGGGAATTGGGCGGCTTAATGGCAGCTAATGGGAATTTTTCTGGATACAAAAGGGCATAATTTTTACTAACGACTACAAAAAGAAGGAAATTATAATCGATTCAATTGGGTCTCCGGTGTGGATGTGTATTACAATACAAGTATTATTGCTAAACTAATTAGTTGTAGGTGTGAGAGACGAGGGGAAAAGAAACGAGTACTCAGCTTCATGTAATGTGAATACGTTTTGTTCGTAATGTTCAAAAAGGCACGCATGCATACACAATACTAATTATAAAAAATATGAGCTGAAAAATACGACTTGCATTGTGTGAACGCCGATGAAAGTCCAAACAAAGAAGAAAAAGTGATAAGTTGAGCAATAAAACTTGAATAATGTGAACTGGAACTTACTTTGTGCAAAATGAATACTTTTTATTTTTCCTCTGAATATTATTATTTTCGAATTCTGTTTTACGTAAACGTTCATAAGAATGTTTTAGCAAATTCTGTTAAATAATATTGCTAAAAAAAATTTGCGTATTTGCTAACACATTCATTTATTCCCGTGTCTTTCGTAGTCGAATAAAAATTTATTTGGAAAGTTTTCTAAATATTAAGTAATATTTTACTTCTTGTTATTTATGCATTTCTAAACAAAATTTCCATTTGAACTTTCAACTCGACTTGCAAATATTATTGCATAATGAGCGCCGGCTGTCTATAATTGTTTACGGAATTTCAAGGGAAAAAAAATTATTATGAACTTACGTTAAGTCTCATGCATTTATGGATCAATAAGTAAAAATTTATGATAATATTTTCATACAATTGGTAGGAAATGAATTTGAATATGAATATGAATATGGTGACAGGTTCGAAATTAATTTGTACCTTTTTAGAAATAATAGGAACAAAGTTCAGCTTAATTCATAAACTGGTTTTGTTCGAAAACTAAAAGTCTGGATATGCTGTAATTTATTACAAAATATATGCATCGGCGTAGCTAGACATTTTTTCTGGGGGGGGGGGGGGGGCAAACACAATTTTTTTTAATTAGTGTTTTTTATGGGAATTGTTAAAATTTAAGCTTAAAATTTTTTAAACGCACTAATAATCCCAAATTAATATTTTACTTATTAAGTTAAATATATATTTTTTATTAAAAATACATTGAAATTGGAAATAAAAAAAATATATTTTACTTAATAAGTAAAATATTAATAAGTAAAATATTGGTTTGGGATTATTAGTGCGTTTAAAAAATTTTATACAGATTTTTTTTATTTAACATTTTTTTTATTTAAGTTAAAACATAAATTAACAGTCCAGTTTCAATAACAAAAATTAAGTTATAATTAAGACTAAAAAAACAAAACATTCAAAACAAAAACAATATATAGACAAAAAGTAAAGTATGTATTAGAAAAAAACTAAATAATAATAATAATAATAATCTAATAATAATAAACTAAATAATAATAAAATTAATATTCGTTTCCAACAAGTTTATATGCTCACATGGAAAAATTATTTATGTATATACTATATTTGAATACAATATTTTGAAAAGATACAAGCAAGAAATGATTTCATTCATCATTCATGATTGCACTTCTTAATAATTTATTATTTAATTTAAAAAAAAATTTATCTGTTGGTGCATACATAAAAATAGAAAATTGTCATTTATTATTTAGTTATCCTTCCAATATTGAAGTTCTGAATCAATACTATATTGTTGCGATGAATGAAAATACATACATACATAAATAAGTACAAAGATATGTATGCAAGTATGTATGTATACGTGTTCAATTGAAAAAAATTGTATGTGCATATATATACATGCATACATATCGATAGTTGAGTTTTTCAGTGATTTCAATAAATTTCACACTAATACACCTCATCACAAAAATTTATTGCAATACACTTTCTATTATGTTTTACCTTCTCCTGTAAAGTTACAATTATTTGAGTTAGGGCCTTTCCATTTGAGACCAACGATATATTGAACTGTGTAAGTTGATATCCTATCAAAAATTTCGGTCATCAAAAGTACTGATACCAAAATTTGGACCTAGGAATATTTTTCGCAAGTTTTCCACTAGTCTAACAAAGTTGTATATGAACATGAATTGTTTTGTTTTGTTTTCTAATAAAAATAAAACATATGTAGACATGTTTAAAGAGGAAATTTTGATTTGTTCGATTTTCTGACGATTTTTTGGACATGAAATGACGATTATTTTATATTTTATCGGGATTTCGGCGATTTTTCCATCATTTTATCTGGCAGCCCTCGATTGAACCATAAATATGCATACATACATACATACATGTGTGTGTAGGAGTATATATAGTATATGAATATATACAAGGTATTTGCAGATCATAATTTTTCGTTATTTTTTTAATTTTACTCTAAATAAAAATTGGTGGCTATTGTTACAAACAATTTGACAGTAGAAAATCTTAAGAACACCTTAAAACAACTTGTCTTGCTACTAACAACGTACACTAATACAATTTTATTAAGAATTTGTTGAAAGCTACATACACACATACATATCTACACACATGCATTATAAATTCACATGGAGTTTACTATTTGTGATGTTTTGAAGTGCTGTGAACTTATAGTTTTTTGGGTATTTGTTATCTAATAAAAGTATGCATATTATTCGAAAAGTTTGTATAAAAATTACTGGTGATTTTCATGAGTAATTTTAAAATAAATAAAAAATAGAATTTTTTAATATTACAGGCAAAAGAATATGTTTTAAAATATATTTGGGGGGGGGCAAAATCAAGTCTGTGGGGGGCATTGCCCCCCCCCCCAGAAAGGCCTAGCTACGCCTATGAATATATGCAATAATAAGTCATTGATAAAACATCATTATTCAATTCAAAACAAGCTTTAAATAAATATCCAACTATTTATATGGTATGATTTAACACTTTGAAAAATTTTTTGTCGGAACAGTTGTAACTTTAATATTTTCTAAAGTCTAATGAT
This sequence comes from Tachina grossa, assembly GCA_949987645.1. Lineage (NCBI taxonomy): Eukaryota > Metazoa > Arthropoda > Insecta > Diptera > Tachinidae > Tachina > Tachina grossa. Next base: position 29,567,801 of record OX465276.1, on the reverse strand, counting down.
ATCCAAAGTATATCGAGCCATAACCGCCAAATAAAGCTTAAACGACATGTTTTTTTTGGTCCCCGATTTTTACGAAAAGCTATTATTTACGATATCAAATAACGGATGTTGGTAAAATAATTAAGTTTTAAGCTTTTTTGGCGGTTATGGCACGATATGTTCGTGCGATAATTTACTTTTCATTTAATTAAAACTAAAACAAATCTTTTTGATTTTTTATTATTATTTCCAATATACGAATACATTATGCAAATACAGTTTTAAGCTTCTGCTGTCGTTCTCAACACAACTCAGTTTGCTTGTCTGAAGGTCAAGCCAACTTACACATTAGTATTGCCATTCACAATTTAAACAACGGCTGATCTTGCAGTTGTTTTGTGCCATAACATTTTCAAGTAAAAACCAATTGGAATTCACAAGACTAAAAAATAATTGGTTTGTGTAAAAGTTGGGTTGACATTCAGACGACCAAACAGGGCATTACATATCGCTTATTTACTCAAACAACGCCATAACTCATAAAACCAGTTTGTCAGAAAACGAGCTTAAAGTTTTCAATTAAATTTAATTTTTGTCTCAAGAGTTGAGTAAACAAAATATTTTTATGAAATTTTTACACAATATGAATAACGATATGAGGATTAATGCTGCATCACTAACTCAAAACTTAAATTTTTTGAGTTATGACGATCTTTGAGTAAATGAGCGATATGTATTTCAATACAGAAAAAGTTCTGTCTTTAATATCTTGCATTGAAAAAATAATAAAAATAATCAACTAAAAATTTATTTGAGTCAATGAAACTTTTTTTTTAATTTAATTGATTAGAAGTTTAATTAAAAATTTAATAGGGTCAGTTGAACTTTTATTTAAAAATTTAATTAATTAACAAGCTCAATTGACACAAGTACAATTTTTATAAAAATTTTTTAATAAAAAGTTTTAAACGATTTTTTTTTTCAATTAAACGTATTGGTTGGAGAAATATTTTTTTTTTAATTTAAACCTAAAACTATGACAGAAAATTATTTTCTGGTATTAACATTTTTAATTGAAAAATAAGATACAAATAATAAAAAAAAAATTAATAGAGTTACTGACGCTTTTGTTTGAAAATTTAATTGATTAAAAGTTTAATTAAAAATTTAATTGTGTAAATTGAACTTTTGTTTAAAAATTTAATTAATTAAAACTTTAAATTGACACTTCATTTTTTTATTGATTTTTTTAACATTTTCAATTGTTTTTTTTCAATTGAAAAAGTTAGTTGGAGATAATTTTTTTTTTGTGAATTTTAACTTAAAATTTTAAAAGAAAATTGCAAGTTATGACATAATTTTGTTTTCCAACACACCCTCAATAAGAGAGAAAAGTTGTAGTTTTTGTATGAAAATTATCAATAACAATTTTATGCAATAGGTAGAAAAACGTACTATAAGATATAAAAAAGTATTAGGGATGTAACACTTTTTTAAGTTGTCTAAATATGTACATACTTTGTTTTAACTTTAACATTATTTGATAGAAAACAATAGATTTTCGTTTAATTGCGGTGTTTTGCTGTTCTCTATATTTCATTTTAATCGCTTTACTATTTCCATTTATTTAAATTTAAATGATTATTCCATTTAAATTAAGTCAATGGTCTTTTGAATATACATACATACATACATACGTACATAATAAATACCCTGCAGGAGAACGAACTAGTGTTCAACTAGTATTTTTCTAGTATAGAAATCACCACCACTAGTTCCCAACTGTAAACTTTCCTATACTATCTTAATGCTCAAATTAGCATTGAGTGTGTTTAGAAAACTATTAGTACCATTGGTACTAGTTTAGGACTACTTTATTACCAGTTCTTTTGTAAAGAAAAATTCTATAAAATTGGTGGTTTATTCCTTTGTTACCCAGTGACAACTTCTACTTAAAATTCGCAATTATTTATCAAAAATTCAGAAATACAAAAGGTTAATTATAATTATTTAATTATAATTATTTTTATATCAAGTTAAAATTTTACTAATTATATGATACCAATTTTGTTACAGTGCAAGGGCTCTGTTAGACAGTCAAAATTTATTTTACAATGTGGTGCCTTGGAACTACTTCATATACTAGTGCTCATCACCACTAGTAATTTTACACAACAACTTTAACCCTTTTTGCACTAGTTCTTGTTATTCTAGTAATTATACTAGTAGCTTTTAGACAATGTACGTATGTACATATGTATGTATGTATGTTTTTATTTTATTTTATATAAAAAAAGTTCAATAAATTGTTTCAAATTAAACAGAAAGTAAATAAAAACAATTATTCATGGCCAATAATCTCTATATTTTTAATTTTTTTTCTTTTCAAAATGTTAAATATTTTCATATGTATTGCGCATGTTTCATGAGAACCTTAAAAAAATATCCTTAAGCTGTACACAACCTTGCCCACTAAAAAAAATGTATTCTTATTTTTTCGCTAGTTACTTTCATATTATTAGAAAGAGGTATGTATGTAAAGGGTGTTTTTTATTGGGGTATAGAACTTTAAGTTGGCATCACTTTTTTAACTGGCGGCCATTTTGTCAGCTATCAAGTGATTAATATTTAGTTTGGTTTGCCATTTCATCATGAACAGGTTGACAAAAGAACAACGCTTGCAAATCGTGCAAATTTATTTCGAAAATAATGGTTCAGTTCGCGAAGTTTACCGCAAGCTCCGTCCATTTTATGGTCGACATAATCGTCCATCAGAGCAATTAATTCGGTTAACCATGGATCGTTTTCGCACTACGTTTACTCTATGTGATAATACGCATCCGCAGAGACGTCGAACAGTGCGCACCGAAGAAACAATTGCCGCTGTAGAGCAAAGTGTTGAAGAGGACCCGAATGAATCGATTCGCCACCGTGCACAGCAATTGGAGCCGACTAACCGACTATTTTGTTCCCGAATTGGATGGCATGAATGTGGAAGAGTTGTGGTTCCAACAAGACGGCGCTACATGCCACACAGCGCACGTCACAATCGATTTATTGAAGGAAACATTCGATGAGCGCATAATTTCGCGGAATGGACCTGTCAATTGGCCACCAAGATCGTGTGATTTGACACCATTGGATTATTTTCTTTGGGGATATGTGAAGTCGCTCGTCTACGCCAACAAACCAGAAACGTTAGGGGACTTGGAAGCCAACATTCGTGGCGTTATTGCCAACATACGGCCCCATATGCTCGAAAAAGTGGTTGAAAATTGGACCTGTAGAATTGGCTTTATTCGAGCCAGCCGCGGCGGCGACATGCCCGAAATCATATTTAAACATTAATGGCATAAAATTATCCTTCCAATAAAGTCAAATTGATGGACATTAAAACGATTTTTTTGTGTTTTATTTCATTTCAAAGTTTTATACCTCTTAAAAAAACACCCTATATAAGGAATTATTTTGTTAAAATAGAAGCCAATATGTACAATTTACTTATATTACAAACGTAAGAAGATACACGAAAACTGATTCATAGAGCACATCGCTACTTTAATATAGAAAGTCCCTAACACATTATTTTTTTAAATCGATATTTTTACATTTTTCGATACATTAGATGTTTTTCCATCGAAATATACAAAAAACTCGATTTGAAAAAAAATATTGAGTTAGGTCCTTTCTATACATACACACACATATATACACACATACATATGTACATACATATGCATATACATACATATGTGTGTATGTACATAATGATTTTAGATTTTTACACCTTTTAACTTATTGTAAAAAGTTCTTTTGTAAATATCTTTTTTGGAATATGTACATACGTACATATGTATGTATGTATGTATGTATATATGTACCATATACCATGTGTGTGCAAAATTGTTGCTGTAAAAGTACTTTTTTTGTACATACACACATACGTATGCTATGTACCTACATATGTATGTACATATGTATATGCTATAGTTTTTCCAAAATATTGTTAGTATAAAATGATTATTTTTGTAAAATGCAAAAATTGTTCCTTTAGTAAAAAGTACTTTTTATAAAACGTACTTACTGTAAAATGTACTTTTTGCAAAGGGAATATTTTGTACAAGATACGAGAACATACTTTTGGTTGAATATCATTTTGTGAAAGGTACATACAAAAAGTACTTTTTGTAAAAGGTACCTTTTGTTAAAAGTACTTTTTGTAAAAGGTACCTTTTGTTAAAAGTACTTTTTGTAAAAGGTACCTTTTGTTAAAAGTATTTTTTGTAAAAGGTACCTTTTGTTAAAATTACTTTTTCTAAAAGTTACCGTTTGTTAAAAGTACTTTTTTGTATAAGGTATCTTTTGCTAAAAGTACTTTTTGTATAAGGTATCTTTTGTTAAAAGTACTTTTTGTAAAATGTAGCTTATGTTAAAAGTACGTTTTGTAAAAGTTAACTTTTGTTAAAAGTACTTTTTTTAAAAGGTACCTTTTGTTAAAAGTACTTTTTTCAAATGTACCTTTTGTTAAAAGTACTTTTATAAAGTGCACTTTTTTAAAAGTACTTTTTGTTAAACTTACTTTTTGTAAAGGGTACCTTTTGTTAAAAGTACCTTTTGTAAAGGGTACTTATTGCAAAATGTATTTTTTGTAAAGATAGTTTTTGTAAAAGGTATTTTCATAAGAGGTACTTATTGTAAATGGCACTTTGTTAAAGGTAACCTCCAACCTTTAGGAAAACATCGTTCCACACAAAGGTATAAATAAATAATACATTCAGTTTGAATGTAACTGAGCTATTATTCCATATTAGGGGCTATCATATATTACGTAACGCTCCAGTGGGGGAGGAGGAGCTAGGGATTTATTTTTGTAAAAAGCGTTACAAAGGTGGGGGAATATAAAAACTTTGAAAATAGCGTTACGTTCTATGTGAAGGGGGGGGGGGGGGGGGGGAGAAGATGAATTTTTTTTTCAACTTCTTAAAACAATTTTTTTGAGTCGACGTTGCTCAAATTTTTTCTCAAGGTCGTTTTTGAAAAAGTGTGAATGAAGGCAGTTAGTTAGCTTTTGATTTAACTCTTTTTTTTTTACAAACACATGGTAGTGCGTTAGAAATTCGTCTAGTAGGTATGATAATTATTAGAATACGTATGTATGTATGCATGTATGTATGCCAAGGAAGATGTATATTTTATTAACGGTTTAATGCAAAATGCATAAATGCATAAAGTGCCTACATACACTAAGTATATACATACATACATATGTACAGGTGTATGTAGATTTGTGCATACAATACTACATGTGGATATCCATACATTAATTTAAATCTATGTAAATATGTACGTACGTACTATGTATGTACTACGTACTTGCCCTCTATACTAAACGTAAATTTGTACATTTGATTTCGTAACAAAACTTTTGTTTTGTATTCTTGTAGAAATGACAAGAGCAGTTAAAAAATCAATAACACTTTAGGCAGCATGTCCTTTTGCAGTAGAATATAAAAGCACATACATACATACATACATATGAACTGCGTCATAGAAATAAAAGTAAAAGTACTTAACAAAATTTAAATGAATATCTATGTATGTATTTAAGTACGTACAAAAGTATACAGAAACTTACCAATAATAAGCGATTGTATCTCCTAATCCATTGCGAATGTTACGATCTAGTAAATTATAACAAATGTTTGTTGAGGCACCTTCCATCCATTTAATGGAAATGGGTCCTTTCGTAATATTGAAATTGTATTGCAAAAATTTCTTTGGCTCAGCTGGCGTTTCCCAATGGAACTGTTTAGCCACACGAGACCAGAATTCTTCGGGATTATCCAAAGATTCTTCATAGAATTTTTTATACTCCTCCATGCTGGATATGTAAGCATTTTGGCTAATGGCCGGATTTGGATTAAAAATCGATTTTTCCGAAGGCATTTTTATTAATAATAGGTATTATTTTATTTTATTATAAGATACAAAAATTCCCCAAATGGATTTTAATTTTAACACAGACTTAAATGTTCATAACACAAAAAAAAAATTTTGCCAAATGATTTATGAACTGTTATTTATTTTAATAAGTACTTTTTTATTTTAAAACGTTTCTTTTTTTGAATTAATTTTCTGCTTTGAATTGTTATAGAACGTTTCTATCCACTCAATAACTCTCACATACTAAACGTGTCTGTTTGGCCAAAATGTTTATTATGCGACTGTTCTCTACTCAAAATTTGAGTCTCATATTCAATTCTTAACATTGTTGCCATTTTGGCATTTCCACTGCTAGATTTAGCATATTCTTTCGTAAAAAATCATTCAACTTTTTCAAAAAACTGCTAAAATTTTATATATAGCATTTAATTTTTCTTTTGTAAAATATTTTAGCAGAAATTTTTAACCGATTCAGTACTCTCCCATCATAACTTTCTGGCAACACTGATTCTTATGATGAATCACTGATGGAAATCATGGTACAATTGTACTTTTTATGGTACAGTTTTGTCCTTGTTGGTACCGTGGTACTACCGCGAGTTACTTGGTACAATTTAAAAATGTCAATGTTTCACTATATAGTAAGTGTTGTTATTAATTAATTATTCGTCTTTTATATTTGTTCGAATGAAATTTCATAATTTTTTTCTTGTTCGAACAGATGAATAATTTTGAACTTTTGTTCGAATATTCGAACGAACAAAGAATAAAAAAATATATTCGAATAATCTTAAAAAAGTTTGCAAAAAACGACACGTATGTTTATTAGATTAATTTTTTTATTAACAAACGAAAAATATTTCATTACACAAGAAAAACAAATAATTTCAATAACAAATTTAGGAATATTAATAACAAAACTTTAAAATTTTAAGAACCTTTGTCGTAGTTGACGCTGTGGCATAGATAAGAACTCTATGTTGCACTTATACTATTGAAGTAACAGAATCGCAAAAAATAAAAGATTAAATAAAAAAATTATGATAAATTCCAATCAACTAGACGAAAATAAAGCAAAATTAAAATCGGTCAAGACGTTGGGGAGCTACTGCGTCAAAGACAAGCAGATCAACAGAATATATCTAAAAAATGTGATATATTCTAAACGGCTGGACAGATTTTCTTTAAACATAGCTAAGAACACTCTCGAACAAGTAATTTTTTATTTTATTTTTAAAGAGAAGTAACAATCAGGCAATGATTGCCTACTACTATTATAAGAAAAGGGATAGTAACAGAAAACATAGGTGGTGAAGGAATAGATAGAGGAATGCTTCATTTTTTTACAGCTCTGCTTTTGCACGTTTTTTTTAATAATGTAGTGCTGCAGCGCCTCTGGCGTTAGTGAGTCGTATTAATTTGTTTGAAGCTGTGTTTAGTAGCAGTTTAGTAGTTATTTTACGTCGCCGATGATTCTGCTACACAACGAAGGGTGGTGCTCTGGTGTTACATTAGGATTAGTATCTCTTGAAGTATAGTTCAGTGACCAGTGACTATGCCTTCATCACTTGAACTTTTCTACAACAACTGATAGAAAGGAACCACCACATCAGAAAAATGCGTGGTGTTGTTATTTAATGACTGTCAGATAGCGTGCTCGATCCTAAAACCTTCGGTTTTGTAGTCAACGTACTAACTTTTTCAGCCAATGCCACCCTCAAACAGGAAAACTAAATCAAAATCGGTCCAACCGTTTGGTCTGTACGTCGACTCGTACATACAAATAGATACACAGACACAAACTACGTTCAAACTTATAACACCCCTGTTTTTGTCGGGAGTTAAAAAGTAAAACAAAATTAGTTAAAAAGTATAGGTATTTACACAAATTTATAAACATTTTTAATATATTATTAATTTTTTGGAAAACATTACTTAAAAACCGCAGATAACCCAAAAAATCTTTTTATACAAGTAGTTAATGAAATTGTTCGAATATTCGACAAAAATTATTCGAATAATTTTTTATTCTAAATTGAAAATTTTTCTTCGTTCGAACAAATATGATAAAAAGTTGTTCGAATATTCGAATAATTTTTGTTCGAATAACAACACTACTATATAGTAACCAGGGATGATAAATGAGAAAACCAATTTCGTACCAAATACCTTTTAAAATTGTACTTTTTCGACCCCAATAGTACTAATCTCGTTTTTTGTGTTTTAACTTTTTTTTATTATATTTTTAGAACATGTCGCTCATATACTCATATAACGTCATAACTCAAAAAACTAGTTTAAAGTTTTCAATTTACACGCTACTTAATGAAAAACAACAATTTTGTGTTTGTTTTTAAAAAAAGAACGATATAAAGATTAATCTGCATCATTAACCTAAAAATTAAAATTTATTAGAATTCGAGATACTAGTCTTATTTCGCAGGGGTTTTCTTTCGACTCAGTGGAAAAGGTTGTTCTCAAGTAGAAATGCCCTAACTAAAATAATTGTTATTTTACAGGAGCATGTAAAAAAACAATATAAACTGTAATATTCTTTCTGTAATATATTTTGTAATTTCGTGAAAAATACGAATTAGGGCCTTTCAATATGTCTTTTGTTTGTATTAGACTTTCGGGTCATCATTTTTATTATGAAAATACTCTTTCCACATTCGCTGATGAGTGTGAAATTGACAATATTCTCCTTATAACTTTTGAAAGCTACGAAACAAGTACTAATCCAGTTAATTTTTCAAAGCTCTAAACTCGTTATTTAAACTATCATAATTTCCATTTTCTTTGGGAATGCTTTTTAATAAGAAAGTTACGATACTACTAACATTTTCGGGAGTAAATTTTGTTAGCCAGGTTAAAATTTCGTCATGAAAACTAACTTTATTTAGTTTCGCAAAAGACTATTTAGAACTGTTTATAATTTCTCTTAAAATCCGTAACTATACAACTTTTAATTTTGTTTCGAGATATATAAATTTTTTCATTTCAAAGTAAATTTTAATCGTTTACACATGTATGTAGCATAACTAGCTTCATTTAATTTCATCACTTAAACGATTGATATAATATTAATATAACAAGTTTTTTATTTCTTATAAATTTTATAATAATACAATAGATAAAATATTGAAAACGAAGCACCAGCGAAGTTAGATGTAGTTCTTTATAATAAACCAAACAAGTGTAATGCATATCTAACAAGGTAGTCGCTCTCAACAACATATCGGATTCGCCACTTCTCTCTCAAATTGGATATACTGTGAATGATCCCGATTTATTTTTCGTGTAAAAAAACAAGTTATAGTCTCGCAAATTTTTCAAATAGTACCAAATGTGTCATGGGGGTACCAACGTACTTTTAAGGTTTGATTTGTACCAAAAAAAGTACAATTGTACCAACTTTATCATCCCTGATAGTAACATTAATTTTGCCTATGTTCTCTTTAATTTTTTTTGTGTGTGTTTTATTTTAATCTCTAATATAATAGTCGAATCTACGAATGTAACTTTTTGAATGTAATATTTAATGTTTTTTTGTGTTAAGTTTCTGTTTTTCATTGTAAACTTCTGTATTTTTATACTAATTTTTTTGCGTTTCTGTTTTTATCAATAAATATTAAAAATTGGTACCGTCATGGTCTAAAAAGTACATTTTATTTTCATAGTTGGTACAAAATCCAAGAAGTCCTTTTCCTTCCCTGTGATGAATGCTCTGATTTATGCTAGGAACACAATTGGGACTAACGACGAATTTTTCGGTGCGAACTTTCGTCATAAAAAATAAAACACATTTGTTCATATGAAAATGAACATAAAGCTGAAGGTCCATACCATCCGTTCAATGCGTAGTTGCGTTTTATGCATGTGTCAAAAAGTAGAATCAAGGTAATTGTATGTGGCAAGTTACAGAACAAAACGCAAAGAACGTGTAGACGCATAGGATGGATAAAGTAGGTTTACTTTCTACTTTTGTATCCGTCGCTTGCACCATGCGTGTGGTGAATTTAAATATTCTCTCTTTTTGCATTAAAACAACAAAAATACTTGCACATAAGATGTATTGCATGTAACTTGAATTTAGAATCGGAGAGAACGTACAGAAACGCATACAACGCATATGCAAGGAACGGATGGTATGGACTTTCAGCTTAACACCGCCATAGAACGAAATTCGTCGTGCGTGACGATCTCTGATATAGATTTATTTCTATTTTGTACGCCGACGAACGACGAAAAAAACAATTTTCTCTCACTCTCTTTACCAGCGTTGTCAACTTTTAAATTTCAAAAAGCACTGAAACCAAGAAAAAACGCGTAATTTAAATAAAAAAGCACTAAATTAAATTTTTTTTTGTTATATAAAAAAATTTTTGTAATTATATAAAAAATATAGAAATCGGTTGACCTTGCATTTTAACCCTAAAACTTCAAATTTGAAGCATCCGATAAACATTTTGATTCTATGAGAATCAGTGAATTCTAAAATCAATTTGATGAAACCTTTTTAAGTTATTATAAAAAATTTAATTTTTTTCGTCAACAAAGAAGCAAATCACATGAAATTAGTCAAATTAGCAGCAATTGGCATGTCATTTTGACTTTCTGATTAGATTTTGAACTCGATGGGAGTAGTAGTTAATTTTTTTAAAGTCAAGACTTTCAAAATTTAATTATTATTAAACAATGCTGTGAAAACATTCTTTCACAGCAAACGCAATATTAATAACAAAGTTACAAAATTAAAAAAAAGTAATTTGCAAGTTAACCAAGTTATATAAACTTAAATTATATGTACTATTATTTTAGAAAAAAGGAACGAAGTACGTTATACATATGTAACCTAAAACGGCAGCTCTATTAGCAACACAATTTTCTCGTTTCAGACCGCTTTTATATAAAGCCAAGTGTATAGACAACTTTTTACGTATTTTAGACTTAAATAAAGTAATAAAGGTAAAAACGTGATCAACTTCTGTGTTTAAACATTAAAGTTTGATGGAAATGCAATTTCGATAATGCCCCAAACGAGTTTATATCAAATGAATCGTAATAACTTTATTTCTGCCCAAAACTCCATAGCGAACTCAAAGTTTATCCATTGCATTAAGTGAATTATTCTCTTTTTACCGTATATACTAGTAAATATTTCGCTATTAGACCATACTTGCATTATGTCTTCTTTGTCGTGTGGCAAAACACTGTTTCCAATGATTGTGCTTAAAATGTGAAAGTTTGAGAATAAAATGCACGTATTTCTTCAACCAAGTTTTGTACAATCTTATTAGAATATTTTAAAATGTTCCATTTAACTTCAGTGCTTATGTTTTTTAAATGTTAGACTTCTACCAAAAAAATATATACATATATTATATTTATAAGGAAAATTCTTTTTGAATTTTGGGTTTAGTCACTAAACTTTAGTGCCACCGCCAAGAAATAAAAAGCACCAAAAATTAGTTTAAAAAAGCACCGAGCACTAACTTCAAAATTTTTCGCGTCGAAAATTTCAAAAATCACTAAAAACGGTGCGAAAAGCACCGAGTTGACAACGCTGCCGACGAACGACGAAAAAAACAATTTTCTCTCACTCTCTTTACATACACAATAAACAGTGTGACCAGATTTTAAGATAAAATTAAGCTAAACTACGTATATCTTTAATACATTTTCAGAGAATACGCAATTTGGATTGAAAAAGGCTAAAAAAGCTAAATAAGTTTTTAAAAAAAGATAAATAAGTTTTTAAAAAAAGCTAAATAAGTTTTTAAAAAAAGCTACAAAATAAGTTAAGAGCTAAATAAAAATTTTAAAGCTAAATCCAGAAGAAATGGGCTAAATGTAGCCCAAAATTAGCTAATATGGTCACACTGACAATAACCAACTTTATCAATTATAAGAGCTGAATTCGCTGAGTAAATTCGTCGTTATTGTGCTTCAAACGACGAATTTACGCAACGAATTCTTGTCGACGAATTCGTCGACGTGGACGAAATTCGTCTTTCGTCTCAATTGTGTTCCTAGCATTACACGGGCATAATTGTGCTGGCATAACATGCCAGTTTGTAGGTGAGAGAGGCAAAGAGAGCGGGTTTCCTGTTGGCATAACTTTTCAACCAGCTTCAACCCCGCATTAGCAGCATAAAACCAATACACATACAACTTAAAAAACAGCAAATGTTAAATGAATACCAAAAACACTAACACACACACAGCTGTGTATACGTATACATTTTGTGCCAGATGAATTAGTCTCGTGTAATTTGGAAAAGAACAAAAATTGTGCGGCTTAAAAATTGTTCTCGTCTAAACTACCTCAATTACCGAAAGCTTGCGTATCGCATGCAGTGTGCACACTTAATTTTGTTTTTAAATTCGATAGAATCGACAAAAAATCGGTAGATTTGAATGAAATTCGGTAGCAAATTTTTTTTATTCAGAGAAACATAAAAAAATAACAAAATATATGTACTCATATATAAAGGGTAAGTGCAAGGAGTATCAAACTAAACAGGTTCCAAAAGCGCATTTAAAACTTCACATGGGATTGGAAATTAAACTGTCATAAACAATGAAGCATTTCCAATAAAAAAAGTGTCATCCCCAGTTATTTGTCCTTACCCTTTATATAGACATGCTATGCATATATAAAATAATATACATAAATAACAAGAATTCAGTTTTTGTACATAGGCTTTATAAAACTACTAAAATAACTTTTATTTGACAAACATTTGTAACTACAAAGATTATATGTAAGATCCATTTATAAATTTAAACTTTTGTAGGAATAAATATCTTATCCCGAAGGCACAATTCTTTGGCAAATATTAGGTTACTTATACATATTTTCAGTTTTTAAACGATTTCTTTGTTCTGTTTTAATGATTTTCATGACAGAAAATGACCGCTCTGCGGCCGCGCTGCTATGTGGCAAAATAGGCAATTTACACATACATGTATCGACTTAAATTACTAAATAACAATATTCGGTAGATTTCAGGCCTTGTTCGGTAGAATTGGTAGATTGTTAAATTCACAAACATGTTCGGTAGAATCTACCGAATATCGGTAGAAGTGTGCACACTGATCGCATGTTTGTGGTTGAGTACGCTTTTATTGTGCGGAAATATAGTGATGGGTATTGCTCACGTGATTATGGTGTACCAGGCATAATGGTGAGTGGATACTGACTGCCTTTTGGGGTGAGTATGAAAAAAAATTATTTGGTAAATATTTCAATTTGAGGTTCACAGAAAGCAAAACTATTACAAAAGCTTCATGTTTCAACCGACAACGAAAACTGTTTATACCAATAAGGAAAATGACCCCCTAAAATTATTTATTTTAATATTATTCATGAAAGTTATAGATATATAAAAAAAATTTCTAGCTACGCCGATTTTATTTAAAAAAATGTTAAGACCTTAAGTGCTGTGTGGCTATCTGACGTTAAGTAGAAAGATGGCAAAGGTCCATCCATCCATTGCTCATAGGAATGGTCCTTTGGCAGCTAGAGACGTATATCCCTATGCCCATTTTATTGTTTGGGGTAATCAGTGAACCAGATCTTGTCAGCAACTTCGTGCGATGGAGTTTTTATTAATTAGAATGTAAAATTATTTCTCTAAACTAATATCGATTGCATTTGATTACTTATATTAATCTGAAGGCCGGTTAAAAACTGCCCAACCAACCAACTGGTTTTCATAGTGGAGGTGAACGACTAAGCAGAAAATTCTGATACATAAATTTTCGGAAGAAAACTGCACTTCACAAGCATGCACTTGATAAAAAGATCTTATCTGAAAAAAAAACTTGAAAATTTATAAATTTGTGCATATTTCAGTGTGCATTGGCAGCTCCTGAACTGCCTCTGGCTGCTCTTCACGCCAAAAACGGTGATTCTGTTTGTTGGCGTAGCCATAGAAGATAATTTTTCGATAAAAATACTTTTCTCACACAGCACGAATTTTGATAATAAATTTCAGTGTAGGACCATTATTAATTTTAGAAATCATACGATTTCAAATCGTCTCGATTTAAAGAACAGGCGTGTTATTTTTTTTTAATGAGAAGTACATACATATGTATGTATGTATGAGTAAGTGAGTGAGTATATAATATTCCCCCGTGAGAAGTTACTCACAATCACATCTCTACTCAAAGTAAACTTGTTTTTAAAAAAGCTGTAATAATACATATCGTTACCTTAATATAGAAAGGCCCTAAGTCATTTATATCTTTTCATTCGAAATTTTTGTAATTGTTTTTAATACATTAGAATCTAATTATTAGATGTTCTTCTTCTATTGAAATATACCCCGATTTGAAAACGATAAAACTTTTTGAATTTTTGTGATTTTAAACCGGTCGGCTAAATGCCTGCCGCTTTGAAATCACTTGGTTATTTTTTTCAATCACTTCATTTGAAAATTCGCAATAAATTAATTAAATGAATAACTTAATATCTTTTTTATTGATTTTTATAGTAAAATGAGCAATTTTCTATGAAAGAATTAATAAAATTATGAAAAAATTTAAGACACTTTCTTTTGCAAGAAATGTTATTTGCTTTGTGATTTGCATTTGTGATTTTGCATTTACAAAACAAAACATCAGCTGTTTTCTTGTGTTTTTGAGAGGGTAAAATCACACCGGAAAGTTAAAACTTTTGTGATTTTCGGAACACCATCAAATCACAAGTGTGATTTTAAAATCTCAGAGTGATTTGAAACCTTGTGATTTACAGAACATGCCTGATTATTAATAATTTATATTCTAGCGTGCTTTTTTAAAGTCAGTAGTTTGATATTGGCTTAAAAATTATTCTCAAAATCGATCGGAAATCGCCAAACCTTTTCAAATCGATAGTTTTGAAAACGATAATTTTCCAACACATATCTGACTATTTTTTAATTTAAATGATTTACTTTATGTAGACATTAACAACCTTATGCAAAAACGTTTGTTAAAGTTAAAGCATGTTTTAAAACCGGTTTTTGCCAAAGTTCGTTTGTTAAACTAACTTTAAGTTTAACAATCGTTTTTTATAAGGGTGTTAATAGATATTGATCAATTTCTTATATAACAGAATTTCTCAAGAGAAAATAAATTTTGTAATTCATATGACCTGTTTCACAATAACGAAGCGAAACTTTCGACTTACAATTTATA
This sequence comes from Tachina grossa, assembly GCA_949987645.1. Taxonomy (NCBI): domain Eukaryota; kingdom Metazoa; phylum Arthropoda; class Insecta; order Diptera; family Tachinidae; genus Tachina; species Tachina grossa. Next base: position 29,552,690 of record OX465276.1, on the reverse strand, counting down.
TTGAAAACAAAAACAAATTTTCATATTTTATTGTTGTTTTAAATACAAATTTTCTGTCAAAATTTCGTTTCAGTTTTCTTTCGTTATTGTGAAACAGGCCAATAATTTAGTTTTATAGCTAGCATTCAAAACATTTTTTATATTAAATAAAACTAAATAAGCAGAATTTATTATACATATGTATATGTATGTACATGTATTTCCTGCAAATATACACATAACACAATTCTATACTCAACGAGGGCATGGTGAAATCGCGAGTGGGGTTTTTTTTAACTTTAAAAGCGGCATATTTATAAATTAATTAATAAGTGATTATGATTTAAAAAAATGGATGAAGAGAAAAATTTTTAATTAATGATCTGCATTTTTAAGAAATTCTTTATATTGATCTTCAGTCATTAATTTATCCAGTTCGGAGGTATTCGCAAGTTTAATTTTGAAAAGCCAGCCTAGAGAAAAAAAAATGAAAAATCAACTATAAGTAACAAGGAAGTTCAACTCAAATCACAATTAATTTTACCTTCTTCGTAACAACTGGTATTAATTAGAGACGGGGTTTCTTCTACGGCTGTATTTTTTTCTGTTACTTCACCACCAACTGGGGAATACACTTCGCTAGCTGCTTTAACACTTTCCAAAGCACCGCATTCATCATTTTGTTTTAGCACTGTGCCAGGGTCTGGTAATTGAGCAAACACTACATCCCCTAAAGCCTCTTGAGCATAAGTAGAAATGCCCACTGTACCAGCAGTGCCTTCAAAGGACACCCACTCGTGTTTTTCAGTAAATCGACGCTCTGGAAGATTTAAGCGGTTTTACATATCAATTTTCTGGCAACTCTTTTATTTTACTACAAAGTTTAAGAAGCATTGCTTTAACAGCTGCTGCATTTGCGGTATTTTTTTTATTTTGTTCATGTTGCGTAAAATATTAATTTGCATTCATATTTTTTTTATGTTTGGAAATTTTTCTTACCTGCATTAAATACGGCGCATAAACTCAACTGCCTGGAACTCCGCAAGGCCTTTGCATTTTGTTTTAAAAAACTTGAACTTTGATGCAAAATACCAGCGAATTTTACAATGGAAACCATGTTTCAGCTTAAGCATACAGTGTTTTTTCTTATATTTTATTATTTAGTTAATTCCACTTGAACGCACTCTCCCGTCTACGTTTGAAACAAAAGTAACGATTTGATTTACCATTCAGCCATGGGGTAGTAGTTGTATTTTTATTTTGCGGGTTCCTTATCAAATATATTTAACGAATTAATTTTGATCTTAAATTGCCTGAGGTTATCGGTATTTGAAACATGCGGTAATTGAACAAGTCAAAGTTTGAAAATTATGTTTATTTATTTACAAATGATTTTCGGTTCGCATTTTATTAATAAATTGTATTAAATGAGAATTAAGAATGCTTATGTGTGATATCGTACGCAGCAAAACACAAAAGCAAAACTAAATGTCAAAAACATATGCAGGTACATGAATTCATGCATTGAAAGTTTGTAGAAACATTGTGGCTAATGGTGAGTTTTTTTTTTTTTTTGTAGCTTAAATAGATTTTTGTGTTTGGAAGGCGTGCAAATATTGGACGTGGTCACCAAACCAGAGGCTAAAAAGTTTATGTTATTAGAAGAACTCTGTCAAATATGTAAGTAAATGCCTAAACATTTCTAACTTATTTTTAATAGAGTTAAAAAATATTCACTGTGGGAAAGATTCCCAGAAACCATAGGTCTGAAACTAAAATCAAATGCGCGCTAATCGACCGACACAAAGATTTCTGCCCACATTCTTGAGGACCGTAGAATGAAGTATAATGTCTAGGATGTGTGATGGAGGAACCGAAAACTGTTTTTCAAATAATTTTTATATGTGCATTTGCATGTTTTTTTTTATATATGAAAATAATTTGTTGGGTAGGAATCGCTTGTCGACATACATACGTACATAATTCGTTGGAGTGAAAACTATTCGAATACAGCTGATCTATTTTCTGCTTGCCTAAACTAGCCGGCGCGAAAAGTACGGGCTGTTTCGCGCAAGAAGAAGAACATTACTCTCACAAATCCTATTTCATTTACACAATTTTCGAGTGCGTGAACGCTTTTCGGGTCCTGCGAAATCCCAATGTAGAGTAAAGATACACACACCTAATATATACAGCCACAGAAGATGTAAACCTTGGTCGGTTAGGTAAAATTTTGAAAACTATACACTATAAAACAAAAAATTTGTTTTACAAACAATCGCAATTATAATTATGTTAATAAAATCATTTTATTTATTTTTATTGCGACAAGAGTGTAAATTTTTGACTTTTTGAGGTCTGTACCAAGGCAGAGGAGGGAGGTATCAATTGATAATTCCAAATTTTATTGAGGCCTTAAGTATAAACTTACTGGGGTCTAATCGTCGCTATCGATAACGAGCTGATTCGATCGCTGTTTTTCAGTTTGAGATTATGGCATTCACTATCGAACAATGTAGTAATATGGTTCGATAACGAATGCTATAATCTCAAACTGAAAAAACGTGATCGAATCAGCTCGTTATCGAAAGCGACCATTTTACCCCTGTTAAGGAAAAGCCAAATCGCGGCATTTGATATCGAAGTAAACTTCCAACTAATTCAACAGAACTTAAATCTAATTATTAATAATGGGAATGGGATAAGTTATTATAAATAATAATTTTTAAATTAATTTACACAACAATTCGGGGTATAACAGCCAAAATTTTTTGACCTCGTAGTCATTTTTTTTTGACGAAAATTGATTATTTACGAGCGCAAATGATTGATTTTCGGCAAAAAAAAACTAAGTTCGAAAGTTATGTCGCTTAAGTTTTTTTTTTTTGCACGAATTGCTGCTTTTAATTTTTAAGACTAAAAAAAATCGCAAAAATTCCTAGTCTACCTACATACTGTCGTTCTTATCAGTTCAAAATTTAATAAAAACTTGCACCCTTGTAACGCCACACACAAAAAAATATTAAATTAAATAAAATTTAATAATATCGCACATCCAGTTCAAAAGTGTCATAACTCAAAAAAACTAGTTTTGCAGAAAACACGTTTAAAGTTTTCAATTTACATACAACTCAATGAAGTCATGAACAAATATTATTCTCTCAGGAGATGATAGTAAAAGCTATTTATATGAAATTTGTATGCAAGATAAAATACGAAATGCATTATTATTCTGCATCAGGGACAGAAAATAACTGTTATTTTTAAAAATTTACATCAAAAAAGCACACATAAAAAATGATCGTAGAAAATTTTGGTTCTTATCATTATGATACATATGTGATGTAGATGCAAATTTTTATATTACCTTTAAATTTGTGCCTTTTTTGATAAAAGTCAAAAAATAACTTTTAATTTTGACTTTTATTTTTTAAGGCAAAAATTAAAAGTTATTTTTGACTTTTATTATTTTACTCAAGAAATAAAAGTTATTTTTTAACTTTTAATATTTTAAGGCAAAAATAAAAGTCATGAATTAAATATTGCGTAGTAATATAATATATTGGGGGCAATAAAACTAGCGTATTACTATGCGCAATACTTAATTCAAGACTTTTATTTTTGGCTTAAAATATTAAAAGTTGAAAACAACTTTTATTTTTTGAGTAAAATAATAAAAGTCAAAAATAACTTTTAATTTTTGCCTTAAAAAATAAAAGTTAAGAAATAACTTTTATTTCTGCCTTAAAATATAAAACTTAAAAATAACTTTTTTTTTCTTGACTTTTTCGATAAAAGTCATAACAGTTACGGTCCCTGTTCTGCATTATTAACTCAAAAAACGAATTTTTTGAGTTATGTCACTATTGAACTGAATGTGCGATATGTATTTAAATCTTTCTACGCGTATTAGGTATTTACAAAAAAAAAAAAAAAAAAATCTTTATTTATTATACTTGAAATAGAAAAAATAGCATGAACGTTTAGTGAGGAAAGAAATTCTTATCATTTTCTCGTAACGAATAAGAAAACATGATCGCAAAACTCTCTGCTGGGGTCCAAGAACATGAGTGCGAATAAAAATAATCTTTTCGTGCAGGTCCGTCTTATCACTAACTGTCTAGTGACATAAAACCATCTTTTCATTTTATTAAGTGTTTAACAATTGCCTTTAAAAGACAACAATTACTCGTGATTTAAAAAATATATGGATGTATGTATGTATTAAAAAATAGACACCTGGAGAAATTGAACTATTGGAATCTTTGATGACGATTGGGACTGTGGACTGCACGTTGCATAGGTGGTGTGTAATCGGGTGCCGGATAATCGGATACTATAATGGGTGACGTTTGCTGGTGTTGTTGATATTGTTGTTGGTGTTGTTGTTGCTGTTGATGCGTGTGCTCAGGCATATTAGACTGGGGTCTAGAACTTGGTGGATATTGCTGAAAATTATCTAGATTACGGAAATATCTTTCATTTAGCGAAATATCGGTTGAAAGGCGCGCAGCATGGGCAATTATTTCACGGTTGATGACAGCAACCTTCTGCTGGACATCGTTCTTTTCAGATTCATAGCCGTCATTGGCAAATACCGTAGATAATACACTGGCTCTGCAATACATAATATTATTAATTGTGCAGCGTTTTTTATGTTAAAACTATTTACTCACTTTTGTTCTTCTTCCTGATAGGCATTGATTGGTGGTCTAGTGGCTAGTATATCATCGGATTGCTTGCGCAAGATGAAAAGATTATTCTGCAGTAAAAGAAAGAAGAATTTCAAATGAAAAATTAAAATATTTTTTCAGTGTAAATATATTGAAAACGTATGTACATATGTATTTATGTGTGTATATACTTATGTACATACATACATATGTATGTTTTTATTTGCGATGCTATTTAAGTTTTTTTTTAATAACGATTAAACGTTAGAATATATGTACATATAACGGAATTCTGAAAATTGTTTTTTAAGATTTATCGCCTTCAAAAGGATTATTTTTGAATTTGAAATTTGAAAAAAATAACTATTTGAACAGTATGTACGAGTGCCCCTGTGGCTGATGCTAGCCTTTCAGTCCAGAGGTCGTGGGTTCGATTCCCACCATAGACACTGGGTGTTTTTCGCAGACAAGCTAATCGCTTTGCGGGTTGTGTTTGTGTTTGTTATGTAGATTAGGGGTATAATCAATTTTTTGGCATAGTGTCATGGGGTCAACTATGTCCTAGTAACCACGAAAATCATAATGTTTTGTAATTTTTCTCAAAAAAGTTCACGCACAAATTGGTTTTTCTAAGCACTTAAAGCACGGACTTGAACTAACAAAAATATTATTTTACATAATCTAAAATTATTTCGAGGCCATCTTAATGCAATATTAAATATTCATAATTTTATACGGTGTTTTGTATTTATTGTTTGTTTTAAATAAACATATTATTAATTTTTCTTAACCAAAATGAAAAAAAAATCCATCGCGGTTGGTGCGTGAATTTTTTTGACCTTAGCGAAAAAATAAATATACATACGTTCCCTTATAGTTTTTTATGCTCTATCTGTGCTATGCCAATTTTGATATTTTAAAAAAATATTAAAAAGTTATATCCCTAATGTAGATATCCCTCATTTGCTAAAACAACGTCATAACTCAATAAAACTAGTTTGCCGGAAATCGAGTTTAAAGTTTTCAATTTACACAAATCATCAACTTAAAAGAAAATCTTATGTTTTTCTCAAGAGTTTAATATACAAAGTATTTATTTGTATGAAATTTTTATGATTTGAGAATTAATTCTGCATCCAAATCAAATATTTTAAGTAATGACGTTGTCATAGTAAGTGAGCGATATGCATGTACATTATTTGTGTCCTTGTATAATATAAATTTTTTGAATGTCCATATCGTTCATTTACTCAAAGAACGTCATAACTCAAAAAAATTAAATTTTTGAGTTAATAATGTAGAATAAATGCTCATATCATTATTTATATTGTGTAACGAATTGCATACAAATATCTTATTTACTCAACTCTGGAGAGAGTAAATTTAATTGCACTTTTCCATTATGTTGTATGTAAAGGCAGAATTGATTTTTCTTTCTGTTCTGTTACGAATCAGCTGACTCTTTTTTGTTTATAGAAATTTAATACAAGTCGTTAGTTTTTCTGTTTCGGCTCAACCTGTGAAAATCAAAAAATTGTTTCAATTCAATTGTGAATTGAGTCTTTCAATTGAATTGATTCTTAGCCACACACTTCATAAACTAAATTGAAAGATTTTCATTCAACCGTCAAATTGATATATTTTTCACCATTACAAATTTAAAACTTCTATTGCATTCATTCATTAATTCTTATATTTTTTATTTAAAATTCAATGAAATTAAATACAATTTTAAAAATACATAACCTTTTCTATACAAAATAAAACTAAAAACACAAATTTTGACAGCTAATCAAGAGACTCGAGCACACACAGCACAATCGTATTGAAAGATTTAATAGTCAACATGAAAAATCAAAATCTTTTGATTTTTCTTCAACCAACTCGACGACTGCCATCAATTGACAAAGCCATACACGCTTTGTTTTGGACAACAACCGACTCAATTGAAAATTGAATTGAATCGTGTATGGGGTGCTTTAAGTAATTGTAAGTGACAGCATAAATTAAGTAAAAATAAATTGTGATTGTGCTTTTAGAATTTGAAAAATTTAATATTTAAAAAAAAATACATAAATTATATTGCAACTTAACAATGGAATATGCAAAACTCATCACTTTGGTGGAAAACTGCAACCTTTCTGGTCAGAAACAGGTGATAAGTTACAACAGAAAAAGTAAGTACTCAAATTTAGAAGCAGAACGGCACAGCACAGAACATCAACAGAAAGTAAAAACTAATGGAGCCTTAAATTGAAAACCTTCAACTCGTTTTCACACAAATACCGCTTTTAGACACGCAAAGTTTACTTTGCAAAGTCTTAATTCAGCTGTGTGAAAGACAGAGGAAGGAATACTTTTTCTTTCTGTCTTTCTCCCAGCTGAATTAAGACTTTGTAAAGTAAACTTTCCGTGTCTAAAAAGGGTAAAACTAGTTTTTTCTTTGAGTTATGACGTTCTTTGAGTAAATGAGCGATATGTATTCATATCAAGGATAAACCACATCAACTGAAATTGAAAATATTTATTATCTGGTTTTCCTAAAATATACATATTTTTGCTTACGTATTTTCACAGTTGTTTATATTAAACATAAATTTTTAATCCAATATTTAACTAACATTATTGGCTATTTATATCAGCAAACAACATGCAATAAGCGACACGTTAGAAACTACGAATAATTATTAAAATTATTTTAATCTCTGATATCGAACTGAAAATCTGCCAGCTATAGTAACATTAAGGTTTCGTAGTTAATATTTCAAGGCAATACATATGTACGTTATCTAGAGGCTTTTTAAAGCGATCGCTGTAACTATAACACGGCAATATGAATTTAGTAATATTCATTAAATCGAACCCCTAAGGAAAAAGTACAGTAGTACAAACACACATAAATCTTATCAATTAAACACCAGCTAAATAAGATAAAATAACGAAAAAATATAAATACATATGTACTAGTGATGTAACGAATGTCAATTTTTGATATTCGCGAATACGAATGCGAATACGAATATTTGAAACGATATTCGCGAATACGAATACGAATATTTCATGTGAAATTTATATAGACATTAAATTAGGGCTCTATTTACGCCTGCAATATGAAATATTAAAAAATTGTTATGAAGAAGAACTTCATACTCCTGTTGGCGTACTTTAAAGTTAATAAAAACTACCCAAAAAATGATACAAAGCACAAATTTCTATAAAAAATTTAATGGATTCGTACAAACTAATATTTTTAGCCATTTATTTATGGCCTATTTCCCACCTGCGAAAGAAAACGTTCGACTTACAATTTATATTGAAAACAACAATAAAATAATTGAAATTTATTTGCTGGTAGTTTAGCATGTCTATATACATACGTATTATAGCATTGCACAGATGCATCTGTTTGCACCAGTTTTGCGTGTTTTTTGGTTCTTGTATGAAAAAATATGTTATTTAGCGTTTCTTTTACTAGTTGTAAATGTTGATTTTTAAAGCAGTTATTGTATGGTTGTGCAATGACCAAATGAGAAAAACACGTTTGTATGTATTTGTTTTTTTATAACAAATAAGATACATAAAACTGGTTTTAACATAAGTACCACATGGTGTGTTGAAAAAAAAATCCATGATTTATGAATGAATGAATGAAATTAAAATTTCACATACACATGTAAGTAAATGATACATGTACATGAAACACATGCATGTGTAATTACTCTCAGAGCAAAATTGTCTCTCTCTCTCTCTCTCTCTCTCTCTGTATACTTAGCTGCGCCACAAAATAACATAACGACCGTCTGCACATACATCTGTCCATCATGTATTTGTTTCAATAGTGGTTTTTTCATATATTTGTATTACAATATGTATTTTTTGGGCAAAACAGATCAAACAGTTGCTCAGCAGCAATACAATAAGCTATTGTTATTTGTTTTAATTGTATTTTAATTTGGAAAAGCACGCACACACAATAACTCTTATACTAGTTCTGTCGCTCACACTACAATTATATGGTACATACCATGGTATATTTGTTTTGGATATACAAACGAGTATACAAATGCAACCCTATAATACGTATTTCATTGGCGCTTGAACCAAATCATCAGTAGACTTTAACCACAAATTTTAAACAGTCATAAACCTCTTACTTTATGCATAGACTTTCAAAAACTATATGAGAATTTATAAAATAATAATACTTTTGAAAATCACAAAAGAAAAAATAAGCTTAGTAGGCTTTGAAAGTGATACAAAACCCAGCAAATAATTTATATCCAGGTGAACTCATTTTATTTTTCTACATCCTTATACAATTAGAAATCCATTGGATAACAATAAAAGTATTTACAAGGCTAAATGAAAAATAAAACATTAATTGAACTTTAAAGAATATCTATCTATCTATCTATATAATTAATAGGCGAACATGTTTTTTGTAATCCCTTTTACGCTGGTACCACTACACTGATTTTAAAAAGATGTATATGGTTTTAAAGGATTTTCTGTACAGATGTGCAGAATCTATATTTTATTGAAATCGGTTCAGTATTTTGGGAGCTATAAGCGTTTAAAGTTGCTACTACTACATGCACACATATTACACACGCATTTATTAGCTTACAAGTAAAAAAGAACCAAAACATGAGTGTGTGTGTGTGTGTGTGTGTGTGTTTGTAGTATTTCTCTTGATCTAACAATTTTTATTCTCTTATTTGTTGTTGTATGAAAGCCATAATACTTAAAGGAAGAGAATTGAATAAAGTGAATTAGCTTGTTTGAAGGGATTTTGTTTATGTTTTTTTAATTTCATGTATTATTTAATTATGCTTGCATATGTATGTAAGTTTGTGTGTGCCTGTGTTTTAATAATTTTTTTATGACGTTTCGATAGGTACATTTTCTTTGAATCTTAAATTATTTACATTTTGATTCTAGAATACGGACGAGTGTGTCGTCCGTTTGGTAATTATATCTAGTATATATAAATTATTTGCTGGGTTTTGTATCAGTTTCAAAGCCTACTAATCTTATTTTTTCTTTTGTGATTTTCAAAAGTATTATTATTTTATGAATTCTCATATAGTTTTTGAAAGTCTATGCATAAAGTAAGAGGTTTGTGACTGTTTAAAATTTGTGGTTAAAGTCTACTGATGATTTGGTTCAAGCGCCAATGAAATACGTATGTATATAGACATGCTAAACTACCAGCAAATAAATTTCAATTATTTTATGTACACTTCTGACAATATGTCAAATAATAAATTTTCTTTAAACAACAATAAAATACGAAAATTTGTGTTTGTTTTCAATATAAATTGTAAGTTGAACGTTTTCTTTCGCAGGTGGGAAATAGGCCATTAAATTTCGTTTAGGATTTATGAATTTATTTATTTAATTTTTTTTTTGAAAAATATTCGTATTCGTATTCGCCTGAATTTGACGAATACGAATGCTTCGTATTCGCATTAAAAATGGCCGAATATTCGGCAATTCGAATACGAATACAAATATTCGCGCATCACTAAGGCACCCCATACACTATTCAATTCAATTTTCAATTGAGTCGGTTGTTGTTCAAATCAAAGCGTGTATGGCTTTGTCAATTGATTAGTTTGGCAGTTGTCGAGTTGGTTGAAGAAAAATCAAAAGATTTTGATTTTTCATGTTGACTAGTAAATCGTTCAATTCGATTGTGCTGTGTGTGCTCGAGTTTCGTGGTTAGGTGTCAAAATTTATGTTTTTAGCTTTATTTTGTATAGAAAAAGTTAGTATTTTTAAAATTGTATTTTATTTCATTGAAATTTAGATAAAAAATTTAAAAAGTGATGAATGAATGTAATAGAAGTTTTATATTTTTAAATTTGTAATTGTGAAAAAAATATAAATTTGGCAGTTGAATGAAAATCTTTCAATTCAGTTTATGAAGTGTATGGCCAAGAACCAATTCAATTGAAAGACTCAATTCACAATTGAATTGAAACGTGTATGGGGTGCTTAATATGCACATACATATGTACATATATGTAATGGGTGTTTTTTATTGAGGTATAGAACTTTAAGTTGGCATCACTTTTTTAACTGGCGGCCATTTTGTCAGCTGTCAAGTGATTAATATTTAGTTTGGTTTGCCATTTCATCATGAACAGGTTGACAAAAGAACAACGCTTGCAAATCGTGCAAATTTATTTCGAAAATAATGGTTCAGTTCGCGAAGTTTACCGCAAGCTCCGTCCGTTTATTGAAGGAAACATTCGATGAGCGCATAATTTCGCGGAATGGACCTGTCAATTGGCCACCAAGATCGTGTGATTTGACACCATTGGATTATTTTCTTTGGGGATATGTGAAGTCGCTCGTCTACGCCAACAAACCAGAAACGTTAGGGGACTTGGAAGCCAACATTCGTGGCGTTATTGCCAACATACGGCCCCATATGCTCGAAAAAGTGGTTGAAAATTGGACCTGTAGAATTGGCATTATTCGAGCCAGCCGCGGCGGCCACATGGCCGAAATCATATTTAAACATTAATGAAGCCGAATTGATGGACATTAAAACGATTTTCTTGTGTTTTATTTTAATTCGAAGTTCTATACCTCTAAAAAAACACCCTTTACATTATAGTGGCCGTTAATTGTATGGAGACTTTTTTTGATTTCTTCTACTCTCACCCCCCAAATCTGTTCAGTTTTATGTAAAAAAAACAAATACAAAAATAGGTGGTGCGCCCGGCCCTCAAAGTTGGCCTTCAAGCACATTTTTCAATGTAATAGGTAGTAGTTGTTTCACAAACTCCAAACAAGCCAGAAAAGCTTAAGCCTTATATTTTTGAACTTGATTTTGTAACAAAAATCAGTTATATACGATCGTAGATAATCGGTTTTCGTCAAAAAATTAAGTTCGAAAATTATGTCGCTTAAGCTTTTTTTTGCCGCTTAATGGTGAAGGGTGACTGGGACAAAGGCATACCTGGAAAATGTCCAGAAAATAGTGTCACTAAATCACTGGAGCTCTAAAAAGCATACACACTGCAGCTTTAGACTTTATGTTGGACCTTAAACCAATAAAACTAACTGAATGCGGCATAGAAATTTATTACCCGGCTCACGGGAACAGACAGATGTCGTTCAGATCATTTGGTCATGGTAAACTACTGGAAGATATCGACTGCAGCTCGGACTACATCATTCCAGATCACTTTAAACGAACAAGGCTTTCCTGAGGGTCTTAACTATAGTGGTTCTGGCTTCAACTTGTTCACTGATTGTTCAAAGATGTATGGAGAGGCGGGATCTGCAGTTTACTGCCCGTATTCCTGATTACAGCAGCTTTCACACCCAACTCCCCCCAAATCATGAATTCGCGTCGTGTGAATATATGGACATTCAAGCAGCAATTAAGGCAATTTAATCGAACTGCAACTACTCCTTGGTTGTGCTCATTTGCAGAAATTCCCTAAATATGTTATATGCTGACAGACAAGTTCATACCTTTTCTTTTCGTGAACATATCGTGCCATAACCGTCAAAAGAGCTTAAGCGATATAATTTTCGAGCTAGTTTCTGACCAAAATCGATTATTTGCGATCGTAAATTAAACCAGGTCCCAAAAATGTTTCGGTTAAGATTTTTTTTGGCGGTTTTGGCTCATATGGGAATTTAGAGAAACGCAACGGCATATACACTCGCCAAAAGGGGAACTCAATTACTAGTGGATGAAACGGTGCATATGTGGAAACGAACTCAACATCTGAAAGGGATGATAAACTCGAATATGAAGGAAGAAGCTGGGAAAGGTTGACGTGGGACGACAACTTGCAAAACTTCTAAAATCATGTGGAGCTCCTATGATCTCAAATCGACTTAATTCCTTTTATCACTAACAAGAAGCAAATGTGGACTTCTAGTGGGGATATTAACTGGGCACTGCTGCTTTCGAAATAGGACAAATGCTTGACGGTACCTGCAGGAAATGTTAGGCAGCCGGAGTAATTGAGACAGTAGAACATATACGTTGTCACTGTTCGCCTCTACGTTAGACGTTATATTAGACCTTAAACCAATAAAGCTAATTGCAGTGAACGTGGCATGCAAATCAGCTATCCGACTAAGGACAACAGGTCAGATGTCGTACAGATCATTTGGTCACAGCAAATTACTAGAAAACATGGAGTGTAACTCGGACTACATCATTCCAGTGACGAACTTTTTTACCAAACCACAGATCACTATAAGTGAAGAAGGCTATTTGGAAAGTCTTAATCATAGTGGTTCTGGTTTTAACTTTTTCACTGATGGTTCAAAGATGGATAGAGGGGGTAGGAGCTGCGGTTTACTGTCAGGAGCTCGGTATAGAGGAATCTTATAAACTTCCTGATCACTGTAGCATCTTCCAGGCGGAAATCTATGCTGTCAAAATGGCAGCAGAGTTAGCCTTCACCTCTCTAACTATGGATGCGCGTGTAAATCTGTATATAGACAGTCAAGCAGCTATTAAAGCAATTTCAGCTGACTGCAATTACTCCTCGGTTGTGCTCCTGTGTAGAAACGCCCTGGATATGTTATGTACTGGTAGACAAGTACATATATTCTGGATCCGGGGACACATGGGGATTGAGGGAAATGAAATGGCCGATACACTGGCCAAAAGAGGAATTCTATTACCGGCTGAGGTAACGGTGAATATCCGAAAACCAATTCAATACCTTAAAGAGATCATACATTCTAATATGAGGGAAGAAGCGGAGCAATGTTGGCGCGCGACGAAAACTTGCAAAACTTCTAAAATCATGTGGAGCTCCTATGATCCCAAATTGACTAAGTTCCTTTTATCATTAACTAGAATCAACTGTAAGCTTCTAGTGGGAGTATTAACTGGGCACTGCTGGACGGCTTCGTACGCTGTCAAAATAGGACGAATAACCGACGGTACCTGCAGGAAATGTAAGGAACCCGGAGAAATGGAAACAATGGAACATCTACTGTGTCACTGCCCGGCTTTAAGCCGTACTTGATATAACTATCTTGGTGCTTACACTTTTCGTAGTCTTGAGATTGTATCGAGAGTAGAAATGTGTAGGTTGCTAAAATTTGTTAAATCTGTGTGGGAGTCATTCGATACAGGCACCACGAACTAGGCTGCCATACTAACAGGTTCTCATTTCATTTGCTGGTATTGCTAAGGATCAATGCCGGTCTATGCGAGGTCTTGGACCAACCAGATAAACCTAACCTAACCTAACCACTGTTCGGCTCTAAGCCGCATTGATAGAACTGTCTCAGTGCTCACAATTTTCGGAGTCTTGAATTTGTATCGGAAGTGGAACTCTATAGACTGCTAAGGTTTGTTAAGTCTGTATTGGAATTATTCGATACAGGCATTACGGACTAGGCTGCCATACTTACAGGTTTCTTGTCATCTGCTGGTGTCGCTAAAGATCAATCCTGGTCTATGGGAACCTAACCTAACCTAAGCTACAGTTATTACCTAAACATAGTTACGGTACTTGTTTCAGAGTGACTGAGCGGTCTCATTGGTGGAGGGAACAGTTAACATTATGTTTATACTATTTGATAAGTCTTACATCCAGACACTTCGAACTTGTTTAGTGACGTTTGCTACAATACTAGAAAGGGCTTATAATTAAATTGGCTGAAGAATATGTCACATCACGAAAATGGTGAATATGTAACCATTCACCATACACTGATCCCTACCTTTGGTAACATTCCCATTTTCTCAAAGCATGGGACGAGTACCAGGTAGACTCGACTTGCAACTGTGCATATTCGCCTTTTATATTTGTTATTGTAGACAGCTGGTAATGTCAGAAAATTTCTGCACGTTTTGCTTTGATTTGACACAAGAGGAATTAACAGCTGCTGAATAGAGATAACCTAATATGAATTCGCCTTGACGAGTACGTTTAGATAATTTTTGATCAAATTTTGTGTAGGGTGTATACTTATGTGTCCGAGATTAATTTTTTATAAACACTTAGGGCCTATTTCACCAACTTATTTAAATGTTCATTCATATTTTAAAAGTACTTTTTTCATATAAAAATTTATGAAAATCGACATTTAACTATTAATTAATATTTAAATTCAGTTCGTGAAATTGGCCCTTAAGGCCTTAATCATAAAAACTATTTTTGATTTATAAAAAGTATGATAAAGTTTATATATATGTACTTATATTATATGTATGTACATACATATGTATGTATCTGAGATTAACTTTTCATAAACACTTAAGGCCTCAATAAACCTTTTATATTTCCAAAGATATTGTTTACTTTTTTTTCACAAATAATGCCTTTAATATTTTTGCGAAGTTAACTTTAAATAAATAAATGACATCATAAATGAGTTGTTTCACAAACATGTGTTCACTAAAGAAAAAGAAGCAAAAAACGCATAAGTCATGATACAATAATACAGGTAGCCGCGAATCTACAACAAATGTACAACAAATAAAACAACAGTGATTTTTATTGCTGTTTTGTGATTGACAAGAGAGACATCCAAGAGAAAACAATATATGTACATGTATTTGTGTTTTCTCTTGGCTTTGCAAAGCATGTTTGTATTAGTACAGTTTTAATAGGCACTGTGCGCGTTTGTTGGTAAAACATAAACACCATTTGGCAGATCAAATCACGAAACAAGCAAAACAGCGGGCGCTTCGCGGTTACCTGTATAATTGTATCATGGCATAAGTATTGGAGAAACAAATTAAACTCACCATTCCGCTGTTATTTTGACTAATAAATATGGCGCGAAATGACAAATAAGCGAGGGCACCCACATTTATAATCCACAAAACGAATCCCTTTAGCGACACGATCAACATGGACATTGAGACCACCATGCCTGCCAATAATTGTGCGGCTTCAGGATTTATGGCGCCAGAATATACGCTATCTAAATTATAGTTGTAGGCCTTGCTATTGAAACGACCATAGTCTATGCCAAAAATAATGCCCAATACCAAGTCCATAATGCAAATGAAAAAAGTCACCAAAATCCATGTCCATAAAATACCAATAACTACGCGGGGTTGATCTTGCTTGAGATCTATTTGAATAAAAAAGAAATACATAATATATATAGAAAGGTCTTAACTCATTATTTTGTTTAAATCGAGTTTTTTTTGGCATACATATTTCGTTAGAATAACATCTAATGTATCGAAAACACGCAAAAATTCGATTTGAAAAAAAATTATGGGTTAGGGTCTTTCTATATTAAGGTAACGCTATGAATGCAGTATATAAATATAGATAAAAATATGTAACTTGTTTCTACTTGCACTTAAAAGAACTTACATGTCATTAGCAATAACGAAGCTAAAAGCCAACAAACGGCCACCGCCAAATACACACTGTCCCATATGATAATATCCTGTGGACTCAGGACTGTATTTACTTGGCGCAACATACTGTCGTTGTAAGCGGGAATTGCCTGATCACACGTTCCCATAAAGTACAACTGTAGAAAAACAACTGGGAATATATTCCCATAGTTAAAAGTGCTGTCGTTCACACTTATCACGCAGCTGTATGATAAAATGCCGGTTATTGTTAAAGCGATCCATATTAAAGATTGAACCTGAAATATCAAAAACACACATACTTTACATATAAAGCAGAACAATATAGACAATTTCATTCGAGATTCATTTTATTTACGATCGTAAATAATAGATTTTCGTAAAAAAAAAACGAAGTTCAAAAAATATGTCGCTCAAGCGTTATTTGGCGGTTCATCAAATTTACGGAAAAATGCTTACCACATCCTTTTACTAAGGCTTTCATTGTTCTCTATGCGAATATGTACATATCGTTAGCTAAATTGCAAAAAGGCGTAACTAACAAAAAAAAATTCAAATACCGCTGCTGTATCCGCAAGTATTGTTGGTGACCTTGAATTATCGAGTCGGTGCCATTCGCAGCAGTTGGACCTTTGTTACACTTTTTGCTCAAAATGGATGAGCTGGACAATGGCCCAATTGAGAGGCGAGCTTATTTCATGTTTGGGGGCCCATCAATTGGCCGCCTTTAGACTGTTTGTTGTGGGGCTATGTTAAGGCTCATGTCTGTAGGGACAAGCCCGTAACGGTTGACGCACTGGAAGACAATATTCCAGAGTATGCTAAAATTGTACCCAGCGTATGAACCATTTCAGGCGGTCAACATTTGCATGAAAAGATTTTTAAACATTGAATTATATGGATCGTTGTACCGACTCAAATAAAGTGCTAATTCACACGGTGAAATTTATGACGTCTATTTTTCTTAATTCTCTTTTGAAGTTGCTACCAAAAATTCCTTGCATTCATACGATGTTTTTTTGGACGTCTAATTTTACTTCTCTCCACTCATATAGCCAATAAGCTAGAAGAGTAACAATAAAAAATAACAATAAGATAGAAGAGTAACATTGAAACGTAACAACAATAACAACAAGAGCAATGTAAAGAGAAATATGAAAAAAACCATGGAAAACAGAAATCGAGTCATTTTTTCTACCCCTCTTTCTTCTCTACCCCGTTCGCTAACAAACAAAAAGTGACGTCGAAAAATAGACTTCATAAAAGTCTTCGTGTGAATTAGGTGAAAGATTTCACATATTTCTCTAAATTTTATGTGTTTCTTTTTTATAAATCAAATCCGAAAAATCATCCTATACATGTATTGACAAAATTTAACGCTTCTGCAATCAGAAATGTCGCAAACACATGCAGACTTAACTACGAGTGCAAGTTTGTTTCGTTTTTTACTTCTCCAGTAAACTTAAATTTTTGTTATTTACGCCTTTTTGTATTTGAGCTAACGATATGCACATCATACAATGAATAATTTTTTATAAAATATAAGCATTTATCGTATTCCAATTCATTAAAAATTCATGTTAAATAGCTGATGTCAAAAAACAATCTCTGCCCAAGTAGATAGACATCGGTAATGGTGAAGTGCGTAGCGGCGCAGAAAAATGCCGATATTTCCCCCAGCTAAAATTCTAGTTTAATTTTTCTTCTCTTCTTGAGAAAATCTCATTAATTTTAAATCTCATTAATTTATAATAATTCAACTTAAGCCTGATTAAAATGAATTCAAAGGTGTATTTTTGAAGATATAACAAATAAAGTAGGATATATTCCTTATTAAATCTTTGCCCTTAAAAATAAAAATTATATATTTTTTTAAATATTTTTTGTTGAATTTTTTAACCTATTCAAAAACATGTTATTTATGCATATGTACATATTTTTTTAAATAACTTTTTATTTATTGTTAAACATTTTTTTCCTCGTAATCATTTGTTATGCAAAATTTTTCCATTTATCTAAACTTTATTATTTTTCATAAAACTTATGCCCAAATTCTGTACGACGATTGTATCGTCTTGTCTAAGGACGAAAAAATCCGCAGTTGCGATTCTCTAAAACAATTATTATTTGCCTATGCTAGAAGGTTCGTGTGTTTGCATTTCCATGGCTTAATATAAAAAGGGCATATCTCAATTTTTTTCGAAATGGCGTTTTTAACGTTTCCTGGTAGTCAATGTATAATTACATCCTCCTTCAAGAACGAAGTAAATAACAATTAAAAATAAAAGATTTATTTAATTTAAAAAATTTTTTCTTGCATGTAAATGCTTTAGTTTTTACTCAGTTTTTTCCTTCTCTTGTAAAATATCGAAAATTCGAGTTACGCCTTTTTTATATTAAGCCATCGATTTATGATTTTGTTCCAAACATCATATCCAACACATATTTCTTCACATATTTTTCAAACTATTATATAATACTTTAGTTTAATTTTTATGTTTTAAAAACATGGTAATAATATTTTTATTTTTCATTATCAAAGACAACAACCATTTTTGAAGAAAATAATTCAGATAATTCAAACACATGAACTCCAAAGTATTTTCAAACAAAAACGTCCTAATTCTTCTTAATGAATTAGGGCATTAGTTTTAATGTGAACGTATTCAAGTGGGCGGCAGTGTATGTACTGTTTTAATGAATAATAAATGAATGCAAAATTGCTGACTTTAATAAATATGATTGTAAAGCAATTAATAAAAACATATCGGTGAAGTAAATAAACTAGACAAATGTAGGTTGCTGACTCTAAAGAAAACAGCTTAAATGTAAACTATGAAACAATGTCATAAAACTAATATTCTTAAATTACTAACAGTGGAGTGCATAAAGTTTATTCACTACAATATGTCCTTCTCTATAGCCCTAGTCTTCCAGCATTATTCTTATCTAGTGCAACTCTCCAGATATAGGATAACAATTTTTTTTTTGTATGAAGGGTGTCCTTATAATATTCTTCATTGATTGTTTTCCCCTTTGGAAGGTAGTCAATGTGAATTATAACGCATGCATCCAAAAAAAACTCTCGCCATGACTTTATTGGCTGACAAACCCACCTTTTTCTTCTTTGGCGCCGATTCACCCCGAGAAACCCACTGTTTTAAGTGCTGTTTGGTGTCCGGTGTGTTGTGGTGGATTCACGTTTTGTCCACGGTAGACTCAGCAAGCAATCAGTCCTGTATAGAAAGGATTCATCGCAACATGCCACTTATGATAATCGGTGCTCTCAGATCCATGCCGACAAAGTCTTTCTTTGTTTTGCTATACTGGCTTCCAGTGGACTTAATGGCTATTAAGTTAGAAATGCGTACTAAATGCAATAGGCTTGTGGAACCATAGAATAAGGGGGCATACTAGCATTCTGCATACAGTAAACAATATAATTGATCTAATAGACTACTGTACTATAAAACCCTATTTCAATAACAATTTTCGAATTTTATTGACAGCAAGGGTTTCCCCACTGCATGGAGCAGTACAAGGGGCAAATTACGGCACTCGTTGTCGAACGAAATTATGAAATATTTCAATATTTTTAAATTTCGAATTGTAACGAATGCCGTAGTTTGCCCCCAGGTGCTCACGGCGTATATATTCCCGAATTCGAAATTGAAATGTCATTTACACTCTCGGTGGAATGTAGCATACTAGAACCAGAGATATCTGTCATTAAAAGAGCAATGCACTGGCTAAAGTTTTATCGGATATCAAATAGAGTTATCCATATTATCCCTGTACTATGAACAAGTACCTTCCTGAGTTACTTTAAACTATCTAAACTCTTGCTGCTAAGACCATTGTCAAAACAGCTTCTATTGTTGCAGCAGGTAGAATAGTGTCTGGCTGACCGCGTAACTCCAATCACTAGAATTGATTTAACAATGGGAAGCCAACACTATTCTCCCAGAGTTTTTGGTAGCAACCACAGCCACCACGTAAGATTCTGCAAGTGTAATTGCTAGTTCTTGGTGTAGACAACGATACCGTATTGTCATTATTTAGGGATGGAACTCTTTTCTGTCACAAAGACACAACAAAATTGTTTGTCATCGAAAAAATTGATGGGAACGGCACTGCACACATATGAAAATGATACCACAAAATGACAACATTTGAAATGCCTAATGTAAACTCGGCATAAAAGTTAAAGCGTGAGTCAACGCAACTAAATGCATTGCTAAAAATTTTGTGTACATTTCGTTTCATTACACTGTACTTAAATCAATCAAATGTTTTAGATAAGATAGACAAAAAAACAAAAAACTAACACATGACATGACGATCACATTTAAATTAACAAAAAAATATACATACATACATATGTATGTATGTAAATAGTTTATGTTCTTATATACATATGTACATACATATATGTATGTATATTTAAATAATAATAATAATATATGCGTAATTAATAACTTACCAAACCTAAACCGCCCGCCCAAAAGCACACTGTGCGCAGGGAACTGAAATTTTTTACAAAACCCGCAGGATTATAAATGAAGTCTCTATTCATGTTAGTGCACTTAAATCGCTTTCCCAAAACTTTTGTATTAATAATTCGGGCATATGTAACCAATTCTTAAAATTTTAATTTTGATGTTGCACCTTTTTATTATATTTCGGGTTTTCCGTTCTTTAATTTTAATTCGTACTGATGGCAGTTAACATTAATAAAATATGATAATTTATTAAATCCATGTACATAATAACAATAAAAACAAACAACAACAACTTCAATTATATTCTAATGTGTTGCATTCGGTAGCCCGCTCATACGTTTATAAAAGTAAAAACTTATTTCTATTATTTTCTTGCCGTTTTGTACTCTCCCGTTACTCTATCGATTTCGTACTGTTTAATTAAAATTATTAGGTTTTCGATTAAAATCCAAAACAATATGAAAAAAAAACAAACAATAAAGAACTGCAAACCAATTTGCTCTAATTGATTTAACGCTTGTTACCAAAACCCACTGAAAAATTACTTTTATTTTACACAATGCTTATTGATTTTGAACAAAATAACTCGTAAGAGTATCACTTTGTCTGAAAATAAATTATAAAAAAAAGAATTGATAAATAATTTGTAGCAAAAGTATACATATTGATAATTTATGGAACCGTTCTTATCATTAAATAGTGAGCACATACATAATTCTGATAAACTCGTTCTCATTCTGTTTGAAATTCAATCAGACAATTTTTAAAGGTTGAAAGGAAGAAGTACACTAATAATAATCTAGAGAAAATTTAAACCAATTTCAGAGAAACCGGGAAATTATAAAATCACGAAAATGGATGGCAACCGAACTTCATATAGATGCCTTGTCAACGGGCAACGCAATCATTTTTTTTTTATTATATATGGCAACTCTCACCAGTTTCCTACAAGTTATCGAAAATACCGGGCATGTTCTGACACTCTTATATCGCATAACATTTGTAAGAATAAGGTCGTTTCTTTCGTTCATCCTTCCGGTTTTTTACTTTGAACAGTGAATCAACGAGGAACGAGTGTGCGTCTCTGTCGCTCATAAGAACATCAACAAAAAATTTTAGTTTTCTGACAAAATATCAATAAATCATTCCTTCTTTTCATAAAATATTTGTAAAAAAAATAATAATATCCCACAACAAGCAATACATTTTTGAAAATAATAAAAATAAGCGAACGAAACAAATGTAACAAACGGTCTTGACGTTTGTCAAAACAAATTAATTACTCCTCAAGACTTTTTGAAACTACGGAGCGATGAATGATAAGAAAAAATACTTTAAAATGATCGTACCGTTCAACTCTAGCTTAAAAATTTACTTATAATAAAGAAGATTAGTTCAGCGGAACTATTTTTCGATGAAGAGAAAGAAGGAGACATTTACTTATTAAATTTTATTTTTTTATCTTATTTAATTTTTTTAACATCTTTTGCATTAAAAACTATGCATGGACTAAAAATTTGTAGTTGCCAATATTAATACAATTTGGCAACTAAAATATAATAACATTTTGAGAACTCGCAACTTAACTAAAGTTCGGTTGCCATCCATAATCCAGTCATTAGAGTCAGCTTTTGAAATCATACTAAAACTCAGCCAAGTGTAAGGACAGCCTTAGCTTGTAAAATCATTAAATATCAATTATAAATTCTCTACTTTAAAATGCAATTTGTAATTTACACTAAACTTCATTCGTAACAAATAATGAAAATACAAATAGGTCTTGATTAAACAGTTACAAACTATGACTAAGTTGTAATATCTTATCTTATATTTGTTTATTTTTATTATTATTTGGTATTTGTAATATTATTGGTGTCTACAGTTCCCTGTTTTTGGTTAAATAATGCTTTTGCACAATGGGATAGACTACAAAATATGGTCACAATTTCGAGTGACGTATTTCGATTACAACGACGACGTAAAGAAGAAATGTTGTAATATTTTTTAGTCTAGTACAAAATCGTCGTAGTTGAAGTCGTAATACAACACTTGCAATAAGGCCCTATATAATAAAAATATTATTTAAAAAATAATATTGACGTTACTGAACAAACACTTAAAATGGCGGACGAAGCCGCATGAAAAAATCATTCACGATATCGAGAATATATTTTGTAGTTGCCATATGTTCGTTTGAGCAAAATTTACGAAAGCGATTTTATAAACAGGGGCAGGATTATGCAGCAATGATCTTTGAAGTGTTCATTAATTTCATAAAAATACCTGTTACCGCCGTCAACTAAGGGTTAAATTAACAAGTTAAATATCGCACCCTGTTCATCTTAAGTTCTTTTCGAATAATGTTCCTCTTGAATAACGGTCATTAGTAAATACTCACGTAGTCCAGTATTTTGTAATTCTTCTTTAATCCATATACTGAATACATATATACATATGTACATAAACATACATATATAACTACGTATACATATATGTATGGAATATATAGACAGACATTGTGCGTTATATTTTCTATGTAATACAAATTTACTTATGTACAAGCGTATGTACTACATATATTAAGCAGTGAACTTCGAGAAAACAAGTGTAGTTGAATTCTCAACCGTAAACGTTGCGGTCAAAAATATTAAATTTAAAGCATTTCGTTAGTATAATCAAATACATAATTATGTGCATAAGTTTTCCTCTATAAAATTAATTATAAAATAAATTGAATTTTGATTATAAAAACAAAAAAGTGCTCTTAAAAATATTTTTCTCAAATTTCACGTTGCCAAGCCAACAATACCCTCTTATTAATTAAATTTTAAATGAATTTAAAATGTATTTTATTTAAAATTTTTTATACAATTTTTTTAATAGATTTCAAATACATTTTATTCACCCTTTTTCTAGTTTTCATCGACATCACTTTAACACAATACCAAAAAATTGGGGTACCTGTTGTCGAAAACAATTAACTCCTGTTGGAAGGCTTATGCTATTTTCTACACCCTAGGGAACGAAAATAAATTGTCAGTATTATTCTCTAGAGCGAGTAAACAAGCCGCAATTTTTTGGTATTGTGTTAGAGTAACGTCAGTGTCGGCAACTGGAATAAGGCTGATTATTTTTATGAATATTACGTCAGTCGTAAAATATCTTTGGATTCGAGAACAACTCTCGCGTCGTTGTAATTATATCTTAAGTACAGTCAGGATTTTGTTGTTTGGCTTCTGACTGTTTTAAGTAGTCACTCCTCGTATGTTTAAGTGTAAATGTACTGAGTTAGGGTTCTTTGGTGGCGTCATTTTAATCACATGCACATGCATAATACGAATGATTTAACCTTAAAATAATTGACGCATATTTGGAAGTCTTAAAGGTTTTGAAAATGGAGTTGCACTTAGCGGATGTATGAGATGATATTAATTTATCGTGCAATGCATGGACGTTTATGCAGAGACCTTCATGCATTTTTTTGACCTAGTGACCATAAAATACTTTTGTGAATTATGGAGACGAACGAACTCCATAATAATGATATAATAATGATATAATATTACATACTGTCCACACCTGATGAATTTATATCATGATGAATGTCAAATTGATATCATGATGAAAATTCATCACGTATAGACTCAATTTATTAATATTATGGTAGCGTTATGATATAATCATCAGAGCTCACGGCCTGATGAATTCATCTTTATATCAAATGTCATTTTATGTTTTATTGTGCATTTAACGTTTATTTATTAAATAATTTTCGTTTAAAAAATGCGGGACAACAATTATTTGTGACCAAAAAATTAAACGACACGCAAATTATTTATTTTTGGCAAGTATTTTTCAAATATTTGTTTTGATTCATCATAATATAAAATCATCAACGTCTACCCCTTTGTGTTGATATTAATGAATAAATTCAGTAAAGTGCGACAAACTCGCGCACGAAAGGTTCCGTACGAACATTAGATATGTAATTTAATGTAAACTTCATCCTATATAATATATTGTTTTTGCATTTTTTTTTCGTTTTTGGGATCTTTTCGCTTTTTTTGTTCTGGCGGTTTTTGTGGTTTTTCGGTTTTGGCGATTTTTTTTAGATTTTTGGCGTTTTTTCATTTTGGCGATTTTTTTTATTTTTGGCGATTTTTTTCATTTTTGCAATTTTTTTTATTTAAAAATTTTTTTAGTTTTTGGCGACATTTTCGCGTTTTGGCGATTTTTTTCGATTTTTGGCGTTTTTTTTCATTTTGGCGGTTTTTCATTTTGGCGATTTTTTCGAATTTGGCGATTTATTTTAGTGTTAGAAATTTTATTTTTAATTTTGGCGATTTTTTTCGTTTTGGCGATTTTTTTTAATATTTGGCGATTTTTTTTTTGGTTTGGCGATTTTATAATTTTCGGTTTTTTTAGTTTTACCGTTTTTGAACATTTCAAGTTTTTGGCGATTTTTTTAAGTTTTGGCTCCTTTTTTAGTTTTGACACTTTATATTCTTGTTTTGGCGATTTTTAGCAGTTTTTTCATTTTGGCGATTTTTTATTTTTGGCGATTTTTTTTCATTTTTGCGATTTATTTTTATTTAATTTTTTTTTTTTTTAGTTTTGGCGACATTTTCGCGTTTTGGCGATTTTTTTCGATTTTTGGGGTTTTTTTTTTTTTTTTTGATTTTGGCGTTTGTTTTCATTTTGGCAATTTTTTCGAATTTGGCGATTTATCTTACTGTTACAATTTTTTTTTTAATTTTGGCGATTTTTTTTTTTAATTTTTGGCGATTTTTTTTTTTGGTTCGGCGATTTTGTAATTTTCGGTTTTTTTAGTTTTACCGTTTTTGAAAATTTCAAGTGTTTGCCTCTTACGGTTTCCAAGATATAGCAAATTGTCAAAATTACATAGTCAAAATTGCATTAACTGATGGACCACCCTTTAATTTGAATTTTTTTTTTAATTTTAGTGTTAGTTGTTGTAGTCTGTATAAAAATACACTAATTTTACAAATTTCAAGTTTCAATATACAATCGTATGTATATTACATGGGATTTTAACATTTTTCGTTGCTCGTTTTGGAACACCCTTTAATTTTTAATTCTCATGTATTTGTTGTAGCGCCAAGGTCCTACATACTGTGTCCAAATTTCAGGTCCGTAGCTCTTACGGTTCCTGAGAAAATGCCGTGTGACGGACAGACGGACAGCGTAGCGAAAACAATAGGGTTCCTTTTCACCTGGTGTACGGAACCCTAAAAAAGGAAGTTGCTCTGCTGGCGTCATATTACGAGGTATGATATAAAATCATCAGGTGTGACTAGTATATTAGGTGTGGACACTAATAAAATTGTATTCTGTGATAAAATGTCTAGTCTCGCAACCCTGCATTTCGTGCTATCATTCCTTAGTGATTTCTTATTTTTCAAGTGTACTTCATGACAGGGATGGCAAAGTTGGTACAATTTTACCTCTTTGGTACTATTCTAACTCGGAAAGTACAATAGTACACCAATCACTAATTTAATACATTTAGGGAATCTACCCAGTTTCACTCCCCATTTCTTTTTCAACGATTTCATATGTCAATTTTCTCTTTTGAACCATGAAACTCATATTCATGTGAAAGCAGAACGCAGCGAGAAAATCAAAAAATGTCAAGTCGTCCTCTTCCAAATAATTTTTCTTTTAGGATGCTAGACCAAATGTATATATAAAATTTTTGTTTTATTATGAGTTAACATCCAACTTACAAGCAGATTTCTGAAAACCATTCGATAGCCAGAACAAAGTCGATTGTTTTAATAAAAACAAATAAAAATATGTAATTTCAACTAAAATAAATCAATTAGATAAAAAGTACAATTTTTGGAAGTTGTTGGTACATTTTGAAAATTCTCAATGTCATCCCTGCTTCATGAAGAGGCATTAAAAAAAGTTTACATAAAAAACCAAATTCTGTTGTGTATTTTGTTTTCACGTGTTCTTTCATTCTTAAAGATTTTAATAAATATTTATTATACATTTTAATTGCGAACAGTAAGTGTTTCAAATACAGAAATATTTATAAATAAATCAATGCATAAAAAAAGTTCAAAATGTCTGGACAACATGGCCGTATTGAGTAAAAAACTTTGTTGGTTATTGAGACATGGAGCTGTTAAGGAGGGTTTGCACATACAAGACAACGGTTTCATAATAGTAGAAGACATCTTGGAGCATCCGAATTATAAAAATTGCTACAGTTTGGAAATATTAAAGACTTTGGTTGAAAATGATCAAAAGCAACGTTTCGCCTTAAGAAACAATAAAGTAATGGGAACCTACGAAATCCGCGCAAATCAAGGTCACACATTGAAAGAAGTAAATGATGAAAAATGCCTTAGAAGGATTTTAACTGCCGATGAAGTACCTTTGGCTGTGCACGGCACTTATCTTAAACATTGGCCTGCAATAAAACGTGAAGGTTTAAAAAGAATGTCAAGAAATCATGTGCATTTTGCAACATCGGATGCTGCAGAGGAAAATATTAGTGGTTTTCGTAGTGATAGCGAAGTTTTGATATATCTAAATATTGTAAAGGTCTTACAGTCAGCAGATATAAAACTGTATCGTTCAGAAAACAATGTAATATTGTGCACAGGCATGCGCGATGGTTCAATACCAACAAAATATTTTGACAAAGTTGTAGAACGACGCACCGGGAAATTAATAGATTTCTAAAAATGCACCAATAAAAAAGTCTAGTCATTTTGTTTTAACCAGCTAGATTTACCACTTGTTTTCTTTCATCCCCATTTAGATAACGCCAATATGGCCAGTAACATGGACGTCGCTGCAGTAGAGCAAAAATGCACAGTTTGTGGAGCAAAATTTCCAAATATACAAGAATGTCTCAAACATGAACTTATAAAACACAGTTTGAAAAAGAACTCTAAGTCCCAAAATAGTATACAAAAAAGACTAAATGCTACAAGTAAATTTTTAAATGGCGATGACAAAGCTATGGAGCGTGAACGTTTAAGACAACAATTGAAAAAGTGTAAAAGTGGTTGGGAACTGCACACAATTTTTAATATGTTAACTATGAAAACTGATAATTTAGACTTGATATACACCCGCATTCAGACATCTTTGGAAAAGGAGTTAAGATCGGCTGGTATAGTGAGAATATATCCGTTTGGTTCAATAGCAAGTGGTTTGGCATTAAGAGGTAAGAGCGACCAAAAGGAATGGCACGAGTAATTAAATTATTTTAACTAACGCCTGAAAGTAAACTTTAAAATTTAGGGAAAAATTCATGAGCAGGTTGTCAGATTCTTATGCTTTTTTCTGCTTTGAAATTATTTTGAAAAATTACTGGAATTTACTTGGTTTTCGTTGCATTATTTTTTTTAATTATTTAAAAAAAAATCCTTATATTCCTATTACTTTAACCCCCCATATTCATTTAACTTGAAATGAGTATGAAATGTATTTAAATTTTCGTAAAACAGATTTTAAATACATATTATTTTTATTCCCTATATTCATAAAATTTAAAATGAATTTGAAATGTATTCTTTTTCGCTTGCAAAATTATTATTTTCTATTTGAATTTTAATATATAATATTTTTTCTTGGCTTAGGTTAATTTGTAATCGTGAACTAATTATGTATAATTGTGATTTTAGCAAATAATTACAATTATTATTTTTTTTAATGTTTTGCCATCTCTAATCACTCATATGTAATTAAAGCATATTTTGTGTTTTTTTTTTCAATCTCCATTTTTTTATTTTCTGCTTCTAAGATTGCGATATCGATATATTTTTGGATGTTTCCAATATACATACATCCCCCGGAAATAAACGTTCCAATCAAAACACAAACGATGATTCTCATCAGCGTAAAGCATACAATCGCATCAGCAATATCTTACATCGTAGTGGACAGTTTACCGACGTATATCCAATACGCAGAGCCAGAGTTCCCATAATAAAGTGCAAACATCAAGATACTGGCTTTAGTATAGATATAAATGTCTCATATCCAAGTAGTCGGGAAAATACTCAATTCATAAATGACTTGGTTAGAAGTAATGAGAAAATTCACGAATTGATGCTGTTTCTCAAATTGTGGGCTAAAAATATGCAAATTATTAGTCGAGAAAATATGACCAGTTATTGTTTAGTAACCATGATTATATTTTTCTTACAACAACCGCGGAAATCATCAATACAATCGAATGATGCTGATGATGACAGTCGTATATTAAAATCAATTAAAGAATTGCAAGAGAATTGCTATTTTCGCATAGTACAAGGAGTAAATTATGCGTACGATTTTCTAAGTGAAGAAAACATACCTAAAATATCTGACGACGTGACAACTTGGGATTTAATTAAAGGATTTTTCGATTTTTATCAAGATTTTGATTTTGAGCATCAAATCATTTCGCCCTTTTATGGCCAGTTAGTGCCAAAAACCAATTTAACACCAGAATTATGCGATGCATACTTCAAACAATTAAAAACTATAACACAATATTTGAAAGGTGAACCAGCCAATAACTTACAAATCGATCGTTGTATGTGTATTCAAGACGCTTTTTGTCTAAATCAAAATATCGCCAAAAATATAACACCTCATAACAAACAGTACATACTATTGTGTCTAAAAAATGCTAAAAAAATATGTGACAATCCGCAAAATCTTAAATTGTCTCAATTATATGAACAACTTTTATTCGAGACCATCAAGAATCCGAATGAAACAAAGGCTAAAGGAAAATCCGAAGTAATAGCAAATTTGAAAAACCCTAAACTGCCCTCTGACGAAAGTAAAAAATCAAATATTTACGAATTAAAACTATTTAGCTCGGTAACACCTTCCAAGTTTGACTTGCGTGCAGTTGCTGCACGTTACCCAGAAATAAAGTCCAGTGAAGGAATCTTACGTTGTTGGTGTCAACATTATGTTGAAAATATCGCAACCATTATTACCAAATTATATCGCATGGATATGCAAAAACAATCACCGACTCAGCAAAAGCAACAGAAGCTAGACAATGAACAAACAGGCCAGGAACTAAATCAATCATGGCTGCTCTCTTGCACCATTGATCTTTGGAGCAATCGTTGCTTTCAGAAAAACCTGACAACCACTTTTATGTCTTATCAATTGCAACAAACTGAACGTTTGCACAATTTAAGAAGGCAAGATCCCAAATTCTCCGTTAATTTAAATTGTATTTTGAAAATAAACATTTTGCCAAATTATATGGGTATTGAAATACAACTTGAATCTGATGAAGTTTCTGCAGCTTTAAATCTCGGTAAAAAGAGTCCAGTGACAAAGTTTTTCAATGTTCTTAAAAACAGTTTACAAAATTACTCATTCAATGAACTTTTGAATGCTGATGACAAGACCCACGAGGCAGCTGCTAAAACCACTGATACACCTGATGCAGCTGATACAGCTGTGGCAATGACAGCAAATGCTGATAATTAAGAAACGGTGTGTTCTACAAAGTTAAGTTTTTCAAAATCATTTTAAAATTTTACATATTAATTTAATTCAAACGGTGAATACATATAAATGAACAATACGGAAATAAAATGACTTCATATGTGACTTTATTTAATTATATATTTATTATTAGGACTATAGTCAAAAGTTTGTCATTGTGTTTTTGTGTGTGTTCTGATGTTGTATACCACTACATTAAACTTCATGCTAATTTTATGTGAATTTTTTGTTCCAATCAATTATTGTTCTCAATAAAACTAAAAAAAAAGAGTTGACTCACAGTGGTGCCAAAGACACAAATATAATCATAACCAATGAGCTAATGGTTGTCGAAGTTGTCCACCTCGGTGTATGTAATATTTGTTTAGGTTAGGTTAGGAAGGGTGGTGCTACTAACACACCTCCACTAGGAGACCCGGTTGGGTTCATTATGGTTCCATTCTGTTTTCAGCCTATTAATAAAAATTTAACCCCAAATTGTAGCAGAATAACGTCAATTATCTGTCATTAAGCCACCGAATTCTCACGATGCAGCCCCCGATGTCCTCTAGTTTACACTTTGCGATATCACTAATGCTCTCAGCTATTTAAGCCTATGGCCTTGCAGCTTCGGGTAATGGCAGATAATATGCTCAATGGTTTCTAGTTTCTTTTTATGCTCGCATATCGAACACAGAAATCTGGAGTGACAGTTTCCCAAATGCTAGTCGTTGCTCTGAGCGGGTAGGGATCAGTCAACGCAACTTGCATCGCCTTCCTATTCATATCCAGTAGCAATTTGAAACTTCCTGTTTCAAATTTTTCTTTAAATCTGTTAACAAATGTGAACTGAATTTCAATAGTATGACTTAATCTAAGATAAGGGATTTCCAAAGGACAAGGAGTCCAATATTTGTTTAACTTAGGTGATACTAAGAATATGTATGTGAAATAGCTGGCGGAATGCTGGTGTGTCCGAGGGATTGCCAGTTATTGCGGATCTATATAGATGTCGATGAGCTCAATGAACACTTCATCCGCAGTCCTTTAGATGGAAATTATTCTCACAATTTGTTGATCTGTCCGATTACTTTTCCTTTGCTAATTTCATGGAAACAGTTTTGTTTAATGCCTTGTTTAAGATCTGCTTCGATAGGATTTGATGGTATTTCTGGCAGATTGTTTTGCTTATATTAATAAAAATCATCTATACTTTGTCAACAATATCTTAACAACCTCTTTTAAATTTCCTGATGGAATACAATGCAAAACTTTATTGGGCGTGGCTCCACCCATATATTTAAATGCAACATCGTGTCAATTTTAGAGCTCACGGTGTGTGCCAAGTTTCGTAAGAATCGATTAAGTAGAAATACGTCGACTATAATATTAAATTTTAATAGGCGTGGCTCCGCCCATTTTGTGTATTTCGAGATTGTGTCATTATTAATTGTGTATTTCCGCCCGATTTTTTAGTTACAAATGACAATTTCACTCATGTTATCCGGTTAAAACACGTGTACGTTGATGAACTGTTTCTGTTCTGTGTCTGCTCGTATTGGCTGAAGCAATTAAGGGTCTGTCCCACGATGTCAACAAGTGTGCGACAAGTCGAACGTTGTCAATATCGTGGGATTGGCTCTAAATTTTTTTTCCTTAATTAATTTATTCCTGAAAATGTTTTGAATTCGTATATTTATTTATCTTATTGCAAAATTACAAAGTCTTTGTGCTATAAATTAGATTAGATTAGATCTTATTAATATGTATAACAAAAATTCTCCTTGTACGATTACAAGTGTGCTTATTTATTAAACTAGATTTTTTTGCTTCTATAACGATATAAATGTGTTTTAAAGTTTCAAAAAATTCCAATTTGAATTTGTATAACATTGAATTCTCGGATATATGGAATTTTTCTGCTCGTTTGTATGTGATGGAAATCGATAGATATCAAAACAATCGCTTTTAAAAGGTGTAAGAAATTAAGAACGATTTTGAGAATTACATATGAGTGAACATCAATGTTATTAAACTTGTAAAAAAAAGCATAGCATAAGATAAAATACCATCGGAGGAGGACTTGGGGAATTTGAAATTTAATGGTACACAATTTAGCAACAACCAAATCGTTGAACTTTATTTCTCAAATCAAAGTTCAATAATTTTGAGTGTTGTGTTGGGCCCTCAAAGTCAATAATAAACCATCTTCTTAAAAATTTTCAACAACAAGGGGCAGTAAGGAACCTTCTTGGTACAGGAGACTACACCGTTTCCATCACTGGTGTTAGACATCGTACAATATTGAAAGAAAATTTAAGGCCAGCCGTGGTAAAACCATCCGCAAGTATTCAGGGATATCATGAATGAAATTCCGCGTGAAATTTTTCCCGGAGAACAATTCCAACTAATAGCAAGTAATAGGGAAAACAAAAATTGTAATTGGAAAAGGGAGAAATTTCACGTGGAATTTTATTCATGATAGCCCTAATTGTTTCAAAAGGATGGAACCACAGCGCACACTGCCAGTTACACAATGGCTCTTCTACGCGACTTCTTTGGTGAACGATTTTTTTTGCGTACAATTGATTTTAATGGGACTTAAACGGTTTTTTTTTTTGGTTATTTGAAAGGAAAAGTCTATATTAATAAACCTAGAACAATTTAGCAAATGGCGTTGACTGTATTAGTTAGCACGTTGACTACAAAACTGAAGGTCCTTGGTTCGAGCCCGGTCTCCGACAGTCATTAAATAATTCTGATGTGCACTAGTGTCCATTTGTATCAGTTGTTGTAGGAAAGTTCAAGTGATGAAGGCATAGACACTGGTCATTGAACTACCCCGGCTTCAGCGGGTATTAATCCTAATGTAACCTCAGAGTACCCTTTTTCGTCTGTATTGTGTAGTAGAATCATCGGCGAAGTAAAATAACCAATCAAATAAAATGGCTGCTAAACACAGCTTCGAAAGAATTTAATACGCCTCATTGACACCAGAGGCGCTGTAACACTGGCTTATTAAGAAAAAAAAAACGTGCAAAAAAGCAGATTTGTATATAAAATAATGAAGCTTTCCTTAATCTCGTCCTTCACCACCTCTCTTCTCTATCGCTTTCCTTTTCCGAAAAAAGTTAACATCTAATAATAGTGTAATACTTGAATGATACTCCTCTTAAAAAAAAAACGCGACGAAATCCACAATATAACACCTGAAATTTTATGTAAGTAAGATTATGGAAAATGTTTTCAAAATAGCACGGATATGTGAAGCAGAAAATGGTCACCACTTGTGAGATGTAATCTTTCATATTTAAATTAAAATTATTCTTTATTAAAAAAGTCTTATAATTAAGTATTAAATAAAAAGTTATAATGAACTCCATGGTCATATTGGGCCACCCCGTAAAAAATATTAAAGCAAAATAATGAGCCCATCACAAATATTTTCGTCTTTAAATCCAGTAATTTTTATTAATGCGCTTACATTCCAGCAAAATCTAGGTTTCAGGCAAAATCTAGTGGATTTCCCATCTAAATCCAAATCCACTTCGTCACTAGACTCTGTCGAAATCTAATTAAAACCTAGTAGAACTTAGTGAATTATGGTTTTTTTCAAATTCGTACTAAAAAATTAAGCCTCTGTACTAGACTTGGGTCGAACTCTTTCAGTAGCTCCCTTTTAACACAAACCTATGATCATTTGATCATTGGTTTGTGTCAAGAGTCCTATCCAAGTCTACTCCTTACTTAAAGAGGTGTGTGAATTGGCTACATTGCAGTTGTTTGGTTGTAGTTTTAGCAAATTTTCAGTTAATGGCTTTTGTTTTGGATACAAAATCTTGATAAATGTCAGTAAAAAAAACTTGGTGTAAACGGTATAGATTTTCATAAAGATTTTAATTGAAATCTGCTAGATTTTGTGTAGACGTAAATGCCCTACAAAATCGAATTCCATCACATAACCGAATGCCTGTGCAAAACTTTTAGTAATTACAATTTTTAACATAATTTACGATTTCATTACAGTTGCAACTTATCAGTCGATGTGGAGTAGGCAAATGCCTCGTTATAATATTTTAAATAGATGCATGTACAAGGCATTTACATATAAGGTACACTCGTCTCAACTCGCTTTGAAAAATTCACACTTGGGATGTCAACAAGATGTACTGAAAAATGTGCGTCAACATATGTGAGAGATATTCAAATTACAAGCGGTGACAGTAATCATCTGTCGCCGCAGTCGAGACCTGTAAGTCGATTCATGGTTAAATTATAGACCAAACTGAACATGTTTAACAGCAACATGTTACACGAAAACAGCTGAGCTGCCACAAACGGTGTTGCCAAAAAGAAAGTTGCTAATGATCAACTAAAACAAGTCAGCAAACTTCAGGAAAAATCGCTGTCAAATTAACAAAGCCCATAACAATATCTACGGCAGTAACTTCAAATGCTCTCTAATTTTTGTTTTATTTTCTTCTGTGCTTATATTTCTTTGTAGTTTTGTTCACGAAATGTATGAAATTTATTGAAAGTATGGTAACATTTTTGAGAGAATAAGTATTTAGTTATATGTGAGAGAATAGGAAAAACGCTGTCAAAATAAAATAGATTCTATATCTCGACTGCTTTCTGCAACTGGTTTTTTGTGTCAATTTGTATGGAAAATGTGTTTATGCCGCAATTCTGTTTGATCATTAATATGTACATATGTATGTATGTATGCGTGTATGATTTATATAAACTATAACAGCAGCTTCCCTGGCATAAATTAACAATAATACTTATGAATATTCTTCGGTTTATCTAATGTCAGTAAAAAAATATATATATTTCTGCTACTTATTATTTCACAAACTGTTTAATGTTTTTTTTTCTTCTCTTTGGCTAATTTTAAAACTACCTTATGAACTACGGATGTCTTGTGCTAGAAAATTTTCTTACGACACGAGCAATATTTTTTTGCACCGCCATCGGAAACACATTCCGAATCTGAACTGTACGTATTCAGGCGACTTATTTCGCCCGTAACCTTAAAATAATTCTGCTCAGGATCGTAAATGGCAGTGGCCTCAAAGAGTCCCTTATTGGGCTTCGTGTAAAATGTTACCCGGTAAATATTTATGCGACTGATGGTATTGTTGTCATCATCATTTGCTTGCAGTTGTGTGGTGCGATAAGCACTCTCTATGCTGTCGTACATTAAGGGAACGCACAGTTTAGCTAATGAACGGTTGTGAAACGTTGCCACATAATCGTTGATGTAATCGACAAGCAGATGCGTTAGATTGAGCACAGTTTTTGAATTTTTGTAAATACTTTCGTAGAGTAGACAAGTGCACCAGTGTGGTTCAATGGCGGCATCGTGGCAGGAGCGGTTTTGCGGTACTGGCTCTAATAACGATTGACATCTTTGGCAGGCATCTGCTTTTGCCAAAACACTCTTATTTTTCACTCTACCTGTCAATCGGAGAATATGTTTTAGTGTCATGTGCGTGTCGTAGGGGTTTGTCAAGCGATTCTTATTAATATTTAAGGCATTTACAAAACTGGGATAGTTTTGTTTAAGATTTGGCGGTAACCATAAGTAGATAAAAGGCAGCCTTTCTTCCAAGTGACCAGAATATGTTTTACGTATGGGTCCGTAGCGCATGCCGTGATCACTAAAAAATATCACTACTGTATTATCCAAGGTGTCCATTTGCTTAAACCTTTTCAAATATTCCATTACGTGCTCATCCATGGCCGAACAGTCGCTGATATCATTATGACTAAATGTATTGGCCCAGAAAAGGCCAAAAAATGTATCGTTTCTGTATCTCTTGGCCATTTCGACAGCATAATCGAACACAAAATCGGCTGAGTGCTTATAGCCTAGACAATCAATTAAATTCGATTTCATTTTAGTCTCCAAATGTTTTTCGGCTCCCAGTAAAAATGGCCTGAGATAGTAGTCCACTGGCGGTTGAGTAAACCCCAATTTTAAATAATTGAAAGTATTTATGCTCGCTTCATCTTCGGCATAGGCCGTTACATAGCCATGCTCACGAAATGCCTTCCATATAAAATCGCAATTATCCAGAGCATGCAGTATGTAAGGGGAACATTTTTTCATTACAGTTGTTCGATTCATGCCGGTAAGGACGGCCATTAAATTGGGGAATGTATTATCATCTATCTGAAAAAATGTTATACAATGAAAGTGTTGAATATTAAAGAGATGTTGTAAAAAAATGGTAAATTTTGTGAAACGGTAACGCTTTAAGACCTGACTACGTTTTATATTCAGTAAGTCTAATGTGGGTTAATTGCAAACTAAATGCTCTGTGCCACGATGTCGACAATAAACTTTCGATCGACAACTTATATTTTCAATATAACAACAATAAAATAAGAGAATTTGTTTTTAGAGCTATGCTCTGATGTGATTTTCGTAACAAAAATAATCGATACTTTTACAGTTATATATATATATATATATATATATATATATATATATATATATATACATATATATATTTTTTTCTTTTGATTTCTTTGTACTTAAAAGCAGAGTACGAAAAAAAACGAAACAAAATGTTTGATATTGTTTTGTTTCGTTCTTTAAAGTGAGTGAAACAAAAACAAAACAAAAACAATGAGAACTATTGCTCAATATGTTTTTGTATTGTTTTTGCACATGAGCATAAACAGTACGTCAATTTAATTGTACGCAGCTGGAAAAGGAAACAATGGGAACTAAATGGACTCTAACTGGGTGTCCTAAGACAACTCTATTCTGTTTGTTTTCAATAGAAGTAATCGATCGAACATTTTCTGTCGACATCGTGGGACAAGGCCATAAATGCTATTTTTTTTTTGTCCACCGTTTTTCAGCTCTCATGTTTACGTCGTGTCTAGGTCTTTTAAATGTCTGGTCCCTCTAAAAATCGTGGCCATGTCTTTTTTTTTTGTCTTACTCGTGTATTATCTCGTTTGAGCCTTCTTATGTCTGGTAATGTCTTGTATTTTTTTATGATTAATGCACGTTTATTTCAGTTTTCTTTTCATATGGAAGATATATACAGACGGTTCGATATCATATTCTTATAAATAATACCAAAGTTAAAAACAATTTTGATTGAATGATTTTTTTTATTACCTTATTGAAACCGCTCATTTCAAACCACTCATTGTCGTACAAATACTTTGCCGTTTTCGGCATAGCTCTCACTAAATTCACTCTGGATATACTATCAATGCCCAGCATTAAGACACTTGGAGGCCTTTCTTTTCTACCACCTTCAACATCAAATTTCTTCCAAGTTTCTAAACGTTGGCGAATCTCTTTTCGCTCGGGCATCAAGGCATAACCGTTGATATATACTTGGCGATTATTGGCACGACAACGAACCAGAATATTGTCAATTGTAGGAGCCAAAGAAGTTTTCTCAATAAAACTCATGCATTCGGATAGGCTAAGAAATAAATGAGAGTAAACAAGAAAGAAAGTGCAAATTTGGTAGAAGCATATAAAATATTATTAAAAGGCTTATGACGTGATCTCTTCTGAAAAAAATGCAACATATTTTATCTAGTTAAAAAGGCCTGTGCTGCAAATCACCATATGTCAAATCACGGCGATTTAAAAAAAATAATAAAATTTTTTGTAAATTGCACGATTTATAGCGTGAAAAAACATACATACAATTCAATAAAAATCTGCTGATAAGTCAGCTGTTAATAGTTTGATTTTGAAATACCACGTGTGCCAAGATAGCGTCCACGAATTAGCGTCAATTTTGGGAATTTAAAAACCGGGAAAAAATTTCCCCATTTGTAGGTATTTTTTTTTTAAATATACGAACAACAACAAAACAGAATAGTTTGTTGCATAAGTGTGAAGAGTAAAATTTTTTATATCAATTATAAAGTATCTAGCTTGCAAATGTAGACGTTTTTTTTTCAGTTAAAGCGATTTTAATAAATTTAGCAAAGTGTGTTTTTTTTTTGCTTTAATACAATTCTGCGTGAATCAGGATTGAAAGCATAAAACATATTCGCCATATTTGGCATTTTTTTATTACAGGGATGTTAAAACCTAAGCCTTATTGGATTTGCCTGATTTTCTCGAAAAGGGCTCGACAGTGTCTGTCCACTTTAAGAATGTGTGATCCTTTGGCATGACAGTTGAGCAGTGCAGCTGAAAAAATAAATCCACGATTTTTATTTTGTTTTGACCCTTTGCATTTTCAAAATCAATGCTATCTTGCTGATATACGAGGGCGGATCAATAAGTCCGTGACTTTTCGAGCTTCCCTCGTAGTTGTATGAAATGCAACACTGGTACCGCCAAGTACCACCTGTTAATAGACTACTGTCAAATTTTGAGCAAGTGTCGTCATTTACTTTGCGTTTAACAGCTGTTCAAAACATACAACCTCATGTATTTTTCTAAAAATGAAAAAAAGTGAATATCGTGTGCTCATTAAACAATAATTTTTTGCGAAAAGAAACCGCCCATCAAACCAAGGAAAAGCTTGGAACTCTGCACCATCGATTTCAATGATAAAAAAGGTGATTTACTGACTTTCGTTGTGGTCGCACAAGTACAAATGACGCTGAACGTTCTGGATGGCCAATTGAGGTGAGTACACCCTAAAATGCCGAAAAAATCCACGATACGGTATTGGCCGATCGAAAAGTAAAAATGTGTGAGATTGTTGATGCCACAGACATTTCATATGGTAGTGTGGTTTGGATTTTAAATGATCAGCTGGGTTTAAGAAAGTTGTCTGCAAGATGGGTGCAGCGTTTGCTCTCAATTGACCATAAACGTAAAGGTGTGATAACTTCAAAGGATTGTTTGGAGTTGTTTAACCGCAATACGAATGAGTTTTTGCGGCATTTTGTAACTGTGGATGAAACATAGATCCATTACTGTACTCCGAACACCAAGCAGCAGTTTAAACCTGCTCAGAAGAAGGCCAAGGTGAGTTTGTCGACCAATAAGGTGATGGCAACAGTTTTTTTTTTTTGGGATGCACGCGGTATAATCCACATTGATTACCTTCAAAAGGAAAAAAACAACAAACGGCCAACTTATTAGACCGATTTAATGAGGATTTAAAAAGAAAACGACCCTTTTTGCCAAGAAAAAAGTTCTTTTTCATCAAGATAATGCACGAGTGCACACGTGTGCAGTATCAATGGCAAAACTCTATGAATTGGGCTACGAATTGGTACCCCATCCTCAATATTCTTCGGATGTAAAAACCCTAGTGACTGCTTCCTATTTCCAAACCTAAAGAAATGGCTCACTGGAAAGAGATTTAGCTCCAACGATGAAATTATTGACCAAACAAAAGCCTATTTTTGGGAGGTATACAAAAACTGGAGAAACGTTGGATTAAGTGTAGTTGAGTTAAAAG
The DNA here is from genome assembly GCA_949987645.1 of Tachina grossa. Classification (NCBI taxonomy): domain Eukaryota; kingdom Metazoa; phylum Arthropoda; class Insecta; order Diptera; family Tachinidae; genus Tachina; species Tachina grossa. The sequence continues at coordinate 29,513,302 of OX465276.1, read as the reverse complement.
GAGATTATGTAGAAAAATAAATTTTTGTTTTGTAAAAAAAAAAACTGTGTTTCATTAAAAAAGTCACAGAATTATTGATACGTCCTCGTATTATAAAAAATACCCGCAAAGTTGAACCATTTTTTCTCGGTTTTCTAATTCCTAAAATCGACGCTATTTCGTCAACGCTATCTTGGCGCACTTTGAAATCATGGTGATTTTCAGAACTGGCCCACAAATAATATATTTGGCCTCATAGTTCCAGATAATTTTTTTTTTTAATTTTAATAATTTTTCACTTGATGAATATGAAATTTATTGGATTTTCTTTGCAGGAGCAAAATATGTTGCTTTTATTTTTAAAATAGAAAACGTCATTAATATAATATGTATGCATATGCAAAATCTCAAAATAAAACCTTACCTTACCTAACATCTTTATCGGCCTTCTCCGCAGTACCATTGCGCACTATCGACTGATAGCAACAGTCCAACTTGCCCGTCTTACTGTACGACAGAATCACCTCCTGGTCAACAGCAAGTGTATAGCGTTGTGTTGTTGCATTGAATTCAACTCTGGTTAAAGGCGAGACCAGCTTGCAGGGTTTATACTTTGCACGGCGAAAGTTTTTCATAACTTCTGGCAGGTATGGATACAGGTTGGGCATTTTACAAAATTCACTCCATACTAAATAACCTGTGGGAGGTGTCGGTGGCCGCGGCCGTGTATTATTAAACAATTCGAAAGACGCAGAATAGGAAGAGTTAAAATAAAATTCAGTAGTTAAAGGTATAGAGGAAGTGTTAACTTTCGGAAATTCTTTTTTAACACGATTAGCTTTTAACAATTTCTTATGGTTTTTAACATTACTTGCATCTTTTGCAACATTTTGTGTTCTTGCGCTGTTTAATTTTGATGCTAAAGCTGTTGTGGCAGGTTGCTTTTTAAGGTGCATTGAAAATCTTGGCTTTTCTACTTTAAGAAGTGATGTTAAACTCTGGCGAACTTTATTTTGTGTGTGTGTGTGTGTTACATTTAAGAAATTTTGAATATAATAAACAGGAAGTGCACGCGCATACATACAAACACGCATTCAATAAAATAAAATTTATTGCAGGAAAGGCGAAAACAAACGAAGGAAATATACAAAAAGATATGAAAGAAAAATAATTTAAATTAATAGAGCAACATAAAATACTCGTATAGTAAGCAATTTCTATGAATTAGAGATGGGCGCGTGTTGAATTTTTCTAACACGCCACGACACGAACTTGAATAGCAAGACGCTCAACACGTCAGAAACACGCACTTGAAAAATTTCGTTAACACGATACTGCACAACACGCACGAAATATTATTGGTATAGTATTGAATATCAGGAGATTTAATTGATTTTGTTCAAGAGTCGCTTTACAAAATAAGACACAGAGTTGGCACTGCCAGCTGATACTTTCTGCCACCACAGCTGATACTATCGGTTTACGTAGAGAACTTTAAGCGTCAGAGGGCCATACAATATCAAAAAATATGCTGGTGTTGTGTGTTTGACGAAACAAAATATTAAATTTTTTCTCTACTGGAAATTCCATTCATACATATTTTACATCTAAAATTGTTTCGTGTTTTTTGTGTAAATTTTGCTCAATAAGATATGACCCGAACACGCACGAAAGCATATTTTTTTTTTGTCACGAACACTTCGTGCTGAGTCGTGCTTGTTCGTGTCACGGAAAAAAATACGACACGCGACCCTCTCTACTATGACTGATTCAGGAATGACAACGATTTTATGCTTTAGTGTGGAATATGTACATATTGTGTTAAGTATATTTGATGAAAGAACATTATGGCCTTGTATTAATAAAATAAAATAAAAAAATTCAGTAAAGTGCGACTCTGACTCGCGCACGAAGGGTTCCGTACGAACACTAGATATGTAATTTAATACAAACTTCATCCTATATAATATATAGTTTTGGCATTTTTTTCGTTTTTGGTTTCTTTTCGGTTTTTTTGTTTTGGCGGTTTTTGCGTTTTTTCGGTTTTTGCGATTTTTTAAAGCTTTGACTCTTTTTTTAGTTTTGACACTTTATTTTCTTGTTTTGGCGATTTTTTTTCGGTTTTTGGCGTTTTTTCATTTTGGCGATTTTTTTTTATTTAAATTTTTTTTTTTAGTTTTGGCGACATTTTCGCGTTTTGGCGATTTTTTTCGATTTTTTGCGTTTTTTTTTTCATTTTGGGGTTATTTTTCATTTTGGCGATTTTTTCGAATTTGGCGATTTATTTTAGTGTTAGATTTTTTTTTGCTTTGGCGATTTTATAATTTTCAGTTTATTTAGTTTTACCGTTTTTGAAAATTTCAAGTGTTTGCCTCTTACGGTTTTCAAGATATAGCAAATTGTCAAAATTACATAGTCAAAATTGCATTAACTGATGGCCCACCCTTTAATTTAAATTTTTTTGTTGTAGTCTGTATAAAAATACACTAATTTTACAAATTTCAAGTTTCAATATACAATTGTATGTATATTACATGGGATTTTAACATTTTTCGTTGCTCGTTTTGGAACACCCTTTAATTTTTAATTCTCATGTATTTGTTGTTGTAGCGGCCAAGGTTCTACATACTGTATCCAAATTTCAGGTCCGTAGCTCTTACGCTTCCTGAGAAAATACCGTGTGACGGACAGACGGACAGCGTAGCGAAAACAATAGGGTTCCTTTTCACCTTTGGTGTACGGAACCCTAAAAAGTATCCATTCGTATTCGTGATATTTAGTTTTATAACTTTTTTTTCAAATGGTGGCAACCCTAAAAATTTCCACTATTACAAAAATCAAAAAGTCCAGCCGTGCGTGCTGACGAAAAATTCTTAAATTATAAATTTCAGTCATATCGGTGCAAAACTTTGGCTAAAATTAGTTTTGGCCTAAAAAGTAGCATAAATTACCCAATGTGCAGGATAGGAAATATGTTTATATCAATCAAGTGAATTTTTTTATTGTATACTAATCGAAATATGATTTATAATCTCTAATACTAGTGTTTTCTTTTCTAAAAAATAAAGGTAACACATTTTTTGCCCTTTCACTTCTATACGTAGGGAATGATTTAGCAGAACTTTAGTAGAACTTAAGAAAGAAAGAAAAATCAGAAAAGAAAAAGGTATAAGTGCCATAGTAAGCTATTTATTTTATTCAATATGTTGCAAATACAGTACAACTTCGATAGTCCGGACATGCGCCAGTCCGGTCACTCCAGTAATTCGGACGCTTCTACATTTCGGACAATTTAAAATGTTTACCTCCACAATCCGGAAAAAAATTTTTATGCAAGAACAAAAACTAAAATCCAAGCAAAACATGCGAGTTAACGGGAATTTTTGTTTTGTTTTGTTATTCGTAATTTGATTTACATTTTTCACTGTTATTGCTTCAGTTTCGGTTCATTATTTCGCAAGCGTGTTTGTTTAATTCCATTCGAAGTGCCATATTTTTGAATAATAAACGCAAACATAAAATAATTACTAACCTTACATTAGAAGTGTGATATTTTAAAATGTCTTGATGAGGAAAAAAACTATTAGGCAGGTTGCCAAAAATTTTCATGTTCCTAAATCAACGAATAATGACATTAAAAAAAAGTAGAAATGTAGGCAAAAACAAAGATCTCTAATGCAGATGCAAAGAAAGCATTTCCAATTTGCATTCAGTGGGCAAAAGGTACAAATCAACCAGCTCAACAAAGTTAGTCAGCACAAAATAACTTCGTCTTTTTATATATCATAGTATGTATGTATATATATACATATGTATGTATGTATGTATTTAAATCACTTAGATTATTTTAATATTTTCAACTGCTATAGTCCGGACAAGTCGTTAATCCGAACGAGCCTAAAACCATATGTGTCCGGATTGTCGAGGTTATACTGGAATAATAAAAAAAATTATGCTCATGCACATGCCCTTTTTTTATCAGATCACAAAGTGACATTGTATGTTTTTCTATTTGTGTTCGTTGTCATGCAGATTAAATTTATAAAAAAAAAACTAAAGCAAAAATATTGTTACCAATAAATAATTGCTTTTACAAATAAACAAATTTAAAAGTGAAAAATAATTAATGCAAACTCATAGATACGAGTGAGTGAGTACATACCCTTCATGCCCGGCACATGGGAGTGTAAACTAAAATATAAACTATCATCTTCACGTCCATCATCATCGCGATTTATGGCTAAATTAACTAAAAATATTAACAATAATATTGCTATCATATAGACTAGGGCTTTCCGCTTCCATAAGTAGCGCAACTTAAACGATTTCCTAGTAAAGGATAAGCGACGATCCTGCACCACATTGCAATTAATTTCGGCACATAGTTTATTGCATTTCTTCCTCTTATTACTATTGCATGTTGTGCCATCGTTAGTATCGGTTTTGGGAGGCACATCATCCAGTAGAAATTTTAAATCAACATCGCAATCCGTCATGTTGAAGACATGTTAATCATATTATTTTTTATATATATTTAATTTTATATGTTTGATAGTAGATGCGTTATTTACTGCAAATATTAGAGTGAGAAAAAATTGTAATAAATACATTTACATATTTGATAATAATATATGTAGTTCGAGTGTATTAGAAATAGATGGGCGTTTGTTTATATTTTGTGGTGCAGATTTTTAAAAAACTTTATAATTTAAACAAAGCATTTTTCAATATCAAATCAGTGAACCACAAAATGTGAAATTTTCTTAAATAAACAAGAAATTAGTGCTTAACCCTAATCTTACTAACATGTGTCTGTGAGACACATTTGGATGTTCCATTAAATTTAACTACAGAAATATATAACATATCGCAACCAAACTTCATGACTTTTATTTGACATATGTTTTGTATAATTTAATAAAAAAAAAAAAATTTAGGTATTGCCTTCTTACATCTTTTATATGCCAAAACATAAAAATGTAGCAGTAAATACTGACATGTGTCTCCGAGACACATACATGCAAAGAAAGCTCGAAAACTCGTTTTACGAAAAGTCACTGAAGGGCTTGTTACACCCCAAATACACCAAACATCGAAGAATAAATTGCAACGACCTATCGTTCAACTAATGGAAGAAGTCCTTCAAGAAGGAATTGCACCTACTAATACCCATTGCTATTTATGCAATCCCAAAATAAGCCGTATTATTAAGCAATGCTGCCAAAAATTTAATAGTAATGTCTGCAATGAACATGCTGTGAAAATTCTTTTATGTAAATAATGTAATGAATAAAAAATTAAAAAAGTTTAATAATTTTTTCGTAAATTTTTTTATATGTGTCTTAGAGACACATGTTAGTAAGATTTGTAAGTTTTTATGTCAGTATGATTAGGGTTAAGTCGACTTAAGCTAAAATTAAGATTGTGATATTTCTATTTTAAAAAGTGTCTTGACGAAGTTTTAGTTCTAGTTTCTGATTGAAATTCACTATAGTTCAATTAGATTTAATATGTGTAAATTTTGTTTAATAATTTTATTTCAATGTAACGGAAACAGCAAATATGTATTTGATAAAATCCGAAACCGGGTGTCAGATACGTCAATACGTCAGCTTCAATATATATGTACATACTAGAGGCCTACGTAAACAGTCTTGAAATGTAAATACGTCTTGTTTTTTAAAAGTATTATCGTGGCATGTATTATATTAAATCAATTATAAATGCTGTCATTTAATACTCGAAGCACGATGGATGTATTGATGTTCGTGTGTATGACTGTTTACAAGCGATGTCGCGAAGACTTCTTGTTCGCAACGAGCACTCAAAATAAGTAGTGTTGATGCGTGTATGCTTGTTATTTTGCATATTGTACGTTTGAGTGTGTGTGTAAGATGTAGATGGTAAGCTACTATGTCCCAGCGGGAACTAGAAGGAGTAGGGATGCCTTCTAGAAGGCCTCTGTACGCCTTCTTTTGGATGTACAAGGCCTGTTCGCTCCATTTCATACTCATATCTTTTTAACACGCGTTGTCATTACGGAGCAGGCCTTCTGTTCTTGCTTCTTTCGCCAGAGATTCTGGAAGGGCTTCAAACTAATAGATTTTCTTTTGGATTTGGTAAAAAAAACAAAACAGAACAAAACATCTTACTTCTTCACTTCTCCCTTGTCATAGAAGCGAGTGTGGAATGTGTAACATATATTTTATGCGAAAGAGTCCTTTAATAAAGCCTGCACTAAGAAGGTCTTCTGAGTTTTACCGCTGGGGTGTTTAAGGGTTGTTTTTTAAAGCAAGCGCACACAAGTGTGCACAGAAAAATAAAAGATCATGTACGTACATATGTGCATGACATTTGTACACGCGCCCATGCGTGTGAAGAAAAATTCTTTCCTCACGAAGTAGTCTCTTCTTTACTTCTATAGCTGCAATAACTGAAACAAATGCCTTGAAAACAGTGTTGTTTAGCGCTTGTTTTAGAAGACTTCGCTGCAGCAAAGCATTTGAAAAATCCCTTATGTCTTGAAAGTTCTTGTAAGTGGTCTTTTGCAGTGGTCTGTACATACATAAATACATATCGTCGGTTGGTTTCTGGTTTGATGTATGGAAAATTTAAAAAAATATTGAGTTATTGATTGATTGTATATGAATAATGTGTCCTCTTTCCAAATTCGTTATCAGTTTTCCGATATCTTGAATATATCAGGAGATATAGAGCTGCAATATTGCGTGATTTCCACAATTGTTTAACATTATAAAATCCGTTTTACGGCAATCAACAATTTTTGGGATATGTGGCACATATCCCAGGTAAAAGTATTAATATTGTTATTCGCATCTGTTGTAATGCATATCAATGCATATTCTACTCAATAAACGTGAATCAAAGCAAAGTACAAAAATTTAATTATTGTGAATGAAATGAATTGATATTTATTTGTTATTAATAAAATTTTTTTTATTAAATATATTCACTGTCTTTTATTTCTTCCTTTTTTCCCCTCTAAAAGTCATGTTATATGAATAAAACTGATATTTTCACCTTTTATATTTACTTAAATATATACAGTAATTTAACCTACTTGAACAAGTAGTGAAAAATATTGTTCTTATGATTGTGGCATGCGTTGACAAAGATTTTTGTAATTTTTTCTTTAAGTCCTAATAACTTTTCATGTTGGATGTAAAAAGTTTATCAACTTTAAGTTTGAATAAAAAACATATGTATCTATTACTTTTATTACTAAACAAAAAATTCTATCGTGTATTTTTATAAAACTAATGAACTAAACACTCTTTAACGATTTTCTCGAAAACACATGTTTGTTCCATACATCAAACTAGAAACCAACCGGCGATATGTTATTGTTGTGTGTCGCACACGCCTAATAAACTAAACGATATCTCCTATAGGTGATAGAAATGATCGTAAACGATATCGTTTTAGATTCGCTTCGCTTAGATTGCTTCGCGGCCAACTTTTTTATTATCCAATATTTTTTTCGTATTTTTAAATTTTCTATCACATGGGCTACTTTTTATTTTGTTTAGAGCTGCTTCACTAAACGGCATATAAGCCTGCATTTTTTTGAACTTTCTGCTTTTTTGGTAAATGCATATTTTTAATTTTTAGGCGCACTTTTTAAAAGTTTGAAATCAATTTTTAACTGCATGAAAGTCCGAGCCCATACATACATATATCATTTTTTTGTTAATTGGGATCAATTCAAAAATTAAAAAGCAGCACAAACACACTACATACATACATATGTACATATGTACATAGTTTGTATGTGCATATTTTTGTATTACATACATATGTACATACATATCGTCCCTACCACGTCAAACTATCCAATATGCAAAATTGGTTTTTTAGAATTTATACGATGTGCCTCGTTTAGGAATGCTGAAATTCTCATAGACGATAGATAACTCAATAAGAAATATTTGTAGCCCTGCACTTTTAGAAATACGCCGACCTTAAATTCACAGTGGACGGGTCTTCTTTCTCTTCTGAAAATTTCAAATTTGCATATTGGATAGTTTGACGTGGTAGGGACGATATGTACGAGTACATACGTCAATTCAATATTATTTTATCTTTTAAGATCTTGTTCTTATTTAATTTTTTTTTTTTAATTTTAATTGATACCGAATTCCATTTCAACTAATATTTACTTACAATTAGTTTAATATTACGGCGCTTTATTTATATACATACAAACAAACATACTACATATTATGTACATATTATATACTTATGTACATATTTTTGTTACTTAATTTTTATTTTTAATTTTATAATATTTTATTTTCAAAACTAATCGTATATAAATAATAGCCCGTTTCTTGAAATCAAGCAATATTAATGCTTCAAGCGTATAATTGCAACTGCATGTGCATTTATCTCAGTGGACTCAACTAAAAATTTGCTGAAAAGGTACTAAAATGCTTATGAAAAAGTTTGCGTTTACATTTGCTTTTGTTTTTAGTTTGTTTTTACAATCAAATAACTGTAGATGTGAAATTTCTCTGAATTTTTTATACTACATACATACTCTTTTATATTCAAACTCCAAGCAATCTTGCTAATTGCAATAACCCATCGATGCCTCTGAACCATACTATGCTAAGTCAACATAAATAACACAATGTCTAAAATTCCGTCATTCACGTTTACACTGAGAAAAATGCAAAAAGTTCATATTTCAAAATATACTCACTGAGTGACTCAATCATCAAAAGAGCTCCGACTTTCATGCAACTAAAAATTGATTTTAAGCGCTTAACAAATGTACTTAAAAATTAAAAAAATATGCATTTAAATGCGCAATAAGCACCAGAAATAAAGAATATGTAAATATTTTTTAATTTTTTTTCCTAATTTTTACTACATACATAAATATACATTAGAGTGGCTCTTAATTTTTTTTTGATTTCTTATATGCTCTCCCATAGAGATAAGTTGTGCTTAAGGGGGTGCGTCCGCCCCTCAAAGTTACCGTCAAGTCCATTATAATAATATATATATATATATATATATATATATATATATATATATATATATATATTATATAGATATATTAACGTTATTAATTTTAAATATGCATTAAAAATGGTTTAAACTGCAAAAACATGAATTTATTGTTAAAATATGTAAAAATATGTACTTATCACCAACATATGCCAAATTACTTAAAATTTGATGATTACCTTACAAAAAATAGTCCGATCCCTGCACATTACGCTTATGCAGGGCTATATATTTTCGATTTTAAAAGTGGGTGTGACGTAGGCCTAGAAAGGCTAGAAGTGCTTTTATTAATAAAAATTGCCTGTTTAAATATTACTAATGAACATCACCAGTAATCACCAGTCGTAATGCACCTGCCCTCCACCCAGAATAAAATTTTAGCTCCGCCAATGGAGTGTGATCATACGTATGTAATTTTAATTTTCTGTTTCATGCATTTGGGCTTAGGAGATTCTATTCTATGCAATTACTCACATACATATGTATTTTTCATTAAAGCTTATATGAATCATAAGCACTGGCCACAAAAAATATTGAGTTTAAAAAAGTGGGCGGGGCCATGCCCATAAAAATTTAAAGGTATATTTTACGTTACACAACTATACATATGTAGATGGGATACCGAGAGTAGAAAAATTGAAAAATCCAAAAATTTTAACCACAATGGTGGGTGGGGACACAGCCTTTCAGCTCAGAATTATAAATTAATATTAAAAGCTAACAGCGATTCTATTGAAATTTTTCATGCACATTGCTGTTTTAGAAGGCTATGATTTTGTATTTTAAAGTAGTCGTCACCACCAGGGCTGTCAGATTTATTTTCACCTTATTCGCCAAATCCAATGTTAAAAATCGCCAAAATCGCCAAATCCTCTTTTTTTAGTTTTTGACAATGAAATATATATTTTATAAATTATTAAAAATTTATTTTATAAATTATAAAAATTTATTTGTTCCGAATCGCTAAAATTCGCCAAAAAAAAATGGGAAAAATCGCCATTATATATATTTTGAATCAGAAATAGTTTTTAGTCAGGCTTAAGTTCAGTAATTTCAATTCTTTTATTGAATGAAATATTTTTCTTAATTAATGTGAGTTTCTAAAGAAGAGAAGAAAAATTAAATTAGACTTTTAAGATGCTCGAAATAGCGACATTTTTCTGTGCTGCAACGCTTAAAAGTCTAATTTAATTTTTCTTCTCTTCTTTAGAAACTCACATTAATTAATAAAAATATTTCATTCAATAAAAGAATTGAAATTACTGAACTTAAGCCTGACTAAAAATTATTTCTGATTAAAAATTCACTATAGTTCAATTAAAATCTAAAAATGTTTATTTTTATTTAGAACAATGTAAAAATGGTTATGATCATAAAAAGGTACAATGTTTGATATAAAGAAGCTTAGTATTAATCAAATATTGGATATATGTACATATGTACATTTGTATTTAGTCGCAGTTCTATTACATATCTAAAACTCTTTATACTTCATCGTCAAGACATTCAACATTGTCTTCTTCTTTTGAATACATCGTATGAGAATTGAACTTTTTCAACATATCTTGCGAAGGTATAAAAAAGTGCAACATGTGCTATATATATTCATATAATTTATAACTCGTAACAACGTGTCAAGAAGTTAATATTGCATGATATTTCGGAAATGCGTTTTGGTTTCGTTCATTATTGAAAATACTCTTTCAACGCAGGCATTACAGCCAAAGCAAGTTCTTTAAAATGGTACGTACCTGTCATATGCTTATAATCATACACTTTTGGATGGATTGCAACATTTTATAATGGAAAAATGTTCGTAAACCTTCAATATATTCATATTTTCAGGAATTATATTTATTAATTCTTTCACGAGCATCTTTAAATATGACAAACAATATTCTAAAATTATTTCAATATCTTCATCAGCCATTTCAAATAATGCTGACCCAAAATTGCATTTAGTGGGAGAAAAGTGTTTGGTATATCAATAGATATAATAACAATGGTTATCAATTTTTCGCTATTATGAGTTTCATTCAAAATTGTTGGCTTGAAAACTTTTGAGGAAAATGAAAGAAGAGTAGAATATAGCTTCTGATGCATACTGCCTGCGTGCATGTTATCTGACTGAAATTCAAGATTTAAATGGTTCATTTCATTTACTATTGGATTTATAAACATCTAAAAAAGTCTTGTCTTTTCGTCACATAATTCTTTGTATATATTTGGGGCTGTCTTATCATTTTCGGCTGCTGAAATAAGTGAAAAATGATGTTTAAGCTCCACCCATTGCACATTCAACGAGTTGCAGAAATTTGTACAAGTTTTCTATCTAAAACGGTTGCTGCCAATACCAGTATTAAATGTTCTTAGTACAACATATAAAAATACCATAATAAAAATAATATTTAACGATTTTCAAGCCAATTCAAGGCTCATCAAAAATAGCCAACAAAATCGCCAACTTTTTTATACATAAAACGCCAAAATATCGCCATGTCGCCAAATCGAAAATTAGGACGCCAAACTAGATTTAAATCCGCCACGTTTGGCGAGAAATCGCCACATCTGACAGCCCTGGTCACCACGTCTATAAAATTTTAAGTTGGAGGTTGATGTGCATACTTAGGCTGAGCAGACTTCGATTTATTAGTTCTATTTGAAAAAGAAGGCGGGATCGCTAACACTAAAATTTACATTTTTCCACCCAAAACGATATTTACGAAATTTCGTACTTGCATTTTTCAAAGTCGGTTAGGCTATACCCATGAATCAAAAAATATATGATTATCGACTAATGTGACGTACATTCGCAGAAAAAGAATTTTTTCAAAAGCTGAATGCGTAATCTTGTATTCATTGATTCATGGGTTATACCCATCAAGCTCTAACCCTCTATCAGTTGTTAAATCCTTTGTCAAATAAAACAGTGTTACCAACTCAAAGTTTTAACACCCGTTAAATAAAAGAATATGAAAACATATTGAATTTTCTGCATCTTTTGTAATATTCCACTGTGTGCAGATCACTAAAGATAGATTACCAATACTTACATAGAAATAAGAAATATTGCAAGAAAAAGAAAAACATTTTATTTTAAATTTGCAATGAGAGAGAGAAAAAATTTTCCATGGTGATAGAATAGTGTAGTGCATGCAGCGTTTTTTTTTTTTACAAAGATGACTACAAAATATTAAGCATTGTTGCTTTTGAAATAAAATTATAGATTTGATTTATAATAACCAGGGATCGCAAATAACGATTATTTTCCAAATTTAAACTGAAAAAATCACAGTAATAGAGAAGTGCTACGTGCACAAGGAATGTACCACGATACTCTATGTTACATGGACTACCTATAGATGCAATGATTGTTATATTTTTGATTTTTATTTATTCCTCATAAAATAACAGTTATTTCTTAATTTTTATTTATTCCTCACAAAATAAGAGTTATTTTGTGACTTTTATTAATTCCTCACAAAATAAGAGTTATTTTGTGGCTTTTATTTATTCCTCACAAAATTTATTTTTTATTTTATTTTTATTTATTTTATTTTTTTATTTAATTAAACATATAAGAGTTTTTTTTACAGACTCTGGCGATAAATTCAATTTTAAATCGGTCAATATTAATTTTAACGCAAAAATTACACTTTCTACATTTTAAAAATTAAGCAAAAAAATAAAAATCAAAAAGTAATTGTTATTTTGTGAGGAATAAATAAAAGTCACAAAATAACTCTTATTTTGTGAGGGATAAATAAAAATCAAGAAATAATGATTAAAAAGTGATTTTTAAAATAAAAATTATAACCGTTACGGTCCCTGATAATAACATATAACAAAGGAACTTGATGTACATATGCAAATAAATATGTAGATATTTATGTGTATTTGTAAATATTGCATTTTTTTATAATAGAAAAATATTAGTTTTTCCTCAAATAAATCCATATACAGCAGCGATCTTCAAAACCGCGCACGCGTGCGATTCAGCGTGACCGTTTGACCGACTAAAGTGGCAATTTGCCACTTTTCCGACTGCGTTTCCCCTTCTTCAACTGCCTTGACACTTTTTGACCCCCTTTATTTAGGGTGAGTTATATGAAAATACATTAAAAATAAAAAGTTTAGTGCAGTTTTCTCGTTTTTTTTTTTAATTTTGCGCCTTTTTTATAAATCCCCTATTTGGTGCCACTTTTTGAAAAATGTCATCGGTCACCCTGGTGCGATTGCTCTCACAATAATGAAGAGAGCAATGAGAGATTATTTTTATTTTATGTGTACTCAATTATTACTACAATCAGGGTTAACACTTTATTTTTCAGACTATTCATATGTGCCGGTTGTGTAGCCGCATTTTACTAGACAACAATGGATTCTTTTTAAATTAGTTTAATTTCAAGTTTTTCTACTTTTTAGAGCTTGAATAATCATATCTGAAACTAAGTTATTATATACTACTTAAAATACATCAAATGTGCATTAATCTCTTTTTGAACACAAGAAATTGACTCAAATTAGAGTTTACCATATATTTATCAAATATATGTATGGCAACCCTGCTATAAGAAGAGGAAAAGATATTACGCTCAAAAACGAAGCACGAACACAAACATAAGTGTGAATGTATATATGTGGGGATCGCTTTGAAAAAAAAAATAAAAATACTTGTAAAAACTATCATTTTGTGAAAGTAAACCTTTTGCACTAGTACGAGGGCGGATCAGTAAGTCCGGGGATTTTTAATAAAACATATTTTTTGCAAAACAAAAATTTATTTTCCAACATAATATACTTTTAACTTAATACATTATTACAATCTAAAGATAAAGTTCCTGATAGTTAACCTTAGCATTAGCTAACGTGAACGATAAAGTGCCCATTAATTTTTTTCATTGTTACAACTGTCCGATAAAATAAATAATACAAATCATATATTGTGGCAACACTGGTGTAGATACCGGCTACTATGACTGTTAAAATGCTTAAAGTTCACTTTGAAAGTTACCATGAGGATAAACCTGCTGTTAGCTTATCAGTCACTTTTACATTAATGTTTACTTGTAATAATCAAAATATATTTACCTGTCAGATAACATCCTAAAATTAACTATTTGTAAGTTGTAATAATGGCCCTTAGTCCAACGTTTCTCCAAAAAATAGGATTTTTCGAGATCCTTAAAATAGGCATTTGTTTGGTCAATAATTTCATCGTTGGAGCTAAATCTCTTTCCACCTAGCCATTTCTTTAGGTTTGGAAATAGGAAGTAGTTACTAGGAGCTAAATCCGGAGAATATGGCGGATGGGGTGCCAATTCATTGCCCAATTCATAGATTTTTACCATTGAGACTGCACACGTGTGTACTCGTGCATTATCTTGATGAAAAATAACTTTTTCTTGGCCATATGGGGTCGTTTTCTTTAAATCCTCCTATAAATTGGCAAAATATTCGCCGTTTATTGTTTTTCCCTTTTGAAAGTAATCGACGTGGGTTATCTCGCGTGCATCCCAAAAAACTGTTGCCATCACCTTATTGGTCGAGAAACTCATCTTGGCCTTCTTCGGAGCAGGTTTAGATTGCTGCTTCGTCAACTCCAAACAATCCTTTGAAGTTGTCACACGTTTACGTTTATGGTCAATTGAGAGCAAATGCGGCACCCATCTTGCAGACAACTTTCTTAAACCCAGCTGATCATTTAAAATCGAAACCACAGTACCATATGAAATGCCTATGGCATCAACAATCTCACGCACTTTTACTCTTCGATCGGCCAACACCATACCGTGGATTTTTTCAACTTTTCGGGTGTACTGAACGTTCAGCGTCATTTGTACTTGTGTGAATACAACGAAAGTCAGTAAACCACTTTTTTACCACTGAAATCGATGGTGCAGAGTCCCCATACTATTTATCGACCTTTTCTATAGTTTGATTGAAGGTTTTTTTCGCAAATGAGTACTCGAAATTCACTTTTTTTCATTTTTAGAAAAATACACGAGGTTGTATGTTTCTAACAGCTGTTAAACGCCAAGTAAATGACACTTGCTCAAAGTTTGACAGTTAACAGGTGGTACTTGATGGGAAATTTAAGTATGTATGCACATTTTAATTTGAACGTTTCTCTTTTTATTTTTAATAAATTGTCAACACTGTCATTGTGTTTGCAATGAAACCGAGAGTTTGTTTTTGTGCAAATAATAAAAAAAAATATTTTGATCTCTCAATGCTTTCGATTTGAGCAATGAATATTAGTAGATATTTAAATTTATTTATAATGTGCAAAAAAAAAAAATAAAAACAACTTGCACATATTATACCACAGAGATGAGAATGTGTGACTTCGAATGCTTGAACAAATTTGCGCTAACCGCGTGATTTATATATATGGCAATAGAGACAGTTTTTAAATAAAATAAATATCATTATAAATATCATTATAATTTATTATTATTTATAATTTATTATTTCCTGAAGAAGCTACACAACGTTGCAGCGAAATATCGATAAAATAATAAATATTGTTATCAATTATTTACGAAATGGACCTAAAGCTTAAATAAAACTTGTATATATTAAAATAAATATCGCTCATTTACTCAAAGTACGTCATAGCTCAAAATATATAATTTTTGATTTGACGATGCAGAATTAACCCTCATATCGTTCTTCATATTGTGTAAAAATTTCATACAAATATCTTGTTTACTCAACTCTTGAAAGCAAAATAAAATTTTCTTTTTTCTTGAAGTTGTGTGTAAATTGAAAACTTTAATTTACTTTGTTGGAGTAAATGAGCGATATGTTCATTATTTTCTGGTTTACTTACTATTTATTATACAGTTGCACTCATATTATAATCTTGTTGTTGCTCTAATTCATCGTTTGCCATTCAAGTTCTTTGTTAAATAATTATTTGCACAAAGCTGCGATAAAAATTTTTTTAATAGAAGTATTCATTTATACATGGACAGACACAGACCATTTTGCTTTAATTCATGCAAACTGCATACAAATAGTAGTTTGAGATTTGAAATCAGTGCTGGAACCAAGGTTGTCATCATTAAGGTAATCAATTATTCGATTACTTAAATAAGAATAAAACAAATATTCGAATATTGAAAAAATTTAAATAAAAACTGAGAACCATTTAATTTTAATGATTTCTAAAAATTTTCTTTGACCTTTTATTACACTATAAAACTGTGTATTAAAGTTGAATTTTCACCTTAAATGTGGTTTTAAAACCTATAGTAGAATTTCATCACAAATATTTTTGCAGAATATATCAACCACATGCATGCCTGTGTTAAAGGTGATTTTTGTTTTTTTTTTCAAAAAATTTTAAAAAACACCCATTTCTAGAAGAGCTAGAGGAGGGTTGACGTATACCGACAAAATACCAAAAACGTACATTTTCAATTTTTTTTTGCACAATGGTGCAACTTTAAGTAGGCCGTAAAATGAGTTTTAGGTGTAAGAATAAGTTGACAGCACATTTTTAATTTTTTGTATGTTGGATAGTGTTATTATTTAATATCTATTTTAATGAAAATAGCTTAATTTTTTTTATTTAATTTTATAAATTTATAAAAGACCTCAATTTTTTTTATTTATAATTTGATCAGGCAAAAAACATGTGATAATTATTAATGAAGAAATAACAGCAAAGTTAATTGTAAATATTCTGACAAACACGTAGTAGAACGGAACAACTAGCTGTTTTTGAAGGCCACCACACCTTCATCATCAGCGTTCTTTTGTGTTTGGTCCACTGTGTGTGGTGTCAGTTGATTTATATACTCAACTTTTATTACAAATGGAATATGTGAATTGTTTTGATTCATCGTATTACAATTTGCTGAAAGCTTTTTTTTGTAATGAAAGCTCAATTTTACCATCTCTAAATTTACAACAGTCTTACCATTGTCGTTTATTCTTTACTAATTATACACATGTTAGTTAATTTGCTTATTTTTGTTCCACTTAAGACAAACTTTTTTGGTTTGTTACTATTAGGTATATATATTTAAATTTTTGCCGCAGGCCCATGGCTATTAAGTTTCTTAACCGACTTCAAAAAAGCTGTATTTTTTTTTTTTACATTATTAGACCGATTATAAAAATTATTTTTTTTTTGTCTGGGACCATTGTAAAAAAGTGGGCGGGGACACCTCAATTTTTTTTAATTTGATTTTATAATATTGTTGATTGTTGCGAAAAATGGGCGTGGCTACGCCCATTACAATTAATTATTATAGTTCACATGGTTCTAGTTTACCGATTTTTACCAAACTTAACACACACCTTGAGCTCTAAAATAGACACAATTTTGCATTAAAAAAATGAGAGGAGTCACGCCCATTAAAATTTAATATTTGATTTTAAGTGGTTCTGCTTTACCGATTAACTTAACACACACGCAAAGAAAAAATATGGTTGAGGCAACCATAATCAAACAGCAACATACTATGATTGAATTATATGGTTGCAGTCAAATCATATTATTGTTAATAGAAAAGCAAACTTTAATTATATTATTATCTGAGTTAATAATAATATTATCTACAAGAACAATTGACTTTGTTGTACCTAATCTTATTATTGTTAATATGACAACACTATTGTAAGATGTGACTAAAATATAATTGAGACTCACCATACCATGATCTAATATTATATTAATATTGTTAAATACGACCACAGTATTATTTAATATAATAATACTATTTTGTTTTTTAATCATATTTTTATTGTAGAAACAGCTGTGCGTTAAATTCGAAATAAAAATAAATTAATATTGTTGACATAAAATGTATATATAGAAATGTATAATCACACGACATACTGACATGTCTGTATAAAGAGATACACAAATGTTTATATATTTTTATTGGTCTAACCTTTTGTTTATACTTTATTTATCTATTAATTTATTTAACACCACCCGTGCACTACCGATAGCTTACAAAAGAAATACCGAACTGTCAGTTGTTTCTGAAAAAGATTTTTTTTAAACTTAAAATAGTATGGTTTTGGATAACATTATATTGTTATTTACATCATATTATTTTTAAATAATAATACAAATTATGTTGTAGTCATAAATTTTTAACAAAACTTTATTGTTAAACTCTAACCATATCACACTTTTTTATGGATGTGATAATGGAATTATTAAATTCAAACATTACTCTGTTTATCATAACGAAATAAATGTTTAAAATAACAGTAACTAGTTTTCAACGACCACACATTTGTTTCAGAGAACATAATATTGTTTTCTCAACCATTCTACAACCATATCTTTTCTTTGCGTGCACCCTGAACTCTGAAAAATACACAATCTTGCATTTACAAAATGGGCGGAGGCACACCCGTTAAAATTTAATTTTATGTCTTACTTATATCTTCTTAATCAAAAGATTTTCGAGTTGTTTTTTGTTTGGTCCCATAAACTTTTTTCGAAAATTTTCTATCAGATCCTTAATTGCATTGAAGTCGGTTTTTTTTTTGCAGAATTATTGATTTAAAAATCCTCAGCTCTAATTTGAAAAAACCAATATTGTACTCGTATTGTTTTTTTAATCACCTTATTTTTAATAATAAGTATTTGTTTGCACAGTCAAAATGACATTGAAAAATCCCAATAAGTTTTTCTAGTAATTAATTTTTTTTTTTAATTTTTCTATGACACAATCAAGTCTTGTTGGCTTTATGTACATATTTATTCTTATTTTACAATCAACGCTTTTAATTTTCAACTACACATTAATAAAGCATATGTATGTATGTATGTAGTCGTATGGTAAATTACTAAAAATATCACAAACTTTGCACAAACACTGCGTTCTTGTAGCCAGACATGAAAGGACATTGTTTTATATTTAAATAGTTGAAACAAAAATCAATAAATGCAAGTGTATGCATAAATACAATACACATGCATATACATGCATGTGCAGGCACAGTTATGTATGTACTACCTAATTATATACTCGTACATACATATGCATATACTACATACATATATGCAATTAATATCCTTGCAAATAACTTTTTTCACTTCACACTTAACATACAATTTGCAGACAGAAAACATGTTTTTTATAGATTTTTTTACTCGTTGCTTTAGTAGACATTTCTTTTTGTAATTGTACATAATTTAATAAATATGTATATTAAAAATATTTTTTATTTTTTTATTTTTTGAACAAAAGTTTACTCCACCTTTTTGCAAAATATTCAACAACTGAATGAATTTTTGTTGTCGTCCTTAAGCCCATCAGGACTAAGCAGCATGCATGCAGCTTGATTACTAAATGAAACATTAAGAGCTTTTCACAAATTTCCAAAGAGCTTTTAAATGCATATTTGTTCTCTTTTCCCTTAAATATGATTAAAATAGAGTAAATGCATTCATACAATATTTTCATATGAAATGGCAGAGCGCAATCTCTGGTATTAAAATTTTGTATGCTTTTGTTTGCTACCGGCTAAATTTGTTCATTTCTATTTACTTTTCATCCATAAATAGCAACACATTCCGCCAGCTGTTTGCAATTTAACACCCTTATACATTAAGCAGATTGACGACAGCAGGCTACCGACTATTTCAAATGTCGCTAGCAACAATTATCGGCGCGTACTTAGCTAGTTAATTATTTTGGAAGCAGCATAAGCAGCTGATATTTAAATATAAGTATACATAAGACCGTATTTCAGTGGTGACATTATTAAATAAAATTACGAGGGCGTATCAATACCTCCGTGGCTTTTTGAATGAAACAGTTTTTTTTTGCACAACAAAAATTTATTTTTCAACATAATCCCCTTTTATTTCAATACACTTGGTCCAACGTTTCTCCAAAAAATAGGATTTTTCGAGGTCCTTAAAATAGGCATTTGCTTGGTCAATAATTTCATCGTTGGAGCTAAATCTCTTTCCACCTAGCCATTTCTTTAGGTTTGGAAATAGGAAGTAGTTACTAGGAGCTAAATCCGGAGAATATGGCGGATGGGGTGTCAATTCGTAGCCCAATTCATAGAACTTTGCCATTGATACTGC
Organism: Tachina grossa; assembly: GCA_949987645.1. Taxonomy (NCBI): domain Eukaryota; kingdom Metazoa; phylum Arthropoda; class Insecta; order Diptera; family Tachinidae; genus Tachina; species Tachina grossa. The sequence continues at coordinate 29,493,213 of OX465276.1, read as the reverse complement.
ACACGTGTGCACTCGTGCATTATCTTGATGAAAAATAACTTTTCTTGACTATATGTGGGGTCGTTTTCTTTTTTAAATTCTCATTAAATCGGTCTAATAAATTGGCATAATATTCGCCGTTTATTGTTTTTCCCTTTTGAAGGTAATCGATGTGGATTATCCCGCATGTATCCCAAAAAACTGTTGCCATCACCTTATTGGTCGACAAACTCAGGTTAAGACTGCTGCTTGGTCTCCGAAGTACAGTAATGGATCCGTGTTTCATACACAGTTACAAAACGCCGCAAAAACTCATTCGGATTGCGGTTAAACAACTCCAAACAATCCTTTGAAGTTGTCACACGTCTACGTTTATGGTCATTTGAGAGCAAACGCGGCACCCAACTTGCAGAGAACTTTCTTAAACCCAGCTGATCATATAAAATCGAAACTGTCATATGAAATGCCTATGGCATCAACAATCTTACGCACTTTTACTCTTCGATCGGCCAACACCATACCGTGAATTTTTTCAACATTTTCGGGTGTACTGAACTCAATTGGCCGTCCAGAACGTTCAGCGTCATTTGTACTTGTGCGACCACAACGAAAGTCAGTAAAGCACTTTTTTACATGACACAGCTTATTAAAATTTAGACAGAAGTCAACTGACAGTTGCCTCTTGACAGGATCAGTGTTGCCATTTCAATCAAGAAGCGGGAAATTCAAAAAGACACGTACTTATCTAAAATTTACTTTTACCACGCAAAAAAAACTGGTTTCATAGAAAAAAATATCATCGAAATGCAACCAACAAAACAAATTGTTAATATTTAGTTTAAAAATTAACAATGATCATTCTTGATATAACAAATTTAAATTTTTGTAGTCAATTAAACTACTCAACAAAATTATTTGTTAAATTATATCATAACGGAATGCGCTCATGTAGAAGAAACAAGAAATCTTGTTTCTTGTGTATTCATCACTTGCGTATTCAATGAAGTGTTGCTCTTTAGCTGAGAGGTAAGTGAGTCAGTTTATTAGTCCTGAAGTTGCCGGTTCAACTCCGCTCAAAGACATTTAGTCTTTTTCACAGTTTTGTGTATAAAAAAGCATTGTTAATATCATAATTATGATACGAAAATTCTACAATTCACATTGTTAATATAACAATAACTTTAATTGAAATAAGTTTGAAATCTAACAAAAATAAATGTTAAAAAAATAAATAAATTTCAACAAACTATTTGTTGATATATTTAATTGAAAATATTTTTCAGATTTTCCTTTAACTTACAATTTCGTTAATTGTATTTACAAAAATCGTTGTAGGTTCAAAATCAATTAATTATTCAATTGATATCACAAAAAAATTAATTGTATTTACAAATCATTTTTTTCTGTGTTGCCTGAAAACGAACGAGTTTAAAGTTTTCACTTTACACACATTTTATTGGAAAAAGAAAATTTGATTTTGCTTTCAGGAGTTGAGTAAGCAAGATATTTGTATAAAATTTGTAAAATGAGGATTAATTCTGCATTATTAACTCAAAAATTTGATTTTTTGAGTAATGACATTCTTTGTGTAAATAAGCGATTTTTTTAGTTTGGTGCTTTTTTTTTGTTTTGACGATTTTTCGGTTTTTGACGATTTATTTTAGTTTTAGCGATTTTTCAATATTGTCGCTTTATTTGTTTCGTCTATTTTTATCGGCTTTTGAGGATTTATTTTCGTTTTTCGGGTTTTTAAATTTTGACGCTTTTTTCGTTTTGACATTTTTTTAGATTTTTGGCGATTTTTTTAATTTTGGGATTTTTTTAATTTTGGGACTTTTTTAGTATTAGCGTTTTTGAAAATTCCAAGACGGTTTCCCTAGATACAGCAAGTTGTCAAAATTGCATTAACTGATAGAATACCCTTTAATTTAATTTTTTTTTTAATTCAGTATTAATGGGCGTAGTCTGCATAAATACACATGTTGAAAATTTCAAGTGTCTTTATATAATTGTCTGTATATTACATTAAGATTTTAACAGGTTTCGTTGTTTGCTTTAGATCACCCTTTAATTTTTAACTGACATTTATTTGTTGCAGTTTTACATATTCTGTTCGTAGTTTTTACGGTTCTCGAGAAAAGAATCTATGGCAGACAGACAGATGGACATCGTAGCGAAAACAATAGTGTTCCTTTTCAGGTGTACGGAACCCTAAAAATTAAAAGAAATCTTTCTTATTTCAACTATAGTCTTGAAATGCAAATAAGTCTTGGTTTTAAATGTATTGTAGTAGCAAGTATTATACTTAACCAGTCATAAATGATATCGTTTAATAAGCGAAGCACTATGGTTGTATTTGTGTACGTGTATATGAGTGTTTTTAAGCGTTGTCGCGAAGACTACTTGTTCATAACAAACACTCAAAAGAAGTAGTATTGATGCGTGTATGCTTGTCATTTTCATACCAGTTGGACACGTCTTTAAGACATCTTTGACGACGGGTACAAGGCAATGGTAAGTCGTAGAAGACATATTGAAGACAGCTCCATACAAATTGTCGACAAAATTTCCATACAAATGGCGACGAGGTCACACATGACGAGATGAGCGACAATGTCGCTCAGATTGTCATCAACACGGCTTTATTGAGGACAAAACGTATGACACTGTCGATCAGATTGTTCTCGACAAAGTTTTATTGAAGACAAAACGTATGAGACTGTAGCTCAGATTATCCTCGACATGGCTTTATGCATTAAACACATTCGCCACAGCAAGCTACCGACTACCAAATGTCAAGGATAGAATACACATGTTTATATGAGAATAATTCTTTTGAAGACAGCAAGGCAACATGGCGACAGGTTGTTGTCTATGCTGGTTTTGTCGTTGTAGTCCAATTAAACTAATTTCTATTTATTTGGCTACAATGAGAAAATTCAGTATTGCCAGTACAATACAAAATGTTAAATGAATGATTTTGTACAATTATTTCATATTATTTAACAAAAACAATATCAAAAAATTGATGTAAGGAATAAATTGATTCATTTATGTACTTTTACGTGACATAAGTATATTTTAAAAGAGTAATTAATTTTTATAAATGCAAAATATATAAAAGTGGCAATACTGAACTGAACAGCTGCATATGGTGCTGCTGCCGTCTCCAAAATAATTAAGTAGCCGGCTACGAGGCGACAAATGCTGCTTGCGGCATTTGAAGTCGTGTGTTCGTGTAGCCTGCTGTGGTGAATGTGTTTAATGCATTATTGAAGACAAAACGAGCGTCATTGTCGCTCATTCATGATGTTTGCATACGCGCTCACGCGTAGGAAGAACCAAGCATCACAAATGCTTCCCTCACGAAGTATTTTCTTTTTTTACTCCTATACCTGCAATAACTGAAACAAATGCCTTGCAAACAGTGTTATTTAGCGTTTATTTTAGAAGACTTTGCTGTAGCAAAGCATTTGAAAAATCCCTCATGTCTTAAAAGTTCTTGTAAGTGGTATTGTGCAGCGGTCTAATTTTAACCATGTTAACAAATTACAAAATATTCCATTTTTGCGCAATATAAATTAAAAGACATTGGATTTTTGGATTGGAATTTACATATTGTCTCACCTAGTAATATAATAAACACCCAGACAATTTTATTGTACAATATATAGATTATTGCACAACAATATTGCTAATGTTATTGTGCATTTTTTTTTAGATTTTGTTCCACAGTTTAATTACATTATACATATCATTACCTTAATATAGAAAGGTCCCAAGTCATTATTTTTGCAAATCCAGTTTTGTGTATATTTCGATAGAAGAACATCTACTGACTGTCCCACGATGTCACTCGCAAACGTTCGATCGACAACTTGTACTGCAAACAACAATAATGGCCTATTTTCCACCTGCGAAAGAAAACGTTCGACTTGCAATTTATATGGAAAACAAAAACAAATTTTCGTATTTTATTGTTGCTTTCAATATAAATTGTAAGTCGAACGTTTTCTTTCGCATGTGGGAAATAGGCCATAACATTAGAAAATTTGTTGTTGTTTTCAATATAAGTTTTCATTCGAAAGTTTGCGAGTGACATCGTGGGACAGGCAGCTAATGTATCGAAATATGCAAAATCTCGGTTTCAAAAAAATAAAATATTAATAATAATAATAATGAGTTAAGGCCTTTCTATATTAAGGTAACCATATGATGTACATATGAAAGCACTAATAACTAACATCTTGTTTTAAAAAATATTTATTTTGTTTATTTTTCAAAAATTTTCCTTAATATGCTAGAATATACATTTTAAAATTCTTTAAAAAAATTCATATTCACTTTACTTTACTGTCCACTCTGCAACATGCAAGTGTCATTTCGATTTTAAATTATATGGTTTGGAAGAAGTAAAATAAAAATAAAAAAAAACTTATAAATTATATGAAATGAAAATAAATAGTTAAACGATGAAAGAGAAAACAAAATATTTGTTTAATATACGTATGTATATGTATGTAAATGAAGTATGTACTAACACTTGGCTTCTTCAATTCAATTGTCAAACATCGCTAGACCAAAGGTGCGTTAATTATTCAAAAAATAAATACAAATTGTTAAAAACAAAATAGCGTTAATTGTTTTTGCAATTAATTGTAGATATTGATAACGAAACCTTTGCTGGCAAGGAGACAATTTTTTGTTTGTTTAGTTTTTGCGAAATAATTTCAATAAATAGAAATTTAAGGATTTTTTAAATAAATAATCAAACAAAAGTTGTGTGTGTGTGTGCATTAGATAAAAGAATAAATAAACCTATAACTAGAAAATTTATTTTAAAAAGAGTTTAAGGCATTTTAGTTGAAGAAAGTGTCACTCGAAAGTGAAACAAAACTAAACTGTTCACCACAAAGGCATTGGGCGATGTCTGGCTAAAAATTCGGAAAATCTAATGGCAGGTTTATCCATGTTGATGGCAGGGCATCCTAAAAGAAATAAAATAATAAATAATAATTTAAGTATGAGTTTTGTTAACGAGACAGCAATAACAAAATATACTCACTACACACTGAGCAGGTCTGTTCATCTGTACCGTCACCGCAACCATCTCGGCCCGAACACACTATGGCCGTCGAGCGGCACCTGCCATTACTACATTTGTGTGGACAATAGGCGCCATTATCAGCATTATTGTTCATTAAACCACCAGCATTTAAGAGTCTCAAAAAGAATTTAGGCATCGAACGTGAACCGCATAAATGCGGTGGCTCATCACTGCCATCACGGCACGATATAATGGCATTACAGTATTCATATTCCGGCAAACATTCACCACTTTTGCAGCGGAAGGTGTGGGGAGGACAAGAGTCTTCAGATTTCAGGGCATTGCAGCCAATTTCATCTTCTCCGTGTGGACACTGCTTGCGACCATCGCAAAGCGCTGCTCTCGAGATACACCTGCCACTATTGCCACACTGGAAGGCTTGGCTGGGGCAAGTTTGATTGAGACGAGCATTAAACGTGCACTCCTCATCCGAGGCATCGTTGCAGTCGGAACGGCCATCGCACACAAAGAACCAAGAAATGCAAACACCACTGGAGCGACACTGTGAAAAGAAAATGCATAAAACAAACACGTGAAAATTTTTTATTCTTAATGGTAAAGTGAGGGGCAGGGAGCGGGGGATTCAATGCAAGCTTTGCAGAGCTAGATTATGGAGAGGTTATCGTTTTACTTAAACAAAAATATCAGCACCTGCAGTCGAGGCTTAACCAGCTGCAGCGAGAATCTTTAAAACTTGGTATCAAGATACGTAAAACCGAGTCAATTCGAATAAAAACAAAAAATTCAACTCGATTTACCATCAATCATGTATCACAATTAACTCCAAAAGAGTCTTCGAGTGCAGGTGCGTTATAGCAGCACCCTTCCTAACCTAACATCAATAACCAGAATATGTATAAACAACTTTGAGAATTTACTGAGTACGTTAAGAAGGACATTGAAAGCCGCACGTTGTGCATTTGCAAGGTTAAGAAGTACATATCGTCGGTTGGTTACTGGTTTGATGTATGGAACATTTAAAAAAAAACAGAGTTATTCGGTTATGTTCTGCATTCCACGTGAAGTTAAAACGAGTGGAATTGCAATAAAATTGTTGTTGGAAATATGTAATTATAGCAACAATGCTATGGCAATTCCACTCGTTTTAATTTCACTTGGAATGCAGAACATACCCGAGTGATTGATTATATGTATATGAATAATGTGTCCTCTTTCGAAATTCGTTATCAGTTTTCCAATATCTTGAATATATCAGGAGATATAAAGCTGCAATATTGCGTCATTTCAACAATTGTTGAACATTTAAAAAATTGTTTTGCAGCAATCGACAATTCTTGGGATATGTGGCACATTTCCAACGTAAAATTATTAATATTGTTATATTATACTGTTATGATGTATATTATACTCAAAGAATGTAAATTAAAGCAAAATATAAAAACTCCAAGAACTATTTTGAAGTATATGTATGATGACGCTAATAAACAAGTTTTTTTAATTAATATTTTTTTTATTAATAAAATTTCTTTTATTGAATATATTCAAACTCTTTTTTTTTATTTCTTCCTTTGTTTTTCCTCTAAAAGTCATGTTATATGAATAAAACTGATATTTTCACCTTTTATATTTACTTAAATATATACAGTAATTTAACCTACTTGAACAAGTAGTGAAAAATATTGTTGTTATGATTGGGACATACGTTGACAAGGATTTTTGTAATTTTTTCTTTAAATCCTAATAAATTTTCATGTTGGATGAAAAAAGTTTATCAACTTTAAGTTTGAATGGAAAACATATGTATCTATTACTTTTACTATTTTTTTTTTATAAAACTGATGAACTAAACATTCTTCATCGATTTTGTCGAAAACACATTTTTGTTCCATACATCAAACCAGTACAGAGCTTGATTTAATTTACATATCTATGGCACAAAAGATCCATCAGGTGTCGCAGTGCTGGTCTTTGGACCAGATCTTTCCCTTGTTCTATTCTATTCCAGTTTGTGATCGTTCGTTCTCGGTCATAATTTATTTTTTTTTCAGAGAAGTCAGGCAATGAATGCCTACTACTATTACTAGCTGTTACATTCTTTAGAAAATGGATAGCGATGGAGGAGATAGAGGAAAACTTCATTATTTTATAACTCTTTTTTTTGCACGTTCCTGATATTGCAGCGCCTCTGGTGTCAATGAGGCGTATTAAATTTTCCAAAGCTGTGCTTAGTAGCCATTTTATTGGTTACTTTACTTTGCCAATAATTCTGCTACACAATACCGATGAAGGCGGTGTTACATTGGGATTAGTATCCGCTGATGCAGGAGTAGTTCAGTGATCAGTGTCTATGCCTTCATCACTTCAACTTTGCTACAACAACTGATCGAAAGTGACACTAATGCACATCAGAAAAAGGCGTGGTGTTGTTACTTTTAGTGACTGTCAGAACATGGCTCGAACCCAGGACCTTCGGTTTTGTAGTTAACGTGCTGACTACTGCAGCGAACGCTACATCAGGACTTGTTTTATTTGAAAACCACAATTTTTTAAACTTTGAAACTCAAATTGTTCGAAAAAATCTATATATATATATATATATATATATATATAATTTGTTAGTATGTCCGGATGTATGTCCTATTATCTTTCCGCAAATTTCAAAAGCAATTTGATGATATAGAAATCTAAAATTTAGTACACATTTGAAGTATTTTCGGTGCTAAAGATCGTGACGTAGCTAGATTTTGAATTTTCGGGCATGGCTATTGATTTTTGCGTGACAGGGACTGGCTTTTTAGCTAGTTTATTTATAAATGGACATAATACATAAAGTGGCAAAAAGGCTTTAAATTGAATATGAAAACTTAAACAAAGTTCTAAAAAAAATAGCATTAACACAGAATACCATTTAAGTTTTTCTAAATCAAGATTAATGTATATTACAGCGCAACTTACTTGAAAGGTTCCAGTAGCACAGCCAGTTTTCTCAGCACCGCATTGAGCTTCGTGTGGCGCTTGAACTCGAGACAACGCATTAGAAGCACAATCGCAAATACCGCGAGCTGTACAAACCGTATAAGGATCGGCCAATTGGCATTGTTTATCAGTCTGACAGGAAAGACCCAAAGAGATGGCTTCTAAACTCAATTCAACACGTTTGCGTATTTCTACAATAAATCAAATGTTTACTTGCAAACAAAATAATCACATATATATTAACAAATTTCACATTACCTGTGGTGGGTTTCGTAGCCAATATACTTTCCATAATGTTGGCATCAATAGAAGGAACTGCTGTTACTGCATCGTTGGCATTCAAATGCGTTAAGGGTTTCAGAGTGGTTGAAATGGGAGCGGCTGGCTCCATCAGAGTGACACGACTGGCCAAGTTCAGCATTGTTTGTGTAGTCAATTCTTCAATGCCACCAGCTTTGGTAGTTGTTTCAGTTTCTTCATTTTCATCTTCCAACTTCAATTCATTAGTAGAAGTGGTCGTAGTTTCTACCACCAAATTGTCAGCCTCAAATTGTTGAGGCTCGTAATCTACCGAAGTGTCGAATGGCATATCTAAAGGAGATAAGGTGTGGTATTCTTTGACCTTTATAATTTCATTCTCTTTTATAGGGAGTTTTTCATCATCGCCTGAAGCTTCTTCGGCAGCTTGTTGTTGTTCTTCTTCTTGGCTAGTAATTGGCAGTTGTTGCACTGGCTGCAGCTCTTGCATATCAGGATAGAATGTTATAAGCTTGTCTTCAGGATCTATTGTAGCTTCTGTGGAGTCCTCTTTAGGCAAATGTTGTGACATTACTGTTTCTTCGGCGATGTTGGTGTCTTCCGCCAAGAGGTCGGGTACATCACTTTCGTGCATATGCTGAACATGATGATAATCATTGTCATTAGATTCCTGGGGATATGCTGGTTGTAAAGTGGCATCTTCCTTCATTAGATTGTTTAAAATATCGCTTATTGATTCGCTTTCTTTGAATTCCTCTTTTTCCGGTCTAACCAAGCCGTGTGTTTGTTCTTGGGTAAAGTAGGGATGCTCCGTTTGCTTATCGAAAGTATTTTCTTCACTATCAGCCTCTTCTATGTTGTGTTGTATATGAGCAGTTTCAACTTCCTTGTCAACAACTTCATTTTCATCATCTGTTTCAGCTGATAAGGAAGTTTCTTTTTCTTTGTTTTCATTAGCATTCGTTGCAACATTATTCGTTTCCAAAGCTTCGGTAGCTTCTTCAACTTCTTCGTTGTTATCATCAGCTGCTGGTGAAACTTGATTTGTTTCTACACTTTGCTCTTGTTCTTTATTTATGGCGAAAGATTCTTCTGATTCTTTTTTATGCTCATCAGTCGTATTAAAAGTATCGATTTCTGCCGGCTTCACAGGTTCATTGTCTTCCAAAACATCTGCAGATTCTTCCTTACTTGGGTTTACTTCGAAATTTTCAAAACTTTCTGTAACCATTTCTTGTTTCTCGTCTAGCGCTGGTACTGTTGTTGCCTCAAATGAATTGTCCATAAAGTTTTCTTGTTGCTGGGAATGTTCATTTATCGCTAAATTATCGCTTTCGTGGTGTTCATTACTTTCTGTTAATTCTGGCATAGTTTCTTTGTTGGGAATGGGAGCTTCTTGGTTCTGTTGCTCTTCATATAATCCAGCTTCCTGATTTTCCATGTGATTAATTATATTTTGATTTTCTTTTACGTCTTCTTCTACCTCTTTATTGTCACTCACATACTCTCCAATGTTATTAGTAGGCTTGGCATCTCCCAAAGATTCACTTAACATTGCAGGCTCTGAATGTAATAATTCTTCACCGTCTTGTTTTACATCCTGCAAGATTTCTATAGGTTTTTCTTCATCTTCGATGTGTTGGTCCAAATATTGAAACTGTTCTGTTGTTTGATCTTGCTCTACATGATGTTCGGTTACACTTTCAACTGGAGTTTCATTAGGAATTTCTTCTTCTGAATACTCTTGTTGTTCAGCATTTGTATCTACAGTTTCTTCATCACTAGCTTCAGTTGAAGGTTGCTCTTCGGGTTTTTGCGCATTCACAAGACTTTGTATATAATCTTCAATATCATGTTGCTCTTCATCAACATCTTGACTAATTTGATTAGTTTGTGTGGTCTGTTCCGTTGCAATTTCATTTTGACTTGTAAAGCTTTCAAACACTTGGTCCTTTTCATCTTCTTCAGCAATGCTGTTAGTATGATTTTCTACCGCAGGCATTTTTTCCGTAGTTTCTTGCAAGACTTCTTCTTCGTCTTTTTGTTTATCTGCGTTTGTGTTTTCTATTTGGCCGCCAGTATTGTTTTGATCAATTTCTTGACTTAGATTTGTTTCCTCCCCATTGTCGTCATCGATCTTCTCATCGTTCAAAGTAGACTCAGCGATGGCAGAGCTATCAACCGACTGTTGTTGTTGCTCTTCACTATTATTTACATCGATTTCATTGTTGCTGTTGTTGTTGTTGTTGTTGCTAGTTTCAGTTTCAGTTGCAGTCTCCGCTTCTTGTTTATCTTCGGTCTCTAGTGCAGATGATTGTGTGGTAATAATTTCATCATTTGTTAGCATTATAGCTTCAGGTGTAGTTGCTTCATTTTCATTTTGAACACTTTCATTTTCTTTAACAACTTCATCGGATTGATCATGATGAATTTCGTTTGTTAATGATTGCAAATTTAATGATTCACTCAAGTTTTCTTCTTCAGTGTCCAGTTCTTCTTGTTGTTGTTGTTGTGGTTGTTCGGTTGGTGTGTTGTTAATTTCACTATCGTCAGGGATTATGTTATTAAGTTGCTCAGTGTTATCTTGTGCAGCAACATGTTGTAGTGGGTGATCCTTATCATCGTTATGTTCTATGTTGTGGTTTTGCAGTTCACCAACTTGTTCGTCATATTTATTTTCTTCACTTTCAATGTTTTCGTTTTGCTGCTCAACAGCCATTTGGTCTACATAATTATGTTCTTCGTTTTCTATGTTTTCGTTTTGTTGTTCTACATTTGCTATGTTTCCGTTTTGTTGTTCAAGAGCTTGCTCTTCTTCATTTTCTATGTTTTCATTTTGTTGATAAACAGATGGTTGTTCTTCGTTTTTCTGTTCTTCGTTTGCTGTTTGGTCTTCAGGTTTATGTTCTTCGCTTTCAACGTTTTCGTTTTGATGTTCAAGCTGTTGTTCTTCTTCATTTTTCTGTTCATCATTTTCTATGTTTTGGTTTTGCTGATCAGAAGCTTGCTGTTCTTCATTTTCTGTGCTTCCATTTTGTTGTCCAACAGCTGATTGCTCTTCGTTTTTCTGTTCTTCATTTGGCATGTTTTCGTTTTGTTGTTCAACAGCTGGTTGGTCTTCAGGTTTATGTTCTTCATTTTCTATGCTCTCAGTTTGCTGTTCAGCAGCTTGTTCTTCTTCATTTTTCTGCTCTTCATTTTCTATGCTTTCGTTTTGCTGTTCAACAGCTTGTTCTTCATTTTTCTGTTCTTCATTTTCTATGCTCTCATTTTGGTGTTCAGTAGCTTGTTCATCTTCGTTTTTCTGTTCCTCATTTTCGAAGCTTTCATGTTGCTGTTCAACAGCTTGTTCTTCTCCATTTTTCTGTTCTTCATTTTCGGAGCTTTCATGTTGCTGTTCTTCATTTTCTATGCTCTCATTTTGCTGCTCAAAAGCTGGTTGTTCTTGGTTTTTCTCTTCTTCATTTTTTATGCTCTCATTTTGCTGTTCAGTACCTTGTTGTTCTTCATTTTCTGTACTTTCATGTTGCTGCTCAACAACTTGTTCTTCCTCATTGTTCTGTTCTTCATTTTCTGTGCTTTCATGTTGCTGTTCTTCTTCATTTTTCTTTTGTTCATTTTCAATGACTTCATTTTGCTGTTCAATAGCTAGTTGTTCTTCATTTTGATGGTCTTCACTTTCTACGTTTTCGTTTTGTTGCTCAACATCTGGTTGTTCTTTGATTTTTTGTTCTTCGTTTCCTTCTGGATGGGGTTGCTGCTCTAGTTCATGATTTTCAACTTGTTGTTCAGCAATATGCTGTTGTTCGTGCTCTAACTCTTGGTCATTTGAAGATTCTTGGATTTTTATATTCTCCTGTTCCGGCTCCAGAATTTCATGTTCATGCTGTGACTCTTGTTCGTTAGCTGCATCGTGATTTTCCTCATTTTCTGTTCCTGGCTCGTGAACTTGCTGGGGGCTTTCTTCGTATGCTGTCTCCTGACTTTGTCCATACTCTGTTACATGGTCTGGCTCTTCTTCTAATTCATGATTTTCCACATGATCTGGCTGCTCTTCGAACTCATAAGATTGATCAGGTTTTGGTTCATTTGTTATAGATTCATGATCTTGCTCTGGTTCAGGAAATTGCGGCGGTTCAGATTCTTGACTTTCTTTGTGCTCGTCTTCAGAATTGGTCACTTCTTCTTCAGCCTGCTCTGGCTTTTGTTCGTCATATGGCACATGATTTTGCTCTGCTTCATTTTCTATCCCATAAGTCTGTGTGCTTTCTTCATGTGCTTCTACTTCATTTTCGAATTTATTTGTTTGTTCGTCAGGAATTTGTTCATGTAAGTCCTCAAGTTCCTGTTTGTGGTCTTGGGTTTGCTCTTCATCTTCTCCTTCCTGTTCTGGTTCAAAATTATCTTCGTGATCCTTTTCTACATTTGTTTGTTGTACTGTTTCATGTTGCTGAATCTCTTGCTCATGTTCTGTTTCGGCCTGCTCTTCATGTTTATCGGGCTGTGGATTATGTTCTTCATGATGTTGTGGCTCCTCTTCCTCTTTCAAATCTTGTTCAGTTTCGGTTTGTTCTAGATGTTGTTCTAATGCTTGTTGCTCTGGTTCTGGCTCTGTATTGCCGCCATGTGGTTGTTCTGTTGTTTGGGTTTCATGATGCTCTTGTTGCAGTTCTGGCTCATGCTCCGCCACTTCTTCTGTATTATGATCCTGATCTTCCATTTCTTCTTGTGCAGCTTCATAGTCGAAATTCATGGTATTATCTATCACATGTCCATATTCTTCAGTATGCTCTTCTTCCTCTTCTTCTGCTGCTTCAGGTATAGCTGTTACGTGTGTATATGCTTCAGTACTTTCTATTTTTTGTGGTGTCTGCGTGTGCTCTTCATCTTCTTCAACTTTATAAGGATAGTCAACATCAGCAGCATCTGGAATGTGGGAGGAAGCATTAGCCTCGTCGGTTGCATCGTGCTGCTGTTGCTCTTCAACTTCAGCTGTAGTTAAAGGTTCTTCGTGATATCCTAAAGGTTTAGCAGATGTGGGTAACGCAATATCTTTATCATCTTGCCATTCTTGTTCTTCTATTGAAATATTAGAATCTTCTGTAGTCTGCTTTTCAGGCTCTTGAGCAATGGGTTCATCCTGTATCACCTTGTGTTCTTCTACCATAGGAGTTGCTAATGTGGGCTGTTGTATAGAGACAAGGTGCTGTTCCATTGTGGTACTAAGAGAAGCCTCCGTTTGTTTTGTAGGCGCTTGTGTTGTTGAAGTTGTTGAGCTGGAAGTAGTAAGAACTGGAAGAGGAAGAGCTTCATCAATGGTATTATCTACACACAAGCCGGCCTTAAGCTTGGCAGGAGCTGTACATTGACAACGACCGAATAGGTTTGGTATTAAGAAATCGCAATGTGTGCGTGCATTAAACATTTGACAGTGAGCGTGACTGTAGCAGACCGATCCAGGAGCAGCAGCTACAAGTTAAAAAAAAATATATAAAAATGATAATCAGTGAAGTGTTAATAATATTTAGAATCTTTGCAAAATTATTATTTTATATTTTGTGGCTTATAAAAAGTAGACTGTCTTCGATACCGGAAAACTCCCAAGCATTGTTCACATGTTGGTTTGTTACTATCCACACCTGATAGTTTTTCAACATTTTATTTTGGTTTTCGTTTGTGTTTTATTTTTTATTTGTTATGCTTTTAAGAAAATAAACTTTGGTTGACACACTTTTTTTTCGCTAGAGATTTTGCCAAAGGAAACCTGCACAGAGCCATCAATAACATGATCAAGCATGATACATCACAATATATTTACAATACCTATTTGCCGCACAACCTGTTTCCACTGGTTTACCAACTTACTTAGTCAGTCTTTGCCACAAGTAGAAAGAAAGAAAGAAAGAAGTACTCGTACTTGTTCGTATGCACATACACATGTATGTATGTATGTGTGTGTGTGTGTGTGTGTGTTTGATGGTATAGTTGAAAATACGAGTAGTTGGTTAAAATTTAGAGTCATGGTAGTTGTTGTAAATAGTTATTTAGTTAGTAAAGTTGTTCCCGTTGCATTTTTCTAAAAGCACAGTGAGTGCAGCACATGATTGTTGTTGGAATCGTCAGATTGTGTTATAGCATAGACGCCAATATCTACCGTTTTGTAGTTGATGATGTTTCCTAAACAGCAATAAGATTTTTTCATTTTTTTTTTCATACTTATATCAGCATTGGCTTGGCCATGCAGCAGCATCACGGTCATGATCATGATCATCATCATCATTATCAGCAACAATAGCAGCATGCTCATAATCATTATGATTATTGTGATAATTAATATTAGCGGAGAGTCGGCTTTGACTGAGGAAGTCAATGGCTTTTATACGCCATACGCCAACAGTTGCAGACATCGAAGTGCCGTTTCACTGCCTGCAAAATGTTGCTGCTTAAAAATAAACTGCTGTTGTTGGCCAGCTCTACCTCGGATTTTAATAAATAAAATATTTTCATGTTGTAAAAAATTTGCCGCTGTTTCGTCTGCTATTTTTCTCTCTTCAATTTCTTTATTATTACAAATGAAATTACAATGACTGCAACAACTTGTTGCAATTGTATTGATTTAATAGTTTAATAATAATAACAATAATAATAATAATAATAATGATAATGACGATCCTCATCGTTATGGCAATCACGTGAAATACAAAAAACAAATAAACAGAATAATAAAAAATTGTACCTATACGATTGCTTCAAAAGTATTTACAAGCAAGGAAACTTGTTTCCATTTAACCACGAGTACATACGTACACAAGTATGTATCGTTCAATAAATTCAAGCGAAAAAATGGAACGAATTTCAAAGAACTTACTACAGCCGTGTCGACGTATGCTTTTGTGCTTGTGTGTGTGTGTGTGCATGCAACATACTACAACATTTTGAGAAAGAAATTATGGCCAGCAAAACGGAAAACAAAATTCTACGCATATTTTTCCTCAAAGTAAAAAATGTTTTAAGCAATCATGGAAGACAGATGCAAAAAAAAATTAAAGCTAAAAAAGAAAGAAAACCAGTTTCCTTTTTAAGTGGTAAATTGACTGACTAACTGATTGATTGATCTTGTTTGTCAGTTTGTCATTGAAACTTATGCACTGCCACAGAGATGACATCATAAAGGATTAACCCAATTTGTGGTTGTGGCAGGCAATTTCTTTCACGACAAAACTAATTTCGTTTAATGGATTATTTAAATGAAGTAACTATTTAGAGAAAGAGAGAGAGAGAGAGGAACCAGCATGTAAGCAATTTGTTAAAGCAAAAAAAAAAAAAAAATATACTAGTAATCTAAGCTTTGAATATATCTGAAAATATGCGTGTTGCACATTAATATGATAAATTGGCCTAGGAAAGCTGAAACATTTGCATTTTAAGTATAGATTTTTTAACCCTCTAACTCGTCTCCATGTGGGCAATTCCACAGAAAATTTAACTTTTTGAAAACATTGAAGCTTTGCTAAAAGACAAGGAAAAATGAAAGAATATGGATCTGAAATGCAAGACTAATTGATTGGTCATGTTTATTTAAACTAAATTCAGTAAAATGCTACTAAGATTCCCACACGAAGGGTTCCGTACGAACTTCAGCCTATACGAGGGTGGATCAATAAGTTCGTGACTTTTTGAATGAAACAGTTTTTTTTTTTGCAAAGCAAATACTTATTTTTCAACATGATCTCCTTTTAACTCAATACACTTAGTCCAAGGTTTCTCCATTTTTTCTATCCCTTCCAAAAAAATAGGATTTTTCGAAGTCCTTACAATAGGCAATAATTTCATCGATGGAGCTAAATCTCTTTCCACCGATCCCTTTCTTTAGGTTTGGAAATAGAAAGTAATCACTACGGGCTAAATCCGGAGAATATGGCGGATGAGGTACCAATTCGTAGCCCAATTCATAGAGTTTTGCCATTG
The DNA here is from genome assembly GCA_949987645.1 of Tachina grossa. Lineage (NCBI taxonomy): Eukaryota > Metazoa > Arthropoda > Insecta > Diptera > Tachinidae > Tachina > Tachina grossa. The sequence goes on along the minus strand of OX465276.1, from coordinate 29,476,964 downwards.
AGACTGCACACGTGTGCACTCGTGCATTATAATAATGAAAAAGAACTTTTTTCTTGGCCATATGGGATCGTTTTCTTTTTAAATCCTCATTAAATCGGTCTAATAAGTTGGCATAATATTCGCCGTTTATTGTTTTTCCCTTTTGAAGGTAATCGATGTAGATTATCCCGCGTACATCACATAAAAAAACTGTTGCCATCAGCTTATTGGTCGACAAACTCACCTTAGCCTTCTTCGTAGCAGGTTTAGATTGCTGCTTGGTCTCTGGAGTACAGTAATGGATCCATGTTTCATCGACAGTTACAAAACGCCGCAAAAACTCATCCGGATTACGGTTAAACAACTCCAAACAATCCTTTGAAGTTGTCACACCTTTACATTTATGGTCAATTGAGAGCAAACGCGACACACGTCTTGCAGACAACTTTCTTAAATCCAGCTGATCATATAAAATCGAAACCACACTGCCATATGAAATGCCTATGGCATCAACAATCTCACGCACTTTTACTCTTCGATCGGCCAACAGCATATCGTGGGTTTTTTCAATATTTTCGGGTGTACTGACCTCAATTGGCCTACAGAGTCCCCATATTACTTATCTAGCTTTTCCTTGTGTTTAATGAGCTCACGAAATTCACTTTTTTCCATTTTCTTTTAGAAAGGCGAGGTAGTCTGTTGTCAACGGCTGCCAAACACAATCTAAATGACACAGCTTGTTCAAATTTAGACAGAAGTCAACTGACAGTTGCCTCTTGACAGAAGCAGTGTTGCCATTTAAATCAAGAGGCGGGAAATTAAAAAGACACTGAGCTAATGATCTACCCTCGTATAATAAAATATCTTATCTAATGTAGACTTAAAAAAAAATAAGTACTCGGTAAGCTTTTTTCAGTTTTTGGCGATTTTTCTAGTTTTGGTGATTTTTCTCATTTTTTGGGATTTCTTTCGCTTTTGGGATTTTTTTCGGGTTATTTTTTCATTTTGAGATTTTTTTAGGTTTGGCACTGTTTTTCGGTTTTTGGGGATTTCTTTTAGTTTAAAAAAATCGCCCAAAGCCGAAAAAGAGGGCTTTGGGCGATTTTTTTAATTTATCTCTTACGGTTTCCAAGATACATTAAGTTGTCAAAATTACATAGTCAAAATAATATTAACTGACAGAATGCCCTTTGATGTTGATTTTTTAAAATTTTAGTGTTGTAGTCTGTATTAAAATACACTAAGGCCGAGTACACACTGTGACAAATATAGCAAAAATAACCGTGGGAACTAGTGGCAATTTTTGTCATTTCCGATATTTTTCGTTGTGTGGCATTACCAAACAAACTGTTTACGTATCTGATGTAAACAGTTGTGAGAATAAGTTGGCTGCATTGCAAACACAAAAAGAAAATGTCAGCGTGTTGACATTTTGACATTGAGAGAATACCGAAAGAATTTTAAATGCGTGCTGGTATAAACATTTAAAGGTATGGAAAACGAAAAATGAAAGTGGAAAAGCATAGCAGAGTGTGAGAGAAATTCAAGTGCCCTGGACGCATGACACAGCTAATTCAGCTTGTGGAGGTTCGTGAGGCTGTATGGAAACATACATTGTATATGTACATATCGCTCAGTTAGTTCAATAGTGACATAACTCAAAAAATGAGATTTTTGAGTTAATAATGCAGAAAAATGCGGCATGTCGTATTTTATCTTATGTAAAAATTTCATATAAATAGCTTGTACCATCACCTCCTGAGAAAAGATTTTTTTTTTAATTTCTCCATTGAGTTGTATGCAAATTGAAAACTTAAAACGCGTTTTCTGCAAAACTGGTTTTATTGAGTTGTGTCACTATTGAAGTAAATGAGCGATATGTATGTATATGTAGCACTTCTAGGGATAGAAATGCAAAAAAAGGGCAGAAATTTCAGTGGAGTTAGGTCTTCATGCACATGAAATTTTTAAACCAAGTGGCATCCTGCTTCCGTAAGCTGGAATGCAGAGTACAATAGAATCCTTTGGTGGCACGCATATTTACCCCCACTTTCTTTGCCGTTTTTTAGATTTTCTAAATTTTTTTCTTATTATTGATAAACACACGGTGGCCAATTGAATAATTTTGCGATTATCCATTTGTATAAACATTAATTAACAAACAATACAAAAATCAAAGTCTCACAATGATAAATCAAACGACATTAAATGTAATTATGTCAAAATTAGTTATTGATTTTATTATTTAGGGATGGAACTCGTTTCTGTCACAAAGACACAACAAAATTGTGTGTCATCGAAAAATTTTATGGGAACGGCACTGCACACATATAAAAATGACACCACAAAATGATAACATTTGAAATGCTCAATGTAAACTCGGTATAACTTTGAAAATTTCAAGTGTCTGTATGTAACGGGTGTTTTTCTTAGAGGTATAGAACTTCGAATTGAAATAAAACACAAGAAAATCGTTTTAATGTCCATCAATTTGGCTTATTGGAAGGATAATTTTATGCCATTAATATTTAAATATGATTTCGGGCATGTGGCCGCCGCGGCTGGTTTGAATAAAGCCAATTCTACAGGTCCAATTTTCAACCACTTTTTCGAGCATATGGGGCCGTATTTTAGCAATAACGCCACGAATGTTGGCTTTCAAGTCCCCTAACCTTTCTGGTTTGTTGGCGTAGACGAGCGACTTCACATATCCCCAAAGAAAATAATCCAATGGTGTCAAATCACACGATCTTGGTGGCCAATTGACAGGTCCATTCCGCGAAATTATGCGCTCATCGAATGTTTCCTTCAATAAATCGATTGTGACGTGCGCTGTGTGGCATGTAGCGCCGTCTTGTTGGAACCACAACTCATCCACATTCATGTTATCCAATTCGGGAACAAAATAGTCGGTTATCATGGCTCTATACCGGTCTCCATTAACGGTAACTGACTCTCCAGCATTATTTTGGAAGAAGTATGGCCCAATGACTCCACCAGCCCATAGAGCACACCAAACAGTCAGTTTTTGTAGATGTAATGGCGTCTCAAGGGTCTCATGTGGATTCTCTTCACTCCAAATGCGGCAATTTTGCTTGTTGACGTAGCCATTCAACCAAAAATGAGCCTCATCACTGAACAAAATTTTGCGATGAAAATCAGCATCGAGATCAATCTCATTTTCGGCCCATACACCAAAATCACGACGCATTGCATGGTCTCGCGGCTTTAATTCTTGCACAAGCTGGATCTTGTAAGGTCGCAAGCCAAGATCTTTGCGCAAAATCTTCCATAAAGTTGATGGACAAAGCTCCAATTGCTGTGCACGGTGGCGAATCGATTCATTCGGGTCCTCTTCAACACTTTGCTCTACAGCGGCAATTGTTTCTTCGATGCGCACTGCGTATTATCACATAGAGTAAACGTAGTGCGAAAACGATCCATGGTTAACCGAATTAATTGCTCTGATGGACGATTATGTCGACCATAAAATGGACGGAGCTTGCGGTAAACTTCGCGAACTGAACCATTATTTTCGAAATAAATTTGCACGATTTGCAAGCGTTGTTCTTTTGTCAACCTGTTCATGATGAAATGGCAAACCAAACTAAATATTAATCACTTGACAGCTGACAACAAGCTTGACAGCGATGCCAACTTAAAGTTCTATACCTCAATAAAAAACATGGGATTTTAAAATTTTTCTTTGCTCGTTTGGGAACACCGTTTAATTTCTAACTATCATATTGTTGTTGTAGCGGCCAAAGTTCTACATATTTTGTCAAAATTTCTTGTGGTTCTCGAGAAAATAGTCTGTGACAGACAGACGGACAGCGTAGCGAAAATAGTAGGGTTCCTTTTCACTTTTGGTGCATGGGACCCTAAAAAAACTAGTTTGCCAGAAAACGTGTTTAAATAACGAGTTTAAAGAAAATTTTACTATACTCTCAAGAGTTGCTTAAACAAGACATTTGTATGAAGAATGATACCAGGATTAATTCTGCATCGTTAACTCAAAAAGTTTATTTTGTGAGTTATGGCATTGTTTTAGTAAATGAGCGATATATAAGTAGGTATCTCACATAAAAAACAATCAGAAATTTCAATCAAACTCTTGCTAATTTGAATAAACGATTATTTGAACTTGTGCTCTGATCTCCCTAATTTCAAATTATCGAAAGTCTACTGTCAATAAAGGGTCTTGAAAATTTGCATGGAAATCAATGAAAAAATGAGTGCTTTTCATATACATCCATTTCTCACACAACTCCTTCGTTTGTCTTGTGTAAACAGTTGGCAATTGTGTTATGCAATTCCATAAAAATTGCCTTTCCTTTAAACTGATTAACATTTGAAGTAATGATGCTCGTCGCAAGTAATTTCAAATGTAAAAAAATAAATTAAAACGTACATTACGTTTCTTTTTTAAAATGCCAATTAGGAAAAATTAAATTTAAATTGAGTTATTTTAATGCACAAATACTCGCTCGTAGTTAATTAGTTAGTTACCCATGGTCTAATGCTAAAATACTTTGTAAGTTGCAGCGAGTTAAATTGATTTGCCATTTGTAGCAGCATATGTTTGTTGTTTTATTCCTGGAATCCTCCTAATATAATCGCCCATAATTTGATGTTTGCTACATATTAAGAAATGAAAAATTGCACGCATGTTGTAGGTATTAAAAACAGCAGCAGCAGCAGCAGCAACAGCAAGAGCAGCAGCAGCAGCTGCAGCTGTTGTGGTCTTCTTGTTATACTCGTACGTATTCTAATACGTAGCAAATATGTTGCACACGTTTAAAGTTGTCGACTATACATTTGCTTTAGGAGTGCAAGGTTTCTACTCTAAATTGGAATTTTCCATAGAAATTGTTTAGTTGCTTACTGTGTTGTCTTGGAAAAACTTCTGGTAATGCAGCAGTTTGCCAGGAAACTAGTTGCATATTATCAATATCGTGATCAGCAATTGTAGCAGACTACACCTTTTGCTTGGCAAAGAGCTAGTGAATAGAAATTATAGGTAAGTCTTGCTCTTTGTACGCAAGCAAAAAAAAAAAAAAAAAAAAAAAAAAACGAGGGTAGCTTAAAAATTATACGATGGATAATCAGTCAATAGAATGAATGCACTGAAATCTAATTTCAATTACGAAAATTTCATTTGAAATACTTGCAATCAATAAAGATGTTGGGCATTGAAGAAACACAAGATTTTTATAACTGAAAAATTTACGTTTCCCATCTGGCATTTTGTATCATACGAGCAATCGAATCTTTTCCGAATAAGCTTGACGGGAAAAATAACCGCATATGAGCTAATTTTTCGATCGTAAATGATACTCCCGTTGTGAGAAAATGGTACCCTACAGCTGAATCATACCAAAGAATTATTTATAATACGATTTGCTGATTCATATTTGAGCAATTTTCTCGTAGTATTAAATCATTAAATCACTTCTTTGTGGTTTGTTTGCATTTTGTTGCTCTATTTTCAAGAAAACAATATTTTATCATATAGATGAATATTAAGTGAATCCTTTTTCAATCACCCAAGTGATAAATGAGTTTTTTAATCATGAAAAGTTATCTAAGGAGAATCATACTCGTATTTATAAGAGATTTCTGCAAAAATATTATCACCCAAATGCTCTCTGAGAATGGGCGTATGAACGTGTTTATGTGTGTGTGTGTGTGTGTGTGTGTGTGTGTGTATGAATGTATGCAAGCATCTCATAACTTCCCTGTCGGAGAATAAGTGGTTGTCTACAAAAATAGTTAACTTATAATTAACTTATCTTAGACTGACTAAAAACTAACTGCAATGTCATCCAGAACAAACCCAAAATTAATTCTTAAGTTGAGTACGTAATCGAATTTGATGAACTCCAATAAATTTATTCTTAGCTACCTTGAGACTCGTTTCTGTTTTATATCGATGGCTTAATATAAAAAAGGCGTAATTCAAATTTTCGATATTTTACAGGAGAACAAAAAAACTGAATAAAAACTAAAGAATTTTTTAAATTAATTAAATCTTTTATTTTTAATTGTTACTTACTTCGTTCTTATACGTTGACTATCAGAAAACATTAAAAACTCGATTTCGAAAAAAATTGAGATACGCCCTTTTTATATTAAGGCATATATTATTATATTATATTATATTATATATATATCGATATTAACATTTTGCTGCTGTTATTTTAGATGGTACCTTACCTGGGTAGTAGCGCGTTGAGTACACTACGTGTGATGATACATGTTCGAACCCCAGGAAATCTTAAATATACTGACTACCAGGTGATTTAAAATAAATTCAGTAAAGTGCGACTCTGACTCGCGCACGGAGGTTCCGTACGAACACTAGATATGTAATTTAATACAAACTTCATCCTATATAATATATAGTTTTGGCATTTTTTTCGTTTTTGGGGTCTTTTCGGTTTTTTTGGTTTGGCAGTTTTTGCGTTTTTTCGGTTTTGGCGATTTCCTTTTTTAGTTTTGACATTTTACTTTCTTATTTTGGCGATTTTTTTCGGTTTTTGGCGTTTTTTCATTTCGGCTTTTTTTTATTTTTAGCGATTTCTTTCATTTTTGCGATTTTTTTTATTTAAAATTTTTTTTTTAGTTTTGTCGACATTTTCTTGTTTTGGCGATTTTTTTCGATTTTTGGCGTTTTTTTTTTCATTTTGGCGATTTTTTCGAATTTGGCGATTTATTTTAGTGTTAGAAATTTTTTTAATTTTCGCGATTTTTTTCGTTTTGGCGATTTTTTTAATTTTTGGCGATTTTTTTTTTTTTTTTGTTTGGCTATTTTATAATTTTCGGTTTTTTTAGTTTTACCGTTTTTGAAAATTTCAAGTGTTTGCCTCTTACGGTTTCCTAGATATAGCAAATTCTCAAAATTACATAATCAAAATTGCATTAACTGATTAATTAATTAATGATTTAATTAAAATTTTTTTAAATTTTAGTGTTAATTGTTGTAGTCTGTATAAAAATACACTAATTTTACAAAATAATTTTGAAAAGTAATGCAGAGTGAGACAATTGATTACCGCCTAGGACATCGCAATGTTAAAATAGTCAGTTGATTACATTGAAAAGTAGTCCAAGTGTCAGTCAGTACTAGTTGCGAAATAGTCAGCTTAAAGTTAGTTTAAAGTTAACGTAATTTCTGACAGGCCGAAGCTTATATTTTTTCTTGAAATAGATTTTTAAAATTTTTACGCTATCAGAAAGGAAACACATCAAAACTAAGGTAGCCAAACGATTTTGGCATGCTGGTAAAAAACAAAGAATTTATGTTATTTAAAAAAAAAAAAAAAAAAAAAATTTCCAGATTTGATCTGAAATAAATTATGATTCCTTGAAAACTATTATCGACAACTGGCTACAGTCTTTTTTGGTTACTAGGAGTCTCCACTAGCCATGAACTTGGTATGGGCATTATGATAGAATTAGTCGATCGCATTGTTTTACTTTTGAATTGGTCGTATCGTTTAATTCTGGATGTTAGTTAGTATTTATTCTTATTGTATTTCTTTTTGCTTTATACATGTATGTGTATGTATGTAAGAGAGAAGTTGACGTAGAAATCTATTTCCTGTAAATTTCTACTTCACATACGTTGCGATACATATTAAATAAACAGCAACATGTTTTATTTATGTTACAGATTTTGTCAGCTGATCCGTCAACTCACTATACGAATCTACTAATTCTACCATTATATCGGACATAGCATGAGACCACTCATGTCCATATTTTGTCCATGCCCGGACATCGATGTCCGAACATATGGCTGAGCAACAATGTTCGCCATGAGATTTGCCGTCCGCAGCCACTTGCAATAGAAAGAAAAGAGGCAGAACGGAATTGGTAAATAGTCCATCTCTCATTGCACTACCACAAAATACTTTTATATGCCTAAACATGGACATCGCACGTACTCGTATTCACCACAACAAGGAAGTTGATGAATTTTTCACAGTTTCTCTGCCTGCGTTATGTTCATGTCATGTCCAAGTTGATGGCTCGTGAAGACGTTGTGTTATGTTGGCTTAAGTTTTGTTTTTAATTAATGGTTTATTCACACTCTGTGCTATGTCATTAATTTTAAACTTTCATATTTTCGTAAAATTTGCATTAAATTACAGCGCATAACTTTTCAAGATCAAAATAAATAAAACAAAAACAAAACCATCTGGGGAAAGATGAAATTGTGTTCATTAAGCCTATATATACTTTTGCACCCGCCACGACCCGCCTGTGTAACAATTTTTTATTTTAATGAAAATACTCAGAAATTATGAAAAATTTTTACCAAAATTGTTAGTATTTTTATTGCCCTTTTTAATTTTTGTAAACTCAGTCCGTTTTAATTTTGTTTCTTTTGAAAGGGTTTGCCTGTAGTTTGGGCCCATAATGTTTTTCGAAAACCATAGGGGGAAATTTGATCGCCTTATGCATGACTCTGTTATTTGCGAACTGATTTTGAAATTATTTTTTTCATTTGAAAGGGTTTGCCTTTAGCTTGAAAACGTATTTTATTTCGAAAATTTCAGGTGGAAATTTGCTCCCCTTAGGCATAAATCTCTCTTTGGTGAGCCGATTTTCAAAATCCTTTTTTTTTTTTTTTGTTTCAAAAGGTTTGTCTGTAGCTTGAACCCGTATTTTTTTCTAACATTGCGTGGGGAAATTTTCTCCCCTTACGCATAACTCTGTCTTTGGTGAACCGATTTTCAAAAAAAAATTTTTTTGCTTGGAAGGATTAACCTGCAGTTTGGTTCTTTAATTTTTTTTTTTTCGAAAATCGCAGGGGCGAATTTGCTCCCCTTATGCATAACTCTGTCATTCGTTAAGTGATTTACAAAATCCTTTTTTTTTTGCCTGAAAAGGTTTGCCTGCAGTTCGACCCCTCATTTTTTTTTCGAAAATTGGAGGGTGAAATTTGTTCCCCTAATGTATAAGTCTGTTATTTGTGAACTGATTTTCAAAAAAAAATTTTTTTTTTTTGCTTGAAAAGCTTCGCCTGCATTTTGATCTCTTGATTTTTTTAGAAAATCGAAGGGGAAATTTGCTCCCCTTATGCATAACTCTGTCATTTGTAAAGCGATATACAAAATTATTGTTTTCATCGTTTGCCTGCAGTTCGACCCCTCAACTTTTTTTTTCGAAAATTGGAGGGGAAAATTTGCTCCCCTTTTGTATAACTCTCTCATTTGTAAAGCGATTTAAAAAATTCTTTTTTTTCTGAAAGGATTTGCCTGCAGTTTGGTTCTTTAATTTTCTTTCGAAAATTGGAGGAGGGAGGAGGGGGAATTTGCTTCCCTTGTGTATAACTCTGTCTTTTGTGAACCGATTTTCAAAAATTTGTTTTTGTCTGAAAGCGTTGGCCAGCAGTTTCCTCTTTTCATTTATTTTCAAATATCGGAGGGGGAAATTTGCTTCCCTTCTGCATAACTCTGTCTTTTGTAAAGCGATTTAGAAAATTCTTTTTTAGTTTTATTGCAAGTTTAGTCAGTTTAAATAATTTTGTAATATTTTTTGTAACCACCCTCGTACACTTTATGTAGCATGTGCTTTAAGATAGAGCCTAAGATGTGGGTCAAGTCATAAAATATAAAAAATGGGTAAAAAAATATGAACTGCAACTTAACAATATAATATAAATTCCTATGAATTACTTTGAAGACAAGGAAAAAAGAAAACTAACTAACTCAGAGAGAAAAAAAAGTATTCATAAAGCTATGGAAATACAAAAACCGAATAAAACTTTTGCTTTTTTTTTTCTATAGCCATTGCCATTAGTTCATTAGTAATTATGATTAAAGAAATATGTAGTATGTGCATATGTATAACGTCATATATAAAAAAATAAAACAAACGCATACATACTTAAAAACATGCACATTCATTTAGATGAACTTGCAACAATGCCACTGATAACTGGCGGCTGTCTACCACATTACATATATTTTTTGTATAGATTCCATATGCTATTTATTATGACTTATGATAGGTGTGCTGTGGTGTGCTGTGCTGTGCTGTGCTGTGGTGTTGCAGCAGTATGTTTAGATGTGTGTATGTGTATCACTTTTCATTTCATTGTTATTCTTTTTTTTTTTTTGTAATTTTTCTAACTGCCGGAGTATTAGTTTATGTTAGTTTTTTATTACTAACTTAACTTAACTTCGTATTTATTCATTCATTCACTCACTTATTCATTCATTCATTCATTCATTCATTTGCTCATAAATGCACTTTCCAATGTGCCATGACTTAATGGCATACTTTTGCCTCAACTTTTGTTTTTATTTATAAAAATATTTTATTCATTTACTAGTTTATAAAATGCTGGTGCTTTCTAGAGTTTTTTTTTAAGAAAAAAATTAACTCCATTTTCACACTGTTACTTTCATTAAAAACGTTTATGATATTATTTTCCAATCCCAAGTCGTGTTATACATTTCTTTTTGGTTTTAGTTTTTTTTTTTACACAAAAGAGATTTTAAAAATCTTATTACTGGTTTACGAGTATTTCTAAAAACCTGTCTGTTACTTTTAATAGAAAAAGTTACATTTTTATTTGAAAATATTTATATTGCAATTTAAGTGACACTTTAAGTAGCGGTAAAAGCAGGTTGCAAAGCTTTTTATCAAGAAAGTAGCCAAAGTCTGCTTTTAAGCTTTTTATAAAAAAAAATTAATAAAAAAGTTAGAGGTCATGAGAACGTAGCAGACGCGTCTGATGTTAAAAGAAAAGCAGTAGAACAAATAAAAAAGAGTTTTCTGGAGGAATATATTATAACATAAGATAAGATAATACTGAACAATATTTATTTTTTTTTATTAGAACAATTTGTTAACATATTGCATTATCTAATCGCTTTCAAATTTAATAAAAACTAACAATATTTTAAGGAAAAATCAAATTGAAGTATGGCAAACGTTTCGGATCTTCCCAAAGCGTTCGAAAACTTATCAATACTCCATCAATTTAGATATCTGCACTCAGTGCTGCAAGTTAATTAATTAAGAAAGTCAAGTTAATTTAGAAGTTCAATTTAGCCATAACTTTTGACATTTTAAAAACGAAACACTGTTTTCGAAATTCCTTGACAGCGACATCTCTTAAGAATTTGATGCGACTTAGATCAAAATTGGCATCACTCGACACATTTTTCAAATTGAAAAATATAAATGAACTAATTTTAAGATTTTTTTTGTTGTTATATAAAGTTAATTAGTTAAAATTATTGTTATAGAATGTTAAATGAAGACTTTTGGAAAAACACTCGGACCATTTTAAGGTAACAAGGGGCCTTAACTAGGTATTTCGGTTGCCTAGACACCTTCAGATTATATTGATATGTTCACAAAAAATTGTCCAGCTTTATCGTAGCTACAACTTTGCCATCGTCAAAGTAAAATAATTAAGAAAATGGCTACTAAACACAGCGTCAAATATTTAATACAACTCATTGACACCAAAGGCGCTGCATTATTAAAAAACGTGCAAAAAAAGCAGAGTTGTAAAAGAATGAAATTTTCCTCTATCTCTTCACTTCAGCACCTGTCTTCTCTATCATTATCCCCTTCCTAAAGAAATGAACACTTAGTATTAGTAGTACGCATTCATTGCCTGAGTGTTACTTCTCAAAAAAAAAAAAAAAATTTATAGAAAAAAATTTGGGAGTCGATGTAAATTATTCTGAAAAAAATTAAAAATAAATAAAATAATAATAAATAAAAGATTCGACTATATGGAAGAGGCGCCCTATGCTCCAGTGGGAGTTAGAGGAATATATAAATTAAAATAAAATTAATGGGAGAAGCCACGCCCAGTTGTCCCCTCATTAATACTGTCTCTTTATCAACATTATAAAAACAGTTACCAGATCACAATTACAAGTCTTTAGCTGCATTAGTGTCATGAATATCCTAAAATAAAAATATCCTCTATATGGGAAATGCCATGCCCACTTAAAATATTTAAAAAAGGCTTACAGCCTTTTGTTCCTTCCCAACTTTGGTCTTCCGAATTTTAACCATAAAATTGTCACACCATTTTTGTAGCAAATTTTAATAATTTAATCATAATAATTTAAATAAAATTTAATTATTACATTTTTATTAACTGCGTAGTGTTTACTTGTCCTCGGTCAAGTAGTTACAGGTTGAGTCATGACAACTGTTAAAATGGCGGGAACACGTTATATTTCGCGCACGATCTCCTCTGCCAGCATCAATTGTTGTCCATCAAGGCCCTTTAAAGAAGGTAGTAGTCCATTTCATTTGCTATAATACTCATCAGCTGATATTGTATTTACAATATTTCAAACGTGCCATCTCACTCTAACTTAGTAGGAATTTTGACAATAGTTATCATATTTGTGACAACAGTGGTTTTAAATTGTGCAATCTTGTAAATATTATTTTAATTGCTAATGTGTCTGCTTGTTTAATGTGCCTTGCTGTGCATTATTATACCATACAAACTGTGATCTATTTTCGCCTGAGAATTAATACAAATATAATTTTTGTTTAATGATTATTTTATATAACTGTAGCCCCAAGTGAGCTCTCAACAATAACTCAAAAATATTCTGCCAAAACACAAGTACTAATCTCTGGGCAACTATGTCCTCTCCCCCTTCCCCTCCTCATAAAATCAACATGAAGATATTTTGCCTTAATTACCCAGTACATGGTATATTCTTCATTTAATTCCTTGAATTAAACATTCTACTAGATTAAAATCATTCGTTTTGTAAGCAAACTAAATTTAAACTTAAGAAAATTTTAAAATAAATAAAAAAATAAAGCTAAAACCAATCCAAGAAGAGTTGCAAACTTTCCAGCCCAACCAACGTCATTAAACTAGTACAGGACCCATCATCTTAATAGTTTCAAGCTTTAATTTTATTTGATTTTTCTTCCATTTTCCATTTAGCAATAAACGTTATTTATTTATTTATAATGAAAGGTTCCTTCTAAAAAATTTTACTTTATTTAATTTTTTTTATTGCTACTTTTTAATGATTGTTTTTAAGAAAACAAAAAAAAATGGCAAAAGAAAACAAAAAATGGCAAAAGAAATAAAACTTTTCACATTTCCAAAATGACTGTTAAAATGTATGATTTTTTCTTGTGTATTGTTGTTGTATTCTTGTCGTCGTATTGTATTCTATATGAACATGTTGTCTGGTGAAAGCCATTCACGCAAAAGATTTTACTGTTTCAAATGAGGCTTGGTGGAAGCAAAAACAAAAACAAAAACAAACTAAATGGTATTTAAGGAAAATAAAAAAAAAACACTAAATACTAATCTTTTGTCCAGGAAAATAACCAGCGAAACCTTTCAAAAAAAAAAACGAAAATAACTTTTTTCGAAATTAGAAATTAGTTAAAAGATTAACTTTCATTTTATTAACATTCTAAAGGAGTGGAAAGAATATTTAAGCAGCTGAAATTTCCCTTCCCTCGAGGAAAGTTTTTTTTTTTTTTGGGTGGGGTGACGGGGAGTTGGCAATTTTTATAGACAGTTTCAGTTTAGCCCTGAAACTTCCTACACGATGCATTTTTTTTTAAATCTATAAAATTCATTGAATATCTAAAATCGATTTGACAAAGACTTGAAGACGAGTGATGAGGAAAATATAGCCAAAAGACTGACCACAAGTAAATATAATAAGTTTCAATAAAATTTTTGTAATTACAAAATTTGAAAATTTTTGTTCGTTTTTTTTTTTTGTTTTTTTTTGTTAATCACCGTCCGTATTGCATTTCGTGCCTGCTTAATTAGTTCTTCACTAGACTTCATGCCAAAATTTTTAAAATAAACTAAAAAAAAAATTCTTATGTTTACAGAAAGTCTCTTAAATTGTGCACTGTGCCAGCCTTAATTTATAGAAAATATATTTTATTGTTATTCAAAAGTTAACTCTCTTTTGTAGGCTGACATTATTTTTCATATTTTATTTTATGACCAATAATATTTTCTCTTTATAGCTATGCTATTTATTGCGCGATACAGGAGTTAGGACGTGATTTTCGTAAAAAAAATAATCGATACTATTTCTTTATATTTAAAAGCAGAATACGAAAATAAACGAAACAAATTGTTTGATTTTGTTTTTTTTTCATTCTTTGAAGTGAGTGAAACAAAAACAATGAAAAAGATTGCTCAATTTGTTTTCGCTTTGTTTTTGCTCATGAGCACAAACCAGAGAACACAACCGGCTGAAAGCCGGCTAACAGCCGCCACCGTGCACAAACAATACATTAATTGAATCGTACGCCGCTAAAACAAATAATGGGAAATAAATTTAAATGTTTTGAAATATTTGCAGATAATTTGACATCATCATATAATGGGCCTAATTACGAGTGTCGTATTTCGAATACGACTATTACGATTTTGTATTAGATTAAAGAAAAAATTTTGAAATTTTCTTTCGTCTAGTACGAAATCGTCGTAGTCGTAGTCGAAATACAACACTCGTAATTAGGCCCAATATAGTTTTATTGCATTATTATTTCACACAAGAAATTAGTTTTATATAACTAAGCAGCAGAGCTATAACCGGGTGTCGGTAAGATACCTCTCTTCTTTTTCTATATATTTTATTTATTTAAAGTTCAAAAATTTATCAAGCAGCTTGGTACGATCAGTGTAATTATGCCGCTCATTTACTCAAACAACGTAATATATAAAAAAAACTGGTTTGCCAGAATACGTGTTTAAAATTTTCAATTTACACACAACTTAATGGAAAAAGAAAATTTTATTTTGCTTTCAAGAGTTGAGTAAATAAGATATTTGTATGAAATTTTTACACAATATGAAGAACGATATGAGGATTAATTGTGCATCATTAACTCAAAACTTCAATTTTTTGAGTTATGACGTTCTTTGAGTAAATGAGCGATATGGTTTTAAATTCGTCCTTACTCCCTGCAAAGGCGGCTTTACACACGCAAAGTTTTTTGAAGAAAAAAAAAACAAGAAGTAATTAAAAAAATCAAAAAAAAGCCCGACTGCGACCAACTTTGAACCCTTAAATATCCTAAATAATCGCTCGAAATGAAAAATCATAAGAGAAACCTAAAGATGACTTAAAAATACATGTCGAATGATACCTATTTTGATATAGTTCGCTGACTCTTTTTTATTTTTTTCGTATTTACAAAATGGCGTCTGTTGGCCGCCATATTGAGTTTTGACCACTGTCATATCTTTAGTGAAACTCCCAGGATTAAGATATGGGATAAAGTGCCGCAAAGGAACACAAATATATACATACATATGTACATACACTCGAATCCGCTTTAGCGCAACACGCTGTACTGAAAAAAATCGGATTACTGAAAGCGATACAAGGCCCCACACTGATTTTAGACGCAGCTAGTCTTATTCACTTCGCTTTAGCGAAACATCGCTTTACTGAAAATATCGTATTACTGAAAACCAAAAGCAAGCCCACAACTACGTTTTGTATGAAACTTACTTCGCTTTAGTGAAAAGATAAACAATGACAAATTTATTTATTAGAAATCGATTGCATAACTTAAGGCTGAAAAAATTTTGCATGTTTTGTCCGTTAAAAAATTAAATGGCAAAATGTATTTGTCCTTTTCGCTCTTACGTACTTTATTGTATTATTCTATTATGTTGTCAATGCAAGTGGCTAGATATTTTCGAGGAATTCGTGAACAATTTCATCAACAAAATGTGCACATATGCATGTGTATTAATATTAATTTTAAGCAGTACGCTTAATTCTAACAAATTTCAATAATCCGAACTACGTTTTAGAGAAAAAATCGGATAATTGAAAATAAAATTGGGTTTTGGCTATTTCCAGTAAAGCGGAGTCGACTGTAGATATACACAGAGATACATACATATGTACATAGGCCGATAAACATAATACCATTCTTTGCGTCGCGAGCAGTCTTTTTCCTTCTTCCCGCACATACTTATGATTTTGCAAAGATGCAAAAAAATGCTGCCCTCATGCTTAGCAATGAAAACGCCATAAGTAACAATGCTCTTGCCTTTTGTGGCCATTTCAAATTAAGCTTTTTAATTAGCTCTTCTTCAACCAGCTGCACTTAAATATTTCGCCATTTTTAAACGTGATGTTATGGCAACGCTGTACTCACTGCCCTCAAACTCTCGAAACATTATAATTCATTTTCCCAGTTTATGATGTGGCTGCTGTGAATGAAAACATCAAGCAACATCTGCATCTGAGAACATGCAACTTAATTGCATTGTTGTTTAAAATAAGAATAGAAAAGAAACAGAAATAAAAAACAAACAAACAAATAAATAAAATAAAATATAAGCCACAACAATTGCGCTCTGTAGCACAGAGTTTACTTTATTTTTTTATTTAATTTTTTTTTATCAAGCTTTTGTATCTAAAGTGACTCCTTTTTCTGTTTCTTTCACATGTGAGAACAGTCACAAACAACTAATTATCATGGTAATTGGTTAATTTCCAAGAAAGAAAAAAAAACATCATTAAAAAAAGAAGAGAAAAGAAAATATACATACATATAAATGGAATAAGTGAAAAAATACGTCAACTTTACATAAAATTTATATTTATAGTATATTATGTTCAACAGGTTCTTGTGGGCAAACAACAAGCAATCAGATAAAGGCAAGAACAACATTATTACCATTATCTTCATCAGCAAAAGCAACTACAACTACAGTACTATCATTACCCAGCGGGAACTAGAAGGAGTAGGGATGCCTTCTAGAAGGCCTCTGTATGCCTTCTTTTGGATGTAGAAGGCCTGCTCGCTCCATTCCATACTCATGTCTTTTTTACACGCGTTGTCATTGCGGAGCAGGCCTTCTGTTCTTGCTTCCTTCACCAGAGATTCTGGAAGGCCTTCAAACTAATAGATTTTGTTTTTGCTTTGGTAAAAAAACAAAACAAAACATGTTACTCCTTCTCTTCTCCCTTCTCAAAGAAGCGAGTGTGGAATGTGTATCGTATATTTTATGCGAAAGAGTCCTTTAATAGGGCCTGCACCAAGAAAGTCTTCTGAGTTTTACCGCTGGGTATCATTATCATCATTATAATTATGTATGTATGTATGTATGTATGTACCCAGCGGTAAAACTCAGAAGAATTTCTTAGTGAAAGCCTTATTAAAGGACTCTTTCGCATAAAATATACGATACACATTCCACACTCGCTTCTTTGAGAAGGGAGAAGAGAAGGAGTAACATGTTTTGTTTTGTTTTTTTTACCAAAGCAAAAACAAAATCTATTAGTTTGAAGGCCTTCCAGAATCTCTGGTGAAGGAAGCAAGAACAGAAGGCCTGCTCCGCAATGACAACGCGTGTAAACAAGATATGAGTATGGAATGGAGCGAGCAGGCCTTCTACATCCAAAAGAAGGCGTACAGAGGCCTTCTAGAAGGCATGCCTACTCCTTCTAGTTCCCGCTGGGTATGTATGTATGTATGTGTACGCGTACCTAAAGTATTGCAATGAATAACACTCTTTTGTTGTTGTTGTAATCACGCCTTTAACCAACAGCCCGCTGGATCGATCGATCCATCGATGATGGTGGCTTTTTTTTTAATATTATTAATTTATTTATTTATTTGATCTGTTTTGTTCTGGGGCACTTGTTGCCAGATACCTTGTGCTTGATTGAGTGAATGATTAAATGAATTGATTTAGAGTTTCGTGTGTCGTTTATGAAAAAATACAAAAGAAAAATAAAAAATAGACGTGCCTACCACAGCAAATTTTCGTTTACAACGAATAAAATGCCGCTGACAACTCTTCTAACTAACTTGACTTTCAGCATTATGGACTGGTTAGGCTGCTGGCAGCGTATCATTTGACTTTCAGTTGAGGTGTTTCGAAATTGTTTAAAAGAGCAAACACAAAACGCCTTGTTACAATTTGGCGCCATCCACAAACACTTTAATCACTTAAATAAACAATTTTTCAACTTTACAAAAGATTGAGTTTTCTTCTTTATTATTATATTTTTTATTTTTCTTTTATTAAGATGTATGTAATTTGATAAGTTTAATTGAATTTATACATGCCTATAGAGCAGCAGGTGGTAATGGAATATTAAAGGCATTTTTTAAAGGCAATTTTAACTGCTCCGGCGGTATTATGGAATCTTGGCAGAAAAACTATTTTGCACAATGGCATTTTATAGCATATTTCTTAGCAAAAAAAAATTAACCAGAACAAGGTATTGATTACTTGAAAAATTTTAAAAGCACAAACAATAAAGCAATGCAACGATATGACTGGCTTCAAAAAAGAACCATAAACTACATTTCACGAGAACTTCCCCAGAAGCCTTAAAAAAAGCTAAATTTTCACTTTGCGAAGTTATTTGTTTGACTTCCCGCGGCGGTTTCGGTTCAAAATAAATTAGTAATACTAGTTGCATGCACACCGCAATTTAATGCAGAAGGCAGCCATCATATTTCCCTTTCTCGCCCATAAACTAAGAAGTTTCTCAATTAAAATTGCCATGTGTGCAGGCAGTGTAAAGAATAAAAGACATGTACTCACTATCCTACATAGTTATATGTTTTCTGGGTTAATTCAACCCTGATCTAATGGAGCTTATGAAAATTACCAAAACAATAACAACAGCAACTCATTAGATCAGCCCCCGTATTCCGTAACTCGCTAAAGCTAAAGCTAAATTCGATGGCTAAAATGCTGAACAAATAAAAAAATTAAAATTTTTTGTCAATCACATAAAACATTGAAATTTCGGCGAATTACATTTTTAAGCCGTTGTCTGATTTAGCAATACACTTTTTAAAATTGCATTCCTATCCGAGAATCGATAAATCGACTTTATAGATTTTTAGCGATAGAGATTTAGCTTTAGCGAGTTACAGAATACGGGGGCAGGTTTGCATTTTTTTAAAAGTCATTTGTCTATGTAGGATAGTGATGAGTACCAACCTTAAGAATCAAGCTGTCTCTCATCACCAACAAAAAATGCATCTTAAAATTTTACACAACATGAAGAACGATATGAAATTTCATTTTTTGAGTTATGATGTTCTTTGAGTAAATTAGCGATATGTGATTATTATTTTAAATTTATTATAAAAAAAAAAATTACAATAAACTATTGGCTACTACTCACTGGCTCAGTGTGTGAGGGCACAGATTAATTAGGATAAGAAAAAAAAGAAAAAACATAAAATCTAGAATTAATATTTTAGTTCTGTGATTTCTTTGAAATTAACTGGATTTAAATTTCTTAATTGCATTATCAGTTTTATCTGCAAACATCATTTCTATATTACTTGGAAGGCTAGTTCGCTTATATTTTTATATATTTGTTTGCTTCCTCAAATTCAAGTTGTGTATTTTGTTTTTTTTTTTTTTTTTTTTTTTTTTTTTTTTTGCAAATACTGCGTACTTACGTCCAAGACATGTGTGCTTGCGGAATTGCAAGAAACCTTCCACACAACGACAGGCACCATCCAGACAACTACTA
This sequence comes from Tachina grossa, assembly GCA_949987645.1. Taxonomy (NCBI): domain Eukaryota; kingdom Metazoa; phylum Arthropoda; class Insecta; order Diptera; family Tachinidae; genus Tachina; species Tachina grossa. The sequence continues at coordinate 29,457,459 of OX465276.1, read as the reverse complement.
TTAGACACTTTCATGGTACACTGTTCGTTCAGCGTACAATCACCACCCAAAAGTTGAGCTGTAAGTAAGAAAATATTCATTCATTCATTAATTATGCAAAATGAATACTTAAACAATTAGCCACATAGATTTTGTATACACTTATGACAGAAAAAAAAAACAAAAAACCTGTCATAAAAGTGTTAAAAATCTATATTTCTCTTGGGGTTTTTTTTTTGCTTTTCTCTTTATTTATTTAAGCCAGTTTTTATTTATAGAAATCTTCGAGATTTTCTAAGATGTCTAACTAATTTTTATACGGATTTATAACTTGTTGCATATACATACATACAAAATACATACATATGTATGTACGTACGAACATACATAGCATGTAAGTTTGTATGCATGCATATGCAAGTGCTTAAATAGAAAACTTGCTTTGCATGACATAGGAAAGAGTTAAATGCATATGTACATATATATATACTTACAAGACAAGCAGGTTGTTGTATTGTATTGCACATAATATGGTGCACATTCACAATAACCCTGCGCCGAACATGATGAGCCCTTTATGAAATCTGTACAATCCATATCGTGTTGACATTTCGAGCCAAGTGTCGAACCCAGCACATCTATGCTGTTTAGAGTTATAATTAACACTATCTGTAAAAATAAATAAAAAAAAAAAAGCAAAAGGTTTGTTTAAACAAAAAGTTTAGTTTAACATGGAAAGCAAATAGAAATCAAGTGAAAAGTTTCTTAGAAAATGTGTGGAAATCGATTTTTAATTTGAGAAAAAAGAAACGTTTTAAATAAATAAGAGTAGTTAGTGTCTGTCTAATTTCTTCAAAAATTTATTGAAAAGAAATCAAAAGACTTGAGCAACAAACTTTAGTGGCCTCTAAATGCGTTCCACTTTTTTTTTTTTTTTTTTTGAGTTTGCAGCTTAAGTCTTACGTTATTCTAATAGATAGATTTTATTGTTGGGCGGGGTGCTAAAAGTGAAAATGGCCCACGTGAGTGTATGAAAACAAAATATGTATGTAAAGGGTGTTTTTTATTGAGGTATAGAACTTTAAGTTGGCATCACTTTTTTAACTGGCGTCCATTTTGTCAGCTGTCAAGTGATTAATATTTAGTTTGGTTTGCCATTTCATCATGAACAGGTTGACAAAAGAACAACGCTTGCAAATCGTGCAAATTTATTTCGAAAATAATGGTTCAGTTCGCGAAGTTTACCGCAAGCTCCGTCCATTTTATGGTCGACATAATCGTCCATCAGAGCAATTAATTCGGTTAACCATGGATCGTTTTCGCACTACGTTTACTCTATGTGATAATACGCATCCGCAGAGACGTCGAACAGTGCGCGCCGAAGAAACAATTGCCGCTGTAGAGCAAAGTGTTGAAGAGGACCCGAATGAATCGATTCGCCACCGTGCACAGCAATTGGAGCCGACTAACCGACTATTTTGTTCCCGAATTGGATGGCATGAATGTGGATGAGTTGTGGTTCCAACAAAACGGCGCTACATGCCACACAGCGCACGTCACAATCGATTTATTGAAGGAAGCATTCGATGAGCGCATAATTTCGCGGAATGGACCTGTCAATTGGCCACCAAGATCGTGTGATTTGACACCATTGGATTATTTTCTTTGGGGATATGTGAAGTCGCTCGTCTACGCCAACAAACCAGAAACGTTAGGGGACTTGGAAGCCAACATTCGTGGCGTTATTGCCAACATACGGCCCCATATTCTCGAAAAAGTGGTTGAAAATTGGACCTGTAGAATTGGCTATATTCGAGCCAGCCGCGGCGGCCACATGCCCGAAATCATATTTAAACATTAATGGCATAAAATTATCCTTCCAATAAAGCCAAATTGATGGCATTAAAACGATTTTCTTGTGTTTTATTTCAATTCAAAGTTCTATACCTTTTAAAAAAACACCCTATATGTGCATTGTGTATATATTTTAGTGAACCATTTTCACGTAAGCCATTTTCACTTTTAGCACCCCGCCCAACAATAAAATTATTAAAAAGAAGAAAAAACTTAAGCTGCGAACTCATTTAGTTAAATATAGAAATTATGAGGGCAATTGTTAATAAAATTACTCCAGAAATTTTTCCCGGGGAACAATTCAAACTAATAGCAAGTAATAAGGAAAACAAAAAATGCTAATTTAAAAAAAGGAGAAATTTCTCGCGGAATTTTATTGATAACTTACTTCCCTCTATATTTTTAAATTTGTTCATAAAATTTTTGAACCTTAGAAAATTATTTTAACACAAACCTTTAAATGCTAATATTTATTATTTTTTACAAATAAAAATACATAAAAAATAACAGCCTTATTTATAAAAATTAATAAGGCTTAGAAAGGTTTAGTGAAAAAAATTTTTTATGAAAATTTGTTTTAGAAACCCTTTTATGAAGTCTTAATAATATCTACACTAAAAAAAAAACTAACTAAAACTGGAAAATTTTCTAAATTTGAGTAAGAAAAAGTTGTCGTATGGCGCCAAAGCTGTTTTTACTCGAAACCAGTAAAATATATACTAAATTTCTAGTTAATTAATGAACTAGTTTATAGTAATTATATTTTTATATTTAAGTAAAATTTTTCTAAAATTAAGTAAAATTTTCCCATAGAATTCGGAGCTTTGCAAAAAAAATTTTTCATCTTTCATCTCAAATTTAGTAAATTTTTCATTTCTGATGTGTAAACATCTATACGCTAGGGGGTAAAAATCTTTTGACTTTGATTTATTTGCTGAGATTTCTTTGCTGAGATTTCTTTGCTTTCCTTTCACAGCATTGTCAAATCGGTGTGAGCTATGAGCTAATACACTCATAATTAGTGTTTGAAAGAAGCAATACCAAGCAGAGAAACAAGTCGACCGGCTCGAAGCCGACGGTGCGCCGCCGCCGGTTATTTTTCTGTATATTTCCGTACACCAAAGGTGAAAATGAACCGTAAGAGCTACTGACTTGAAATTTGGACACAATAAGTAGATATTTGGCCACTACAACAACAAATACATGAGAGTTAAAAACTAAAGGGTGTTCCAAAACGAGCAACGAAAAATGTTAAAATCTCATGTAATATACATAAAATTGTATGTACATATATATACACTTGAAATTTTAATGTATTTTTATACAGACTACAACAATTAACACTAAATTTAAAAAATTTAAATCAATGGGTGTTCCATCAGTTAATGCAATTTTGACTTTGTTTTTTTTGGCAACTTGCTGTATCTTGGAAACCGTAAGAGCAAAACTCTTGAAATTTTCAAAAACGGTAAAACTAAAAAATCAATAAAATATAAAATCGCCAAATATAAAAAAATCGCCAAAAACAACAAAAAATCGCCAAAACGAAAAAAAGCACCAAATTAAAAAAAATCTCTAGGACTAAAATAAATCGCGAAAAACCGGAAAAATCGCCAAAATGAAAAAAATCCTTAAACAAAAAAATCCCCAATATGAAAAAATCGCCTAAATAAAAAAAACCCCAAAAACAGAAAAAAACCGCCAAAATGAAAAAACCCAAAAAAAACAGAAAAAAATCGCCAAAATGAAAAAATCGCCAAAATGAAAAAAATTGCGAAAATTAAAAAAAACCCAGAAATAGAAAAAAACGCCAAAACGAGAAAAAAGCGATAAAACTGAAAAAAAAAATCATTTAAACTGAAAAAACTTAAAAAATTAAGAAAGCTAAATCAAAAAAAATTATCAAAACCTAATGTGTGCGAGTCAAAGTCGCACTTTACTGAATTTATTTTAATTGCAATGCGTACACAACAACAAGAACAGCAACAACTAAACGATGAACAACAGGAATTAAAAATTAAAAAGTAAAAGTAAAGGCATTTACCATAGATGAGCACTGCAGTACCACTAAAGTTTCAGTAAAAACAATAACAAATGTTTAACAAGTAATTTTTTACTGATTACTAAAATTTTTTCTACAATTTTTATAAATTGCTTAAATGATTTATTATATGATGAGGTGCATTGAATTTTCAGTAATCAGTAATGCCCGCATTCATAATGAAATTCTACCAAGTGGCTAAATGTTTTTCATACAAAAGTTTCAAAATTTGAATGAAAACACTTTGCCACTTGCTACGGCCCTACGATTTTACTGGTAATGCAAATTAAATTTTATTAGCAGTAAAAATTTACAGAATTTTTTTAGTAATCAGTAAATTTACTGCTTACTGCAATTTTGAATGCAGTACATATACATATACTGCAGTGTGCCCATTTACTAACCAAATAAGTTTAATAAAACAAACAAAAACCAACAAATTCATATGTATTTACAATATTGAAAGTTTTGATACTTTTAATTAATTAATTTCAAAAAATATACTAAAAGCATAAGTACTTCCAATTTAAAAAAAAAATTGCATTACTAGATGTTTACACATCTCCTCTGTGATCGGACTCACATTGCTTTTTTTTTTTGTTTGTCTTTAATTCTGGTACTTTTTTGTTTTTAATTAAATTCTATACCACATGGTATGTTTTTTATTATATCTTTATATTATATTCTTAATTAATTCACCATACATACATATTAATTCCTTGAGAGGAGGCAAGTATTGATGGCTGATAGGCAAGCAATCTAACCAATTGCCTAACAAGCAGCCTGAATAAGCATTGAAATTTTTGTATTTTAAAATTTTATTTTATTTTCAAAACAAATTATTTCAAGTTCAAATATTCCTCGGATATATGAAAAATTTACTTAAATTTTTTGTTTAATGCAAATTAAAAACATATTCTATAATTTAAAGAAAAAATACTTAAAACTGGTAAATACTTTTCTAAAATTTAGAAAACCTTTTTATATCTTTCAAGTAAGTAAAATTTTATGAACTAATCGGGAGTAAGTCATTTCCTAAAATTTATTTTTTGATTTAAAACGAGATTGACTAGTTCTAAGGATACAATTTCCCTAAACTTTTAAACCATTTTCCAATTTTTGGTAAATATTTCCTTAAAGCCAGTAAACTTGTACTTGAATGTGGGAATTTATGTGTGTATTTTTATGAACTACTTTTGAGAATATGAACTTTTTATTTTTTTACACATATTAAGTAATTTCTACTAGACTTATGTAAAAATTTACTTAAACTTAGAAAAAATTACTTAGGGCTTGTGCCAAACGGTAGCAAATTACTAGTGTAAGTAAATTTTTGACACTTCTGAGGTGAATAAAATTTCACTAGCCCTGGGGGCTAGTAGAAATTTTGACACAGCAGATAAATTTTTGACAAGCTGCAATAAAAAGCATGTTATCATAAAATTTAAATCCACCGCCGTAGCTTCGAGCCGTCGCCTAATACAAAGATTTTTACGTCTTTTAAGTTTAATTAGACTGTGAAAAAATCATTGTTTATTTTATGTTATATATATAATGTTATATAATTTATTGCTACAAGAATATTGTTTTATATAAAACTATTGGTTGATTGGCAGAAACTCAACACTCAGCCTAGACTGCAAACTTTTATTATACAAGTCGCTTTTGAAGCCAATATGGCGCTACGGAATTCAGTTATGGGGCACTGCTTCAGCTTCCAATGTCGAGAGAATCCAACGAAGGCAAAACAAAATTTTACGGTTAATAACATCGGCTCCATGGTACATCCAAAATTCTATTATACATCGTGATTTAAATATGCCACTAGTGACTGAAGAAATTGCAAAATACGCAGGCAAATATTTAACAAAACTCGAATCACATCCTAATCCGCTTGCTCGTAATATTTTGAACTTTACTGGACACATCCGCTTAAAAAAGAGGGACACACAGGCTCTTATACCTAACACTTTTTTTATTATCACTACTAATGTATTATTTATAACTACCACTAAGTTTATGTCCGACACTGGTCGGGCCTAATAATTTTTTTTTATAGATTTAAGATTTGAATACTTATTGTTAGTTCATATATGAAGATCCAATAAATAAATACATGCATTACAAAAAAAAAAATATATAAAACTGTACTCTTAAAAATTTTTTGGTAGCCGGCGGCTTGTAGTCAGGCGAAGCAAAACCGCCGCCGCAACAATTGTTTCATCAGCTTCTTTCTATGCTCAAGCGAATTTGTCAAAATTTTACATTGTCAAAAAAGATATCATTTGGCACAGCAGAAAAATGAAATTTTTTCCCCACAGGCAAATATTTTTTTACCATAGTACTTTTCTACCGTTTGGCACACGCCCTTAAATTTAGAAAAATTATTTACTTTAATTTAGAAAAACATTTTCCTTAATAATAGTATATGTCTTTTTTTTTTGAGTGTATATATATAAAATTGTAGTGTGTGTTTGTTGCTAACGCATGATCTGTGGAAGTATAAAAACTGTGGGTCCGAAATTTTCAACACAGGTTCGGATCAATACCCGGTAGGTTTTTGTTTCGTTTTTGACCGAATAAGTAATCACTGTGTGGAGTATTTTGTAGTCAAAATATATATATATATATATATATATATATATATATATATATATATATATATATATATATATATATTAGTGTCCTGCACAAGACTATTTATAAGACATTTCAAGACATGAGAGATTTTTTCAAATGCTTTACTACAGCGAAATATTCTAGAAGAATCGCTAAGCAACACTGTTGGCAAGTAATTTTTTTCGGTGGTTTGTCTTGCCAACAGTGTTGTTTAGCGATTCGTTTAGAATATTTCGCTGTAGTAAAGCAATGGAAAAAATCTCTCATGTCTTGAAAAGTCTTATAAATACTCTTGTGCAGGACACTAATATATATATATACATATTTATATATATATATATATATATATATATATATATATATATATATATATATACAGGGTGGGCCAAAAGAAACCAAGGGGTGTAAAAGTTTAATAACTTTTTTGTTTATTAACTTTTTTTTATTTTTTCTTTCAGATTATATAATATACAAAATGGAAATTTTTTTACACTAAGTATGAAAAATGATGTCTCTTAAATGACCACCGTTTTTAGCTTCGCACTGATGGGCTCTTTTTAGAGCATTTTGCAAAACTTGTGGCTGTAGCGTTCGAATTTCTGCAACAATGTTTGCCTTGAGTTCAAGGATTGTCTCTGGCTTGTTCACATACACTCGCTCCTTCAAAAAACCCCAAAGAAAATAGCCGGGTGCTGTCAAATCTGGCAATCGCGCTGGCCAAATAATTTCCGAATTTCGAGAAATTATTCGCTCTCCAAAAATTTGACTTAAAAGTGCCATTGTGTCTCGGGCAGTATGGGCAGTGGCTCCGTCCTGCTGAAACCACAGACCAGGTCTGTTTTCAAGAGCAGGACGTAAAAAATTTTCTATCATAAACCGATACCGCTCTCCATTTACGGTTACAGCACTTCCATCTTCATTCTCGAAGAAGTAGGGCCCAATGACATTTTCAGATGTGATCCCACACCATACTGTACACCTGATGGGGTGCAATTGGCGTTGATGAATGGCTCTTGGATTTTGAGAACCCCGGAACCTACAGTTCTGCTTATTAACAAAGCCATTCAAATGAAAATGAGCTTAAAATAATTGATCTCTGGTTTAAATAATAAAATTCTATTGTTCTGGTTCTCTGTTCAGTTGTGAACCTCTCCATTATAAATTCTCCAAGTGTTGTCTATATAATCTGAAAGAAAAAATAAAAAAAAGTTAATAAACAAAAAAGTTATTAAACTTTTACACCCCTTGGTTTCTTTTGGCCCACCCTGTTATATATATATATATAACATAATTGAGGGTAATATAAAGTTTGCCGGCTCAGCTAGTTTATTAATAAGGCTGTAAATATATAAGGAACTTTTTCATTGTTTACTATTCATGTCGTTTCATGGGAAAAAGAAAAAGTCGAAGTAAGAAGAAAATTTTCATACACAAATTTTCATATTTTCTTAAATTTCGAAATAAGCACGCAAAAACTATTTTCATGTACGCTCACTCGCGTCAAGCATGTTCAGGTGATCACAATAAATAAAACTTACTATTATGAGCAGGGCTAATTTTTCTGGCTTTTTGCCAAAAAAAACATTTTTTTGCATACTTTTTTGTAGAAAAATGCTTATTTTGGATCACCTTGCATAAAAAAGCTTACTTTTCACTCTGGCAACGCGATTAATATATAACGACTCATATAACTCAAACTGGTGTAAAAAAAATTCACATAAAATATATTTCTTTCCTCTTGCACATGTATGTCTGCATGTTATTAATTTTTTTCTTTACTTTTCTATAACTTCTACCACCACCACTTACAATATCCACCAGCATTTTAAAACCTCGAAACATAACCAGGCAATGGAAAAGAATCGTTTTTAAAAAAACCTTACCAGCGACTTAAACACATATCATTTGGATTTGTGCAGAACATTTTTAAGTGCAAATATACCACTACACAAAATTAGCGATCCAGGCGTGAGGTCTTTTTTAGAAATATACCATAAAAACTCTTTGCCATCTGACTCAACATTGCGAACAAAGTAACTGCCGACAATTTATGAAACCTTTCTTAAGGAGCTTCAAGCCAAACCAGAATCCAAAAAGATTTGGGTATTTTAGATTTGGGAAAATTTAAAAAAACACATGATTGTTCATTGTAATAAAGATCTCTCTGAATAAAAATACTTTGAAGTAACAAAATGTTTGATTTTATTCTTGCATATTTTGCATATTTGTGCATATACCGTGCATATTTTGAAATGTTTTCGTGCTATTTCTGGCGCATATTTTGATTTTTTTTTTTTGCATATTTTAATTAGCCCTAATTATGAGTAATCACACATTACTCACGTCAAATGAAGTAAATAATTTATTTATTGATTTTTTTTGTACATTATTTCTTTTTGACCATAAAGCGTTTTTGGTTTCAACAAAAATTTTTTTCCATTAAATATTTTATGTTATACTTAAACTTATTTTGCTGTTTCTAAATATTGTGAATTTTTTTTATAGTGTATAAAAGTTTTATAACTTCTCTTTATTTTGCTTTCAGTAACAATAACATCAATTTCAATCAGAGGTAAGTAAAAATTATAAAAATTATTTCAATTTTAAATTTTTTAGCTTTTGTAAATAATTTAATAACTTAGTAACTTAGGACCTGTTTCGCGATTGTTCACGTTGTCGACAACGTTCGACTCGTCACACACTTACGTACGGTTTGCTCCTAAATTTCTTTTGCAAATTGATACTTTTATTTCCTTTCAAAACGTATTGATTTTCGTTTTTGCAAAGCAAATATTATTAAAAGCTACATACACATCTGTCATTTCTTGTATTGTCATTTTCAAAATCTGTGCAACGCCGTTCACATTATGTTTTTTCACATGGAAAGCAATGCCACACAACGAAAAATATCTGAATTGACAAACGTTGTCACTATGTAGTACACACTGTTGCGATGTCACAAAATGCCATAATGTGTTCTCGACATTTGTATGTGTCAGAAGCTAAAAGGCCTAACTCCACAAAATAAAAAGTTGAGTAAATTAGTAATGTTTGGCAAATAGATTTCAAAAATGTATGAAAATTATAAAAGGTACAAAATATTGTTATGGTATTTAACAGAAAAAAATAAGGGGAGAGGGAACTGTCGCAGATACTGGAAATGGAACAGATACATTCGGTAGTTTTATAAAATTTCATAAAACATGGAAATTTCGTTTGATTAAACCAATGAGTTTAATTAAAATGGAGTTAATTGGAGTAGCTTTCGAAAAAATTCAAATAAGATTCAAAGCCGATTTTTCATATTTTTAATGGAAAATATCTAAATAATAGAAGCACAAAATAATTTCCATAGAGTTAACAACTAATTAGATAGTAATATAACAAAATTGGGAGTTAGGCCTTTCAGCGTCTGACACATGCATTTATTAAAGGTAACTTTTAAAAAAATACTTTCTTAAAAGCTACCTTTTGAAACGGTACCTTTCAAGCAGTACTTTTTTGAAAGCTACTTTATAAAAGGCATCTTTTGTAGAAGTATTTTTTTTGAAATTTCCTTTTTTCAAGAGGTAGTTTTTAGGGTTCCGTACACCAAAGGTGAAAAGGAACCCTATTGTTTTTGCTACGCTGTCCGTCTGTCCGTCTGTCCGTCACACGGTATTTTCTCAGGAACCGTAAGAGCTACGGACCTGAAATTTAGACACAGCATGTAGAACCTTGGCCGCTACAACAGCAAATACATGAGAATTAAAAATTAAAGGGCGTTCCAAAACGAGCAACGAAAAATGTTAAAATCCCATGTAATATACATACAATTGTATGAACATATGTATATTGAAACTTGAAATTTGTAAAATTAGTGTATTTTTATACAGACTACAACAATTAACACTAAAATTTAAAAAAATTTAAATTAAAAAAAATTAAATTAAAATTAATGCAATTTTGACTATGTAATTTTGACAATTTGCTATATCTTGGAAACCGTAAGAGGCAAACACTTGAAATTTTCAAAAACGGTAAAACTAAAAAACCGAAAATTATAAAATCGCCAAACCAAAAAAAAAATCGCCAAAAATTTAAAAAAAATCGCCAAAACGAAAAAAAATCGCCAAAATTAAAAAAAATTCCTAACACTAAAATAAATCGCCAAATTCGAAAAAATCGCCAAAATGAAAAAAAATCGCCAAAATGAAAAAACGCCATAAATCGAAAAAATCGCCAAAAATAAAAAAAAAGCCAAAATGAAAAAACGCCAAAAACCGAAAAAAGCGCCAAAACGAGAAAATAAAGTGTCAAAACTAAAAAGAGAGCCAAAACTTTAAAAAAATCGCCAAAACCGAAAAAACGCCAAAACAAAAAAAACCGAAAAAACCCCAAAAACGAAAAAAATGCCAAAACTATCGTGTCTGTCACGACTTTCGAACGTTTTCAATTAGAATGAAAATTTGGGAATGTTTTTCATATCCCCTTTTCTATGTATTAAAACCAAATATATATTGGTTTAAATTTCCGAATTATGTAGATGAGATATCAAGCCTAATTTTGAAAAAGATTTCGTTTAAATTAAATTAATTTTAGTTTAAAATTTTTAAACGCACTAATAGTCCCAAATTAATATTTTACTTCTTAAGTAAAATATTTTTTTATTAAAAATACATTGAAATTGATTATTGAGGGGTTTAGCTGGATCCTATGCGCATTTCACTGTTGCTAATGCAGATCATCAGGGAACCTTTACCCAAAGCTTCTTAGAACACCTAGAGTTATTATATTATAAACTTTCATTTAAACAAATGAGAAGTTCAACAACAAATAACAAAGTTGAAACAAGAACTCAATAATCAACATGTTTTTTATTTTCTTACTTTACTATTGCTACATTGGCTGACTTTTTTTCAGCTTCAAATTGTAGTCGTAAGAGTATGTAAAAGAAAATGAATGTAAATAACAACAACAGCTATTTAAGAATAGAGTGTTGCCACACAAGTATTTTTTTTGACCCCTCAATAATCAATTTCAATGTATTTTTAATAAAAAAATATTTTACTTAATAAGTAAAATATTAATTTGGGATTATTAGTGCGTTTAAAAATTTTAAACTTAAATTGTAACAATTCCCATAAAAAACACTAATTAAATTAATTTTATTGTGGAAAAAAGAATATTCTATAAAAAACGAAAAAATTATTCGGAAGTGAATGTCAGGACACCAAAATATGCGGGAAAGATTCACTTTCACACGGATGTGAAAGTCATGATATTATATAGGATGAAGTTTGTATTAAATTACATATCTAGTGTTCGTACGGAACCCTTCGTGCGCGAGTCAGAGTCGCACTTTACTGAATTTATTTAAATGTAATTTTTTAAAACGTATTCAAATTTTTTCAAAGGTGCATTTTAAAAACTACTTTGTTAAAAGGTATTATTACTTAAAGTACTTTTTTCAAAGGCAGTTTTATGGCAAAATCTATTTTAAAAAAGCATTTACTTAAAAAGCATTTATTGTAGAAGGAATTTGTTAAAAAAATTTCTTTTTTAAAGGCACTTTTGAAAAAGACAATTTTTGATATTTTTCAAAAAGTACCTTTCTAACAGGCACTTTTAAGAGGTACCTTTTTTAGAGATAATTTTATTGAAAGGTACTTTTCTAAAAGGTACTTTTTCAAAGGTACTTTTTAGAAAGTACTTTTTTAAAGTTACTTCTTTAAAAGGTACTTTTTTAAAATATATTTTTTTAAACGGTACTTATATAAAAAAAGGTATTTTTAAAAAGGTTTTTTTCAAAAATAACTTTTAAAAAGTTGAAAGATTGTTTTTTAAAGTAATTTTTGTAGCCTTTTGGAAAAAGGTAAATATCCTAAGAGTCACTTTTTTAATAGGATTTTTTAAAAAGTAATTTTTAGGAAAGATGCGTCTTTGAAAATATACGTTTTTAAAGATTTTTTTATTATTTTAAAAGAAACTTTTTTGGCAATTTTTTAAAAGTTTTTTTTGTGTGCTTTTCTAAGAGATACTTTTAAAAATAAGTTCAATTTTCGGAAGTTACTTTCGTTTTAGTTATTTATTGCAAAGATTCTTTCGAAAAAGATCTTTGAAAAATGTTTTTTTTTTCTAACAAAGTACTTTCTCCGACAATATTTTTGAACAGGTATTTTGTTTAAATGCCTTTGTTTTAGAAATACATTTCATTAAAAAGCTTTGTCAATAAAAATCCTTATTGAGAAACAATAACTGCGAAGCGATGTTAATATTTTAATATAAAGAAGAAAAAAAAGCAAAAACTGCAAAAAATGGAGCACTTCCATTTCATATTTCCTTAGTGACCTGATTTCTCAGTCTGCATACGAGTAAAATATTTTTAAGATTGTCGTACTGAATTATAAAAAGTCAAATTATATGGAAAGCTATTAACTCTTATAGATACATATTTCAAATGTATGTATGGACGTATATACATATGTCTATAAATGCTTAAATTGCAAAAATCGTAAAAGACTTTCAAATCAAATAACCAAATTTTGTTTTTTTTTGTCTAACATAAAAATAAACCTACAAAATTAACATTAAATTTTAGAACCGAAGTTAAAAAAAATCATTAAAAAGAGAGAGAAAGACAGACGAAAGCAAAACGAGATTCATGCTTTAGAATTGAACGAACAAACGGTTTGACGAGTGTCAAGTGCTATTAGCGCTTTCTTTAAACTACTTTCTCAAAGAGCAGACATAAAAAGCGATAATCGTTGTTAAATAAAAAGCAAAAAAAAAATAAATAAATAAATATATTAAAAATGCTTATGAAGGTATCAATCAGTAGGAGAATCATGACTTTAATCAAATAAAATATAATAAAAAAAAAAAACATTTCGTGTTAAATTCACTCACACATATACAATTTTAACGGTAGAACTTTTTTTGAGTGCTGACATCACTGTAGGCAGGATTTATTTGCTTTTGCTCTTGAAGAAGTTGCTCCCACACTGTTACAAATAATTTCCTTCCATAAAAAGTAACACCACCAAATATCTTTAAAACATAATTAACACCAAATTGAGCTGCTTATATGACAAAATAGACTTTTGGTCTTTATGGTCTAAGTCTCATTTGAATAACTTATCTTTGATTTAGTAGTAAGTCTTTTGCTTTTCTTTTCTTTTTTTATATACACATTTTATTACATACTGACGACCATTTAGATAGAAAATAAAAATAGAAACGAAATAGGATGTTCGCTAAGACTGAACAAGTGAGTAATAAAAAATGTATTTATTTGAGAGTTACAGTTTTACAGTGGCCAATATTTCAAACATTTCCAGCAAATGCATTTGTCATTCATATCTCTTTTCTTCCTAATTATACAACAGCCAGACGGCCAAAGACTCTTCTGTCTATGAAATGAATCTCTCGTATTGATGACTGACTGTTGGTTGGTTGGTTGGTTGGTTGGTTGGTTGGTAAAACTAAACTTTCATGTTTCTTATTAGTTGACATATCATTCGAGTTAATTGCTTTTGTAATGTGTTGGTTGTAATGTTTTTTATATTCATTTTATGTATCAGTAAGATTGTTGTTTTTATTTATTTTTTATTGGCCTTCTTAGTATTTTCTTTTATATCGCAAATATCAAAATTAGGTTTAGTTTAGAAAGCAATTGCAAGTGCCGGTTTTTTTTAATATACTTTTTTATCTTTTACTATTTCCTAATTTAAAAGCAGCTTTTTGAAAAAGAAAACGTTTGTGTGTGTTATAGAGTTGATAAATATCCATTAGAAAAAAAATATTCCAATAAATTCAAATAACTTTATATAGATTTAGGCTCACACATGCATATGTACATATATAAGCCCTTTAAATTCTTGTCAAAGCTTAGATACTTATGTATATACAAAAATAATAAATTTTGTATTAAAATTATAAAATTGATTTGATAATAAAAGATCACCACATTAATAGTAGCAAAGCCTGTAGAAAAGAAAATATATGCACATATTTGTTAATAATGCTTGGGGTCAAAAAATTTTATTTATAAAAAATATCAAAGTTATTTTTGGAATATTCTTATCTGTTGTTTATTATTTTAATAAAAATATTTGGATCTTAATTCTAATTCTAAATACCAAAAGTCGTATAAATTATAAAAATAAAAAAAAAATGAATAAAATAATCTTTATCCGTTGCATTCTTTGTTGACAGCCGGCCTTGGAACGCGAAAAAATAAATTCTACGGGAAAACTGGAGGTTATTTCTAAAAAAGGTACTTTACTTCTGTTACAAAAAAGAAGCATTTTTCAAAAGAAAAAAAATTTAAAAAATTAAAAACAAAATAAATAAATAAAACTTTTTAATAGAGTACCTTTTCATATAATTTTTAATTTCAGCAACTTATTTAAATATCAATTCATATTTAAATAGCGTTGGTAAAATTAGCCCTAAAAACGTACTTAAAAAATACTTTTTTTAAATAAGTACTTTTTTTAAAAAAAAAGTACTTTAAAAAGGCTATTTACTTTTATTTCTTATTTTTTTTTTATTTCTTAAAATAAACTTTTTGTACAAAGGCACTCCTTTTTTTAAAAGATTTTTTTTTTTTTTCAAAAAAGTAGTTTTTACAAAAATTAATGATTTTTTTAGATATTTCTAATGAAAAACGCACGTTTTTTAAAAAAGGTATTTAAAAAAAAGCATTTTTTAAAATAAGTACTTCTCAAAAAATACTTTTTTTAATAAGTACTTTTTTTCTATAAAAATGCACTTTGTTAAAAAGCAGGTTTTTCTAAAAAGGTACTTTTAATAAAATACTATAGTTAAAAGGTGCTTTTTCTAAAAATACTCCTTTTCTTTTCTTCTGAAACGTTACTTATCCAAAAATTATTATTTGTAGAAAAGTACTTTTTTTTATAAAAAGGGTGAATCTTCCCAAAGAAAATATTTTCTTATAAGTAAAATTGAAGCATACTTTTTCTTAATTAAGTACTTTTTCTGGAAAAATTTAATTTTATAGAAATAAACTTTTTCTATAAATATACTTCTTCGAAAACCATACTTTTGTGAAAAGAAACTTTAAAAAAAAATACTTTTTCCAAAAAAGTACTTATTCCAAAAAAGTACTTTTTCCAAAAAAGTACTTTTTCCAAAAAAGTACTTTTTCCAAAAAGGTACCTTCTCAAAAAAAGATACATTTTATAAAAAGTTAATTTGCGGAACTTTTTACTTTTTCCAAAAATTTACATTTTCCAAACACGTACATTTTCTAAAAATGTAGTACTTTTTCCTAAAAGATGATTTTTCTAAAAAATACTTTCTCCGAAATGTACTTTTTCTAAAGATGTATTTTTTCTAAAAAATGTGCTTTTTCTAAAAATATGCTTTTTCTAAAAATATAGTTTTTCCAAAAATCTACGTTTTCTAAAAAAGTTCTTGTTGAAAGCAATTTTTCCGAAAAAGTACTTTCTCTAAAAAAGGGCACTTTTTCTAAAAAGTCGTTCTTCTAAAATTCTGCTTATTCAAACAACATATCTTTTCTATAATGATTTTTCTAAAAAATACTTTCTCCGAAATGTACTTTTTCTAAAGATGTATTTTTTCTAAAAAATGTGCTTTTTCTAAAAATATGCTTTTTCTAAAAATATAGTTTTTCCAAAAATCTACGTTTTCTAAAAAAGTTCTTGTTGAAAGCAATTTTTGCGAAAAAGTACTTTCTCTAAAAAAGGACACTTTTTCTAAAAAGTCGTTCTTCTAAAATTCTGCTTATTCAAACAACATATCTTTTCTATAAATGGTACACAAAGGGAAAAGCTGCAATTTAAAAATAATAACGCGTCACATTAGTTCAATTATTTTCAACATAATAGAAAATGTAGATTGAAATAATTAAAAATAAATTAAAATTAATAAATGAATATTACGGTATTCATTAATATTTTTCCATATTGAAATAAGAAATTTCAACATGACTAGACTTTCGTTATTGGTTTAAATTACAATGTACAACAAAAATAAACTTTTCAAAATGGCGAAGTATGTAATCAGCAAAACAAAAGCTGGCATCGAAATGCGGTGATGCCACTTATTACTATTTTTTTGTTCCCAGGAATTTATATTTGAAGGAATTTTTCTCGATGAAATTATTTTCCGCGACAAGTAAATTCCGAGGAAATATTCATGATTGGGCTGATCATAAACTTGTATAGCAAACATATTTGTAGAAAATTTAGGCACATATCCATCCCCGCTTTGTAAGAAGAATAATAATTAGAACGGTTAACTTGTTGTACTTAATTGTTCTTCATGAAATTTTATCAAGGAAGAAAGATTTTATTTTTAAAAAAGCTAGGGTTACATGCTTTCCCATGCCGATTGATATGGTTGTAATGAAAATCGAAAATAATATTGAATGGTTGACAGTTTCTATAAATAGGAAATACTAGATTTTGCATTCACTTTTTTTTACCAAGCCGATTAGTTTAAGGCAGACGGTTCAAAATTATGCTTCAAGTCTCAAATATTCTTCAATAATAATCTTTCTACATACAAAATTTTTTTTTCTTTAATAACATAATTTGAAAACAGATTTTAGTTTTTACTGCAAATACACTTATTCCCATCAATCAACAAGAGAAAAATTGTTTTTTGTGGTAATTTGTGTTTTTTTTTCTTCTTCAACTTTTATAGCATTTAGATTTTGTGAAAAAAAAAGAGTATTATGTCTTTTGCTTTGTTAAAAAAATAGGCAATATTGTATATTTTCCTATTTTATTTCATAATTAATTTTTACTATCATCAACTAAATAATTAACTTAAAGCAGAGAAATTGCACAATTAACATCTCCGCTGGAAGTCAGGCTATAAAAACGAAAGACTTAAGCCACAAACTCATGTTTTGAAAATTTTATAATTCTTGAGGAAATCATTTTGAATATTGGATGGAATCTTTAAAAGTTTATGTGATAAATGACCTAAATAACGAAAAATGAGTAAATTTTAGATAGATAATCAATTAACATTCATTTCTTTTACGACTGAACGGACACACATCTGAGAGAGAAAATCCATAAAAATTTCGCATGCAGGTGAGATTTCTTTTATGTTAGAAAACTTAAACTTTAAATCCATAAACTTCAACTTCTAATCAACTGCGACTATTTATTTATGTAAATGCATGCATGTTTATGAATGTGGTTAAAGGTTTTTTTTACAGTTTTTGATGTAAATTAAATAAATTGCTATTTCTGTGTGGAGTAGCCATTCTTGTCATAAATTTTTCGTGTTTTAAATATATTAAATAAATTATTAATTATCAACTTCCTAGATGAATAAATTTTTCTTAACATACCGCTTAATTACAAGAAAAAGCAGGTTTTGTAAAGCTTATTTGATTATTAACCAAAACAAAAATGAATTAAAAAACGTTGGTTGGGGTCATTGATCGACGTTTTTTCTTTTTAGCTTAAGAAGCAGAAAAAACTTTTTTTTAATTTAATAAACAAATACTACACAAATATACCGCTTTATTATTATTTTTTTAACAATGTTTTAGTTTTAATTATAGAGCACCTGTTCAGCGACCATCTCACTGAATCGCACAACTTGGTCGTCTTGAAGTTTAAGAACCGAAAACTGTTTTGGGCGGTTGACTTTTTTTATGCATTATGATCTTAAGAATGGTTCTCAGTTCTTTACCTCTTCTTGTATTTGCCATAACAGCGTGTGTGGCTGTTGTATTGTTATTAGAATTTCTGGTATAAAAGAATGAAGAAAAAATGCTATAAATAAAATTAAAGTTCATCTACAGCCTGCCATACTAAATATAAAATTAAAATTTGCCATTTGTTAAACTTACGAATAAGGTTTCAGCTGAAGAGTTTTAACCGTGAAATGTTTGCAAACACAAGAAAATAATTGCCAAAAAAACTTGTACAGGAAATGGAACGCAAATACTCGTAAAAATTGTTTTTCTGTTTTCGAATTGAGTGTACGCATTGTTTTCAAACTTAATTAGATTTATTTTCTTTTCTTAATTTTGTTTTTGTTTGAGGGAGATTTTTATGCTGGATTTCTTCATGCTCTCTTTATCAAAATGATCAATGGTCAATATTTTTTAAAAAATAATAAGCACACAAAATGAGAATTATTTTCTTTTTTAGCTTGTGTTTATTTGTGTGTAACTATGGGATGCGCAGTGGGCTGGCTTTATACACGTTTGTGCAAAAACTATAAACAGTGTTCCTGGATCATTGAAAATTGACAACGAGTATTATATTGCATAATTTAAAAAAAATAGAATTTATCAACATTGGCCTCGCCCACCATCATCCGCCCATACAATTTATATACATTTCTTGGTATAAAATTTTTCCTATCCAATCAGAAGTCTTTATATACTTTCTAAAATAAGAAAAAGGCTCATGATTGATATCATAAAAACCCGCCACACCCACCGCCCACCGTCAACGTAGTCCAAATATATATATATTTTTTTCACAAAATTGTTCCTATTCAATAAGTAGAAAAGGACTCATACCGGGTATCATGAAATCGACCACTCCTACCGCGCATGCAATCCTAATTTATTTATTTCTGCATACAATTTCTGCTATTCAAGCGGAAGTCTCAAAATTTGCTGCTAAACACTTTCTATAATAAGAAAAACCTCATGCCGATTTGTATACAAATTGACCACGCCCACTGCCCATGAATTATAATCGATTTTTTTCATAAATTTTTTCCTATCCATGCAGAAGTCTTCAAATTTGCTACATACACTCTATACACCATAGAAAAACACTCATGCCGAGCTTCATCTAAATCAGCGCCCCCTGCAAACCGAATCGACTTTTTGCACAAATTTTTTCCTATTCAAGCGTAAATCTTCAAATTTACTACAAACACTAAAATAAGAAAAAAAAACTAATGTCGGGTTTTATACAAATTGGCCACACCCACCGCCACCCACTTTTCTTGCAATTCAAATCAATTTTTGTTGCGTAAAATTTTTTTTTCAAGTTGCTACTAATACTTTTTAGAATAAGCAAAAAACTCACAGCTAGTTTCATGAATATCGGCCACACCCACTGCCCACCGTCCATTCAATTCAAATTGATTGTTTTTTTCAGAAAATATTTTCTATTCAAGCAATAGTCTTCAAACTACAAACAGCTTCTAGAGCAAAAAAAACCTTATAGCTTGTTATATCAATATCGGCCACACCCACCGCCCACCGTCCATTCAATTCAAATCGATTTTTTTCAGAAAATTTTTTCTATTCAAGTGGTAGTCTTCAAACTACAAACAGCTTCTCGAGCAAGAAAAAAACTTATAGCGAGTTTCATAAATATAGACCACGCCCACCGCCCATGCAACCCAAATCGATTTTTTTTGCATAAATATTCTCCTATTCAAATTCGCTACAAATACTTTCTTAAACAAAACAAAAAACGTATGCCTGGTTTCATAAAAATTAGCCACGCCCACTGCCCACCGTCCATTCAATTAAAATCGATTTTTTTTTGCATAAATATTCTCCTATTCAAGTGGAAGTCGTAAAACACTTTCTATAACAAGGGAAAAAAACTCAAGCCGGTTTTTTTAAATTTCGGCCACGCCCACTGCCTACCGTCCATTCAATCCAAATATATTTTTTTGTATAAAATTTCACCTATAACAGCGGTAGTCTTCAAATTTGCTGCCACAAACACTTTCTGAAATAAAACAAATACTCATACCGATTTCTCTAAAATCGGCCACACCCACCGCCCACATTCCATGCAATCCAAATAGATTTTTTCCTCCAAAAACTTCAAAACTCATGCGAATTTTCTTTAAAGTTGACCACGCCCACCACCCATGAAACCCATACAAAATATATATAAGTATTTTTTTAATATTTTATTTATCATTCCATTTAAAAACTTTGTTTATTTTTCATCTATCATTTGTTTTACTATGTTGCCATATTCCAAATCCTGTTTGGATGACTCTCAGGTCTTAAACTGGTTATAAAATGATCTGATGAAAACAATGAGCGAAGAAAAATTTTCAGTATTTGTCGAAACTCTATCGAATTTCTTAGAAAGCATTAACCGGTATGTACTTCCGGCAATTTCCGAGAATTATTTTTTTCTATCCAAATAAGACACTCCTCTACTTTTATTTTATATTTATATTTATATGATTTATAATATTTTTTTTCTAAAGTCTACTTTTTTGTCAAGTGCGACAGCAAGCAATTAAGCTCGCATTTCAAAACAATGTGGCTCAATATTTCTTAAAATTTTAACTAATGCAGAGCTGCTAACGGCCTACACAAATATATGTATAAAGAAGTAAAAATAAAGTTTAGTTTTCTTTGAAAAAAAAAGCATATTTGTTTAGTGTCGCACGCTACAAAAAGTTGACATGAAAATACCTAATGTGGACCACTGAACTTTGTGTCAAAATATAACAAGACACTTTTTGCTTAACACCCTTACATGGACTTTACTTCAATTAGTTCAAATATAAAATACAATTTTTTTTTAATCATAGATGTTTTTTCATTTATAAAAACTTTTCTACAAATTTGCATCATTCGGTTTTTGAAATTGAGTGGTTGAAAAATGGGGTTTTGACACCAAAATCCCTCTGCGGGATGGAGAAAATCAAATAATAATGCTTGATTACTTAGCAGCTTAATTATTCCAGAGACTGAGGGCCTGTTTCTCTAAACGCGAACGGTAGATTCGATCGAACAATTATATTAAAAACAAAAACAAAAAACTGAAATTTGTTCTTGTTTCCAATATTAATATTCGATCGAATCTATCGTTCGCATTTAGAGAAACTTGGGGTGAATTTAAAAGTAGAAAATTATGAATTTCTTGTTTATCTGTCAATATAGAAGATGTGCAAAAGCTAATAAGATTAAAAGAATTTGCAAAAAAAATGCTTTAGGGATTCATGCAACGCTATTTTTTTTTTCTATGTCAATCTCTTCTCTAGCGCAAACAGAAAAAGTTTCGTGCAGCATATTTTATGAATTAATGAAAACTTTAATAATTCACATACATATGCTTTATGTGTTAGTTTTTGAGCTTTTGAGAAAATAATTATTTAATTAAGTCTATAAAAAAATTCAAAAAAATATATGTGCTATTTTTTATGATCTTTACTTAGACTAACTATTTACTACGTGACAGGCATTGGTTTTGATTCTAATTACATGTTAAAGGGACGACTGAAAAGGACGTGTTGAACTTAAAAACTTTCTTGTATTGCTTAGGGCTAATAAATCAGTGCAAGTTAATCTCCATTTTTGGTTTAAAATGTGTTTAAACTAGCAAACCTATAAATCAATACAGTATTTAAACCATCTGTAAACGCATAAAATTGGGCGTTTAACTACCAATACATGCCATATGGTTTTGTTACTTACAGACCATATGTTTTGCATTGAAAGAGCTTTCAACTTTTTCCCAAATCTTGTTCGACCTGTTTTCTTACACTCTAGTATTCTTTTATACTATTCTACTTCGCCAAGCATATACATAATTCCTTTCATGGTACAATTTGGCGATATAATTGAAATTTTCATATTTTTTTTATCTTTTCGATTGTGCAAAGAATTGATAGCCTGCTGCAAAACAGCTGTTTTTTACATTTATTCCAGTGGTGCCACAATACTATTTTTTTTAACTACACTTAAAGTATGGTTCACTGATTTACTCCTGTTTAGTTTAAACTGCAAATAAATTTGAGTTTAGTTTAGCTAAACCAGATTTTAAACTTTGACTGATTTATTAGGCTTTACAGTTGTATTTGAAATAGGAAATGTCCAGCAAAATGTGTCTAATCAAAAAAAAAAAAAAATATTTCGTGCCATAACCGTCAAAATCCAAAAATCTCAAGCGATATAGTTTTCAGCGTAAATAATCGATGTTTGACAAAAAAAAAAAGAGGTCCAAAAATTGTGTCGGTTGGTTAATCTTTTTTGGCGGTTATCGCACAATTTGTAAAATATTGTTTAAATTTTTTTTTTCAAACACATTTTTAAATGATGCAACAAGGCTTGTAAATGAAGCAACTATTTTTTTGTCGGTTATAAAAGCAACATATTGCTTAACCTGGAATCATTCCAATTTTTTTCCCTCATAAATATTTATTAAACCAAAACTTAGTGCTGCATCATGTGCAAAAATTGTTTTAACAACAAAAAAAAAAAAAAAAAAAAAAACTGCCAGTCATAATTTGCTTAACAATTAAAATACACACAGCGAAAGAGAAAATACATTTCAAGCAAAACACTTGGAAATCGTTACAATTTATTTAAGTTAATTTTTATTTTATTTTTTGCTTATCACATCCCACAACAAAAATAAATATAAATTTATACACATTTCAAGAGAAAGAAGAATATAAAAACCACCAAAATTAAATAAGAATAAATAAGAACAACAACAAAAAAAGACAGACACTTACCGCTAAGTGGAATTGAGCCGTTAAAAATCGTGGTGTGGGTAGTAGATGACGATGATGATGATGATGCCTTTGTCGCATGTATTTAAATATGTTGTATTCCATGTTGAAATAATAATGTTGCTTATTAAGATTTAGGGTAAACAAGCAAACCGAACTCAAAAAAAAAATTAAATAAAATAAAATAAAAATTATGCACGTTCACACATGCATATAAGAACACACACTCTCGCACACAACGTCGTCTCACACGTGTATTAAATCAACTAAAAGCGAAAAAAAGAAAAGAATAAAAGAGGGAAAAAATTATTTAACAAGAGCAATGAAATGTAATTTTTTTTTTCATTTAATATGTTTAAGTTCTCAGGAAAGATAAAAAAATATTATTATTTCATTTTTAAACAGAAACTAAAGTGTTGCAAAATTATTTTAAGTGGCAAGTTACAAAAAAAAAAACAAGCAAAAAATTATAAAAGAATATTAAAGAGTTATTGCTTGTATTTTGTTGTTGTTGTTTTTTGTTGGTTTCTTTTCTGTTGGCTTTCAAAAATCAAAAGACTTAAGACACATACTTGATTTATTAGCAAATTAATCGCAATAAACTGTTTCATTTTATATCCATCCCACTTGTGTGACATGTTTCAACAATTTATTCATTTATTTTTATTTTTTTTATTTCTTATTTTTTTTTTTTGCTTAATGACACAGAAGCAAATGAATACTTATGCAAATTTATCTCATTTATTAAGGTTAAAAAAAGTTTTATAAATATAACTTTTACCGCGAAACATATATTTCATTCAATTTTATTTTACAATACTTTGTTAAAATTTATTAAAGTGAACCACATACATATATTTCCGAAAATTTAAAATTTATTTTATGATAATTTTGAAAAGAAAAAATGCAAACATTTTTATAAAAAAAAGAAAAAATATTATTTTTTTAAAGTTTGTAATTAAAAAGGCAAGCAAAAATATAACCTCACTTAAATTTTATGTGAATTTTGACACTTGGTTCTTTATCAACTTCTGTGTTCATTGCTGGCTGAGCACACTTGCATTGGCTTTACACTAAGTCCTAGTTTACACAAGGCAAGTCTGATTGCTAACCTGATTAGTTTGCTAGGAGAGAGAGAGAGAGAGACGAGGGGAACTGAAACGTTTTTGTTCCCCTCGTCTCTGAAATGTTTCTGTTCCCCTCTTCTCTCTCTCTCCCAGCAAACTAATCAGTTTAGCAATAAGACTTGCATAGTGTAAACTAGGACTGCTAGAAAATTAACGATCCAATTTTAAGAACAATTAAGATTGTACAAATTTTCAAATCTCAATATTGGAATATTGTTCATTAACATTGACTTTCTCAAATTCAGACATAAATTCATATAAATTCATAATTTTCAGAATTAATCCTAAAATTAAAGAACGCATTCTTAAAATCAAGAATGTAATCTTAATTTTAAGATTATATGCTTAAATTTTTAAAAATATGATCTTAATTTAAGATTTTTATTAATAACAAAATCTTGAATCCGATCTTAAAATTAGTTTTTATTCAAGATTACAATCTTAAATGCGATCTTAAAAAAAATAAGATTTTATTCTTAAATCAAGAATTTTCGCATTGAATTGATTGCAAAATCTTGATTTTAGCACGTTTTTCCCCTTAGGGCCATTATTACAGCTTAAAGTTAGTTAAAAGTAGGATTTTATCGGACGCATAAAAAGCTTTCGATTATTGCAAATTGGATTTAACTTACCAGGTAGGATAAACTTGCCTGTAATTTATCGCTCACTTTATGTTAAAGTAAAATTTTGCAAATGATAGAGTTTTTATATGTCCGACAAAATCCTACTTTTAACTAACTTTAAGTTGTAATAATGGCCCTTAGTGTAGTTAAATTTTTCTAAAATTAAATACAATTTTTCTAAGAAACAATAAATACACATTTCCCCCCATATTCTTAAAATTTAAAACGAATTTGAATTGTATTTTAGTTAAATTTTTAACCCTCGACTAAAAAAGGGGTGTTATAAGTTTGTAGTGTTTATCTGTGTATCTGTGTGCCTGTACGAGTCCACATACAGACCGAACGGCTGGACCGATTTTGATTTAGTTTCTCTTGTTTGAAAGATCACTTGATCGAGAGTATTCTTAGCCATGTTTAAAAAAAAATCGGTTCAGCCGCTTAGAAGACATCGCATCTTTTCTAGATTTGCTCGGGGATTTTTAAAATTTTTAATTTTTGTTATCTTATAAAACATTTTCTTAAATTAAATTTCAAATACATTTTATTTTTTTTATAAATATCAGCCTTAATTTTTAAACATTTCTATACAAAAGAAAAATCATTCGGTGTTTGAAAATTAGTGTTCGGAAAATGAGGTTTTTGACACCAAAAACCCACTGTGCACTGCACCATCGGATATCTTCACAAACTGCCTCGTGAAATCATTAAATTTCGACTTTTAAATTTAAAAAAATATTTAAAATTTATATATTTATTTAAAAATATAACTTTATACTCTTGAGTAAAAATCAAACCCACACGCAAAGAAAAAATATGGTTGAGGTAACCATAATCAAACAGCAACATACTATGATTGAATTATATGATTGCAGTCAAATCATATTATTGTTGATAGAAAAAAACTTTAACAATATTATTATCTGAGTTAATTATAATATTATCTGAGTTAATTATATTATAGTCTTAGTATTATAAATATGACAACACTATTGTTAGATGTGACTAAAATATAATTGAGACTCACCATACCATGCTCTAATATTATATTAATATTATTAAATACGACCACAGTATTATTTAATACAATAATACTATCTTATTTTTTAATCATATATTTATTGTAGAAACAGCTATGCGTTAAATTCGAAAAAAAAAATTAATATTGTTGAAATAAATTGTATATATAGAAATGTATACTTACAAATGTTTATATATTTTTATTGATCTACCCTTTTATTTATACTTTATTTATTTATTCATTTATTTAACACTACCGATAGCTTACAAACGAAATACTGAACTAACAGATGTTTCTGAAAAAGATTTTTTTTTAAACTTAACATAGTATGGTTTTGGAAAACATTATATTGTTATTTATATCATATTATTTTTAAATAATAATACAAATTATGTTGTAGTCATAAATTTTTAACAAAACTATATTGTTAAACTCTAACCATATCACAATTTTATATGGATGTGATAATGTAATTATTAAATTCAAACATTACTCTGTTTATCGTAACGAAATAAATGTTTAAAATAACAATCGGGTATGTTCTGCATTCCACGTGAAATTAAAACGAGTGGAATTTCCATAGCATTGTTGTTATAATTACATATTTCCAACAACAATTGTATGGCAATTCCACTCATTTTAATTTCACGTGGAATGCAGAACATACCCGAATAACTAGGTTTAGATGACCACACATTTGTTTCAGAGAACATAATATTGTTTTCTCAACCATTCTACAACCATATCTTTTCTTTGCGTGCAAGCTGTGTCAAAAGTACGACATCCATACTTGATGCAAATACGGATTCTTTAAGTGCCAAATTCTTAATATTTATCGAAAAAAAATTTAATGAAATATGAGCATACGATACATGCACGACTGTGGCTAGGAAATCGATGTCTGTTCTAGAATAATTTGGCTTTGTCTTTACCCAAGCAAATCACATCCATTCTACGCAATGCTGTCGTTCTTTAACTCCCAGCTCAGCTGATGAAAGTATTCTGGCAGAAAATTTTACCTTTTATTCCTTAAACTTCCTTCTACTTACGTTCGCATTAAGAAAATTTTTATCGTTATCAAAACATAGAAAGGCCCTAACTCGTTATATTTTTGCAATTGAGATTTTTGAGTTCTTGGAAAATTTTTAAAATTGTATCAAAAACTCTAAAAACTGTATTTTTTAATCAAAAAGTTCCTACATTTATTCCAGAGAAGCGGCTTTGGTATGTTTAATAAATTGCCTGTTGTTATTTTGCCAATGATGATGAGCTGAAAGTCAGTGGCAATTTATTTAAAATTTTCCCAAAAATTATTTTGCATCTTCATCCCACTTATTTCACTACACAATTTTTATTTATTTATTTCTTTTTTTTTCTTGTTAAAAAGAATTTTTCAATATTGAAAACAACAAAATAAATATAAAAAATCCAGTTTTCATTGAAAAAAAAACTACATACTATCTTTCCATTTATGTATTTTAAATATACACAAAAATGGTCTTAAAAAGTCAATTAAACTCTGCAACCAATTCCAAACGGAAAGTTAAACAACTTAAAAGAAAAACAGCAGGTGCTTTTTCTCAAAAACCGTTAGACTGTTTAAATTTAAATTTTACGAGTCTGAAATAATTAAAACTACGGGGGCAGTAGCAGCAGCAGCAGCAGCCGCAGCCGCTAAGAAATGCAACAATTTTGTTGTTGTGCTGTTGTTTTGAAAAACCAAACATCTTTTTAAATTGTTAACATAAAAACATATATATAATCTTGAGTTAGGCTTACCAAAAAAAAAAATTAGTTTATTAACTAATAAAATTTCATTTAACATGAGTTTTTCCCGTTTAGTATCAATTAAATGTCTATTCTCGATCAACTTTATTATATTTACATATATCGTGAGCATAAATGACAATTTATTAAAATTTTTAACTTTTTTCTTAAAGAGAAGAACAAGGCGAATCCATATCAATTTGTCACAAGCACCCAAGCAGCGTTACCACTTTAACGCTTTTTGAGTCACAACAACTTGATGCTTTTCTAGAAAAAGAAAAGGCACTGAATGAATTGTTGCTTTTTTCTTAATTTTTGACATCAAAAGCACAAATTTTTCAAAGCGAATTGAGCCGAGTATAGCTTATATGATTTTGCGTTGCTTGGAATCAAATTCACTTTGAGAAATTTATAATTTTAATGTCAAACAAATTTACTAAAAAAAAGTGTGTTGACATCTAACGTATATTCAAATCACAAGAGGCGAAAATAGTCACCTGATCGATTGCGATCAGGTTGTATGGATTCGCCTTGATTCAAAGTATAGATTTTTCAAATCGAATTGAAGAAGCGAGTCTACTTTATATGAATATTTTTTTTGGAGAAAAAAGAGCAACAACTTCTTTTAAGTTTAAGAACCTACATTTATATATCGTCAGCTGAAATGCAAAAACGCTTAGCTAACAAACAGAAAATCAAATTATTCGATATTTTTTTAGCCTAAAAACCCAAATTTTTGTATCGTCAGTTGAAATGCGAAACCACGTAACTAACAAAATTTTCAAAATCGCTTTTTAAATTAATTATTATGTCCCTAAAAATGTTCCAACCTTTATCATAACAATCAGCCTAATTAAAAATTTTAATAAAAAAGTCAGCCAATGTAGCAATAGTAAAGTAAAAAAATAAAAAAACATGTTGATTATTGAGTTCTTGTTTCAACTTTGTTATTTGTTATTGAGCTTCTCATTTGTTTAAATGAAAGTTTATAATATAATAACTCTAGTTGTTCTAAGAAACTTTGGGTAAAGGTTCCCTGATGATCTGCATTAGCAACAGTGAAATGCGCATAGGATCCAGCTAAACCCCTCAATAATCAATTTCAATGTATTTTTAATAAAAAAAAATATTTTACTAAATAAGTAAAATATTAATTTGGGATTAGTAGTGCGTTTAAAAATTTTAAACTTAAAAAAAATTTTATTTTACATGCGTTTAAGTTAACCAAGAAACAAATTAAAACGGGGTTTTAGCCGACAATTCTGTTCTTCATTGATGGATTAACAGTTGTCAATTTTGCTAGAAATGCCATATTTTCTTTTCAATATAAATGTGGGCATTCCTAAAAATATTTTACGTAAATAGGGCAACACTTAAAAAGCGATGTGACAATTCTTTAAATTTGTTTTAAAAAAAAGGAACTTCAATAATTGAATGCTGAATTTTTGGAAAATAAAAAATTAATAATATGGACTTAAAAACTAGTGATGTTCCATAAATAAAACCAAAAAAGATCATAACAGCCTTATTTATAAAACTTATTAAGGATTTTTAAGAAAAAATTTTTATGGAAATTTTTATTAAAAACCCTTTATAAAGCCTTAATAAGTTTTGTAAATAAGACTGTAAAATTTTAAATCCAACGAAATGGACTTTCTTTCCAATTAATTATAAAATCATCATACACAGACCTGGAATTATTTTTATCTCCCTTATTTTTCTCTTAATCGTTCTATCCAAGTTATTCTGGTTTCATAATCACTAAAATCTTCGTCGTCATAATAAGCATCCATTTTATTTACGAGTATGTATGAATATATGTATTTTTTATTAAAATTTTTGGTAAATCTGTTTGTTTTTTCCAATTGCGTAATATTTATTAAATAGTATATTTATCACTTGACAGTTCTAACTAAGGTTCAACTAGGCAATGTTGCTCGGTTAAACCTAGATTATTAGCTGGGTAATAACTTGAATAAATTTGTTTACTTTTTAAAAAAGTGTAGTTAAGTAATTTTCCATTTCAGCTAACGTTATGCAATTTATGGTTTGAAAACATTTTAAAATTTATTTTCCAGCTTCAGCTGACGATATGAACATTTAAATCGAATACTTTTTATTAATTAAAACAAATGTTTGCAAATTTGCATCTTTGCAATTGTATGTTTTAGTAAAGCATTTAAAAAAAAGGTAACACGGTTGGCATTTTATGTGTGTATGTATTTATGTATTAGAGGGCTGCGTAAACAGTCTTGAAATGTACATCGTTTTATTTTTAAATGCATTTTCGTAGCATTTATTATACTAAACCAATAATAAATAATGTTGTTTAATAAGCGAAGCACGATGGATGTATTGATGTACGTGTATATGGGTGTTTACAAGCACTCCAAAGAAGTAGTGTTGATGCGTGTATGCTTGTTATTTTGCATATTGTACGTTTGAGTATGTGTGTGTGTGTGTCTGTGTGTGTGTGTTTGTGTGTGAGTGTTTGTGTGTGAGATGTAGATCCCTGAAGGAAATGCCGGTGGTGAAAATGTACTGAGTCGCTTTTGACTTTGTCACCAGTACTACTCTACAATTATTCCCCATACAATACTTTGTGCTATAGACATTTAGCATGTGCTTGTCATTGAAAATCTACTAGTAACACTAAAATAATTGACTAGGTAGTGAATTCATAGTTTTTATGGGAACATGGAGACATAACAACCAGACATTTACTGGTACATTTCTATACCTTACGTACATACAAATTTATTTATATTGACAAGTTGTTGCAAAATCCTGTTTTCTCTATCTCTTTTATACTGACGAATAGAAGAGAAATTGTAGACAATGCAACTCCTACTAGAATTTTAGACACTTGGCCAAAGTCTGACTGCAGGGATGGTAAGCTTTTGTTTGTGTTTAAGGGTGGTTTTTTTAAAGCAAGCGCACACAACTAATGTCAATGCATGTGTGAGTTTGTATGCGCGCAGAATAATAAGATATCATACAACGTGTGTGTGTTGTATATTCATAATGTTTGTATACGCGTCCACGCGTGGAAAGAAGCAAGCATCACAAATTCTTTCGTCACGTAGTATTTTCTTCTTTACTCTTATACCTGCAATAACTGAATTAAATTTCTTGCAAACAGTGTTGTTTAGCGTTTGTTTAAAAAAATTGCGGTGTAGTAAGGCATTTGGAAAATCCCTTATATTTTAAAATTTCTTGTAAGTGGTCTTGTGCAGGGGTCTATTATGCATCTTTATATATTGTGCACAGTGTTTAATACAACTAGAAATATTTTCTCTCACTTTTAGCAAAAATTATTAAAAATTATTCTTTACAGCAATTTAATTTTTTAATTTATTATTGATTTAGGCAAAAAGTATTGAAATCTGGGACATGCAGTTAATTAAAGCTTGAGTTGAATGAAGTTTATGCGCTTTCTTAATAGCAGGGTTCAGTATTTGAGGCAATTTGTGCGAATAGAAAAAGTAGTCTTTTAATAACTTAAAAATGCAAGTTAACAGATGCCAAGTTTACTTTGCAAAGTCTTACATGCAAAGTTAACACATGCACAGTTTACTTTGCAAAGTCTTGTTTTGTTAAAGAGAAGCGAAAAGAGCGCTTTTCTCTTCTCCTTGAAAACTATTGTCTTTTATTGAATAATAAAAACAAAGGAATTTCGAGCATTAATGGGATTGTTTTTAATAATTGTTGCCAATTTTAAGTGAATATGTAAAAATACTTAAGATGTTTTAAGAACGCCTGAGATTAAGTGCAACAAATAAAAAAAAATTATGTGCATATAAATTACAATAGAAACCACTGTTCAGTGAAACACCAAAAGAAAAATTACTTAAGAGATGGATGGATATTCGCAACAAATAAACGAAAATATAAAAAAAATTAAATAGACAACAAGAATTTAGCATACAGAGGAAGTATTAAATAAACGCACTCGTAACCATTCATTATACAAATTAAAATAAATTTAAACAACAAAAAGCTGTTACACTTAAATCGATCAGTTGAAGTTGGGAGGGAGATACATACGAGCACACACACACACACACACACACATATATTTGTATGTTTATTAAAATGTGTGCAGACATAAAGTTAAAAATTATTTCTTAGTGAAAAAGAAAGAAAAAAAATAGCTTTTTAGCACTGTGCGGAATATTAAAAAGTTGAAAGAATATGGGCGACTGGTGTGTTTTGTAGAGTGAAGTGAAGTGGAGTGAAGTGGCGCGAAGAGGACGACGTTGAGGTTTGGGACGGACGTTTGTATGAAGTGAATGAATCAAAGTGAGTTTGTAAAACATTCAAAAACAACGGTGTTTATCTTACGCTTTATGAATGTGTAAAAATAAATTTAATAATGAAAAAAAAAAACAGCACCAGCAGCAACAGCAGCTTTCGGTCATGAATACATGACTCTGGAGAAGACTGCAATATTTATTTTAAACATCTAGATATTTTTTATTTTTTTTTTTTTATTTTAACAAGTTCTTATTTTCCACATCTTCCTTTAGTCCTAGTTTACACTATGCAAGTCTTATTGCAAGCTGTTTATTTTGTTAGGAGAGTCAGACGAGGGGTAAAGAAACGTTTCTGTTCCCCTCGTCTCCTTCTCCATCAACATTGCACCAAAAACTTTTTATTCCTAAGTCCTAGTTTACACTATGCAAGTCTTATTGCTAAGCTGTCTATTTTGTTAGCGGAGAGAGACGAGGGGTAAAGAAACGTTTCTGTTCCCCTCGTCTCTTTCTCCATCAAACTATTCAGCTTAGCAATAAGACTTGCATAGTGTAAACTAGGACTTAGGAATAAAAAGTTGTTGGTGCAATGTTGTTTCTGTTGTTTTTTCTCTCTTCTTCTTCTTCTTCTTAATTTGTTGTAGCACTCTGTTGTCTATTCAATTTGTACTTTTCATATGTTTGATATTGTTGCTGGGTCTTTCGGTCGGTGGGTCGTGCGTCATTGCTTTACATGTATGTATGTATTTTATGTCTTCTTCCTTTTTGCATTTTGCTATTAAGGAAAGGGTTTTCTAGGCATCTTTTCAAGTTACAGGAGATTTTTTTTTTAATATTGGGAAATTCATAAAACAGAAATTAATTTACAAATTATATAAAGTATAGTATCGCCAATTCATTTAAAATGTTTTAATATAATAATACTCTCTACGTTACAGTAATACTGGGAACACAACTGGTACTGCACCACAAATATTCGACATCAAAAAACAACTGGGGTGCAGTTTGTAATATGGAATCTATACCTTAATAAGAAAGTATTTCCAGAACACTTTCTTCGTTTTACTTCGCTGTTCAATTTATAAAAAAGAGATTATTCTGCTTTTAAAATTTTAAACTTCATCATTAAGAAAATACCAGGCCTTGGCCTAGTCAACATATTTTCCTTCATTGTTACGCAAGTTCAAAAAAAAAAAGACTTCAACTAATCAACTGCCTGCCATAATATGCATTAGGCTGGATAAAGTGATTTATTTGTTGTTATGCTTTATGATTTATATGTGTTTCAAAATTTGTTTGTGTAGCATGATGTTTGAAAATACGTGCATTGACGCATGACGCATGCCGTGCACTATTAAAATCGACCTTGAACGCATGATCACTTTAAATTGTTATTAAGTGCTTTTTTATGCACTTATCAATCAAATTCGACCTTCATTATTGATAATAATGGCATAATATCAAGTTCGATATAAAATATTTAGTTTTAATTCACAAATAATATACACACGTACATAAGAAAAATTAATAAAAACTCTTAGACATTTTAGATTCATTCAAAAATAATATCGAACAAAATGTAGTGTGTATAAGCGTCAATATTTTTCAAGCCTGCTTAGCAAAAATTAACCTCTGTCTATTGTTAGTAAGTTTTAGCTTCCACGGGCATCTAACTATCAGCTGATAGCACTATATCAGGTGACTAATGTCCTTATAACTGGCCAAATGTCAAATTATTTTTATGTCTGCTATTGTTGTTTATAAGCCGCTTAGCGGTCTTTGTCTTCTTCTTTATCACAAAAACCCCATTTATCTAAAGGTGAAGTGAATAATTAAACATTTAATATCAATTTGAAATTTAAGATCCAAAATGTTAACTTAAATATTTTTCCACTAATTATAAAATAATAAATCGAAACTGTTTCTCTCTCTAATCGATACATGTCGTATAATATTAAGGAAACAGTGAAACTAAGAATTCTTTTGTTTCTCATACTCGTATTTAAATTTGTAAGGTGTTTTACATTTCTTTCAAGTTAGACGCGATGCCACCCGGATTCAAATCCTGGAAGTTTGCTTTACCAATTGATTTTGGCAACTGACATGTGGTTTTTGTTATTGTAGCATTGTTGTAGAGCTGGGAGTATCTGATTGATCTGCATTGTTTTAGCACTCAATACGTGGAACTTGTGGAACGTAAACATAAAAATTACATAAATGTTTCGTTATTAATAAAAAAATTACAGTATCTAAATTCCCTGTTTTTTTTTTACTGATATGACAAAAATTTTCACAATTTTATGAGAAATGTAAATCTCTGTATGTCATTCAATTTGTTTTATTGACTATTCGGCGTAATATTTGTGATGACATGGCAAGATATTCGAACTTAGAGGTTTTCTGGGTGCCGTCTAACATGTGCATGGGTATAATATTGCAGAAGGGATGGAAAAAGCATTGTTCAACTGGTAAACTGCTCATTTAAAACTTAAAGAAAGTTCAGTTTAATATAAATATGCACTAAAGCCTGGTACTCCATTCACAATTTCGTGCGAAATGCTGTCAAACTATATGTTAAAGTATTTTGTATGAAATATTTGCGAAATAAATTCGCAAAAGTAGTACTCTGTTATCATTGCAAAAAACACGTAAAAGCTATCTGGCAGCACGTTTTTCCATGCAAAATGAATCTGCCATCATTTTAGTTTCAGCTGCGAAGCAACGTGAGCAGTACTTTTTTCTCACGAAATTTTAACAATGCTGCATACTTTCAAGCAATAAAAGCGAGAAACTTATAAAAAAATGCAAGTTGGACTACATTTAATACAAGTCAAATTTTTCATGCGAAATAACTAAGTCCCAAATCACACTGTGTAAGTCTTATTGCTAAGCTGATTAGTTTCAGGGAGAGAGAGACGAGGGGAACAGCAACGTTTCTTTTCCCCCCGTCTCTCTCTCCTAATAAACTAATCATCTTAGCAATAAGACTTGCACAGTGTGATTTGGGACTAACCAATGCTGCTGAAAATTTTTCACAACTTCGAACACAGTACCAGGTTTAAGGAAAAAAAACGTGCTAAAATCAAGATTTTACGCTCAAAATCAAATTATTTCAATATTATAGTCCGTTAAATGCGAAAATTCTTGATGCAAGAATTAAATCTTAATTTTGATCAAGATCATATTGTAATATTGAATAAAATTTCATTTTAAGATCGGATTCAAGATTTTGTTCTTAATAAAAAAATCTTAAATTACGATGGCATTCTTAAAAGTTTAAGAATACGATCTTAAAATTAAGATTACATTCTTTATTTAAAGAATGCGTTCTTAAAGTTTAAGACCACGTTCTCAAATTGAAGTTTACGATCTTACAATTCATTCTAAGAATTAAGAATTTATGCTTAAATTTGAGAACGTCAATCTTACTTAGTCCCTACTTACACTATGCAAGTCTTATTGCTGAGCTGATTAGTTTATTAGGAGAGGGAGACGGGGGGGGGGGGAAGAAACGTTGCTGTTCCCCTCGTCTCTCTCTCCCTGAAACTAATCAGCTTAGCAATAAGACTTGCACAGTGTGATTTGGGACTTACCAAATTTCAAGATTGAAATCTGAAGATTTCTGCAATATAAATTTAATTATTTTTTTAACCCTCGACTAAAAAAATGGGTGTTATAAGTTTGTAGTGTGTGTCTGTGTGACTGTGTATCTGTGTATATGTGTGTCTGTCCGTGTCCACGTACAGGCCAAACGGCTGGACCGATTTTCATTTAGTTTTTTCTGTTTGAAAGATGACTTGATCGAGAGGGTTCTTAGCTATGTTTGAAGAAAATCGGTCCAGCCGTTTAGAAGATATAAAATCTTTTCTGAAAAAAGTCGGGGGTTTTTAAAATTTTTAATTTTTGTTATTTTTAATTTAGTTTGTCATTTTTCTCTTAGTGTATAATATACATACATAATTTCATATAAGAGTACACCGATTTTTTAAATATTGATTATTCCTCCAAATCGCTTCAAATTCTGTAAAATTCTTCGTTTCTGGCAAAAATCGTCTAATTGAAAAATATCGTCAAAATGTGTAAAAATCTTGAAAACTAGAAATACTGTTTGGCTGAGTGCCAAAAAATATAAAGCTTGCATGTCCTTTAAGGCTCATATTTATTTACGCTTTAAGATTCATCAAGGTCTTTTGGATAATTTCGGGGCGGTGAAAATTGCTCGCCTGCCACCTAATGGTCAATGTTTAAATTTCATAAAAATCGGCAGAAATTGCCCCTAACCCTTTTTTGTCCTAGTTTTGTAAAAATATAAAGCCTGTGCGTTCTTTTAAATGCAGATGTATTTATGCTTTAAATTTCCTAAAAATCGGTTGAATGTTTTCACAGAGGTATAAATTACCCCCCTGGCTCTGCCTGGTCCTAGTTTAAAAAAAGCCTGTCTGTTCTTTTATATGCAGATGTATGTAGTTTTTCAATTTCATAAAAATCGTTCGGTTAGTTTTGGAGAGCAGATATTTTCCCCTGGCCCTCTCTTGGCCTTGCTTTATTTTTTATTTATTTTTTTTTTATTTATTTATTTATTGAATCCCTTACATAACAAGACATAGTCTTATAATTATAATGCAGGGTTGTATTGTGTACAATAAATTCGCCAATAAAGATTAATATTTAATAAATTAAAAACAAAATAATTTAAAAAAAATAATAATAAAAACCGAATAAATAAAACGATTTATAAAAATAATTTTTAAATTTACATATAAAATTCCAAAAAGACATTTGCATATAAGTACATATCTATAAAACCTTTAGTGATCTACTCAAAGTAATTAAAAAGAAAGTTTTTAAAATTTGTTGCATTGCTGTTAATTTGTTGATGATGTGGAAGAGTATTCCAAAGGCGAACAGCATGTAAAAAGAAATGCCATGTAGAGACCTGACATTGATATTTCGGGATTATTATATTTTTGCCTCTTAAAGATCTTGCAAATCTAATCTTTTGAAATAAATGTTCCGGCTTTTGGGTGTATATAATTTTGTGGAGGCAAATCAATGTTCTTATCTTTAAGAGATTTTCAAATAATACACCATATAAAGTCTTGACATACAGTGACACATGATCTCGCCTCTTGAGATTATAAACATATCTTACTATATTATTATATAACACCTCAAGTTTCCTCTTACTGACACTATCACAGCTAGAAAATAATTCGCAACCATAAATAAGACTTGGAACCAAATATGTTTTAGCAAGTAACATTCTTACTCTCAGAGGTGTAAAACTTTGAACAGTCCATAGTGTTCTTACTTTGGCATATGATTTAGCTACCAAGGCATTTATATGACTTGACCATGACAGATTGTTATTAAATACAACTCCCAGATTTTTAACTGAATTTACTAATTCAATTTTTTGTTGATTAATTACAATGTCATCTTCTATAAATGGATGTACAGTTTTCTTATGAATCACCAGACATTTAGATTTTTTTGGATTCAACTGTAGACGATTTGCAGATGCCCAAATATAAATGTTATGCAAATCATGATTAAGATTAATTATATTCTCCCTGACTGCTTGGGCTGGGCTGCTGAGCCATAATTGCACATCATCTGCATACATGTGGACATTGCAATGGGATAAATTACTTGGCAAGTCATTAACATAAATTGAGAAAAGCAATGGCCCTAAAATAGACCCCTGAGGAACACCTCTTTTTATTATTATTATAATTTTTTTAACCCACCCTGTATTAAAGCAAACAAAAGAAAAAAAATTAACATTCAAATCGATAATAATGAAGGGCGATTGATTTTTATATATCGCGAAAAATAAAATCCTCCTATTCTAAAATGACGAGGGAAATAAAAATTGACAGATAATTTCGAATTTTGCAAATTATTTTTGAAAATAGGGAAGCAAGGAATAAATATAAAACTGCTGGGGAATTCTTATTCGGAATTGAGCTGAACATTCATATTAGGTCGGGTCGATTTGTATGGAGGAAAATTAATCGATATTGTGCCATCGATTTTTCGATAGCTCTTGGTATGAGGAAAAAAAATTCCACTACCACATATCAAAAAAAAAAAACATTTCTGAGCCGCCCAAAATTTCAATATTTTCCTGTTTTTAGTGTCGATGGCACAATATCGATTGCAACATCGACCCACCCTAAAATATATGTGCCCTTAATTATGAAAGTGGTCTAAGTCATACGCATTTTTGCTTCAAAATATTAAATAGATAGACTAGGGTGCTGATGAAGTGCGTAGCTGCACAGAAAAATATCGATATTTCCCCCAGCTAAAAAGTATAGTTTAATTTTTCTTCCCTTCTTTAGAAACTCACATTAATTAAAAAAAATATTTCATTCAATAAGAATTGAAATTATTTCTGATTAATATTAAATAAATCTTAAGAAAACTTCAATAAATATTTAATAAATACTCAATAAATTTTATATAAATCGAGAGTAGAACAACTCTAAATTAAAATGTTTTGTTTTGTTCAATTGCAATCGACTAAATATATGACTTAGACTACTTTCATAATTAAGGGCACATATATTTAATCAAATATGTCCTTTTTTGATTATAAAAAATTGTCTGAGCCAAAAAAATATTCTTATTAAAAAAATTCCCAAACTAAAAAGTATGATATTCGTAAAACTCTAACTTTACCTTTTTATTGGCACCTTTTCCACTTATTGCTTTGTTTTGTTGAAGTTGTGTGTGGTTTTTATTCTACATTTTTTTGTTAAGCTCATGACTTGTTAGTGTTATAAAAAATGGATGTATGTATGTCTTCAAGTCTGGCTATAGGGCAGTGTCTAAGGTAGAAAAGCTAACTTTTAATATCTTATGATTGATTGACATTTATGTATGTGCGTCCTTGAAATGTTTGTTTGCCAGAATAGTTTTAAATAAATAAAATAGCAGGATATGGAAATTGTGCACTCACTCACTGTGCATACATATCTTAAAAGATTTTATAATTAAAATTGAAGGACGATGAAATATGAAACTTAGTGCCACAACAAAAAATAAAAATAAAAGAAAATAAATAAATATGTATGCATGTAGATATTTTAATTAATATTAAAAAGGATGCCTCCCTCAAGACTTAATTTGTAAGACGCTTATTGTTAATCCAAGCAAAAAATATTGCTTGCTTGAATGTAAAAAAAATGCATATTATGGGTATTTCCACAGAAAAGTCCACCTTTTGTCACGTTTTGTTTTTTTTTTTCAAAGAGAAACTTATATATTATATTACTCGTATTTTTTGAAAATTTATTTGCTGGTGGTTCAGCGTTGTCTATATATTTCATTGTTGCTGTAACAAATCATCAGTAGACTTCAACCACACATTTTGAATAGTCACAAACCAAGTCTACTGATGATTTGTTACAGCAACAATGAAATATATAGACAACGCTGAACCACCAGCAAATAAATTTTCAAATTAAAATAAACTTCTGACAATATGTCGAATAATAAATTCCTTACTCGTATTTTTTTTTCATTAGAACGTAATTAGCTCTACATTTAAGTAAAAGACAGAAACAAATCGAACAGCATGGCTCCAAATTACAAACTTAATTTCTTGGTGACGCAACGTGAAAAATACGTAATGTGACTGTGGAAATGCTCATATACCTTAGAGTCGTAGGTTATATGTACTTACAATTTGACTGAACAACCCATTATTTTTTTTATTTGTTT
The DNA here is from genome assembly GCA_949987645.1 of Tachina grossa. NCBI lineage: Eukaryota > Metazoa > Arthropoda > Insecta > Diptera > Tachinidae > Tachina > Tachina grossa. The sequence goes on along the minus strand of OX465276.1, from coordinate 29,417,995 downwards.
TTTTTTCTGTTTTTTTCCCCTTACAAGTCTAGCTTTAAGAAAGTTCAGTTGTAGGATTACAAGAATGTATTATTTTTTACAAATATCCAACTATTAAATGGATTGCTTTTTGCCTACAAAAAATTAAATTATTTAACAAAAGTTATAGTCAGTTGAATGTAAAATCAAAGTTGAATGATTGCAAAGTTTAATTTCTAGATCAAAATATTTTTGCTTACACACATTTCATTAAAAACTAGAAAGTACCAATCATACAAATAAGTGCTTATTTTATTCATTATGGGGAATTTACTATTGTACATAAGAAATAATTAGAAAATTAAGTATCAATCATTACTTTGTAAGCTATTAATGCCCGTTATTTCCAGCCATAGATATCTATTAGTGTACAGATATCTATCGTATAAGTTCAGTTTTATAAAGCAAACTCGTAGGTAAAAACCTTAGGTAAATTACCTGTTTGTAGAAATATCGGGCATAAGAAGACGACTGACTACTCATTAGGGAGAACAAAAAACATCGATGTTTTAAAAAACACTCGATGTATTGTGTCGAAACATCGATATAATCCGATGTTCTTGTTTTTGCTCTTAAACAATCGGAAAAAATCGATTTTTTCGATACATCGAAATGACAAATTGTATACAAAACGTGAAGATCATTGATGTCAGTTTCATACTAGAGACCTGCATAAACAGTCTTTAAATGTAAATGCGTCATGATTCTTAAATGTATTCACGTCGCATGTATTATACTAAACCAATAATAAATGCTGCCGTACTACAAGCGAGGCACGATGGATGTATTGGTGTACGTGTATATCAGTGTTAACAACCGATGTCGCCAAGACAGCTTGTTTGTAACAAACACTCAAAAGAAGTACTGTTGATTAGTGTATGCTTGTTATTTTTCATATTGTACGTTTGAGTGGGTGTGTAATATCTAGATTATGTGCTATTATGTGATTAACCGCATACAACTAATGTTAATGCATGTGTGTGCCTTTGCATGTGCGCAGAAAATAAAAGATCATACACACATACATGCATGACGTTTGTACACGCGCTCATGCGTAGAAAGAAGCAAGTATCACAAATTCTTCCGTCACAACAATACTCAAACAAATTTCTTGCAAACAGTGTTGTTAACGTTTGTTTTATAAGATTTCGCTGTAGTAAAGCATTTGAAAAATTCCTCATGTCTTGAAAGTTCTTATAAGATGTCTTGTGCAGGACACTATTTCATACCACAACTCGTCGGTTGGTTATTGGTTTGCTGCAGACATAATGTATTTTGAATATACTGTGCCGCCAACCAATAACCAACCGACGAACTGTTGTAGCTAAAATCACACACACACACATTCTTATTCTCTTTCATTTAGTCGTCAATGAGACAGCGACGATAAACCATGCGTACTGGGTGTTTTAAATTCTTTATAGGTATAGGAAAGAAAAAAAGTGGTACGAGTATGCGAAAAATATTCTATGATCACTAATGCTTTTCGCGAAATTCAATGTATTTTATAATACAAAATTTTTAATGAAAGCAATTAATATGTATTATAAATACATTGTGATATTTTTTAAGCAACTTTACTTAACTGCATTTTTATACAAACTTCAAAGCCTTAATAATTCGGGAAATATGGGTTGCGGTCAATTTTTTTTATGAATTTTTTTCTTTATTTTAAAGTTTCTATCAGATAACCTATTTAATTTGTTTTTTCTTTTTTTGGAGATTCTTCAAAGTTTCCTATGAAAAGTTCAGAGTTCCATGTCTCGGAAAATATGGGTCGCCGCCAAATTTAAATTATTCTTCTTCCTCACAGGCCGGTGGTTTTTTCTCAACCTAAAATGGGCAGAGTAACGGCCTGTGATTATGACGATAAAACTCAAAAACACATTTTGAAGGACTGCAAAAGATTTATGTCACAGAAGATGCAGCTAATTGGGCAAGCACCTGTTGGAAGATTGGGAACTGCTGAGATTGCTCAGCAAAGCAGGGGGTCTACTCTGTAATTCGAAACGAAAGAGAAAAATGTTTTCGGATTTATGTATTAATAAGATGTAAATTTTAAAAATTTTCTTTAGTTTCCAACTAGAGAGTCTAGATAAGCTGCTCTAGCACCTGGGAAGGGTTACAATACGGTTGCAGTGTTCTGTGTTTCCCGCAACAATTTAAATTCAATCATTCATTCAACAAAGATTATAATTTTTTTTCTTCATCAAAGAGTAGATAATATTTTATGTTTTGAAATACTGGACATCAGTGCACTAAGAGAAAAATGACGATATAAATTTAAGAATATGTACTTTGACCCAACATTAAACATATTGATATCGAATGTTTTTCGTTAAAAAGGACGAATTGCAATTCTTAATTAATTAATTATTTATAAAGAATATAAGAAATACTGAAGTATATTTATTTGACCTAAAGTCTTTATTTTATTTAAAACTTTTGCTTCTTTTTATGGTTAAGCATTGTCTATATGCATTTCGTTTCCGCTTATGGAAGTCATCAGTAGACTTCAACACAAAAGGTTTTGAATTTAGCTAACAAACTTCGTATGTTTATAAAAAGACTCTTAATACATTGAATCTTATTCCAGTTGCCAACATCGAGATCACTTTAACACAATACCAACAAATTAGGGCTTGTTCAATCGCTCTCGAGAACAATTTAGTGCTACTGATATTCTATTTCCGTTCCATAAACCTACCGACAGGAGTCAGCTGCTTTTGACTCCAATTTTTTGGTATTTTGGATTATTGGGTGATTATTGAGAATTACTATATACAACAAACATAATAAATTTAAAAATAATACATAGAAGAATATTCCAGCAATAAACAATTTTAATTGAAATTAAAACTTAAAATCAATTAAAATTAAGTCAAATCAGTTAAAAATGTATTTAAGTCAATTAAACATTTGTTCAAAAATTTTATTAATTACAAAATTTAATTGACTCAAATACATTTTCTATTGATTTTTGGTTTTATTTTCAATTACAGTTGTTTATTGCAAAAATAATTAATTTTTAAGCAAAAGTTTAATTGACTTAAATACGTTTGAAATTGATTTTAGGTCTTAATTTTAATTAAAATTGTTTATTGGAGGAATATTTTGTTGTGTGAAGCATCTTTCTTTGATTTTGCATCTATTTGTATTTTTGACTTATTAGAGCCTATTGAACCAAATTCTATGTAAACATCAATTTATATTTAAAAGTCGTTTTTCATATATTTTATTTTATTTTTTTTAATGAAAAACAAATTTTAAATACGAATTAATAATTAAATAAAATTGGCTCTAAAGGTTTTATAAAATAGATTTCCTCATCTGAAAATTTGTTCTATAAATCTTTCACAAAGCCTTAATATTTTTTTATATATATATTTTGTAATTAAAAACTATTTTTATAAATAAAATCTTATACAAATCCTTAGTTTTCTTTTTTTTAATGCCATAATTTTGAAACACTTTTTTGTCCCGAGTCTTTTCAAATGATTTATTTTTTCCATAATCCAATTTATCCTAGTCATTTATTTTTTATAACAAGTATTATATGTAGATACTTTCATAATTTTGCAACAAACATTCTCAAATGATTTTTATAAAATATGTGAATTTTTTAAACTTAAGTTTAAGTTAATTTAATTTAATTACATTTCTCTTAGGTTTTTTTGTTTCTCCTTATAAACTGCAAATGGCCACTTTTTATTATTTATTTGAACAAAAAAAATATTCGTTACACTTATTCAAAAAAAAAAATAATATCTTTGCAATTTTTGTTCAATTTCCCTTGGAAACCAAGTTACACTAAAGTTTACAAAAAAAAAAAATTAAATCCGAAAGTTTTTGCGGACGTTTGGTTTATATTTTCTTGAATATTTTGCTTTTTACCAAAACACGTCTGCACGAAACGATGGTCAGCTACTAACTGAAGACATGCAGACCTACAACGGACTTAAGAACATCAGTTAAAAGCCACGGTCATGGTTACAAATACCAAATTGCCACAAAGTCAACAGCAGAAATTTTATAGCGGCGACAACAGTAAAAGCAGCGCCAACAGCAGCAGCAGCATATATGTCCATACATACATATATGTACAACAAAAAGCAAAAGCACAAGTATGCAAGCAACAGCAGCTTAAAGCTAAGACAATAACAATGAAGACGACCGACCGAGGCCGAGACTGAGACCAAGCCAAACTCAAATACATACATACACACACAATCATAAAAATGTTGTTAACGAAGTTGTGGTTGTTGCATTTTTTTTTTTTTTTTTGTTCGTTTGTTCATTTTCGTAAAACAAACAAAATAAAGCATCGGTAACCACAAAAGGCAAAGAGTCAAATACACAGATAGTATGTAGTTACTCTTGTCTAGAGATGGACGCCACTGCTTAAGTGATTGGATCGGGATGAGCTTTTTCCTGCGATTGTTGGTGGTGGGTGTGCAATTTTTTTTTTTTTGCATAAGGGAGAAATTAAATTAAAAAGCTAAAAGCTGAGTCACATTCGCCATACTTTAATCTTTGCCATTTCCAACTGACAACTAAAGCTTGAATAAGACGTGACATAACCATAACCATACAAAACAGCTGTTCGAACTAAACTTAGGGGCAACACTGTATTTGATTATAGGTGACTCGCCATAACGCCATAGCCATTGCCATAAAAACCAATTGAATTTTGGTTTGGCTTGGTTATGGGTATGGCATTATGGCTATGGCACGTCTAATTTAAGCTTAAGTTAGAATACGCGCTTTTTTATGAGCTCTGTGTGCTGGGGAACTTAGAATCCGTCATACGTTAAACTTTGCCTTTTTCAACTGACAGTTAAGATGAAATACATGGTTTATTATGAGGTTTGTTACATTCATTACGTGTCCGTCAACGCAACGTACAAACATGGGTCAACTTTTAATCTTTTGACTCCAGAAATTCCTCGTAAATCGAATTTGATTAAACTTTTTCGGACTTTAGCAAATGCCCGAATTGATCTAAATCGATTAGATGGTTCGGTTAAAAAAAAGTGCTTTTTAATTACCCTAATCCAGCTACGTCCAATCACACATACACTGATACTTGCTTTTGAGATAAATAGCTTTGAAAGCTCTTAAACTTGTTTTTGTTTCTTTGCAAGGTAAGAGCAAGCATTGCTGTCTGTTGTGTTGTTGTTGTGGATGTTGTACTCTCGTCGGTGTGAAAGCACAAAAAGCTCCTTATAAAAGTTTGCACATTTTGCATCAGCGATGCCAACTTGGTGCTTTTGGCACTATTTTTAGTGCTTTTTGAAGACTCAAAACGCCAAATTTCGAGCGTTAGTGCCAAAATAAGAAAAAGCACTAATTAGTACTTTTAAGAAATTTGTGTATTTCTTAAAATTATTTTAATAATTACTCGGCGTTTTTATTTTTTCAGTGTAAAGCATACATTTTTCGTCTGATATATTTCATTAAATGGAAAATAGCTAAGAAAATTTTAAACATTATTAAACTTCACATTAATTCACGTTATGGATTTTCAGTCGTTTTTCACGAAAGTGCTTTTTACGCTATTTAGATATCAAAATTACGCTTTTAAGTGCTTTTTTTCAAATGTTGATGTGCCTTTAGAGCCAAAAAAGTTGGCATCACTGTTTTGCATATGGCGTGGACGTAGCTGCTCTAATCTATTCAATTAAATTTTATTCATCTACTTTTTTTGCACCTGAAGAGTTGCCGCAAATTTTATCTAAATCGATTAAGTCGTTCGAAAATTACATTAACTTTAAACTAACTTTAAGCTAACTATTTCGCAACTAGTACTGACTGACACTTAGATTGCTTTTCAATGTAATCAGCTGACTATTTTAGCATTGCGATGTCCTATCGCTCAAAAAATTCATAAAGATCTTTTATTTAAATTTTTTATCATATCTTTCATATCAAGCAAAGTAATTTTTTTCTGAAACTCTTTTTTCGGCAAATGATAGCTTTGAATGTATTATTTTTTTAACAAGAAAGCATAATTTTCTCTCAATATCTTGAGAATAATTTGTATCCTAGTATTTTGCACGTCCGATGGGCGTTTGTAGGTATTAGTGAATTTATTTAGTCGTGTTGTGCAAAATCAAAGTCAGTGCCAAAGTCGGACTAAAAAAAGATGAACATTCTGATTGCATTGCTACTAAATATGTACTCGTATTTGACTACAGTACTACCTAGATAAACTGTACGCGCGATTCTTCGGTTACTGCTACAAATCAGAGAGTATTACTTTTTTTTAATCTGTAATCCGAACAGTAAATTTAGTTTTTGTTTTCTCTTTTGTTCATTCATGTGATGCATTTTATATACTCTTAATAACGGAATTTTCTACCGTAACACCATTCTCCCTATGAAATTTTTACAATTTGAATTTATTTACGGCCTGGCCCACGATGTCGACAAGAAATTATCTGTCGCTTAGTTGTATTGAAAACAAAAACAAAATAAGAAAATATGTTTTTGTTTCCATTATAAGTAAGTGATAGATAGTTTCTTGTCGACCTTTGGCCAGGCCGTTAGTTTATGTGAAAATCAAAAATACTCGTACAAGCAAGAGATAACTTAAGCCTTTATAACTTAACATCGTGAAAATATTTTTATTTAAGAGATTTTAAGAGCTCAAAGCATAAGTAAAAAAATTTCTTCAAGATTTTTCTGAAATATAATTATTTGTGGCGAAAACGGCTAAAGAAGGAAATGTGAAGAACGTCAAATATATTGGACATAAGAGCTTTACACAGAAAAAAATATCATCGAATTGTAACCAACAAAACAAATTGTTAATATTTAATTTAAAAATTAACAATGATCATTGTTGATATAAGAAATTTTAATTTTTGTAGTCAATTAATTTACTTAACAAAATTATTTGTTAAATTATATCATAACGGAATGCGCACATGTAGGAGAAACAAGAAATCATATTTTGTGTGTATTCATTATTAGCGTATCTAAAGGTTGCCGGTTCAACTCCGCCCAAAGACATTTAGTGTTTTTCGCAGACAAGCAAAAAATCGTTTCGAGGATTGTGATTCTGTATAAGAAACATTGTTAATATAACAATTATGATAATCAAATTTTGCACAAAAACTCAACAATTCGCATTGTTAATATAACAATAACTTTAATTGAAATAACTTTGAAATCTAACAAAAATTAATGTTGAAAAATAAATAAATTTCAACAAAATATTTTTTGATAAATTTAATTGAAAATATTTTTCAGATTTTTCTTTAACTTACAATTTCGTTAATTGTATTTACAAAAATCGTTGTAGGTTCAAAATCAATTAATTATTTAATTGATATAACAAAAAAATTAATTGTATTTACAAATCATTTTTTTCTGTGTAAATCAAAAAAAAATTTTACCCACAATATTTTAGAAATAAAAACAATAATTGGCTTGACATTCACAAAATTTATTGAAGTAAAGCGACGATAATATAATTTTAAAAAAAATGTACTACGCCTACATTAGGTATGCCAAACGGGAAATCGCGAACCAGGAAATCCCGGGATTTTCGGGATTTGCCAAATCCCGAATCCCGGGATTTGTAAAATTCAATCCCGGGATTTCATTTTCGGGATTTCTTAGCAATTTTTGTATAAAAACTGTATAAATTCAAATTTTCGTTGATTTTAAGGTATTTTTTATAATATTTAAAAAACCCATACAATTTTATACGTACAGTTTTAACAATTTAATGACTATTCGTGACATATTTCTTATAAATTAACAACAAGAGCAAAATAAATAAACTACTTTCTTACGGTTATTTTCATCAAAGGTGCTACAATATATGTACATTTTAGAATTATTTTGAAAACAAAAGAAACATATTACCTTTGGAAGGGAAATGACATTTGAAAAATTCATAAGTCTGACAAATTTATTCCGTCTTATTCTATATAATGAGGGCAATTATAATTTAAATTCCACGAGAAATTTTTCCCGGGGAATAATTTCAAACAGTAGCAAATAATAGGGAAAACAAAAAAATCTAATTGGAAAAGGGAGAAATTTCTTGCGGAAATTTATTCATAATTGCAGTGTATAACTAACTATCTATATGTCAACTCCTCAATGCTAAAAAAATTAGCACTTATCCACTTGTCGGTAACAATTGAGTACTATTGACACCTACTTACAATTGGAGTAGAATACAATACAAGGCAAGTGAAAACTTTTTGTTGTCGGGTTGACGTAAAAAAAAACTGCTCGAGTGTGTATGTATGTTTTTTACATTGCAGTTCAAAATTATTTTGTTTTTTATTTAGACCGTTTAGGTCGTTTTTGATACAAACCTAAGATCAAACCCATTTAAATTACATGGATTTGATAAATAGTTTTAGTCAAAAACGACCTACTGAATGAGTAGAAGGCCAGTACACTAATAAACCATACTCATCTTAGCGAACGTATGAATACATACATACATATGTATCTGTTGAACTTGTAGAAAAAAACTTTGTATGAATTTGAAATTTTTCAGTAGAGCAAAAATACTGTTCAAGGGCTCAGGCAAACTTTTAATGTATGTATGTGCCTATAAAAATGTGATCTTTAGACGTAATTAATCGAATTTGATTAGAATAGTGTATACATTTCTTTTAATTTTTCGACATGTTCAGTCGTAACGAAATCGATAAAAAATTAGATAATGCTTCGTATACATAAATATGTAACAACCGTTATACTTGTTGTTTATTAATAGCAATTAAAAAAACGTTAGTAGATATATTTTTAACAAAACAATATTGTTTTTGCAACTTATTTGTATGAAAGTGAATCTAAAAATTTTCGTAAGTCAACTTAAGCGGTAGTGCTAAAAGTCCACCGATATGTATATTCGTTTTGGTTTAGATAATAGAAAAACATTTACATATATTGAAAACAAAAACAAGTTTTCATATTTAGTTATTGTTTTCACTATAAATTCTCTAACATAAAATGTGATTAATCAACTTAAAAATAGATGAGAAAAATTCTTTTGATTTTTATTTCATACTCGTATTAGAAAATTGTTCACTTTAAAGACAATTGTGCAATGATAAATTATGAACATAAAACCTTTAAAAATGCATTAAATTATTATTAAAGTAATATTTATTTAAAAAAATAATTTATTTTACGAAAAATATTTAAATCCCGAAATCTCGAAAATCCCGTGATCCCGAAAAATCCCGAGATCCCGAAAATCCCGGGATTTTCGGGATCGAGATTACAAAATCCCGAATCCCGGGATTTTCAAAAATCGATCCCGATTGGCATCCCTGGCCTATATTGATTTAATAAAAGCTTAGGGTTACTTTCAATCTGTTCTGCTGAAGCAGATAAAATTTTTTATTTAGAATGAATTTTAGTTTGAAACAAGATATTGTACCAAAGTTTTTGAATTGAAATAAAATTAATAAATACATATAATTAAAAGTTTTTTGTACTGATTTAATGGTTTGTAATATATCTGTAACAATGGCTGATAAAGTTAAAGCGTTAACAGTTAAAAAGGAAGGATAAATTATTCACCCTTATCGGGGGAAAAAATGGAAAGAGTTTTTCCAGTGAAATTTAGCTTTTTTCTATACAAAATAATAATGCTAATACATGAACAAGCTGTTCTCCTTTTATTCCCGATAAGAGGGAATAATTCACCCTTCTTTGAACTTTACACAAGCGAATGAAGATGAAAATGAATGAAAAGATGTGAAAATATATGAAAAGCACGAACTTTAGCCTACATAATCGAATTCTTACCTGGGGCCTGATTCCGCAACGATGAGTTTTCAGTGTTCATAATTCACCGCACTTTTTCCAGTGAAAAATTTTGAGACAAGTGCCCACTATAACTATAACTTTAACTATCAAAATAATTCCTTCTCCCTTTTGCGGACGAAGAAATAAATCAGTGAACACTTATGTAAATTGGTGGACACTTCAAAATTCATCGTTGCAGAATCTGGCACCTCATGTAGACATTTTATTTTTTTTTTTTTTTTTGTTTTAGTGTTTTTTTTCAGTTTTAGGGCTTCTTTCCGTTTCGCCGATTTTTTCGGGTTTTTTGCTTTTTTTTAAGTTTTAGCGATTTTTTAGTTTTGCCTATATTTTTCGTTTTGGCGATTTTTCTCGGGCTTGGCGATTTTCGGGGCTTGGTGATTTTTTTAGTTTGTTTTCGCGACCTTTTTACTTTTGGTGATTTTTTGCATTTTAGCGATTTAATTTTGTTAAGCGATTTTTCATTTTGGCGATTTTTCTTTTAGGCATTTTTTTTAAGTTTGGAATGTTTTAGCTTTAGCGTTTTTGAAAATTTCAACAGTTTGCTTGTCAAAATTACAGTAACTGATAGAATATCCTTTAATTTTGATTTTATGTTATCTCAGTGTTAATTGGCGTAGTCTGCATAAAAATACACTTCGCAAATGTCAAGGGAGTTATTATGTAATTCGATTCGAAACAGAAACTGTGCGAATTTGTATGTTATTAACATTGCAATTCGAATACATTTCCGTTCGATTCGGATTACATAATAACCCCTCAAGTGTCTATATATATAATTGCATGTATATCATGGGATTTCAAAATTTTTCGTTGGTCGTTTTAGAAAACCCTTTATATTACAACTGTCATATGTTTTGGTTGTAGCGGAAAAATTTCTATATCGAGAAAACAGCTTGCGACAGACAGACAGACGGATATCGTAGGGTTCCTTTTCACCCCACCAATCTATCCCTGTATCAATAGAAATGATTCGAAAGTTATGATTTTGCGGCGAGTTTTACTTTTTAATTTTACTTTCAATTAAAGTTGTTTATTGTAGGAATATTTTTTTTATGTACATAACCTTCCGCTAACGATAAACTTGTACAGTCTGTATATTTGAAAAGTATTTAACAATTTTGGCATTTTGATAATTTTAAACTATGGTTAGGCCCATAAAATTTTAATATCAATAAAAAGTGTATTTTTTTACTACATGTCGCTTATGACTAAATCGAAAACAGGGCTCGATATGATGAAAAATCGAGTTTCTAAAATTGTTTTAAAATCAGCCATTTCCTATCCTAAAAGAGAAAAAACAAACAAAACAGAAATTAAAGTATTTAATCCGTACACTCCCGTAATACGAACATGTTCGATATTTAGGGTATCAGTATTATTGAGGCATTACTGTACTTACTTACTTATACGTACATGTAAGTATGTATGTATGTATGTAACTGTGCAAAAAGTATGCGAAGTTTGTGGTTAAACAGACATAACAACAGACAATCATACATTTGCTAAAGAGCAACAACAACAACAATATAGGCAAACATGCAAGTACTTGCAGGCAGGCAGGCATGCAGTTATACTTGCTGTGACAGTGTTGCCAGAAAATGATGATGAGCGAATGCTTAAAATTTCTGCTAGATTGTTTTCTAAATTTTTAATTTACCCCTTTTAGACACGCAAAGTTTACTTTGCAAAGTCTTAATTCAGCTGTGTGAAAGACAGAGAGAGGCACACGATCTCTTTCTGTCTTTCTCCCAGCTTTGCAAAGTAAACTTTCCCTCTCTAAAAGGGGTATTTAGCAGTTTTTTTTTAACTTGAATGCTTATTTTTTTTTCAAAAAAAAAAAAAAGAAAATGCTAAATCGAGCAGTGCAAATGCTAAAATGGCAACAATGTTGCCGGCACTGGTGTGTGTGAGAAAGTGTGTTTAAATAAACATCATTAAAAAAAGACCTGTGAACTTCATTATTATGCTGCTAAATCAAAATTATTACGTTCCCGCTAATGATGTTCATTAATAACATCATTTATGCTCGCACTTCCACTCGCAATCATCTCATTATTAAGTAGGCTACTAGGCAGAGCAAAGCAGCACACATATTGGAGCTTAGTAAAGAGGAGCCCGATGATCACAGAGAGCAGCTTGGAAATTGCATTACAATCCATTAGATTATTTGGCTTTTTATGCACAAGTGTACTCGTACGTACATATGTACGTACTTGTTTATGTACGAGAGAATAGTTTGAAATTTTCAGCATATTTTAAATTTTTTTCAACATATTCTAAATATGGAAAATGTCCGTTTAGTGTGTATTTTTTCTAATTTTCTAATAATCTGTGATGAATTGTTGTCAACTGACAGACAACATTTTCTTTTGGTAATCACTTTTCCGTTTTATTAATTTCCTTAAATTATTATGGCGTTTGGAGTTCTTTTTTCGTTTAGGTCATGATCGTTTTGAACAATGTTTAATTTATGAATCTTTTTTTTTCGTTGTTGTATTTTTTTTAAAGAGAAAAAAGTGACAATGACAAAAATTGCTTTTAATGACAGCAGTTAGTTTGTAGCCAGAAGAACTTTCTCCATATTTTATAAGAAGTTAAGTTAGCAAACGTATGTATGTATGGCTTTTAATTTCTTCATTTCCTAAATAAGATAGAAAGAAAAAAATTAGAAATTGTGCAAAAAAAATCTCCTAGTTTTCATTTATGGTCATAAAAGTTTTTTTTTTTGCACATAAAGGAAGCAAAATATTTTGTACCAGCTGTGTGTGACTGCAGCTTTGTGGCTTTAAGAGTTTTAATAAAACATTTTGTACATAAATTGCACTGCTAAATTAAATGCTTCTATTTGAAAAGAATGAAAATCATAGTAAATTGCATTAAAAAATTTCCAAGACATGCGTGAATGTGGCGGCATGGACACCATAATTAAGTTGTCTCTTCAGCCTTTAACTGGTTGCCTTAAATTTATTAAAATTATGTCAATCGTATTGGATTCTTTCTTTCTGCTGTTGGCGTATGAGATGAGGATGAAAGGAATAAAAACATTTCAAATTTGTTGTGAACTACATCCGACTTAAATAAAACTTCCAGTATTTTATGTATTAGCAACATCGATTAAATTCCACATGAAACTTTATTAATATTTTAAAGCCTTAAAAGTTCTATGAAACCAGTTTTCTTGTGAAAAAATTTGTATAGTGTAGAAATCAAAAAAAAAAAAACTGAATTATCCCCTATAGCGGTGAAATGTAGAACCGACCTTGAATTTGTTCGCCCAATATTTTCTACAAACATACCTATTCACTCTCCTTGATGGACTTCTATACAAAAATGAGGTTTATATAAAATTAAATTTGCTTCCACCGCTATACCAAGACAAGACCTAAATAAATCAATATCCCCAATATTATTTCAATCCTAGTATTTTATAAGAATATACATTACGGGCTAATTTGACCAACTTATATGAAATGTCAATTCATATTTAAAAGTCATTTTTCCATACAAAAATTAATGAAAATCGACATTTAAATATGAATTAATATTTAAAAAGAGCTGGTGAAATTGGCCCTTAATCGGTTTTTTTGGTTTTGTTTTGAATTTAAGTGTACGACAAATCGAAGGTTTTCGACATCGTATAACGGGCCCTCTAACTGTCAAATCCCTCTACCAAAATTTGAAAGACTTAAATTTAAATGCATAAATATGTTATAATGAAAATTTTAAATTATACAGATGAAAAAGTTTAACAACAAGGAAAAAATAAGAGTTACCATATTGGCTACTCAAATTCCACACTTGCCACCAAAATTCTTCAAACCAAGCAGATATATTCCAAGAATTCCCTTTTTGCATAACAATGGCCACTCGGTCGTTATTTAGGGTGTGATATTTAAAAGTTTCCGGTACATTTAAACCACAAATACATTTACATTAGAATTTCGTAGCTCTTACGGTTCTCGAGAAAACAGACTGTGACAGACACACGGACATCGCAGCGAAAACAATAGAGTTCCTTTTCACCTTTTGTGTATGCAGGGTTGCCGTTGAAAATTTTGAAAAAGTGTCATAAAAAGGGTATTTAAGAAAGAAAAAAAGGTCAATAAAAGGGTATTTTATAGTAAAATAGGGTCAAGTTTTTTTTTGGAAGAAAAAAATAACATTTATTTCAATTAAAAAAAGAAACACGAATTTTAACAATTAATTAAATACGTTAGACTAAAATAAAATTAATTAACATACATACATACTTTAATTATAAATCAATGTTAGACCTCTAACTGGCCAGATCGTAAAAATGATCGGATGAAGCTAATATTTTTTTTAAAGTGGATATAGCCAAAAGAACCGTAAGTTTTAACTTACAGGTGAAAAAACATTAGGAACGAACACCACGTAAAGAATAGTGAAAACCGCCTGTAGACGGTCTTGCCGATTTGCAAGTAATGAAAAACACATTTAAATTTTATTTATAAAAAGATGAAAGTAAGTTAAAATACATATTTTTTAATTGTGATACTCCCAGAAATAATTTACATTTGGAATCAGGGACTTGAGTTTCATATATTTTGCAATATTTTCGCCCTTTATTGGCTTTTGTATCGACTAAAACAGTAAAATGATGGACGAGCAGCACTTTTTTCAATTACTGATATGCTAGACTGTGCTTCGTCCAATTTTTGAGCATATTATTGCCCTACGGCATACATTTTTTTAAAATGATACAAAGGGATAAATTAAAATAAATTCAGTAAAGTGCGACTCTGACTCGCGCACGAAGGGTTCCGTACGAACACTAGATATGTAATTTAATACAAGCTTCATCCTATATAATATATAGTTTTGGCATTTTTTCCGTTTTTAGGGTCTTTGCGGTTTTTGCGTTTCTTTGGTTTTGGCGATTTTTTTAAGTTTTGGCTCTTTTTTTAGTTTTGACACTTTATTTTCTTGTTTGGGCGATTTTTTTAGATTTTTGGCGTTTTTTCATTTTGGCGATTTTTTTTTATTTTTGGCGATTTTTTTAATTTTTGCGATTTTTTTTTATTAAAATTTTTTTCTAGTTTTGGCGACATTTTCGCGTTTTGGCAATTTTTTTCGATTTTTAGCGTTTTTTTCATTTTGGCGTTTTTTTCTCATTTTGGCGATTTTTTCGAATTTGGCGATTTATTTTAGTGTTAGAAATTTGTTTTCTAATTTTGGCGATTTTTTTCGTTTTGGCGATTTTTTTTTATTTTTGGCGATTTTTTTTTTTTTTTTTTGGTTTGGCGATTTTATAATTTTCGGTTTTTTTAGTTTTACCGTTTTTGAAAATCTCAAGTGTTTGCCTCTTACGGTTTCCAAGATATAGCAAATTGTCAAAATTGCATAGTCAAAATTGCATTAACTGATGGACCACCCTTTAATTTTAATTTTTTTAAATTTTAGTGTTAATTGTTGTAGTCTGTATAAAATACACTAGTTTTACAAATTTCAAGTTTCAATATACATATGTTCATACATGGGATTTTCACATTTTTCGTTGCTCGTTTTGGAACACCCTTAAATTTTTAATTCTCATGTATTTGCTGTTGTAGCGGCCAAGGTTCTACATACTGTATCCAAATTTCAGGTCCGTAGCTCTTACGGTTCCTGAGAAAATATCGTGTGACGGACTGACGGACAGCGTAGCGAAAACAATAGGGTTCCTTTTCACCTTTGGTGTACGGAACCCTAAACCGGGTCATAAAAAGTGTCATTGGCACGAAAAAGGGTCAAAAGTGATACTTTAGTGTCACAACGGCAACGCTGTGTGTATAGAACTATAAAAATTAACATAGAGTTCTGTTTTTATGTAACCAACATAAACCAAATGATTTAGCGAGTAGTTGTCTTCCATAACTTATAGAATTTGCGTATTTTCCATTTATAAAAATTTTAATTCTTATAGAAAGAATGTCTAACAAAAACTTTTAAAGAACTTTTACAACAAAAATTATTAATAACTCAACCATTCAACTCAACATGTATCAACTAATAAGAACTTTAACACTTCTTTTTGTTTTAAACCAACTCCAGCAGCAATTACCGCACCTGAAGTCAATATTATTGACATATTTTAGAAAAATACTTGTTTAATCATTAAAATTTGTGTTAACTTTAGTTGAAAATTTCGCCGGAGGAATGTCTCTGGAACGAACGAAGAATGTCAGTAAATAGTAAAAACAAAACACTTCATTTTCAAATATTTGAAAATAAAATTTAAAATAAAAAATGTGAAAAATGAAAAGAAAAAATCTTTTAGTGTTAATCAAATATGTAAACAACATTAAATGTGACAATAACTGCTGCATTCTCACAGAGATACAAAAAGATGCACAATTCACACACACACACACACACACACTCATACAAATACATACACAAACACATACCGAGTAGTGTTGCCAAAGTATTGAGAAGCACTGGGTACCGAGTATACTCAATACTCAAAAAGTAGTTACTCGCAGCGTTGTCGTTTCGGTTACTTGTAACCAAAATTGGTTACTTTTTTTCCAATGTGTACTTGTGTACTTTTTTCCATTTTGGTTACTTTTTTTCAACACAAAAATAACAATTTTTATGCATATCTGTACATATGTGGTATCATAAATTTGCACATAACTAATTATCTTGATAAAAGATCACAATTTAAGCGTTTTTACTACGTTGTAAAGACAACACTGGATAATCAACATAGCTTTTAAAAAAATACATGCCTGTCTCTGAACATAACAAGCCTGGTTTCAAAAATCAGATGCATTCATGGTTGCAAAATCTTTAAACGTCAAACATTATGTAAAAAGTTAAAAGCGAATTTTTTTTATTTGAAAGCGTAACAAGCAGGGAACGAAGCCGACCGATCTGTGAGTCGGCTAACACCCGCCGCTGGCAAAATTTCTAAATTAGAAGTAAGTGATGATATGGACATAGTTGAATTTTGGGACGCGGTTTCAAAATTAATGTAAAATTTAATGTCACTACAACACAGCTCGGCTGCTGCTTAATACTTCATCTATACAGTCTTGTGTTTTGATAACGAATGTAATTAAATTACATATTCTTTGTTGTTACTAAAAATATTTTGGTTTGGAATTTCTAATAAATAATTAATAAACTATATATACATACATACATACATACATACATACATACATACATACATACGTGAAGTATAAATTTAAATGTAATTGTCCATTTATATTATACCATTTCATATATTAATATATGTATGTAAATTTTTCAACTGAAGTACAAATAAAACAGTATTTTAAATACATAAAAACTTTGGTTACTTTTTTCTGCATTTGGTTACTTTTTTTTTGTATTGTGGTTACAAAATTTTTTTGGTCGTGGCAACGCTGGTTACTCGATATTTTCGGAGTTGTACTTTTGTGAGCGAAATTGAGTGGAAGGAAGATATAAAGAACAAAATATAATTCTGTCGGTGTGTGCTAACAAATTAGTCGGTTGTCATTAGCTGCAGTTTGGGAACATCAGTGCAAAATAAATTATCATAATTTTTTTAATCAATCTCTGCTACTATCCAATCTCTGAAATAACAGAGGAATAGATGTACACATATTTATTTAAAGGAAGTAGCTTTTCTATGTTCCCGCCAAAGATGCAGTTATGAGTTCAAATAAATTCAGTGAAGTGCGTCTTTGGACCGCGCACGAAGGGTTTCCTACGGACACTACATACATATGTAACTCAATATGCACATGCAAATATAGTATATGCAAATAGTATATGCAAATATGCACATGCAAATTTGCATATACATATGTATGTGTGTGTGTGTGTGTGTGTGTATGTGAGGTTAGGAAACTTAGGCTGAGTTTTCATCTGGCATTTCTTGTGTGCCATTTGCCCAAAAAAGCATAACTACTAATTGCTAATGACAAACTGTTTTATTCAGACATGTATATATTAATTGATTTAAATTGTTTCCAGTCATGTGGGATTCTATAAAATTATCTATTAGTTTTGTATGAAACTGTTTAATTTAATAAATACGTGTCTGAATTAAACAGTTCGCCGACTTTTTGTTTTTTTTTTTCGTATTTTCAAAATGGCTTCTGTTGGCCGCCTTATTGAATTTTGACTACTGACATATCCTTAGTGACAGTCCCGGGATTAAAGGCAGAATTAGTTTGTACATGCTGTTTCTGTTCAGTTGAAAATCTGTATGTGTGGTTAGTTTTTACTTTCTCGTTCTGTTCTGTTGCGGACAAATCTGTAGAAAATAGAATTCAACGTTATGTGACAACCAAAGGCGGTGCGAAATAAGACCCCAGGAAATAAGGCCTCAAAGTGCAAAACGAAAAATGACCCCAAACTTAGGGTTATTTTGCATTATGAAATAAAACGCCAACATTTTTTATGAAATAAGATCCCAAAAAAATGAAAATTTGCCCCAAAGCTCAAATGAAATATGACCCCAAAAATACGAAAAATATTTCATTATGAAAATGCACTCCAATAGACTAAATAAAATTATACCCCAAAAGTAGATTTTATTTCAAAGTGAAAAGAACAACATAAGTAAAGATCTAAGCATAGGCATACAATGGGCATTCCAGAGTAGGAGCAATGCCCCTCTCCCAAAGAATTGCTTCGTCACCCTAGAATTATTAAGAATTGCTGTAAATATCGATTTTAATAGTTATTACTCGTGAAAATCACCAGTCGTAATGCCCCCGAAAAAAAATTTTGCTACGGCAATACACCTTAGATAAGTAACTAGGTAGGATCAAAAATTTAAATTTTTTCATATGCGTTCATTATTTTGGTAGAACTATAAATTTTTCAGTACTCTTCCCAAATTTTAAGTAACTTTAATGTGCAATATTTATTTATTTAATAAAAAAAATCATAGACATGAAATTCAAGAGCAATATAAATGCTTATACAAATTAAGAAATTAATTTTTCAGTAAATTTTTTCAAACGTATACATATATCAAAAGCTTCGTCGAAATTTGATACAAGTTTTATTTTGCATAAGCTGCAGATTTTCAACATGACAACATTTGCGATTTGATCCCTGAAAATTTTTTCTCATTCTTTGCTATCTACTGTTATTGATTTTTCATTATCGTCAACCTCAAAATGTTCCTTTTTGCATTTTTATTTCAAGTAAAACTTGGAATTTTAACCATAGAAAAATTAAAGGAAAGGTATATATTTTAAAAATCGCGCGATTTGGTTAAATTTCATTTCAGAAAAAATGAAATATCGCCACAATTGCGAAATGAAAATATATCCCAAAATAAAGTGCAATAACGCCCTAAAGTTTTCGTGTTGTTGTTTTCTATGTGTACATTGGGGCCATTTTTCATTTTGCACTTTGGAGCCTTATTTCCTGGGGTCTTATTTCGTACAGCCCAACCAAAAGTGTGTATGTATTAGTGTGTTGTGGATATTTTGTGTACAAGTGTAACCAATTCTATAGGTTGCCAGCTGATTTTTTTTTTCACAGACAATGTAACTGTCTGATTTCTTCTACTCTCATCCCCCCCCAAATCGGTTCAGTTTTATGTAAAAAAATACAAAAAAATTTCATACCGATAAGTTGTGTTTTTGCGGGGTGCGTCCGGCCCTCAAGCCCATATATTCAATTTAATTTTTTTTTTAGTTTTATTTTGAATATATGTATATGTATGAAATAATTTAATATACATACATATATACGCTCTTATTGTACATGCTTAAAATAAAAAATTTCCATATACATAAATATAATTTTGTTACATAAAATTGTTGGTAGTTATTTTGTTGGTTATTTTTCTCATTATTTTCTAAAATATTAATTTTAGCAAAAAACTTTCTTTGAGACTAATGTTGTTGACTTGAAGATCTAAAATATTGCCATATGTCATATTCTTGTAAAATGATTTTTTAAAAAGATAGTCATATGCAAAAAATTACATTGAAAAATGGGCTTGAAGGCCAACTTTGAGGGCCGGACGCACCCTAAACGGAACTGATTTGGTGAGTGGGAGTAGAAGAAATCAAAAAAAAAAGTCTCCATACAATTAACGGCCACTCTAATGTATGTATGTACACAGAAAAAAATATCATCGAATTGTAACCAACAAAACAAATTGTTAATATTTAATTTAAAAATTAACAATGATCGTTGTTGATATAACAAATTTTAATTTTTGTAGTCAATTAAATTACTTAACAAAATTATTTGTTAAATTATATCATAACGGAATGCGCACATGTAGAAGAAACAAGAAATCATATTTTGTGTGTATTCATTATTAGCGTATCTAAAGGTTGCCGGTTCAACTCCGCCCAAAGACATTTAGTATTTTTCGCAGACAAGCAAAAAATCGTTTCGAGGATTGTGATTCTGTATAAGAAACATTGTTAATATAACAATTATGATAATCAAATTTTGCACAAAAACTCAACAATTCGCATTGTTAATATAACAATAACTTTAATTGAAATAACTTTGAAATCTAACAAAAATTAATGTTGAAAAAATAAATAAATTTCAACAAAATATTTGTTGATAAATTTAATTGAAAATATTTTTCAGATTTTTCTTTAACTTACAATTTCGTTAATTTTATTTACAAAAATCGTTGTAGGTTCAAAATCAATTAATTATTTAATTGATATAACAAAAAAATTTAACTGTATTTACAAATCATTTTTTTCTGTGTACATATTTTATTTTAAATATCTCAAATTGTGTTTATGTTGTTATCAATTTTGAAAAATATTACCTATGGAATTCCATTTTTATAGTTTCTGTTACACAAAGAATTTTTCTCTTGGCAAAAAAAAAGAAAACCTTTAAACATGAAATAAAGCCTGAAAAATTTCTTGCAGTTTTTTGTAAATATAACTAGACATTAAGTAGTTGTACAGCAACAGCAATTGTATTGCTAACCGTGAGTATGTATTTTAAAGAATAGATGCAACACGTATCTATGTATGTGTGTGTGTATATGGATGTGTGTGTATATATGTATGTGTGTTTCTATGGATGGCTAAGTTATTCGTACTATGATGTAAGAACATTGTACGGGGTATTTTTTCTCGAAGGCGTTTAATAACTTTCAATTGAATGTAAAGTTTTTCTTCTTTATATTTCTTGGTTGCTTTGAAATTATGTAATTTAGTTTGGCAACTAACCGATGTTTGGCAGACATCTCCAAAATACCCTTAGCTCTCTGTTTAGTTCTCAATTTTCCGAAGAAATGATACGTAAAGTTGAGAAGGCTCAGTTAGCCGACTGTAATGGAATGTAACTGCAACGGTAGGAAACAGCTGATCGGTATTGTTATGTGAAAAGTAATCAGAATGGTTATGGAAATGTAACCGGAATGTAAGAATCTAAACATTTTATTTTCACATAACGATAGCGATCAGCTGTTTCCCACCGTTACATTGCATCGGTTCGTTAGTCAAATCGTATCATCTTACTTTTGAAGTTGTCGTATCGTTTAAAGGAAATTATTCACATAACTAATTTCTAAGTGACAAGGACTTGTCCAAAGTCTAACGTGATATCAACGAGTTCGATCGCTTTGAAGGAGTCACAAATATTATTGTTACAAAATTAGTCACGTGACTGTTACCCAAGTGATAGGTTAGGTTAGTTTAGTTTTGACTCGTTGCTGAGAAGAGAAGGTCCAAATATCATATCCCTTTCTGTTACCTCAGGATATAAAGGGATAGTGCAAGTACAGATGGTGAACTTAAAAATATCTATACTCGATTAAATGACTGCCTCTGTGAGCAGAATCGCCATATTTCGTGTGATGATCATCAAAAGGACTTATATAAAAGTACATTTAAGTAAATATGAAAATAGTAAAATGTTTCTTGAAATCTTAGCTGATTAATTTGTAATGAAAGCTTTTAATGATTTCTGGGTTCTGTAGAGGACAATAAACGTTTGTATTTGCAAAATGTACAATAATTGATTTGCTTTTCATCAAGTTATTGATGTTTTGTTAAAAGTTCTCTTAAATCAATATATATATATATATGTTCCCGTCGTTCCTATAAGGAACATAGGACCTCTTAAAGCAAGCACCCATTAAAATGTTCTTATTGTTGTTGCTTTATTATTATCGTGGCTTTTATTTGTGCTTGATGTTGTTGTGGTGGACAAGTGGATATTTAACCAAATAAATAACCGTTAGTTATTGTACGAGTATGTATTACCAAGTCAGCAGATGAGTTTCTATTTTAAAAGTAGAAAAAATTCTGAAATTTTTATTACGAACTCATGCAGACTGATTTATATGGGAGCAACTGATTAGTGTTAACATAAGAAATATTTTTCGTTTAAAGGGTGTTTTATGGGGAGGGGTAAACGTTTTTTTTTTTTTAATACCCAGCTAAAAAAAAAATGTATGCAGCATATATGATATCCCATATATGCTTCGGATACGAAAAATGAGGGTATATGGCCATATATGATTATATATATTCATACATTTGCATACATGTATGTATAAATATTCCCTCTACAGTATGCAAAGTTTATATTCATACTCTCTTGATTCAAAAAATCGCACTGTTGTGCAATAAATTAAATTACTAAAATTACTTTTTTTAGATTTTGAACAGGGAGGTTGTATTTAATAAAATATTTGTTTGGACAAATACATAATTCAAAAAGAACTAAAAAGTGAATCAATTATTTCAAAAACACAAAACTCATATTCGTACATAAAATTTAATTTAAGAAATCAGATTAAAAACTAATGCAATTAATTATAAAAAAAAATAATCCGTCTAACAACAGTTTTCAATATAATTTTTTGCAGTAATATGAACTTTGTTTCTTATCTAGAGAATTATGGATTATCCCTTTGATTATTTGATTTATTAAATGGGGCCACAATGTATAAAATCATACAAGAATGGTTTTTTTTTTGTAACAAAAGTTTTTCTTTTTTAAACGTTGAGGGTACGCATATAAACTTAGCATACCGTATGTATTTTCTAGTGGATTTCCAATTCACCAGTGGTAAAATACCAAGCTTTTTTGATTACAAAAACGATCTTATGTGAGATATCATGTGTGCATACATTCTTATATGGCTCCATATATTAAATCTTATTTCTAGATATGGATCCACATATGAAGAGCTTCATTATTAAATTTCCATATATGAGCCCATATATTATAATACATTTAATATATTAGTCCATAAATCAATTCATATATAATACTTTTCGCATGTATAATCCCATACATTTCCATACATGAATTCATACATATTCATATATAGTTATATACATCCATATATTGAAAATGTGTGGACCATTTATAATTTTTTTAGCTGGGTAGTTATATTTAAATAAATATAAACAAAGATACTTAATAGTAACATACCAAAAAAGTTTGTCTTAAGTAGAACAAAAATAAGTAAATTAATTAACATGTGCATAATTAGTAAAGAACAAACGACAATGGCAAGACTGTTAAAAATTTAGAGATGGTAAAATTGAGCTTTCATTACAAAAAAGCTTTCAGCAAAATTGAATACGATGAATCAAAACAATTCACATATTCCATTTGTAATAAAAGCTGAGTATATGAAGCAGAAATCTTCATCAACTGACACCACACACAGTGGACTAAGCACAAAAGAGAGCTGATGATAAGGGTGTAGTGTCCTTCAAAAACAGCTAGTTGTTCCGTTCTACTAAGTGTTTGTCAGAATATTTACAATTAACTTTGGTGTTATTTGTTCATTAATAATTATCACATGTAATTTGGCTTACAAAGCGATACGAACTTTAGTATGATCAAATTATAAATATAGAAACAAATGAAGTTCGAACAATAATAATTAAATTTCCTATCATCTCCTTTTCAAGGGGATCTACTGAAAATAATATGAAAAATTAAGCGACTTCACACTAAATTTAATCGGACATCTCTTTCGAAAAGTATCGCAAATGACAAACGCTACCACTAGTACATACCAAGGTTGTCAGATTGTTTCCGGCCTATTTCGCCAAATTGATTTTAGAAATTGCCAGTAGTCGCCAAATTAAATTCTATGTAGTTTTTTTCTTAATATAATATATATTAATATATATATTTTTTTTAATGTAAACTTTTATTAAAATAATCTCGTAAAAAATTAGCACAAAATCGCCAAAAATTATGAGGGCAATTATATAATTTTCTCGGGGAACAATTCCAACTAATAACAAGTAATAGGGAAAACAAAAAATTCTAATTGGAAAAGGGAAAAATTTCTCGCGGAATTTTATTCATAATTATCCTGAATGTCATGTCAATTTCTCTCATCCAAATTCAAAACGCACTAATTACTATAAGACCCCGTCCAGACCTGCAATTTTTGTTGCAGCAATTCTTGAATACATATGTGTGAGAGTGTTGAAATCGAAATATAAGTATATACTTTTTGCATTCCTCTCTCGCTCTTTTGCACTAAAAAATAAAAAGTAGCTGCAACAAAAATTGCAAGTCCGGACCGAAACTAATTAATAGAAGAAAAATCAACAAAATCAAATTGTTATAATATTTTTGAAACTACCCGTTCAACAAACTAATTTTTCTAAACTACAAGCATTTTTAAGTTAAATTTCGTTAAAAAAAAAAATAACTATAAAAATCGCAAACAAATTTATTTATCGCCAAAACAAAATTGCCATTCGGCCAAATCAAAAATCAAACATCAAAAATCAAACATCTTCAAAAATCGCGACGTTTGGCGAGAAATCGCTACACCTGACAACCCTGCTAGTACATACTATTGTGATGTCACAAAATATGTAGTCAGCATTAGTGAGGTCATACCCATTTTATACACGCAAAGTTTACTTTTCAAATTCTTAATTCAGCTGTGTGAAAGACAGAGGTAAGAATCGTTTCTATTTCTGTCTTTCTCCCAGCTGAATTAAGACTTTGCAAAGCAAACTTTGCCTGTCTAAAAGGGATGTAACGTTATGTGTGTGCCTTGACAGACAAAAATAGAAACTATTCTTACCTCTGTCTTTCACACAGCTGAATTAAGATTTTGCAAAGTATACTTTCCGTGCGTAAATGGGGTGATACGAGTAACTTGCCAATTAGAACACAGTTTGAGTGATGGTCATTAATGCTACACGCGTAGAAAAATTAAAATTTTCTATGCGGCAGGACAACATACGTACCGCACTGAACAATATCAATATAACATTGTCAACAAAAAAATCTTCCCATCAACTTTAAATGTCTTTCGTCGTTTCTTAAAAGTTGATTCATAATGCCAAAAAATAAAAATAATAAAAACGTTTAATTCATTTAACAGCGAATATTGCACAGCAAAATTCTTTTTATTATAATTGCAACCATTATTTTTATGTTGACCCATTTGCCGGCAAAAAATTAAATAAAATAAAATAAAATAAATAACAAATAAGAGAAAAATAAGCAGGAAAAAGATTTATATTCCATATTATATTACGAACAATTTTACAACTTACACTCCTCTGTATGGCTGAACATTAAAAAGGAAAAAATATTGTTGATCATAATCTCAACAGGAGAAATTGTAACTTTCTCTTAAACGTAATCAAAACCAAGCAACAGAATAAGAATTTTTAAGCACGCAACAAACACAAAAAAATAACAAATAAAATAAAATAAAATAAAAATATGGTCTCCTACTAAAATTCAACCGAAATGCACAGGATGCCACAAAATAAATTTTATGAAGTTTACAAAAAAAAAAGAAAGCAAAGAAATACACACATTTGCAACTTAAAAAAAAAACAAAAAATAAAAAATAAAAATAAATAAAAAAGAAGTAGAGATACACACCTTTTCACCGAATGTAAAATGTTTCCGCCAGAATCCAAAACAAAATCTTTTAAAATAAAAATGTTCAAGCAAAAAAAGGTTTTTAAAAAAGAACATTTACTACACCCATATAACATGTTGTAACTACATACATACATACGAATATACTATAAATATGTATATAGTATACGAGTATTTATGTTGCATGGATACTAAACGTAAACGAGCCGGCCATATAACAACACACAGACTTTAACGACTGCCTAAGTACTCACTCGTGCTGCCCAGTCGAAAGGTTTCTGCATACATTCCTTCCTTCCTTCCTACCTTCTGCCAAGCAACCAGCCAGCCTGCCCAGCCTGCCATTAACCGGCAACCATTTGCCTGGCTTTCTTTCATGGGAACATGTTGAACAAAAAGAAATAAATATAGTTTATATTTCGCATTCGCATTCGTATTCGAATTGGTTTGTTATTTTTTTTTTCGGTATAGTTGATTGACCTATGGGCAGATCTAACCCAATTTAAAAGAAGGCTGTAAAAGCCATAAATATTTTGGAGCATGTACAAGTAGCGAAAGGCGAAATTAAAAATTTATATGAAAAAAAGAACAAAATCTTAAAAAAAACATAAAACACATTTTTATTTAAGTTTTTTTTTTGGGGGGGGGGCTGCAAAACTCTTTTCAGTTGGAGTTGTTGTTGTTGTTGTTGTTGTTTTTTTATTTTAATTTCATCCCGTAAAATATACAATTTCAACTTGTGTCGTTTTAAGTTTTTTTTTTTCTTATATTGGCCAAATTTTGCATGCATGTTTATTAGGGAGAATATCATTTGCATTGATTGTTTTGCTAAAGCACTTTTGATTGAAATAGATTTTTGTAGGATACTCTCACCGGTAATTCCGTATAGGGACTCTTGGGTAATATTGGATAAGAGCCCGCTTAGATTAATGGTGAGGTAGCTGCGACAACGGGATGTTTTGCTGTTAATTTGATCAATGCTTTTTATTCGTTCATTAGTAGCAGTGTTGCCATAAAAGAATTTAATTGTTAGTTTGGGAAATTGTTGTTGCTCTGACGTGATCGGTTGTGTGTAGATTTTAATTTTTTTTTATTTCACCATTATAAAACTTGATGTGTTATACATTCACCCACCAAATCGTTTAAGGATATCTTAATTGGTTCAGAAGTTAGCAAAAGTAGACTTTCATATTTAACAAAAAATATTAAAAAAAAAAACAGTTTGTGTTCAAATAAAAAAAAAACAATTTTATCAGAAATGCTCTTGAAGCTGAACAATAAAATGAGTTATGTGTAGTTTTTTACTAAATCTACAATTATTTAATATTATATATTTTACGAAATATATAATGATAATCACATATGTTTCAATACATCGTTGCAGTTTGCAAAAATATTCTAAATAAAACAGTTTTTTTGCTCTCCTGAAATATAAAAATAAACACACAAAGCTAATGTTGTCGGACCAATGACGAAATGTAGAATTAATATGTCGACAGAGTTTTACTTTTCTAATTTGCCACCAAAATACAATAATTTCTTTTCTCTTCTTACTTTAATTGTTATACTATAACTCCGTAGAGTGGTTGTCACGAATTTAAGACACGACATTTCACTTATATACATATGTGTATCTGATATCAGAAGCCGTGTCAAGATGTGTTTAGCACTTTTATCGAAAAATTTTGGGAAAATGTTAACCTTAAAACTAATCTACCTGTGGATCTTTTACGTCTCTTTAAAGGTATCCTTAAATGGGGCCATTTATCACGCATTGAAAAGTTCTATAAAACTATAAGCCGTAAATTTCTACTATAAGTCTCTGATTACTAGAAAGCTCTAAATTAAGTTCAAGCACCACAAATTAGTCAAAATTTGAAATATGTTTAAGGATTTATTTCATACTTTTTAGAGCTTCCATTTTATGTTCGGCAGTTTTCTGTAAATTCCTATGAGAAATATTTTTCTAGAAAATTTCAACACTCTTCAAATCTATTCCTTTTGGGTCTTTTTTATCCCTTGGCTGGGATAGTATTCGTCATAAAACTTAAAATGCGCCCAAGGGTTAATTTCATACTTATGCACAATACGCGCCAAAAAATGCCGTGATCTGTAGCTGAATTCAGTAACTTTTATTACGATAATCGTATGGCTATAATAAAAATAACGAAATTTTATCGACTTTTGGTAATCAGCAAAAGAAAAAAACATATTAAGATATTCACCTCGCGTTAAAGTAAAACAAGAAAATAACAAGTACAAAATCAATTAGTTTTTCTTTAATTATTCTTTGTGCTTTTCTCTTATTTTGCCATTTTTATGCAGGGATGCCACATGATATACAATTAAATAACGACCACAGATGTATACTATCGTAAAAAAGAAATTACAGAATCACATTATCGTTGCCGCAAACGAATAAATATATCGATAAATATAACGATTTTCGGTTCGCAAAAAGTTACAGAATCCAGGTGCTGGTATCCAGTCGAACAGTTTCGAATCGTTAGATATAGGAAAACTGCTTGTGTTTATTTGTAACAATCGACAAACCTTTTAAGTACCAACCTAATGCACATGTTTAATATTTTTGTGTTAGTTTGTCAGTTCTTTTTAACTTGGTTAAATGCCTCTTGCATTTGACTTTGATACAAGGTCAATAACAACAAAAAACAAAAGCACAGAAAAAAAAGAAGACAAAAATATGGCGAAAGTCGCCAGAAATCTGCGAGCATCATCAAAGGAATTACAACCAACAATTGCGAGGAAATGCTCATAAATGAAACGAAACGATATGCGATGCAATAACAATAACAATAACACTGTTGACGCTGACTTAAACTTGTTCATTTTAATAAAGATTTCAAAATTTATTGCATTTGATTTTCAAAAAAGAAAAAATTATAATAATAAAGTTTCCAGAAAATAACTTCTTCATCATGAGAATATTTTGGTTTTGTTATTTTTTTTTTTTGGTTGTTAATTCAATTGCAGCTGCATAATTTAAGAAGAAAAAAATACATACATATATTTACATGTACATACATACATACATATGTTTAAATTAAAGGAACGACTTGATGTTGAGTTGCTGGCTGGTCGGATGGCCTTTTCGTTGCTTCTTAAAATATTAAATTTGAAATTATTTGTACCATCACATGTAATGATGACAAAGATGATGATGATGATGATTGAGATGATTATTTTGAATGTTATTATTAGACATTTTTATTGTTATCGTCATGATTATGTACTTACATATGTATGTAAATATGTATGTATGTGTGTATGTGGATTGTAATACTTTGTTGTCATTATGTCCACGTTTACTCCAGTGCAGTGTTGCCAGAAGTATGGGAAAATCCTTGTACCCAAAGAAAAAACAGCTTAAAATCAATAAAAACCATATTGAATTAATAAGAAACATTAACGAAAGTCTAGTCATGTTGAAATTTCTTATTTCAATATGGAAAAGTATTAATTTACAGTATTAATTTATTCATTTTATTTATTTTTAAGTATCTCAACCGTTTTCTATTATATTGAAAATTATTGACTTAATGTAACGCGTTCTTATTAAGTTGCAAATTTTCCCTGCGTGTACATGTAGGTATTTTTGATACTAAAATGAAAGCGTAGCGAAAATCGGACAAATTTTTTTTATATTCTGCAAAATGTAGGGATTTTTTGCTCATGTCGCATTATATATGAAATAAATGCAAACATAACGTCTTTTTCAAAACGGTTCAAAGATGTTATTTTCGTTAAAATCGCTTAAAAATATGTATATTTCCAGAGTTGCTTGTGGTTTAAAAAGTTGGCGACACTTATATTTATGTATGTATTAGAGCGTGGCACAAGCCCTAAAAAAAGGCTTACAAGCAATCTCATTAATTTCAAAATGTGTGTGTATATTGCTCCATTATTTTAAAACAAAACTTTCAAAAGAGAATTGTTTTGCTTTACGATAAGAATACTGCAGTACAGAACAAAACTGCAATAGAACAATGTTGAAGTAAAACCAAGCCTTTCAAAACAAAAATGAAATAGCACATCAAAATTCACACAGAACATTCAAAACATGTTTGAATGTTTTGATAGCAAAGATAATTTTCCATATAAAAGAAACATTGCGCTTCGTTATTAATATGAAAACTGAAAATAGGTTTTATTTACTATGAAATAATATCATACATACTTATGTACATTTATACATATATGTATTTATAATAATTTGTTAATTTTTATTTTCAATATATGTATACATATATACATACATAGCTTGCATGTTTGTCTCGTGTTCTAGTGCACTCGATGTTTCTGCTGTGATTTACTGTTGTTTTGTTTCATTCTCGCTTTTCGTTTTGATGTTCTAATTGTTTTGAGAACACAAGCACTAACAAAACTGCAGAGAAAAACTATTCGAATGATCCTTGATTGATTTTAATGAGAGTCATGTTTTGTTAGTTTTGTTTTGTTATTTATGTTTGCACTAAAACAGACTGCTTAGCAGTAGTGTGAACTAGAATACAAAACTTTTAGAACGATTTACGCAGCACTTTAGTATGTATATTCCAAGGCAAGTTCATATACCAACTGGTGTCAAGCCTGCAAAAGCAAAATCTGCCTAGTACTTTATTGCAATGAATTTTGACAAATCAAATTTCTTACAAATTTTATTGCAATGAAATTTGACAAGCCAAACTTCCTAAAAAAAAGCAGCTGTTAACTTGGCACCACCTGCCACATGAATTCGCCTTGGTATATAATTTTTCTAAGATACTCGTATCATTCAATATTGAAAGATGACTTGAATTAATCCTTTAAAATTTTCTTTGAAAAGAAGTATTCATATTAATTTTTAAAAAACGTTACGTTATTTTAATTGAATTTAATTAAAAGCTTACATGTATGTATGTATTATTTTTTTTAGTTTTTTACTTATTTTTTTTTAACAAAGCTTTAATAAACACAAATCATAAACAGTCACAACTCAAAATGATCAAAGTGGTTTTTTTTTATAAATCAGTTAAAGAAAACTTAGACGACCCCGACAATTTCTTTTACATTACAGTTTTCTGGAAGAATATTAAATACCGTTATGCTTATTTTTATGTTACACACTTGCTTCATTTGTACGGTATTAAAAGTTATTTGTACTCAGCATCTGAAATTGTTTGTGTTGTGACTATTTATGATATTTATGAGCGATATGTATATTTTTTAAACTAATAGTTTTTTTTAATGACAAAAATGCCCATGGATATTTGTAGGGGAAATTTTTTCAACGTGTAGGGAAAAATCGGTTTTTTTAGCATGTGTAGGTATTTTTTTGAGAAATCTACTGGCAACACTGCTCCAGTGTAACTTTTCTATGTGAAAACGTGCAGAATGCAAATAAAAGTAAATTGAGTATTTTTTTCTTACTTCGGAATACTCGTTTTTTATATATACATATGTACATACATACATATATACATACATATATACATGCATGTCTCATTATCAACAAGTATTTGTTATACGAGCACAATACACATCCAGTTTTCTTTAGTTTATGTACTTTTATGTGTCTTTTTTTTCATTTCCATTATTACATACATATGTACTTGTCCAAATGTGACTCCATTTCATCTTCTTATTTGCACTTTCATTTTAACCAAATAAATTACAAAAAGCCGTACTGAAATTAACGAAAGTTTGAACTTTGGCTTAAACAAATGATGCGCGTACATGAATGCCTGAATAGTGCAGCTACTAAATAAAATGCACATATTGAAATATATGTTCAGAGACGTTCTTAATAATCTTTTCTTGGGCTCTTTTTTTGTAACAAAAAGAAAGAAAACTGTTGGTGAGAGAAGGTCGAAGCATAGTTTTGTAGATTTATCAGGTGTCGTTCGCATGATTCGAAAAAGTGTAAGCAAAAATCAGTTTTGGCTTTTTATCCGTTTCGTATATACGATTTGACTCACAAAATCCATAATCCATAAAAAATTAAATTGCGAAAAAAAATCTCTGAAACCGTTTACACGGAAAAAATTATTCCTGCAATAAATAACTTTAATTGAAACTAAAACCAAAAATTAATTAAAAATTTATTTAAGTCAATTAAACTTTTGTTTAAAAATAAAATATTCCTGCACTCACAACTTTAATTGAAAGTAAAACCAAAAATCAATTAAATATGTAATTGAGCCAATTAAACTTTGTAATTAATTAAATTTTTAAACAAAAGTTTAATTGACCTAAAAACACGTTTGATTGATTTTTAGTTTTATTTTCAATTAAAGTTGTTTATTGTTTATATTTTATTTTTAAACAAAAGTTTAATTGACTTAAATACATTTTTAATTGATTTGTCAATAAAAATTTTAATTGCAGGAATAATTTTTTGTGTGCATTTGTTTTAAAAAAATACATAAAAACCGGATTAAAACTGGTCAAACAAACAATCAAACCTGAAGCGAAAATTACCGTAAACAGACCCAAAACTCGTACCAATTAAAAAACCGGTTCCGAACCGGATAAAAATAGCCTATATGTGACGCTGGTAATGTTTAGCAGTTTGGGCGTGAAAACGTAACAAATAAACAAACAAAATCACTTTCACATTTGTAATATTAGTAAGGAGGCAAAAATATTCGAATAGTTGGGAAACCCTAACTTTGCACAAACTGGCTTAAGAACCGAATAATTGGACAACCGGGCTTTTCAAATAATAAAAAATTTGAGTTGCCAACTCAATATTTGTCATTAAAAAATGTATGGTTGCTGCAGCGTGGACTTAAGCTTTTGATTTATTAACTAACACACAAAAAAAAACGCAAAACTAAAAAATAATAAATGTAAAAAAAACCCGATATTGTAGAATAACTCGAGGCAATAAATCAGATAATTCAAATAATTCGGAAACCCTACCTTTTTAGAAACCGGTTGGAAAACCGGAAAATTTGTCAAAAACGTTTTTTTTTCGGATAATTTCAACCCTGGATTGCCAACTTAAGACTTATTTGTAAAAAATTTAATATTAGATGGTTTTTTAAAAAATGTTCATAAAAAAATAATGAAACTTCAAAAAAAATCTAAAATTTCCAATTGAAAACAATTCGAAGTAAAAAATCCGAAAAAAAATCTAAAATAGCGATAGAAAAATTAGGTTGGCCGAATACTTCGAAACCTTACTTCGACCGGAACCGGTTCAAGAAACCGGATAATTATAAAAACCGGGTTTTTAATAATTCGTAATCTGTAAAAAAAACTTTTGTATCGTTATTTTAAGTGTTTGGCTGAGTGCACATCTGGTATTTCTTGTGTTGTAATGTGTACTCGGCATAAGAAAGAAATATTTTTCGCACGTGAAAAGAAATACAATAAATAATCCCACAAATTACGTACGTCGTGATTGGTTCCGGAAATTTAAAATGTTAATAGAAACAACGTAAATCAAATTTAAAATTATTCATACTTTAAATAACAAAATAAAAAACCAAAAAAAAAAAAAACTTTCCATAGTACGAATAGCAAAACCAAAATCGTGTGAATTTTTTTTCTTAATATTTTACAAAATTTTAAATCTCCCTTTAAGGGCTAATTAGTCTATATTGTCATCTATGAATTAAATTTAAAAACTTGCGTTAATATTTTATCTTAACAATAAACAAAAAAACTTATTAAATTTTTACTGTTTTTAATTGCATTCAATTCAAAAACTAAAATTTATCATAAGCTATGTACAGACGGTTGTCAGATCTTACAATATTGCCAGTAAAATGTGCTAAAAATTTCTTACAACCGTGTGAACTGGCAATTTTTGTCAGACGACGTTGCCAGAAAAAGCATTGTCAGTCCATTGCAAGACTAGCAACTGATAACATATTGTCAGACATCTTACAATCGTGTGAACACATTGTAAAATTATTGCCAGATATTTGTCAGACATTTTAATATTGTCAGATGTGCGAAGTTCATGCATCTGACAATGGCGTCATTGTAAGATAATTCTTTCTATGGGCAACACAGCACACGCTTGATTTTAAAGAAAAAGTTTATAATAAAATATATGCAGACAAAATCATTGCAATTGCTTCTTTATGGTACATAATAATTTATACTTTCACTTTTTACATTTAACACAAACACAAACGATAAATATTTAACAATTTCCAACAAATGGTTTAAGTCTGGCAACGCATAACAACAGATCGAACAATTTGTGCATATGACAACCGTGTGAACTGACAATTTTTCTACTGACGATTTTGTCAGATGAATTTATTGTCATACAACAGTCCATTTAAATTGTAAGATTTTCTGACATCCGTGTGAACTGACAAGAAATATTGTGCTGGCAATTTTCGATTGCCAGTACATTGTCAGCACATTGCCAAATCTAACAATATTGTAAGATCTGACAATCGTCTGTACATAGCTATATTCTTATCTTCAATCTTAAATTTAACTTGGCAACAAAATCTCGCAATTCAGAGAAAATTAAAAAGCAAAGAAAAAAGAAAGAAAAAAATATGCGACTAAGTAACGCCTCTGTAAAAGTCGACACTACAAGATAAATGTTTATGGTTGTTAACTGTTTCAACATATTTATTGTTATGTGTAGCATGATGATACGTGTAACAAAATAAACAAAAAAAGTGCCGGCACGCGTAGCAAATTTATAATCACTCCTATTTCATGCCTGATACAAAACTCGGCTCTGCTCTGCTCTGCTCTGCTCCTCAATGGGAAAGTACGAGTATCTGTTGTAAGGTTTCCAATTCGAATATTAAAACAAAAAAAATGCAATCTTGTAGTAGAAATTTGTATCATATGAGTAAATAAATATTTTTCTGCTTTCTTTTCTGCATTCCATTTCTATTGTTTTCCTTTGACATCTCCAAAAATAAATATGTATGTATGTTTGTATGTATTTATCTCTTGTTTCAGGTTTACTCAGATTTTTCTATACAATTATCTGAATTTACCATTTTAAAATTTGAATACATATTTCCCATATTTATAACTATTTAAAATCAGACTTTAATTTAATTTATAGACAATTTCTTATCACAACATCATAAATATCAACAACACTTGTTTAAAGCTCGTTCTTTTTTTTTCTTACTTCAGATTTGAAAAGTTCGTTAAAAATTAAATGGTTAAAAGTTGAATTGTGAGCATGTCGGCTTTATCACACAGATACTTAAAATAATCATCAACATCTTCTTTTTAATCAAAACCGTCAACCGTTTATTGAATTAAATAAACAAATTACTGTTGCTTGCATTAAAGAGTTCACAATAAGCAATTGCCAAAAAAATAAAAGCTGATCGGTTAAATAGTAAATCTAAAGGAATTATTAGACTTTTGCATAACCCTTTTCTGAAAGTTGTTTATGTATCTTCAAAAGTTATTCCTCAAAAGTCCTTTTTTAAAATCTAATTGATATAGGACTTGTTTTAATAAAATTACTTCTAAAATGTACTTACTTTTGTAAAGGTACTTTTTCCAAAAAGTACTTTTTTAAAAAAAGTATTTTTTCCAAAAGGTACTTTTTCCAAATAGCAAAAATTACTTTTGTCA
This sequence comes from Tachina grossa, assembly GCA_949987645.1. NCBI lineage: Eukaryota > Metazoa > Arthropoda > Insecta > Diptera > Tachinidae > Tachina > Tachina grossa. The sequence continues at coordinate 29,382,754 of OX465276.1, read as the reverse complement.
AAGTTACTATTTCTAAAAAGTCCTTTTTCCAAAAGTTGCATTTTCTTAGAAGTAATTTTTGCAAAAGGTTCTTTTCTAAAAAAGTACTTTTTCGAAAAGGCACTTTTTCTAAAAAATAATTTTTCCAAAAGGTACTTTTTCCAAAATTAACTTTTTCCGAAATTAACTTTTTCTAAAAAGTCATTTTTCCAAAAGGTACTTTGAAAAATGTACTTTTTCTAAAAATTCCTTTTTCCAAAAGGTACTTTTTCTAAAAAGTACTTTCTCCAAAAGTTACTCTTTCTAAAAAGTAATTTTTCTAGTTTAAAAATAATTTTTCTAGTTTAAAAATAATTTTTTGAATAGGTACTTTTAGAGTAATTTTTTTCAAAGGTACTTTTTTTAAATTGCTTATTATTTTTTAAAGTATTAAAGTATTACATATTAAAAAAAATTTGAAGTCTTTAAAATATAATATTTGTAAAAGGTAATTTATATATAAATGTCCTTTTTTAAATGTTTTTCCTTAAATTAATTTTATTTTAAAATCTGATATTTTAATAGTTTTTTTTAATTTTTATTGAGAGTGCGTGAAAGGTACTTTTTGTTATTTAGTTTTGAAGGAACATCGCTTTATTAGAAGTACTTTTTAATAATTCTTTTTTAAAGGACTTCTTTCGTACTGTTTTCAAAAGGTACGTTTTTTTAGCACATACTTTCTTACCATCTAATATATACATATATAAAAAAAATACTCTTTCAAAAGTTAATTCTTAACAGGTTCTCTTTGTTCTCAAAGTACTTCTTCAAAGGGTACTATTATAAAGAAATTTTTTGAAGGTATTTCCTTTGAGAAATACTTCTTTCCGAAGGTACTTTATTAAACAGTACTTTTTGCAGATATTTTTTTTAATGTAATTCAAAAATGTTTTTTCTAATATTTTGTTAAATGCAATTTTTAAGGTGCTTATATTAAAAAGTACTTTTGTAAAGGTACTTTTTTTACTTTATGTTCTTATTCTAAAAGACACTTTATTTTAAAAAGTACTTTTTGTAAACGTACTTATCTTAAAAGGTTGTTTTTTTAAAACTTTTTTAAACAAGTCCTTTTCTAAAAACTACTTTTTTTAAAACATCTTTTTTTAAAAAGTGCTTTAAGTGAACGGTGTCTTTTTTAAATGCACTTGTATTAAAGGTACTTTATTGTAAATATATACATCTAAATTTTTTAAATACTTAATTGACCTAGAATTAGTTATTGTAAATGTACTTTTTTCATAAAAGTACTGTTTTTAAAGTTACTTACAGTATTTTTATTTTTATTTCTTAGAATGTACTTTTTAAAAAAGTACTTTCTTAAAATGTGCTCTTTCAAAAGTTCATCCGTAGGAGGTACTTTTTTAGAAACGTACTCTTTCAATACGTAGATCTCAAAATTTAATTTATTTTTTTGAAATGGTACTTTTTACTATTTTAAAAAGCAATCTAAAAAGAATTCCCCTTACGATATAGATATTTGCATAATTTTGTTGTAGTGTATATAAAATTCGACTCAGCGAAATATAGCACTTGAACTTAATTAAATACAATTCCTTTTTTTTTTTTTTTTTTTTTTTTTTTTTGCTTGATCTCATAAATAATATCACATGCATACATACTTCCTGCATACAAAATGTAAGAACAAACTCCAAACAAATTACTCTGAAATTTTCAGCCATTAATTTAATTGTATAATTTGTACAAAAACAGAGGAAAGTTGAAAAGTTTGGTTTAGTAGTAAATAAGTGCTTGATAAAACAAATATTAAATAATAAGCAGTTGACTGGGCTTGCTGTAGAAATAATCACTGAATTTAAATTTGCACAATGTCTAGAGAATCAATAAAACTTATGAGGGGTAAATAAATTTAGGATTAAGAAAGAATTCTTTAAATTTGTCTTTGTCGGAAAAGTTGAAAGTTTTTTTTCTTCTTTGCCGACAAAGATAATAAAAAAAACTCTTTCCAAAATGATACGTCGACACCTGGTTTCATGTGTAAAATTATATTATTTTAAATATTTTCGACTCACATGACTCATGCTAATCCAGAGCTCGTCTTTCTATTATGATTGAATAAAGTTTTTTTTTCTTTTTTAAATTTCGAATGCTGCTGGAAATTTCAATTGCTATATGTACGAGTATGTATGAACTTTCTTGAAGCATGCTTATAAATATGAATTAGCTGTTGGCTGCTGCTGTTGTTAACTTCTCACAAAGAAAAAAAATTAAGTTAAAAGTGAAAGAATCACAGATTCCAACAAGTGCCAATTTATTAGTTCATTACAATTCATTGAACATTCCGGACTCAGTTCAACACAACAATGCCACAGCATAACAGCCATACTTGCATACATACATGTGTGCATAGGTATGTAATTACATTAGAGGGCTGCGTAAACAGTCTTGCAATGTAAATACGTCTTGTTTTTTTAAAAGTATTGTCGTAGCATGTATTATACTAAACAAATAATAAATGATGTCGTTTAATAACACAGTGCAACACGAAAAAATATAACCATGTACGGACACCAAAACGTGATAAAAGACCAAAAAAAAAAAGACCCGTGTCTCCCAGTTTTGCCCCAAGTCATCTACTTTTTTTATGGGCCCTCAAATATTTGGGGTCTCAGTGTCATTTTTGCATTTTCTCAGGTTCATATCTTGCAAACCGTTTGGAATTTTGATTTACTCTCTGTGGCAAAGTTTTAGCTCTTGCTATAAAGATAAAAAATTGTGAACATATAAAATAAAAAAAAATTCATCTTCAAGATCAAAATCGCAAAAACTTAAAAAAAATAGCAATGTGAGTCCGATCACAGAGGAGATGTGTAAACATCTAGTAATGAAAAAATTTTTTTTAAGTTGGAAGTACTTATGCTTTTAGTATATTTTCTTAAATTAATTAATTAAAAGTATCAAAACTTTCAATATTGCAAATACATAGGAATTTGTTGGTTTTTGTTTGTTTTATTAAACTTATTTGGGCACACTGCAGTATATGTATATGTACTGCATTAAAAATTGCAGTAAGCAGTAAATTTACTGATTACTAAAAAAATTAATTTGCATTACCAATAAAATCGTAGGGCCTTAATCATAATAAAATTGAAGCAAGTGGCAAAGTTTTTTCATTCAAATTTTTAAACTTTTGTATGAAAAACATTTAGCCACTTGGTAGAATTTCATTATGAATACAGGTATTAATGATTACTGAAAATTCAATGCACCTCATCATATAACAAATCATTTAGGCAATTTATAAAAATTGTAGAAAAAAATTTTACTAATCAGTAAAGATTTACTTGTTAAAATTTTTTTATTATTTTTACTGAAACTTTAGTGGTACTGCAGTGCTCATCTATGGTAGATGCCTTTACTTTTACTTTTTGATTTTTAATTCCTGTTGTTCATCGTTTAGTTGTTGGTGTTCTTGTTGTTGTGTACGCATTGCAATTAAAATAAATTCAGTAAAGTGCGACTTTGACTCGCGCACTTTCGGTTTTGAGCATTTTTTTTTTTTTTGACTTAGCTTTCTTCCTTTTTCAAGTTTTTTCAGTTTAAACGATTTTTTCAGTTTTATCGCTTTTTTTTCGTTTTGGCGTTTTGTTCTCTTTTTGGGTTTTTTTAATTTTCGCAATTTTTTTAATTTTGTCGATTTTTTTCATTTTGGCGATTTTTTCATTTTGGTGATTTTTTCTGTTTTTGGGGTTTTTTATTTAGGCGATTTTTTTTTTCATTTTGGCGATTTTTTCATTTTGTCGATTTTTCCGGTTTTTCGCGATTTATTTTATGGCCTATTTCCCACCTGCGAAAGGAAACGTTCGACTTACAATTTATATTGAAAACAACAATAAAATACGAAAATTTGTTTTTGTTTTGAATATAAATTGTAAGTCGAACGTTTTCTTTCGCAGGTGGGAAATATGCTATTAGTCCTAGAAATTTTTTTTAATTTGGTGCTTTTTTCGTTTTGCAGATTTTTTTTTTTGGCGATTTTTTTAGATTTTTTAGATTTGGCGATTTTATAATTTTTTGATTGTTTAGTTTTACCGTTTTTGAAAATTTCAAGAGTTTTGCTCTTATAGTTTCCAAGATACAGCAAGTTGTCAAAATTACAAAGTCAAAATTGCATTAACTGATGGAACACCCATTGATTTAAATTTTTTAAATTTAGTGTTAATTGTTAGTCTGTATAAAAATTAGGGATGTAACGAATGTTCGCATTCGCAAATGATTCGCTTAGTTTTGCTATTTGCATTTGCATTCGCTAAACTGTATGCGAATATTTCAAGCGAATACTAAAGACAACAAAATTTGTACTTCTTTTACGAAAATAGTTTACGATTCCAAAGAAAGCTTTAAAATTTTAGCGGAAAACTTTTCTATAAATGATAATTATCATAATGAATCCACAATCTAGCTGTTTTGTAGTCTGTTCAAACCTTTGCAAAAATGTTGAGTACCATTCATTACTTCGTACAGAAAATTTTAAATGCTAACAATATTAACCAGCCCTTGTTTGTCGTAAATTCCATGCGAAACAAGTGCCACGCATATTATTTCGCATGAAATCTTAAAATGTTGAAGATATATTTCATATATTTTTGTCCCAAGATGAAAATAGTACTATTTTTCCAAGATTTTTCATGAACAATTCATTCCAATTTTCTTAATATATATTTTGACAGCATTTCACATGAAATGTTGAACAGAGTACCAGGCTTCAGGGCCAAAGTACGAATGGGTTGATTGATTTGTAAATTTTTTTTAATTAAAGACTCAATTTAAATAAAATGCTATTTGTATTGCATCTATTTATACATATAAATACAACTTCATGTTCTTAAAAAAATTAAGTTTCATGTGATTTTTATCGTATTTTAAGTATTTGCATTCGCTTTCGCATTCGCATTCGCTTTCGCAAAAATTCAAATGCATTATTCGTTTTCGCATTCGCATTCGCTAAACTGGTATTCGTTACATCCCTAATAAAAATACACTAACTTTTAAAATTTCAAATGTATATATGTACACACAATTGTATGTATATTACATGAGATTTTAACATTTTTCGTTGCTCGTTTTGGAACACCCTTTAATTTTTAACTCTCATGTATTTGTTGTTGTAGTGGCCAAATGTCTACACACTGTGTCCAAGTTTCAGGTCCGTAGCACTTACGGTTCTCGAGAAAATACCCTATGACAGACGGACGGACAGCGTAGCGAAAACAATAGGATTCATTTTCACCTTTGGTGTACGGAACCATAATAAAGCAATTATCATTTTCACCTTTGGTGTACGGTACCCTAATAAAGCAATTATCAAGTTAAATAAAACAAACAAAAACCAGCAAAGTCCTATGTATTTACAATATTTTAAATAAGTTCCCTATAGGAACTCAAACTCATTTGTAAGTAACTTCAAACTGGTTTTCTAATAACCACATCTGGTTGATTCAGTGACTTTGTTTCCTTGTAAGCGACTCACTATTTTAACATTGGCATGTCATAGGCGGTAGTCAATTGTCCATCTCTGCATGACTTTTTAATTGACTACTAACTACTTATTTTCCAACCAATTTGTAGTTAATTAATATTATAGCAAAAAAAAGATATACACACATATGTATATTTATATGATATACATATAATATATACTATAGAGATATATGTATATATGTATGTATATATTCATATATATCTATATAAATATATGTACAATGTACATATGTATATATAAATATTTATTTTTATTATATTCACTAAAAATAAAAAATAGGTACATACATACATCCATACATACGAACCGCTCATAGAAAATATTATTTAATTTAATTAAGTATTGAAAAATATTAGTTTTTTTTTCAATATTTGACATTTGATTTCATGGCATGCTTCTTTTGTGTTTTTATTTCCTTTTCATTTACTTATTTTGCTTTTATTTATTTCTTGCGAGTGCTTTTATTCAATATGTTTGATTGATATCTGCATGAGATTTAAACCAATTTGTAGTCACTTGCTAAATAATTAATTTATAAACTAGTGTTTTTTGTCAACTGACTATTTTATTTACTACAGGGTTTGTATTGCTTCTTTCAAACACTAATACACTCACACATATGTAGCTCACACCGATTTGAAAACGCGGTGTGAACCTCAGCAAACTTTGTGATTGTATTGTGAAAAAGAATTTTACCTCCTAGCGTATAGATGTTTACACATCAAAAAAAAAATCGATTTTGTCAGATCATACACCCAACGTGTGTGCGTATGTACATGCATGACGAAGTATTTTCTTCTTCACTCTTATACGTGCAATAACTGAAACAAATTTCTTGCAAACAGTTTAGCGTTTGTTTTAGAAGATTTCGCTGTAGTAAAGCATTTTGAAAAATCCCTAATGTCTTAAAAGTTCTTGTAAGTAGTCTTATGCAGGGGTCTAATCTACATACCTGCCACAATAGGCCTTCCTTTTCTATTGTGCTAGATAAATACAGTTGTCTGTAAATGTAGATGTGTATGGTATACAATCATACATATCTACTTACATACATACATATCATTACCTTAATATAAAAAGGTCCTAACTCATTAATTTTTTGAAATCGCGTTTTTTGTATATTTCGATAGAAGAACATCTAATGTATCGAAAAATGCTGAAATCTCGATTTAAAAAAAATAGTGAGTTAGGGCCTTTCTATATTTTTAACTTTTTGTCTTTAAAGTGTGTGTTCGGTTTTAAGTAATCAATGTTAACTTTTAAATCAATGTTAATGAGTACAATTGTTTTTTTTTCATTCCAATTATGGCGCACAGTGGGAGATTGGTAAAAAAGAATAGACACGCACTTTAAGCTTCTAAACAACTAGTGCCATTTTAGAAAAGTTGAGCAGAGAAATTTAAATTTTTTTATAGACTTTTTTTCTTTTTCATAAAAATTTCACTACGAGATATTAAGCTTTTGCACATTATTAAGTTCACACGTGGAAGAGAAAGGCAGACTTAACGATTAAATTTTTTCCCATTAATTTGACACATGGAAGAGAAAGGTAGACATACATATTATGTGTGATATTATCGCTGCGATTTCTAAAATTATTTCAACAAAATGTAGAATGTAGTCTCCCAACGGATATAGAATATTTATTTTGCGTTAAAGTGCTTACCATAACATCTTGGGCGCTAAACCCCCCTTTATGTAGAATATATTTATTATCGTTTAATTAGAAGTCTGCTAAAGCACTAGTTTTTAAGGTTCCGTACCAGAGAATGACAATGAGTACTGAAAAAAAAAATATATATATATAGCTACATAAGCTATATAAGTAAATAGTCTTAATTTTAGTAACTGAGTTTAATCATAATTGTAGCGCAAACAATTCGTGCGCTCACATATTTTCTCTCAAGCAACGAAGGCTATAGCCGATTCCAAGATACAAGAGCAACTCTACTTTGTTTGTGCTAAAAAGTAAAATACGCCATAACTAAAAATAAAACACACGCGCATCAAGCGCATTGACTCTCTCTCATAGTTTCAGTCTGAGTATGTTTATACACCGGCTATGGATATTTAATCGGACAAAAACAATATGCGTATGATACTCGTGATGTTTATTTTTAGACTTTTTCAGGAAATTTTTTAAATTTGTCTCTCAGTAAGAACCAACCTCGTAATTCAAGGAATATTCAAAAAAAAAAAGAATTAGCGAAACTGGTTCAGCTTAGCAACACATTCAGCGATTCAGTTTTATATTATAGATTCGGTGGCGAATACATACTACATACATTTCTGTATATAAAATGTAATGGAAAATGTGTGGCTCTGTATGTGACTGTTTGAAAACATGCATTATATATGTGTGTAAATAATGTATCCCTCTATATACGCATATATAGTCGATTAATATTCATAATATATTTTTATACTCATGCGCTTAAATTTTTGTATAAATGCGAAGTTTTGTACAGATATCAAATCTGATCAAATAAGTTGGAAGAAGTTCGTATTGGCTTATAGTTTTGGAGCGGCTGAATTGATGTGATTTGAAACTTTGCAACCCATCCTCCTTAAATAACTATGAGCTCTAATTTACGGCCTAATCTCACCTCTACCTATTTTATATCTATATGTATCTTTTAATGTTTTTTTTTAATCGGCGCTAAACGATTTAGCAATTAAAGTAATATTATAAATTTTAATTCCAATATTTCCCCACTGTGCTGCGTAAGAACTGATACCAAAAAAATAAATAATAATAATACAAAAGGCCTCTAAAGCACTCAAAGAAAAACCTGTAAAAACCAAATTAAAACATATAAATTGCCTGGGGAATTTTTACTAATCGGTGCTGAATCCTAAAAATAAGTTTTGAAAATCAAAACGCTTCCAAAGTTTCATCTTAAAATCTATTTTCAAATGAGTAAATGCAATAAAAAAAAGTATTTAACAAACTAGAAACGTTTCACATATACATATTTGGCACCATTTATCATAATTATGCAAAAATAAAACACAAAAACCATAAATTTAATTAAACTTGCTCAGCGGTGACTTTATTGTTGTTATAGAAATTACTAGCTTCATTAAAATTGCAAAAAGAAATACTTTCTCAACTTTAAAAATGTTAGATGTTAAAAATGTATTAAATTTTTGTGTCTAAAGTATATTTACATGAAGTATGTGAACCAAAATGACTGGTTTGAAATAAAATGACCACAAATGTTCATTAACTAATTTCTGCTGATAATAAATTAAGAAAATAAAAAGTTTAGCCAAAATCGTATGCTGATTAGGTATTATATGGCACTCATATGTTTTTATTTCATTCCAAACTGAATCACGTAGCATTTCAACTATGTATGTGCCTTTATTAAATTTTTTTATTTTTCAAAAACAAAAAAAAACAATGCATCTAAAAAAAAGACTTGTGAATAAAGTATATTTTTCAGAAAAGTACCTTTTTAAATAATACATTTTTAAAAATAGAATTAAAAAAAACTTATTAAAAAACTACCTGCTTTATAAAAAAGTGCTTTTGACTAACAAAGTGGTATTTACTAAAAAAAAAATACTTTTTATTAAAAGAGTATCTTTTATTAAAAAAGTATATTTTATTAAAAAAGTACCTACTTTATTAAAAAGTACTTTTTATTAATTAAAAACCTACTTTACCAAAAAAGTACCGTTTTTAAGTACATTTTATTTAAAAAAGTACCTTTTATTTAAAAAATACCTTTTATTTAAAAAAGTACCTTTTATTTAAAAAAGTACCTTGTATTTAAAAAAGTACCTTTTATTTAAAATAGTTCCTTTTATTTAAACAGTACCTTTTTTTAAAAGTACCTGTTTTAAACTACCTTTTATTAAAAAAGTACTTTTTATTTTAAATAGTACCTTTTTTTAAAATACCTTCTTTTAGAAGAAGTACCTTTAATTAAATAAGTACCTTAATTAAAAAAGTACCTTTTAATAAAAAAGTACCTTTTATTTAAAAAAGTACGTTATATTAAAAAAAGTACCTCTTATTTATCTTAGTACCTTTTTTTAAAATGTACCTTTTATTAAAAAAAGTACCTGGTATTTTAAATAGTATTTTTTTTTGAGTACCTTTTTTAGAAGAAGTACCTTTAATTAAAAAAGTACCCTAATTAAAAAAGTACGTTTTATCAAAAAAGTACATTTTATTTAAAAAGTACCTTTTATTAAAAAAGTATCTTTTATTCAAAAAGTACTTTTTAATTAAAAAAGTATCTTTTATTAAAAAAGTACCCTTTATTATAAAAATACCTTTTATTAAAAAGTGCTTCCTATTAAAAAAAAAGTACCTACTTTATTAAAAGAGTACCTTTTATTTTATAAAGTACCTTAATTAAAAAAGTGCATTTTATTTAAAAAAATACCGTACATTAAAAGTACCTTCTTTCAAAAAATAGCTTTCATTAAAAGAGTGCCTTTTATTAAAACATTACATTTTATTAAAAAAGTACCATTTATTAAAAAATTTACCTTTTATTAAAAACGTACCTTTTATTAAAAAAGTATTTTTTATTATGAAAAAAGTACATATGTATTATTAAAAAAATACCTTTAAATGAAAAAAAAAATTATAACATAAAGAAATACATTTTTTATCAAATAGAAATTAAATACTTTTTTTTTTTATAAAAAAAGTACTTTTTTTATAAAATAATATTTATTTTAAATAAAATAAAAAACATTTATTTTAAATACCTTTTTGAAAAAGTAAATTTTGAAAAAATGCCTTTTTAAATACACAATTACCTTAAAAAAAAACTATTCTGGTAAAGTAAACACATTTTAATTAAAAAATCTTTCTTTAAAAACTTACATTTAAAACAAAATAATAACTTCTAAAAGTAAGAGCAAAAATAATGCAATTTTTTCCGCGTGTCCATATATTCTCACAAATGCACTTTATTTCTTTGTCATATTGTTGAAAGCACGTACAAATTGTACGCACGTTTTATAGATTTCTGTTGCTGCTGTTGGTTGATCTTGTTGTTTTCACTTGTGGCTTAATTATGACGATTTGTAAAGCATTTCCCGTTTAAATGTTTTGGTTTTATTTTTTTTGTTTTTGCTTTTAATTGTTTTGTTTCATTACGAGTATTTAAACAATTTTGTTAAATTTTCTTGGCACTTTTTGTGAGTTTTATTTGATTTATGCCAGTTTAAGGTTGATTTTCTTGCCGTTGACCCATGCGAGCGGTGTCTTGTGTGTGTGTGTGTGTGTGTGTGTGTGTGTGTGTGTGCGCGCGCTTTATTGTCTAGTACTTGGAACATTGTTGCTGTTACGAGTATTACATATGTATTAGTGTCCTGCACAAGAGTATTTATAAGACTTTTCAAGACATGAGAGATTTTTTCCAATGCTTTACTACAGCGAAATATTCTAAAACAATCGCTAAACAACACTGTTGGCAAGACAAACCACCGAAAAAAATTACTTGCCAACAGTGTTGCTTAGCGATTCTTTTAGAATATTTCGCTGTAGTAAAGCATTTGAAAAAATCTCTCATGTCTTAAAAGGTCTTATAAATAGTCTTGTGCAGGACACTAATATGTATGTATGTATGAATGTACGTAAGTCGGAGTACATGTACTGAATATAAGAGTATGGATGTACTTACTTACATTGTATAAATGTGTACTTTTGCGCGTTTTCACTTTTTATTAATTCATCAAAGTTTTTGTATACTGAACGTAGAAAAAAGTAATGGAAAAAATTTAGAAACGGAAGCAACAACAAAGACCGAGTTTTGAGAGTGAAACCTTATTTTGGTATTCATCCATCAGAAATATCTCACTTGTCTCCATAATATTCAAACACTTCGAACGTGAAGTTTGGTTATTAAAATTAAAAATTTGTTCAATTGCTTTAATAATTTATTTACGCCTCAAAATAATTGTTTTAATCATAATTACACTTGTGAGTGAATGCGTAGCAAATTTTAGTAGGCGACTGACAGCAGAAGTACGAGTACGATGCTAATCAATTTCTAGACTATAATTTTGAAGGAGAAAATTTTATTTATCTATTAAATAAATATTTAAATATTTAAATATTTATAAATAAATTAAATATTTTTTGTGTATTCGTACTTCAGTTTTAATATTTTAGTATTAAATTTATCTGTTATTTTATTTTTTCCCAAATTTTCATAAATAAACTTTTCATCATATTTCGACGTTTTGAGATCCTGGGAATAGATTCTGTTTATTTTCGCGATGAAATCCGTATGGATGTATTTACATATTGCTCTGTGGAAATATCTCCTAACTTAAGAACTGTCCAACGGATGGGAAGCAAATTTGCCGAATTCGATGTCGTAAGGTATTTAGTCGACTAGGTTCTATAGACTGCGAATATGAAATGTTCACAAAACTGATCTTTTAATAAATTTTAATAAATTTAATAAATTTTTAATAAATCGAGTTCAAAATTTAATCAGCTTTTAACATCCAAAAAAACACGGATTGCTGCCAATTTGTCTCAAATCGGGTGATTCGCTGATGGAAACGTTCGAAAAATTGTTTATTCTAATAAGATCAAAATTGTTCATTTCATCGATTTTAGATATTTACTGATTTTTATAGATTTAAAAAGTATATTGGATGCCGCAAACGCTTCGTATGCTCACATATTTTCTCTCAAGCAACTAGGACTATAGCCGATTCCAACATACAAGAGCGTCTCTTCTACGTTAATGTGAAAAACTAAAATACGCTACAACTGAAAATAAAAAGGCACATGCGTATCAAACGCATTAACTCTCTCTCTCTCTCTCTCTCTTGCTCTCTATTTTATAGTTTCAGTATGTTTATACTCATGCTATGGATATTTAATAGGACAAAAAATATATACGAATAATACTCGGGATATTTATTCATCATTCGCCACCGTATAAATGTGTGTGTGTATGGGTGTGTGTGTGACTGTTTCAAAACATGCTTTATGTGTGTGTAAATAAAATAGCCCTGTTTTAACACATTTGTTGGATGTTTATAGTAATACGTATTTGGTTTAAAATTAATGAGCGTATTTTTTATTTTTAACCGACTTAAAAAAAAGGAGGAGGATATAATTTCGCCTTTATTTTTTATATTTATTTTGACATTGTTACTTCATAACTCGGTACATTTTAGACCGATTGCAAAAATTATTTTTTTGTCTGAGCTTCAAATTGGTCCCATTGCAATAAAAAGTGGGCGAGGACACACCCATAATTGTTTTATTTAATTTTATGAGATTCTACTTATTTTATTGCTGCGAAACTAAGCAAACACCTTTGATTCTTGTAACTACGCAATTCCAAAGTTGAAAAAATGGGCGGGTCTACGCCCATTAAACTTTATTATTATATATCACGTGGTTCTACTTAACCGATTTTTTTCTCGAAACTTAACACACACCTTGAGCTCTAAAACAAACACAATCTTATATTTAGAAAAAATGGGCGGAATCACGCCCACAAAAATTTAATATTTTACTTTAAGTGGTTACACTTAACCGATTTTTGCGAAACTTTTTTTTGAATTATATATCACTACTTCTTAACCCAGAGATTTTCAAAAATTTTCTGTTTGACTGCTGAGTTTACTTTCAGGTTGGTTTCATAAATTTTTTTCGAAAATGTTCAATCCGATCTTATCATTGAAGTCTTTTTTTTGCAGAATTATTCACAACTATCGTGAATAAAATATAAAATGTTTGCTCCAATGAGACTTTCATTCATCTTATAGGGAAATTTGCTATCGGGAACCTCATGTTCCCGTTATCAATTTGTAGTGAATGTAAAAAAAGGAAAGAAGATTTATAAGCAAATTTATGTTTGATAGTAAGAAATACACAAATTTTTGGTTTCAAATGCAATGTTTTTAAGTGTAAAGTAGTGTTTGTAAATATTTTAGGTGTCAATCGAAAGTTCTTAAGTGTGCAATCGCCATAAAATTTACTGCCTGTGAACCAAAGAGGTTCATGAAAAAGTTTATATGAAACATATTATTCACGATAAGGAGAATCAAAAAAGGGAACAGATTTCTGAGGAAAATTATACACGATGGCAATTTAGGGAAAAGGGAAAATATTTTGAGGGAAAATTGTTCCCGATAGGGATGTTCACAGTTATTTGACGCCAAATAGTCAAAGAGTACTTAAACGATACTTTTGCCATTCTCTGGTTGAGACAATCTAAAATTCATGACAGTTAACACTATTTACCTGTATAAAGGTATTTTTTAGACCTCTAAAAAATACCTTTGCAAACAAAAATTATTTAATAAAATAATTGCGTTTAGTTTAAAAAATCTCCATAAGTTTATTTTTGCTATTATTAGGAAACTGTTGCTTTTTAAATACGACAATTTTGATACAAAATCAAGGCCAGAAATTTTACCCTAACTCATACGTACATACATATATGTACGTAAATATTTAAATTGCTATGAAACAATAATTAAATAGATCTTCTTGGCGAAATCATCTGTCAAATTAATTAATGTTTCAAAAGTCAATGAACTTATTAAATAACACTGGTAAGTCAGATAAGCCAAAAATAAAATAAAATAAAAACAGTTAATGATGAAGGTTTAGTGGCCTTCGAAAACGGCTGGCTGTTCCGTTCAACTATGTGTTGTTAGTCAGAATATTTACAACAGACTTTGGTGTTATTTGTTCATTAATAATTATCACATGTAATTTGGCTTAAAAAGCGATACGAACTTTAGCCCGTTCAAATCAAAAAAATATAGAAACAAATGGAGTTCGAATAATAATTAAAATTAACTAAAAAAAAAACAGTTAATGTTACAAAAGCGTGAAAAGTCATAATCTTAATGGAATGACACCATATAATTATACTCAATAATTTTTAATGTGAATAATGGTTAAAGTTTATAAACTTTCACACATCATTTCTGGTTATAAAATAAACAAGATGAAACGTTATAAACAATTAAACATTTAAATAATAAGCAACCAAACAAAAAAAAACTAAAATTTTAGCATTATTATGAATACAAGCGAAACTCTCAGAAAGACAATTTCTTATTATTTAAGTTTTCTTAAATAGAAATTAAGATAATTTCTTAACCCCATCTTCATAAGAAAGTAAAATGAATTTAAAATGTATTTAATGTATTATACACCAAAAACTAGGAGAAATTTCAAAATTATGGATGATAAAATATCATTCTCATTATCACTGATAAATATCTCATGGATAAATATGAACTCCATTTATATATATTAGAGGGCTGCGTAAACAGTCTTGAAATGTAAATACGTCGGTTTTTTTTTAAATGTATTCTCGTAGCATGTATTATAAGTAGAGTTTTTCTTTTTCCTTACTTTTTGATTTCCCGGGAAATCGGGAACGACTTTTCGGTTTCCCGGGAATTCCCACCCAGTGCAAAACAATGCAAAATATTTTTAAATTTAATTTATTTCAACAAAAAATAAATTACAATTCACGAGATCGATTAAATAATAACGTTTTATAAACACTTTAATCAAAAAATAATACCGTTTTCGTTCTTTATATAATAGTAATACATAAATATCAATATTATAAAAAACAAATTTTACGAGTATTATTAAAAATAATATTACAAAATATTTCTTTGGAAATAGGACTGTAGTACTGGATACGCATTAACAGAATCGTTCGTTTTACCCAAGAGAGACTGTAATTATTTTGTAACTTTTCTTTTATTGCTTTGCGCGTTTCTGTTTTTACTTTTATGAATTGTGAATAAGGACCTCTAAGTGTCGGAGCACATTTGTGCCAGATGTAAAATCGGCTTTACTTGTTGTAAAGTTTTAGCTATTTTTCTAGTGCCATCACTTTATTATTGCCCCATCGCATTCATAACAGTGAGATTACACGAGACATAAGATTGGACATTTTTGTGTTGGCAATTGTCAAAATCTGTTGCTAACACAAAAAATTCCTGTATAAACCGTTAATGTTGGTGTTTGAACACATGTTTGGAAATAATTGCTTGAACAAAAGTCTGAGCAATTATGTTAGAACACGTTTTTTCTTATAAAGTAATGGCGGAAAAGTAAAAATTATATTTTTATTACAAAAAAATCAAGAAGTATTAAAAAATCAAAACTTAAAACTCGCGCTTTGTGTGCATGCGACAACTTAAATGTGGATTTTTAACATTATACGTCTAGCCACTCCTTAGAATAGTTTTAACACAAATTTTTTTATGACGTCATTCTGCCGACGTTATTGCTTATGTTCAGAAATAAAAATTGCACCATTATTCGTACTATAAAGTGAATAACGACACTCATAAAGGAATGTCTACATACAAATTAAAGTTGCCATAATAAAATTAAAAAATCCCGGGAACTCCCGCACAAATTTCCCGGGATTTATTTCCCGGAAAATGTGCGGGATCACGGGAAAAACACTAATTATAAGAAACCAATAATAAATTATGTCGTTTAATAAGCGAAGCACGATGGATGTATTGATGCTCGTGTATATGAGTGTTTACAAGCGATGTCGCGAAAACTTCTTGTTCGTATCAAACATTCAAAAGAAGTATTGTTGATGCATCATGCTTGTTATTTTACATATGGTACATTTTAGTGTATGTGTGTGTGTGTGTGTACGTGTGTATTTGTGGAAGGTGTAGATGTTAAGCTATTTATTATGAGTTTAAGGGTGGTTTTTTAAAGCAAGCGCACACAACTAATGTATGTGCGCAGAAAAATAAAAGATCATACACACAACGTGTGTGCGTATATACATGCATGACGTTTGTATACGTGCACAAATTTTTCCGTCACAAAATATTTTCTTCCTTACTCCTATACCTGCAATAACTGAAACAAATGTCTTGCCAACAGTGTTGTTTAGCGTTTGTTTTAGCAGATTTCGCTGTATTAAAGCATTTGAAAAATCCCTCATGTCTTAAAAGTTCTTGTAAGTTGTGTTGTGCAGGGGTCTAATATACATACATACTTCATGTCGCCCAAGGTCTTTTTATTAGGTCTGTGCAACTCTAAAAAAACACAGCATTACAAAAAAGACAACACTACATTTAAGCTGTCAGAAACACACACAAACATGAACTAAATTATATGGTGCTAACAACTTTTGACGGTTTAAAAACGAAAACCTGATAAATAGACCTTGATGTCGCCTAGAGATATCAGGGTTATAAGAAATTCAACACTCATGTGAACTATATTTATTCGTTGCTTTGTTTTGTGCTGCTACCAACTTCACGTCTTTAATACAAAGTCAAAAGTGGATTTTTCAACACTACACAGTTGCACCGAGTTTTTTAGACTTAATTCATACAAATTGAAAGGAGATAAGTAAAAATATTTTTAAAGCCCTACTCTGAAGAATACCTGCTCGAACGGCAATTCGCCCATATAATTTTGGGATATGTTGCAACAAACTCTTAACCACTTCCAAATTCAGCAGTCTGGAACATAATCAAAAAATTTAAATCCAATGAAATGCCACCCAATCAAATGGTGTAAAAATATGAAATAAAAAAAATCTACTTAAATAGGAATTACACTTGCCTTTAACTACTAAAAACATACATACATATGTACATACATATGTGCATATGTACATACATATGTGCATATGTACATACATATGTTATATACAGCTCTGGTGGAGTGAGTGCCATACAATGCGGTAGAGAAGTTCATTTTAAACAGCAGCATTAGTTTAAGCCGGAGATGATTTATAGTGCGTTCTTTTATTTTGACAATAAACAAAGGAAAAAAGAGGCGAAGTTTATGACCACGCAAGTTGTAAGTAGTAAAATGTTGTAAATTCCTCTTTTAAGTCATAGTTGTTGGTTGTTTGGTTTCTTGTCGATGGCATGCTGCAGCAGCTCGATGGCTGAACGGTTCGTTTACTGGCATTTGCAACATGCCAATTCAATGTTCCTAGTTAGCAATTGTAACTGCAATTCTACTGTTTAAAACATTCATTTATTTATTTATTTATTTATTTTATGGCTTACATCAAACAAGATGAGGGTAATATGAAATTTGTTGTTCTTTTTGTAACAGGTCGTATTTTATTTCTTGTTAATGCTAAGTTTACACCAAGCAACTGTTGGTATTGCTGCGACGATTGCTTTCTGTTAAAGCTTAATATATATCGTTAAACACTGAAGCTTGGTGAAAAGTTCCTTTCAAAAAAATTTACTTTAAAAAAATATTTAAAAGAAAAATACTCTTCGACAAAAGTAACTCTAAAAAATTAAGCATACATGTACCTTTAAAAAAAAGTACTTATAAAAAGTACTTTTTAAAAAATTTCACTTACATAAGTACATATTTATCAGAAAAAGTACTATTTAAATGTACTTTGTACTTAAAAAAGTACCTTTTCTAAAAATGCCTGTTAAAAAAAGTACTTTGTTTTAAAATAAGCATCTTTAAAAAAGTACTTTTCGAAAATTACTTAATAAAAATTCTACTTTTCTAAAAGTACTTCTTATAAAGTACCTATATAACTTTTTATTAATTATTTTTTTAGAAAACGTACCTTTTAAAAAATACCGGTAAAAAAGTACTTATCTAAATAGTAGCTTTTAAAGAGGTTCTAAAAAAGTAACTTTTTTAAGAACTTTGTTTTAAAATAAGCATCTTTAAAAAAGTACTTAACAAAAAATGTACCAATTAAGAGAATATAACTTTTCCAAAAAGTATATTTTAAAGAAAACGTACCTATTAAAAAATACCAGTAAGAAGGTATATTTCTAAAAAGTACATGTTCAAAAAAGTACTTTTTAAAGATGTTCTTTAAAAAATACATTTTTTAAAAGTACTTTTTTTAAATAAAAACATATATTTAAAAAGTACTTTTTAAAAAATTGCATTATAAAATTGTACTTTTTAAGAGAATATAACTTTTTCAAAAAGTATTTTTTAAGCAAAGGTACCTTTTAAAAAATACGGATAAGAAAGTACTTTTCTAAAAAGTATTTTTTTAAGCAAAGGTATACCGGTGAAAAATTACTTTTCTAAAAAGTACCTTTTAAAAAGTACTTTGTTTTAAAAAAAAGTACATATCCTTAAAAAAAATTACTTTTCAAAAAGTACTTGACAAAAAAATTACCTTTCAAGGGAATATAAAATGTTCCAAAAGAATTTTTTTAAAGTACCTTTCAAAAAATACTGGTAGAAAAGTACCTCTCTAAGAAGTTCGTTTTAAAAAAGTATCTAACAATTTACAAAGTACTTTGTTTTAAAACAAGTACATATTTTAAAAAAAGTAATTTTTAAAAAGCTCGTAATAAAAAATGTACCTGCTAACATTTTCGAAAAGTATTTTTTAAGAAAAATCACCTTTTAAAAATACCGATGAAAAAGTACTTTTTTTCAATGAATCTCTTCAAAAATTACCTCTTTAATGAACCTCTTTAAAAGGTAGTATTTTTAAAGGGTCCTGTTCTGAATACTTTTTTTGAAAGGGTACTTTTTTGAAAAGTACTTTTTTAAAATGTACTTTTTTGAAAAGTAATTTTTTAAATATGCTTTTTTATACATACATACTTTATTTTTTAAAGACACTTTTCCAAAGGTACTTTTGTCGAAAAGTACTTTTATTTTAAATATTTTTATAGTACTTTTTTTGAAAGGAACTCTCTTCCAAGCTTTTACAAAGTGATTTTCTAAAAACTTTAAAAAAAAATACTTAAAATCGATTTAAAAATGTAATTTTTTGCAATTTACCTTTTAAAAAGTACCTAATTGAAAAGGTATCTTTAAAAAGTACTTTAAAAAAATTTCTCTTAAAAATATAGCTATTAAAAAAACTACTTTTTAAAAAACTACTTCTTAAAAAAGTACGTTTTAAAAAATTTCTTTAAAGGAAGTAAACTGAGAAAAGTTCCATTAAAAACAAACTTTATTTAAAACATGCAAAACTTCTTTATATTCTATAATGATGAAGAAAAATGGACATTGGAAAAATACACATCGTTGTAGGTGATCACCTTGTGTTTACCACCACCGTACGTATATTTTCTCTTACTTTTCAGTCATTTCGGTTCAAATTTGAGAAATTCAAATACTAATAATAACAATAATAATGAATGAAATGTAAAAAAATAACAATTGGCCCCAACACGCTACTAGACAGACCAAAAATAAAAATTAAAACGGCTTTGCAAAAAAAAAATAAGCTGAAAAAAACTCAAACATGAAAAGTCCACATTTTCCGGATAAAGTTGCTAAAGTTCGTTAAATGAATTGACTGCATTCATTTGACATTAGCTGTCATTGAAACAAATGAAGCTAAAGTAGAAAGAGAAAATGCATTCTTTTCCTTGCATCCATCGCTTGCATTCAATGAAAATTAGAAACACATACCAAAACTTCCATACGTGCGCAATTTTCTCAATTTCAAGTTTGAACAATAAAAATATAATACTCATATTGTAAAATTAAATACATATGTATGTATATTTCGTCTAGCAAAAGAAATTGGTAAAAATTTTTCTCAATTTTTTTTTTTTTTCGTGCAATATGAATTTAAGTTGAAAATAAAGTTGATCTACAATGGTTTGATATTTTCATTGATTCTTAACAAAAATCAGAATTAATGCACTAAACACATTCACCCTTGCTGTGACTGCAAAATTTCAAGGTTATAATACTCACGTTAATAAATATGAGAATGATTCTACATGAGAATGATGTAGACTGCAAGTCCCTGCTGATTTTATTGGCGACAATCATGAATCAAGAACACAAGATTGCGCATTGCACAGTCCGTTATTTTATTTTCTGCCTGTGACGTAGATGTAGAATTTTGTTGTAAACAAAGTGCATTTGTTTGTGGAATGTGCTCTCTCTCTCTCTCTCTCTCTCTCACATACTTTTTACAACAAATATACGTGTGAATTCTATATTGACGTAGATGCGCAGTAGAAAAATTTTTTGTTGAATGAATAAGCATCCCTATCGTGAATATTTCCCTTTTCCCTTAAGTTACAATTGTGAATTATTTCCACGTGAAAAAACTTGGATGGTCGAAAAAAATATGGCATCGCAGATTTTTATTCCCTTGAATTTTTCCCCAAAAAATATGTGTATTTTTCACAAACGTTTTGTTTGGGAATAAAAAAAAGAAGCACAATGTAAGTAGTTTTCATCTTGGTTGTTTTTTTAACATATTTGATTTTATTTTTAAAAGGAGTGAAAATGCATAAATTTATTTATATTATAGTATATACTGCCAACAATTCTACATGCTTTTCACTTACATATGTACATTACCTCCGATAAACACAGTGGATTTGATGCACATATAATTTGTTTTCCAATATTAATGACATAAATCGAAGAAAAATGATATTCATTTTGCTGAATAATAACAATTTATTAAAAAAAATTATAAAAATACGTAAAAATAAAAATTACAATTACATCAATTCACAATAGCATGATGGACTCACAACAGATGTTTATTATATTCCCTAACAATTGGCAATGCCAATTTGTTGTTCATGGGAATGAAAAAAATTATTCCCAAGAATTTATTCCCTTGAGATTCGCGATTTCATTTCTATACATTTTTATAATTTTACGTGATATAAGTTAATTTTAAAATAATCTTATTTTTATTAATTCGAAATATTTATTTATTCATTTCATTTATTTATTTATTTTATCAATACAGTACAACAAGAACAAGTCTTATATTACAGTATTGGGTAGTATATGAAAGTGGCACCACTGAAATATATGGTTATACTTGAATATCAAATGCTGATTATGCTGCTGCCATCTCCAAAAAAAATTAAGTAGCATCATACATATATTTTCCAACCTTGTCAAATAAGTAATTTATTTTTTAATACCCAATAAGCAATTTTGCTTGGAATTAAATATAAAACAATTGTTATTCAAGTCATACACTCAATTATCAAGGGTTGAATTATGCTTGATTTACACTTTAATTCAATAGCATTATCCAATGAAAAGGGAACTTGAATTCAATTCGAGCAATTGATTTGTATTACAAGCCTTGAATTTTACTGCAATTCAGCCTTGTATTACAATTAAATTCAAGTATATTTAAAGGTTCAAAAACAATGCTTTTAAAATACAAAGGAAAATGCAATTCATATGTTATCTAATAAAAAATTTCGGCATATCTACCTTAACTATTGTTTTCGCGATTTTAATCACCTTCTTTTATAAAAAAAAATTCTCTTTTTTTATTCATCTTTGATATTTTTCACAACAATTCCAATTTTATCAATACATAAATTATGTATTTGACAAAGTTTGAAAAAGCCCAAAGGGCAGTGTCCCATGATATCTGCACTATGCACCGTACCTTTGTTCGCGAGAAACTTAATAATACAAGACCATAGTGTTCCTGCTGTATAACACATTGGCTCATTATGCCACCTATTTTGGACCGTTGCCGAATGTGCATCATTTAGAAAGAAAAAAAACTCCGAAAATAGCGCTACGTAATATGGGAATAGCCACTTATCAAAAATTAATTAACAGATAAAATAAAAGCTAGCAACATTTTTAGCAAAAAAAATTAATTTTTTAAAATACGACTATTTTTGGTACAAATTTTAGATTTTATTTTTTTTTAACGCATACAGGAGCATAAGGCTTATTCATATAAGATAAACTCGCATAAATTCGCTTTGAAAAACTCATACTTCGAATGTCAGAAAAATGTGCAGAAAATTGATGTTGACATCTCGGGGATATTTGAACTATCAGCGGCTAAAGTAGTCACATGGGCTGTCGAGACCACCTGATAACTATGAATTCGCCTTACATACAATCATACATACATACATACATAGCATATGGTTTAAAAAAGAATAGAAATACAAAAGAAAAATTAAGCAGCAATAACATGGCATGGCATTTGATGTCAATACCGATAAGTGGCGTATACACACACACAAACAAACATTAACTGTTGCTGGATGCAACAATCTTCGTGCTTGTGTATCATTGCCTGCGTGTTCGTACATATCATATGCGTTTAACATGTGACTAGAATAAACTTCATGTGTATATAATATAGGGAAAATAAAGGAGGAGGCAACATTATTAAAATGGGGCTAAATAAATATTTGAAAGAATTTGAGACTAAAACTTAAACATACAATGTTTATCTCTTAACGCTTGATGACACTAATGTCTTGTGTTTAATCATCATTTTGTTTCTATAATAATTCTTGATTTATATATATCTTAAAGAGTATTTTCGAATTTCTGTTGTTAAAAAATATCAATTGTTTTTTTTTTAGTTTTACAGCAAGTTCGCATCAAGTTTTAAAAATTATGAATGCATTAGTAAAAAAAAATTTGAGTGTCTTCAAACTTGAAATGCAAGACTTGATCGTGTAACCCCCAAAACATCCCATCCAATCGAAAGCCCAAATAATAGGAAATTAAATGCCTATATTGCTTGTGGTCGGCGGTAACGTTGTAACCGGCTGAGTGATATAGCTGTTGCTCACTAATCCTATTAACAAAATTCTCCAATGAAAGTTCTTTCATTTATATCACTTATAATTAACCACAATTCGAAGTATTCCGAATAATAAAAAAAAACTGTCTGTTTTGATAAACTTTCAATCTGTGTCGAAAAGCGGAATATATAAGAAGCATCCGTTTACACAGAAAAAAATATCATCGAAATGCAACCAACAAAACAAATTGTTAATATTTAATTTAAAAATTAACAATGATCATTGTTGATATAACAAATTTAAATTTTTGTAGTCAATTAAACTACTCAACAAAATTATTTGTTAAATTATATCATAACGGAATGCGCTCATGTAGAAGAAACAAGAAATCTTGTTTCTTGTGTATTCATCACTTGCGTATTCAATGAAGTGTTGCTCTTTAGCTGAGAGGTAAGTGAGTCAGTTTATTAGTCCTGAAGTTGCCGGTTGAACTCCGCTCAAAGACATTTAGTGTTTTTCACAGTTTTGTGTATAAAAAAGCATTGTTAATATCATAATTATGATACGAAAATTCTACAATTCACATTGTTAATATAACAATAACTTTAATTGAAATAAGTTTGAAATCTAACAAAAATAAATGTTAAAAAAATAAATAAATTTCATCAAACTATTTGTTGATATATTTAATTGAAAATATTTTTCAGATTTTCCTTTAACTTACAATTTCGTTAATTGTATTTACAAAAATCGTTGTAGGTTCAAAATCAATTAATTATTTAATTGATATCACAAAAAAATTAATTGTATTTACAAATCATTTTTTTCTGTGTAGTCCAATTTATATTCCAGAACATTAAAAATATTTAGTGAATTCACAATGAGTATCTTAAAAGTTTAATGTGGCAATATTGTGCCATCCTAAAATTTTCATTGCGAGCAGGCAACGATATAAAACACAGTCACCCTTATTCAAAAAAATATTTTACTTTAGCTTTAAAGTTCGTAGTAGTTACCAAGCACTTTAAGGCTAACATTGCTTTGTTAAGAAATTGTATTCAAAAGACAACTTTAATTATTTTGTGATTTAATAATAAATTCTGGTAACACCACCGTGTTCAACAACCATTTCACAGCTTATGATGTACAACATCGAATACAATTTCATTAGATTATTCAAATAATTTTTTATTTTATTAAATACATTTTTATTATCTTGAAGTTAAGCGACCTAATTTAAAAAATATAAGGCTGAGTTTACATCTGGCATTTCTTGTGTGTCATTTGCCCAAAAAAGCGTAACCAACTAATTACAAATGAAAAACTATTTGATTCAGACATATATTTATTGATTTAAACAGTTTCCAATCATGTTGGATTCTATAAAATTGTCTATTAGTTATGTATGAAACTGTTTAACTCAATAAATACGTGTCTGAATGAAACTGTTTTTCATTAGTAATTAGTTGGTTACGCTTTTTAATGCTTGTGTGGCACATTGCACACAGATGGAAACCCGGCCTAAGCTTCTGACATGGAACAAAAACAGATAAACATTTTTATGAAGTAAAAGTAAAAAAATATGATGAACATAGAAAAATTATCTCAATTATTTTATTCGAACGAAATGAGTATTTGAATATCCAGCTTTTTTCGATTTGTTTTGATTGAATGTATATCACTAAAACATTTTTGTATAATTGTATTTATTTTAATATTTTTTTATGGATTTTGCTATGTATTTCGAATGAGTTGGATAATTTAGTGATTTTTTCCATCACATGACAAAAATAATAAATTTAAAATAAGAGCTAGCACTTCAAGCTTCATTTTCAGATGTAACATGAATCAATATGTGCTATATTAACAAAAACATTTGAGGTAAAAAATACACATTTTGGAAATATCAACTTAAAGTAGCCTTAACAAACGTAGGTGCCTACTTTAGAATTTTGATATAATAATTTTTTTTAATACAACTTTACTTAACATTGCTATTCAAAGCTTTGTTAAGTTTTTTTGAATACGACCCAGTATATTATAGTATTAAAATAACAAATTTTTGTTGGATAAATTTATCCAAATAACTTTTGTGCAAAATGCTTAAAGACAGCGAAAAATATAAATATTTTTTCATCAACTACAGCTACGCTAACAGTTTTAACTTATTTAGTTTAATATTACTACATTGCCATATTGAAAATTACATCCTTTTTACCCGAATGCGCAAAGCAAAGAAGGGTATTGTTTTTATCAGTCTATGTATGTACATATGTATGTATGTTCCCCTACGGCACTATATAAACCAAACGCGTGGACCGATGATTCTTACGTCAATCGATTTGTCTTGATCCCGGGATTCGGTTGTCAAAATTCAATATGTCGGCCAACAGACGCCATTTTGTAAATACGAAAATAATTAAATACTCCCTAATTGTCTCTTAAAGGGCGTGTGCCAAACGGTAGAAAAGTACTATGGTAAAAAAATATTTGCCTGTGGGGAAAAAATTAAATTTTTCTGCTGTGCCAAATGATATCTTTTTTGACAATGTAAAATTTTGACAAATTCGCTGGAGCATACAAAGAAGCTGTTGAAAAAATTGCTGCGGCGGCGAAACAAAAAATTTGACTACAAGCCGCCGACTACCATCAATTTTTTTAAAAGAAAAGTTTTTTATGAAACAATATTCTCGTAGCAAAAAATTATATAATATTATATAAATGATGCAAAATTGTTCACAAATTAAAATAAACAATGCATTTTTCACAGTCTAACTACATTTAAGAGACGTATGAATGTATATAAAAGGCGACGGCTCGAAACGACGGCGGTGGTTTTGCCTTTTATGATACCATGCTTCTTATTTGCTGCTTGCCAAAAATTTATCTGTTGTGTCAAAAATTCTACTAGCCCCCAGGGCTAGTGAAATTTTATTCACCTCAGAAGTGTCAAAAATTTACTTACACTAGTACTTTGCTACCGTTTGGCACAGGCCCAAAATTTCTAAACAATATTTTTCACATGTATAAAATTCATCCTCTAAAACGTATTGTATTTTTATATATTCCTTGACTAGATTTGCTTTTCACTGTAGCAAGCGTCATAAACGGAGTAAGAACAAAACAGCTGATTTTGAGACTCAGTGATGCCAAGTTTTATTTTATTTCCACTGCTATATCCATGCAGAGAAAGGAGCGGCTCATGTACTTTGAAATGCAGAGTGCGTAAAATGCGCAAGGTTACCGTCGGCATTAAAAATTGTTGTAGAAAATCAAAATTCCACAAAAAATTAATTTCTTAAAAAATAAGTAAAACAAATTGTTTTGAGATTTCTATGATTAACATTTAAAAAAGAAACTGAAATAAATTTATGTGCAATAATATCCTCTTCCAAATTTTATAAAATGTAGTTCGACTAATGAATTATAGTTATGTCTTCTACGACTTGTCAGCTGTATTTGGCATATCGTTGGCACAAATGAAAAATCACTTAAAATCAGCCTTTGAAATTTAATAGCAGAGAGAAAAAACTAAACAAAATTATTCAAGTGATTGATGTAAGGTTTCTTTATTTTCATATTTAATACGGCTGGTTGATATGATAAAGGTTTGAAAATTTTTTTGGGGCATGTGTTTCGATGTAATATCCAATAATTTATTTTAAATGCGATTTTAAATTTTTTGTAAGTTACATACATACATATGTGGTTTTGTATTTCAATAAGTATGGTATTCCTTGTGCTTCCAGATGCCAGATTCTTCCAATTTATCGTCATTTTGAAGATTTATTTTTAAATCGCAAAACCATTTGCAGCAGAAAAATTGGGCAAAAAGTTAAAATGCAGCTAAAAATATTTTAGAGTCCAAAAATTAGTAGAATTTGAAAAAATCGCTAGTTGTTATTAAAAAAATGTCATAAATTGCGAATTAAAAAATTTAATTGACAAAGAATGCGATTCCCGTATGCTGAGCCTTAACAATATTACCACCAGACATGATGCAATTAGATTAATTTCTGCATCCTTGAGAGTGTTTAAACGGTTAATGAAAAAGTGCAATTTTGTCAGACAAACAGTTGTTAGTTTTATTGTTATAAATACTATTAATCCATTCTTCATTTAAGTAATTAGGCCTTAAGGCAAGTATGTAAATATGTTGCAAAAAGAAAATCGTATTCAAACCCTTTCGTACGTACTGCATACTTAAAGTTATTGTTTAAGTATTATATTGTTTATTTCGCCAAAAGCAAATGAAATGATTTTAGTTCAAAACAAACAAACAAAATAATAATAATAAAATATTTCTTTGCACGAGCTTATAAAAATGTACTAGGAAAATGGCTCTAAGCCTAGAGTCTAGGCAGAAATCTTTCATAAATTGAAAACAACAACAACACACACACACACACCCATGTAAACATACATACATACATACATACATACAGATGTATGTATGTATGTAGATATGTACACGGAATTCACTAAACATACATAAGTATATCCCTTGCATTAGCTGTGATACCGGCGCTTTAATAAAAATAAACAAATAAAAAGAAAACTCCACCACAAGATTATAACAATCGAGCAAAACAACATACAGACGGGCAGACAGACATTTGGAGAGACATATAGACATACATATGTCGTAATTAAGTCGCTAGTTGGCCAAAAAGAAAATAGAGGAAAAAAATCTAAGTACACATGCCACTTAGAAGCGAGCAGCGGTATGGTTTAGTGTGCTGTGGTGGCATGGCTGCGAATGTACATATGTATGTTTGTAGAAGTGTGTGCCTCTAGAGTCTAGTAGGAATATGAATAGATTTGACTAGTACATGTGTGTCAGTTTTATTTTTTGTTGTTAGTTGCTTTAGAAACTATAAAAAAAGCTGACTGGCCCGACTTGGCTTGGCTCTTGGATCACTTTCCACATTAAGGAACGCCCGAAAAAGTGCACAAATGTGCATAACATTTCTTTTGCAATCACATTCATTTTTCTCATTAAAGATTTGCAGAAGTCGATTGTTTTTTTTTATTTTATTTTTTTGCTTTTTTTGTGGTGAAATATGCCTTCAAAACCAATAATACTTCAACAAATGTATGTGCATTAAGTAAGTAACATGGATTTGTGTAAATATGTACATATCGCGCACTAAATCATAAAAAGTCACAAATCAAAACTACCAAAATGGTTTTGTTTTTTCTTTTTTTATTATGATAATATGGTATGGTTCAATTATGTATGTAACAAAATATCGGCCAAATGGCCGCCTCAACCTCAGCGGCACACCTCTATCCGATGGTCCAAATTTTCGATTACGCTGAGGCATAATTGAGGTTCTATCTAGGCCGTTAATGTGCCGAATTATCTCATCCTTTAGCTCTTGAATTGTTGCTGGCTTATCGACGCACATATTTTCTTTCAAATAACTCCAAAGAAAGAAGTCCAACGGTGTCAAATCACATGATCTTGGCGGCCAACTGACATCGCCACCACGTGAGATAACACTGCCATTGAATTTGTCGCGCAAAAGAGCCATTGTTTCGTTAGACGTGTGGCAAGGGGCACCGTCGTGTTGAAAGCACATATCAACCACATCCATATCTTCCCATTCGGGCCATAAAAAGTTCGTTATCATCTCACGATAGTGAACAGCTGAGCGGCCTCATTTTGGAAAAAAACGGCCCGATAATGCCGCCAGCCCATAAACCGCACCAAACAGTCACTCTTTGTGAGTGCATTTGTTTTTCGACAATCACTCTTGGATTATCATTCGCCTAAATGCAGCAATTCTTCTTATTGACGAATCCATTTTCACCACTGGCGACGTTTGGAATGGTCAAGAGGCTTTAGTTCTTGAGTCAATTGCACCTTGTAAGCGTATAAATGCAAGTCGTTATACATAATGTTCAGCAACGACAAGCGTGAGAGGTGCAATTTTTGGGCACGATAACGAGTTGAGGTGGACTGCTCTTCAGCCACACTATCCCGAACAGCAGAAATATTTTCTGCAGTACGAGCTGGACGAGCATGCACCGAAAAAATCACGAAGTGCACGATATGCATTTGATTTGAACGCCCATTTTCATAATAAGCCTGAATAACTTTAACACGTTGCTCGATTGTGTATCTTTCCATGGTTCAATTTGAGTTAGTTTAAAATTGAGAAATGTCAAATGAAATGTAGGAAAAAACTTGACGTTTTTTTAAGAAAAGTAGCACTCAGTCAGCTTCATCATGGGAATTCGGTGGCTCAATGGTGTATATGTTTTATGTGACTGCCTACTCCATGCAGGCATTCAAGTAGAATCTAGATGGTTCCTTTTTGAAAATGGGAGGGTAAATATTACTTTTTTTTTGGGCAACAGAAGGGAATCACATGGCTCCATTGTGATCGGGCTTCCGACTGAAGGTGTGGTATAGCATCACCCTTCCTAACCTAACCTCAGGCAATGAATGCCTACTATTATTAAATTCATTCTTTTTAAAAAAGGGATAGTGATAGAGAAGACAGATGGTGAAAGGAGAGATATAGAAAAGCTTCATTCTCTTACAACTCTCCTTTTTTTGCAAGTTTCTAATAATGCAGTTTTGCAGCGCCTCTGGTGACAATGAGGCGTCTCTATGCCTTCATCACTTGAACTTTCCTACAACAACTGATACAAATTAACACTAATGCAGGTCAGAAAAAATATATGGAATTTTTTTGTTGTGACTTTTTCTGATTTAGTGTGCGATACCTTCGCACTCACATACATACATACATACATACATATGCATGTATATCTAAAAGTGTTTAAGGTTGTTCTAGCATCTAACTTAAGTACTTAGTAAAAAATGTTACTTTGAGATAGGATAGATGAGAAGTAGAGATAGGTGGGATAATTTTTTTTTGTTTTTTATTATTTTCACGTTTACTATTTTTTTATTTTGTATGTACATTGTAGTTAATATGAATAGAGTTAGACAACAATTTCTCAGCGAAATGGGAACTATAAAGTTTAAACTAATTTATGGCCTGTCCCACGATGTCGACAGAAAATGATCGATCTACAGCTTGTATTGGAAACAACAATAAAGTAATAAAACTTATATTTTTAATATAAGTAACCGATCGTGGTACAGCTAAGGATCAGCTTTATGCTCATTTGTGCTAAGTTTGATTCTCAGGCAGTTTCAGAAAAATAAAGCGACCTAAAAAATAGGCAATAGAAATTTTTAATTAATTTTCCAACAGGTATTCTCAGGTCTAGCTTAAAACTAATTGGAAATTCGATAAATTTAAGTGAAAAAATTCACGTGAAAAATATTATTCATGATAAGGGGAACCAAAACAAGGGAAAATTATTCACGATTGCAATTTGGTGAAAAGTGGAAATATTGCCAGAAAAAAATGTTCACGAAAGGGCTGATTTTTTTTAATAATCTTCAAAAATAACTTTTTTTCTACTGATTTGCGCTCAGTTTGGTTAGCAGAAGTTTGTTAAATAATAAATTAACCAAAAAACTATGCACTATAATTTATAAATTATTAGTAAATAAATAAATTAATTGTTTTTTAACAGGTATTCAACAGTTCTCAGGTCTGGCAGCTCTTTATAGTAATT
The DNA here is from genome assembly GCA_949987645.1 of Tachina grossa. Lineage (NCBI taxonomy): Eukaryota > Metazoa > Arthropoda > Insecta > Diptera > Tachinidae > Tachina > Tachina grossa. The sequence continues at coordinate 29,352,153 of OX465276.1, read as the reverse complement.
TGCGCTCAATATGCTTCTCAGAAGATTTTAGAAAAAAAAATTTCTAAAAAAATTTTAATTTTAATCAGAAATAATTTTTAATAATTAAAATTCACTATAGTTCAACTAAATCTAAAAATGTCTCATTTAAAATTTTTAAATATTTTTCCATTATACATTCAACGGTTCTCAGGTCATATGTGCTCAGTTTGGTTCTTAGAAGATTTTAGAAGAATAGTTGGACCTTAAAAATACACTCAAAATATTATGTAGTTAAATTCAAAGGAAAAATCATTTAAAACAATAGTATTTTCAGTTAAAAACCGGATTACTAACATTTCATTTGAATCAAACGATTTTTTCAGTTATTTTTGAATGTTAATTTTTTAACATACAATTTCAGTAAAAACTAATGTTTTTTCTTTTATTTTAAACTACAAAAAACAACTTACATATCATTTAAAACGACTGTTTTTTCATTTTTTTTTTAACAGCCTGAAAATAACTCACAAAAACAGTAAAAACGACTGTGTTTTTCAATTGTTTTAGCTTACATAAATTTACTACTCAAAACAGTAAAAACTACTGTTTTTTCGCTTATTTTGACTGCCAAAAAATAACCTACAAAATCAATTGAAACTACTGTTTCTTTCATTAGTTTTTACTACATTTATTTATGTTTAACCCCCAAAAATATCAAGAACTTTTGTTAGATGTCCTTTATAAATAATTTTTATTGGCACTATGTATGTGCCCAAGATTTGGTGTATAATCAATAAGTAATACTAGTAATAATAATATAAATAATTATATGCATTTCAAAATTCATAATTTCAGCTGCGTGAAGTAATTGGTCATTCTTTCTCAATAAAATGGACTCTTCTTCCAAGCTGGTTGAATGTAATTGTTTTCTATAAGAAGAAGAATGCATTAAAATTTTAACAATTTACACTAAATATGATTTCAGAAACTTATATTAATATTGGAAGGTGCAAATATTATATTGATTTTAGAACTAGAAGCGCGCAAGGCCGCAAGTAGGTATGATAACCCATAACTGCTTTATTTTTAGTTAAGTCCGAAAACCTCTTGGATATTTTTTTAATTCTTTATATGAATTTTGTTATACGCAGATTTAGTGAAAAACGATAAGTTTTCCAGGATCTCCAAAGTGTGTACGTACCCGGCCCATATATTATGATTTTTCTTCTGAGTGTCATTGCCGGCTTTAGCCAATTCCCGAGCTCAAAGCTCAAATATGACAATAGACCAAATGAATAGCATTTGGGAGACGGTGTGGTGAAGAAATTCATGGAGTCTTAATTTAAAAGCTTTTTGTTTTTTTTTTTTTTTTTTTTTGATACGAATTATAGAGTAGCCCCACTCCACCTGTTGCCGTAACATCCACAGTATGTTTATTCTAAGAACTGTCAAGAAAGCATTAAATATGTGATATACATATATCAAATTAAATAAGCTGCAAGTATACAGTAAAGGCGCCAATTAAAACATAAGAGCTGTCAGATCAACTGCACAAATAATAACTTCTTCGTGAAGTGCCATCATGTTTCATGCTATATTCTAAAGAACATCGACGTCACTTTAACACAGTAGCAAAAAATTGGCGCTTGTTTACTTGCTCTCAACCTGCCAACAGGAGTTAGTTGTTTTCGTCAACGGTTAGACAAGCGGCACTGTTTTGGGATTGTGTTAAAGTGACACCGATGTTAACAGCTGGAATAAGGGTGATTAAAAATGTATACTGTACCTTCTATAACCTTCCACCTGAAAACAAAATGATACACATGTACATATGTATGTATTTATACATTTACATACATATGTATGTATATACCATCCCAGCGGTAAAACTCAGAAGACCTTTTTGGTGCAGGCCTTATTAAAGGACTCTTTCGCATGAAATATACGATACACATTCCACTCTCGCTTCTATGAGAAGGGAGAAGAGAAGGAGTAACATGTTTTGTTTTGTGTTTTTACCAAAGCAAAAACAAAATCTATTAGTTTGAAGGCCTTCCAGAATCTCTGGCGAAAGAAGCAAGAACAGAAGGCCTGCTCCGCAATGACAGCGCGTGTAAAAAAGATATGAGTATGGAATGGAGCGAGCAGGCCTCCTACGTCCAAAAGAAGGCGTACAGAGGCCTTCTAGAAGGCATCCCGACTCCTTCTAGTTCCCGCTGGGATGTAACAAAATGACATCAATTGCATGAAGACAACTTACCAATTTAAATTTTGTTTTCATATTTGACAATAATATGCATTTATTCGCGAAACTAATACATACATATGTACATAATTTTTGATCAAACTTTTTGATTTTTTATTAATTGTTTTATTAACCCCCGACTAAAAAAGGGGTGTTATAAGTTTGTAGTGTGTGTCTGTGTATCTGTGTATCTGTGTGTCTGTCTGTGTCCACGTACAGGCCAAACGGCTGGACCGATTTTCATTTAGTTTTTTCTGTTTGAAAGATGACTTGATCGAGAGGGTTCTTAGCTATGTTGGAAAGAAATCGGTCCAGCCGTTTAGAAGATATAACATCTTTTCTGAAAAAAGTAGGGGGTTCTTAAAATTTTTAATTTTTGTTATTTTTAAATAATTTTGAAGTTTATTCTAAAAAAAGCTACGTATGTATGTATGTAAGTACATAAGCAAAAATTAAAAACAAATTTTCAGAATAAGTATATATATAAGTAAAATTTAAATGAATAAAACATTTAGATCAACTACATTGTTTCAGTTTTACTGAGTACATAACTATTCTGAATAATTGATTATATTGACTGCACAGAAAATCATCTGCATGACTTTTCTAAAATCATATACAATAAATTTCTTTCAGAAACAACATTTGATGCTCTATATAATAGAAAAATTAAAAAAAAAAGAGTGAAAAATATCCACATGACCATTATTACTTTTAAAATCACATGTGATTTGATGAAAAATGTGATTTTCAGAACATGACGGATAATGCACAAAGTATTTATGATAAAAACAAATCTTGCTAAAAAAACGGAAATAAAAAGAAGAAAATAAAAAAGCGATTGTGGGGGTAAAAGTATAATAAGAATTATGTTTGAACGGAAGACAATGGAGATGAAAGCTGGGTGCTCTAAATACGAGGGTGAATCATTAACTTAGTGTGTTTTTGAATTTCCCGCCTTTTGATTCAAATGGCAACACTGCTATTGTCAAGAGGCAACTGTCAGTTGACTCCTGTTTAAATTTAAACAAGCTATGTCATTTAGTTTGTGTTTGGCAGCCGTTCATAACAGACTAAATCGCCTTTTAAGAAGAAAATTAAAAAAAAATTAATTTTATGTGCTCATTAAACATTACTTTTGCGAAAAAGAAACCGTCAATCAAACAAAGTAAAAGCTCAGTAACATATTTTAACGATATTCGCTGTCGGTTGGAGGAAAATTAAATAAAATCACAAGCTCAAATTCATTGAGTTTTTCTTTTTCATTATTTATGGTTTTCGCTTATTTTTACTTTTTCTATGCAGAGATATCATACAATATTGAATTAAATGGCGATTAAGAAAATGTTGGAGACTATCGTAAAAAAGAAATTACGGATGCCCCTATCACGGGTTTCAACTTTTAAAATAGTTTGGTTGGGATTGATAAATTTGCATTGCCAGTCTCCAAACTACAACAATAATAATGATCATTATATATACACAAAAAGTTAAAATACCCTTGGCTTGGTAAAATAACTAACTTTTCTTTTCATTTTTACTGCACGGAAAACTTCTCAAATAACGTACATTCAGTTAATGTAAAATTTGTTTGAGTGTAGGCACTAAAATTTCTAAATTAATTTAATTAGAAAAAAGGGGAATTTTCCAACAGGTATTCAACAGTTTTCAGTTGTGGCAACTCTATAGTCATTTGCGTTTAGTTTGACGATTACAATATTTTAGAAGAATAAATGGACCTAAAAAATAAGCACTAAAGTGTTAAATTAATTGAATTACAAATGTGGGTAATTCATGTTCTAAAAGTCACCAGATCTGGCAGCTCTGGTGTAAGATTTCGTGTTAACCTAAACAAAATGAATGTGAACGAAAAAACAGAAAACGAATAGTAATATTTACAAATGCGTTTACGGACGGTAAATCAATAATTTTATACACAATACATTTAATTTTTCATTTTCTATTTCATAACAAATAACAAATAATCTCTGCCCAAGTAGATAGACATGGCTGCTGATGAAGTGCATCAGCTTGTTTTCTTTAAAAAAAAAGAAAATTACACTTATTAATGAAAAAAAAAATATTTCATTCCATAAGAATTAAAAATGCTCAAGTTAACGATTAAGAAATTATATCTGATTAAAATTCATTCTAGTTCAATTAAATTTAAATATGTAATACGAAAAAAAAACATTTAAATGGAACATTTACACTATACAAAATCTAGCAGGTTTCAGTTAAAATCTTTATGAAAATCTATACCGTTTACACCAAGTTCTATTGACATTTATCAAGATTTTTGATCCAAAACACAACGAATTAGCTGAAAATTTACCAAAAATACAACCAATTTGCCGCAATGGTGCCAATTCACAAACCTTTTTAAGTATACAGACTGACTTTTTAGTACAAATTTAAAAAAGAAACTCTAAATCTATTATACATACAATAAAGTAATATGAATGATCTTGTAATATCAATTAAAATATTTCTAATATCAATTAAAAAATTAATTAAATTTTCACCTATAAACAATTTGATAATATCAATTAAGTTTTTCTTCTCAAATTAATTAATACAATTAAAAATTTAATTAAACTAATTAAATTCTTAATTGAAAATGTTAATTGGTGAATACTTTTTTCTGTGTATTTTAAGCAGATTTTGTTGTTTTGGAAATCCTAGTAGATTTTGCCCGAAATCTTTTAAGTACTATAGATTTTGCTCAAATGTAAACGCACTATTAATGAACACCAAAACAGCTTAAAAAAATTAAATGCTTTTGTTGTAAATTTTACTCGTCCTGTTAAATGTCTCTCTGCTTCATTGAAAAAAAAAACACATTCCACGTACGTATTCAAATATATCGGACCGTATTTTACTCAAGTATTTATGTTTGCCTATATCTCACCACCATATTTATGTTACTGACGATAACAATAATATAAATGAATAACAAAAAAAAACGAAAATATCTGTAGCAGGAAGATGTGCATTTACAAAATGCAACAACAACAACAACAACACAACTAAAAATACAACTTGCGAATGCGTCTGTCTTTAAATAAAAATTCCAAGTGCAGCTAAAGATAATTCAGTTAGTCAGTCAGCGAATTGCATAAAATGTGTAAATCATTTTTTAAAAACTTTTATTTATATGTATATTATATTATTTATTTTTTGTATATGTTTATATATCTTTTTTCCACAGTGGCTTGCAACAAACACGCCTTCAAATCCAAATGGGTGTTAGACTTTAAAGGGTTTTCTGTTTGCTGTCTTGTCTGTCTATTTTTTTTTTTTTTTTTTTTTGCTATTTTACAAGTCTGTCAGGCAGTTTGGCTTCTTTTCCTGTTCTTAAGATATTTAATTTTTATTGTCTGAGTAATTGTCTGTCGAAAAATATGATTCTTTTTTTTAATTTTGTACTAATATTTAATGTCTGCAAATATTTTAAATAAATAAATAAAAAAAATAATAATAATTTGCTGATCTTAGGCTTACAGGTGAAAATGTTTGTGTTATTTTTAAACTTGAAATGCATACACTTACATACATATGTATCCCTGCAGAAAGTGCGAATGGTGAAATTGTAGTGATTTACTTGTGACATTGTCAATAGTCATACTGACCAGGTGTACCCCAGCCAATGTAATCATCTATTGACATTTAACATTAGCTTGTCATTGAAAATCCACCACTAGACTGTATCACTACTGACTAAGTAGTTCTTTTGGGACCACATGGAGACATTGACACTAAAGATTCATTAGTAAATTTTAGGGGGTCTAGTCCGAAATATCGATATATCCCCGCTCGTTGTCAATAGTAACATTATAGTGATTTTCTAGTGACATTGTCAATAGTGCTACTGATTAGGTGTACCCCAGCCAATGTAATCGCCTATTGACATATAATATAGGGTTTGTCATTGAAAATCTACCATTAGACTTTAGCTAAACTAAAACTAAAAATTCACTACTAGATTTTAGTGTCCCTCGTCTATATAAAGGGTGTCCCAACAAGAACGCAAGATTTAAATTTGGCGCCATTCGAAGTGTCATTGTTTGACATTTGAACAATTGTTATTGTTTGCTAGTAGAAGGTACGAGGTTAGTAAAAATGGAACGCCGCACGAATGAACAACGCATTCTCATTGTGAAATTGTTTTACCAAAATGGTGAAAGTTTTGCGGCTACAGTTCGCAAATTTGCGATCAATTTGCTCCAAAAGAGCTCAATTATGCTCCAAAAGAGTCAACTGTAAAGAGATTAATGGATAAATTTGCCGAAACTGGGTCTGTTAGTGATGTAAAGACAACAACGCGCCTTCGACCAGGTCGATCGACCGAAAATGTCCCAGCTGTACGTGATGATGTCGCTCAAACGCAGGTCAAGCGCAAACAGTCAATGGTGTTCGGTATCGTGAAATGATAACCAGTTTTTTCGTGCCTAGAATTGAAGAAATGTATGTGGAGGGCATGTGGTTTCAACAAGACGGCACCACATGTCATACAGCCAGAGAAACAATTCAATTGCTACATCAGTCATTTCCCGGTCGTGTTATTTCGCGTTTTGGAGACCAGAATTGGCCGCCTAGATCGTGCGATTTAACACCATTAGACTTTTTTCTTTGGGGTTTTTTAAAGTCGATGGTTTACGCGAATAAGCCGACGACGAATCAAGCCTTAAAAGAGGAAATTGGACGCTTCATTAATGAAATACCGCAGCATTTATGCAAAACGGCCATTGAAAATTTCATTAAAAGATCGCGTGTGTGCCAGCAAAGCCGCGGCGGCCATCTGCCCGATTTGTTGTTCCACACATAACCTCATTTTGTCTACTTTACGATATAATAAAGTTTCACGATTTTTTTTTTAAATATCTGTGTTTTATTTAAAATTTAAATCTTGCGTTCTTGTTGGGACACCCTTTATATATTTATTTAATATTATTGCACAGCATAATAAAAAAGAAAAACAAACTATTGACGTGTTCATTGATAATATCACCAAAAATACACTAAAACTTTTGTCTCTAACGTATCTCTACTCGCGCAAAAAAGGAAAGTTGTCGACATTTTAACTAGTGGAATTGTAGAAAGAGTATTGACATAGAGACATATGGTTCTAGGCTGACTAGAGGGATGTTATTATATATGTGTATGTATATTATATTGGCTAATGGTTTTATTGTTGCTTTCTCATTCTATATATTATTAATATTCAGTATAAATATGAAGCAAGAGGTTCACAGTAACTTTTTTTTCAAATATTATTTCAAAGTCGTGTACAGTAGTTTCCCCTTAATTGCTCTCCACATAATTGATTTCTTCGGTTAATTACTCTAACAGCCTTATTTATGAAAATTGTTAAGGCTTTATAAAGGCTTAATAAGAAAAATTTTGTATGAAAATTTGTTTTAAAAACCCCGTTATAAAGCCTTAATAATTTTTATAAATAAGGCCGTAAAAACTATTGAATTATAATGTTCCATATACTCGTAATTACCATTCTCGTTTAAATGAGTTCCGTTTAATTGCCTTAAAGTTTTAATTGACTCTAAACTAAAATACATTCTCAGAAATCCCGAACAAAAGTACCGGTACATTGCTAGTTGAACATTTTCACAAATGGTAATTAGTAAAACTAAATCTACCTTTTTTCAAGGCTTCCACTTTCATGAATACAATATAAAACCTAATCTAACCCATATGCATGATATTAATTGTTTTTATTTTTATCAGCTTATGTTCGCTTTAATTTACGAGGAAATGCAACTGCAAACTACTTTAAAAAAAACTTTAAGTCTTATGGAGTTATCACACCTAAAGTTAAAACCTGGTTTTAATGTTAAAACCATAAACAGCTGATTTTGTGGTTTACACTACAGGTTTAATAAATTCAGGTGTTAAATATCTGATTGTCTAATAAATTTGTTCAAAATAAAATAAATCTCCTATATTTTTTTCTGCTTTTTATAACACTTATTTGACAAACTACAGCAAATCTCGTTGTAACGAATGACCCTTTAATGAAAATCCTATATGTGACAGCGCATAGAGAAAGGGACCTAAGGGTAAAAAAATTAATTTTCACTTTTTTTTTTTTTAATGTGGACAACATCCGAGCATCGAATGAGACAGATCCCATGCCCCAAAAGTGTTCCCTCCCAGAGATATGCGCGTTTTATGATGTAATGGTACACCAAAGATACACGTATTTAAATCTTTAAAATGGCTCTCCTGAACAAAACAGGTTTTTACCCTTAGGTCCCTTTCTATTTGGCGCGTCACATATAGCGAATACTATCTTAATTTTATACTGGATATAACGAATGATAAAGAAAAAAATCGCAAAATAAAAAACAAAAACTTGCTAGGAACATATTTCTAACATTTATTTCTACTTTATATAGCGAATGTTTTGATAAATGTGTGCTCTATATAACAAACGGCAAAATAATAAAGCATTAAACTCATTCACCACAGCAAGCTCCCGACTACAAAATTTCTCTCTATCCTCCTTCCCTATAACCTATTTTCCTAGTTCTAGCACAATGCATTGCATGAGTAGGGGTTATGCCCTGAGTGCTGGTCCTATTAAAAAAAAAAAAAAAAAAAAAAAAGGATAGAATACACATGTTTATATGAGAACGATTATTTTGATGGCTACAAGGCAACACAGGCTACAGATTGTTGTCCGTGCTAAATTTGTCGTTGTAGTCAATTTAAACTAATTTCTATTTTTTATGGCTGCAAACCAAAAACACTGTTGACAACATAGCAAAATATGCAACATAAATGATTGCCAAGAAATATTTTTTTATTGCAAAATAAAAAAGAAAATTACAAAATTTTAATGTTCATTACAAAAGTAATTATATTTTTGCAAAGCGAAAAACCGACAATTTGCGAAAAATCGCTAAATTTAAAAAAAGCCATAATATTGATTAAGAATCGATAAAAATATAAGGAATGCAAAAAATTCGCGAAAATTACGAAAATTCACAAAAAGTTACTAACAGTTCAAAAATTGCCAAAAATGTAAGATATACAAAAAATTCAGTAAAAATCGTGAAATCGGAGGAAACTCGCAAAAACTTATAAACAGCGAAAAATAACAAAGTTTAATATTGTTTAAAAAGCGGCAAAAAAAAATCGCAAGTTGTGCATTAAACACATTCACCACAGCAGGCTACACGAACACACGACTTCAAATGCCGCTAGCAGCATTTGTCGCCTCGTAGCCGGCTACTTAATTATTTTGGAGACGGTAGCAGCACCATCTGCAGCTGATATTTAAGTACAAATACATTGTTCAGTATTGCCACTTTTATATATTTTTCATTTCATAAAAGTTAATTGCTCTTTTAAAATGTACTTATTTCACGTAAAAGTACAAAAATGAATCAATTTATTCTTTACATCGATTTTTGGATATTGTTTCTGTTAAATAATATGAAATAATTCTACAAAATCATTCATTCAACATTTTGTATTATACTGGCAATACTGAATGTTCTCATTGTAGCCAACAAAATAGAAATTAGTTTCATTGGACTACAACAACAAAATCAGCATAGACAACAACCTACCGCCATGTTGCATTGCTGTCTTCAAAAGAATTATTCTCATATAAACATGTGTATTCTATCCTTGACATTTGGTAGTCGGTAGCTTGCTGTGGTGAATGTGTTTAATGCTTTAGCGAAAAATTGCTAAATGTATTGAAGAAATTACTAAACCTATAAATAGTAAAGCCCGCAAAAAAAATATAAAGAAATAAACTGATTAGTTTTTATATTTTTGAATAAACTATTTTTAATCCCCGACTAAAAAAAGGGTGTTATAAGTTTGTAGTGTGTGTCTGTGTATCTGTGTGTCTGTCCGTGTCCACGTAAAGACCAAACGGCTGGACCGATTTTCATTTAGTTTTTTCTGTTTGAAGTCGGGGGGTTTTTAAAATTTTTAATTTTTGTTATATATTTATAAATGTGAAATTTTTGAAAGCGGCACCACTGCAATATAATTAATAATTAAGTAGCTCTGGCTACCAGGCAACATTTGCAATGTAAATGCAAAAAAAAATTTGATACCTTTGTATTTAATTGCTTATTTGAAAACAAATCGCCCTCATTCTTTTATTGTATTGTATCATGTCTAAAATAAAAATAATTAAAATAACACTTAAAAAACTTTATGATATAACGAATTTTTCGATATAACGAATAGATTTGCCTGTACTTATACAAACTGGTTAATGAAAATATTTTTGTTGCTTTCCGTCCAAAATATACTTTCTCCCTGCTTTTTTTGTTATAATGATTGCCGCTGCATCCATTTTTATATTGAAAATGTTCCAATCGGTATCTATTATTATTCAATGGCATTAATATTATCAACTGTTTTCGCTAGTTTTAACTTGGCAGCACTGAATTTAGCACAGCAAAAATAAATAAGACACAACCTTCATAAAAACAATTCAAAGACGGTTTTAAGTTGGTATTAACAAAATGATTGTGTATGGTAACACCCTGTTTTAACAGTTGGTTTTAACGTTAAAACCAAGTTTTATTAAATTCCATGCCAGTATGAAAACACTATTAAACAGTTAAAAAGTTAACATTTCAATCAATGCTAATGAATTTATCTCCAGCTATAATTTACTACAAAGAAACTTAAAACTTAAAATCTTCATTAAAATAGTTTTTATTTGAATGCATCCTTAAGATAGTAAAGACATATTGGCCAACTGTTTTAAAGAATTGAAACGATAAATAAAATATTGTAGAAACTCTAAAGCCGTTAATTGAACATAAAAATCGTTTAGTATCCCGCAATTTTGCATAAGTACTCGTAATTACTCCAATTTCATTCTCTTATCAAACATTAAACTTAAAATCCAATTTATAAGATTATTTTCTTACTACTTGTGCAAAAAAAAATAATATTTTTAATAAAAAAAAAATCGATTTTACTTTCTTTTGTTCAAATACAAAACCAACGTCGGTTGGTCGGTCGGTTGTCCTGTCCCCTTCCAAAAGCTCTACATGTACATATGTACATATATTTGTACAGCATTACAAAAATTTTAAGCAGCATCATGTGGATTACAAAGCAATTTCTAACTAAAACTGTTTTCTTCTTTAAAAAAAATATAAACAAAACTAATAAAAAAAAACTTAAAAAAGTTGTTTCATTTCCATTCGAAACATGACAGCTGAACTAATTTGTTATTAAATATTTCACTTTTTACACATTTTTGCATTAACACTTTCATAGAGTAATAAAAAAAGGAGTTGAAAAGAAATTGTATGTGAAAAAATTTAGATATTTCACACATATTAATCGAATATTTTTGAATGATTTTTTTTTAACCCAGCAAACATTTTTTAAGACAAGAAAATTAATTTGTATTTCAAGTGTGCGTTAGTCAAAATTTGTATGGAAATTTTGTTTTAACATAGTCCCGGTCCAGAATTGCAATTCTTTTTTTTAGCAATTCTTGAATGTGTGGGAGAGTGTTAAAATATAATTATATACATTTTGTATTCGCCTCTCGCTCTTTTTCACTATAAAATAAAAAATTGCAAGTCTAGACCGGTACAAACTGTTCAAGTCCAAATTATTTTTTTACATTGCAACAGAATTTTTTTTTATTAATTTGTAAAAAATTTCTTCATTTGTCGAAGAGTTAAGAAATTTACTATAAATTGTAAAACCTTTGAAAAATGTTGGAAAATAAGTTTGGAAATCAAAAAAAAAAAAAAAATAATTGCATAATTAAATTAAATTAATGCAAAAATAAATAAAATGAAAAATATTTTGAATGAATTTTTTTAACCCAGTGAACATTTTTTAGACATTGTACTGTTTTAGAATACAGCAGACAATTTTTTTATTATGTTGTAAAAAATTTCATTTGTCGAAGAGTTCAGAAATTTATTATAAATTGTAAAACATTTGAAAAATTTTAAAAGCTCATATATTTTAAGAAACAAAGAATTGGAAAATAAGTTTAGAAATGAAAAAAAGAATTGCATAATTAAATTAAATTGAAGCAAAAATATAAAAAGGATGTATATGCCTAAAACAATCACAATGAAATTTTTCTAAAAAAAAAAATTAAACGATATCAAAAATAGTTACCCAAAGTTTGAGTTATTATAGTTATAAAACAAAATAATAACAAGGATCTGGAAAAGTGTATCAAAAAATATCAGTGTAATCGTATCGGTGCTTTCACAGTATTATGTGTGAACTTAATACAAATGGGGTTTTAAGGAGCGTTGTCACTCTCACTTGTTTAGAATTATGTAAAATATAATTTATAACAAATTTTAATGGGCGTGGCCCCATCCACTTTTTTAAGCACAAGATTATTTCATTCCAAAAGTCAAAAGTGTTTGGCAATTTTTGTGTAAATCGATGGAGTAGAAGTTCATATAATATAATAATAGATTTTAATGGGCGTGGTTAGCCCGCTTTTCTAAATGCAATGTCAGAGCTCAGGGTGTGAGATATAATGCATACTAGAGGGCTGCGTAAACAGTCTAGAAACGTAAATACGTCTTGTTTTTTAAATAATTGTCGTAGCATGTAATATACTAAACCAATAATAATTGATGTCGTTTAATAAACGAAGCACGATGGATGTATTGATGTAAGTGTATATGAGTGTTTCCAAGCCATGTCGCGAAGACTTCAGGAAGTATTTTCTTCTTTACTTCTATACATTCAATAACTGAAACAAATATCTTGCCTACAGTGTTGCTTAGCGTTTGTTTTAGATTAGATTTTGCTGTAGTAAAGCATTTGAAAAATCCCTCATGTCTTAAAAGTTATTGTAAGTGGTCTTGTGCAGGGGTCTAATGCATACTAAATTTTAATGGGCGGATCCCCACCCACTTTTTTAAGCATAATTTGCGTAAGGCTCCACTAAGTATGAGCGCGTGAAATATATAAGAGCTCAAGGTTCCAAGTTTCGTAGCAATCAAATAAGTAAAAGTGCTTAAAATATAAGGAAACAATTTTGTGGATGTGATCCTGTCCACTTTTTCGCATTGATACCAAATGGAAGCTATAACTCAGACAAAAAATAATAATTTTTAAAATCGCTGGAAGTAAAAAAGTTAAGATAGTAAAATTGAGTTAAGAACTTCTTTAAATGGAAAATGGAGAACATTTAGGAAAATATCAATAAAACTCCCTTAGACCCTTTTCGCACGTAAAATTTAGTTTGAAAAGTCGGGAGAAGATTAAAAAGAGTGGGTACACAGTTTGTTGTACTCGCAAATTTGCTTTGATTTTAAAAACGCAACTTTTCAAAGTTGATGTCTGTGGAAAGTGTACGTGTGAACTATAATAAGCTATTTTTTTTTTAATTAATACATGTGCTTAATAAGTGCACATGCTGCACACTCGTAATTTTAATCAGTCTCTCTTATATAACAAAAGCTTATTTGACAAATTCCCTTGATTTTATTTTTAATAAATAAATAAATAAATGTAATGCTTCAGTCAATTACAATAACTTTACTTGCGGTGACAGTTTTCTTATTCATAACAGTGAAAGACAGTAATTTTTGTTTTTTTTTTTTTATTAAATTGACTTGTTATGAAATAATAAAAATTTTATATTTGAAAATAATTACGCAAATTTACACATTTAAAATTCATGTACATACAAGTGCGTACTTGTCGTAAATTTTATACAATGTGAATATAAATAAAATAAATTTTAAATAATATAAAAGCAAACTCTAACTTATAGTATTAATGAAGAAAAAAAATATAGTTATTTAAGTGTCGGATACAAATTACTAAAATACACTTTGGCAGGCACAAATAGATTGAATGATAGTAAAATGCGGTTATTGTTTTTTTTATGTTGGCCCAAGTTCAACGAAACATCAATAAACTACATCTTGTATTTTAACCAACAAACCATGTACAGTGCGTCACATAAGAAGTAGGTATTATTTCAGGCATTCCTGGAAACACAATCTAAATTTGCAGTTCTAAAAATAGTAATACCAAATCGTTACTCCCTTTTTTTGGTTTGAGAAGGATGATTAATTAAAAGAAACGGACAAATAACAAAAGTATTACAGATTAAACATATTACACAGAGAAAAATACCAATGTAAAATCACGATGCAAAGAAGATAAGAAATAACAATCTTGTGCAACGATGCAACACCATTTGCACAAGATGGTGAATTGGGCTAATATGTTGTTTCAGTGTGTTGGTGTTGATTTGATTTGTTCATAGCTGCAATACACTTTTCTGCTTAGTTGTGTGAGTTGTTTTTTGTATAATTATTGTTTTTTTATGTTTGTAAACAGCCGACAAACTGCTGCTGGCTGATAGGCAGTATACTAGTTTTGCAGTCGGAGGATCGCAGGTTCGAATCCTGGAGGGAAGTCAAAATATTTTGTATTTTTTTTAACTAAAACTTTTCAAGTCAAAGTATTTTGCATTTTTTTTTAACTAAAACTTTTCAAATAAATTATATGTTAAATGATCAATTAAATAATGTTGATTTAAATTTTTATTCATAATGGTACATATTTAGTGTGTATCTAGAGAATATTTAAAGCTGTTGTGGCTGCAGCGGTAAGCACTTTTACTACCACGCGATGAGTTCCGAGTTCAAATATTGGCCGATGAAGCCAATTTATATACAAATAAGCATTTTTCTGATGCCTGAGCCAAACACATGCAAATTAAATAATTAATAAAATACAATTACTAATTTAAATTATATTCATGTTGTTTCAACTTGAAATAACTTTGATTCAACATTGTTTAGGTTTTCCCTGCTTGAAGTAACTTTGATTCAACATGATTCTTTATTTTGATTTTAAAAAAAAGTACATGTTGAACTAAAATGAAATAAAGTTATTTCAAAACAGAAAATTTTCTTTGAAAACTACTATAAATCATGTTAGATTAACATAAAACACATATAAAGTAAAATCATTGCCGAAAAAGATTAAATTAACCTTGTTTACGTAGATTTTAAGATGAGATATTTTCTAGATCCACCTTTTTTTATAGTGTTATATTAGGCCTTCCTTTTATTCGGTGGAGAATCTGCTTTTTTAATGTGTAGCCCAGTATGAGGTCAGGGCACGCTTTAAAGAATTTAGGTGATACCGGAAGCGTTGTTGCTCTTAAGCTGAATTTTCAAATAATTTGGTAAACATTTCTACAAATGCGAGCGAGTTGCTCTAGTTAATTTTATAAACAAACGTAAACCAGTTGATGGTGGCTGTTGTAGGATTAACCCTGCTGATAGATATGGATAATTGTATAGACTTAATATTCAGCCCAATCATGAATATTCCCTCGGAATTTATTTCTCACGGAAAAAATTTTTCTCGAGAAAACATTCCTCCAATCATAAAATCCTTGGGAACAAAAAAGAGTATTACGTGGCATCACCGCAATACGAATCTCATTGTTTGCTTGTATGTTGACATTTTGTTTCTCTTTTCTTTTGAGTGAGAGAGAGTAAACAAAATTATTACAATTCACCAACTTTAAAAAAATATGTAAAAAAAAAGTTTATAAATGATTTATTTGGGGATTATTTAAGTTTTTCCAAATACAAGAACTATAAAATTAAGTTTATGTATATAAATTATGTTTTAATATAGTATTAATTATGTTTTTATGTAAACTCCCTTCTGTTTTGCAAGGGAAAGATTTTTAGTGAAAAAAGCAAGTTCAACTGCGTTCATAATACATACCTACTTTTTTCCCCTGGGAAATTTTTTGTTCCCATATTTGGTAAAAAGAGGGAAAAAACAAATTCATAATAGGAGAAAAGGGAAAAATGAAAAAACTCGTGCGGCTTATTATGTTCAAACTCGAATACTTTTGTACGACAGTGTATGTAGTTGAAGAAAAAACGTGCAGCCAGTCTTCAGTTTTGTTATTTTTTTTAATGCACATTAAAAATGCAATTTATAAATATAAAATTTAAATATGAACAAAAACAACTTGCAAAGAAATGTAACAAAGTTTCAAAAATGAAATCGAAAGCATTTATTTATGTACATATAAAAATGCGTAAAATACTTTAAAAAACATACACACACATATTTTTAAAACACAAGAAAGTGCGCTGTTCTGCATTAAAAATTTTTGGCATTTACCAGTCGCATCATGTTTTACTTTTTGGTAACGCGCATTGACGCAAAATCGTTAACAAAAACACATGGCTAGAGAAAGATCAATTGAATTATGTACTAAAGTAAAAAAACAAATAACAAATAAATCTAATAAATAAAATGCAAAATAATTTACTTTGTATTGAATACTCATACATACATATGTATGTATGCATGCATGTGTGTGTAAAAGTTGTATAAACTTTTGAGATTTTGTTGCTTTTGGAACTGTTACAGAAAAATTTACCTGCCTGTCCCCCTCCCCTTTCCTGGGGCCTAATTTCTGCACTCGTGATCGGAATTGCATTCGAATAGAAATTAATTTCGATGGCAAGAAATTTTCCGATGATGTCACTCGTTACCAAGCGAATCGAGTTTTTGTTTCAGTGTTGGAAAAAGGCAAATATATTTATATATAAATTCATTTCACAACACTGAATAAATTGTAAACAAAAGCATATGTTTCTATATATGTGTGTGTGTGCAAAAACATATGTATGTACGTACATACACACGTACCTTTATGCAGAAAAAAGAAACGAATATACAACTTAATAAAAAATTAGTGTAAAGTTAGAGAATAGAGCACTAGAGCCACATTTTAGATTCTTTTATTGGTTGACCAGAAGCAGTTAATTTGTTATTTAGATGCTCCCAGAGTTGGTTGATTTTTTTTTATTTTCTCCGACAACTCTTAGGCAAAACATTATTTGCCAAGTCAGTGTGTTTTGTTATATTTAAAGTCAACTAGAAATTCTTTAATTTGTATTTTTTTTATACTTACATTTGTGCATTCATTCACTTATAAATAAATAAGTCAAATATTGAACATGCATTTTCTTTTTCTTCGCATTTTCTATGTTAAACATGATTTCGAATGCCTTTTTGCTTGCGAGTAAAAACACGAACGGTTGCATTCGAATGTATGCACGTTATCGAATGCTGTCATTAGAAATTTCGATATGTGTTATTCGAAACCGAATGCGAAAATCCCAAAAGTTAAAAAACTCGCACATTCGAGTAATAAATCTCTCGCAATCGAATGCGGAAATTAGGCCCCTGTATTTAGCAGATGTGATCATACATATATTGTGTTGGCATTATTTGAATTCATTGGATTCGTTTCGTTTTTATTAAATTTTTTTCTTCTTCTTGGTCTTCTTTCTATTTCAGCCTGTTTAGCATAACAATCGTGTTTTAAAATTTTTGTTTTGTTTCGTTTGTTTTTTTTTCTTGTTGTAATTTTTGTAGAGATAATATACAAATACCGACCAAAAAAAAACAGCCAGTGAATTGGAAAATAGTGTTTGTTATTGCACAAGTTGTGTGTAGCGATCAGCAAAGATCTACCCACAACTTGACTTTAGCTTTCACATACACACATTTGATCATACGAGTACAAGCATGCATTTGCACATTAATAAGGGATATTTCGTGTATTACAAAGATTACAGGATTTTTTTCAAATGGATATTTTCTGAGAGTAGTTCTTTCCCAATGGTACTTTTTAAAGACAGGTACTATTTTAATTAAACTTTTTTTAAGTATTTAAAAAAAAACTGCATTTTTTGAGAAGTAGTTTTTTAAAAGGTACTTTTTTTAATGTAGCTACTTTTTCCAAAAGAGATTTTTTGAAAGGTAATTTTAGTAAAAGATATACTTTTGGAAAAACTCAATTTTTAAAAGGTACTTTTTTAAGAGGTACGTACTTTTTTAATGAATGTACTTTTTAAAAGGTACTTTTTTAAGAGGTCCATATGTACTTTTTTAATGAAGGTACTTTTTTAAGATGTATTTTTTAAAAGTAAACTTTTAAAACGTATTTATATAAAAGTTCATTTTGTAAAAAGTACTTTTTTAAAAGTCTTCTTTGTTAAATTGTACCTTTTTAAAAAGTGCTTTTCGAAAAGGTACTCTTTCAAAAAGAATTTTTTGAAAGGTCGTGCTTAAAAGGTACTTTTTATAACGTATTTTTTTATGAGGTTCTTTTTTAAAACATATTTTTTTAAGGTACTTTTTATGAGGTTCTTTTTTTAAAATTAGTTTTTATAAGGATTTTTTATCGTACTTTCTGGAAAGTACTTTTTTAAAAGGATTCTTTGCTAAATGGTAACTTTTTAAAAGGTATTTTTAAAAGAAGCTTTCTTTTAAAATATACTTTTTAATAAATAGTTTTTGTTGTTAAAATGTACTTTTATGAGGTTCTTGTTTCTAGTGTACTTTTTAAAATGAAGTTTTATATGGATTTTTTTTTATCTTGCTTTCTAAAAGTTACTTTTGAAAATGTACATCTACTTTCCTAAAAGTACTTTTTAAAATTCACTTTTTAAGGGTACTGAAAAACCTTTAAAAACTACTTTTTAGTACTTTTTAAAAGTTCTTTTTATAAAAGTACATTTTTAAGAGTGCATAGTTCAAAAAATAAATACTTTTGTAAGAGTACCCTTACTTTTAAAGATAAAAGTACCTTAAGGGTACTTTTTTAGAGGTACTTTTTGCAAGGTAATTGCTTAAAGGTAGAGTACCTTTATTAAATGCTTTCTTTCAAGGTATTTTTTTTTAAACTACGTTCTTAAAAGATAACGTTTTTTCAAAATACTTTTTTGAAAAGGTACTCTATATTCAAATGGGTTTTTTTTTTTGTTTAAAAAGGTTGAGTTATCATAAATCCCAAATGTGGAAATTTCCGAATAAAACTTTTCGTTCACATGGATTTTAATTTCCGATCATCAATTCCTTGAAATTTGAGAACACACATATTTCCATCATTGTAAATAATTTTCGTTATACACAGAAAAAACTAAATTTCATTTTCAGTAACAAAATTAGTTGAATCAGTAAATATTTTATTTGAATGCGGTCCTACAAATAATTTCGTAAATTCTGATAAAAATTTTGTAAAAATTTAAATTAATCAGAGTTCGGCTCAGAGAAAATGTTATTTCAGTGTGTTGGTGTTTATCTTACTTGTTGATAGGAACAACGTGCTGTTGTGGGGTTTATTGTGTATTTTGATTAATAGTGTTGTATACATGTAAATGCCGAAAAGTAGCCGACAAACGTCGTGACCTGTTTCTTCTCTACACAGTTTTTTGGTACAAATTAATTTAGTGGAACAGTACAGAATATTTACTGAAAATAAGTTTAATTTCAAACAAATATTTGTTTAAATTTTTTTGGGAATAATTTTTTCTGTGTAAATTTGACAAAATATTTCACAATCGTATAAAGTTTTTTGGAATCCAAACAAATTTACAAGCAATTTTTTCGAAATTCAAATACTATATAAACAATCTAAAATTTTGACAAAACGTTTTATTCATAATAGCAACTTTTCACATGTTCTAAAATTTCCAAGTGAAAATTTTGTACAATAAGCCTGACTATCTCAATAGTTACTTGTTGAAAAGGAACTCTTTCAAATGATTTTTGTTTTTTCAAATTAAAAAAAAAGGTACTTTGTTGTTTTTTATAATTAATATGTAATTTCTTAAAGGATGCTGTTTATGAATTGAGACTCAAAACGTTACATTTTCATACTCGTAATAAACTTTTTCGATTTGCCCTCTTGCAAAAGTCTGATTGAAATGTGTATGCAACTTCCCCTACAGTATTTATTCCTTATTTAATCCATCTCATACATATACGAGTATTTATTCAATGTTTGTGCATAGATTGACCAAAAACGCATTTCTTTATTTTCTTTTAGATTTTTGTTCGTTTTGTTCTTTTTTCTTCAACTATATTTAGGAGAAAAGGCACGCTTGCCAGCGAACCTACCAACCAAAACAAACCAGTCAGTTTAACAAGTCAGAAGCACTACCACCACTGTGCGATGCCGCCAACAACAACAACACCATCATCTCTGTTAGATCTTAAATGGCACAATTGCATTATTATGTGCGAAAGCATCTATCATGTGGCAAATAAAATAAAGTATTTGGCTTATTGGCAGGTTGCGACCGGGTGTGCGGTGGTTCTTCGTTCGCTAGTACTTGCAACAACAGTAGGACGGACGGGTGGACGGGCGGACGGGCGGACGGACAGACAGGCAGACAAACATTCAATGCCAATGAAAATACCACCTACATACTTGTAGCAATGATGTTTTTTGTAGTCTTATTGTTGTGCGCCTGCAAGTATCTTCCTGCTGACATTCATTTGAAAATATTTGAAAGACTTTAACAACATGTATCCGCATTTTGGTTTAGAAAAAAAAACTGCACAACAATAACAATAGAAAATAAAAAGTGCATTCAGACGTACTTATATATGCAAGTATCTATGTACTTATGTATTTACACACATATATATTTAGAAATTGGAAAATAAGGCATTTAAAATCGCATGACTGCTTGTGCCACCAATAAGCAGACATAAATGCATAAATGCATTTCTTTCAATGGTATGACAAACGCCCTTTTCTATGGCATGACAAATTCTTTTGAGCACAAACTTATGTTTTACACTTCGTATTGAATAAATAAACTTTAATTAACTAAGAAATATTTTTTATTCTATATGCTTTAATATTAAAATCATTTTTCGTCAAACTTCAGGTTGTTCCAATAAAACGTTTCATTTTCAATAACAGTTGTCACGACCCAAACTGTAAATGCTTGACAGTTCACAATTAAAAACTAAGTACACTTTAAGAGTTTAAAATCATTATTTCCCTACAAAATACTGATTTTAAACAGATAAAGTATACTTTGTTTATGACTATGACTATGCGCCTATGAAATCAATAAAAATAAGCATTCAAATCAAAAAAATTCACTGCGAAAATAGTGAAAATTTCACGGTCACAGTTCGCTAATGGATCGTCGTGAAGCACCTTCTCGGCCATTAAATGTAAAACTGGTGGAAAAACTTGAGCTATTGGGACAAGTTAATGATGTGAAGAATCGAGCTTGTAAAATTCGTTCAGGAACAACTTCGAATATTTCAATGTCAAATTTGTTAACGCCCTAATAATCCCAAATTATTATTTTACTTATTTAGTAAAATATTTTTTATTAAAGGAAAATTGATTATTGAGGGGTTCTGCTAGAGCAGATCATCAGGGAACCTTTACCCAAAAGTTTCTTAGATCAACTAGAGATATTTTAAACAAATGAGCAGCTCAAAAAATAACAAAGTTGAAACAAGAACTCAATAATCAACATGTTTTTTATTTTATTTGTGTTATTATTGGTCGGTAGGTCGTTAACACGAAACCCCAGTTTTTTTAAAGAGTAGTAACACTCAGGCATTGATCGCCTACTACTATTACCAAGTATTGCCTTTTTTAGGAAGGGGATAGTGACAGAGAAGATAGGTGGTGAAGGAAGAGATAAAAGATAAAACTTCATTCTTTTACAACTCTGCGTTTTTTACACGTTTTTAATAATGCAGTACTGCAGTGCCTCTGGTGTCAATGAGGCGTATTAAATTTTCAAAGCTTTGTTAAGTAGCCATTTTATTGGTTATTTTACACAACGAAGGATGGCGCTATTATGTTACACTAGGATTAGTACCCGCTAAAGCCGTTGTAGTTCAGTAAGCAGTGTCTGTGCCTTCATCACTTGAACTTTCCTAAAACAACTGATAGAAAGGAACACTAATGCACATCAGAAAAATACGTGTTATTTTTAGTTAATAACTGTTGGATAGCGGGTTCGAACCCAGGACCTTCGCTTTTGTAGTCAACGTGCTGACTACTTCAGCCAAAGCCACTAGTCAATCTTTGTAATTGGGCATTCCACAAATGACATTTTCCATGAGAACTTAGCTCTCAAGGACTTTAAAGTTCATTTAACACAGGAACTTGCGCCTACCGGCTATCAACAAGGTCGTGTCTTTGCTGGTTGAGTTCTTGAAATGCATCAAACTGTTGCGAAGTTTCATTGAAAAATTATCTTGAATGATGAGAAAATATTTTGGAGGTTAACAGGCATAATTGTCGCATTTGGGGCTCAGAAAACCCGAGAATTATTATTGAAAAGCTTATCCATCCTGTTTAGTGCGTTTTTTTTTTGGTCTGGCAGGATGATTGGACCTTACTCTTTCGAAAATGAATGAATGAAGCAACTGATGTGGTGAATGGATTGTGCTATCGAATTAATCGATGATTAATGATTTTGCCGAAATTGGAAGATATTGTTGTGGACGGCGTTTAATTTTTACAAGACGGTATTATAAATTGACCACGAGATCTTGAAATTCAACACCTTTAGATTCTTCTCTTCCAAGCTACGTGAAAGGCAAGGTACATGCTAATGGCTTACAATCCACTTAACACCTACATAAAACATGGAATTTGCAAAGCTATTCTGTCCAATTATGAATAATAATTCCTCTGGAATTTTTCCCCTTTTCCCATTAAAATTTCCCCGGGAAAAATCCTCTGGGAAAAAACTAGGTATTCAAAATGTGAGGGAGAATTTTTTGAGAGTTTTCTCCCCAACCATTTTGAAGAGAACTAATGCAAAAATGAACCAATTTTCGTCGGCTCACTGCGATAGAGTCATAAGTAATAAGCCAAATTCACATTATTACTTAATTAATTCTTGAATAAGTATATATGGCTTCATTACCAATGCAGTGTGGTGCAGTTATATTATATTTTAATTAGTTTAGAAATAACGCAAATTTACCTTGTTACTTATGAATTTATTTCAGTGAGCCGACGAAAATTGGTACATTGTGCTAATCGTGTGACCTCAACTTAAGCATTTACATATTTAGAACGAAAAGTTTAATTAAGCACCATTATGTTATATTTCCCTCTCCATTTTTATCCAAGCTCCAAGCATCCTACGCACATGCAGTTCAAAAACATGGACTACTCTTCTGCCTTCAGAAAAAAATACTAAAATACTCAATTTTAAACGCCTCCTCCTTTTAGTTCACCATAATAGGTAAATGCAAGATTTTTTCCCCCCTAATATCTAGACCGATAAGAAAAACTTTATAAAATTTACAATTTCGATTGTACGTACATACAGTCATTGGGAATTTAATCCACTCGCATCTGCACCTGGCTGTTTTAGCTCCACTTTCTCAGCATAAACTTATTCCGCTTGCTTGTGCATAGTTACGCTTTTTTGCTGTTTATTATTATTATTATTTATTTTATTTTTAATTCAAGCAAAAACAGATATTTATATTAAACATAAAACATTAAATTTTTATTAAATTTCTGTTACTTAACTCTTACGTTCGTGCAGAATAAAATCTAAACATTAAACAGCTGATCCATATTTTGCTCTCTCTCTCTCTCTCGTATTTTATATTCCATATATTTTTAATATATGAATGTATATAACTATATATGAATATGTATTGTTACGAAAATAGCCGTCAACAATGTTAAGTAGCATTACACAGAAATATTCCAACAGGGTTAATGTAAATGCTACGCGAAAATATTCCTACAGGGTCAAAGTAAAGAATAGTCTAGAATAGTAGCCAACAACTAAATAAGCATGCCTAGCTTGATTAAACGTAAACAAGCAAAAGTAACAACAAAAAGCGTCTGCTTATTAAGAAGATTCACATATTTGTACACATACATACATGCCAATTCAAACGAAAAGAAAAAGATAAACAACCACCGTGTGTTGCTTAGTTAATGATGTACACACGTACGCATATACACATGTATGTACATAGTTACCACATGAACTTAATTAGGCAGCATATAAGATGATAATGATCGTCTAGACATTGCTTGAAACTTCTAGTGGAATTTCTGTGAAATATAAATAGAGGTGACGCATCCAATGAGTTAGTTAGTTGCAGTTGTAAGTCAGTCGCGAACAGTTATAGTTAGTGCTAATCAGAAACTAGTGAAGTTAAGAACTCGTTAGACAGTTGATAATTAAGTTGTGAATTAATAATAGTCTGTCGTGGAATTAAGATTATTGTGGAGTCTATCGTGTCGACTGGAGTAAAGGGAACAGCGCAGCGAATAGACGTGTGTAAGGGTGTAAGTAAAGCCAGTGAGTCTTTATTGGTGTATCAACTGTGAGTGTCGGCAGAGTGAGTGCCGTGTGTGACAAGCAGCAGACAAAGGGGTATTGGTGTATCAACTGTGAGTGACGGCAGAGAGAGTCTCGTAAGTGACGGCAGCAGACAGAGAGGTGTCACGTGAATACTTGCGCAGTCAGCTAAGAGACGTGCGTAAACTACAGCGAGGAAGACGTAGTGGTAACCAGTTGTGAATATGTAATGTATATGTGTGTGTGTAATTTATTAGTTTAAGTTGTATTAGTTTATATAAGCTCTTGATTAATTTAGTTTAAGGGTATTTGTAAATAAAACTTGTATCATCCTTAACCCTAATTACTACATTCGGCTCTTGTATTCATTTGCAAATCTTCGGATCTACGGAAAAGCGTTTTTATAGAGAGAAAAACGTAACAGTATAAATTCATGTATGGAAATATATGGGATTATACATTGCAAAACTATTATATATGAACTAATATATGGACTAACATATGAAATGTATTATAATATATGAGCTCATATATGGAAATTTAATTATGAAGCTCTTCATATGTGGATCCATATATATAAATAAGATTTAATATATGGAGCCATATAAGAATGTATGCATACATGATATCTGACATAAGATTGTTTTTTCAATCAAAAAATCTTGGTATTTTATCACTGGTGAATTGAAAATCCATTAGAAAATACATACGGTATGCAAAGTTTATATGCGTACAGCCTCAACCTTTAAAAAAGAAAAACTTTTGTTACAAAAAAAAAACATTTTTGTATGATTTTATACATTGTGGCCCCATTTAATATATCAAATAATCAAAAGGATAATTCAGTCATTAATTTTATAGAAAATAACAGAATTCTCTACATAAGAAACAAAGTTCATATTATTGCAAAAAATTATATTAAAAACTATTGTTAGACGGACAATTTTTTCTTTTATAATTAATTGTATTAGTTTTTAATCTGATTTCTTATATTAAATTTTATGTACGAATATGATTTTTGTGTTTTTTAAATAATTGATTCACCTTTTGAATAAATATGATGAATGAAATAACTTTTAGTTCGTTTTTAACTATTTGTCCAAACAAATGTTTCATTCAATACAACTTCCCTGTTCAAAATCTAAAAAAAAATAATTTTAGTAATTTATTTTATTGCACAGCAGTGCGCCTTTGTGAATCAAGAGAATATGAATATGAACTTTGCATACTGTAGAGGGAATATTAACACATACATGTATGAAAATGTATGAATATATATAATCATATATGCCCATACACCCTCATTTTTCGGATCCGAACCATATATGGGATATCATATATGGTCCATACATATTTTTTTTAGCTGGGTTTGCATACTTTAGATGGAATATTTACACACTTATGTATGAAAATGTATGAATATATATATAATCATATATAATCATATATGGCCATATACCCTCATTTTTCGGATCCAAACCATATATGGGATATCATATATGCTCCATACATATTTTTTTAGCTGGGAAATAAATAATCGATCGACAACGCATGGTTTAATCAGCACTATGAAATAAGGCCTAACGAAATAACGCCCAAATAAGAAAATGAAAAATAAGCCCTAATGAAATTAAAGATTTTTTAATAAATGAAATAATGTTGTGCCGGGAGCAAGCACCATAATCTTTAATGTTTAAAATTTTCACAAAAACAGACAAGTTTGTTACTGTAAAACAATAATATTTATTAATACAAAACATTATAGTTTTAAGTTTTCTTGTAATTCGACCATTAATTCCTTTTTTTATGTATGTATGTCTGTTTTAAAGTCTCAAATAAACTTAACTTAACTTAATAAATGAAATAAATGAAATGTATTTTGGGCTTTATTTCATCTTGTAATTGGTTGGACTTTATTTAATTTTTTGTGGGCTTTATTTCATGAGGCTTTTTTAATTGGGCTTTATTTCATTTATTTTGGGTGTTTTTCTCTTGGGCCTTATTTAAATTATTTGTGTTTTATTTTATTGGGTCTTATTTCAATTCTTATTTGAGGGTTATTTCCTTGGGCCGTATTTCATAGTGCCGATTTAATCAGCCACAGATGGCAATTAGAGATCGGTTACAGCTGATGAGATTAATTTGTGCTGCTGCTACTACACAAAAGTTTAAAATTCCATAAAAAAAATAAATCAAATATACATATATGTATGCATATGTTATATTCATTTAAAACAATTCCATATATGCATTAGTATTAAAATAGATCGTCCGCCATGCAATAAAAGATCGTTTAGAAAAAATCATTTTAAAACGTCAAAATCTTTTAAGTGATGTTGGTCGGGCTGACTGACAGTTTGGCTGTCGCCACAGTACTCGTATTTATTTAGTATCTTTAGAAGTTGAAAGCGTTGTCGGATGATTATGATGCTGATGACAATGATGACGACGATCACAATGATATTTGGGGCAGTTAACGTTTTTTTTTCTAATCTCCTTTGATTTTGATTTTAATATTATTTTAGCTAAAAAGCTTTGGTCAATGAAAATCAAATAAGAGAAATACATTTAAAGTATTTAGATTGGATTTTAATAACACCCGTACGATCTTTGATTGCAATAATCGCTTTTGCATAGAAAAATATAAAAATAAGTTTAAATTAAACTTTAATTACTTTCGATTATCGAACCATATTATTACAGTGTTCGATAGCGAATGCCATAATCTCAAACTGAAAAAATATGATCGAATCATCATGACATATTATCATATCATAATATGTCATCAATGGCAATGATGTGTCATCAGTACAGTGTTGCCATATTTATTTTTCAAAAACCTTCAAGTCGAGCAAAAAAAATCCTTTTTTGTTACCAAAAATCTTTTTTGTTATTTTATTGAATGAAAATTAGTTAAAATTTATTTTGTTTGTTTGTGAACTATTTAAAGTAAAGCCAAATAACACAAAATATTTACTGTATAGAATATGTGTAAGATCATTATAAAGCAAATCAGAAAATGTGTAGGTAAGTAGTTTAGTCAAAAAATCCCTCAATAATATATTAAAAGTACCAAAAATAAAATTTTTAAAAATCTTGTTTTTAGATAAGAAATCTTTTTTGTCGTTTTAACATGTCTAAAAACTTCAAAAATAAGATAAATCCTCACATATGGCAACACTGGATCAGTATAATGTAATATTGATATATATGTATGTACATATGTATATATACTTGGCATTTCTTTAAGAAGTTGCCAGATTTTCTATTGCCGGACATAATTACATATGTACTTAATATTCCAAAATTAATTATTCAAATACATTCATTAATGTGTAATTGTTGGATTATTCACTACAAACGACTTGTAATTCAAACTTGCAATACTTGCGTAAAAACCTTATGTAATTCATGTAACCTCCCTGCTCGCGCCTGCTCCAAACCGATCATTTCAAGGTTGAATTGTTAACAAGAAGAAAAAACAGGTGAACGAACGAACTATTAAATAAAATCTTAAAATAAACGAAAGTATTAAGTTATTTTCTTCGGAGAAAGTAGAAATCATTTCGATTTCATTACTAAATTTTATTTCATTGAGTTTTGTTTATACTGTATCTAAATATTTAAATAGAATTCACTTTCGTTGAACTTGCAAGCGATCCGCTTGTGATGAAAATCTTTAACATTAACAATCTCTTAGATATTTTATGTTTTATATTTCAAAAACAGTTAGTTGTCTTTTATTGTTATTTAAATACATACTCGTACCAATTTAATAAATAAATAAAAAAAAAATAACATCATTTCTCTTTTACTGTTTTAGCTACAATTACCAAGGGATTTCGGTAAGTAGATACACAAATATTTTTATGTTTTTTATAGTTTGAGTAATTCTAATTCTAAAAATGTTGATGACTTTTTTCCAATTTTTTATTTGGAAATACTGCAACCATTTTATTGCAATAGGTTTGTTCATTTACTAAAAATTTTTACGAATTTGTAACAATTGTTACTAGAAAGTGTTCATTAACTCAAAAAGATTGCAAGGAGAGAGACAAAAAAAATTCCTACAAATTATTACTAGTAAATTTTTTAATTGCAAGAATTATCCAACCACCTGTTGTGTGTTTTGTTGTCAAAATAATTATTTCAAAAATATTTTAAAAAGGAAAACTGAAAAGAAAACATGTTTTCTTAATTTATAGTTTTTCTTTCATTAAGCCACATAAATTCAATTTTAATGGCAAATAATTTTTTTTTGTTTCTGATATATGATCAGTGATGCAAAGAATTTCATATAAAATGTCAACTTCTAAAGTAAAAATGCAATTTAAAATATTATCAAACAAAATACATCAGAAAAAATACAATTCTATCATGATTTCCATCCATTGTTCTGATATGAATAAAATTTTCTTACAAGTTTTTACAAGTAAAGCGTTCATTTACTTTTTCATATTTGGGAGAGTAATTTTGTAAATTTCTGCCTTATTCTCTCGTTGCTAGTATCTGCTTGGAAAGTAAATGAACAGACCTAATGTAAATCTTTTTTCTAACATTTTTTTTGGAAGGTATCTTTTGTAAATTATGGCCCAGTCTTAGACTTCTATCCACAGCAAATGTTTCCGATACTTACATATACAACGTTTATACGCGCACTATTTGCAAATAAAAGTAAGGGGTGATTTTTCGAGAGCTTTCAGATTTAATTTAAAAAAAAATACATAAAATTTAAAGAAATGTATGAAATCTTTATTTAAGTCGGCAGAACGATCTATATAATTCAATGATTAAAGATGATTTTATTTAAATTTTGACCGCGTATATGCTCATACGCTGGGTCCAATTTTGGCATAATTCATATCGCCGTTATCTTACGATTAAATTCTTCAATATTGTCTTCCACTGCGTCAACCGCTGCTGGCTTTTCCCTATAGACATGACCCTTAACAAAGTCCCTCAAAAAATATTCTAAGGGCGCTAAATTGCACGATCTAGGCGGCCAGTCGATCGGCCCAAAATGCGAAATAAGTTGTACACTGAACTCGCGTCTCAATTGGGCCATTGTTTCGCGTGATGTGTGGCATGTGGCGCCGTCTTGCTGAAACCACATGTCAGCCAAATCCAGCTGTTCCATTTTGGGCAAAAAAAAAAAAAGTAACAGAAGCCCAATTGCTGCCAATGGCGCTGAATCGATAATTCACGGTCATCAACAACACTGGCGGCTACAGCTGCAATATTCTCCTCTGTCCACACTCTACGTATGCGGGTGTGCGAAATTTAGTCACAAGACTCCGAACACCCGCCTCAGGAGATCGTACATGATGCACTTTCTTAACAGATCATTAATTTGGATAATAAAATTTAATAATCTGCAAGCGTTGTTAATTTGTTAATCGATTCGTGATTAAATTATAGAACAGCAACATGTCACAAGAAAACAGCTGAGCTGCCAAAAACAGTGTTGCCGAAAAGAAACTAGCTAAAAAATTACTGATAATTTGAAAATAAATTAACTCACTGTTTATACGGCATAGCAAAAGTACAAAAACTTGGTAGCACTTTTATACGTTGGCTTATAATTCAGTTGTAAGGCCATCAGATAGTATTGAACTTTATTAGTATTGTTTCAGTGATATTTACTTATGTCTCAAAAATTCATTAAATGCTTGATTTATGAACATTTAAGAAAAAATAAAAAATTTGCTTTTAAATTTACTTAAAATAATTAAAACCGGCATAGAAATAACTCCCGTGTGTGAAAGGCCAATGTGTTCAAAAAAAGCAAAAGTACACAAACTTGGTAGCACTTCTATAGAAAAGTTACTTTTTTGACAAAAAAAAAATAGTGTAAATGTACAAAATATCAAATAATTATTTGTTTTAATTGTCATTATTTGCTTCCATTAATGTTTTTATGCAATATTAATCCATTTATTGTTTTTTGTTATCAAACATTTGTAAGCGTGGCAACCTCAAGCATTTTATTTGCAAATAGTGCGCTAATCGTGAATAGTTTTCTGAATTAGTAAGACGCAATAAAAACAATAATATGGCAAAAATTTAAAGCTTTATTTGCAAATAAGCCCTGCGTATAAACGTAGTATTTATGTCTATTGTTAGTATTTTATTTATTTTGGTGCACTTATATATTTTGAACACGACTAGAATTTTTTAATCGCCGACCTTGACGTTTAGTTTAGTTTATGACAAGACAAACCGTAATTTTACAAACCAAAAAACAGTTTACAACTGTTACCTTTTTTGATAAAAGTCATCAACAGTCTCGATATAATAAAATTTTATTGTGTTCTAGAAACAGGCTGTAAGATTACAAATATAAAACAAGTTGAAATAATTCTTTTTTTATTAAAAATTGATTTTTAAGTGCATATTTGTAAGTATTTTGCAGCATATTTTCAAAAGTTTTTATTGTGTATTTAAAGCACAAAAAAAAACAAATTTTTTTGGAGCATACAAATAACTGCTTTCTCTGCTAAAAAGTTTTGTACATATGTATGTTTAACAAACTATAGTGGTGAAAGGTGTAAAATTATTCTTTTAAATTGAAATTCAAAACTTTATTTCCCTTCTCATAATCGTTAAAAGTGATGCCAATTGAGTGTTATTAGTTGCATGCACAAAACATTTTGCTGCTTTAACAATAATCATTCGAGCTGGACTGCGCTTAAACGAAGATCTGGCGGGGGGGGGGGGGCAAATTACGGCACTCGATATCGAACGAAATTTAAAAATATTTCCATGTAGTTTTTGTGGTAATATTTTCAAAATTCGAGATATCGAATGCCGTAATTTGGCCCCTGTTTTAGTACTTTTTAACCGACTTCAAAAAAAAGGAGGGGGTTATCAGTTCGTCTGTATTTTTTTTGCATTATTACTTCATAACTCGGTACATTTTACACCGATAGTAAAAATTATTTTTATGTCTGAGAGGGTATAGCTACCAATTGGTCCAATTGTAAAAAATGTGGTGGAACACGCCCACAATTATTTTATTTGATTTTATGATATTCTACTTATGTGTTTGATGGCTACGAAACCTAGCAAACACACCCAGAGAAAAACAGCTTAAACTCAATAAAAATCATATTGAATTAATAAGAAACATTAACGAAAGTCTAGTCATGCTGAAATTTCTTATTTCAATATGAAAAAATATTAATTTACAATATTAATTTATTAATTTTATTTTTTTTAAATCGCAATATACATTTTCTAAAGGGTCCGCCAGATAACTTTTTTTTTGAAAATGCTATAAAAAAAACTACTGAAGCTTCGGCTGTGTGGCACGTAGCGCCGTCCTGTTGAAACCAAATGTTGCCAATATTCTCCTCTTCAATTTTTGTGAACAAAAATTCGTTCAACATGGCCCGATAACAATCGCCATTGACTGTTAAGGCCACTCTTTGCTCAATGGCCCAATTATGCTTCTGGACCAAAATCCGCACCAAACAGTGACTCGTTTTGGGTGCCTCGGCTTTTCAATGTACGCGTGCGGGTTTTCTGTGCCCCAAATGCGACAATTTTGCTTGTTTACATACCCGCCAAGATCAAAATGAGCTTCATCTGAAAAGATGTTTTTTTTTTGGCAAAATCGGCATCTTCTGTAAGTCGATCGCAGGGCCACTTAGCGAAGCGAAAATGCATTGGATGGTCAGTTGGCTCGTTCAGCGGAAGGATAAAACTAATTATCTGTCAAATCAGACATGAGCTAAGTATTACCATTCACGAAATAAGCACTAGTGGAAAAAAACGTCAGATGGCGGACCCTTTATTATATTAAAAATTATTGAATTAATGTGACGCATTCTTATTTTGAAGTTGCAGCTTTTCCCTGAGTGTACCTTTGGTTCTTGTAATATAACATAACACAGTTTTAAATTTGGAAAAATGGGCGGGGCTACGCCCATTAAAATTTATTGTTATATTTTACTTGGTTCTACTTAACCGGTTTTACGAAAGTTAACACACACCTTGAGCTCTAAAACAGAAACAATCCTCCATTTAAAAAATGGGTGGAGTCACGCCCTTTAAAATTTAATATTCTATTTTACGTGGTTCTACTTCACCGACTTCCACAAAACTTAACATACAACCTGAGTTCTGAAAAACACACAATCTTGAATTTTAAAAGAATGGGCGGAAGCACTCCCATTAAAATTATTTCACGTACTTCTGCTTAACCAACCAGATTTTCATAACTTTTCTTTTGTTTGATAGAGCTTACTTCCATTTTGGTTTCATAATTTTTTTTCGAAATCTGCATTGAAGTCGGTTTTTTTATTTGGCAGAATTATTTCATTCTGTCATATTTTCTTCCAAGACAATATAGAAAATATTATATTATTTAAAACGTATCTTTAATTATTATAATTGATCAAGGATATATTGGAATAACCATCGAACTTTTTAAGAGATGCACTCTTATTTATCGTTAGAAAAACGCAAAAAAATGAAAGATTGTGATTTTTATTGTATTCTTGTAAGACGCAAAATTTTATTAACACATAAAAAAATTTACTATATATGTATGCGCGTTAATTAAGTATATTGAATGGATAATTTTTTGTATTGAAAGTCAAGTTTACAGAAATTATTTTAGGCATACAAGACACAAAAACTAGAAAATTTAAAAATTAATAAGCTTTTTTTAAAGAGTTTATTGCAAAAAATATAACGTTTTTAAGTCGCGGGACTCCAATCACACGATTCCCATGACACCCCCGATAATACTCTTGCCATTCAAAAAGTTGGCATCATTGATCCTTAGCATATGCGCACATGTATTTACACTTCGCGCCACTTGAATAGCACACTCTGTGATTTCCAAAAAGCTCCTTTTTTCTAAAAAAAAAAATAGTTGTTTAAGTGGCAACGCTTTAATTTTCTATGGTTTTCTTTTCTTTGAGAAAAGTACCGTTATAATTTTTTTGTATATTTTTTTTTTTTGCTGTTTAACGATTAATATAAAAATGCGCCACTTGAATAGAACTAAATCAGTAAAGCTTAAGTTATCAATCAGTATTGATTTGTGCAAGTGCGTTCAAGATATTGCTATTATAAAAGCTTAATTGATAATTTGACTAGGCAAAGCACTGTTGAAAAGGGCAAAATTAAAGCCTTCTCATATCCTAGAAGGCTATATATTTTAATAATATCGGAAAATATTAAAAGAAGTCGGAAAGTAATAAAAATTTATCCTCAGTGAGTCTACATATGGTCGTACACACAGTGTAACACATATGTGGACTTAGTATTCAAACGTCTTTCCCCCGACTTAAAAAATCTCTACCTACGTTGTCTAAAGGAAATTAATTCCGAAATAGTTTACATGTACACTCAGGGTAAAGCTTCAACTTAAAAATAAGAATGCTTCATATTAATTCAATAATTTTCAGTATAATAGAAAATGTATATTGAGATACTTAAAAATAAACAAAATTAATAAATTAATACTGTAAATTAATATGCACATTGGCTTGGTATTAAAATTAATCCAAAATTTTTTACTGTGCAGATTGAAAATCAAAACACTGAAGTTTCAAATTAGCCCCTAGTATTCTCCCGACGTAAACATACATATGTATATAAATTTAAAATGTATTTTGATGGTTATCTAAAAAAGTGTATGATATTGGAAAACAATACTCGACTACTGGCTATGAATAGCGCAATTTTATATGGGTATAATATTTCAGTTATCTTACAAGAATATATGTATATTGTTGTTATCTTGAAATCAGATACAAAAACATTTTAAAGAAAGTCATAATGTGGAAATAAAATATTTTAGGTGTGCTATTTAAGTGACGCGCAGTGTAACATCATTTCTACTCCAAGTTGTGATTGAAACATTTCGAAAGTCTGTTCAAATATTTGGTCCAATGAAATCAACATTTACTTATGTTAAAAATCATAAATTTTAATGCTTATCTCGAAAAAGTCAACAAAAGCTGAAACTTTTTTTTGAAATAGTGGTAAACATATTTGTGTACATATTTACATAATAGTTAACATTCTTAATAAGATTTGCATAAGTATATTAATATGAAGTTTCTTATACTACATACACACATTAGTTCATTCATATTTAGATATTCATAAATATATATACTTAAATTGTTTATATACATAATATGTACATACATGCATATGTATGTATATTAAAATGCTGCAACGGTTAATAATTTTGTCACTCAATTCATAATTTTCTATTAAAATTAAAAATTGTAAACAATATTAACTAGAGAGAAGTTTAATTTGCATATTAAATCAAAACAAAATACAGCTTTCTTTTATAGAAAATCAAATTAATTTTTATTAAAGTGCAAAAATTTTTTAAACAAATCATATGATGCAAAACTACAATCGCTCCTTTTACCTAAAAGAGAATATAAATTTTTTTTAACGCATGTACAACTGTATCCAGCAAAAACTTTTCTTACTAGAAATCAAATGTACTCTCCACTCGTATATAAATATGTACATATCGATGTATATATTATGTACTTACAATTTTAAGCATAATGAAAAGTTAGCATGAAGTTAGCATAAGTGGCAAAATTGAACATTGTCTTAACGTGTTTTGCCATACAATTTTACATTAAAAATTACGCCAGGATTTAATAGTTCTTTAAAACTATATTATGCTTTGTAGGAATCTTTTTGCCGGCAACTACTTCTAATTACTAGTTAAAACCTACAATGAAACAACATTTCAGCGAAATCATTTTGTCGAAAAAAACTATGAATCCATTGTGGGTGACCTAAACCAGCAATAGATCTTGCAATATCATTTTAAATATACATAATTCAGTTTTTAATAAACCAATGTCCCATGGCATCTGCTACTTTAAATAATTCAATGTATGTACAGTGTACGTTCATACATATGTAATTAATGTGACAAGGCTAATATTAAGAACAAAAATTTTCGTGCTTAGATTAGACAATAGATTTTCATTACACTTCCGGTCATCTTGAAAAAAAGAGAAAATATACAGCATACTTTTAGGATGACAAAAACTTATATTGCTTTGTCTGAAATTTGCGTTCAGGTGGATATGGCAGCACTAAAAGTAAACGTATGCATTTGGCAGAGACAAACACTCACAGTGGTATTATTAAAGCTGGTTTCACACGACATGTATTTTATATCTGACTTGTCAGCTAAGCCAACTGATAATTTCTGTCAAAATCACCAATTAACAGACAACTTATAATTTTTGCCAAGGCGAATTGATACAAGGTGGTCTTGATTTGCAACTCTGTGTATTCGCCTTGCATATTTGTTAGGTATAATTGTTAGTGCAAAATTTCCTGCTGTCAAAATATTTCTTAACGTTTTGATTCATATGACAGCAGGGAATTTATGTCAGCTGGCGAATTAAGATCATCTTAAGTGAATTCGCCTTGATTTTTGCTTTCAAACGCACATGTTTATTTACGTCTGGCATAATTTTCTCTAGCGATTCTAAAACAGCTGTTGTCCTATGGTTTTGGTACAATAAACAGCGTCACCATATTAGCTCATTTTGGGCAAAATTCAGTTTATATATGTATTTCTAATTTAGTTCTAAAATTTCCATTTAGCTCTTAGCTTATTTTTTTAACTCACTTAGATTTTTTAGCCTTTTTTTAATATAATTAGCATGTTCTCAAAGAATATGTTAAAAACATAAAAAAGTTATAAAAATTTTAATTTTTTAACCACTATGTGCCTGCACGACTAGTACAGACCAAACGGCTGGACCGATTTTGATTTAGCTCTTTCTGTTTGAAAGGTGACTTGATCTAGACTGTTCTTTGCTAAGCTTGAAGAAAATCGGTCAAGCCGCTTACAAGGCATCACATCTTTTCTAGATATATTCTGTTGAATCTGGGAGTCTTTGACGCCGTAGATCCCAAACGGCTAGACCGATTTTAATTTGGTTTATCCGTTTGAGAGTTAACTTAATCTAATATCTTCGCGCCTATAATTGAAAGAAATTGGATCAGCCGTTTGTTATGGGCTTCGGAGGTTCTTAAAATTTTTAATTTTTGTTATTAACATATAAAAATATAATTTTTTTTGGAAAAAAAATTTTACTTTTTAGCTTATTTTGGCTTTTTTTCAAACGTGATTTAGCTTAATGTTATTTTAAAATCTGGTCACACTGACAATAAATATCAAAAGTATTTTGATTTTTGTCCATCTATTGTGCCACTTTCAAATATGATACACACATTATTGTACAAAAGAAAAATTTGAAGAATTATATTGCGAATGTGTAGGCCGCTTTAATATTCATATATTTCAGTATTATTGTTGGCAAACAAATAGTATGGCACGGCTCACCCTACGAAATTTTTCGTTCAGAAGTTCTGAGTTTATGGATGATAGTGGAGAAATAATGGCCTGCGGCTACACACTTTTATGTACCTTGAGACTATCTTTTTTTTTCTTAAATTTGAATTTTCAATTTAAACTTTATAATTGTTTTATTAAATTTTTCTTAACAAATTTTAGTTTTTAAGTTTAAAATCTTTAAACGCACTAATAATCCCAAATTAATATTTTACATATTAAGTAAAATATTTTTTTATTAAAAATACATTGAAATTGATTATTGAGGGGCTTAGCTGGATCCTATGCGCATTTCACTGTTGCTAATGCAGATCATCAGGGAACCTTTACCCAAAGCTTCTTAGAACAACTACAGTTATTATATTATAAACTTTCATTTAAACAAATCAGAAGCTCAATAACAAAGTTTTTTTTCGTTTTTGTTTTGTAAACGACGAAAAATAGTGTTAAAGTAAATACGAAAAAAATAGAATGGTATTTAGAAAAAACGCTATGTAATCGCGAATAAAAGTTTAGAAGAAATGTAAAGAAGATTTCAGAAAGAAAAATTTCATAATATTATTAAACAAAGAATGACAGAAGTATCGTTTTAAGTACTCTTTGAGTATTGGCCGTCAAACAGCTAAATATAAAAACTATGCTCATACGCAAACACACTCACTAATTTTAAACCGAATACGTATAACTATATATAACTAAAATCTAAAGACTGTATGAGCTGGAATCACACTTATGAGTATAAAAATACTCTGAGTATTAATGGGCTACACATGCGTATAAAAAGGGCTCTTTTATTTACGCACATATAAAGCATGTTTTCAAACAGCCAAAACACATTTTCTATTCCATTTTATATACAGTGTATGCATACGGTTGTGAATGTTGAATAAATATCCTGCGTAAATTGTTTTATCCTACTAAATATGTACATATACATACGTATATACTCTTAGTAAGCATATTCCGACTATGAAAGACAATCAATACGCTTGATGTGCATTTGCCTGTTTATTTATTGGACCGCTATAGTCATACTTGCTTGATAGAAAATATGAGAGCGTACGAATTGTTTGCGCTAATTATGATTATACCGAGTTACTAAAATCAAGACTATTTACTTAAGTATATTTTTTTTTTTTACTTATTTTCATTCTCTGGTGTACACCTTGATTGTATTTCAGATCTATACCATGAATACAATTTGATTGCCAGGATACACAAATTCATGTATACATATCAAGCAATTTTGCTTGAAATCAAGAGTGAAACAATTGTTATTCAAGCCACATATTCAATTGTCAAGGGTTGAATTATGCTTGATTTACACTTTATTTCAATAGCATTCTCCTGTGAAATGGGAACTTGAATTCAATTCGAATATTTCAATTGTATTACAGTTCAGTTCAAGCCTTGAATTATAATGTAATTCAACCTTGTATTACAATTGAATTCAAGTATATTTCAAGTCTCAAAAACAATGCGTTTAAAATGGAAAGAAAAATGCCATCGACAAGTTTTCTTACAATTATTTTCTGCATATCTACCTTCAGTATTGTTTTCACGGTTTTAGTCACCTTTTGTTTTTTAAAAAATCAGTTTTTTATATGTATTTGATATTTTTCACCACAATTTCAATTTTATTAAAAAATAAATTACTTATTTGACAAAGTTTGAGCATTTTGTATGTTGTTTAATTGTTTATTTCAAAATATTTTCAAACTTGAATATTACTTGAAAAAATTTTTGAATTCAACTTTGTTGCCAGTTAAATTTCAAGTGCTTGAATTTTAATTTTTTCAATGCTTATTGGGATCATATCTTAATTTCTCAATAGTAGTAACAAGCACAGCTCTGGTTTAGTTGTGGAAGGGTTTCCTAAATTAAATAAAAGTAAAACATTTACGTCCCTTTTCACAATGTATGATTAAGAGTTAACCTGAACTTTAACTGACAGTTCTTCATACAAAAGTTGCCGTTAAAGTCCCTGTTAGCTTTTAATTGTACATTGTGAAAAGGTCCGTTAGTGGTCAAGAATCACACCAATGATAACAAATTAAGGGTATCAAAGATAATTTTACATAACCTGATAGGTAGTTTATTATTGTTATCATTCTTTTAGTGTATGTTACGTATTTTGTTTTTATTTCACACATAAATATTTGTATACATACACACATGTGCATACACAGATCTATGTACATATATTTTTTCTAAGTTCAAACAAGTTGTATTGTTATTCAGTCGTCTGACGTGAGTTGTCGGGAGTGGTTGTATTTGAAGAATTTATTTGTAAATTAAGTGTGAGCACAGTGTAAAAAAAATAATTACATACTAATAAGGTGAGTTGGACTCCAAATTAATTTAATTACAAGCATATTTCATTATCGAAGTACATTCACCTTTAAAAAAAATAATTTAATTGGATAACTCGGTAGGTATTATTTTTTCACTGCAATTTTTACTTGAAATAAAAGATAAAGTGTGAAGAGGAAATTGTTGTTGGTCTTGTTTTTATCTTTTTGAATTCGACTTTGCCATTTTGTGTTATGTATTTGCATACATACATATGTACGAGTACATACTCTTACATTCATAAGTATGTACATCAGTGATGGGAAATGAGATTTGCATTTCGGTATCAAAAAATTTTTTTGGTCACGAGAGTACCAAAAATTATTATTTTTTTATTTTATGATTTGAACAGGCTAAAGTTCGCATCGCTTTGAAAGCCGAATTACATGTGATAATTATTAATGAACAAAGTTTGTTGTAAATATTCTGACAACACATATTTGAACGGAAAAGCTAGCCGTTTTCGAAGGTTAATTAACATTCATTATCAGCTTTAATTTTTTCATGAGCTAGCTTATGTTTATCCACAATGATTAGTTCCCTATTTTACTCTTTAAAGCCAATGTCCATAAATAAGGCAGTAACCAAACAAGAAGCATCTCTATCGGAAATGCTAAATCTATCACACACTATGGCAAAAGTTTAAGATGTCGTACTTATTAGTACGAGTCTATGGTATTTTTTGTCTCGTATGTGATCTTGCAAATTTAAATTCCGATTGATTGTTGATCAACGATGCTCAGCACGCATTCCGGAATCGTATGTTTCCTGATGGTATGTTGGCCAATCACGAACTCTTTTAGGTTATAACGAATCAACCCGCAAATATAAATATGTATGTGTGTACATAGGTAAAAATTTTGAAGTTACAAGTTTTTAGACTTTAATAAATCTTTGGCCTGGATAAGACTTGATACTGCTGAAACATAAAGCATGTTCCTTTGTTTGTTTTCTTGAGATTTTGGTAAGAGAAAATCGTTTCCACGTTTACAGAGGAGTGAGGTATCGACCAAATTCCGTAAGCTACTCTCAATTTATCAGGAAGCATGTATTCATCTGACGCGTTTTTAGTTTTAGCCACTGTAGACCAGAAGCTGCATATATTTTCTGTTGTTAATGGCTTCAGTTCGTCCATATCAGCCAATGTTTTATATTGGTTGTTAATATTTTCAAAATTTTGCTCTTTCCTGGAAAACATTGTAATTAAAAGTGGTATAATGCTGTTGGTCTTACCAGATAAAACATTTTCAGGGGGAAACTCACTAAACCAATTTAAAATTTAATAGTAAAAATCCACTTTTCCCCTCAGGTCTTAACAGAATTTACTACAACATTTTTACAATTGCCTTTAAACTGATATAAAATAGTTGTTTTAACATGGTTCGTGATAACATATGTATAGGTCAACTTCTGTGCTACAAAAAATATCATTGAGCCAAATAGGTTTTCGTTTATATTTAATAGGGAAGGATTACACTTTTCTAAAATAAATTAACTATGTAATAAAGTTTCGTGCAATTTGTCAAAAAAGAATTTTAATTCTTGGCAAAATATATGCATACCGTGAGAGTATCAAATGTGTTGCGGGAGTACTACGGTAGTTTTTCATGTCAAATATTATCAAAAAAAGTGCGATCGTACCAACTTTCCCATCACTGATGTACATATTTAAAAAAATTTTCCAACTTGTCGGTACTAAAATGCAAACTTTTTAATATGCATGTACATACATACATATGTATGTAGAATCTACATTGTAGATATTAAAAAGATACAAAGGTTGTTTTATAGAAAAGATAATAAATTTAGTTTATTAATTTGTGTTAAAAAACATTTTCCAACTTGTTGGTACTAAAATGCAAACTTTAAAATACCTATTAAAAAGATACAAAGGTTGTTTTACCTACTTGAGTATATAACATTTACATACATACATATGTAAATACATACATACGTATGTAAATACATACATACATGCATGCATATCGATCCTTATTTTCGAATTTATCGTTGAATAGGTTTTTTTTAAATATTCAAACATGTTTTTTACGTAAATTGTCGCTTACGATAAAATTTTACAGCCCGTATCTTAAAAGTTATCAACAATTTTGGCATTTTGATAATTCTTAGCTATGGCTAGCTAGGCCCATACAATTTTAATTTTAATAAAAAAGTGTGTTTTCGATAAATTGTCGCTTACGATAAAATCGAAAATAAGGCTCGATATGTACTTTAAAAAAACCTTCTGAAAAATTTAATATTTTTCGCTTGCGATTAAATCGAAGTTTAGAACTATCAAAATGCCAAAATTGTTGATTACTTTTAAGATACGGGCTGTAAAATTTTATCGTAAGCGACAATTTACGTACAAAAACATATAGAGCATTATATTCGATTTAATCGTAAGCGACAAAAATTAAATTTTTCAGGAGGTTTTTTTAAAATATTCAAATATGTTTTTGTAGGTAAATTGTTGCTCACGATAAAATTTTACAGCTTGTATGTTAAAAGTTATCAACAATTTTGTCATTTTGATAGTTCTAAACTATGGATAGGCCCATAAAATTTTAATTTCAATAAAAAAATAAATTTTCGATAACATGTCGCTTACGATAAAATCGAAAATAAGGCTCTATATGTTTTTGTACGTAAATTGTCGCTTACGATAAAATTTTACAGCCCGTATCTTAAAAGTAATCAACAATTTTGGCATTTTGATAGTTCTAAACTATGGGTAGGATCATAAAATTTTAATTTCAGTAAAAATTTCTATTTTCGATAACATATCGCTTACGATAAAATCGAAAACAAGGCTCGATATGTATTAAGCTATGTACAGACGATTGTCAGATCTTACAATATTGTCAGATCTGGCAATGTGCTAACAATGTACTGGCAATCGAAAATTGCCAGCACAATATTCCTCGTCAGTTCACACGGTTGTCAGAAAATCTTACAATTTATTGCCAGACGGTTGTATGACAATAAATTCATCTGACAAAATCGTCAGTAGAAAAATTGTCAGTTCACACTGTTGTTATATGCAAAAATTGTTAGATCTGTTGTTATGCGTTGCCAGACTTAAAGCATTTGTTAGAAATTCTAAAATATTTATCGTTTGTGTTTGTTTTAAACGCAAAAAGTAAAAGTATAAATTATTATGGACCATAAAGAAGCAATTGCAATGATTTTTTCTGCATATATTTTATCATCAATTTTTTCTTTAAAATCAAGCATGTGCAGTGTTGCCCATAGAAAGAATTCTCTTACAATGACGCCATTGTCAGATGCAAAAACTTCGCACATCTCACAATATGAAAATGTCTGACAAATATCTGGCAATAATTTTACAATGTGTTGACACGATTGAAAGATGTCTGACAATTTGTTGTCAGGTGCTAGTCTTGCAATGGACTGACAATGCTTTTTCTAGCAACGACGTCTGACAAAAATTGTCAGTTCACACGGTTGTAAGAAATTTTGAGCACATTTTACTGGCAATATTGTAAGATCTGACAACCGTCTGTACATAGCTTTACCTTTTGTATTCATGTCCATACATACACACTTATGTACATAGGTACATACATATATTCATATCGCTTCAAACAACTTCTAGTTTTATAATTAACACAAAATTATTTAAAATGCATTAAAAGTCAGAAAATTAACATGATACACATTCGTACACATTCGATGGTCTCAAGTAGAAAGGCCCTAACTCGTATTTATACGAAATTGAGTTTTTCAGTGATTGCAATACATTTCACCCAAATACACCTCGTCACAAAAATTTATTGCAATAGTGTAAAAACTAACGCTTTTACAAGCAGTTCTACAACATAAGTTACATATCGAATAGTGCAGTTTCTATTACGTGTTTACCTTCTCCTGTAAAGTTGCAATGATTTGAATTAGGGCCTTTCTACTTGAGACCAACGATATGTATGTACATTAGAGTTGAGCGATATTTCGAAACCTGTTACTTTTTCACAGCGATTGAAAAATCACTAATCACAACTGTGACTGAATTTATCAAGTAACAAGTTTTGAAAATATACTTTTTTCATACAAACCAAGGCACATTTAATACAGATACATGCATTAGACATAACCCTGTGGCAACTCTTCTCTGCTTCTCACATAGTTTTACAAAGTAATTGTAAAAGAAGTGTATGCATCAAACAAGGCACAGAAGTAATAGTCAAACTAATTCTTCGTTATATACTTGTAAACAAAAAATCAGCAGATGAGCAATATGCCTGATA
The DNA here is from genome assembly GCA_949987645.1 of Tachina grossa. Taxonomy (NCBI): domain Eukaryota; kingdom Metazoa; phylum Arthropoda; class Insecta; order Diptera; family Tachinidae; genus Tachina; species Tachina grossa. The sequence continues at coordinate 29,308,794 of OX465276.1, read as the reverse complement.
CGTGTACCTGTTTGATATGCCTTGATACAAACTGTGATTTTTCTTGTATGCTTTACAGTAAATAAAGCTACCACATAAATTTTTTATACCTTCAGTTTTTGTCAAGAAAAAATCGTCAAATCGTCTTTTCTGGCAACTACATATCGTCGGTTGGTTATTGGTTTGCTGCAGACATATTGTATTTTGAATATTCTGTACCGCAAACCGATAATCAACCGACGATATGAACTCAAGTTTTATTTGCAATTTTATTGTCTCTCTGCCTCTTATACAACAATTCTCAATATTTGGACGGGGTTGATTGCTAATTGTTTGTTCTTGTCGCTCTTCTTTATTAGTATTTCAAAATACTAATACTAATACACAATTTTAAAGCATAAGTCATGTTTTAGACTTGGCAATTTTTCTTGAAGCAGTTATCTTTAATTCTCTTTTAAAACTGCTCGTTTGCTTAAGATACCAACAGACGACATGTTTTTCACATTGTATGTGCCAGAATTTACATATGTAAACGAAAACATGTCGTGTGTTACCTTTAAAACATTGCTTGTGTAAAAAACATGACAAAAAACATAAGACATTATTTGAAATAGAGCGTGCTCTATTTTCTTATGTTAAACATACAGCTCCAAATGTCTATGTCGTGCGAACAAATTCGTCGGCGGTTGATTATGTCCACTATCATCAGGGTGACCGATGACATTTTTCAAAAAGTGGCACCAAATAGGGGATTTATCAAAGAAAAGGGGCAAAATTAAAAAAAATACGAGAAAACTGCACTAAACTTTTTATTTTTAATGTATTTTCATATAACTCACCCTAAATAAAGCGGGTCAAAAAGTGGCAAGGCAGTCGAAAAAGGGGAAAAGCAGTCGAAAAAGTGGCAAATTGCCACTTTAGTCGGTCAAACGGTCACGATGACTATCATTAGCCGTCTGAATGAAGTATTTCGCAAGACAAATTAATTATATATTTTTTTTTTAATTTAACGTTGTCGTTTTATTAAAATAAGTCCAAAAATGTATAGATTTTTAAATACAACCTCAACGTCTTGTTTAAAAAAGAAAAAATTAAAAAAGCAAATTTGCGTCGCCAGTACTACAGCGACGGAACCAAAAATATTTCGACGGCTGCAAGCCATTTATAAAACAAACTACGTGGATATTTATGTACTGAAAAAGAAGAAGTGATACTACATGTACGTTTGTGACCAAAAATTATAAACCTTATGTAAATTAACCAATATTGACAAGCATAAAGAAAAACATGCGAGTCGAAAACTTAAAAAAACACATGTAAAAAACATGTCGTCTGTTGGTACCTTTACACTCAGACGTTTTCTTGTTCAATTTTCATATTGTTTTAAAGCTGCGAATGAAATAATAAAAGAGAATTGAAGTAACTTTTCTGTACAAGAAAGTCAGTATCCCTCTTCCTTCTTCTTTCCTCTCTCTCCCATAAACTCAGACTTGCTTCAAGAAAAACTGCCGAGTCTAAAACATGAGTAAGTACTGAAATGTGTTAAAATCACAGTCAGTGTTTAATTTCACTGCTGCTCTTATTGAATTTTCTCAAAATAACAGAACTGCTACAAGCAAAATACTGACAAACTGTGATCACAGTCACAGTTTAAAAGAACTGTGATTTAGAAATCACGTTTACAAGGAGCAACATTTTTTAAAAAATCACAGTTTCGATCATCTCTAATGTACATATGCATATGTAGATATGTGTTTATGCAAATATTCGAGTCAAGGTATGTAATACATAATGTGCGTATGTGCATGTATACAAAATACATTCTTGCTCTTTGTGACTGGAAACACGGGTGTTGTGAATACCCATGATCTAATACCTACATATTTGAAATAGAACCCTTTAAATTAAAAATGTGAAATTTTAATCAATGATTTCTTTGATTTTGTAACATTTATAGCCGGTGTTGTCAGACTTTTCCCAATTTCGCCATAAATCGGCAAAATTTTACTTTATTGATAAATATGATAGTATTCGCCTATATAAATTACATACATATGTAAGAACTTAGTTGAAAGCACCAAAAGGGGTACAATTTCAACCCTTATTGTTCTAATTTCGAAATAGTGAAAAACACATTCCAGATGTATGTACATATATGTGACCCGGTCTATGAAAAAGTGGCTTAGGACTCAAAAAATTATTTTTCACTTTTTTTTTTGGTTCGGATAGTTTTTGAGACGCTCTTTAACATGGTGAAAAGCAGAAAGTCCTAACTTGCTTAGAAGTGTACTAAAAATGTAGAGAAAGAAGATCACAAATGAAGGAAAAACAGAATTTTATTGAAAATCGAGAATGAAGATAATACATGTTTTTGAGTCATAATCCACCTTTTCATAGACCGGGTCACATATTATGAAAAACTGCTTTTGTTTAATACTTTAGGCTATATGTGGTTTCACCCCAAAGGTACCAAACTTAATTTTTTTGCCCGTTCTATCTCTTAATTGTACTGATATCGAAAAACTACCAGACACGCGTCCGCATTTTTTAGCAGCCACCAATTGTATGTTTTTAAAATTTTTTGTATACCTGCTTTAGTTTCCGAGATATATGACAGATTTTACCAATTTTTTGTCTCTGTTTACACCCTTCGCATTCGGAATTCCAAAAACCCGTTCTAAGTGGGTGTACAAATCAGGAAGGGAACTGATTTTCAACCTTCTATGCTTCCAGTTCGGGTTGTACGATAATCACCCAAATGCGCATTTATCCGAGATTCGCATAAATTATTCCCACTTGGGTCAAAAATTTAAGCGGGTTTTTAATCGTTAAATGCCATTTTATGATTTATTTTCCAAAAATTAAAATTCAGACAGTTGGAAATTTTAATTTTACAAATGTACAGGAAGAACGAATGAATATAACTACCAACAAATAAACAATAAGCAATTAATAATAAAGATCAGTCAGTTTTCTTATTAATATTAATATATTTTTTCTTGACAAATTTCAGGTTTTCAGTAAAAATAGAGTTTACTAACAAGTTGCTGCCTGTGAAACAAAAGAGCTTTTTTAATTTGTGGAAATTATTAATGCATTAAACACATTCACCACAGCAGGCTACACGAACACACGACTTCAAATGCCGCTAGCAGCATTTGTCGCCTCGTAGCCGGCTACTTAATTTTTTTTTGGAGACGGCAGCAGCACCATCTGCAGCTGATATTCAAGTACTTTGCATTTATAAAAATTAATTACTCTTTTAAAATATACTTATTTAACGTAAAAGTACAAAAATTAATCAATTTATTCCTTACATCAATTTTTGGATATTGTTTCTGTTAAATAATATGAAATAATTGTACAAAATCATTCATTCAACATTTTGTATTGCACTGGCAATACTGGATTTTCTCATTGTAGCCAACAAAATAGAAATTAGTTTAATTGGACTACAACGACAAAATCAGCATAGACAATAACCTGCCGCCATTTGCCTTGCTGTCTTCAAAAGAATTATTCTCATATAAAAATGTGTATTCTATCCTTGACATTTGGTAGTCGGTAGCTTGCTGTGGTGAATGTGTTTAATGCTTAAGTATTTCCGACAACTTATTCGTTTAGTCTCTTATTTATTTTACTCTTATATTGTAACGATTCCCAGTAGAAACCGGTTATAACTCTATAATTGTATGTATACACTACTCTGGTTTTGTGTACGTTTTCTAATTCGTTTTTACTGTGTTTTATTAGTTGTTGATACATTTTTATTTTTATACATACTGTTTCAAACTGCTTTATTTTAAACTTTTTTCCCTTTATAGGAAATTCATTTGAAATTCAGCAACAACCATTAAAGCTTCATTAGTCTTTACTTTCTGTTGCTGTTCTGTGCTGTACCGTTCTGTTTCTGAATTTGAGTACTTACTTCTTCTGTAGTAACTTATCAGCTGTTTCTTACCAGAAGGATTGCAGTTTTCCACTAAAGGGATGAGTTTTGCATCGTCCATTATCAAGTTTCAATATAATTTTGTGTTTTCCTTCTAAAAATTAATTTTTTTTTTAATTCTAAAAGCACAATCACAATTTATTTCAAAATATGTTTATTTAATTTATGCTGTTACTTATAATTATTTAACAATTTTTTAACAAATTTTCACAGGTTGAACCGAAATAGAACAGAATGAAACAAAAAAACTTGTATTAGATTTATATAAACAAAAAAGAGCTGATCCGTAACTAGTAAAAACTAATTCTACCTTTATCCTACTAAAAAGATGTGATTTAAAAGTATTCCCATTTGCGTTTCTTTTTCATGTGGCAACGCCAGAGTCGCACTATTTATCTTTCTCAAAAAAAAAAAAAAAAATATCATGCCATATTTATAATCTGAAAACTTTCCGCAGCTCTTTGTTCTCTTATCACCTCTATCCCTTTTGCAAACGCAAAAATGGTAAAGCAAAACAGCAAACTCGAATATTTACTTTTTATCTACAAATTAAAATTTATTAATTTTTCTCCCACTCGATACATGTCGGTACGAATTCGCAACGACATGTACATAGGTACAATTTCTTTTTCTTTGTACAGCAGATTACCGCTTCACCGGTATGTTGCTGCTCTTGTCGGAATAATTTGCACATACTTACATTTTGTAATACTTATTGCAATTTTTAATTGTTAACATATTAAATATATTTTTAAAACAATAATTTTCACAGATTTTTACTTACGTACTTAAAATCAAACGGCCTTATTTATAAAACTTAAAAAGTCTTTATAAAGATTTTTTAAAACAAATTTTCATACAAACTTTTTGTTAAAAATCCTTTATAAAGCCTTTTTATGTTTTATAAATAAGGCTGAAAGTTTTTAAAGTTTTTATTCAACAATTGTTCAGAGAAACTACCGAAATGGCAACGAATTCGGTGCGACAAGTCTGACTGTACATACATACATAATTAGAAAATTTAAACAATTCACATGTCACATCTACCTTTTCTATACCTCAAAACTTGAGGAAGAAAACTTGATGTGTGTGAACCATATCTCTGAATAACGGCAATTGACTGATTACAATCCAATTTTTTATGCAAGGAAAATCCTCACCAGGTGATTTCGTTTCAGGAAATGGTAATCAGCTGTTACTACTACTCTTGTGCCAAACGAAGCAAGAATTCGGTAATTTGCTAACAGCAGGAAATTTTGCACTAACAAATATACTGTTATCTTAATATAGAAAGCCCCTAATTTATTATTTTTTCGAAATCGAGTTTTTTACATATTTCAATAGAAGAACATCTAACATATCGAAAAATTTTAAAATCTCGATTTCAAAAAAAGTAATGAGTTAGGGCTTTTCTATATTAAGGTAACGATATGTACTACACGCCTTTTCTGCAAAGTTGCAAATTCAGATCATCTGGTATGCAATAGCCTTGGTTTTGTGTATTTATGTATATATGTATACTACATAAGTATATACATACGTAGGTGGCTTTTCCACACGCAAAGTTTACTTCACAAAGTCTTGAATTTTTACTAGAAAAGGGAAAAGGGCTCCTACAAACTCAAGACTGCAAAGTAAACCGCATGTGAAAAATCAGACAAATATATTGTAGAAAATTTAAATTCTGACGTTTTTTCCAACTTAACAAAAAAAATCTTGATGGCATCACTTACAACCCATATGTTTTAAGTTTTCTCTTTTGTTATAATGTTTATTAACATTGCACTAGCACTACTCAAAATAACAAGTGCTTGCTTTTAGTTTTTTGTGTTTTTTTAACCCAAGTGTGTGTATTTTGTTATTATTTTATTCACAAATTAATTTATAATATTTACATTTTCCTGAAATCTTATCAACAATAATGTTATCAGTCTGTGATTTTGTTTCATTCATCATAAGACCGGTTTTGTTCTAAACTGTGCCAGTTGCTTTTTTCCATTTATTTGTTCGTTGCATAAGTTTAAATACGGCTGTGGAACGGGAGTAAAGTACAATCTTTTTAAATACATACATAGTATATCTATTAAAATTCAAGAGATTTTGTCTAGATATACAGAATTTTAGCTGAAAGAAAAATAAAAATTTATCAATAGATTAGGGACCAATCAAATATCTAAAAAATGTTCTCATTGCGCTTAGCAACTCGCTGTCTGAATGTAGTGACAGCTCCAACTCTTTTGAGAAGTAGTAATACAATTAATAGAACTATTATCTATGCCGGGGTAAGTTCTTTGAATATTATTACATATAATTTGAAAATAAAACATTTATTTATTGTTTTTGTGTCATATGTCGACTTTAAAACTGCAGTTTCTTTAAAGAAATGTTGTAATATAATGTTAGGTCGATTGTGGTGGCATTTGCAGACTTTTACATATTGGCTGAATTCAATTCAACAATGTTTTCATAGCTGAAGTTATACCTCATGGTTTTATGGGAAAGATATTCCACCACAACATATCTTTCTCGTTTGCAAATCAATTAAGTTTTTAACAACATTAGCATTATGAAAATTGATATCATGCTAATTGTTTATTCTACTATTACAAATTAAAATGTGTCTTCGAATTGATATACGTACTATGTAAATACATATGTACATACATTCATAAATATGTATGTAGATATATATGCAAAGGCAGTCTGAGAAGAAAGTTCATAGTTGTTTAGCTTACTGCAAGAAATGTGTGGGCGCGCGGTTTATTCCAACATACATATATGCCATAAACAGCGGTAACTGTTGCGCGTGAAAGATTTTGGAATACTAGGGGTTTGCACCACTTAACCCTTTCGCGGACAGTGACGTGTATAGCCGTCATAACAAAGGTTTCTGGTGGGACATGACGTTCATATACGTCATAAACATTTTTGTTGCTAAGACTTTTAATATTGAAGCTTTTCAACAATGAATCAGCAACTGCGTTTGATACATTGCTTGCATCATGACGGAAATAAACGTCAAAAATCTTATGTCCTTTTTATACTTTAGATAGATTATATTTTTATATTAATTTTGAGCAGTTTGGTGTTTTCGGAATTTCTCTATCTAGAAAAATGACGTAGATATAGCAAAATGCCCATGGGAAACCCTTCGTTAAAAGGGGTGTCCACGAAAGGGTTAATTAGCTGTCATGCCTCTCTTTCTGTCATTCGAAAATGGATCAAACAATTTAAAAGACGTACAACATTGGAAAATCCCAAATAGGGTGGACCAACATATTAAGGAACACAAAAAATGTGTAAAGTGTTAATCGGCTATTCATTACAATCCTAGCCTTTTAAATTAGAAGCGGCCAAGTGATTTAAATGTGCATATATGTATCGTCATTAATGCTGCACTCCTGCAAAATTCAATCTGTACAAGAATTAAGCCCCAATTCGTAACCGATAGAATTAACACTTAATTTTGAGCGTAATTGACACGTAAATAAGCAGTTAGTTAGTCGTATAAAATCTTGTTTCATAGAATATTCATGGCCTGTTCAACAATATCGAAAAAATACTTGGGTTGTATACTCGTAATTTATATTTAAAACAAGCGAAAAAAAAAATCATTTTATTTCTGTTTTCAATACAAATTTTAGTACGAATGTATATTATTCGACATCTTTGATTGAACCGGCCTTTTAAATTGTTTGTATACAAATGAACTAATTCATATGTATATACTATGTATGTATTTTTTTAGCTACATAAAAGCTTTAATGATAAATTTGCAATATTCATTGATTGACCACTTGTCTGAAGCAGATTAAACTTAAGGCAATTAATTAGCACATCTGATTATTTTTTATGCTAGTTCATTTATTTTATTATTTTTTGCCAATCTGTTTTATTAAGTAAAACGTGAAAATTATTCTATCATGTCTCACTGATTATGTATAAAAACATCGTAGGTCTTTTTTAAACAAAATTTTTCTTCAGCATCATAATTTTTTCAATCTTGTCATGTAGCTCTGTTACTGAGCTAGGAATGATTTTTGACACCGCTTAGGTAGCAGTTAGGTGCAAAAGTGAAAAATTTCCCGAAAATTTTGTAATTTCATTTGTTTGGAAATTTTTCACTTTTCACTTTTCTATGTTAAAACACTTGTTCAAAGTGACTGAAAAAAGTGACTAAAGGGGCTATTATGTTAAAAAGTAATTTTTATGAAATAAATCAATACTCGATAACATTCGGTTATATGATGAAAAACAAGACACAAAATATATTTGTGAAGAATAGGTGTGATGTGTATGCTATATTCGTTTTGTCAATCATTTTCAATCAATTTCGTTTTACAGCTTTAAAATATTGTCTGTATATTATCTTCTAGCATGCTTTCTAAGCGCCATTATTACAACTTAAAGATAGTTAAAAGTAGGATTTTATCGGACGTATAGAAACTTTATCATTTGCAAAATTTTACTTCAACCTAAAGTGAGCGATAAATTTCAGGCAAGTTTATCCTACCTAGTAAGTTAAATCCAATTTGCAACAATGGAAAGCTTTTTATACGTCCGATAAATCGGGGGTTTTTAAAATTTTTAATTTTTGTTGTATTGAAATTTGTTTTTACACAAAGGATTAAGTAAAAGTAGAGTAAAATGTTGAACTTGGGAACTTCTTTTACTTTCATTGCTTTTTACTGGAGCTCATTCAATAAGTACATTGTAGATCCACTTGTGTTCTTCTGGTCCGTACTGAACAAGTTTCTTCAAATTATTTATTTTTTATGTACATATATTGGTACGTTTGTTTCGTAAGCTTTTTTGTTGGTGGAGAAATGCAGGAATGCCTAGACTGGCTAGCTAATTTAAAGCCTCTAGTCAATAATATGACACCTATCATAAGTATACAGAAAATATTAGTGGCAAAGTTATATTAAAGAAGTAACCAAACACGGTCAAATGACGTTTTTTCATATGACCTACCGATTTTCGTAATAAAAGGTGTTTGCTAAAAAAACGATTATGTATGTTCATATGTACGTATGTACATATTATGTATGTACGAATGTATGTTTTTGTACTGAAACGCTTAAAGCTACACAAAATAATTTACATTTACTTACTATCTTTACCCAAAATATAGAAAAGCCCTAACTTTTTATCTTTTTGAAATCCAGAGTTTTGCACTTTTCGATGCATTAGATGTTCTTCCATCGAAATATTCAAAATAACTCGATTTAAAAAAAATTATGAGTTAGGTCCTTTCTATATTAAAGTAACGATATGTATCTTGAAATTAATTTGAATTTTTAAAATAATAATTACAATAATATATGTATCTATAAATGCGTATACATACAAAACACATTTTACTGCGATCAGTCTAAATCCAACTCATTCACCCCATCATTTGTATGTATTTGTTTGCTGAAATAACCATAAATTAATTTTCAGATGGCAACTAAAATTAAAGCTGGTCCCGTTGTTGATATTTTGGGCGATGAAATGACCCGCATCATTTGGTCATCTATAAAAGATAAATTGATTTTGCCCTTCTTGGACATTGAATTGCACACATACGATTTGGGTATGGAATATCGGGACAAGACGGAAGATCAAGTCACTATCGATTGTGCCGAGGCCATCAAGAAGTACAATGTTGGTATTAAGTGTGCCACAATTACTCCTGATGAAAATCGTGTGAAAGAATTCAAATTGAAAAAGATGTGGAAGAGCCCCAACGGAACTATTCGTAATATTTTGGGCGGTACTGTATTCCGCGAAGCCATCATTTGCAAAAACATTCCCCGCTTAGTCAACACTTGGAAGAACCCCATTGTTATTGGTCGTCATGCGCATGCTGATCAATACAAGGCCACCGACTTTTTAGTTCCTGGTCCTGGCACCTTGACTTTGACTTTTGTTCCTGCCGATGGCAGCGCCAAAATCGAACACGTAGTCAATCAATACAAAGGTGCTGGTGTCGCTATGGGTATGTTCAATACCGATGCTTCTATTATAGATTTTGCCCATGCTTCTTTGAAATATGCTCTGGCGCGTAAAATGCCTTTGTACTTGAGCACCAAGAATACCATTCTGAAGAAATACGACGGTCGCTTTAAAGACATTTTTGAAGAAATTTACCAAAAGGAATACAGAAAAGACTACGAGGCCGCTGGCATCTGGTATGAACATCGTTTAATTGACGATATGGTTGCATATGCTATGAAATCAGACGGTGGTTTCGTTTGGGCCTGCAAAAATTACGACGGTGACGTGCAGTCTGATTCCGTTGCTCAGGGCTATGGATCTCTAGGCCTTATGACTTCTGTTTTAATCTGCCCCGATGGCAAGACTGTAGAGTCTGAAGCTGCTCACGGTACCGTTACCCGCCATTATCGTAAATACCAAAAAGGAGAGGAAACATCAACAAATCCCATTGCCTCTATTTTCGCCTGGACTCGTGGTTTGTTGCACCGTGCTAAGATCGACAATAATCCTGAGCTTAAGAGATTTGCTGAAACTTTGGAAAAGGTCTGTATCGATACTATTGAATCTGGTTTCATGACTAGAGATTTGGCTGCCTGTATTAAAGGACTGAACAATGTAGAACGCGGTGATTATATGGAAACCTTTGAATTTATGGATAAATTGGCTGAAAACTTAAAGAAAGCTATGGCTTGACTGTTTAAGCAAGAAAATAATAAATCCCATCTCTAGATTGTCTCTAGAGAAATTATATATATTCAATATACTTACTTACGTTACGTAATGTATGTATGTATTGCATTTCTGTTTTATTTTATGTAACAAAGACAACAGCGAATGAACATACTCGTATTATACGTTCGCGTTTAAGAAAGAAAGAAAAATAATAAATTTTTATACATTTATTATAAAAGAAAATAATTGTGCATTTTATTTAATTATAGCTATTGGCCTGACTCGGAGTCCCACTTCATTTACAGATGATTTGAGGATAATTCTGGTCAACTTTTTGCCGCTCCACAACTAAAAACTGTTTCATTGGTAATCTGTAATCTAAGTTTTTAAATTGGTTTTAATTATTTTCGATATACAGCGTTATAATCAAATTAATATAGAAAGGCTATAATTCATTTATTTTTTTTTTGTATTTTTCGGTAGAAGGACATCTAATCATCGAAAAATTTAAAATCTGGAATTAAAATAAATAATGAATTAGGGCCTTTCAATATTAAGATAACGATGCATGTATTTGCATAATTTAAGAACAGTGTGTACTACAGGAAAGTAACATTAAAGTTATGCCAACATTATTTTTAAGTTTGCCTAGTAGTTTCAGAGATGTGGTCGTAGTTATGGCGAAAAATATCTGTTGGAATTTTTTTTTGTTTTTTTTTTTTTTTAACTCATGTATGTATAAACAAGTACAATACAATACCAAAAAATTGGGCTTGTCTACTCGCTCTCTAGAGAGCTGTTGACAGTCTATTTCTGTTCCCTTAGGTCTAGAAAATAGCATGAACTTGTCAATAGGCCCCAATTTGTTGCTATTGTGTTGACGTGACATTAATGTCGACAACTGGAATCAGGGTGTTTAAATTTACTTTCATCTTTAAAAATAACTCGATTTCAAAATTCCCATACTTTCATTTAGACGTAATACAAATAACAAATTGGAGATTTTGTGATTTATGTATGTTGCTTAGTTTGGCTTTTTTTTTCAATTTCACGGAAAACAAATCTCCTCCCTGCTTCATAAAAAATTTTCGGAGTCAGTTAGTTAGGTTAGGTTAGGTTAACAGGCTGCTGGTAAGGAAGGGGAAATTTAGAGTCCAGCTCACTTGGGTCCAATACAATGATCCTTTTGTGATACCTGTGTATTGAAGAGAAGTTAGTGAGAGAGGGTGATAGGGAAGTGATAGTGATAATGAACTATGAAGATGCAGGAAGAGAGAGAGGAAAGCTTCATTCTTTTACAACTCTGAACTTCAGAACTTCAGCATTATTTTTAATTTATAGTACAACCTTTTTAGGGAATGTGTATTTTTATTTTGAAAAATTAAGTGAGTACTCATTGTTGGGAGTCACTGTATGTTCACAACACACATTGGGTCCGGTCGCAAAAATGTGGTAGAATATCGCATTGCATTAGAAAATGTAATGTTCCAGGATAAGAAACAAGGGCTCGTATTAATCTGAAGAACAGGGAGGTTACTCTCTATTGCGATGCGAATGCAGTTAAGGTGCGAAAGCTAAATGTGATGTTATGCCAATTTGGCACTCTATTACATTTGCATTTTTTTTTTTTAAATGGCAACACTGACGAAATGTCAAAATATGCGATTTCGAAAACGAAAGTTAAGAAAAAGTGAAATATGTAACAGTTTCAATTGAAAATAAAGAGATGGATTCTGTAACGTTGTGGTTGGAAAATGAAAACAACCTTATACAAAGAGTTGCAAGATGAGTCTTTAAATGGCCGCAAGTAAAGGGTGGTTATCACGTTCACTACAAAAGCAAATGACCCGGGCTCGAGCCCGGTCTGCGACAGTCGTTAAATAATAACACCACGCATTTTTCTGTTTGCATCAGTGTCAATTTGTATCAGTTGTAGTAGGCATAGTCACTGGTCGCTGAACTACATCGGCTTTAGCAGATACTAATCGTAATGTAATATCAGAGCTCCCTCCTTCGTCAGTATAGTGTAGCAAAATCATCGGCGAAGTAAAATAACCAATAAAATGGCTAATAAACACAGTTTTGAAAAATTTAATACTCTTCATTGACACTAGAGGCGCTGCATACAACACTGCATTATTCAAAACGTGAAAAAAGCAGAGTTGTAAAAGAATGAAGTTTTATCTTTTATCTCTTCCTTCACCACATATCTTCTCTGTGTTATCCCTTTCTTAAAAGAAGGTAACACCTAGTAATAGTAGTAGTCATGATATAAATATATAGTATCTAACTAGGTGGCAGCGCTACTTCAGCTGATAATTTTTTGCTCGATGTGTTTTGTAGCTGAAGAATGTCAAAAACTTCGATTTTGTTTTGGTTTTAGTACAATTATTTTTGTGCTTTTGACATTCTTCGGTTCTTTACACAGCTATGATTGCCGTATTTTTGTATAACAAATTCTTACGCAGTCACCTGTATAATTACACCATGGTACTTCCATTCTCTCTTTGTTTTTAAAAATAAGTATTTTTGAAGTCTGTTTTTTGAGAGAAATAAAGAAAAATCTTCCCATATAGTATATAATTTAAGTCTTCCCCTAGAAACTTTTTACAAAAATGTGTAATTATCTTAACAAAAATTTGGGAATAAATAAAATTATATACATAACTACATATCTGTGAAGTTTAAAAAGTGATTATGTAATAACTTATCTCATACTTTTAAGTTTTCTACTTAATACAAATCTTTTTTATATTTTCATCTAAATTTGGCATTGAGAAGCCAAATTTATTGATGATTTGGATTATTTGACAACGAATTTTTTTAAGTTAACAAATATTAATTGATATTGCATTCTGTTTAATCTACATAATAGCGTGACATGTGCAAAATGGTATATTACATTGATACTTACCACTAAGAATTGTTAAGTGGTTATTTACTATACCATTTTGCACATACTACGATGCAAGACCATTTGCACAAGATTGTGAATTGGGCTAATATGTTTCTTGTTGATTTTAACATTCTTTTCTAAAAAAAATTGGTTTAATAACCTGTCAGATCTTTTGGCAAGTCTATTTCACAGATCTTATAGGCTCTTAGACGCAATTTACACTGTGCCTTTTCTGCTTGCCTGTGCAGGCAGGCTTTTTTAGTTTATTGGTGAGAGGGGGTGAGAAGCTTGAGGTGTAGAACAAAAGGCACAAAATGAAAATTCGAGGGGATTTATGACATTTCTCTTTGCCTTTTTCGTATTCTCAGCATTAAACGTGTATATAAATGCCAAAAAGGCATGAATAAAAAAGGCTTAATGTAAATGTGTGTGACTTTTCGTAGGCGGTTCAAAAGAAAATTGTCAATACAAGGCAGGCTAAAAAGGCATAATGTGAATAGTGACTTAGCCACTGTTGGCGAACACCAGGAAATGAAGGGAATTTAAAAAATGCTGCACCCTTATTTCGTTACTTATGCCCTAATTTAGTAAGAAGATTTAGGACGTTTTTTTTTTGTTTGAAAATAATTTTCTTGTTTTTGAATTCTCTAAATTATTTTCTTCAAAAATGATTGTTGTCTTTCATAATCAAAAATTAAAATATTATTACCATGTTTTTAAAACATAAAAATAAATTTATATTATTATACAAAATTTTGAAAAGTATATGAAAAAATATGTGTTGGATATAATGTTTGGAACAAAATCTAAAGCAAATACACGAACCTTCTAGCATAGACAGTAAATAATGTTTTAAAGAATCATAACTGCAGATTTTTTTCGTCCATAGACCAGACGATACAATCTTCGAACAGAATTTGGGCATTATTGTTTAATTTATACATTCTGTATTTTATAAAAACAATTTTTAAATAATTTTTGAATAAAATTTTCAAACAAACAGGAAACAGAGGGGGAAATATTAAATTAATACGGTAGCACGATTTTACCGGAAACTTCAAAATACTTATACTTGTCAGATGGTGAATGTCAAGAAAAAATTAAGAAATTTATATCATTGTAGTAGTCATTCATTGCCTGAGTGCCAATTTTGTCCTCAAATTACTTGCGGCTGGTTTGGCATTTGCTGACTGCAGCTTTCCCTTGACCAAGTGGCTATGCTGCACCATGAAATCCACTGAAATTTCAAACTGACGTTGGGTTTTTTTTTGTAAATAATAAAAAATTCTTCAACTTACATGTTTTTCTCACTTTGCGTTTGGTATTTAGCTATCGCAAAATATTTGCGCTTATGGAACGATTTTGACAGACGTTTTCGCATTGCGAAGGGCGCTGATACCAAATTTGCGAAAGGGAAAATAATAGATGCAAAAGGTAAATGCGCAAACGCATTAGAGAGTATTAATTGCTCGATTTCGTACCATTTTTCTTTGTCATCGCAATAGAGAATAACCCCCGAGCTCTCGCGTCAACGTAAATATTTGTTAAGTGCGATCACTCGCACTTGTTAATGGTTACCTCAGCTAACTGTCTCGCTTACAGTTATTGGTATTTTCCATTATTAACTGCCAACTTTTTAATAAGTTTTATGCTGGTGGACACCATAAAAACTCTACGAGTGAATCTTGAAAACTTCTGCTTCCTATACGAAGGTATAGGTCGTTTGCTCCCGAAGTAAGCTCCTACACTTAGCTTACCCTGGCTCTCTGGCTACGAGCTTCTGTCATTTTTTATTTCATTTGGAACTCGGAGCTGAAAAAAATAGAAATCACTTTTAAGCGGCCCATTCATTATACAATATTATTGCATATATATCGTTTTGACCTATACTATGCAATAAATGGCACAATATTTTCAAAGAAAATATTGCCCAATTTTTCTAAAGCGGCCCATCCGTTATACAATATTACTGAATATATTGTTGTACATATTATTGTCGTTTTGACCTACACTATGCAATAAATAGCACAATATTTTCAAAGAAAATATTGCCCAATTTTCCTGACATCGAAAAAGTAAACAACATTCAACAATATTGCCACCACATTACACAATTGTCTTGATTTTACAATAAAAATCAAAAGCCTTTTGATATTTGCCAATATATTGTGCCACCTTCGAATATGACACACACATTGGCGATATTATTGTACAATACGAAAAATTTGACAATTATATTGCAAGTGGGTGGGCCGCTTAATAGTGAAAAAGTAAACAACATTGAACAATGTTCCCATCACATTACACAATTGTCTTGATTGTACAATAAATATCAAAAGTCTTTTGATACTTGCCAATATATTTTGACACCTTCGAATATGACATACATATTGACGATATTATTGTACAATACGAAAAATTGCACAATTATATTGCAAGTGTGTGGGCTGGGCCGGGCCGCTTTATACATATTTATGCATTAACATATCTCAAAAAAAATTAAAAACAATTCCAAAAGCAATTGCTTGTGTATTAAACTATTTATTTTCCAATTTCATTTTAGTACGTATATTTTCAATATCACTTTTTCGATTTACTTAAATTGATTCATTGTAATTATTCAAAACTAATTTTTCCATGTTTTTCCTTTTATTTTCGCTCGATTGTGAAATACTACATTTTTCAAGGTTATATGCATGTATAAGATTAAACAAAAATAAAAGCGACATCAAACAAATTGGCCTTTTAACAACCTCATATTTGTACAATAACTGCGTTTATTCAAAAGGTCTTTAACCCAACTGTAACGTAAAAGTTTGGATTTTTCTTTGACGTCCGTTCTTCTATTTCCCAAATATAAAAATAAAGTAACAGTAAAGACTGGGGTGCAAGAAAACTTGGAACTGCGAATATAGAGTCGCGTGTTGGGCACATATACTATGTATAACTAAAAAAGTACTACTGTTATCCAATGGCCGTATACAATACGAGTAACAGACATTTTTGAGGCTTCTTATAGTTTCCATGTACATACATATATACGTTTTGAATTTGCTGTTTAAAATGTTGGCTTTATTTAATTTTGTTCTTGAATTGCTTGCAGTCAAAACGTATCCAACGAGGGGACAACATGTCAACTTTTAAAAGTGAAAAATTTAATAAAAACTGTTTCTAAAATCTTAAATAATTCCACCACATACATACAACAACTACATACAACATAAGTGTTATTTTATATTGTACATATATACTACATACATATTTTTTTTTAAATAATTATGATTTCGCTATGATTTCGCAATCCTTTGAAGGACTCACTAGTATCGTTATCGTTAGAAATCGTTTTGCAAAATTAACGGTTATTTTATGTATTTTAAACTCTTTCGTAACGGCATATCCCCTAACTACTTATCGAGATTTGGATATCTGCAATCATTGGAACGGACGTCGTCATTTTCTGGAGCTGGGAGAACGTGGAGATTTACATGCTCGCAATGTTACCACTTCAGCATTTCGTGTACGAAATGTAAAATTTTATTTTGACTTTCGAGATAAAAAAAAATCATGTGTGTGAAACCTAAATAAATTAATATTGATTTTATAGACGACACTGTTCTCAACATCTGCTAATGGAAACCCGTTGAAAAATCGTTCGCAGTTGGATTATTGGTACCAGTGTAACCTTGAATTGGTGACGTGTGCGGAATGTGTTATACGCATAACATTTACTTATGCCAATTTCTCTAAAAATTGTGAACGAATGGGCAATACAGCACTGGGCAATACAGCAATGTGCCCCTGCGAGCACATGCAGTTCTCAGAGCCTCCCTATGATAGCACAATATCAGGAAAGGAATTTTGTGGCGATGGAAAAGTGTTTCGTAGTAAAACACGTACACTATTGCTGAAATTCTTTTATCGAGCCACAAACAGTCACGTTTTCTCATTGCAATATTTCTCCGAACGTAAGATAATTTTTTTAACGATTCAACAGATTTAAGACGCATAAAGCTAAGTGAAAAAACAAGAATTTGAAAGGCAGAAATCCATTCCGCTGGGAAGTGATTTTAACAAAATTAGTTCTGTGGAATTAAATGTGCATTTTGTTTTTTAGAAAACGAAATTTTGTAGGATGAAACCAATTTTAATTGCAATTGTTTTTATACTGGATTTTTCCAATTTCGACTAAGAAAGACTTATTTTGTTGGCAAGAGGGGAAAGAGGAATAGAAAAGCGTAAACATAATCAAGTACTTGAAATTCGTTTTCGTCTCTCGTTAGTTATTTCAAACCTGAATCTACCTGCAGTTGTACATAAAAAAATCTGCAAGAAAATTTTCCTCTTGTGAATGAAGGCAAATGCAAGTTTAAAGAATAAAATTAAACATTTCTGCAAGGAAACTTTTTTCATCATATAAAATGGAACTTTGATTCACCTTAAAATTCATAAAAATATGCCTATAAGTTATTATGGTGTAGCAAGAAATTTTATTTTTTAAGTAAGACCGCACTGAGTGATGCAACGTCAAAGCGACGCCACACAGCAAAACATTTAGCCTAATTACGAGTGTCGTATTTCGACTTCGACAACATTTTTTCTTTAATCTATTATAAAATCGTCGTAGTTGAAGTCGAAATACGACACTCGTAATTAGCCCAATTATTTGCATTAAGTCTTGTGGAGCATATCGCACTAAGCGGTATCTGAACTAAATCTTCGTCAAAATGGATCAAGTAAGCAAATAATTTCGCATCTTGTAGATCCGTTTTAGCTTAACCTATGTCGGGTTATTCTCGATGGTCATAGAGCAGAAGTTCTAGTTCATGGTGCCTGTTTTGAACGACTTGGATGCGGATTTAACAAATCCAAAACGCAGAAAGAAGGGTGGCAATGCAGAAAAAATCCTTCTTATCGTGGTTGGCGTTTTTCGACTTCAAATTCGACTATTTGTTGTTGAATAAAGAGAACAAACTACATTTTTCTTTAATCTAGTACAAAACGTCTGACTTTCGCCGCAAAATCGCCGATCACAATAAGGGGGAATATGTGTATAAATAATTTTGCGCACACCTAAAATTATTTAATTGATTTTGCGCCCACCAAAAATTACTAAAGTGAAATAAGTGTCAAATATTTACCACAATTTTCGAGAATCGGGTTTTCATAATCACCCTTATTCCATTTGTCGCCATCGACGTCACTTTAACACAATACCCAAAAATTGGGGATTGTGTACCCACTGTCAAAAAAAAAACTGACCCCTGTTGGCAGGTTTATGCTCTTTTCTAGACCTTAGGGAACAGAAATAGATTTTCAGTAGCACAAAATTTTTCTCGAGAGCGAGTAAACAAGATCCAATTTTTTGGTATTGTGTTAAAGTGACGTCGATGTCGACAACTGGAATAAGGGTGATTATTTCGACGGTTCTGACTATTTTTGCGATAATTTCCATATTGATTTATGTATGCATATGTGAGTTAATGGATTGGATGCACGTTAATGAATCGAATCGATTCGGTAGATTTCGAAAATAAAATTTTCACAAAACAATTTTTTTAAATGAATTATAAACTAATAAGGTGATCAAGTTCAAAATCTAGGCAGCCCTTAACCTCAAAAATGAGGGTGGCGTTGGCTGAAGTAGTTAGCACGTTGACTACAAAACCGAAGATCCTGGGTTCTAGCCCGGTCTTCGACAGTCATTAAATATAGAAACACCACACACTTTTTTGATGTGCATTAGTGTCCTTTGTGTCAGTTGTTGTTGGAAAAGTTATAGTGATGCAGGCACTGGTCATTAAAACTACACCGGCTTCAGCGGAGTGCCCTCCTTCGTCGGTATTGTGTAGCAGAATCATCGGCGAAGTAAAATAACCAAGAAAATTACTACTAAAGCTTCGAAATTCAATACGCCTCATTTGACACCAGAGGCGCTGCAACACTACATTAAAAAAAAGCTTGCAAAAACCGGAGTTGAAAAATAATGAAGTTTTCCTCTATCTCTTCCTTCACTACCTGTCTTCTATATCACTATCCCTTCCCTATCACGCTCTCCCACTATGTTCTCTTCAACTCACAGGTAGCACAAAAGGATCATTGTATTGGACCTAAGCGAGCTGGACTCTAAATTCCACCATTTCTTATCAGCAGCCTGCTAACCTAACCTAACCTCAAAAATACACGTGATTGCTGTCAATTTAAATAAAATTTGGGGTAAATTACAAAATTCGATATCGATCGACACACAATTAAATTTATATGCAAATTTTGTCCGATATTGATAATAGCTTCAAAAGTCTTCGTCAAATCGTATATCGGATGCCACATATTTGTCCAAAATCTTTCGCTAATTGGGAAGTTTTTTTAATAAATGAAAAACTCTAGTTATATGTTTATTTCATGTCTAATTTTTTTTTTTTTTCATGAAGTAGAGAAAAATGATGTCCATACGCTTCCAATTTATGGCATTTTTCATAACTCTCGCCAGAACTTCCAGCTATAGGTTCCGGCATTTATGAGGGATATTCTCTTTGAAGGCTTCAAAGTCATGACCCCACAAAAAGAAGTCTAGAACGGTTAAATTGGGCGACTCGGAAACGCAGTCGTCAGAATTTTGCTTGTGGGTCGTGCAGTATGCATTGTTGTTTCATACTATTGGAACGACATCTTCTCCAGTACCAATTCGTCCAGTTGAAGAAGTTTAAAGTCGTTGAACATGGATCTGCAACGCTTGCCGTTCACAGTAGTCGATTGGCCCGCGGTGTTTACGAGTTTTCCCAAAAATAAGGCCCAATGATGCCTCCTGCGTAAACACAAGAGCCATTCAATAAATTTGAGGCGTATAATACTATAGTATTATATGCTAATTTCCGGTGACCCAGAAACGATAATTCTCTGATCATTTACGTAACCACGAGATGCTGAAAATGGTTCTCGTCGATCATGATGATTTTCGATGAAAAGTTATTACAAAGAATCGAAACAGTTATTCCGCGTTCTTGAGGTGTATAGCGATTCACGTCTGATCGAGGTGTGTTTTAAATTTGTTTACTTCACAAATTTCAAAGCAGAACTGCCATTTACAGAAATTATAGCATCTTCCGATAGGGTGATAACTTCTGCCCCCCCCCCCCCTCCATGTATAAGAAAATATACTCTTTTTAACACCTTTGAATCAGTAAAATGTATTGATGGGGAATGTGTTGGAAAAATTACCCGTTTAAATCTTACCCGTTTTAAATCTGTTTATATTTTATTTAAGATTTGTTCTTAAAATATCAATGAATATACATATAAACAATTAGGTAATGTAAAAATCGTAAGCGGTAAACCACATCAAAACTTTCATAAGGATGGTGCACCTCAAATCATCTCGACGCCATATTTTCCCATGAATTATCCACGTGATTATGGCACGGAACACATTTTGACATGCGAAGCCGATAACTGTAATGTACGTTTAGATTTCACCGACTTTCAATTGGGACTAACGTCAACATTGGAAATCTTCGATTCGAATGGTCAAATGGTGGACTCGTACAATGGCGAACATTTTCGTCCTCCGATTATAGTCAGTACGGGCAAATCCTTATTATTGCAATTCCGTGGCAATGGAGTTACAGGTTATGGTTTTCGGGCCGAAGTCACATTTGTGTCACCAAAACTAAAGGAAGAACGTCTTATGCCCTTTACAGGTGGGAAGTGTTTAAGATCTTTCACTCGAAACTTGATTAAGAAATTTTATATTAATTGACATGCAGATTGCGGTGGCTTGGTTTCTGGTCCCGGTGGTGCTATCACCATGATGAATATGATTGAGAATAACACTGATGTGCGTTTTTTCGATTGCATTTGGATTATTAAGCCTGGAAATAACTACATGATGATGAAGACTCATATCTCACTGAGAATTGACGAATTCCATGGCATGGCTTCCCGTTCTGATCTCACGATAAGACAAGGTATAACATCCGATGCGCCAGAAATCGAAAATGTTGTTTGGCCTAATAACGGTGTGAGTAAAGAGACTCATGTTGTGCCGGTTCTTACTGGCTATTATATACGCTTGAGAGGAGTCTTTGGCATGTCTTCCAAATTGGCTATTGTCTATAGTGTTTTCAATTATTTAAGTAAGTTTTCTAAAAGGTTGTTAAAGAGTAATGTGAGCACTCTTGTAGTGTTTCTTTCCAGATTGTTATATTGGCTCAGAGTTTTTGTGTAGCAATAATCATTGTATTTCTATACGTTTGCACTGCGATGGCTTTGATCATTGCGGCGATGGTAGTGATGAGCCCGATTCCTGTGAAGATGATTGGGCTAATTTGCAAAACGATCGTAGATGGTACTCCAACAAGCCGAACTATTATTTTCCAAAAATGGAACAATATCCTGATTTAAAAACAGCTACAGGCATTTTTATTATTTCGACTTTGGGGATTTTTGCTGTACTATCTGGTTGGATGGTGATTCTGTATCGGATGGGTGTGAGAGCTCGTCACCAGAGAGAATTGCAGAATCATTTGCAAACCATAAGTGAATTATTAGGTTAGTGTAATGCTTATGGCTTTAAACGTATGTATTGTATTTGCTATTTGCAAAGTAGATCGTCAGGAGGAAATCACAACTCCCGATGAACCGCCGAGCTATGAAGCACCTCCAGACTATGAGGAAGTTATCAAAATCGGTATGGAACATGAAATGCGTGAACCACGTGAAAGACATCGCAAACATCATAGACGACATCGGGACTGCAGTCGCGCCTCCAGTAATGTGACAGTTTCTTCTACTGTACCCATTCATAACTGCAGTGACAGACCCTCAACTTCAGCGGCAGCTGCCTTGACATTGGCTGCTGAGAGTGTTGCAGCTCCAACTGTTATTTTAAATGAAGTTGAGGGTAGCGTTTGCCAGGACTTGAGCCAGCATGTCATTAGAGTTACTCAGAATTGTGGTAAGTAGAAATTTTAATTTGTGACTCACTCTCTTATTGATAATTTGCATTTTCGAAGACACACACAAGTCGTCAAAAAGTTGTAAACTCGAAAATTTAAAGTGTTTCACTTTCCTAAAAATCTGTAAGAGATCCAAATATGTTTAACTGACTTCAAAAAAAGGAGGGTTTCAATTCGAATGTATTTTTTATGTTTGCTGTCTTATAATTGCTTCCTTCTTTAATTGATTTAAACATTTTTTTTTAGTCTGAGTGTCGTTTCATCCCATTGTCAAAAAAGTGCGCAATAATATTAAATTTATGTCGAGCGATTCTTAAAAATAATTAAATGAAATAGCTTTATATGTGTTGAGCAACCACACTTTTTCAATATAATTGTGCAATAATTGATATTGTGCAATAAAATTGCCTGTGTGCAAATACATATTGGGTAAAATAAAATGTATAAACGGATAAAATTAAGTGTATTTTTATTTATATTGCGCAAAAATTAGTATTTTGTAATGTGTTGACAATATTGTGCAATAATCATTTTCCGCCACTCATTTCACTAATCATTTTCTATCTATATTAATCAACTGCCAAGGAAGGTTTCAGCCCTGTTGTGAACATGAATGAATGAATGAATTAAGTCAAAAGGGAAACACAGGAAACTACGACCAAAGTAGATTTATTGTATCCCTTGCCAGATGCTAGAGCACTTCATCTAGACCTACTCTCCTGATAAATCTCAGGATTGTCAGTGGGTCTAGTGTTATCAGTTCCCAATCCTCCAATATGTGCTTGCCCAATTGGTTATATTTTCTGTGGCATAACGATTCACAGTCCTTCAGAATATGCTCTAGGTTTTCATCGTCGTAATCACAGAATCTGCACAGGCTGTTACTCTCAATGCTAAGTCTGTTGAGGTGTTTCTCAGTCTACAATGACCTGTGAGGAAGCCTGTGAACATTCTTAGATTTTTTTTTACTCAGGGGCATGAAAACTATGAAACGATTTTGGTTATACGTTCCAATCATTAGCTTTGCATTCCTCAATTCAGGGAGATATATCTTCCCGGATTTTGTCCAATCCGAGTCCGCAGAACGGTTCTGGTCCGACCATGGGTGTACTAGCATCCCTTTTGGCCATTTTGTCTGCATTTTCATTTCCTACCACCCCGTCGTGTCCAGGAACCCAGCAGAGTGTGACCTTATTCATGCTGCTTAGCTTAATGCGACATTCCCAAGCTATCTTAGGAGTAAACTTATATGAGCTTAGCGCTCGTGAACATTCTTTTCCACGAAATATTTTCCCTTTTTTACATTCACTGTAAACTGACAGCGCGAAAAAACTTTTACCCGAGATTCACGATGTCATTTTTCACTTCGAAGGGAATAAAAATTTCATGGGAACAATAATTCCATTTATTATCCGCGATAAGGGTGCTTATGTTTTTCGCGCGTATGTTGTATGTATTTGTAAATTTCTTTATTATCTCATATCTTCCAAACGTCCGCATGTATTTCGACAGTTAAGGTATCGTTATTTTCGTCGTAAAACCCCAAGTGTCCTTAGGTACATATGTAGGTGTTTTCAAAATAAGGCGGATGTTAAGCTTTATAGGCCCTGTTTTCGAAATCGGCTCAGTTTTTTTTAGAAAATTTTATTTGAGCAACTTTTTATTTCATGGGTGAGAGAGGAAAATATGATGGCTTGCCTATTTATTATCTTCTACTCTCTCTCTCTCTCTTCCATAAGCTGAAAACTTGCTCAACTAAAATTGCCGTGTGTGAACCCAATACAACTAAATAAAGTATCTATAACTAATTTTTGTCATACATATTGAAA
This sequence comes from Tachina grossa, assembly GCA_949987645.1. Lineage (NCBI taxonomy): Eukaryota > Metazoa > Arthropoda > Insecta > Diptera > Tachinidae > Tachina > Tachina grossa. The sequence goes on along the minus strand of OX465276.1, from coordinate 29,284,536 downwards.
TTGCAAAAATTTTAACATGAAAAAAGATTCTCGTTTGCAGGCATTACAGACACGTCTCAAACAACAGAGACGACAGCGAAATTTAAATGCCGCTGCAAATGTAAAGCGGAGGAAGATAAGCGAAAGCTTTTAGCCACATCACCAATAGTAGAAAACTTAAGTCAAACTGTTAACTCGTGAGTATATTTTATAATTGTTCAAATTGTTTCTATGACAAACTCAATTCACCCATTCAGCTTCAGAAAAAATTGTTATCCGGCAAATTTTTTTATGTGCACTTATGTAGTGTGAAATCTTTTTTAGTGAGAGAGATAGTAGAGAAACTTCTTGTAAGTCCCGGTTCACATACTTCAACTTTTAGGTCAGCTGGTAGAAAAAAGAGATATTTGTATTTCCGTCTGCGTCTTTCTTACAGCTGAATTAACAGTTGATCAACAAAAGTTGAAGTGTGCGAACCGGGACTAAAAAAATGTGTCTGGACAAAACTTTGTCCTGGTTCAAACACTTCAACTTTTGTTGATCAACTCGTAATTCAGCTGTATTGAAAAAGAGATATTTGTATTTCCGTCTGCATCTTCCTTACAGCTGAATTACGAGTTGATCAACAAAAGTTGAAGTGTGTGAACCGGGACTTTATTTCTAAAAAAAATTATGAATTTCATCTGTATACTTCATTTACACACAGCAAGTATTCTTCTGCAAATCTTGAATTTATAGCAGAGAGATAGATATAAAAACTCTTAATTTTTCATTCATAATTTCTCTTATATTATAAAAAAAGAAAAACATGTACATACATACATACATACATGTTATTTATTTGTAAAATCTTTTCTTAACTTTAAGAAGGCAGTTATCGTTAAATTTAAAATCCATAAGTTTTTGTTGACACAATACATTTACTGAAAATAATAATAATTCCAGATGCAATACCTCAACCCAATTGGAAGAATGCAGCCACGATTTTTGTGATGACACACTAAATATATCATTTTCTTTAGGACTACCACAGGCAGCAGGCGCAGCAACAATAAGTGATAATAACAACGATAATGGTATGCATCATTTCACTAACATGTACTACGAGTATGTGTGCCTCATTAATGAATAAATAAATCTCTGAAATTTAAAGCATCATCGAGACCTAAAAGTTCAGTAAACTGTACTGAGCATATGTGTTTGAAAAATTCCTGGATCGTTGTGAACAGCGGCGGCCAAACTTACAAAGTGCAACGTTTACGACCCACTTTCTCTTCACCAGAATCTTTTCTTAACGATTGGTCGTTTTATGGCGACTCGCAAAATTATGGTTCCATTTTGCCACACGAAAAAAGCTACATTTTGAGTAACAATACCAGCAATTTTATATCGGATCTATCCAAGGATCCGTCAGTGAGCAGCATTGATACACAAAACTCGAAAACAAGGCTAAAAAGTTCTGCAACATATTGTACAAATAGTTGTTGCAATAACAATAACATAACGAATGAAAGCGACATTACGCTATGCGACGAGGGCACATCCAGTTTGCCATCTACATCGGCTGGTCTGGCGAGAACAGGTCGTGGCACTCAGCTGCTGTTGATGTCGGAAATGGAAAGCGATGACGGTGATGAGAGAAATATTTCGTGTTTTGGCACCGTCAATAATCCTTTTAAAGTAAATGCTAAAATAAAGTACACAGCTGTTGGCCGTACACATGTACGGTGGACACATGCTCGTAGTAGATCCTTTACCAATAGTGGCAACGAACGTTCCAGCAACGCACTGAGAACAATGAAACGCAGCTCATCGGCTGATTTATTATTAAGCTTGAGACCAGTTAGTGATATTTTCTACATTGATAATAGTAAAGCAAATTTGTATATAATTTAGTGAACAATAGACATTATTTAGCAACTAATGGAATTGAAATATTCATGACGGAAAAACTTATTGTATTATTTTGTAAAACGCAATGCTTAGGGTTGACGAATTGTATATGGAAAAAATTTAAATTACAAAAACAAAACACATGCATATATGAAATTTGTGAACGCTTAGCGTTGCGTTACAAAATTAGTCCTTTAATAAAAATATAAAAATCATATTCAAATACTTTTTTATTTTGTGTTTTCCAACATTTTTTTTAAACAAATTTTGTATTCAACGAAGGGATATTAAAGTATGTATTACATTAAAATTATCATCCTATCAAGCTGCTTAGTCCCCCATGCAGACTTGCAATTTTTGTTGCAGCAATTTTTGAGTTTATATTGGTACACAGTTTCATGTGCTCTACAATTCTTTTTTTTTTTTTTTTCTTTTGAAATTCATACTTGTTAATTTAAAGTTGGTAGCAGGGTTGTCAGATATGGTGATTTCTCGCCAAACGTGACGATTTTTGTTTGGCGCCTAAATTTTTGATTTGGCTACATGGCGATTTTTCAAAATTTTTGTAATTCAGGAAAAGTAGTTTGTTGAAGGAGTGGATTCAAAAATAAATCCTACCAAAAGTCGTCTGCAAGAAATTAAAACAATTTGGTTTTGATGATTTTTCTTATTTTGATTAAAGCAATTAATGCGTTTTGAATTTGAATGAGAAAAATTATATGGGACTATTCACATAGTTCGTACGTAACATTATTGTGCAATAATTGATATTGTACAATAAAATTGCCTGTTGGTACATACTTATTGGATATAACAAAAATTAAAAATTTTAAGAACCCCCGACGTACAAACGGCTTGATCGATTTGCTTCAAGTATAGGCGAGATGATATAAGATCAAGCCAACTTTCAAACGAAAAAAAAGGAAAGAAAAACAAATTAAAATCAGTCTAGCCGTTTGGAAGCTACGGCGTCAAAGACACACATATTCAACAGAATATATCTAGAAAAGTGTGATATCTGCTAAATTGCTGGACCAATTTTCTTTACACATAGCTAAAAACACTCTCGAGCAAGAGATCTTTTAAACACAGATAACTAAATCAAAATCGATCCATGTCTGTACGTGGAGTCGGACAGACACACACTACAAACTTGACCCCTTTTTCTTGTCAAAGGTTAAAAATCAAATGAATTTTTATTTATATTGTTTCTTGAGCAAAATCATCTATTCGTTCTTCAATCATTTTATTCTTTGCGTTTTTACGAATATATAATATGTATATATATGTATGCATGTTTTTAATAGATGCTTTAGTTTCTATAAGGAGCATAGGACCCATAGAGCTTTTACGTGACATTTTAAAATTTTAACAAAATTACGACCAAATATTTTCTTAAAAAACGTGATAAATATTTATGATTTGATTGGGCTAAAGTTCGTATCGCTTTGTTAGCCAAATTACATGTGAAAATTATTAATGAACAAATAACACCAAAGTTAATTGTAAATATTTTGACAAACACGTAGTAGAACGGAACAACTAGCTGTTTTCGAAGGCAACTACACTTTCATCATCATCAGAGTGATAAATATTTTTTTTAATCGTAAAAAATACAAATTTATTTTTCCCACTCATTTCAACATTAACATGCTCTGTGAGATCGAAGTTTCATCAACAAAAATCTTGCACTTTTATGATTTAGGTATTGTATTTTTTGTGAACTTATACCACTTATTTTTGGAGTTTAAAATATCATACGCAATTAATGCTCTTACATTTTATATTAAACAGCAGGTTACATATATATCTTTATATAATTTTATCAACTTTATTTTTGCAATTTTTTTATATAATTAAATAAAAATGCATGTTCATACATTAATGTAAGTACAATTTTACGTTCTTTCTAGCTGGGGGGACAATAAATTGTACAAATAGGAAACTTTTATTATATTTGATCCAAATATTAAGGCAATTCAAACATTAGTCTTAAGTGTCATAGTGTTTCAAAATTGGTGTTTGTTTGAAATAATAACACCCCTTTTTTAGTCGGGGGTTAAAAATGAAAAGCAAAAAGAATTACATTCAAATAATTTAAAACATTCAGGTATGTGATGAAAAACCAATTTGAAAACGATAAAAGGTGTGATGATGTGATTGCCATAGTCGTTTTGTCAATCATTTTAAGTTTTGTTCTTAATAGTTTTTGCAATAATTTTTGATAAATTGTTTTCCACATCCCTACCATATTGTTTATATTTTATCTTATAGTGTGGTTTTTAAAAGTCAGTAGCTTAAGATTGGCTTAAAAATTATAGATAAAATAAAAACGAAAAATCGTTTTGAAAATTATCGTTTTTCATCACATACCTGATTATGACACTATGACACTTAACACTATCGTTTTAATCCCGCAATTGTTTTCGTATACATATGTATGTATGTTAAAGTAAAATATTAAACATATTTTTAATGGCTTACACATTTTTTTAGTTATTTTTCAATCCCATTGACGTCTCGTCAATGTAATAATATAAATTTTGCGCTTTTCTACTCTCTCTCGGGATTAATTGAGGCTATCAGCGCAAAAGTGGTGTTACCCAAATCTACACCATTTCCAGTTGTATTTCAGAAGTTTCCAATTGTTTTTCAGAAATTTATAAATATGTTTCAGAAGTTTCTAATTATAGTTCAGAAGTTTCTAATTACACTTCAGAAGTTTCCAATTATGTTTCAGAATTTTCTAAATGCATTTCAGAAAATTCTAATTGCTTTTCAGAAATTTCTAATTGTTTTTTAGAAATTTCTAATTGTATTTCCGAATTTTCAAATTACATTTCAGAAACTTCCAATTGTATTTTAGAATTTTCCATTTGTATTTCAGAAATTTCTAAATGTATTTCAGACTGTTATGTGGATATATTATTTATTATGTAATAATATATATATATATATATATATATATATATATATATATATATATATATATATATATATATATATTGTGCGAAAACCATGTAACCTATACTTTTTTTGTTGATATTATTAAAAATATATCAATAATCATTTTCTATTTATAAATATTTATAATAATATATATAATAATATATATAATATATATATAATATAATAAATATAAATAATTTATAAATAATATATCTATGTATATGGTGTTGCAAGTGCTGTATTGAATAATATACATAGTAAAAAAAATTTACATTTATTAAGATGCAACAACAAAGCATGTGCGGAATATGTCTACAATCAATGCTGAGAAAGCAGCTTATAAAATTGATGCCATGTAATCATTTGCTACATGCAGCGTGCTATGAGCAATTACATTTGGGTGAAGACGATATAAATTATCCGTATTGTAGGCAAGATATAACAGGTAATACATAAATTGCATATATGAATATGTACATATACTAATATTTGTATGTATTATCACAGATATTGCATCTGTTAACAGAAAAAGTTACAAGAAACACAATATAGATGATCGCCAACGAATAATAAAAGCAGCTTTTACAGGTGATGATTGGCATCAGTTAGCCTTATCGCTAGGTGTCAATTATAAAACAGCGTATAGCTGAATCAGGCAAGGTAAATTACCTGATGCCAAGAAGGGCTGTGTAAAACCAAAAATAATAACTAAAAGCAATGAAGCAAAAAATATTGTTGACCTTCAGCAAAAACGCTTGTATTCAAACATTAGCAAATTTTTAGACATGAAGTTTTTCACTGTAAAGTCACTTCACCGTCAACCATTGAATATAAATTCCACAGAGAATAAGAAAAAACGAGCAGATTTTGTTCATCGTTTAAATGAATTTATAAGGCAGGAAAAGCAAATAGTCTATATCGACGAGACGAATTTCAATCTATTTACACGAAAAACACGTGGAAGATCACGTATTGGGTCGAGAGCGGTACAACTCCTACCAGCTTGCAGAGGCCCAAACATTCATGTTATTGGTGTGATTTCGGCGAATGGGGTTTTTTGGTTTTAATGTGGAAAAGCGACATTTACAAAGAGAGTAATACAGTATTTTCCTTTCTTGATTTCTAACACTATGCAAAAACATAAATACATTTAACATTTCAAATCAGATTAATTGATTTGGTCAATCTTCTGCATATACATATGTACATACATATACATGTATGTATGTACATTTTTACATATAAATGTATGTATGTAGTTCACAATAAAGTGGTATAATTCCTACACATATTGTTTATTTAAAAAAAACCCCAAAATTTTATACAGAATAATATATATAAATATCTGAAATAAAAATTAAAAATTCTGAAATACAATTGGAAGTTTCTGAAATGTAATTTGAAAATTCGGAAATGCAATTAGAAATTTCTTAAAAACAATTAGAAATTTATAAAAAGCAATTAGAAATTTCTGAAAAGCAATTAGAATTTTCTGAAATGCAATTAAAAAATTCTAAAACATAATTGGAAACTTCTGAAGTGTAATTAGAAACTTCTGAACTATAATTAGAAACTTCTGAAACATATTTGGAAATTTCTGAAATATAAATAGAAATTTCTGAAATATAATTAGAAGCTTCTGAACGATAATTAGAAACTTCTGAAACATATTTAGATATTTCTGAAATATAATTAGAAAATTCTGAACTATAATTAGAAACCTCTGAAACATATTTAGAAATTTCTGAAAAACAATTGGAAACTTTTGAAATACAACTGGAAATGGTGTAGTTATTTCAACAACTGCTCTTTTTAATTATTTAATTGTTTTATTACTTGGCCATATTATGATCTGTGTGCAAAAACTATTTGCAGCTCCATTTTCTTTAGAATACCAAAAGGTGATTTACTCTACTTTTTTTTTGATAGTTGGTAAGTCCCAATTTACACTATGCAAGTCTTATTGCTAAGCTGATTAGTTTGTTAGGAGAGAGAGACGGGGGGAAAAGAATCGTTTCTGTTCCCCTCGTCTCTCTCTCCCTAAAACTAATCAGCTTAACAATAAGACTTGCATAGTGTGATTTTGGACTAATGTAAGTAATGTATTTATCAAAAGAACAGCAACCAAAAACCGAATGTGGGTTACACCACTTCTGCACTGACAGCCTCAATTGTAGGCTATAAACAGTATATTCTCTATTATCTAAGGCTTAGAAAATAGCATGATCCTGTCAATAGCATTCAGTCACTTTCGAAAGCAAGTAGACAAACGCCAATTTTGTTTTATTGTATTGACGTGACATCGATAGATATATTCAGAATCCAGCCTGCATTATAAGTGTCATTTACATTTCAAGAACATATATACATACATACATTCATTCAATTCATACAAGAAAGACAATAATTTTTAAATATATATACTTACATATTTGTACAGTTTATGATAACCCTTAACAAAAAGACAATTACATATTTAAATAATCATGCATGTGACACTGAATACTGTTAATTTATAAATTTCTTATAAATCTAAATGCTATCAAACAATTAAATGAAGACATTAATTGTGTTAAAATAAAAAATATTACAAAATTAAAAATAGAACTCGCTTTAAGAAATTGGTTATTAATGAGATTACTGCATTAGTATCCCTAATTACAATTACATAACTAGTACATGAAACGAATATAAGCTTTCATTTAGTGTCTAAAATTACAAGAAGCGGAAAATTAAATAATTTTTTTTTTCGAACTACTATCATGATTAATTGCCTGAATTACATACATACATATGTATATTAGGGATATAACTTTAACAATTTTTTAAAATATCAAAATTGACATAGCACAGTCCGATAGAGCATAAAAAACTATAAGGGAACGTATATTTATTTTTTCACTAAGGTCAAAAAAGTTCACGCACCAACCGCGATGAAGTTTTTTTCTTTTTGATTAAGAAAAATTAATAATATGTTTATTTAAAACAAAAAATAATTAAAAAACACCGTATAAAATTATAAGTATTCAATATTGTAATTAACAGTCACTCTAAACTAAATCTAAGTAGTTGTTGATAATAATTTTGTAAACACAGATTTTGTTTTCTATTTTTATAGTTGTATTTGCTGTAAAGTACAACTAAAACTGTAATTGTTATGTTTCATCAAATTTGCTTATTATCATATTATGTAATGATAGATTGTAATTAAAAAATAATTGGGGTATTCACACGGTAGTGTTAAAGTCATAACGTAATGATAGATTGTAATTAAAAAATAATTGGGGTATTCACACGGTAGTGTTAAAGTCATAACATCATAATGTTCTAAACTTTTAAACTAGTTTAAAATACGACTGCTGTGAGCAACCCCTCATATTTTAGTGTGTTAGTTGAAACATAAACAATATAATACATAGTCTTTAGTTTGTAGTTAGTTTTTAAGTTATTTTGTAAGTTTATTTCTAATTGCCTCCCTTTTTTTTCCTCTTTTTTTTTTGGGACTTTATTCATAATTTCTTATATATATATAAATAATAAAATTGTTGTATACTAAAACTATACTTAATTTTTAGTTATAATGGAGCAATCCTTGAAATGTTTTAGAACGTAAGGAATTTCTATTAATGTTTGAAGTTTAAGCTATCTCTGTATTATAATGTTTTGGGAAAAAAATAAATGAAAAAAAAAACAATATGATACAAAACAAATGACAAAAAATATTACAAAAATTAAATAATTTTATGCAAAATTATGAGAAAATTATTTAACGGCTTCTATCTGTTTCCGAAAATTATTTGCGAATTTTTGCAATATGTAAAACAAATTTTTTCGAGCATTTGACCTTTTAAAATTTTAAGGCTTTGGAATTTATTTGCAAATTTTCTTAAGTTTTGCGATCAGGTAATTTCTGATAAAACTTATTGATCTTGTGTGTAATTTTAACAAAATAGTATTGAATCAAGCCACATCATTGTCTGATTGAATTATTTTTGTTGTTGCAGTTTTTGCCTTTTTTACACATTTGGCGACTTTTATTTTATATCACACTTTGCTATAATTTTGGTATTAGCAAGTTTTTGCAAATTTTCATTTTCAAGAAATTTTTCGATTTTTTGGAATTTCTTATATCTTTAGGTATATATGTGTTATTTTAGGGCTTGCCTTTTTACCAATTTTTAGTACATCTATTTATTTATGCGAATTTTCATAATTTTGTCAATTTTCTGCGATTTTTGGAATTTCTTAGATCTTTAGGTATTTGTAAGTAATTTTGGAGCTATTGTTCCCAATTCTTTGTTTTTTTAACAGTTTTAAGCTGTAATATATTTTTGATGTCACCAAGTTTTTGCGAATTTTCGTAATTGCGGATTTTTAAAAGTTTTTTGCATTCCTTATAATTTAAGCATTTTTTTAAATAAATTTTAGGTTTTTTTTTAATTAAAAAATTATTCGCGAATTCTCGCAAATTTTTTGCACGTGAGATAATTTTTGATTCATAAAATCTACTGAGTTTGCTCGTTTACAGTTTTTGAGGCTTTGGAAATTTTTGAAGATATTCGCATTTTTGCAAGTTTTCGCGATTTATATGCTGTAAGTCTATATTCGAGTTATTACTTTTTTTTGCGGTCTATATAATCAGCTTTGGGAGATTGTTTCCATTATTTTAATCCCTTGCGAATTTTTATATTTTTTTGCAATATATAATGATTTGAGTAGAAATTTGCTGAAGAAAAACGCCACGTATTTAAACGTAAATGGACATTTTGTCGAAAAAGAAAAGTAAAAAGCAAAATAATTAGTTATGACAGTAACAAATACATAGAGTGAAGAATTGTATTAATATAGTACTCCTTTTATATGAAGGAAAATAAAAATAGTTTTAAACTGGTTTAAAATGTAAGGACTTTATGACACTTAGGACACCCTTGTGAATACCCCAAATATGTATATATAAAAAAAAATATTGTATTCAAAAGGCCTGGAAATAATTTTAGATTATGTAAAATAATATTTTTGTTAGTTCAAGTCCGTGCTTTAAGTGTTAAGAAAACCCAATTGGTACGTGAACTTTTTTGAGAAAAATTACAAAAGATTATGATTTTCGTGGTTACTAGGACATGGTTGACCTCGTGGTACTATGCCAAAAAATTGGTTATACCCCTAATGTTCATATGTATATTGAAATCAAAAACAAGTATTCGTATTTTATTTTTGTTTTCAATTTAACGTTTTAAAGGATCAGCCAGTAAATTTTCGTTTTATTTCTTCAATTACTTTTCGAGACTTTTATTAAAAAAAAAAACTTAAGATACAAAATTTAACGATTGTAAGCCATTGACGTTCAATTATTTAAACAATAGTTTATCTTAGATATTTATAGTTTTACAATTACGTAAATCTCTCCAAATTCAAAACTATTTATCTCTATACATATTTCTACACTATACGAAACATTTTGCTGAGTATAACGAATATAACGGTGCAATTTGCATCAGAGGTGTGCTACAGCACTCAACTTCGTGCGAAAATGAAAACAAAATCAAAAATAAAAGATCATATTTTTTGTATGCTTTAAAATTTAGTGTTTGTCTAAAAAACAAAGTTAGGAAAATCGGATGAAAATTAGATCTCAAAAATAAATGACAAGCTTTTTAAATTTTACAGCTTTATTATAAAAATTACACTGTGCTTTAATTCGAAACTTTTTTTTTGTAACAATGAACGCTGAATTCAATGGTGCTAACCATATTTTTAAGTTAGCTCTTGTTTAAAAAATAATTAAGATTGTAAACTTGGTTAAAGGCACCTAAAAATCTCAATTTTTCCTAGTTTTCTAAAATTTATTAACCTTTATGTCGATATATATCGCCTGAAAAGATATGTATTGATAAACTTGCGTCCTGAGAAAACTTTTTGGAAAAAAATTGAATTTTTTGCGTTAATTTTTTTGGGGCAATTTTTTTTTTTCAATTGGTGCAATTTTTTTTTTTTAATGTCTTTAGGACGCATATTCATCCGTAATATGTTCTCTTAATTGATATAAAAATTAATGAATAGAAGAAAAGTGGGGAAAATTTTGATTTTTAGGTGCTTTTAACCAAGTTTTCAATCTTAACAATTTTTTAAATGGTTAGCACCATTGGATTCAGCGTGCTCGAATTAGGTTTACCCACCAGGTACCCCGCTTGTTACATTTTTGAGCTAGCACAGTGTTATTAATGCTTTATAAAGGTCTAATAAGAAAAAAAATTTTTTGAAAATCTGTTTTATAAACCCCTTATAAAGCTTTAATAATTTTTATAAATAATGCTGTTAATTCTCAAATGAGCATAATAAGGTCTATAAATAGCCAATTTTTTCTTTTTTTTTTTAATTGAATGCGTAAGACTTCCTAAGTGGCCTGGATTGTTCACTACAATGCCCTTTTATTGTTGGTGTATCAGACTAGTTGTTTAGAAACGGCTGATTTACGTCTTGATTATTTTCATTCTGCCCCACTGTGCAACGTATCATGACAATGTTAATGGCGAGCAGAAACACACAGGAAAAATTAAATTATATTTTGATCGAAAACTATAAACAAATTAAAACTATCAATTGAGTGTATGCATTTGAATTAATTGTATGTACGAGTATGTATAATTTCTCTGAAAAAAATACTCGTATTTAATAGTTAAAATGTTCGTACTTAATGGCCCTTATTATGAGTTGTATTCCATTTTCGATCTTCGCTAGCTATCCAACATCGAAAATCGAATGATCACTTCATATTATGAGCATCGAAAATTTCGTTGAGCAACAAATTTTCTATCTAGCTTATTACACATTTTATTGGAGTTTTATTAAAACTCAAGTCAATATTTTTTTCTTATATCTTTATAATAAACTTCGTTAGATACTCGTACATTTGGATTTAACGTAAATATGACGTTTCTTAGCATATACATATAACTCGATTTTGTCTTATGCCGCACACTGGGTTGAAATACATAGTTTTTGAGGATCAATTCAGGGAAGCTCTGTTAGGATATTTTTCCATTACCTTTCACCTAATACCAATACAGTTTGATAAAACAAAGCATTTTTAAGTATATTTCAGTGCAGTTTTATTACAAATAACGGAATTTAAGTTAAAATATAGATAACATATGAGAACCTAAAAATCGTGATCATGATCACCATCAACTTGATCATCATCATCATCATTTTGAGCACACAAATTGGTTTTGTTTGAGTTGCCTTCTTTGGAGGCAACTTTCGCATGCTCGAAATAATTGGGTGAGAGATTATTAAGAATAAATTAAAAACATCTTTAAGGGATTTTTCGCGACTGCACTTTTGTGAATGAAACTCTCTATGTTTCTTAAAATCTTTATTCAGAGCTTCTTGCGCTTCTTCCGATAATAGCCCAATGGGTAAGGGAGCATTATTAATAATTTCGGCACCGTGTATTAGTTACTTGTGCAAAGTGGGTGGCATATTATACCATGGATATTTTTCAACAAAAAGTCTGGCTGTATTGTGTGCAAATATTTTAAAGTTTTCACTTTGGATTTCATTGCCGCTAGATACTGCATATAAGCAAAATGTGAATTCTTTTTATTAAGTTCAAATCTATTTTTGTTATTTCGGCGGATTTTTCTGCGTTTTGGAAAAAACGTCTTGCCGTATTCCAATCATTGGTATTTCGGAACCCAGGCTTAGGTTTGTCAACGATTAAACCCATAGCCTCTCTATATTGTTTCTGAATTTCTAATTTTGTTTCAGCAACGACTTTTGTTTCCAAATCACTTCTGGCCTGCCACTTATTAAAAGCCATTTTATATGCAATATGCAAAAGACAAATCAAAGAATCTGATCCAGCCATGAAGAACAGATATACCGAATCTTAAATATTCTGTTTTCACAGGCCTTTTAATCATGGCATCTATATTATTGATGTTTTTGCTAGAGGCGCCACATAAGTAACACTGTTATGTTGACGTAGTTCCAGTTATAGCATTAAGAACCTTTACATCTATCATTGACAAAATTAAATTGTGCTTCACTTGCATAACTTTATCACCGTTTGCGGCAGTTGAGCATATCAAATTTGCTATTTCTTCTTCCACTCTATTTTTTCACTAACTGACACAATTGAAGTTTCCTTTATGAACTCAATTTTCAAAGGTCTACAAAATCTAGTGGAAGATGGTCGAGGATTTTCCCAAATAATCTTTTCCTCTAGCATAAGTCTAAGTGGCAAAATTGTGGTTAAACTGCAACTGCAATCAGTTTTGACGATACTTTAAATTTCATTTTTGAATTAATCCTCGAAAACTTAGTATTTCAACCCAGTGTGTGCCGTTGTGCATTTTTTTATACTCGTACATCTGGATTAAACGTAAAAATAAAATTAAAGTAAGGGATGATAAATAATTTCTAATAAATTCTCTATTTCAAAAAAACCATTTTATTTCAAATTTTCATAGAAAAGTGTAAAAAGTGTATGCTGCACAGATTTATTACCTCCTCCTCCTCAATTACATAAACACAAATGCATAGGTTGGCGTATGTTGAACAAATACTCTGAGTATCATGTATATATTTATTTTTTCCGAATAAATATTCATGCTCTGAGTATAAGCATACTTCACAATCACCCTTATTCCAGTTGTCGGCATCGACGTCACTTTAACGTAATACCAAAAAATTGAGGCTTATGTACCCGTTGTTGAAAACAACTGACTCCTTTTGGCAGGTTTATGCTATTTTCTAGACCTTAGGGAACGGAATTAGGTTGCCAGTTGCACAAAATTGTTCTTGAGAGCGAGTAAGCAATCCCCAATTTTTTGGTAATGTGTTAAAGTGACGACGATGTCGACAACTGGAATAAGGGTGAATATCCATATGCCTTTCTAAAAAAGGTGGCATGATGAGATGGGAGTGACCTTTTCTGTGGAAAGGCACATATGTATGTATACACACATGGACATGGATTGCTTCCATATTGAAAGATACATCGTCCATACTTCTCTAGGCATTATGTGACCTAAAGGTGCAATCAGACGTGACATAACCATAGCCATAGAAAACAGCAGTTCGAACCAAACTAATGGGCAACACTGTATTCGATTATAGGTGACTCGACATAACGCCATAACTCTCACCATAGAAACCAATTGATTTTGGTTTGGTTATGGCTATGGCATTATGGCCATGTCACGTCTAACTGCACCTTAAGCGACTAAATATATTTTTTTTTAGTACTAAGAACACTCTCAAAAAACCTTTCAGAAACAAAAAATGTAAGTCCCTTCTGAGGTTATACCTTTTTCTAACACTCTCTCTTTCGCTCTCTCTCTCTCTCTCTCTCTCTCTCTTTGTTTCTATTTCCCTTTCTGTCTATCACATCCCACCATATCTTTGCATCGGAAATTTAAAATGTAATAATACTGCGCTAAGAAAAAATTTCAACTAAATTTATGTTGACATAAAACGACATGATAATTCTGTGTTTATAAAACAATACGATTAAGCTTTTAATATACACTATAGTTTAGAGTCTGAACACAATGTGCGAAACGGTATAAATTTAAAATCTATTTTATTTTCATTGCGGACTTTCTTATTCTCTCAATTTTTGACTCTCTTTCTCTTTCTGATGTTGCCATAGTTTTTGAATAATTGGCTGTGTTCACAACAAAAAACATGATTTTGAAGTTCAAAAATGTTTGTCATAAAATATAAAAGCTTAAAAAATTTATCAAATATATCTGCGAATGTATAAAATTTTAATCATTTTTTGTTGTTAGTTACTGCCATTACAAAATATTTAACAGAAAGAGTAATTTTTTTTTTAAATGTATGCATAAAAAAATTAATAAAAATTTAAACAAACAATGACAAGTATTGCCGTCGCCGTCTTCCGTTGTATTATGTTTATTTTTCTCTCCCGCAACGAGAAATCGCACCGCACCGCAAACATTGTGTTTAGACTCTTAAGCATGATTTTTGTTTAATATTTTGCCATTGCTCTTTTTATGTATTTGTGGTATATGGAATAAATTGGTTATTGGATAGAATAGAATTTCTGAATCACATTTATTAAATATTGCCCTTAAGTGTACTACTACATTTAGTTTTCTTTTTTTCATTTTGTATACTCGTACTCGTATTTTGTGGAATGGTTTTTTTTATACTGCTCCTTTTTATGTTGCAACTATTATTTATTACTGCTGATATTGCTGATGTTGTTTTAAGGTTTCGTTTAATAAATTTTTGCCAGAATTTTCTAAAGGAACCACTATATTACGTAAACTATCGATACTATTGCGTAGACGAGCTGTTTGAAATTTGGCTGGCATTTTGGGTGAGCTGGTAACTGAAAATGCTTTAAACTCCTGTAATTACATTGTTTAAAAAAAAAGGAGTAAGAAAGGAAAGAAAGTTGGGAAATAAGGATGCAGTTACTGATTTATAGTGTCAATTAAGATTTTGTTCTTTTATATTTATTTATTTTCTTTTTTAATAAACCAAATTTCATATTCAAGAAAGAAAAAAGTTATTACAAATTAAAAAGAAAGTATTGTGAATATACATACATTGTATATTTTAATATAGAAATAACTTAAAATTAAAAAAAAAAGAAAGAAACAAGAAGAGTTGAAATAATATTGTGTCGGTGCGTTATGTATGTATGAGAAAATCGCTTGGATATTCTAGAATGAGCCACTATAACAATGATCATTATGAGCTGATTTTAACGAAAAAGTAATTAGTCAGTCAATTTATTAATTTCAATAATTTTAAAATTCCAAATTTATGAAAAATGAGATTTTAATATGAGTTTAAATTTCAAATATCCGTTGCTAAGTTTTGATATATTTTTTAGTAAAATGCCAATATTACTTTGAACTAACACAAAATGATTTAATTCACTGTACCATTTGTGATGTGAGTAAAAAAAAATTATAATTGTGCAAAAAAAAAATTAAATAAATGAATCTAAAAAGCTCTTTCATAATAATGATGGCGGGGAAGGAAATTTAAGATATTTTTTTCACTCAAGGTACCTGATGACCTGATGGTGAATTCGATTCACTTCCTGTGGCCGACATATATGATTGAAATGTAGCTGCTGATTGTGCATCTCGATTGCCTCGTGTTGATACTTTTTCTTGTAAAGTATTTAAAGTTTTCGAAAACCATGGCTGCCAACTATTTCGATTCGATTGCATTTCTGTTATAGTGGTGCTTAGTTGATGATTTAGGTCTTGATTTTTACATTCGGCCTCAACTTGTGCCAATTTTGCCTGCGCCAATTCTAATTCCAGTTCACGTATACGATGGTTGGCTGAATGTAAAGGATCAAGCGGGCCCAATGGTGCCTCATTTGAATTTTTCTTGTTAATTATAGCAACATTATCGATTGAAGCTCTTTTGACACAATTCGTTAAATTGTCTTTCTCAATATGTTGGGAACAATCGGGACATTTGGATATAGCATTCTGTGAAAATTATTTATCATTTAAGAAATTTATTATTCGACATATTGTCAGAAGTTTATTTTAATTTGACATTTATTTGCTGGTGGTTCAGCGTTGTCTATATATTTCATTGTTGCTGTAACAAATCAAGTCTACTGATGATTTGTTACAGCAACAATGAAATATATAGACAACGCTGAACCACCAGCAAATAAATTTCAAATGAAAATTATTTATTTTAATTATTTTATTAGTTGTTGCTACTCGTATTATTAAACCAACTCACTCACCATTACTGTTCCCAAAGTCTCATTCAAAGTAGTCATATCCTGCTCCAAACGTTGTATTATCTGTTTATAATCTTGTATAATTCCAGTATGTTTCATTTCCTTTTCAATGGCACATTCATTAGCATCTGCTAATTTTTGCTGCAAATCGTTAATTTCCGTCTGTAGCTTACGTCTTTCGGCACCAAAACGGTTCTCGTAAATTTGAGTCTCTTTCTCTAGACGTTCTTTATCTTGTTTTTTTAATATAAATTCGTCTTCATAGTGTTTCAACTTTTTTATTTTGCGTTCACATGCCATCTTCATAATACGTCTAGCTTGACTGGAACTGCGACATTTTTTAGGTAATGTAACTCGGAAATATTTTAATATACCCTCAAAATCTAACTGGCGCAAATCGTTTTCGCATATCGATAATAATGTGAGAGCAACCTGAAAGAGAAGAGGAATGCCATCCAAAAGGAATACGTCGAGAACGTGGAATACAAAACATAAAGGGAAACGAGCTGTGAAAAGAGTTAACAGCCATTGCGAGGCATACATATGAGTCTCAATGCCACAGTTTAAAAAGTGTTCATAGAGTTTGGGTAAATGGTCTTTTATAAGACGTTCCAATTGATAAAGACGTAAATACAAAACTTCGAAGCCCTGTTTATACAAATCACGTAAACCATAGTCATACATGAGCGAAACTAAAACACAAAAAGCATCTTCCTCGGGCATCTTAAATACAAATAGAATAAATACATTAAGCAATAATAGAATCAATTTAAAAATTAAGATAAGAAATTTCTTACGTGGAGCAATAAACTGGCAGCTATAAAGCTTAGTCCTTGACAGTAGCCAACTTCGCTGTCGTATACAGCATATGCTTTAGATACTTTGAAAAGTGCATCTTGACCTGTGGAATAATATGATAATTAAAAGCATGACTTACCTATAAAAAATTCCCCAAGTATTTGTTTACCTGATCCACCGCTTTCTTTAAAGCATTTATGTGCTGGAAAAGTTCGGTGTATATCGCGTTGTATTACAGTTTCGCATTTGGTTTCCTAAAATTAAAGAATTTTTCTTGTCTTCATAAGGAAAAAATATTAACTTTTATGCCCCTATTTCGGTTTACAACTCAACTAAGTTTAATTGAAATTGTAACAACTTAACCTTAAAACAACTTAACTGTTTTTTGGCATTCTGAATTACAACTAATTTTAGTAGTATTCGAAACAATGCTCGAAAAGAAAAGGTTTTTATCTATGCTATGTTTTTTGAAACCATAGTAGCCATCACAAAACATTTTAAATATTTTTAGTTTTGGCCTGATGTTTTTTTTAGGTTTCATGTTTTATGAACGTGGCAACAATATTGGTTGGCGTCGGGAATAATGAAGCAAAAGTAATACAACACTTGAAATAAAAACCAAAATACAACTGATAAAAAGCAGTTGTCTCATGGTGAACAAAGTTGTAATACATAATAAAAATTTTACGACTACAGCTTAACTATACATTTATTTAGTTGTAAATCATAATAGGGGCTTTAGTCTAGATTAGCTACGTCCAAACACACATACTGTGATATTTGCATTTGAGGTAAACAGCTTTTAAATCTCGTAAATTTGTTCTTGTTTTTTTTTTTTTTTTTTTTTTTTTTTGCAAAATTAGAGCAAGCATTGTCGCCGAAATTTGGTTGGCTGTTGGGCTCTCGTCGGTGTGAAAGCACAAAAAGCTCTTTATAAAAGTTTGCACATTGTGCATATGGCTTGGACGTAGGTGGTCTAGATGTTAAATTTTTTGAGTCGGTATGTATATTTTCCAAAATTTTATACAAAATGTGCGTTTTAACTTTTGATACTAAGAGTTATAAAGTTAATAATGGGTTTTTAATTGCATACTTTCTTTATAATTACACACAAATTGTTAAAATATGCTCATCAAGAGTATAAAAATAACGATTCATTTGTTGTCATTAGGTGCGTTTGAGTACTTTTCCAGTAAAATCCAGTAACTGAGTAAATACTGAGTAATTTAAAGAAATTACTCTCAATGAAAAAGTTTGCATCTAAAAGCACGCGAACGGAAAAATTGTAAAATCTAGTAAAATATATACAACAGCTGATTACCAATTTTGGCGCTAAAAAATTATACATACGAAATACACGATAGAATATTTTGTTTAATAATAAAAGTAATAAAGATGGACATATGTTTTTTTTTAAACTTATTTTGGTGGTCTACGATGTCGACAAGAAACTTTCTATAGCTTACTTAAATTGAAAACAAAAATAAACTTTATTTTGATTTTGTTTTAAATATAAGTAACCGATAGAAACTTTCCTGTCGACATCGCGGGTCAGGCCGTTAAAGTTTCTAAGCTTTTTACGCTGAACGTGAGAAGTTATTAGGATGATATATTCAATACAACGAAAAACAAGAATTCAAAAAAAGTACACAAAGTAAATATTTTTTAAATGTTCCATACGGCAAACCAGGAACCGTCGACCCGACGATATGTATGAACAAAAATTTCAATATAATAATCTATTAACTTTATTCACGTTTAAAAATAATCGGTTATGTTCTGAATTCCATGTGAAATTAAATCGTTCGGAAATGCAATAGCATTGTTATTATAAATACATACATACATACATATGTGCATACATACTTATTTCCAACAATTCTATGGAAATTCCGCACGTTTTAATTTCACGTGGAATACATAACATACCCGAATATTTTTCTAGCATCAAACTTAAATAAATGTTATAATTCATATAACTTAATACATTTGTTTTTTGTTATTTTAAAAATTTCATCAAAAACTAAAAATTTTTGTTTCCCTTTACTTTTGTTTGTTTATATTTAAAAACATATGGTTTCATTTTACTGAATTTTACTGGCAAAAATTTGTCCAGTAAAAACTTGCATTTACTCAGTAAATGAACTGTCATTTTTCTCTCTCAATTCGCCCTCTCATTTACTGGATTTTGTGTACTCGAACGCAATCCAGTAAAAAATAGTAAAAATTTGTACAAATTTTTGAGTTCTCGAACGCACTTATTGTGTTAGAGTTTGCGCGAATATGTTTTCGAATATAGGCATTACTTTGTTCCACTTAATCATAAATTAATGAAACTCAAAACGTAATGACGACCCATTCGAGTTCACCTCACACGTGTTTGAGAGTTTTATAATAAAATCTTCCTGTGATATAGAGGTATAAAAAGTGCATATTTTAAGACATACTGACTGACTCACTCATCAATATTATGGTAAAGTTAGAGAGCTGACACTGGTTATCCAAGTAAGTCTAGATCAGAGCTGCCCACAGAGAGAAAACCGAGAGTAATGTATATGCGTATGTGTATTCATTTGCATAAAAAGTCGATTGATGTTCGGCACTCTGGAGCTTCTCTGAGCAGCCATGGTCTATATGAACAAGCAATTTAACTCCTTCAGCACAAGCGATCCATTTGATGTAGGTGGGACCACACCTAATAAAATTTTAATCAATGTACTTCTGCTTGACCGATTTTTTAACCCTTTCACACAATCTTATCATTTAAACAATCCAATACTTTATGAATAAACTTTAAAAAAAAGAAGTGAAATCCGCACAAAAACATTGATGTTAATATAAGACCAAACGTTCGCATCCGAAAACTAAAAGTTCTGAGATCAAAATAAGGCAATGATTATTAGCATAATTTCTATAAATTTTCTTTTGTGATCACATATAGAAAAAAAGATTTTCACTGTTTAAGAAAAATATACTATCTGAATCTATCACGAAAACAATCTGCTCCTTCACAAAAAATCTAAATACGGATTTAATTTTTTTTATTCTATTTACATATAAATACATATATAGTTTATCATATATATGGACGCAACGGGGTCTCCGAGTGAATGTCCCTTCCTAACCTATATGTAGTTATACTCTATCATTTCTCTCTCGCACTTAGAGAGACGTCAAACTACACATAAAAAGTTTTCCGAAAAAAAATGCCCAAAACAAATATGTAGGTGAATTAAACCCTTATGCATCGATTCAGGCAAATAAATACATGAAAGTATATATATATATATATATATATATATATATATAATATGTATGTACATACATATATCACGCATTAGTGCTTCTTACTTACTTTGGTTATTAAATTTTTATACATGTCCAGCATTTCGATTTTAGTATCTACTCCAGCCAATTTTTTCCAAATCATTTCGCGCAACGCCTCCGGCACTCCCAAACGAACTAAAGGAGCAAGATTTTTTGGCCTTTTCTCACCATCCCATTCCTTAAGGACAGGATCCCATTCGTCCAAAGTATCTTGTGAGCAATCTTTTGAAACTTCCCCAGTGCCGCTTAATAAGGGTTCATCACCATCTGAGAGATCTTCGGGATCGGTGGTACACTCATCTTCCATCGATGCAATCGATGATGAGCGTACAATACGCGACAAATTGTTCATTCCAAATTTAAGTAAATACGAAGATGATGTCGACTGTTGGGTCGGTTCTGCGATCTCTTCTGAAGGATCAATTGAACTTACTTTCCAACTAAACTCATCTGTCGTTCTTTTTAAGTGTAAATAGAAACGCAAGGTCATTGGTCGTTTCGATATGAAATGATCCATAATGCGCAATTCACCCGCGGACTGAATTGTGACAGGTGTTTCCATAACAAATCTAACAGGTTCTTGTATGCCGCGTATAACGATATCAACCGCAACAGTTAAAAATGTTTTCGAGGTTTCTACATTTAATTGTTCAAATGCCTTTTCACTGGCCTTCCATTCAGCTCGAATGTGATAGGGATTTAAGCATAATGGTGTGATGGGTGCTGTTATATCACCATTAGCGGTTGTGCTAGTAATGGCACTACTGTTTCCACTTGTGCTACTAGCACTGCCAGTTACTCCCGGTTGTACATAGCCCATAGTTATCATATCAATCAATTGCATGTCTGCTTGTCTCACCAACTTTCCTGGACTTAATAAAACCCCAAAACAACGCTCAATTAATAAAGGTTGCAAGATGGTCGAAGGAGTTTGTTTGACTGTTATGTAAACTTCTTTGTCTGTATTAGCTCGTAACTTAAAGCAATGGCGATCTCGAGGTACTGCACCATATGAATTTTTCGCAACCTTTTCTCGTATCTCCAATGAAACCAGAAATTCATAGCCAGCCGTATTAAGAGGATTTCCGCTAACATCGGATGTTATCGAATTCAACATATTGCTGTCTACTGCCGAAGTAAGACTGCAAGTCATGCTGGGTTGATAAGTTTGGAAAGCCTTTTGAAAACAAGCTGCGAATAAATAATCGAAAGTTGTTTTTTTCTTTGTGTTACATTTATTAATTAATAAGTATGATATATTTACCGCTAACTTGGTTCACAGCTTCTGGTATATGGCAACGAAAAACATGACACTGAAATAAAGATTCTCCATGCAACCAAGTAAAAGCAAAACAACCATGTTCTACTGTTTCTATCGGTCCACGGAAATACAAAATTATACTCTGTATTTCATATGTGGCAATAATTGAATTGGTGTCAGCATCATGCAATACAACCAAGCCATCGGAACAGTTTGGTATGCTGATTGAAATTTTCAAGCCATTCGATGCTGTACCATTATTTAGTTCGCTCATTATACGATAAACATCCAGTTCAGATTTCGGAGCATTTATATTCGCTGCTCCCAAGTAGGTAACACCGGAAAATATTGTACATCCTTGATCTATTTCGGAAACTTAAAGAACAATGAACTCTTTTAAGAAAATCTCTTTAGAAATAATACATGTTGTTTGTGTGTGTTTATTTGCATCTTTAGTTAATCAGTTTGTATCAATAAAAAATTTTATAAATTTATGTACTAAGAGATAATGATACCATTATGATTTAAGAATTTGAAAGTATCAATCCGTGAGCAAAATTTGGATTCATTTGTCCGATTTTTTATATATGTATGTAACACTACCCAGCAGAAATATTAATCTACCTGCTTCATCTACCTACTTCACATGATTTTTGTTCGTGATTTCCGACGTGGTAGTTCTCCAGGTATAAGCTTCTGAATGAATGTAGGATGTGCAGAAAGAAGCCCATACCTCATGCCTTTTTTATATGTATATTGTTAAAAAAAAATTATCTATTCTTAGATTAATTTCCAATACTTTATCTTGTTTTTATATTTACTAGATATACCAAAGGGACGACACACTCGTCCGTATTCTAGAATCAAAATGTAAATAATTTAAGATTCAAAGAAAATGTATCTAAACGTCATAAAAAAATTCATTAAAACACAGCCACAAACTTACATACATATGCAAGCATAATTAAATAATACATGAAATTAAAAAAACATAAACAAAATCCCTTCAACCAACCTAATTCAATTTATTCAACTCTCTTCCTTTAAGTATTATGGCTTTGATACAACAACAAATAAGAGAAAAACAATTGTAAGGTCAAGAGAAATACTGCAAACACACACACACTCATGTTTTGTTTCTCTTTTTAATTGTAAGCTAATAAATGCGTGTGTAATATGTGTGCATGTAGTAGTAGCAACTTTAAACGCTTATAGCTCCCAAAATACTAAACCGATTTCAATAAAATATAGATTCTGCACATCTGTATAAAAAATCCTTTAAAACCATATAAATCTTTTTAAAATCGGTGCGGTGGTACCAGCGTAAAAGGGATTACAAAAAACATGTTCGCCTATTAATTATATATATATATATATTTATTATATACTATATTTTTATTTTCTGATTTTTTGGAAACTATACTTAAAATTTATAAATGTTTTGTAATTTGTTACTCACTGATGTTAAAAAAAACGATTTTAAAACTGTTTAAACAATCAAGCCCAAAAATCTGTTTTTCGGAAAAAATTCGAACTATATATAAAAAACCGGTTCCGAGCCGGGTGAAAGCATAACAAAGAAACATACAAACTTCACTTTCGCATTTATAATATTAGTAAGGATTAAATAAAATTGAAAATTACATATTTATATCAAATACTTTTTTTCCGCGCATTGAATCAGGATTCCATCCCAGGATATCCGTATGCTAGGCTAGAACACTACACACTGACCTACCGATGCACATATTTATTTTCGTACACAATTTAATAAAAAAAATAAAAACTCAAAGTAAACAATTTCATTCGCATCCAAATTTGTATCCACATAAGCAAGAACCGATGCACTATAAAAAACTTTGAGTATTTGAGTTTAAAAGGCGACATATTTCGTAGTGTTTGTGTTAAACTTCGTCATTCGTTTACGTTATTCCATCTTCGTTAGGCAGAGTGGATGCAATGTGTGCTTTTCCGCGCTTCCGAAGCGATTCTTTTTGTCTTAGTGCTTACTTGTATCAAATGTATTTTTGCTTTGTAAAGTTAGAGATACATACATACATAGAAAAAAATCCTTTTGCTCATTTACTCAAACAACGTCATAACTCAAAAATTGGAATTTTAAGTTAATGAATTTTAAGTTAATCCTCATATCGTTCTTCATGTTGTATAAAAATTTCATATAAATATCTGGTTTACTTAACTCTTAAGAGAAAAATAAAATTTTCTTTTTCCATTAAGTTGTGTGTAAATTGAAAACTTTAAACTGGCAAACTAGTTTTTTAGTTATGACATTGTTTTAATAAATGAGCGATTTGTTGTCTATTTTATTTCAATACACTGAAATAACAAGTTAACTTGATTCACATTTACGAAAGCTCAATTAATAGGGGCCCGAAAAAAATAATAGCTTCTACATCAATAGAAATAAACAAAAAAAAATATCTTAGTTTTAATATGAAGGCTGGTAAAATTCTATATTAGCACTTTTAAGTTATTGCCATTGAATTTATTTAAAAGTATCACGATTGAGCTTGTACCACTATTTGAAATTTTATACTAACTTTCTTCATCTGTGTCACTTCTTTCTGGTTTCATTATATCTTGTTTCTCATCGACATCACCACCATCACCAGACTGTTTATCTGCGACACGTGGCATATTGCCTGCATTAGCGTCTACACAATCATAAAAAACTGACTGACCAACGCGATTTAATTCTGAACTCGATTCTTCACTCCTAGGTGTTGGTGTATTTGTAGCATTCTTTATGGATGAACGATGTATTGTTTGAGTTTTCATTTCTACTACACCAAATTTGTCTTGAGGTACAACCAGAGCTGGACTTGTTGTACCCATTAAGGGCAATGTGAGTGATTTGGTTTTAAGACTTGTATCAACCGAACATGTACCTGCAATGAAAATAAATTTAACAATTTTGTTCATTAATTTTTAATAACTAATTTGAAGTTAAAGAAATAATTGTATTTGATGATTTCTTTTTAAGTTGTGAAAAAATAGGTGGGCGTATGTATTTCTGTTGTATGGTCATTAAATTCTTTTACTTTTGTTGTAACCATAGCAGCATTTTGTTTTTGATGTATTTTTTATATACATAAATATGCATGCACAAATGTATGTATGTATATATGTATGTACAATGGGCCTTAGGGTTCTTATGAAGATTTTCTACCCACGTTGTTTGAAAGGTTAATAAAATAAAATTTTCCACTAAAGAAATTTAAAGTAAGAAATACACATACGTACATATGTATATCAAAAGTAGTTTATTAAAATAAAAAACAAAAACTAACCGAAAATTAGCCTAGAAAACCCTCCGACAATAGGTGCGTTTGAGTACTTTTCCAGTAAAATCCAGTAACTGAGTAAATACTGAGTAATTTAAAGAAATTACTTTCAATAAAAAAGTTTGCATCCAAAAGTACGCGAACGGAAAAATTGTAAAATCCAGTAAAATATATACAACAGCTGATTACCAATTTTGGCGCTAAAAAAATTATACATATGAAATACAAGATAGAAT
This sequence comes from Tachina grossa, assembly GCA_949987645.1. NCBI lineage: Eukaryota > Metazoa > Arthropoda > Insecta > Diptera > Tachinidae > Tachina > Tachina grossa. Next base: position 29,259,030 of record OX465276.1, on the reverse strand, counting down.
ATTTTGTTTAATAATAAAAGTAATATTTTTTACTTATTAAGTAAAATATTTTTTTATTAAAAATACATTGAAATTGATTATTGAGGGGTTTAGCTGGATCCTATGCGCATTTCACTGTTGCTAATGCAGATCATCAGGGAACCTTTACCCAAAGTTTCTTAGAACAACTAGAGTTATTATGTTATAAACTTCCATTTAAACAAATGAGAAGCAACACTCTATTCTTAAATAACTGTTGTTGTTATTTACATTTATTTTCTTTTTACATACTTTTAGAACTACAATTTGAAAATGAAAAAAAGTCAGCCAATGTAGTAATGGTAAAGAAAATAAAAACAAAACATGTTGATTATTGAGTTCTTATTTCAACTTTGTTATTTGTTTTAAGCTTCTCATTTGTTTAAATGAAAGTTTATAATATAATAACTCTACACTCAAAAAAGTTTTACATTAACTGTTTGTAGTTGTTTCAGAAGTTTACCGTAAAGTCAAACTTAAATGAAAATGCAGTTGTCCTACGAAAAAAATTATATTTTAACTTTTTATGTATGTTGCTGAAAAAACAACTACAAAATTAAAATGATTTTTCGTGCAGTCAAAATGTTCAGTTATTTTCAATTGTTAATAAATATTTCTAAAATATCTAACTTATAAATAAGTTTATTTTTTTAAAATAAAATGGATGATTTTTTGTTTATTTTTACATATTGTGCTAGTTAAAAAATTAACATTAAAAAATAATTGAAAAACTCTCTTGATTCAAATGAAATGTAAGCGAAAGGGATTTTAAATGACATTTTACTTGATTTAAATGATTTTTCATTTATTTTCCCTAACAATTTACCTACGTAATATTTTGAGTGTAGTTGTTCTAAGAAACTTTGGGTAAAGGTTCCCTGATGATCTGCGTTAGCAACATTGAAATGCGCATAGGATCCAGCTAAGCCCCTCAATAATCAATTTCAATGTATTTTTAATAAAAAAATATTTTACTTAATAAGTAAAATATTAATTTGGGATTATTAGTGCGTTTAAAAAATTGTAAACTTAAATTTTAACAATTCCCATAAAAAAATCATTAATAATAAAAGTAATAGATATGGACATATGTCTTTATTTAAACTTATTTGGTCGGTCCACGATGTCGACAAGAAACTTTCTATATCTTACTTATATTGAAAACAAAAATAAACTTTCTTATATTTTGTTTTAAATATAAGTAAGCGATAGAAACTTTCTTGTCGACATCGCGGGTCAGGCCGTTAAAGTGAGAAGTTATTAGGATGATATATTCAAGACAACAAAAAACTGGGAAAGAATTTAAAACAAGTATGTACACAAACTAAATTTTTTAAATGTTCCATACGTCAAACCAGGCACCGTCGACCTGACGATATGTATAAACGAAAATTTCAATATAATGTATTAACTTTATTCACGTTTAAAAACAATCGGTTATGTTCTGAATTCCATGTGAAATTAAATCGTTCGGAAATGCAATAGCATTGTTATTTAAATACATACATACATACATATGTGCATACATACATATTTCCAAACATTCTATGGAAATTCCGCACGTTTTAATTTCACGTGGAATACATAACATACCCGAATATTTTTCTAGCATCAAACTTAAATAAATGTTATATTTAAAAATTTCATCAAAAACTAAACATTTTTGTTTCCCTTTACTTTTGTTTCTTTATATTTAAAAACATATGGTTTCGTTTTACTGGATTTTACTGGCAAAAATTTGTCCAGTAAAAACTTGCATTTACTCAGTAAATGAACTGTCATTTTTCTCTCTCAATTCGACCTCTCATTTACTGGATCTTGTGTACTCGAACGCAATCCAGTAAAAAATAGTACAAATTTGTAAAAAATTTTGAGTTCTCGAACGCACTTAATACTTTAAATACATTAGTCACAAAACAATATCAACAACGAAACTTAAGAATGTAATTTTATGTGCTTAATTCAAATCTGCACTCCGATTTCTTAAATTAATTTTAGTTTTTTAGATATTCTAAATATTACATCCAAAAAGAATGGATTGAACAAAATATACGATTCATTCCGAAACCTATTAATAATACGGACTGCGTATTTGTATTTACAAATTAGGGTTGTTATGAAGATTTACAAAAGATTACAAAATAACCGAGCTCACAGAGCCGCACATGATTAAAAATTATACTCAAATATTTACAATGTGCATTATAAGCATCAGAAACAAAAAAGGAGAAATAAAAATAAATAAATACAAATTTTAAATACTATATAACATCTATGTAACATATAAGATTCGAGATCAGAAAACATCAGGCAAGAATAAAAGAAGAAATAATATTTGAAATAAAATAAATAAAACTTAAGTAAAAATATAATAAACACAACGTTTCACACCAGTCGCTGCAAAGTATGAAAAATATGATTTGATATTGGACTAATGGTTTCTTAGGAAATTTTTCTTAGAATAATCCGTAGACATCATTTATTCGTTAATGCAGGCAAATCTTTTTTAAGGAAATTTTCTATAGTGGTATGACAGAAGTGCTTAATTTTCCAGGAAATCAATTTTAAAGTTGGAGGGAGTTTCAATGTAAAATTTCAACTTTTGCCAAATTGCAGAAATTGTACCTTACCTACTTAAAAAGATGAAAAGTAATATTTTAAGATAAATAAAATTCGCAATAGGAACAAATGTTGTACATATAGTAAATCCGATGAAAATTTTGTGTCTGTTGCTTATCAATTGCGATTTCAAGTTATAGGCAGTTTCGTATTCTACACATATTGTTTAAAACTCGAGTGACTAATAAATTCCTTCTCTCAAAATCAATAATAGTAAAATATTCTTGAAATTTTATTTCCTTTTTATGTATATTTAAGCATTTATGTTAGGTACGGTCTTTGCAATAAAAAATAGATGCATTCGTAATTATTTATTATTTTTACGTCCGTTTGCATTTAAGGTGAGGATATACATATGGATGTATGTATATATCTATTTAATAAACTCAAAGAAAATACATATATACACTAATAAAAATAAATATTTATTTTTAATTTAAAGTAATACAAATCCATCCTGTCCAAAATATTAATACGTACATATGTATACATGTGTACATTGCTTATGTATTGTATACATACTATAATTAACATACATATGTAATAGCACATGATAAAAAGGAATTCAATAAAAAGTCTTCGCTAGAATTGTTATAGTAGAAATATATACAGTACAATATAATCGGTAACATATCATAGTTTCATCAAGTAAAAATTTTGTGACTTTTTCAAAAACCATTTACCTTCTGCTTTATCACACTCCAACTCTTTAAGAGCATCAGTCATAGCATTTTGTATATCCGAAATATTACAATTATTGGCAATATCCAATGACGGTTGTATGTCAAGTGGTGTTGTCAAATTACTGTCGGTAACAATTTCATATTCTCCACTTGTGGTCAAAGAAGACTCCGAAGATTTCGTACTCAAATTATCATCCATATTCAAATATTTATGTTTGAGATAACAGGTAGGTATGTATTTGTCTTGAAATAAGGTTTCTTTCTTATCGAAAAATCTATTTCATTCCTCTTATTTCAATAATTATTTACATATCCATACATACTACATAGTATGTATGCAAGTATCTTTTGAACATTTGTTTGATTTTCATTATAACATTGAGTGCTATAGTACGACAATATGCATAAATATATTAACGAAGATTTTAAAAATGTATTCCTTTTTTAAACCTTTTTGGTAAATCGATGACGAATCGCTCGACATCAAATAGTTACATTTATGTATGTATTATTTTCACTAGTAGTGTGTCAAGTAATAAAAAAAATTATGTATGTAAGTGGGGTATGATGTGACAATCAATTACCTCCTCGTGGGGTTTGTGAAACTTTGATTCTTACATATAGAAATTTTCATCTGATTACAAGTCCATTTTTTTATTTTAATTATTTTAGAAGATTACTTCAGCATACACATTCGCTTGCTTATTTTGTTTTTGTTTATAAATATTTAAAATTTTGTTATTGTTTAATATTTATGTATCTATAGCAGAAAGAAGAAATGTAATTTTTCTGGTCTTTATTTCACTTTTTCCTATTTTCTAACGTTGCTTTTTCTGCGTCGTTTTTGACGCTTGCTTCATATATAGTGTTTCTGCTTATTCCCAACCTGGCAAATACATATATCCCCGAAACGGAGATTGCTTCTGCGTAATTGGGAAAAGAGTTTTGTATTGTATAGCTACTGCAAGTGTGTGTTTACAGATAACACAGGTTTTATAAATAATTGATGTACATACGTGTGTATGCATATCGTTTCTACGTGCATTAAAAATATTTTTTTCTAGACTTACATACATACATATCGACGGTCGGTTTCTGGTTTGATGTGTGAAATATTTTAAATAAATTGAGTTATTGATTGATTATATCTGAATAATTTGTCCTCTTTCCAAATTCGTTATCAGTTTTCCGATATCTTGAATATATCAGGAGATATAGAGCTGCAATATTGCGTGATTTCCACAATTGTTTAACATTATAAAATTCGTTTTACGGCAATCGACAATTTTTGGGTTATGTGGCACATTTCCCAGGTAAAAGTATTAATATTGTTATTCGCATCTGTTATAATGTTTATCAATGCATATTATACTCAAAGAACGTGAACCAAAGCAAAGTACAAAAATGTAATTATTGTGTTATGTTTTAATCAAATGAATTGATATTTATTATTATCAATTAAACTTCTTTTATTAAGTCCCAATTTTCACGAGGCAATTTTACTTGCGCAAGTCTTGAATTTGACGAACAAAGAAGTGAGGAGTGTAAAAACCAGCAGAATTGCCGTACAGACTTGCCTGTACATGGCAATTCTGTTTTTGCTATCATTCGCTCTATATCAAATTTTACATTCCTTTTCATTTGTGTTTGTTTATGTTCTGGTTTTTCGTCTGTAAAATTCATTGTGGCTCGAAGTGTTTGTTTTGGAGAATATTAATAACAATTGTTAATTTGCTTCAAATGAAAAGAAATAAAATGGTCAAGTAAACTTGCTCTATCTAAACGCTACAGCAAGTTTAATAAAAAATTTTATGACTTGCGCAAGTAAAATTGCCTCGTGAAAATTGGGACTAAATATATTCAAATTTCTTCCGTTGTTTTTCCTCTAAAAGTCATGTTATATGAATAAAACTGATATTTTCACCTTTTATATTTACTTAAATATATACAGTAATTAAACCTACTTGAACAAGTAGTGAACAATATTGTTGTTATGATTGTGGCATGCGTTGACAAAGATTTTGTAATTTTTTCTTTACGTCCTAATTTTCATTTTGGATGTAAAAAGTTTATCAACTTTAAGATTGAATAAAAAACATAAGTATCTATTGCTTTTATTATTAAACAAATATCATATCTTGTATCTTTATAAAACTAATGAACTAAGCATTCTTCATCGATTTCCTCGAAAACACATTTTTGTTCCATACATCAAAGCATAAGCCAACCGACGATGTGTTTATAAATTTTATCATTTCTGGCAAATTTGATTTTTCTGTAGTCTATCAAATTTTCATGCAAAGATTTTCTCAAATTTTTTTATTTTGCTTCGTTAAAGTCTGTAAGTATCGGTCCATATAAATTAATTCAATTATATTGCATTTTATAGAAAATGTATATAGTCGTGAGTTAAGACGGGCGAACATTTGGAAGGAAAACATCCAATATTATTGCATAATACCAACCATGCATGTATACGTATGGGCGTATATGCAGTAAAGAATATGAAAACAAAGCGTCTCGCCGAGTACCGAACAAATAAATCATTTTCTCTTCCCAACCCGTAAATTGCTCAAACTAACAGCCTAACCCACGATGTCGATCGACAACTCGATCGACTGACGACAAGTCACTCATTATAGTTCGTATGAGCGACCCACTAACTATCGACTTGCCGGTCGTCAGGCTTTACGTTGTTAACGTAATGCATTTACTCATTGTCAAATTAGCATATTGCTTGTCGTGCTGAACAAGTTTAGTGGGTCCCAAATCAGCTGTTTGTCGTTATAAATGATTGCGAACGACAACGTTCGATATCGTGGGTTTGGCTGTAAATATTTCCCTTCCAAATATTTTCGTGTCTAAACGCAGTCTTAGTACTAGGACATTCTATAGAAAAGTTCAGGAATTTGGGGGTAAGTAAGCAAAGTCTGGTGAGGCTACAATTTTCTTTCATCTGGCATCCGCGCCCTTGTTTATTTGTCAAACATTTAGCACGCCGCGTATTTTTTGACATACTAGTAAAAAAAAAGGTTAGTGTTTTAGCAAAAAATTTTTCATAAGTGAACTGTTAATATTTAATAAATTAGTTTAAAATGTGGCCCCGATTTGGCGTTAAGGTGGGTAACAGCACCCTGTGCATAGCACATGTAAAGCCTGCTGACTCGAAACCTAATGTTATAGCCAACAAACAAGGAGATCGCGTTTCGCAAGCCTGTTTGCTATGGGATGGGCTGGAAGAGATCGAGTGTGGGCTTACTGCGAAACAAAAAATGTCCTCAAAACCAAAGCAGGCGGTGGCAAATAGCTTTCAATATCTTAGAGAACCAGAGGACATAACGGAAGAATTATTGACAAATGCTAATAAAACGATACCATGTGAATATGATTCTGAAAAGCATGAATTTTTATTGAAAGCTATTCAACATACAGGTGACGAAGATAAAGAGTGTGTTAAAGATATTTCAGCGTTTGAAGTGCATGTGAAGCTTCTTGAATCTGAACTAGAATTAGCTAGACAATATTACAGCGATGCTGCTCAAAAACCTATTGTTGTTCTATCCATACCCAGTCACTACCCTCCAAAGTCGTGGACATTACTAGCCCAGGCCGCTGAGAAAGCTGGTTTTCATGTTGCTCAAGTAGTAGATGAACCAACCGCAGCTGTTTTAGCTTATGGTATTGGTGAAGAAGTCTCTAGCGATGATGCCAAATATGTATTAACTGTAAAATGTGGTGGACTCTTCTCTCATTTCGCTTTATACGAAGTCAAGCATGGTCTGTACACAAAAATTGAATGCTTTGGGCCATTTGCTATTGGTGGCCATCAGTTCACAGAAGAATTAGTGAAATTTATTTGTGAAGAATTCCAAAGGAAATATAAATTAAATCCTCATGAGAGTCGCCGTTCTTTAGCCAAAATTCGCACTGCTGCTGCCAGCTGCAAACATATTCTATCAACACTTCCTTCTACCCAACTTTATATTGACTCCCTAATGGACGGTGTAGACTTTAATAATCAAATGAGTCGAGCTCGTTTTGAAAGTCTTATACAGCCAGTTATAAATTCATTTATGCACATTTTAAACCAATGTGTTGAGAAGGCACTGAAGAGTCACCCAGAAATTAAGAAACTAGATAATATAGTTTTGTTGGGAGCCACAACGCAAATACCCAAATTGCAATCGGCAATTTCCAGCAAGTATCCAGATGTTGAAATAAACAGTTCAATATCAGCAGACGAGGTCGTGGCAGTGGGCTGTGCACGACAAACTCTTTATCTTGAAGATTGTGAAAAACAGGTTTTGGAACCATCAGAAATATGTGATTGTGTAGCCGAGGAAGTGACTATATGGCACGGTTCTGCTAAAGATGATGAAAATGCTCAGAAGCTTTTAAATCCTGGAGATGTACTACCCAAAACGGTTGTTTTGAATATTAAACTTAAAGAGTCTTCGGTAGACTCGGAAGTATTTCAACTGCGTTATGGTTCAAAAATCAATGAATTACATATCAAAAAAGCTGCTAGTAGTATACCTGAAGAAGGATTTGTTCGTCTTGAAGCTGAAATTAGAAAGCCAGAGAATAGTGTGCCTCTCATACGGCTAAGATGTATATGATTAATTAAATCATAAATAAAAAATTAAAATGTTGTTAAAGTAAAAACGCCTCCCAAATGCTTTTTATAAATAATTTTTCGTTTATGGGACAAACTATAAAGTTTTATTAACATAAAATTTTCTGTAAATAAATGCTTTTTGTATTTATTTAATAAATTATCATCGATATACATAATTATGTGCATAACTTATTAAAAATCCATTTTCTCTTCATTCATTTGAACAACTTTTGCTTTTAAGCTACTTTCTATTTTACGAAGAAACTCTTCAAACACTACCACTCCCTTGAACATACTTGTCTTTTTGTAATCTTTAATGCGCAATTTTTCATCATGTTCGTCCTTGTTTTTAGTTTTTTTATCAAATGCATTAATTTCTTGTAATAGCTGAGCAATATTTGGTACAGTAGTTGGATTAAATTTACCAACAGCGTTTGCATTGAAAGGTACACAGACTTTACCTGTCGCTGGGTGAATGCAAAAAGGAGCTTTAAGTAAATGATTAAAACCTTTAGTGACGTTTATATCCAAGCGGGGATATAAACAAGCTAATTGAATTTCTTCAACTATATTTTTTAATCTTCGCGACCATATCGAGCCAGTTGAGCTACAACGCATGGAGTTGGCATACCGCTTAAAGGCTTCCCAAACATTTCTGGCCGATGAACCATCTTGTATGTTATTAAGCAAAAATTGCTCAGTGTCTCTGCGGGCTCCATCATCAGCAATAAACTGGCACAACTTTCCTACTCCTTTGGCTGATGAAAACAAATTTTGTTCGTTCAAAATGATGTCTTCGAAGATGGGTTCTATTATTTTAAACGCTCTTTTAATGCTATGATGCATTTTTTCTCCTATATGGACTCTTGGAACATTTACTCCTTCTACCATAGCATGACTGACGAGTTGAAAATATTCGGCGACAGCTGATCGACCAGCAGTATCCAAATGGCGCGCATCATAATCACATACCCAACAGTGAACACCACGTCGACCTGAAAAAACCCATAATATGTGCTCCCACCCAAAATCCTCCCGTATTGCTACATCCAGGATACGAGCAGCAACAACCATAAATTTCCAGCACTTTTGGCAAATATCGGCACCACTACAGCAATTACGGACATCATCATAATCAGTCATATCGATATCAAATACCAATTCACGTTGTACTGGAGCCATTGCGGCAGCCGAAATTCGATTATTTCTAGGTCTAAAATGCAAATATATATTAATGTATAAGTTAAAAAACTGGTTTAAATTTTCTTTCTCACAACTAAATATCCCAGTGTTTAGTAAACCCAGTATGTGCTAGTTAATTTTCATTTCTAAAGTGAATCCATCAATTGAAATAAAGTAACTAAACCTGAGGGCAGTCTTACAATTCGAAATCGAATGAAATTTAAATATACATTTGTATATATATATATATATACGCATACATATGCACATATTTTAATGGAATTTAAATAAAAATTCGAAAATTCTTATATTTTCTTATGTACTTAAAATTAAAAATTCACGGAATGAAAAATTTAAAATATTGTTGCGTTTTGATAAATTGTTACGATTTAAAATCTAGTTGGTTTACTAAACAAGAGGGATTATAATTTTTAAATGCATAAGGATACATACATACAAGTGTAGTATTTTTTAAATTAAAAACATAAAGTATAAGTGATTTATATCGGAAGAACAGTAATTTTCATTTATTGAGCGCACATGGTCTAGTTACCCGGCACGTTCTGTACATTATTATAAATAAATCAATAAAGTATAAGCCTAGCGAGAAATTGGGTGTGTTCGTAAATGCATCACTGCTCTGCATCAAACTTCAGTGATCCAGTGTAGAACATTAACCAGTTTAGAACAATTAATTTTTGGGTTTCCGTACACCAAAGGTGAAAAGGAACACTATGGTCTTCGCTACTCTGTCCGTCTGTCACAGGTAGTTTCTCGGGAACCGTAAGAGCTACTTACCTGAAATTTGGCCGCTACAACAGCAAATACGACAGTTAAAAGTTAAAGGGTGTTCCAAAACGAGCAACGAAAAATTTTAAAATCTCATGTAATATACATAAATTTGTATGTATGTATATAACCTTGCAACTTGTAAAATTAGTGTATTTTTATAAAGACTACAACAATTAACAATAAAATTAAAAAAAAATAAATAAAATTAAGGGTGGGAACCCTTCGTGCGCGAGTTAAAGTCGCACTTTACTGAATTTATTAATTGAATTAATAAGTACCTTGTATTCATAACAGCTCCAATATCAATTTTAAACGGGCATCTTGAGCATAAATCTTTTTCCAGATCGTTTTGAGTATCGTAGCATAAATAACGTATGTATATGTCGTCATGTAAAGTGAAGGAAATTTCACGATTTGCAAATATGCCTTCCTCCGCTAAAAAGTTTACAAAAATTTATTTAAATTTTTTACCTAGTAATGATCACAATAACCACAGTTATGTAGGGTTATATAAAGAACTTACTATCAATAATATCCAAATGTATGTATGTATATATCTATGTATGTAAATCGTATAGTAAAAACGAAATCTACATTTAATTCCACGAACGATACCATGGGTCTAAAATCAAAACCTATAACGCGACTCTCTACATGAAAATGTATTTCCTCTTCCTTTAGCTGCTTTCTGTTTGGTTACTGCCTGCCTTATTTAAAAACATTGACTTTAAAGATTAAAATGGGAAACCAAATAGTATGGATAAATCTAAAGGCAGCTCGCGAAAAAAATAAAAGCAAGGAGTACGTACATACGTGAGGAAAAATTGTAATTAAAAAAAATTGTTTTTCTAAAGAAGAGTATATACATTTTCATGTCGAGATGAGCGGTACAGGGATTGATTTTAGACACGTGGTTTCTTCATAAAATTTTCTCAAAATTTCGTGTTGATTACGTGTTTGCTATATTTGCAAAAAAAAAATCGACACTAGGGTTATACATTTTGGCATTTTTTGCAAATATCAAAATTTGACAGATGGGGCTGAATAGTCCATGGAAAAATAAGAATAATTGCGTTTATACTTTTACGCAATCGTTAAAAAAGGTTCCGCAACAAATGCGATGGAGTTAGAATTTTTTTGATGGCAGTATTTAAAATAATTTTTCAGATTTTATTTACTCTTTGTTTCAACACCGGCAAATAGAATTCATAACGTGAATGCAATTTTTATTTCAATATCTAGGGGGTATTGTATATACATACATACATATTACATAATTTTAATAACATTTATTAAACTTTTTCGCTCGTGGTTTATTGAATTTTTATTGTTATTCAATATTGTTGCTGTTTTGAAATTGTAAAAAAAATGGAAAGTTAAAGAAATTCATTCGGTGCGCAAGGTTTTTGTTTCAAACTGGCCTAAAAAATCCGTTTTTATAATCAGTACAATATTCCCCATAGCGTAGTGCCTGTCAAATTTTTAGTAAAAAAAAAGTTATTTGCTTAATATGCATGTGGATATATGCATGTTTGGATATGGATATTTTTATTGTGAAGTCAACACATTCACTTTAAAATCTTTACTTACATAAGCCGTATGACAGCCATCGATAAAATGGCTTGTGAGGAAATAGACGCTTGTAGTAAACAGGTAACATATCAGATAAAAAGGTGGGGTCGTAAACAGCATCGTTTGTATCCGTTTTCCGTTCTTGCTGCTGATCTAAATGTACTTGTTCGTTGATACTTTCTGCTTCCATTTCGGACATTCTAAGAATAATATGCATTATATTTATTGTAATATTTTAGAAAATATATACACTCTAAACAGTTTAAGATATTATTTTATATATTTTTATATATGTACATATGCATAACTAAGTATATTTAGGAGTATTCATATTAATTCGCGGTTGAATAAAAATAATTAATTACATATATTAATTCACAAGCCTCTAGTCTTACCAACTGAACGCGAGCATTTGTTAAAAAATTCTATGCTTTTTATCAATGAATATGTTCCAAAAGTATAAAATGCAAATTTAATCAATTTAGTTTTTTTTATTATTAAAGTAATTTTGTTTTTATCGTTTTTTGTTATATCTTAATAAAACATTAAAGAATGATAAAAATATATTTTAAATACATACATAAATATTAAAACTCTGATTATAATTCTTTACGATAAACTCAGTAGATGATTCACATTTGACTGATTTCTAAACTATCAGTTTAACATACTTAAAAGAAAGAAAAGGTTAAAAGAATGTTTACTTTAAATTTTAAACTTTCAAGGAGTTATCAGTTGTTTCTCCCATCTATGTTAATATTAATACGAGAACACTCCTGTGTCGACACAAAATACGTATGAACCTTGTGCTTATTTTGATGAATTACTCTAAACCTATATTTAATGATATACGAACAACTTTTCACGCAACTGTTAGGCGTATATCTTGCATTTTATGTTGTTGCCAAAGATCTTCCGAATGTTTTGCAGGATCCGTACTGTACAGCGTAACCGAAGCAATATGATTGTTGGACATTACTTCGAATATAATATCTTGGTAACCATAACAGAAAGTAGAACCGAAAGGATTGGCGGTATTGGTAGATGAAGCTCTGTGAAGAACGACCGGTCTTTCTGAGGGAGCCATGGCAACGCTGATTTCATTCCACTTGGAATATGCATTAATTGTTACAGAATTTGTGGATGTATCTCCGTAGGAAGCACGGGAGACACAATCAGAGAGAGAGCGCTCTGGCTGTAATTGAAACTGAAATTCGCATCTATGATACATGTTGAAATTAAAGTGTCCTGGATAGTTTGTGTGCAAAATGAATTTTTTGCAAGTTTGGGTGCGAGCATCGAATAAAACATCAATACCCAAAGTGAAATAGTTAAAAAATATATCACTGCGTTTGCTTTGGGCCTGGCGATTAACATTGGAGGAATGTATTTTCATTTTATCTTCACTTTTGAAGAATATACGGTTTGGTGCACCCAGCTGAGTCGTTACATCTTGGCAACTGTCACCAAATAGTATTTCTTTTGAAAAGCACTGTCTCCGTGGTTCAAGAGATCGACCTGACCCTTCTGTGAATAGCTTTAATTTTAATCCTTTAGTATTTCCTAATCCTGTACGTAACACAGTGACGGATTCCAAGTAGATTTGTCGATGATAGCATGATAATGGCAATGGTGGGGTTTTATTCTCAGCAACATTATTTCCAGCATATAACGACATTTTCGAAACGACAGGTGAAGCTCCACTTAAAAACACCAACGAACCCAACCCATGTGCATAACCAGCATGTAATTTACTATCTACTGGAAAGTAGAAACTGAGTCCACGAAAATGTAACGCAAACAGTTGCTTTGCAGCATCGTATACGCCAGGATGTGTAGCACCAAATGAATGTTCGATTTGTTCAATCGAAGGCAATACTTCGGGTGAATTAAAATATACGCCACCATATTTAAGTTTCACTAATTTCATATTGCAAACTTCAATTATTTTTAAGCGCTGATTAACAGGATCGAAAATCAATCTCAATCCATCTTGTGGTAAATTAATTATAATATCCACACCCAAAGGATTAGTGTCAGAATACAACACTTGAACGCCTTTAATAATGCCCACTTGAGATTGTATTATTGCAATTGCTTGCGAAAAATGCATTCCTAACACAAATTCCCACACATCACATCCCAAAGAGATTTCGGGCACAATTTCCAAATCCAACATATCAATGCGACTGAAATAATACAACCATACATACGTATGCATATACATTTTAAATAATGCAGCAAAATACTCATTATTAGCATAAGTCATAATTACCTTTTCTTCTAATGATAAAACAGAAAAGCAAACTAAAGCAAACAGTTGGCAGACAGTGGCAGTGTTTTGATTATATTTCTTCTAAAACCTCCTTATCAATTTTCTTTTATTTTGCAAGGTCTTCAAATAATATTTTTTGTTGATTGACCCTGATGAGCAAAAGTTTGTTAATTTTTGTTGCTTTTATTTATTTTGTTTTAGCTTCTCTTTGTTAAGGGTCTATTCTTATTTAACTGAAACGTAATTATTATTTAATGACTGCTCGCAAACTTAATTTCACATAAAGTCCTTTTAACTGTTAAGCAACGAATTTTTATACGGTATCCTTCTTGCTTACAGTGGATTTTTTCATTTTTCCTTAAATTTCGTTAAAATACCATGAAAAATTTGTTTATGTCGTCTTAATTTTTCTTTTTTTCTGTATTTCGTATTATATGAAAAGACTCACTAGCGAAACAACTCAATCATTTAGCAAAAAATGAAAACAAAGAAAACGAAAATACTCAAAGTCAAAATATCGAACAGCTGTTCATTTATATGGCTCCATATAAAGGCAACTTGGTAGTACCTGATTTCACATTGTCTTTTTGGCGCAAATGTGATGTTACTAAATTGTATTATATCTACTTACATTTGATGGAAAAAAAGAATATGTCTTTGATTCAGAAGCTCTGTACACAGTTTTATGGCTTTGATTAAAATTATTAATTAAAATGCAGGATATATCCTCTTATTTCAACAACTCGCCGAGCACCTTCTGTTTGTAGTCTAGTCCAAGAGGAAAATAAGATTGGCAGCACTACTAAAAGTGATGAGCGTACTTGTTAATATATCAAGTGATGACACCATAAAATAGTGCAGTTTACTTTATTTTACTTTCGAAAGTAAAAAAATTTATGGTATTCAATAAGTTTTCTCGAATTATAAAATACATCCATCTATATTCAGTCTGTGGAAACAGCACCTTTATTATTATGCATCTTTACCGTCACATACGCATGCTGAACTACCGTTCGTTTTTGCTCGAATCGTATTTTATTCTTATAAGTACAAGTTCGTTTAAGTGGTGAAATCCATATTTATGGGGGTCTACTCTGAATTTAGAAACGAAAGAAAATGCTTTCGAATCTGAATGTTATTGACATTGCAATTCGAAAACATTTGCTTCTGTTATGGTTGAAGTGTTTCGACTGCACCTAGTCCTAGATTAACGCACAGCCCAAATTTTTTCTTTAATATATGTATGTAGTACTAGGCGTAACCAGGCTAATTAAAAAGCGACATATTCGTATATTTTTAACCCCCGACTAAAAAAGGGATGTTATAAGTTTGTAGTGTGTGTCTGTGTCCACGTACAGGCCAAACGGCTGGACCGATTTTCATTTAGTTTTTTCTGTTTGAAAGATGACTTGATCGAGAGGGTTCTTAGCTATTTTTGAAAAAAATCGGTCCAGCCGTTTAGAAGATATAACATCTTTTCTGAAAAGTCGGGGGTTTTTAAAATTTTTAATTTTTGTTATTTATTCATTTATTAGAAAGAGATTCATGTATTTTTACGGTTGTTACGTTTCATTTTAAATTTTAATAAAAATAACTAGTTGTTTTTAAGAAATTCCATTCTTTTCTAAATACATTCAAGTCCCTTTCACATTTAATACAACTTGGCAATTGATCATATTTTGTTAATCCTTTGTAAAACTGTAATCCATGCATTGTACTGCTAGTTACCAGCCGCAATCAGAAGTCTTGCCCATTTCTAAGAGTTTACGTTGGTGCCTCTCCTACATACATCAGTTTTCTTCCAACTTTTTTGTGAGAATTTCATAAAGGCTTGATGCCTTCTGTTGAAATAGTACTATCACATACTACACAACAAAACTTGCAATCTGTCGATACATTGGCAGACAAACAATAATAACAATAAATATGATCACATCCCATATAATGCGGTAGTGTGGGACGTTCACCACAATACACACAAGTAGAAGATTCCAAAAGTTTAGGTTTTATTTGTGATGGCTGTGTTACGCCGGCGTCTTTTGCTTCTTTTCTAAAGCGCACACAATTTTTAGCCAGCCGCTGCAATTTGCGAAAATTTATAATAGGTAATACCAGGCCCAATATTTCCTTTAAAATAAAATGACAATTACTAATCTATAAATATATTATTCTTTACTTACCATGAAGCCTCCCCATAACAACTCTCTTGTTAAATACTTATAGCCAATATCTCTACGTTGATTATGACGTAAACTTATATAGTCTAAACCTAAAAAGAAATCAACTAAAGTCGGGTTTCTTCCAGTCTTTAAAAAGCGAAAGAAATTAATTATAGATAAAACAAGAGCTGCATTCTCCGCATATCCAATAGTTTTGTTTAGCCATTCAATATTTCTATTAAATCTACGTTCTTCCAAGTTCTTTATATAACTGGGTAGAACAGTCAGGCAATAATGTAAAATCAGCCTAGATAGTGTCAAACGTTCCGAATCGTAGGCTAGTACTAATAGTTGTTGACCAAACGTGGAACAACGTTTACCAACTGAGCCAATCCATATGGCCGACTGCACTATTAACTCGAGTTCAGGCTGTATTTTCACAAACAAAACTGGCTGAAAAAACCAATCAGTAAACAGGTCTCTTAAAATTCGACTTTAGCTTACCGATATTGCCTGCAAGTTTTCCAAAAGATTATCCCTTATTAGCCTGGTAATATCTTTGTTTAAAGTAATGGCATCAATCTGCAAAATAAAAAACTCAAGTACATTTTTATAAATTAAAAATAAATTCACATTTACCTGATTTACTCTAGGAACATATGGACTTTTCGTTTCCAAATTGGACTTGGATTGCATTTCTTATTAAAATTTTAAATCTGGATAAATGAATAAGAATTCTTATTATTGCTTATTATTATTATCATTAATTATGATAAACTGTGGTAGTGTTGGTAGTGTCACAAAGTCCTCCTCGGTGGTAGTGTTGTGGAGCAAAGAAAAAAGTCAAACTTGTCACGGCCGATGGCGCGTCGCCGATGGTTAGTTTATTTACCGCCTCCACGTTTTCTATGTATTTATACAAGGTGGCGCAAAAGTAATCCTTCTATCAGAAAATGCTAATGGCGCCTACTGTCAGTTCTGTTTTGACATTTGTGTAGTAAACACATGCGAAATACACGTTAATAAACAATGGACGGTGCAACGGCACACACTGCACGTGCCACAACCGATATGCTGAATAATGCATTTCCCGGGCGCCTAATCTCCCGTTTTGCGATTTGCACTGGCCAGCAAGATCGCCTGATTTGACCGCTGCAGACTTCTTTTTGTGGGGCTTTTTGAAGTCGCGGGTTTATGTCAACAAGCCACAGACTCTTGCAGCTCTTAAAGACAATATCCGTCAAGAATGTGAGGACCTATTGCCAAAGTGATGGAAAATGCCATAAAAAGGGCTCAAATGACAATCAACTGTGGCGGCGGCCATTTACATGACATCATATTCTCGACTTGATGTAAAAAAATTAAAAGACCAAATAAAAATAATCCACAAGAACAAAGTTTTTAATTTTTTTTTAAATTACAGCCAAATAACATCGGAAGGTTATTTTTGCGCCACCTTGTACAAGACACATTTAATTTAATTTAATTGATATGCCTTGGTATTTATATACATTTAAAAAGCATGTTGATTTATAATTGAACTAAATATTTTGAGGAACCACTGATGAATACCAAAACTTTAGTTGAACTCTGATGAAAAATCGTTTAAAAATAAATTCAATTTCAATTCACCTTTTAAGACACTGAAGTGTTTTGTGCAGAAAGTAATCGACTACAAAATAGTAGCAAATCCAGATAGTATATACATAAAAACCATAAGCATTTTTTCACCATTGCCATATGACAGTCACGAAGCGCACAGCTGACACACATGCGCTCGAATCCAGCTACCTATGCTTTGATTTCTATTCTATTAATTATAATTCTAAACTTGGCATCACTTAACAGCAACTGTTTACATTGTTTGTAAACGATAGAAAAATAAAAGCGTAGTTTTTTTGGCTTTAAAATATAATTAAATTATTTTAAAACAAAACTGGCAGAATGAGCTCTCCGTCTATTAAACCAAATAATGATGCTATTAACAACAAACAGCGCAAATCCACGAAAATTAACTCGACGATAAAATCAACAAATTTGGACACCAGAGCAGAACTCGCAGATTTGATTAAAAAAAAGGCGGAAACTTCTGTAAGTTGCATAGAATAAATATTTAAGATCATAAACTAATCTTCATTCCTAAATTATTTAGGAACAGTTAGCAAATCTGGAAAGACAGATTTATGCTTTCGAGGGTTCATATCTTGAAGACACCCAATTGTGTGGAAACATCATACGCGGTTGGGAAAGGTATTTGACTTCAAACAAGGCCACTAACTCAAAAGCGGATAAAAGGAATCGTAAGTTCAAGGAAGCTGAGAGATTATTTTCTAAATCCTCCATTACTTCGATGGCAATATGTAATCGTAAGTAAAATGTTAAATAAACACATTGATGATAGCAATGGCTAACAACATAATTTTTAACAATTCAGCTGAAAGAGCAAGTGAATCGGATTCTGTAACGAACGAAGATTCTAGCGATAATCAGATTATTTTAAACCAAAACACGACAACTGCACATGATGGGACAACCACTATTAAGAGTTCGGGCAAAGAAGAGAAGACTGATCGCGCAACTACCCCGGATAGAGTTCCGAATAAAGAGCCTAGCACACCCAGTATCAACACATCAACCAAAAGTAAACTACCATCTTCAAGTGTAACCGCAAAGAAAGGTGGTCATATTAATAAAAAGATAAGGCATCGATGATTTAGGGGTCGGCCGCGGCATCGTTCGGCTTATTAAAAAGAGATCCGCGGCCTACCAGTCTGACCAAATTCATCCAAGATAGCTATTGTTTTATAAAATAGTTTACCACTTATAGCAGGCTCATTTTTTGCATACATATACATATGTATGCCCATTCATACATTGATCGTGTAGTTTTATTCTCTGCTTGTAAACTTGCGTGTAATTTTTCAAAATAAAGTAAGAAACACAAAAATTTTTTTAATCATACATTAGAACTATAAAACCATAAAGTAAATAACTAAACCAATAACTAACAATGTTACGAACATGCCCCCAAGCATGATATACTTATCTTCTACGAAACGTCTTTCAATTAATTTCATAGTGTGGTTTGACAAGCCTAACGTACTTCCAATTGTCATAAGACGCCTTTGAGCCCCCTTTAATGTGTTCCTTTGACTTACTAAGCTACCGAGTATATTGCCGCCAGTGGCTATCATATCATCGACGCCCCGATGAGCATTATCCAATTGGGTGTTATGTTGTAGCGCATAATCGATATCTAAACATGTTTCAGAATTATTGGCAGAAAAGCGGTGATTCAAAAGCTGTTCTCGTTCAGATAATTCTTTTTGTTTTCTTTGTCTTTTTTCTCTAAATATTTGAAGACTACTTTGTAAATGCCGCAAGTCATATTTTATTTGATCTATTCTTAATTTCGCGCTTTGCCTTTGGGAAGCAGGCACTTTATAAAGTAAAACATCCAAACGATCACAGTTTCTATAATAATGGTAATATTGCATGATTTTGTGTCCAGAGTAAACTATTTACTTACGTATGAACTTGTGTTATCTTCATCTGTATTTCATTTTCCACGTCATAATTATCGTTTTGTCCCGAAGTCTGTACTAATTTTTGAAACCCCTTTTCAATTTCTTGTAATATTCGGTTAGTTTGATGGTATAAGGCTTCCATGATGATTCCTCCAGTTTTCTAAATTTCCACCCAATCCAATTTTAATATGCACAAATTTATATACTTATACACATATGTATGTACATATGAATGCTGTTTTGTTATGACGTGTGTGAATCAACTGGAAAAGTCGCAGTGGGTCGTTGCAACACCTGTAAAATGTCAAAATCTAAAGCAAGGCACAGGTACATGCATTAAGCACCCCATACACGTTTCAATTCAATTGTGAATTGAGTCTTTCAATTGAATTGGTTCTTGGCCACACACTTCATAAACTGAATTGAAAGATTTTCATTCAACTGCCAAATTTATATTTTTTTCACAATTACAAATTTAAAAATTTAAAACTTCTATTGCATTCATTCATCACTTTTTAAATTTTTTATCTAAATTTCAATGAAATAAAATACAATTTTAAAAATACATAACTTTTTCTATACAAAATAAAGCTAAAAACATAAATTTTGACACCTAATCACGAAACTCGAGCACACACAGCACAATCGAATTGAACGATTTACTAGTCAACATGAAAAATCAAAATCTTTTGATTTTTCTTCAACCAACTCGACAACTGCCAAACTAATCAATTGACAAAGCCATACACGCTTTGATTTGAACAACAACCGACTCAATTGAAAATTGAATTGAATAGTGTATGGGGTGCTTTCTGTGATTCTCATATAGTTTTACAAAGTACCCTACAAGGCATATCAAATAATGGTAAATAAATAATAGTAAATGTGGCTTGGTACCCTACAAGAAATGAATGACTGAAACTAACACAAACGACATTTTTTCACTAATCCATTTGCAATAATTTTCCATTGAATTTATGACTGCCAGTCAATTTGACTGGTCATTTGACTGGTAGAGATGACCGACACACTTATCAATTATAGTTGTTCCTCTCTAACATGTATATTAGAGTGAAACATCTAATGTGCATAAATAAATAAAATTGTGAAATAAAATGTATACAAGTGCTAAGAAAGTTAAGTGAAGTTAGCAATAATACTGCATAAAAGAATTTGAAAAGATTAATTAATTTTTGTGTACATTTGTGTATTTCTTTTTAAAATTTTAGATATTTACAAAAAGCAAGGTGTGTTGGAGCTGGAGAAAAGTGTGAAGAAGACTTGAGTGGTACCACCTACGTTATTTTATACATTAAATTCTGATTATAATAGAAGAACATTTTGTAAATATCGAAACCGTCTGAAAAGAATTATTCGTAGAGAAAAAAGACGTTTCTTTTCTAATTTGTTTCATGGTCTGGATTCTTCGGGTGTGTGGAGAATTTTAAGGAGTGCTGGTTGTGTTGCTGATCGTGATTCTTTGTTTGCATATAATGCAGACTTAATCAATGATTTTTTTGTTTCAAATAGCAACTGCAGTAATTATGCTTCAATTGATTTTGGGGATTTTGAGGATTCTGATTTGGGGTTTTCTTTTCGTTGTGTAACTGAACCTGAAGTTTTACAAGCATTGTGTAGGGTGAAGTCTAATGCACTTGGTGTTGATAATATTTCCATTAAATTTATTAAACTCATTTACCCTTACTTATCTGATTATTTCCTCTCATTTATTAATAATATTTTAACCACCTCTGTTTTTCCCACGGCTTGGAAGACTGCACGGGTTGTAGCTATTCCTAAGTCGAAGGTGGTGAATGGACCTGAAGATCTTAGGCCTATATCAATACTTCCGGCCTTGTCCAAGGTCGTAGAACATCTGTTGAAGTTACAGCTATCTGATAAGGTTCTACCATCTCTGTATAAATCCCAATTTGCTTTTCGTTCTGGATACAATACAACTTCCTTGATTTTATGTATGACTGACCTTATTAGGGAAGGCCTTAACGTTGACGAACTTTGTGTGGTAGTTTCTCTTGACATTTGTAAGGCCTTTGATTCAATTGACCATTATAAAATGGTTATTAAGCTTAATAACGAATTTAATTTTTCTATATCTGCTTGTAAACTTATCTGGTCTTATCTGAATGGTAGATCCCAATTTGTTTCTGTAAATGGAACTAATTCTAATATTAAATCTCTAGGTGCAGGTGTTCCCCAGGGATCAGTTTTAGGACCACTGTTATTCATCATGTATATAAATAGTCTTAGTGATTGTGTCAACTCCCATATTTGTAGAGCTTTCATATATGCAGATGACGTTTTTCTATTATTTAAATGTGGACGGGATTTCTCTGATGTGCTGGAAAGCAACATTAATTTCAGTTTACAACGTGTTCATCAATAGACTGAATCTAATTCACTTCGTTTAAATATTGCTAAAACTAAAGCCATTGGTTTTAGTAAATCGTCACGGTTTGTCTTTGATTTTGTTATAAGTTTAAATGGTATCACTATCGATTTTGTTGACAGCCTTTTGGTGTTGGGTGTTATTGTTGATAACAAGCTTTCTTTCGTTCCTCATTTTAACACATTGCATGGAAAAGTTTTTGGCGTTTTACGTAGGTTATTCTCGACAAATTTATATTTACCGCTCTGCATTAGAAAGAGACTGTCTCACGCCTTACTAATACCTCTTGTCCTATATGGGCTCGAGGCTGTATCAGGTACTAACGCATCAAACGTGTCTAAACTTAAGCGGATATATATTTCAGAATTTGTATGTCAGTTTCTTGGCTGTTCGTTTAAAGACTTTCTTGTTTTTAGGAGTCTAATTTTTTTCTATGGTGTCATTAGAAGTGGCAATCCAATCACTCTTCGAAATAGATTTGTTTTCTCTCGTTCAGTAAGGAATCCACAGGTTAGTATTCCTAGAATATCGTCTTATGCTTTTGAAAAATCATTTTTAATTCGTGTTGCCCGATTTTTTAATCATTTACCAAGCAACCTCAGAAATTTCCAGTTAACAACTTATACATATCGTAAAAAACTACTAGAACATCTTTTGAATCTATCAAGCATTCAGACCACCGCTTAGTTGGACTTGGTTATTATTATTATTTTAACCTTTCTTTTTTCTAACTTTAATTATTATCTAAACGGCTGGGGAGCCATGAAATTAACGAAATCAAATATTCATATACATATTTATGTACATAATATTTTCATATATGTTTTAGTTTTTTAATATCTCTGAAACTATTGTAATTGAAGTTCTACTCTTTATCTTTATTATTATTATTATTATTATTATTATTATTATTATTTTTTGTTTTGTTTTTTCTCTAGTATTAGTATTGAATTATTAGTATTGAATATTATTTCTGGTGTATCATTCCTACTAATTTTAATAAGGTGTAGTTTTTCTATGTGTTACCCTTACGTAATAAATAGTTCGTCCCTATAGGCTTTATTATTACTGAATTGAAAATAAATAAATCTAAATCTAAATCTAAATTGCATTATTAATATGAATATTACTTATTTCTCTATTTTCTTATAATAAAAAACAATTGAAATGCATAAAAATTATGTTTATTTATTTAAAAGTTACATCTTACCAGTTTCTACGTATATATTGACTAGTAACAGTTGACCAGTCTCTATGTAAACATTGACTAGTCATAGTTTACCAATGCTTACGTAATCAGTGACTGGCAAAAAAGAAGCAGAGTAAACAGTTAAGATATATGTGTTTTGATTAAGTGAAATTAATAAGTTAGAGAGAGATAAAAAAATCACACGTACACAAATGTTTTGGTCATTTTTTTCACCAAGCCCCTAATAAACTAACTGGGGACTATGACCGAAATGTCGGCTATCGCTACTAGTCAATTGAATAGTAGTCTTCTTGTACGGTAATTGTCAAAAAATTGTATGCATCAAACAAGGCACAAAAGTAATTGTCAAACGAATTCTTCGTTATAAACTTGTAAACAAAAAATCAGCCAGCCAAGAATAAATACGACCAGTGATGCCAACTTTTTTGGCTCTAAAAGCACATCAAAATTTGGAAAAAGCACAAAAAGCGTAATTTTGAGATCCAAAAAGCGTAGAAAGCACTAACGTGAAAAACGAGCTTGATGTTTAATATATTCTAAGCTATTATCTATTTCGGCAATGATATCAGTATCCTTAATGAAATATATCAGACGAAAAAGCTATGCTTTACACTGAAAAAATAAAAACATCAAGTTTTTATTAAAGTAATTTTAAGAAATAAACAAATTTCTTAAAAGCACTACCAAGGCGAATTCACATAAGGTGATCTTAATTTGCCAGCTGACATAAATTTCCTGCTGTCAAATGAACCAAAACGTTAAGAAATATTTTGACAGCAGGAAATTTTACACTAACAAATATACAAGGCGAATACGCAGAGTTGCAAATCAAGACCACCTTATATCAATTCGCCTTGAACACTACTTAGTGCTATTTCTCAGTTTGGCACTAACGCTCAAAATTTGGCGTTTTGAGTGTTCAAAAAGCACTATAAATAGTGCCAAAAGCACCAAGTTGGCATCGCTGAATACGACAGAATAAAATAAAAATTCTGGCAGCTTTAAACTGGAGGCCATTTTCACATTCATCGTCGGTCGGTCGTATAAAGTTTTTTGTGTGAAGAAAATTCTTCAATTTTCATTTGTAATATACATATTTTTTTTGATTTTCACGATTTGGATTATTTCTAAGTCCATTTTAAATAGAGAAAAAATTATAGAAAGCAGATAGCAATATAGCAACTTGGACTACCAAAAAGGGTCACGTCATAACATTCAAGTATTAAAAACGACATCTGGGTTCGTCACTGACCACAATTGAAAGTCGCAATTCATAACCTTTAAAAAGGACTGATATATATTTCTGCTTGGAAAATCTTAATCAAAGAGATATAATTTTCTTTGGGTAAAATTTGTAAACATGGATCAGTAAAAATGTCTAAACTAAAATTGTGTAAAGTGAAAGCTCCATGTGGAGACAAAGTTCGTTGCATTAAACCTTCGAAATCGAAGAGGGCAGAGGGTAGTAAGGACTTGTTTAAATTTTATCATTACCAGCTGGAAGCGGTTCAGCTGATTTTTTCGTATAATAATATTTACAATAAAAACAACAAATATGGACAACAACAAGAAACAAAACTTTTCGGGAACTGGGAATTCAAAAACTTCCAATCAAACAACTGATTCCAGTCGTCAAAAATCATCTTCAGGTAAGCATAATACAGAATCCTCTATGTGTGTATCGTTCGGCTATTAGGTCATATATTTAATAAATTAATAAAAAATTAGACGATTTTTTTTATTAAATTTTATTTTAACTCCCAATATTTCGAATAGCTTCGCTATTCATCTTCAGGGGATAAACACTGTTTAAAAACTCAATAAAAAGAATAAAAACAATTATTTAATTACACAAAGCAATTTACTATAATATAAAAATACATTACATGTGAATTTAATAAAATTAAGTAAACTATCGTTAAAATATTGACCGTCGTTAGCGGCAGGACTCGATTTACTAATGTTATATTTTGTGTCTATTAACAATACTTCTTTCTATACATTTGAGCGCATTTTTCTGTGTCTTGTTTATAATTTAATCTTTTATCTGGAGGGACGTCAAGTATGTGTTCTTCTCTTCTTGTAATACTTTTGCATCATCGAAGTTAGGAACATGATTTTCCCTTGCACAATGGGCCGCAAGAGCAGGTTTTATTTATTTATTTATTTATTTATTTAATAATAATTCAGCCAATAGATTACAATATCCTTACAGGCTACCAATATAAATTAGTTTAATTATGAATCAGTTTAATAATATATTAGTTTAACAATACGTTCAATAAATCCTTATTCTCTAAATAAAGTTTGAAATCATCATGAGGTGAAGAAAAATCTAAATTAACAATATTATTTGCTTTATTAAAAGTATTGAAAGTTCGTAACATTGGCTCATTCATAGCATAATTTGTACTATGTGTAGTCGCATGGAATAAGTCATTAGATCTGAGAGATCTAAAAGATATACAAAAGGAAATTAAGTTAAATAAATATTCACAATCAGTGTTAGTCCCAAATCATACTGTGCAAGTCTTATTGCTAAGCTGATTAGTTTATTAGGAGAGAGAGACGAGGGGAACAGAAACGTTTCTTTTCCCCCCGTCTCTCTCTCCTAATAAACTAATCAGCTTAGCAATAAGACTTGCATAGTGTAAATAGGGACTTACCATTAATCAAATTGAAAATAAACATAAGGGAATGAAAGGTTCTTCTCAAGTAAAGCGGTTTTAAGCCTAAAAGAAGGCAACGATCATAATAGGAAGGTGGTAAAAGGGTTTCTTGATTTCTATGAAGAGCAAATTTCACAAACTTTTTCTGAATTCTCTCAATTCTATTGACATGGATAGCATAAAAAAATATTCTAATTTTGAGCGAACAAAAGCAGTAACTGAAACTGATTCTCATATAATATTTGAATGTAGTTTTTATGATAACATCAGATCCAGATATCTGTTAATACTCAAGTATTCAAATTTAACTGATTTTTTCAAACAAGAAAAATATAATAATTATAAAATTCTAATAGACTTTCTAAAAGAAATTGAAATTAAACTTTAACACGTATGGTGTGTGAATTGGTCATGGCGAAATAGTTCATCCAAACCAATTTCGGCGAATGGAGTAACTGAATAATATAAAAAAAAAAAAAAATCTGACGTCGAATAATAAATTTCTTAAAAGGTCAAATATACATACATTTATTAACCAGTTATTTTTCACACGTTTTATTTTTAAAATATGGGTAAAAAATCAATTGTCACTTTTTTTTTTTTTTTTTTGATGTGGACAACATCTGAGCATCGAATGAGACCGATCCCATGCCCCAAAAGTGTTCCCTCCCAGAGATATACGCTTTTTATGATGTGATGGTACACCAAAGATACACGTATTTAAATCTTTAAAATGGCTCTCCTGAACAAAACCGGTTTTTACCCTTAGGTCCCTTTCTATTTTGCGCGTCACATATACGTTTTCTTGTAAATTGTTAATATACAAGTAATTTGCTAATAAACACTGCATTGAAAAAGAAACTGTATGCATTAAACTACATACTTACAATTTTTATAGTTCTTCTAAGAAATGAATTTCACTTTCTGTGTAATTAATTGAAAAAGAATACGCTAATAACATTATATTATTTCATATGCACCTTACTAATTAAACGGAAGCTTATTCATTTAAAATAAGCTAAGTAAATAAGGGCAACAACAAAAATTTACGACATTTTTCAACTCAGCACGTTAATTATTAAAATGTTGAAAAATGATTTCATTATTATTATTATACCAATAAATACATAAATACACAATTATTATTATTATTATTATTATTATTATTTTTATTATTATTTGTATTTCATTAAAGATATACAAACCAGCAAAAACTGGCCGCGCAATTCACGGCGCCGTGAAAATCCATCGACTTCGGCACGTTATAATAACAGCAACAATAATAGCAAGCAGCAATCAGCTAAAGTACGCCCAAATGTGGACAAACGGCCACGTGGCCGAGGCTATAGCAGCCAGAATCCTGGCAGCTCATATCGTTCAGCTAATGAAGATTACTTTGCTTCCCGCTCCGGACTAGGGTCTGAAGTTGCTAGGTTCTCTTTCGATCCCTTGGAAGTAGAACGTTTTGGAAATACTGACTATGAGCTGAATTCCGTTTATGCTCCTGGGAGTAAGAAGCAGAATTTAAATCATTTATTAAATTTTTACTATTCTCCACGAGAGGTAGACAATTACGATGATGCTGGTGGGAATAATAGCTACATTCAACGTCACAATAACGCAAGAAAGCATAAATACAATAAGGAACAGTTTTTGCAAGCAAAGTAAGTTAAATTTTACCTCTATTTATATGATTAAGTTTACATGCGATGTGAAACGTTGTGAAACCGTTGTGATTCCTATCATTTTAAACAAACTTTTTAAGTTATTTATATGGTGGATATACATACATACAAATATATTTTCTAGCAAGCGATAACAGTCTTAAGTTTCAAGTTTGTCTTTAAAGTTTCAATACACTCACAATTTTTTACTTTTTTTTTTAATTTTTAAAATTTGTAAAGTCCGGGGCACAACGAATCCGTCATACGTTATACTTCGCATTTTTCAACTGACATTATCGCAACGACGGAGAAGGTTGACACAATGAGTACTTTATTGACGGAAGCATTTGAACAGCTTCAATAGGTTGATTCTGCATTTTATTTATTAAATTCAAATTTTTTATTTATTTCGTTTTTTCTTTTGCTTAATTTTATTTTTGCTGCACAAAACACAAAAACAAAATTTAGAACACACCAAAAAAAAAAACTAACCAATATCTGTCAAACTACTCAACGTATGCAAAAAGTTAAAAGTTGACCAGTTTTTGTACTTTGCGTTGACGGACACGTACTAAATGTAACAGCCCTCATAAGAAACCATGTATTTCAACTTAGCTGTCAGTTGAAAAAGGCGAAGTTTAACGTATGACGGATTCATTGTGTCCCGGTCTTAAGAAACAGTTTAACGTGCGGCTTCAACATGCAAACTATTTTTTTTAATTTTATTTATTTTTTAATTTTTTTATTATTTTATTATTTCTTATGATATCTCCACCCAAATTGCTTCTGTTATATGTCAAAAAAAAAAAAAAAACAAATTCATAGCGGTAATTTATGTTTTAAGGGGTGCGTCCGCCCCTCAAAGTTGCCCTTCAAGCCCATTTTTCAATGTAATTTTTTGCATATGACAATCTTTTTAAAAAATCATGAGCCGATAGCCAATATTGCTAGTGCTCTCAAATTAAATATAATCTTAGAACTTATTCCTTAAGTTAGATGAATGTAATCAATTTATTTACATTAACAAATTATCAATTTTAATACTTAATATGGCCCCCTTTTGCTTTTATTATTGCTTCAATTCTTTTTGGCATGCACTCTACTAAGCTTCTACAAAATGTCACATTTATATTTTGCAAAGAATTTTGAGTTTTTTGCCATAGGACCTCGAGGTAAGGGAAGTCAGTGGGAGAACTAGAAATTGCGCGCTTGACCTCAACCCATGCATGTTCGATTGGGTTGAGGTCAGGGGATTGAGGAGTCCAATCAGGTACTTCAAAACCATTATCTTGGAGCCAGGCTACACGTGAAGTGTGTTTCGGATCGTTATCTTGCTGGAAGATGACATCCGACACACTTTTGCCCCACATGTCTAAGCTTTTGTACAAACCGTGCTGAAGAATATCAACATATTGATTGGCATTCATTCTTCCAGACACTCTGACGCACTCACCCACGCCCTCCATTCTCATACACCCCCACATCATTATGCTCCCTTCACCATACTTTACTGTTGGCTGTACAATGCGTGTACAATAGCGGCTCGCAAGGCTTTCTCCATATCCATCCATCTTTCTCCAAGCGATTAATATTCGTTTCGTCGGACCATATGACTCGTGCCCAATCATTTAACGTGTAGTTTTTGTATTTGTTTGCAAATTGAAGACGTAATTTTCTGTGTCGTTTTGTTAGAAGTGTTTTTCATACTTTTACGCGTCCATGCAACCCATTTTTACGCAGTTTCTTTCTAATGGCTTCAGTTGCAATATTTATACCCTCAGTCTGAAGAAGATCTCGTCTGATTTGAGCAGCATTTTCATGAATACCATACTTTATCTGTCTTACAATGCGTCTTTCGAGTGCTGCGTTTAAAACTGGCTTCCGTCCGGGTTTGTTTTTGGGCCTCAATGGGTTCCATATCCTGCGAACTTTAGATACCATTCCGACAGAAACACCTACACGACTTGCTATTTCCCGATGTGTGTTATTCAAATCTAATAATCTACTTATTTCCTGGATTTTGGTCGAACTAAGCTTTTTCATCTGTATTTAATGCAAATGCATGAAATATTAAACAGAACAAGTAGATAAAAACTCACATTTTTTTAAATTTTGCCAATGGACATTTAAACGGTAATTAGAAAACAATAAAAGTCAAAACCTGAATTATTCCACAGCAAGTTACTGACCATAACCTGTTGTATAACAAAGTCAACTTAATGATCATATTCTTTTCTTTACATGTTTTAATATTATTTAAAAAATAACGGAATATTTCCAGCTGGACAATAAGTTTTATTATTATTACTCTGTAGCTATTTAGTTTGTTCAGAGTTTTTGGTCAAAGTGCATTATTAATAAAATAGCAACAAAAATAACAAAATTTCAAAAACATGTGATCAATTAGTTGAGGTACTGTATATAGTTATCAACATTAGTCTCAAAGAAAGTTTTTTTTTTTTGTTAAAATTAACCCCCTGTTTCTACAACGCGGATGGACGACTTGAGTAGAAATTTTATATGGAAAGCACTCATATTTTTAAGTGATTTTCATACAAATTTTCTAGACGAGTCGCCGGCCTGACTTGTAGAAGCCGCACAAAATAATAAAAATTTTATATACCAAAATTTATTTATGTTGAAATTATTTATATTAAGCATGTACAATTGTTGTAAATGAATTTGGAATGATAATTTTCACTTAAATATTAATCTACAGGCAATGTTTATTTATATATTTTTATTGTATCGACGTTGCCTATGATATTGTAAGTTTTCATATTTTTTCAATATTTGACAGTTCTTAAATAAAACTCAAACTAATAGGTTATGGGCCTTAGAATACGCAAAATATAATTTTTTTTCAATGAATAAAAAAAAAAATGGCAATGGTACCAGGAGCTTTACAGATGGAAATTTTACATGGGCGTGAAAACTTTGATGCTTGGAAAAGACAAGCGAAATCTTTGTTAGTAATTAAGAATTGCTGGTCCGTGGTAAAAGAAGGTATTGGTGGAGGCCGCGATGAAAAATTAGATGAACGTGCTCTGGCAGAGATAACGTTGATGGTGGACTCGAGCAATTATGGTCATATTGCTACGGCTACAACATCAAAACAAGCTTGGGATGCTCTTATGAATGCATACGAAGACACAGGATTGACAAGGAAAGTTGAACTATTGAAAAATTTAGTAAATTTAAAACTAGAAAAGTTTAGTTCAATGCAAGAGTACGTCAATGAATTGGTTATAATCGCATTAAAAGTGAAAAATGCTGGTCTCAAAATTGACGACGAGTTGACTGCTTCCCTTATGATGGCTGGATTACCTGATGATTTCAAACCCCTTGTGATGGCTGTTGAAAATTCAAAAGAAAAACTAACCGTTGATGCTGTTAAAAATCTTCTCCTGCAGGACGCAAAGTTCGATCAAAAAGTGGAAAGTGAAGCAGCATTATATTCAAAAAACCATAAGAAGAATAAAAAACAAATTCAATGTTTCAATTGTAAAGAATTTGGGCATATGTCAAAAAATTGTCCAAACAGAAATAAAAGCAGTTACAATAATTACAAAAAAGGAAACAAATTTAGAGGAAATGTAGCAACAACATTAATTGCCAAAGCGGGTAAAAGTATGCATGCGTGTATGAGTAAAGAAATGGATCAAAGCCGAAATGAAACGAATTCAGTGTGTTGGTATGTGGACAGTAGTGCAAGCAACCATATGGTGGGTACCAGTAGTTATATGTACAACAAGCGGAAGATAGAAAATAAGGAGGTAATTATAGCTAATAACAGTGAGCTCTCTGTAGACTCTGCTGGCGATATTGATCTGGAAATATATTGTGAAAACAAGAAGAAGGAGATTACAATTAAGAATGTAAAATTTGTACCAAACTTGTGTGCAAATTTGTTATCCGTAAAACAAATGACAGATGCCGGCAAGAAAATCATATTTGAAGAACAAACTTGTAAAATCTTTGACGAAAACAATAATCTCGTTGTAACTGCTACAGCTTTCAATGATCTTTATTGTTTGGATAGCAAGATGCTGGTGAGAAATTAACAAGTTTTCATAGAAAAAGAAAATTTTAACCTATGGCATAGAAGAATGGGCCATGTTTGCAACAAAATTTTACATAAGATAAAAGAAACAAATGTCGGTATTGATTTTGGAAAGGAGAGCAAAGATCATTGTGTTACGTGTGTAAAAGGAAAGCAGACTAGAAGACCAACAAGAGAAAGTGGTACTAGAGCAACACATCTTTTGCAACTAGTCCACTCAGATGTTTTGGGTCCGTTGAACACGAGTTCATTTTCCGGTTCAAGATTCCTTGTTACTTTTGTAGATGACTTTTCCCGAAAGGTTTTTGTATACCCTTTGAAGAGTAAATCTGAGGTATGTAATACATTTATAAAATTTAAGAACATGGTCGAAAATCAGTGCTCTACTAAAATCAAAATTTTACGCACTGATAACGGAGGGGAATATATAAACAAGTTTGCTAGTTTCTTAAACTACCATGGTATTTTACATCAGAAAACTTGCCCATATACTCCGGAACAAAATGGTGTCGCGGAGAGGATAAATCGAACTATTGTAGAGAGAGTTAGACGTATGCTGAAGCAGCGAACACAGCTTGTTTTTTGATGAATAGGACACCGTGTAGAGGTCGAGATTGTACTCCTGAAGAAAAATGGATCGGTCGGCGACCAAATTTGAAATTTATAAAAGTTTTTGGTTGTCCTGCTCTTGTGCATATCCCAAAAGAAAAACGTCATAACCTAGATTCAAAATCAATAGAATGTATAATGGTGGGATATAGTTTAGAAAGCAAGGCCTACAGATTATTTAATCCGCAAACCGAGCAGATTTTGATAAGTCGTGATGTAGTATTTTTTGAAGAAAAGAGAGTGAATCTTAAAAAGGTTAATAAATATTTTTGGTCGGAATTGTTTAGTGATGAAGAAATTGTCAATTCTGGGGAGAGTAATAACTATGGTGAATTGACATCTGAAGTATTTGAGCAGCCAGTTGACGATGGATGCAGTGCATTGCCAATTGAAGAATCTGATCAACGAATTGAAGACCCTGAAAACAGTAGTGATATTTCGTATAATTCAGAAGACTGGTCATTAGCTTTATCACCATCAAATAATCAAATTCATGATGAATGGGTTCCAGGATCTTACGAATTGAAAAATGTACAGGCGAATGAAGTAGTTCGACGATCAGAAAGAATTGCAAACAAAACATCGCATTCTCACAATTTTTGTGCAATGCAATTTATTAGTGAGGAACCGGCAAATGTTCAAGAGGCCATGTCTTCAGAAAAATCAACAGAGTGGAAAATTGCAATGAAGAGTGAATATGATTCTCTAATTGCTAACAACATATGTGTGTTGACAAAACTTCCAAAAGGAAAGAAAGCGATAAAATCCAAATGGGTTTTCAAAACAAAGCAAGTTGAAAATGGTTGTCAACCTAAATTGAAAGCGAGATTGGTAGCAAAAGGTTTCTCACAGCGTCCAGGTATAGATTTTAATGAAACTTTTGCTCCAGTGGTAAGATACGAGTCAATTAGATTTTTATTGGCTTTTGCTGTTAAATTCGATTTAAAAATACATCAAATGGATGTAGTAACCGCATATTTAAACGGAACTTTAAATGAAGAGGTTTTCATGGAACAACCCGAAATGTTTGATGATGGCTCTGGTAAAGTTTGTAAATTGAAGAAGTCAATTTATGGTCTCAAACAATCTGGCAGAGTGTGGAACCAGACAATTAATAAAGTTTTCCTTGAAATGGGGCTCGTGAGAAGTGAAGT
Source organism: Tachina grossa (assembly GCA_949987645.1). Classification (NCBI taxonomy): domain Eukaryota; kingdom Metazoa; phylum Arthropoda; class Insecta; order Diptera; family Tachinidae; genus Tachina; species Tachina grossa. Next base: position 29,225,809 of record OX465276.1, on the reverse strand, counting down.
AGATCAGTGTATTTACTACAAAGTGACCGAAGGCCAGATAATATACGTTGCTTTATATGTTGATGACGTTTTATTATTATCAAATGATTGGAATGTATCCAATCACTGAAAAGTACACTCGCATCTAAATTTAAAATGAAAGATGTGGGTGAAATATCATCTTTTCTTGGTATGAAGATAAGTCGTAAGAAAGATGCAATAAAAATTGATCAATCAAAGTATATATCAGATGTTTTAGTTCCATTTGGTATGAATGATTGCAATCCAGTTTCAACGCCTATTGATTACAATCAGAAGTTGACTGCAAAAATTATTCCTACAGATGAACAAGGTAAACAGATGATGTCAAAGATACCATATATGGAGGCTATAGGGTGCTTGTTATTTGACCAGATATATGCTATGCGGTAAATCTTTTAAGTAGATTTAGTTCGAATCCTGGAAAACCTCACTGGGAAGCCGTTAAGAGGGTAATGAGATACTTGAAAGGAAAGATAAGTAAAGGTGTCATATAGGTTTTTGTGATGCTGATTGGGCCGGAGACGTAGACGATCGTAGATCAACAACTGGCTACGTTTTTATTTTTCAATCGGGTGCAATAGCATGGGCTACAAAAAGGCAAAAGACAGTAGCACTATCTTCTACTGAAGCTGAATTCATGTCCATGACTGCTGCAATTCAAGAATCGATTTGGTTGAAACGTTTGGAAACTGAAATAAACCCCGACATCAAACGAAGCATGACTATATTTTGTGATAATAAAGGAGCTATACAAGTAGCCTTAAACAACGACTATTCAAACCGAACAAAGCATGTGGACATCAAAGCAAAATTTATCCAACAGAAAATCGAAGACAAAGAAATTGTACTGAAGTATTTGAACACAAACGAGATGATAGCTGATGTTTTAACTAAAGCAGTAACCCCACAGAAGATGAAGTTCTTTGCAGACCACTTTGGTCTTCTTTAAGATTGTTGTTATTTTGTTTTTTAAATCACTAACTAAATCATTTAAATTTATGTATATTTATTTATATTAATTAAGATTTGGAAATTAATCATTCTGGGAGAGTGTTGTAAATGAATTTGGAATGATAATTTTCACTTTAATATTAATCTACAGGCAATGTTTATTTATATATTTTTATTGTATCGACGTTGCCTATGATATTGTAAGTTTTCATATTTTTTCAATATTTGTCAGTTCTTAAATAAAACTCAAACTAACAACAATAAGAATAAAATTCCGCGAGAAATCTTTCCCGGGGAACACTTTCAAACAATAGCAAATAATAGGGAAAACGAAAAAAATTCTAATTGGAAAAGGGAGAAATTTCTCGTGTAATTTTATTTTTATTTATAATTGCCCTGATAGTCAAAAGAAAACTAAAAAAAAAAGAAATTGCATTGAATATATGGGCTTGAGCGCCAACTTTGAGGGGTGGTCACACCCTCTAAAACACAACTTATCGCTGTGAATTTTGTTTGTATTTTTGTGCATAAAACTGAACAGATTTGTGGGAGAGAATATAAGAAATCAAACAAAAAAATTCTCCATACAACTAACGGCCGCTGTAATGTACATACATATGTACATACCCAGCAAAAAAAGACATGCAAAAGAAATAGTTAATGCATGGGTTCTACTGCAAATGCATTGGGTTCAACTTAGGTGCAGAACGCATGATTTTAACACAGGCGTGTCATTGACGAGCATGGGTTCACATTTAGCAAAACTGCTCATCATTCGAATGAGTGCTTAGAACCCATGCAAGAACCCATGATTCGATGACGTCTGAAATGAGAGCTTAGAACCAATGCAAGAACCCATGATTCGATGACGTTTTTTCACGTAAATACAAAACGAAAAAAAAAAATTTCACAGCCAGGATACGAACCGTGCTGTTCTGACTGTTAAGGAATACTATCTACCACTGAGCTATTGCGCTCTTGTTATTTGTTGGAGATAAAACTTGTTTTATGAAAATGTTTCAATGTGATGATTTAACTCCGTTTTTGCATGCCTTTTTTGCTGGATATTAATTTCAATGTATGCATGCGTTCGTCGCATGCGTTTTTAATGAGTTCAAAAACTATAGCATTATTTACGTTTTGCGATGCCATTCAGAATGCATGCGAAGAAACACATGCTCAAGAACTCATGAAACACTACTTCATTTTGAACGCGTTCATTTATTTTTTGCTGGGTACATATGTAAGTATATTGAAAAATATTTCAATAAAACAGGAAATTTTTTGAGTCTAGTTTATTTATTTATTTATTTAACTGTTTCAGTCTATGGACAAAAAGGTCCTTTCAAACTACGACATACAATTTAATCTTTAAATGTATAAAAATTTTTCTTAGTAGCTGGGATTAATAACTTATACATACATATGTATGTGATAACTTATATTTGATTGTATACGGTAAAAATTTTAAAAAACTAACAAAAAATAAAATGTTAATTTCTGAATGAATGTACATATAGATATATGTACATATATACTTAAAACAGTTTTAAATGATAAGATTATTTTATTACACTTAGCAGAAAAAGTTTAAAATCGCTGAAATCTACATAAGATTTTGATTCTTTTTGCTTTAATTTTGCTTGTCTTTAGAAAATTAATAAAAATATTTCGTTATATAAGAATTGAAAATAGTGAACTTAAGCCGGTTAAGAAATCATTCCTGATTAAAACTCATTTTAGTTTTAATTAAATTTAAATGTTTATCACGTAAAACTAAAAAATTTAAAAGGTTAACCCTGTTTCCTCAACGGTCGACTTGACTTAAAAATTTATATAAAAAGCACTCATTTATTTGAGTGTTTTGAAAATTAAGAGGAAAGCAATATATTCTAGAAAATGAAAATTAAAAACCGTTTGTAAATAAGGTATAGAGTAATGAATGATAAAATGTGCAAAATCTCATATCTTATGTATAAATACCGGACACATTTTTTTGTCGTCCACCAATATTGATGAAATATATATGGTTTAAAATGTATTTTTCTGTAGATATGTACAATATAAATGTTTTTTCAAACTTATTGTCTTAAAAGTAGCAAAAAGCGATTTAAATTTGCTTAAAAAAAGACAACTTTCTCTTTTGTGTTTGTTTTGTACACGTGTATTTATAATAAATAAAAACATACTAGGTGTCAAGTGGTCTAATTTAGACCACCTGGCGATCCTAGTTCATATAAATAGGTAACTGTCGTTAATTTATGCCAATTTCTAGTTTTCAGTTTGTTATAAAAGCATCTGCTAAGAGCAAAACTGATGACTCTCCTGACACTCTAATCGATTGGGGTTTAATTGAACAGATTAACATTCAGACTCTAGATGAACTGCAATGCCCAATTTGTTTATATCCGCCAGTGGCAGCTAAAGTGACACGTTGCGGTCATGTCTATTGTTGGCCTTGTATTTTGCACTACCTTTCCCTAAGTGATAAGACATGGCGTAAATGTCCAATTTGTTACGATGCTATTCATGGTGGGGACCTCAAAAGTGCTTCTATTGTACAACAACATGAATTTAATGATAATTCACACATAACCTTTCGATTGATGCGTCGTAAGAAGGGTTCTTTATATATTGAAAAATATGATAATACGAAAAATGATCAAGTTATGGAAAAATATCCATATGTCAGCAGTCCCATTGAAGAAAAATTATTTTCCAAGTTCATATTAGCAAAACGCAATGATGTGGCCGATATTTTAGCTCGAGAGCAGAAAGAGCTACTCTCGAATGTCGATGAATCTTGTCCTGAATATGTTTTCATCCAACAGTCCCTCCAGTTACTAAAAGAAAGAACAGAAAAACTGGGTGAACTCGAGCAAAAAGACGAAGAAAAAAACAAAATTGAAGAAAATTTACAAGCGACTGTTAATGAAAATATCAATGATATTGAGCATACACAACAACTTCCTATCAATAATATCAAGCCAAAACAAGTATTGGAACTAAGCTTCGATGTACCACCAATAAACGGCGAACAAAATAATTTGGAAGAAGGATCATCTGGATCGTCATCTAATACAGAAACTAATTCAAATATTCAATCTTTATCCGTTAAAAAATCTTCAACAAAGTTTTATTACTTTTATCAATCTGATGATGGACAAAATGTTTATTTACATCCATTAAATGTAAAAATGTTACAAGCATGTTATGGCAGTCTGGCGGATGCTCCTTCAACCATTACAGCTCGAATATTACAAAAAGAACATCATTCTATGGATGAAGATCATCGACGTAAATTTACATGTTTAGGCCACTTGCCATTAACATGCCAGTTTGCAATAGTGGAAATTGAATTGCAAGCTCCCTATGTTAATGAAGACATTATAGAAACTTTCAAGGGCGATATACTGTTTCGCAAAAAGGAACGACAACGGAAAGCTATAGAAGAGCGTAAACGTGAAAAACATATAAATGCTATAAACGAGCGTAAAATGGGAAAAATTATATCAAGTACCGCAAATATAAATATAACATCCTCTCACGAATTTCCGAAGGTAATTTTAATAATACATATTTCTAAGTTAAGCCGTTAAGTTGTATTCTGATTTTTTCTAGTGTGGTTTTGAGGAAGCCTTAGCATCATCCTCTATTGAAGAGACCGATAATGTTCCTTCAACATCTAATAAAGTTTGCCGTTCCAAAACTTTAAGTACAAGTAGCGCCGGTAGTTGCAGCTACTCTGCAATTGCTATAAATTGCAAAATGGAGCATACTCCTTGGTCGAATCTAAATGCATCCCAATCATTAAAACCATCCAATGAGACTTTAGTTGTAGGCCAAACAGCTGGTGGGGATGATGAGAGTTCCATTTTAAATACTATACATACTAATTTAGGAGATGTTTTGGCTCAGGCTTTATCAGAAAAGGATAAGAAATCCATAAAAAGTAATGAAACAGCCAATAACAATTCAAAAAAGGGTAGCGGTAACAAGAAGTCAAAAAAATCTAAAAAAATGCTTCCTCTCTATTCTACCGGAATGAACTTTAGCGGTAATTAAATACTTTTTGCTCTTATTTTTTTTCAGTTGTACATGCTGAGTTAAATATGTTTTTAAATGTGTATGGAACAAATTATAAAACCATACAAAATACATATAAAATATATAGTTATACAAATACATACTAACTATTATTTGCAATTTTTATCAATTGATTGAAAAATAAAACTTAAATACATAGCCGTAGTCGGATTTATATGCAGTTTTAATTTAAAATGAATGGCCTCTAGGGAAGACACTGTATTTGGTTGATAAATGATGAAGGAAATGCATTTCATAACATTCGCCAGTTTGCCTGCTATAAAAAACTCAAAATTTATATATGGCATGTTTCTACATTACAATTAACTCAAAATGTTTGTAAATATGAGTACTTTGGGGTTCAATTAAACAAGTGTTAACTTTTTTTTAGTATAAAAGTAATACTTTTTTATTTTGTTTATACATAACAATTCCTATTGCATTTTATGTCTCATAAAAAGGTGGAAATTATAATAGGTTTTTATTCATCAAAGAAGAAAACTAATGTCCATACAATCGCTTAATTTAGCCAATACTGAATTTCGTTCATTTACATACATACATAAAATCTAGCAAGAGTAAATTGAGTCTGAGTAATTACAAGCTCTTACTGAAAATAGTGTTTACAATTTTCTTAATTGAGAATTTTTTATTTTAAGTAAATTCGTAAATAATTAGATTGATTGTCCTATTCTATGCATGGTTATTAAAATAAAAATTTAAAAATAATGAACAATTGGATTTTTTTTACTTATCCTGTATTTCACAGGTTAATAACAAAAAAATTCTCGCATTCGTTACTGAATCGAGGCACTGGATTGAAAATAAAGTAGGCGACTGAAGCCCGTGTAAATTTGTTTCTTGCTTAACTCAAACGTGTATTAAACTACTCAAGTGTAACTAATTCGTAAAAAACTAGCTCTTAAAATCATATAAAATACAAAGTGTTACGAAAACTACGAATAACATATCGTTGGACACAAGTAGAAAGGCCATAACTAAAGTAATTATATTTTTTATGGAAATTGTTACAATTTAAGTTTAACATTTCGTCGTTCGTTTTAATATACTGTGCAGCAAACCAGTAACCACCCGACGATTTGTTACTGGTTTGCGGCACAGTATATTAAGAATCAGAGCTCGCAAAAAATGCTCAACCAAATTTCTCTGCGGTCTTCTCACTCAAAAGACCTAAAAAAATGAGACGGAATCACTCAGTGTCTGACCAGCAACCCTCTTTTTCGTTTCAATCGTGTTCTAGCTCCCGGGTTATGGGTTGAGCGTAACACACGAATCGGTCTCTTACTGACCGCATGTTACGAACATGCTCATGCTCATGCTCGTTGCTCAACTACTGAGGGTCAGTAAGTGAGCAAAACAAGCAAAGTGTTCGCAAAAAAGGTCTTTATTTTTGTTGTTGCGTTTGCTTTATATTGTCGCCTTAGATATTTCGTCACAGGCAAAGCATTAAAGAGGAAGGGAGAAGATAATAATAAATAACAATAAAAATATCTGCAAATCAAACTAAATTCGCAACACACATACATGCTCAAAAGACCGTTTGCCGAGATTTTACGAAATAATGGGTCTCGAGTGAACACGAGCCGAGCGATCGAACAAAAACGGTCGTTGGTTGAGCGAAGAGTAAGCCAAAGAAGAACGAAGTTTGATGCTTTTTTTGCGACAGTGTCGCATCGTGTCAGTGGACGAGTGATTTTTTTCTGACAAAAAGCATGAAAGAACCAATTATTGCGAGCTCTATGAAAAAATTTAATAGACTTTACATCGTCCATTTTTCATGCAAAAAAATGAAATGGACTATAAATCGTCAAATTTTGATGCAAAAAATATTTTCATGCAAAAAAATAATAAAATAAAATAAAAATAATAAAATAATAATAATAATCGTAATTTTTTATGAAAAAATTTAATGGACTACACATCGTACATTTTTCATGGAAAAAAATGAAATGGACTATAAATCGTCCAATTTTGATGCAAAAAATATTTTCATGCAAAAAAAAAAATAGTGGACTATATATACATTGTAATTTTTTATGAAAAAATTAAATGGACTATAAATCGTACAAAAATATAATGTACTATACATCGTAATTTTTTATGAAAAAAAAATTAATGGACTATATCGCACATTTACCTCAATAGTAGCATAACTCAAAAAAACCAGTTTTGCAGAAAACGCGTTTTAAGTTTTCAATTTGCATACAACTCAATGGAGAAATGAAAAAAAATTCTTCTCTCAGGAGTTGATGGTACAAGCTATTTATATGAAATTTTTACACAAGATAAAATAAGAAATGCCGCATCTTTCTGCATTATTAACTCAAAAAACTAATTTTTTGAGTTATGCCACTATTGAAGTAAATGTGCGATATTTTTCATGCAAAAAAAGTAAATGGACTATGAATCGTCCAATTTTGATGCAAAAAATGTTTTCATGGAAAAAAAATAATGGACTGACTATATATGTATACATCGACATTTTTTATGAAAAAATCAAATGGACTATATATACATCGTCCATTTTTCATGCAAAAAATGAAATGGACTATAAATCGTCCAAAAATATAATGGACTGTATGTACATCGTAGTTTTTTTGTGAAAAAATTTAATCGTTCATTTTTCATGCAAAAAATAATGAAATGGACTATAAATAGTTCAATTTTGATGCAAAAAATATTTTCATGCAAAAAAAATAATAATAATGGACTATATATACATATGTACATCGTCATTTTTTATGAAAAAAATAATGAAATGAACTATAAATCGTCCAATTTTGATGCAAAAAATATTTTCATGCAAAAAAAATAATGGACTATATATAATACATCGTAATTTTTTATGAAAAAATGAAATGGACTATACATCGTCCATCTTTCATGGAAAAAAATTAAATGGGCTATATATAAATCGTCCAATTTTCATGCAAAAAATAATTTCATGCAAAAAAATAATGGACTATACATCGTAATTTTTTATGAAAAAATTTAATGGAGTATATCGCACATTTACTTCAATAGTGGCATAACTCAAAAAAACCAGTTTTGCAGAAAACGCGTTTTAAGTTTTCAATTTGCATACAACTCAATGGAGAAATGAAATAAAATTCTTCTCTCAGGGGGTGATGGTACAAATTATTTATATGAAATTTTTACACAAGATAAAATAAGACATGCCGCATCTTTCTGCATTATTAATTGTCCAAAATATAATGGACTGTACATCGTAAATTTTTGTGAAAAAATTTAATCGCTAATTTTTCATGCAAAAAATAATGAAATGGACTATAAATCGTTTAATTTTGATGCAAAAAATATTTTCATTCAAAAAAAAAAAAATAATAATAATGGACTATATATACATCGTCATTTTTTATGAAAAAATTAAATGGACTATACATCGTCCATTTTTTATGCAAAAAATAATGAAATGAACTATAAATCGTCCAATTTTGATGCAAAAAATATTTTCATGCAAAAAAAATAATGGACTATAATACATCGTAATTTTTTATGAAAAAATGAAATGGACTATACATCGTCCATCTTTCATGGAAAAAAATTAAATGGACTATATATAAATCGTCCAATTTTCATGCAAAAAATATTTTGATACAAAAAAATAATGGACTATTTTTTTATGAAAAAATTTAAAAGACTATATGTACATCGTCCATTTTTCATTAAAAAAATAATGAAATGGACAATAAATCGTCCAATTTTGATGCAAGAAATATTTTCATGCAAAAAAAATAATGGACTATACATCCTCATATTTTATCCTCGTCCATTTTTCGTGCAAAAAAATGAAATGGACAATAAATCGTCCAATTTTGATGCAAAAAATGTTTTCATGCAAAAAAAAAAAAAAAATAATTGACTACATTAAAAAATTAAATGGACTATACATCGTCCATTTTTCATGGAAAAAAATGAAATGAACTATATATAAATCGTCATTTGTTATGAAAAAATTAAATGGACAATAAATCGTCCATTTTTGATGCAAAAAATATTTTCATGCAAAAAATAATTGACTATAAATCGTCATTTGTTATGAAAAAATTAAATGGGCTATACATCGTTCATTTTTCATGCAAAAAAAATTAAATAGACAATAAATCGTCCATTTTTGATGCAAAAAATATTTTCATGCAAAAAAATGGAATATACATCGTCAATTTTTATGAAAAAAATAAATGGACAATAAATCGCCCATTTTTGATGCAAAAAATATTTTCATGCAAAAAATAATTGACTATAAATCGTCATTTGTTATGAAAAAATTAAATGGGCTATACATCGTCCATTTTTCATGCAAAAAAAATTAAATAGACAATAAATCGTCCATTTTTGATGCAAAAAATATTTTCATGCAAAAAAATGGAATATACATCGTCAATTTTTATGAAAAAAATAAATGGACTATACATCGTCCATTTTGCATGCAAAAAAATGAAATGGACAATAAATCGTCCATTTTTGATGCAAAAAATCTTTTCATGCATTTTTTATGAAAAAATTAAATGGACTATACATCGTCCATTTTTCATGCAAAAAAAAAATGAAATTAACAATAAATCGTCCATTTTTGATGCAAAAAATATTTTCATGCAAAAAAAATAATGGACTGACTATACATCGTCATTTTTTATGAAAAGATTAAATGGACTATACATCGTCCATTTTCCACGTAAAAACATGAAATGGACTATAAATCGTCCATTTTTGATGCAAAAAATATTTTCATGCAAAAAATAATTGACTATACATCGTCATTTGTTATGAAAAAATTAAATGGACAATAAATCGCCCATTTTTGATGCAAAAAATATTTTCATGCAAAAAATAATTGACTATAAATCGTCATTTGTTATGAAAAAATTAAATGGGCTATACATCGTCCATTTTTCATGCAAAAAAAATTAAATAGACAATAAATCGTCCATTTTTGATGCAAAAAATATTTTCATGCAAAAAAATGGAATATACATCGTCAATTTTTATGAAAAAAATAAATGGACTATACATCGTCCATTTTGCATGCAAAAAAATGAAATGGACAATAAATCGTCCATTTTTGATGCAAAAAATCTTTTCATGCATTTTTTATGAAAAAATTAAATGGACTATACATCGTCCATTTTTCATGCAAAAAAAAAATGAAATTAACAATAAATCGTCCATTTTTGATGCAAAAAATATTTTCATGCAAAAAAAATAATGGACTGACTATACATCGTCATTTTTTATGAAAAGATTAAATGGACTATACATCGTCCATTTTCCACGTAAAAACATGAAATGGACTATAAATCGTCCATTTTTGATACAAAAAATATTTTCATGCAAAAAAAATATTGGGCTATACATCGTCATTTTTTATGAAAAGATTAAATGGACTATACATCGTCCATTTTTCACGCAAAAACATGAAATGGACTATAAATCGTCCATTTTTCATGGAAAAAAAATGAAATGGACAATAAATCGTCCATTTTTTATGCAAAAAATATTTTCATGCAAAAAAATAATGGACTATACATCGTAATTTTTTATGAAAAAATTAAATGGAGTATAAATCGTCCATTTTTCATGGAAAAAAATGAAATGGACAATAAATCGTCCATTTTTTATGCAAAAAATATTTTCATGCAAACAAAAAATAGTGGACTATACATCGTCATTTTTATGAAAAAATTAAATGGACTGTACATCGTCCATTTTCCACGCAAAAACCTGAAATGGACTATAAATCGTCCAATTTTGATGCAAAAAATATTTTCATGCAAAAAAATAATGGACTATTTTTTTATGAAAAAATTTAATAGACTATACATCGTCCATTTTTCACGCAAAACATGAAATGGACTTGAAATCGTCCATTTTTGATGCAAAAAATAAAAAATATTTTCATGCATCATCGTCATTTTTTATGAAAAAATTATATGGACTATACATCGTCCATTTTTCATGCAAAAAAATGAAATGGACAATAAATCGTCCATTTTTGATGCAAAAAATATTTTCATGCAAAAAAAATAATTGACTATACGTCCATTTTTCACGCAAAAACATGGAATGGACTATAAATCGTCCATTTTTGATGCAAAAAATATTTTCATGCAAAAAAAAAAAATAATGGACTATTATGTTGAGAAATGAATGTAAATGTTTGTTTGTATGTATTCTAACTTGTTATTGAAAAACAATGATACTTAGTTTTCATAGAACATAGTTTTATACGCCAATAATTTTCATTATTATAAAATAATTATATGTTAGTTCATTTTCCAAATTCATTCAGTAAACTTACCAGGTTATGGGCTCCATGACACGCGAATTATAATTATTTTTGTACGTTAAATAATTAAGCACTGTAATGGCGAATCTTCCTGGTGGTTTTTCGTTGGAGCGTTTAAGAGGACATGAGAATTTCGATATCTGGAAGAGTCAGGCGAAATCGTGTCTAATCATCAGAAATTGCTGGAAAATTATAGAAACTGGCATTGTTGATGAAGGCGATGCTGTTTTAAATGAACGTGCGTTGGCAGAAATCACGCGTATGGTTGGTTGATCCAAGCAATTACGGCCATATTGCAACAGCGACAACAGCTAAGCAAGCATGGGATTCTTTAATGGATGCTTATGAGGATACTGGACTCACTAGAAAAGTTGAATTGCTGAAGCAACTAGTCAACATGAAGTTGCAAAACTATGATTCTATTCACGAGTACGTGAATGAGTTATTTATAATTGCATTGAAGGTAAAGAATGCAGGTTTAAATTTAGATGATGAGCTAACGGCGTCTTTGATGTTAGCGGGACTGACGGATGATTTTAAACCACTCGTTATGGCTACAGAAAACCCCAAAGAAAAATTGAAAGTCGATACAGTGAAAAATCTTCTTCTGCAAGATACTAAATTCGATATGGAAAAGAAGGAGAAAGAATCTGTGTTCTACATGAGGAATCCCGTCAACAAGAAAAAACAAATTCAATGCTTTAACTGTAAGGAATTCGGTCATATATCCAGAAATTGCCAAAAGAAAAATAACAATGGTAAGTCAAATAAATTTTTTGATAAGAAAGGTGAATCAACATTAAGTGCGTTCGAGAACTCAAAAATTTGTAAAAATTTTTACTATTTTTTACTGGATTGCGTTCGAGTACACAAGATCCAGTAAATGAGAGGTCGAATTGAGAGAGAAAAATGACAGTTCATTTACTGAGTAAATGCAAGTTTTTACTGGACAAATTTTTGCCAGTAAAATCCAGTAAAACGAAACCATATGTTTTTAAATATAAACAAACAAAAGTAAAGGGATACAAAAATGTTAAGTTTTTGATGAAATTTTTAAAATAACAAAAAACAAATGTATTAAGTTATAAGCATTATAACATTTATTTAAGTTTGATGCTAGAAAAATATTCGGGTATGTTATGTATTCCACGTGAAATTAAAACGTGCGGAATTTCCATATAATGTTTGGAAATATGTATGTATGCACATATGTATGTATGTATTTAAATAACAATGCTATTGCATTTCCGAACGATTTAATTTCACATGGAATTCAGAACATAACCGATTGTTTTTAAACGTGAATAAAGTTAATAGATTATTACATTGAAATTTTTGTTTATACATACCGTCAAGTCGACGGTTCCTGGTTTGATGTATGGAACATTTAAAAAATTTACTTTGTGTACATACTTGTTTTAAATTCTTTCCCAGTTTTTCGTTGTCTTGAATATATCATTCTCACGTTCAGGGTAAAAAGCTTAGAAACTTTAACGGCCTGACCCGCGATGTCGACAAGAAAGTTTCTATCGCTTACTTATATTTAAAACAAAATATAAGAAAGTTTATTTTTGTTTTCAATATAAGTAAGCTATAGAAAGTTTCTTGTCGAGATCGTGGACCGGCCAAATAAGTTTAAATAAAAACATATGTCCATATCTATTATTTTTATTATTAAACAAAATATTCTATCTTGTATTTCATATGTATAATTTTTTTAGCGCCAAAATTGGTAATCAGCTGTTGTATATATTTTACTGGATTTTACAACTTTTCCGTTCGCGTACTTTTAGATGCAAACTTTTTTATTGAGAGTAATTTCTTTAAATTACTCAGTATTTACTCAGTTACTGGATTTTACTGGAAAAGTACTCAAACGCACCTATTGACCGTATCGAGCAAAAGTCTGCAAGTAGCAAATTCTGATGAATTCAAAGAGAGAGAAGACAGCAATTTAATTAAGTGGTTCATCGATAGTGGAGCGACCAATCATATGATGAATAGCAGTGATTGTATGTATAACAAACGACAAGTTGAAAATAAATCAGTGGTCGTTGCAAATAAAAATGAACTTAATGTAGAATGTGTGGGTGATGTCGATGTATTGCAAGTAAAAATAGAAATAAATTGGTTACAGTTAAGAATGTTGAATATGTACCTAATTTATGTGCAAATTTACTTTCTGTGAGGCAAATGACAAGAGAAGGTAAAATAGTAATATTCGAAGGAAAAACTTGCAAGATTATTGATAAAAACAATTCAATTGTTACATCTGCAACAGTTTACAATGATTTATATTGCATAAACAGTGAAGTACATACAAAAAAGGAGAAGGCGTTTGTGGCTAAAAAAAATTTTGGTTTGTGGCACAGAAGGTTGGGTCATATTTGTTACAAAAGTTTAAATGAAGTTAAGAATTCTTCAAGCGGTGTAAATTTTTTTAATAATAAGCAAGATCTTTGTGTGATTTGCATAAAAGGCAAACATACCAGAAATCCTAATAAAGATGATGGTACGAGGGCTACCAAATTATTGGAATTGGTACATTCTGATGTTGTTGGACCGCTAAATATAAACTCATTTTCTGGTGCTCGTTTTCTAGTAACTTTTGTGGATGATTTTTCAAGGAAAGTTTTTGTTTATCCACTAAAGAAAAAATCCGAAGTTTTTGATGTATTTGTTAAATTCAAGAAATTTGCAGAAAATCAATGTTCAACAAACATGAAAATTTTACGAACGGATAATGGCGGAGAATATTTAAATAAAAAATTTGAAATATTTTTAAAAGAAAATGGTATTATTCATCAAAAGACATGTGCGTATTCTCCGGAACAAAATGGTGTTGCGGAAAGAATAAATAGAACGCTGATGGAACGTGTCAGGTGCATGTTAATCGATAGTGGTTTGGATCATCGTTTTTGGGCTGAAGCTGCTAACACGGCTTGCTATTTAATTAACAGAGTACCATGTCGTAATCAGATTCGAAGTTCTGAAGAAATCTGGTCTGGTCATCGTCCTAATTTGAAGTTTTTGCGATTTTTTGGTTGTCCTGCTTTGGTGCATATACCAAAAGAAAAACGTCATAAACTGGATAATAAGTCCATGGAATGTATTATGATGGGATATAGTATTGAAAGCAAAGCGTACAGATTATTTAATCCTGAAAATAATGGAATGATCATCAGTCGTGACGTACATTTCTTAGAAGCAAGTAAAGTTAACTTTAATGAAAAGAAAGATTTTTATTATCCTGAATTGTTACAAGATTATATCACTGTCAATTCAGGGGAGAGTACGAGAGTTGTTGAATTGCCATCTAATGATATGCGCTCTGAAGATTATGCATCTGAAGCGACGTCATCTAATGATACGAGTTCTGAAGATTATGCATCTGATGCGAGCGTATATAGTGACTCTATTGAATGGTCATCGTCTCTACCTCCATCTGTAGAAGATAATGATGCAGAATGGTCTCCGAATTTTAATGAAGCTCAAAATATACCTGTGGTTGAGTGCATTCGTCGTTCAGATCGAATTGCCAGTAAAATGGAGAAGGCACACAATTTTTGTGCAATGCAATTTATTTCCAAAGATCCAAAAAGTGTGAATGAGGCGATGTCTTCAAATTATTCATCTGAGTGGAAAAATTCTATGAAGAAATAGTACGAATCATTAAGAACAAATAAAACATGGGAGCTGACAAATTTGCCACCTGGTGAAAAGCTATCAAATCAAAGTGGGCGTTCAAGACTAAAAATTATGAAGAAGGAAATATTTTGCAATGGAAGGCTAGACTGGTAGCAAAAGGCTTTTCGCAACGTGAGGGAATAGACTTTACAGAAACTTTTTCTCCTGTTGTTAGATATGGTTCGATAAGATATTTGTTAGCGCTGGCCATTAAATATAACTTATATATACATCAAATGGATGCAGTTTCAGCATACTTAAATGGAATTTTAAAGGAAAACTTGTATATGTATCAACCTGAAATGTTCGATGATGGATCCGGAAAAGTTTGTAAGCCAAAAATGTCAATTTATGGATTAAAACAATCAGGCCGAGTGTGGAATGAAACAATAAATTTTGAATTAACAAAAATGGGGGTTTCAAGAGGCGAAGTTGATCAATGCATATATCACAAAGTATCTGAAGATGAAATTTTATACATTGCTATTTATGTTGATGATATTCTAATATTTTCTAACAATATCAAGTCCATTAAATCTTTGAAAGAAAAACTTAGTAGTAAGTTTAAAATGAAAGATTTAGGAGAGGTGTCATCATTTCTTGGCATGAATGTTAGTCGAGGTAAAGATTTCGTTGAAATTGATCAATTGAAATACATAAAAGATGTTTTGGAACGTTTTGGAATGAGTGATTGCAATCCGACAACGACTCCTATTGACTACAACCAAAAGTTGTCGAAAAATATGTCTCCAAATGATGAAAAAGGTAAACAAGAGATGTTGAAAATTCCCTATATGGAAGCGATTGGGTGTTTGTTATATGCCGCACAAATTTCTCGACCTGATATATGTTACGCTGTCAATTTCCTTAGTCATTTTTGCACCAATCCTGGTAAAGCTCACTAGAAAGCTGTAAAAAGAATAATGAGATACTTGAAAGGAACTATTAACAAAAGCATAATATATAAAAGGCAAATAGATGGTGAAATAGAAGGTTTTTGCGATGCTGACTGGGCTGGAAGTGTAGATGATCGTCAATCTACTACAGGTTATGTTTTTATGTATCAGTCCGCTGCAATATCATGGGCTACTAAAAGACAAAAGACAGTGGCACTGCCATCGACTGAAGCCGAATTTATGTCAGTAACAGCTGCAATCCAGGAATCAGTTTGGTTAAAACGATTAGAGGCTGAACTCAATCCAAAAAGCAACAAAAGTATGATTCTATACTGTGACAATAAAGGTGCTATACAAGTTGCTCTTAATAATAGTTATTCTACTAGAACCAAACACGTAGATATATTAATGCAAAAAATTTTTTCATGCAAAAAAATAACGAATGGACTATACATCGTCATTTTTTATGAAAAAATTAAATGGACTATACATCGAACTCGTCCATTTTTCATGCAAAAAAATGAAATGAACAATAAATCGTCCAATTTTGATCCAAAAAATATTTTCATGCAAAAAAATAATGGACTATAAATCGTCCAATTTTGGTGCAAAAAATATTTTCATGCAAAAAAATAATGGACTATATATCGTCATTTTTTATGAAAAAATGAAATGGACTGCAAAATCGTCCATTTTTCATGGAAAAAATTAAATGGACTATAAATCTTCCAATTTTGATGCAAAAAATATTTTCATGCAAAAAAAATAATAGAAATTTATGAAAAAATTAAATGGACTATAATACATCGTCCATTTTTCATGCAAAAAATAAAATGGACTATAAATCGTCCAATTTTGATGCAAAATATATTTTCATGCAAAAAAATAATTGACTATATATATATATATATATATATATACATGGTCATTTTTTATGAAAAAATTAAATGGACTATATATACATCGTCCATACATTCATGGAAAAAAATGAAATGGACAATAAATCGTCCATTTTTTATGCAAAAAATATTTTCATGCAAACAAAAAATAGTGGACTATACATCGTCATTTTTATGAAAAAATTAAATGGACTATACATCGTCCATTTTCCACGCAAAATCATGAAATGGACTATACATCGTCCATTGTTGATGTAAAAAATATTTTCATGCAAAAAATAATGGACTATACATCGTCATTTTTTATGAAAAAATTAAATGGACTATACATCGTCCATTTTCCACGCAAAATCATGAAATGGACTATAAATCGTCCATTTTTGATGCAAAAAATATTTTCATGCAAAAAAATAATGGACTATACATCGTCATTTTTTATGAAAAAATTAAATGGACTATACATCGCCCATTTTTCACGCAAAAACATGAAATGGACTATAAATCGTCCATTTTTGATGCAAAAAATATTTTCATGCAAAAAATAATGGACTATACATCGTCATTTTTTATGAAAAAATTAAATGGACTATACATCGTCCATTTTCCACGCAAAATCATGAAATGGACTATAAATCGTCCAGTTTTGATGCAAAAAATATTTTCATGCAAAAAATAATGGACTATACATCGTCATTTTTTATGAAAAAATTAAATGGACTATACATGGTCCATTTTCCACGCAAAATCATGAAATGGACTATAAATCGTCCATTTTTGATGCAAAAAATATTTTCATGCAAAATATAATGGACTATACATCGTCATTTTTTATGAAAAAATTAAATGGACTATATCAATCGTCCATTTTTCACGCAAAAACATGAAATGGACTATAAATCGGCCATTTTTGATGCAAAAAATATTTTCATGCAAAAAAAATAATGGACTATATATACATCATAATTTTTTATGAAAAAATTAAATGGACTATACATCGTCCATTTTCCACGTGAAACCATGAAATGGACTATAAATCGTCCATTTTTGATGCAAAAAATATTTTCATGCAAAAAAAATAATGGACTATATATACATCGTCATTTTTTATGAAAAAATTAAATGGACTATACATCGTCCATTTTTCACGCAAAAACATGAAATGGACTATAAATCGTCCATTTTTCATGCAAAAAAAATGAAATGGACAATAAATCGTCCATTTTTGATGCAAAAAATATTTTCATGCAAAAAATAATGGACTATACATCGTCATTTTTTATGAAAAAATTAAATGGACTGCAAAATCGTCCATTTTTCATGGAAAAAATTAAATGGACTATAAATCTTCCAATTTTGATGCAAAAAATATTTTCATGCAAAAAAAATAATAGAAATTTATGAAAAAATTAAATGGACTATAATACATCGTCCATTTTTCATGCAAAAAATAAAATGGACTATAAATCGTCCAATTTTGATGCAAAATATATTTTCATGCAAAAAAATAATTGACTATATATATATATATATATATATATATACATGGTCATTTTTTATGAAAAAATTAAATGGACTATATATACATCGTCCATACATTCATGGAAAAAAATGAAATGGACAATAAATCGTCCATTTTTTATGCAAAAAATATTTTCATGCAAACAAAAAATAGTGGACTATACATCGTCATTTTTATGAAAAAATTAAATGGACTATACATCGTCCATTTTTCATGGAAAAAATTAAATGGACTATAAATCGTCCAATTTTGATGCAAAAAATATTTTCATGCAAAAAAATAATGGACTATAACATCGTCATTTTTTATGAAAAAATGAAATGGACTATACATCGTCCATTTTCCACGCAAAATCATGAAATGGACTATAAATCGTCCATTTTTGATGCAAAAAATATTTTCATGCAAAAAAATAATGGACTATACATCGTCATTTTTCATGGAAAAAAAATGAAATGGACTATAAATCGTCCAATTTTGATGCCTAAAATATTTTCATGCAAAAAAATAATGGACTATACATCGTCATTTTTTATGAAAAAATTAAATGGACTATACATCGTCCATTTTCCACGCAAAATCATGAAATGGACTATACATCGTCCATTGTTGATGTAAAAAATATTTTCATGCAAAAAATAATGGACTATACATCGTCATTTTTTATGAAAAAATTAAATGGACTATACATCGTCCATTTTCCACGCAAAATCATGAAATGGACTATAAATCGTCCATTTTTTATGCAAAAAATATTTTCATGCAAAAAAATAATGGACTATACATCGTAATTTTTTATGAAAAAATTAAATGGAGTATACATCGTCCATTTTTCATGGAAAAAAAAATGAAATGGACTATAAATCGTCCAATTTTGATGCAAAAAATATTTTCATGCAAAAAAATAATGGACTATACATCGTCATTTTTTATGAAAAAATTAAATGGACTATACATCGTCCATTTTTCACGCAAAAACATGAAATGGACTATAAATCGTCCATTTTTGATCCAAAAAATATTTTCATGCAAAAAGTAATGGACTATACATCGTCATTTTTTATGAAAAAATTAAATGGACTATACATCGTCCATTTTCCACGCAAAATCATGAAATGGACTATAAATCGTCCAGTTTTGATGCAAAAAATATTTTCATGCAAAAAATAATGGACTATACATCGTCATTTTTTATGAAAAAATTAAATGGACTATACATGGTCCATTTTCCACGCAAAATCATGAAATGGACTATAAATCGTCCATTTTTGATGCAAAAAATATTTTCATGCAAAATATAATGGACTATACATCGTCATTTTTTATGAAAAAATTAAATGGACTATATCAATCGTCCATTTTTCACGCAAAAACATGAAATGGACTATAAATCGGCCATTTTTGATGCAAAAAATATTTTCATGCAAAAAAAATAATGGACTATATATACATCATAATTTTTTATGAAAAAATTAAATGGACTATACATCGTCCATTTTCCACGTGAAACCATGAAATGGACTATAAATCGTCCATTTTTGATGCAAAAAATATTTTCATGCAAAAAAAATAATGGACTATATCATACATCATACATCATAATTTTTTATGAAAAAATTAAATGGACTATACATCGTCCATTTTTCACGCAAAAACATGAAATGGACTATAAATCGTCCATTTTTCATGCAAAAAAATGAAATGGACAATAAATCGTCCATTTTTGATGCAAAAAATATTTTCATGCAAAAAATAATGGACTATACATCGTCATTTTTTATGAAAAAATTAAATGGACTATACATCGTCCATTTTCCACGCAAAAACATGAAATTGACTATAAATCGTCCATTTTTCATGCAAAAAAAATGAAATGGACAATAAATCGTCCATTTTTGATGCAAAAAATATTTTCATGCAAAAAAATAATGGACTATACATCGTCATTTTTTATGAAAAAATTAAATGGACTATACATCGTACATTTTTCACGCAAAAACATGAAATGGACTATACATCGTCCATTTTCCATGCAAAATCATGAAATGGACTATAAATCGTCCATTTTTGATGCAAAAAATATTTTCATGCAAAAAAATAATGGACTATACATCGTCATTTTTTATGAAAAGATTAAATGGACTATACATCGTCCATTTTTCACGCAAAATCATGAAATGGACTATAAATCGTCCATTTTTGATGCAAAAAATTTTTTCATGCAAAAAATAATGGACTATACATCATTTTTTATGAAAAAATTAAATGGACTATACATCGTCCATTTTCCATGCAAAATCATGAAATGGACTATAAATCGTCCATTTTTGATGCAAAAAATATTTTCATGCAAAAAATAATGGACTATACATCGTCATTTTTTATGAAAAAATTAAATAGACTATATCCATCGTCCATTTTTCACGCAAAAACATGAAATGGACTATAAATCGTCCATTTTTCATGGAAAAAAATGAAATGGACTATAAATCGTCCATTTTTGATGCAAAAAATATTTGCATGCAAAAAAATAATGAACTATACATCGTCATTTTTTATGAAAAAATTAAATGGACTATACATCGTCCATTTTCCACGCAAAAACATGAAATTGACTATAAATCGTCCAATTTTTATGCAAAAAATATTTTCATGCAAAAAAATAATGGACTATACATCGTCATTTTTATAAATCGTCTAATTTTGATGCAAAAAATATTTTCATGCAAAAAAATAATGGACTATACATCGTAATTTTTTATGAAAAAATTAAATGGACTATACATCGTCCATTTTTCATGGAAAAAAATGAAATGGACTATAAATCGTCCATTTTTCATGGAAAAAAATGAAATGGACAATAAATCGTCCATTTTTGATGCAAAAAATATTTTCATGCAAAAAAATAATGGACTATACATCGTCATTTTTTATGAAAAAATTAAATGGACTATACATCGTCCATTTTTCACGCAAAAACATGAAATGGACTATACATCGTACATTTTTCACGCAAAAACATGAAATGGACTATAAATCGTCCATTTTTCATGGAAAAAAATTAAATGGACAATAAATCGTCCATTTTTGATGCAAAAAATATTTTCATGCAAAAAATAATGGACTATACATCGTCATTTTTTATGAAAAAATTAAATGGACTATACATCGTCCATTTTTCACGCAAAATCATGAAATGGATTATAAATCGTCCATTTTTGATGCAAAAAATATTTTCATGCAAAAAATAATGGACTATACATCGTCATTTTTTATGAAAAGATTAAATGGACTATAAATCGTCCATTTTTGATGCAAAAAATATTTTCATGCAAAAAAATAATGGACTATACATCGTCATTTTTTATGAAAAGATTAAATGGACTATACATCGTCCATTTTTCACGCAAAATCATGAAATGGACTATAAATCGTCCATTTTTGATGCAAAAAATTTTTTCATGCAAAAAATAATGGACTATACATCATCATTTTTTATGAAAAAATTAAATGGACTATACATCGTCCATTTTCCATGCAAAATCATGAAATGGACTATAAATCGTCCATTTTTGATGCAAAAAATATTTTCATGCAAAAATAATGGACTATACATCGTCATTTTTTATGAAAAAATTAAATAGACTATACGTCGTACATTTTTCACGCAAAAACATGAAATGGACTATAAATCGTCCATTTTTCATGGAAAAAAATTAAATGGACAATAAATCGTCCATTTTTGATGCAAAAAATATTTTCATGCAAAAAATAATGGACTATACATCGTCATTTTTTATGAAAAAATTAAATGGACTATACATCGTCCATTTTTCACGCAAAATCATGAAATGGACTATAAGTCGTCCATTTTTGATGCAAAAAATATTTTCATGCAAAAAATAATGGACTATACATCGTCATTTTTTATGAAAAGATTAAATGGACTATAAATCGTCCATTTTTGATGCAAAAAATATTTTCATGCAAAAAAATAATGGACTATACATCGTCATTTTTTATGAAAAGATTAAATGGACTATACATCGTCCATTTTTCACGCAAAATCATGAAATGGACTATAAATCGTCCATTTTTGATGCAAAAAATTTTTTCATGCAAAAAATAATGGACTATACATCATCATTTTTTATGAAAAAATTAAATGGACTATACATCGTCCATTTTCCACGCAAAATCATGAAATGGACTATAAATCGTCCATTTTTGATGCAAAAAATATTTTCATGCAAAAAATAATGGACTTATACATCGTCATTTTTTATGAAAAAATTAAATGGACTATACATCGTCCATTTTTCACGCAAAAACATGAAATGGACTATAAATCGTCCATTTTTCATGCAAAAAAAATGAAATGGACAATAAATCGTCCATTTTTGATGCAAAAAATATTTTCATGCAAAAAAATAAAGGACTATACATCGTCATTTTTTATGAAAAAATTAAATGGACTATACATCGTACATTTTTCACGCAAAAACATGAAATGGACTATAAATCGTCCATCTTTCATGCAAAAAAAATGAAATGGACAATAAATCGTCCATTTTTGATGCAAAAAATATTTTCATGCAAAAAAATAAAGGACTATACATCGTCATTTTTTATGAAAAAATTAAATGGACTATACATCGTACATTTTTCACGCAAAAACATGAAATGGACTATAAATCGTCCATTTTTCATGCAAAAAAAATGAAATGGACAATAAATCGTCCATTTTTGATGCAAAAAATATTTTCATGCAAAAAAATAATGGACTATACATCGTCATTTTTTATGAAAAAATTAAATGGACTATACATCGTACATTTTTCACGCAAAAACATGAAATGGACTATAAATCGTCCATTTTTCATGCAAAAAAAATGAAATGGACAATAAATCGTCCATTTTTGATGCAAAAAATATTTTCATGCAAAAAAATAATGGACTATACATCGTCATTTTTTATGAAAAAATTAAATGGACTATACATCGTACATTTTTCACGCAAAAACATGAAATGGACTATAAATCGTCCATTTTTCATGCAAAAAAAATGAAATGGACAATAAATCGTCCATTTTTGATGCAAAAAATATTTTCATGCAAAAAAATAATGGACTATACATCGTCATTTTTTATGAAAAAATTAAATGGACTATACATCGTACATTTTTCACGCAAAAACATGAAATGGACTATAAATCGTCCATTTTTCATGCAAAAAAAATGAAATGGACAATAAATCGTCCATTTTTGATGCAAAAAATATTTTCATGCAAAAAAATAATGGACTATACATCGTCATTTTTTATGAAAAAATTAAATGGACTATACATCGAACTCGTCCATTTTTCATGCAAAAAAATGAAATGAACAATAAATCGTCCAATTTTGATCCAAAAAATATTTTCATGCAAAAAAATAATGGACTATAAATCGTCCAATTTTGGTGCAAAAAATATTTTCATGCAAAAAAATAATGGACTATATATCGTCATTTTTTATGAAAAAATGAAATGGACTGCAAAATCGTCCATTTTTCATGGAAAAAATTAAATGGACTATAAATCTTCCAATTTTGATGCAAAAAATATTTTCATGCAAAAAAAATAATAGAAATTTATGAAAAAATTAAATGGACTATAATACATCGTCCATTTTTCATGCAAAAAATAAAATGGACTATAAATCGTCCAATTTTGATGCAAAATATATTTTCATGCAAAAAAATAATTGACTATATATATATATATATATATATATACATGGTCATTTTTTATGAAAAAATTAAATGGACTATATATACATCGTCCATACATTCATGGAAAAAAATGAAATGGACAATAAATCGTCCATTTTTTATGCAAAAAATATTTTCATGCAAACAAAAAATAGTGGACTATACATCGTCATTTTTATGAAAAAATTAAATGGACTATACATCGTCCATTTTTCATGGAAAAAATTAAATGGACTATAAATCGTCCAATTTTGATGCAAAAAATATTTTCATGCAAAAAAATAATGGACTATTA